>CM060923.1:125464000-126728500 GCA_030737875.1 Allium sativum | reverse complement strand
TACGTCCATTTTTAGTCGAGTATAGCATAGGCTTCCAAAGGCCTAGGTTTGGTGTCAAATAAAAAGGAAAATAGAGGGAGAGGAATATGATCAAATCACGTATATATAGGCAAGACTGGAAATAAACATAGAAAAATATGAAAAGGAAAATAGATACATTTAACTTGTTATTTATCCTATCATCACAGGCACGTATGACTTGTTTAATTAACATCACATCCATTCATGACTTGTTTAGTTAACATCACAGGCACGTATGACTTGTTTAATTAACATCACATGCATGTATATAACTTGTAACATCATAGGCATGTGTAAAACTGATCATAAGCATAGGTGATTTACAGTGAAAACAGGTGTAATATTTATTTTACTAACACTGTAGATCCTAACCAATTTTATTTAACTATCATGTTCAAGGCCTAAGAAATCAGATATGTAAATAACTGTAACTCACAGTGAATATTGGTGAAGATAATTATATAACATTATGCAGTAAGAATCCAATTCCAATCCAAATCCAAGTCTTGATGTTGCTTCTGTTTAATCCAACCTCTAGTAGCATTCCCTCATTTATATGTTTGAGAATATGGGAAGCCATCTATTTATAGAGTTACAGAATCAACATCAACCCTTAGATCTAGGTTTTAAATATGAACCGTACAAGTCATGTTGAGTCAGCATGAATATAGTGCAGAAAACGGTCCAGGTGCACAGAACGGATCTGCCTAGATCCACGGTGGGTCGACCTAGGGGTCGACCCTAGGGTCGACACAGCCTTATAGTGGTCGACCTAGGGCTGAAGGTGGGTCGACCCCTAACGGTCCATTTTCCCATGTTGCATCGTTTTGATTTTCTGGAATATTTTATTATTTAAATACACGAGCCTTGTGTGTATACAAACTTCTAAGGTCCATAACTTCTCATACATTGTCCATTTTATGCAAACTTGGGGTCTGTCTGAACCAGAATTCCAAGACAAACGTAACAACAATGCCAGTTTCACTTAGTTCTAAATATTTAATTATGTTATTCTTGATTTATCATCTTTAAGTATGGTTATAGTGTGTCTAAATTCTGAGGTGTTACATCCTCCCCCACTTGAAGGATTTCATCCCTCCAAGTTAAGAGGAATGTTACTGTCCTAACAACCACAACCATCCACCCATTCATCGTCCACAAGCATCCATTGTCCTTAAGATTTTCTAATGCTTGTATGAACATATGAAGAGGTGTGTGTATATGTCTTTAGCTAATGCGGAAATCAGGAGGTTGATTGATTCAGTTGACCTCCTTAATGCAATGTATGTTTGTGCCATGTATCCAAAATGTATGCAATTAGTCCTGGTATATCATGTAAACTCAACATGTGTGCACAATCATCCGTCCAAATGCAATATCCATATGATGATACATCCATTTTCATCTATAGAAAAATCTAAAATGTACACACATCCATATGAAACATGTAAGTAATCGGAGCCGATCTTGTGCCTAGTATGTGTTTATGCATCCACGAGCAACCACTAGTAAACACTTGCATCCACTTGCAACCATTAAACATAACATGTTTTAAACACATATTTCCAACCATTGGTTTCTACCTAAGGATCAAAAGGTTCGAACGATAGGATAAATGAACTAGAATGATAGATGCAAAGTAAAACTTGGAAAAGAAGTCAAGAATGTACTCTCAAAAGGAAAAGGATAAGAAGCGTGAATCCTATCTTCGGGTTCCCATGTCGCATCTTAGCGGTCTTCTCCCCATTGCACTTTAACTAATTTAATTTCCTTGTTCCTCACTTCTTGATTTCTGATCCAAGTATATAAGTAGGAACTCGTCTTACTGATGCTTCCTTCTCAACTTATATGCCTTCAAGAGTGCTCAGCTCTACTATCTCTGCTGAATTTGGAGACATTTCCTCAAATGGGAAACGTGAAATACATCGTGTACGCCCGCCAGTCTATCCGGCAGCTTAATCCAATAAGCCATCTGCCCTATCATCTTCACTATAGGGAAGGGTCCTACGAATCTTAGCGCCAACTTCTCTACTGAGCCAAAGAAAACTACGCTTCTTAGTGGTGACACTTTAATGAAGACCATACCTCCTACTCGGATTACAACCCAGTCCTTCTCTTATCCGCAAAAGATTTATGTCTGTCTTGAGCATCTTTCATCCTTCAACAGATAAGATCGATCTTCTCCGAAGTATCTCGAATCATGTCTCGCCCAAGTAGAAGTCTGTCAGTAGACTCCCACCAACAAGTCGACAATCTACAAGGTCGTCCATATAGTGCTTCGAAGGGTGCCATGCCTATGCTGGATTGGTAATTGTTGTTGTAGGTGAACTCTACCAGAGGAAGATGCTCTTCCGAAGTCCCTCCAAAGTCTAGGATACAAAATCTTAGAAGATCCTCTAGAGCTCTATTTACCCTCTCAGTCGATCCATATGTCTGAGGGTGGTATGTTGTGCTCAAACGTAGTTGTGTACCTAACACCTTTTGCAATCTTTTCCAGAATTTGCTAGTAAACATGGGGTCGCGATCGTTTACGGTACTGGAAGGTACCCCATGCAACCAAACTATCTCTCTAAGATAAACTAATGCCAGCCAAGATGTCGTCCTCTTTCTCTTTACAGGAATAAAATGAGCGCTCTTTGTAAGCCTATCCACTATCACCCAAATGCTTGTATTTCCCTAACTTGATCGTGGTAATCCATCAATGAAATCCATAGAGATGCTCTCCTACTTCATTACAATATATCCAAGGGCTGTAGCAATCCGCTTGGTTTCTTTTGTTCATCCTTTACTCTTTGGCAAGTCATGCATCGAGCAACAAATTCCGCTACATCCTTCTTTGTGTCAGCCCAAAAGAAAATCCTTTTCATGTCTTGATACATTTTTTCGCCGCCCGGATGGATAGTCATCTGAGAATGATGAGCTTCCCCAAGTATTACCTTAAGTAATTCCACAATTTAAGGGGCACATAGCCTTCCATATCGTCTTAGCCACCCTTTATCGTCTACTGTATATCTAGCAAGGTGACTAGAAGTCTCTCCCTTACTAAGCCTGTCCAAGATGTCTGAAATCTACGAGTCCTCTTGTTGCATAGATCCAATTCACTCCAATAGAGTAGGCCGCACATCTAATGATGCTAACAATCCCTCTGTGAAATCCATAGAAGGCTTAAAATCAAAAGTTGAGATGTACTCCAAGCTCCACCTTTCTACGAATTGAGGACTCAAAGAATTCCTTTGCCCACTCAGCGTGACCGCCACTACATTACCCTGGCAAGCGGTATAAGCTATCTCGAAGTCGTAGGATGCTAGGAACTCCATCCATCGCTACTGCCTCAGGTTGAGATCCTTGTGTGAGAACAGGTACTTGAGCGATTTATGGTTTGTATATAGCTCAAACTTTCTCCAAATAGATAGTGCTGCCAAGACTTCAATGCGAACACTATAGCATCCAACTCTAGATCATGGGTTGGGTTGCTCTTTCGCGAACTCTTAATTGTCTGCTTCCATAGAACACTACCCTTCCCTCTTGCATCAAGACGGCACCAAACCCTATGCCACAAGCATCGGTGCAAACCATAAACATCTTGGTTCCGTCTGGGAGAGTCAGAACTGGGATTGTTGTCAGAGCCCTCTTCAACCCTGAAAAGCATCCTCACAATCAATGCTCCATGAAAAAGCCAAGTTCTTCGTCAATCGGGTAAGCGAAGCTGATACTCTTCCAAAATCTTTGATAAACTTTCTATAGTAGCCGCCAATCCTAGGAAACTTCTCACCTTCGTTGCATTCTTTGAGGCCCTCCAATCTTGAACTCCAACGACTTTTGCAGGATCCACTGCTATCCCATCCTTGGAGACTACATGCCCTAGGAATCTTGCTTCTTTTCTCCAGAAGTGACACTTAAAAAACTTCGCCTTGAGTTGATTTGACCTGAAGGTGCGTATAACCTCTCCTAAGTGTTTGGAATGCTCCTCCTCGTTCCTTGAGAAGATCAGGATGTCATCCACAAATACCACCACGAACTTGTTCAGAAATTCCCTAAACACTCTACTCATCAAGTCCACAAAATAGGCGGATGCATTGGTTAACCCAAAAGGAATAACCAACCATTTGAAAAAGCCGTCTGGAGTTCTGAATGCGGTCTTATTAATGTTGCCCTCTACTACTCTCAACTGATGAAACCCCATAGCCAGATCCATTTGCGAAAAAATTGACGTGCCAACTAGCTGATCAAATAAGTTGTCGATTCTCGGTAGCGATTGCCTATTTTTCTTAGTGAGCTTATTCAGCTCCCTATAATCCACACATATATGAAGTGAGCCATCTGCTTTAGTTGCGAAGATGACTGGAGCTCCCCATTATGAAATGCTTCGCCTAATAAAACCTTTCTCGAATAGCTCCCCTTCTTACTTGCTGAGCTCCCTCCTTTCTCTAGGAGCCATGTGGTGCACTGGTAGAGCAACTGGCTTCACATTCTCTGCACTAGTAAATCTATAAGTCTACCTCACACTTTGGAGTTAGTCCCTTAACCTCCTCAAACACATCTAGGTAATCTTTAACTAGGGGCACATAACGTAAGTCGTCAACAAAAGTATCAACTGATTCTAGAAAACCAAGCATCACTGACCCCCATGCGTCGCATGAAATTTTGAGAGTCCTACAATGACAAGAAAGAAGTCTAATCACTCTCTTCTCGCAATCAAGGATAGCACCATACATGGCTAGCCAATCCATACTTAGAATCAAACCATAGCCAATAAAGCCCAGTACATATGCATCGCATTCAAATTCGATGCCCAAGATAGAAATTTTCAAACCCCTATGCATCATGGATAAATGAGCCTATCCTCCTATAGGGTTTGAGACCATTACAGGTTCAGAGGCTATACTAGTATTTAGATGCAGACTATCTACTAAAGAACTGGATATAAATGAGTGTGAAGCACTAGAATCAAACAAGGTTCAAACAGGATAGTCAAAAAGGAAAAATCAAACTTTCAACCATGACTTTCCTACCTCGATTAGGTCTACTTGCTTCCAAAGCATGCACATGCCCAGCCCCTTGCCCTAGCTTGGTAGGGCTCTTTTTCTAAAGTGTCCCATCTGTCCACAATTAAAGCAAGGTTCCTTAGTCTTTCTGCGGTCTTTTACAAAGTGACCCACACCACAACATCCATGACACTTTACATCCTTTTTTATTTGAGCCTTGTCCGGATTTCCACCTTTCTTTTGTTGCTTTCCTTTCATGGGCCAAAATTTCTGCTTTTCTCCCTTTGCTTGAGTTTCCTCAGTCTTAGTCTCTTTCTTTTCTCCCTTGCCATCTTCTTGCATAAGCGCCAAATCTACTAGCCTTTAAAAAGTTGCCCCCATCGGTATGTGAGAAAAAGAAAGTCCTTGGAGAGGTTCATTCAATCCTCTTGCAAATCTAAGTGCCTTCTTGTGGGGCGTATTCACGTTTTCTAGTCCAAAGCTTGCTAGTTGATTAAACTTATTCACATATTCCTTAGTCGGCATATCTCCCTGTTTTATGGCCAAGAACCTTTCCATTTGCAGTCCCTCCTTTACTTGAGATAATAATTTCACCTCGAACCTTTGCCTAAAGTCATCCCATATCTCCACTGGTTGTCCTGCTTGTTTTACTTCCCGCCAATAGGAAGCCTCATTTTTAAGTTGCCATGAGCCAGCTGTATTTTCCTTCGGTCGTCAACCTCAAAAGGTCCAAACAAGTTCTCCGTTTTTCATAGCCAATTCCGTGCTTTAACAAAGTTTTTGGTTCCACGGAATGGTTTTCCTCCCATAGCGCAGAAGTCTCTGCATATCTTAGAGAAGCTATCTACTTGAGGAGGTGGAGAACAACGGCTACAGCTGAGGGTGGGGCATTTCTTTGACCTTCGGGAAGTGTCGTAGCCTCAAGATATTCACGGAATAATGTTGGTATTTGAAGGCCCTCGGGAAGATTGGGTTCCCCAGACATGCTGAAAAGAAAAGAAAAATGATTCAACAGGAGATCGGTAGAATTTTGACTATGGCTTGCTGGGATATGTTTTTCAAAAACAGATTTTTAGTTGAAAATACTTTGCTTTTTTAAAATGGTTTTGAAAAACTTTTTAAACTTTTACTCTAATCTTGTAACCTTCAGCTCTAATACCAAGTGCGACAACCTATGTCCATTATTGTCACTTATAATATAATGCATTAAGTTATGTGAAGCGCAACAGACAATCATTACAGAGAATATACAAGACAGATAAAATAAGCAGTGGAAAAACTTTAAATTTTATTATAAAAGACATAAAACATAGCCTCAGAAATACATCAAAACTAGTTACAACTAGCAAACTGTCTCAAATCTGTCTTTCAAGCCGTCTCAGAAAATAAAATACCAAAGTACATAAAGTCATATTCCATGCCATAAGCCAAACTATAGTAGAGAGTAAGTCAAAATGATACATCACAAGAACTCCAAGTCAAGTCCAAGCTACTATAGAAAATCCTAGTCATTGTTGAGTGCTTCCATTCTGAGGACCTAGAGAGAAAAAGGAAGAAAGAAGCGAAAGAAAAGGGTCAGACATAAAGTCTGGCAAGTTCTAGTTATTTACAAATATACATAAAATAGGAATGCCAAGATAGGTAAATAAGACTGGATCAGAAAGGTACAGTGTCGCAACAGATAATCTAAACGGAGTAATAGGAATAACGGAATGTCAGGAATAAACTTATGATCGATAAATGCTTCACATTTATTGTAACACCCCATAATTTTAAAGAACATCAACTAAAGAATACTTAATTTAATTTTGGGAACTAAGTGAAACGGACTGTACCATTGCGTTCGTCTCAGAATTCTGGTTCAGATAGACTCCGAGTTTGTGTAAAACAGACATCGTATGAAAAAGATATTGAGGTTAGAATTTTGTATGGGTATAAGATAAATATATAAAAAAAACCAGTCCAGAGATTCAAAATAGTTCAAAATCAAAGTGGGAAAACGACGTGGTATTTGGACCCATTGGGGCGACCCATGGGCCAACCCACTTAAGGGTGTGTCGACCCTAGGATCGACCCCTGGGTCGACCGACCTCAGATCCGCCAAGGTTCATTTCCTAAACCTGGACTTGTTTCTGAACGAGATTCATTGGAAAAAAGTCTGTATAAGGGATGGAATTTTTATTGTTTTATACACCTAAAATAATGAAGATAAGGAGATGCTGCCTCAGCTTGGATTGAACTAGACTATCTTCTACAATGGCAGCTTATATGTATACAAAAATCTCTTCTGCAATATCAGTATACTATTCTCTGTTCTTTAGATCCAACCTCTATGAGTTCACGTTGCTTTCAGATATAAAAATTTATCAGTATTCTTGACATGTTAATAAATCAGATCTAAACCTATACCCATTAAGAAACTGATTAATATTTAAACAAATCTGCTACAATGATATGAAATTTTCTATATACCTATTTTGTTATTCAGTTATCACCATATGCCTAATTCTGTGCTTATTTCTGCTATATATGCCTATTTCTATTCTTCTTCCTCTCTCATTCCCTTTTTGTTTCTATAGCCTAGGCTACCTCAAAGGCTAGGCCAATATCGCTGAAATATGCATACAAACGAAATTGGGATTAATTGAGAATGATTGAGAATGGTAATTTGGGGGCAAAACCTATACTATGAGTATGACTAAAATTTGGGGAATAACTTATATTGTGTAATATAACTGAAATATGGGGTGTATGAACATGTAAACAAGTAGGCTTAATTCAAAGATTAAGTGGAACATGTTAATGGAATTGTACGTCAGTTACATAATACGTTTAATCTGACGGGGGTTAAGTAAACCTGGTAATCTGTTGGATTGTATGGACACTTAACCAATGTAAAACTTAACCCTGTGGAAATCCTAGTTGGTTGGGGACACAAGTTTTGGGGTTTGACTTGTATCATTTGTTGTGTGGGACCTGTATTAGTCAGTAACCCATTGTGGTATTAAAGGGGGGCTCCGCACTAGGTAGGGGTTAGGGCACGCTTACTGAGTTAATTATAAGAGGTTCATTTGGGATGAGGTGTTTTGATGGCGCGTTCCAATGGGGTCATGTGCGTGCATGGGTCCAATCTATGTGGGAAAATAAGATGCTATAACACCTGTAAATAGGTCTATGTACTTATGGTGGTTGCCACTTTAGGAAGTAATACACCTTACTGTGGGGCTGGCATAGGGTATTTATATGGTAGGGAGCCGATTGCTTTGGGGTAGTGATTAGGGAACATCTAGTTCTGTTTAGATACCTGTTATTTTTGTTTAGTGTGACACCTGTTATTTCTGTTTAGGTACCTGTTATTTCTGTTTAAGATACAACCCGTTGCTAGAAGTACACCTAAGTCTGCCATTTATGTTCTGTTGGGATCATTCTGTTTTTGTTAAGTAATTGGAAAACACTTAATTCGGTATACTAGTATTGGTGCAGAAAAGGTATTTGAGAAGCAAAGTTTATCCTGTTCATCCTGTTTATACCTGTTGTATACTGCAGTTATCACTCATCCAGTTTATTTACTATCTCGATACTTTTATTTCTTTATATGCTAAAAGTCACTGGACTCGCCAAACTTATGTCTGACCCGTTTTGTTTCCTCTTCTCTATCTTTCTTTCCCCTCAGGTTTTCGGGGTGAGAATACTCAGGCTTGAGTAGGACTCTCCCTCCTGTTTCTGCTTGGATTTGGATCTGCCAAGATGTATCGCTTAGACTACTTGTCTACTTTGTTATGGCTATTTTTGGGGACTATAATTTTATACTTCTGTACTCTGATGGTTTTAGTACAAGGTAGATACTTTAATTTGAGGTAACTGGTTTTTAGTATTTCAGATTGATGTTGTAACTAGATTTTTGGACCATAATGTCTTCTGTTGAAAAATAAAGTTTAAAATTTCCGCTTCTATTTTATATCTATCTTGTGAAATTCTATGTCTATTTACCTATAACGCTTCACAGAACTTAATGCATTCTGATAAATAGTTATATGAACGGATGGGGGGTGTCACGTTTATATCCTAAAAAAAGGTGTTGTCTGAGCATATATGTGTCTGCACCAATACATGTATAACAGATTCGAAAGGATTTGGTTCTTTGCCTAATTACCTATTAGCAGGATTACATCAGGATTAATAACAGAAATAAGAATCGGGATTATACTGCAGGATTAGATGTACCCAAATTACATAACAGGATTTGGTGTTAACCTAATTACATAACAGTTGGATTAGGTGTATCCTAATTACTACCCAAGCGATCGGCTCCCTACTATGTAAATACCCTGTGTCAACCCCGACAGTTGGGTATATCACTCCATATCCCAGCAACTATATGACACAGACCTATTTACTGGTGTTATAGCGCCTTATCTTCCCTAATTGGACCTATGCACACTCATGGCTCTTGCGGAACGCGCCCAAAACCACCTGTAACGTCCCGTACTTTTGACTACTTAAGATTTGAATATTTAATTTAGTTTGTATATTGAATTCATAATATAAATGGAATTTTTTATTAATTAAATGAATTTGAACGTATAAATATTTATATATTAATTAAAAACGAACTCGAAATGGCGCGACAGTTCATAATTTATGATTTGAACTTCAACTGAGTGTACAAGAGCCATTATAAGTCGAAACTCTATGAAACAAGAAATATTCGAATCTCTTGAACTATAATTTTGTAATGAAAGAGAAAAATCAGAATTTCGTATTTTATATTGTGAGTTATGGCCAAATCAAATTTTTAAATAGTCGCTATGGAATTTGTTTATAAAACATAACGATTTATTTAAATAAATAAATCGATTTTAAACAGCTGAATATTGGTTTAACTGGAAAGTGAAATATCGAGATTTAAAATTCATATTATTTCATTCTGGAAGTTGTATAAATTTGGTTGGTAAAAATATATGATAATAATAATTTATTTATAATTATTGGGTCAATTTATATTAAACTAATGTTAAACCGTCATTTAATTTAATATCTTCTGTATATGGTCGAATTGGACCGTGGAAACTATTCCAATGTGTTTAGAATAAGAGTAGAACCCTAGGAACGTCTTTTGTTGCGTTCAAATAGGTGTTCGGAATCGTGATATCCTTTAATTTGAATCACACCTATTAAATTAATTAATATACATAATTAAAATTTAATATAGGGGACGACCTCTTACATCTGAATTCCAATCCTTCTCCACGATGTTTCATTGCAACACTAATGCCTACACCTGAGCCTTCCTACTCTATAGAAACGACATTGTTTCTATCTTCAAATCCTCATCTATATAAATCCTATTGTATTTGTTATCCTGGCAAACAAAAATCTATTTCGTTCTTTCGTTTTTGCTCCTGCCGTTCACAAAAATCCTTCCACCGAAAAAAAAAGAAATCGGAATAAAAAATCAGACAACCGCGAATCAAATTGAAATCACAATCTGAAATCGCGATGTGAAATCGTGGAAGCCCTGAGATCGAGACCAATGCTGGAAAGCTTGATGGAGTTCGGAAGGGTTGTGTTGAGATCTGTTGAGGAGATTTCGGCCCTTACGATGTTATGCGATGGGATGAGAAGTGTACTGCGTTATACGAACAAGGAAGAGTTGTATCACACTATTTTGAGGGGTACATTACCTTGATGAGGAACTGGTGTTTGGAGGGTTGACGTTGCTGAAGGGGTGCGTTGTCTGTTGGAAGCAGTCATTGGTCATCACTTCAGGGAGGCCCGCTGTTTGAGTTCGGCAATGGGAGTATGGGTATGTTTTGGGCAAGTCTAGACAGCGAAGTGATGTTGATTGCGACAGGGGTACTAAATAATTGGGGTTGCGATATCTGAATGGAGTTTTATGGTGAACGAGGAGGACCAGGTTGCGATATTTTGGAAACTGGGATGTTTATGTACTGTTGTCGATTTGGTTTGGAGATGGAGAAGAAGTTTGATACTAAGGGTATGGAACGGTTCGGTTATGTTTGTTGTTGGAGAACTAGGAACTAGAAATAGTTGATGGTGCACTGGAGTGGATGTTGTCTAGAGGTTGATTCAGATTATTGTGTTTGGAGATGGGTTTACTAGTTATTGACTGATGAGGGAATGCTGAAGTGTAGTCGCGGGTTCTAGTGGTGTATGTAGTGATGAAAAATGGTGAGTGGTGGAGTTTGGATATGCTATGTTGAACAAGATAAGGTCTATGTGAATTGTGGAGCTGTTCGAAGAATTTATTCATCGAGAGGACGAGTAAATTGCGGTAAACATAAGGTAGACATTTTTTAACGTAATGGAAAATTCATAGATTAATTCATTAGTAATTAAATTTATATAGTTTGATTGTTAATTAAAAATAAATCGTAGGTGATAAATTATTTGAGACAATTCAAGAAGATGCGACGTTATGGAATTAAATTGGAAATCCAGAAATGGAAAATCAAGGTGAGTTAAACTCACTCAGTAAATTATTTTGAACTATTTTTAATAGTTTAAAATTTATTATTTGCTGGCTGCTAAATTAATTGATATAAAGTGATAATATTATATAATAATAATATATAAAAATAATATGGGTGATTGGTGATTGGATAATGCCCACAGCGGATGATTTCCTTATGCGCCCACAGTATATATATAGTGGATGACTTTCTATACCGTGATATCCAGCCTCGAAGAAGGATGGGTATTATTATTGTTGACTAACATATGTGGATGCAGGAAAAACAGGTTGGAGGGATCCAACTGGATTCCTCACATTTATATTATTTGTTTCACATTTATGCCGATATATGGTAATCTGTGGTAGCTTATTATATGGTTGGATGTGTGAGACACACTGATTGATGGATTTTGGATATTTTAATCCTAAATAATAAAATATGGATTTCAGAATAGGAATTTAAATATAAATTTTTTTAAAAGGAAATATTTATTTCCAAATAGAAATGGTTAGTTAGAATCCAAATTAAATAGAATTTAGAAGCGAATATTTATTTAAACAAATATCGTGAAGAGGTGATTTTATAAGCGACAATTTAAGGAGTGGAATTATTTTTATTAGGGGATTTAAGAAAAATGTAAATCATGTGAAATTTGGAAAAAAGAATGTAATTCGAATAATAATTGAATATACATATATTAAAAATATTATATATGGTTGTTTAAATTGAATTCTCCTTAGAATTCAAGTGAATTATATTTCATAAAATCCAAGAATTTTGGCGTAGATATTTAAAACCAAAATATTTGAAAGTACCGTAAGCAAGTGTAGTTTCGGAAACAAGTTATAAAGTTGTAAATTTTGAAACGATTTATGAAATAAATGGAATGTTAGAAATGTGAAGATGAAAATGGAAATGGAAATGGAAATCGAAACTCGAAGTGAATTAAAATGGCTTGGCAAGTTGAGTTATAAGGATTCGATCCTTAATCGTTATTTTAAAACGAGAGATGAGGTTTATTTGAGATATAACCAAAATAGTTTTGAAGTAGTTTTAGTGAAGTTTTATATAATATTTGATTTATATTTATAATGTTTTAAAAGATATCATAAGTAAAGGTTCTAAATAAATAGTAAACATTTACCTGGAAAAAAAATACTAGTAAGAGCTTAAGGGAAAATATTTATTTTAAAAAAATAAAAAGAAATGCTCATTTGAAAATCCAAATTAAAGTGTAATTTAAAAGTAAAAATTTGTTTTAACAAATGAGATAAGGAGGCGATTTTATAAGGGACAATTATAAAGAAGTGAAAGCCATCATTTGAAGTATTTGAGAAAATTGTAATTTAAGCGTGGTGGAAACTAACATATGTAATGGGTTAAGATTTTCCAATTTGCAAAGGAAAATATAAAGGAGATTTTTGAAATAATTCGATAGAAGTTATAAATAGAAATGAAATTTGAAATTGCCAGGATGAATTCAGGTTGACTAAATAAGTCAAGTATAGACTTGTATTAACTAATATTATTAACGGTTAGGACAATAAGGGGGAAATAAAATACTTTTCAAATGAAAAACATTAGAAGTAAGAGTTGTTTTAAATTTATAAATGCTAATGGAATTTTAGTCGAAATAAATTGGATTATAATATAGATTATATTAAAGAAATTTATATAAGGGTTATAGATAATAAATTTTGAATAGTAAGAATTTACAGATATATACATATGAAAATGTTAGAAATGAAATGAAGTTTATTGACCTATAAGATGTTTATGAAATATATTTATGGAATCAATTTCATATAAGTTGTATTGTTATAATCCAACTTCATACAAGTATATATAAGTTTATAACGTGGTTTGAATTTAATTAAAGTTCATATCAGTATATAACTTGAATGGAATCATTTGAATGTAATCAAACTTTATATAAGTTGAGATGAATATCTCGTTTGGAATGATAATGGATATTGGGATTTTCTATTTGTTTAGAAGTTTAATAATGGAGTTAAGGAAATTTGCTGTTGACTCGGGATTAGTAAGTTGAATGATTATCTGGGTATCGATCTGATGTTGGTTTCGACCTTCGGGGTTGATACTTGGAGGATTATTCTGTTTCTAATATACGGTTAGAAACTAATGACTGGAATGAGTAATACGTGTTAAAGGGGATTTTAAAATGAAAGGGGATTTTGAATATTCTTATATATATATCAATATAAGAAGAGAAATATAATTATTCCATTTATTAGAAAACGAGAAGTTTAAAATTAACGAATGGTTAATCTAAAGAGGCTAAAATGATAATGGATATTTAATCAGCGAATTCGAATTTTTCTTTTATGGATGAATGGTTGTTTTATTTGATAGTTAAATAACCAACTATCAAATGTGGCCTATACGATTGTTAGTACGGAAAGATCGGGATCAAATTTATTCGAAAACCATTCTGAACTAACAAATACGTAGATGTAGAATATACAGATTGAAGATGGAGCAGTGAAGACCGTAGATCTTCATAAGCGAAAGGACTACTTGTCGAATTCTCTGGAGTCGCGCCCGGAGATATTTTGATGGTGATCCTGTCGTGGTTGAAATCGATGGATTGCAAGGACTACTCGCTACTGATCCATAGGGTGATTCCTAGGATGCGATAGGAGAGTGCCTTCGGTTTGTCCAGTCCCAGGACAACTCGTATGGATGAATGTCTGACAGAGTATTTCCAACAGATCACATACGTTGATTTCTTTAAACGTATCATAGTTGATGGCGGAGAAATGGTTTTTCTCTAGCCTAATAACTAGAGTATTTTTGTGGACGTCAACTAGTAATATCTGACGGATTTAACGATGTGGCATTCAAAGGAATGGCGGCCATATGATCTAGAAATACGATTATAACCTCAAGCTTCACAATCGGGAAATGACAAAAATCGGGCAGGCAACATGGCTATGTGGGTCGCCCCATTAGGGTGTATTGTCACCAACTAGAGAATATTCATATTTGTTTCTTTTTTCACTTCTGTATCCCCTGGGAACGGTTATGTTGCTAGCAACCGTAGGTGATAATATATTTTATACACTCAAGAGAAATGAGTGGTCGGTCATGTGTGGGTCGGGTTGCAAGACTTTTTTGTTGAACCCAGTGTATTCCCCTCTAGAGATACACTATCGGAAGGTAGTCCCGTACCTTGTCATAGTTGGAAATTCAATCTTCAATAAGCGCCCACGGTTTTGATTGTATACTAAATATGTAGAGCGTAAGATGCAAGCGTTCTGCTAGATTATATTCATTTGTATTTAGACACTATTATAATATCACAACAAGATATTGATTTCGAAAACGGTTTGGGTTATCGTAAGGTAAAAACCGTCTGTGTTTATGTGTGGATTGGTCTTACGATTATCCTTTTCTTTCGAAATGATTTTTAACTTTAAAATCAAGTTGGATGATACCAATAATTTAGTGAGTTTTTCTCATGCTAGTTTACCAGACTGACTTGTGCATTTGTAATGCTCGGGTTAGAACCAGTTGGGTCCGACCGAGTTGTACAGGTTCATGGTAAGATGATACATATTCCGGAAGACGAGCTGGAGGAGATCAGATGTATGATATATATAGTATTCCACTGTGTTTTTTTAAATGGGGACAGACTATTATAACTGTCCAGATGAATTAAATGACCGCTGTGCTCTGATGAATTGTAAGTATTATTTCAAGTTTTAAATAATGATTTATTTCTGTATTATATTTTGTTCCGCTGCGATGTGAGACTCTGAGTATTATGGTTTGTTGTTCTTATTATTTTTCTTCTATTCTAATATTTCTTTCTTCCTTATCTCACCCTCTAACTTCTTTCTTTGATGTTCTGGATTCTCGGTACTTGAGTTTTGGACACGGGTGTATTTGTGTCGAAAAATTCGAGTGTCGAATTTTTCTGTTCGTTACAGTGGTATCAGAGCAATGGTTTAGGAATAACCTTAGCTCTGTGGCATAACTCAATAGAGACGGGGTTAGTAATACCCTAGATTGAGCTTAAGTGTATATATATGAGAGCGCTTTATTTGTATATTTTACAAAAATGTTTTGTATTGTGTCAGTTGATCGGTTCAATTTTGAACTGGAAACCGGTACAATATTATTTTGTAAAGAGAGTAAATGAAATAATTTTGCCCAAATTGTATTTTTATATAGCAAAAAAATAATTCTATCAAATTATTATTGATATTTGATTGCTTGACTGATGTGAATATAAATCAAATGGAATTATGGAATTGAAAAAGTTAAGTATAACCAAAAGATCAAAGGAATGATTTTTGGGGTAAAAATCAGAATTTGAAACATAAATTGGAAGCTAAGGAAAACAATTCCAGTGTAATAAAATGAATGGATTGAAACTTGGTGGCTAGTAAATTAATAGTTGGATTGAAAATTAAAACCATACTAACCCAAATTGAATAAAAAAATCAATATGGAATGAAATTGCTTGAATTCAAGTTAAACTACCAATAAATTGAATGTTGATAACCTAATAGAGCTCGGTGCATCTAGTTTGAATGTGTCGATTAAAATGATAAGTGAATTATAATAAATCCAATTCAAGTAGAAATAATTTTATAGGACTTCAAATAATATTCAATTGGATTAGACTTTGAAATGGAATTTTGGAATGGAAATGAATGTATGCGTGTATATAGTGAATATAAACTCAGATTATATAAACTCGAGTTGAATAGAAAATGAATGAAGCACTAATCAATTAAAGTTTAATGGAACTTGAAACTCAAGAGTAATTCAAATAGACTTGTGAATTGGAAATAAGACCTAGAACCGGGGCTACAATTGAAACTTGACTCGTTATAAGCAAACGTATACATCTTTGAACATGTTTGTTTCAAACTATCACGAGTTAAGCTAGAATACCAATTAATGGACAAACTGGCAATTGGGAAGTGAAAGGTCAAATGGGTTGTAACCAAATAGGAATGGATATGTATTTGATTGGACAGGTTTATTGGATGGAGCAAGTGTGAAGGATAAATATGTGATGCCCAACAAAAAGGTACACGTTTAATTCAATATGAGCTTTTATGTGTCGAATCGGCAAGCCATTTGGCTTTTTGATTTTATTTTTGAATGAGAAGGGCCTAGAGAGGCGAGTTGAGGTTTGAACTATTGACCCATACAAAGGAGTTGCTGGCGAAATTTTCCGAAAATTTAGGGAGTTAGAAATTTTTTCAATAGTTATGGAAATTTTGTTAACAGAAAATTAATCGGTGTTAAGGATTTTTGCAGTGAAGTTGGGAGTAGTGAGTTGGATGAGTAGTAACGATGTTGAAGTGAGTGTTGAGTTGCATGACTGGATTGGGAAAAGTGAATAAGGTATAGCTACATTTCCTACTTTGTAATTTCGGGGACGAAATTCTTTAAGGGAGAAGGAATGTAATGTTCTGTACTTTTGACCGCTTAAGATTTGAATATTTAATTTAGTCTATATATTGAAGTCGTAATATGAATGAATTTTTTTATTTAATTAAACGAATTTTGACACGACCCGAACTTCCCCGTGAAGGAAAACCCGGATTGAATTGAGAACACGACGAATTAGAACACAAACAGAAGAACATTTCATTGCTTATTACAACAATTTACATCAGAATACAAGAATATACGGAGTATGAATAAATATTACACATTTACTAAATATCAGAGATTTACAAACTACTATGCAGCGGAAAAATAATACAAAACACAACTGAAAAGAATATACGGATACAGAGCTTTCCGAATATCATTCCAGCTGCAAACCAGGATCCTGTGAATATAAATTTGCAAAACAAAAACTACTAGTTGCCTGTGTAGAAAATAGGGGCACCCAGAGTTTAGGTTAAAATAATAACCTCTAGGTCAGTCATGTGATTGGTGTGAGAACTAAAGTAGTTATTTAAAACTTTACTTTAAAATCAGATATATCAAGGGACCATGCCATATAACACAGAACGGGTTTCCTCCCAAGAATACCAGTGCATATAACAAAACAGCGCAATGCTTTTTGGAAAAATGAAGCTATTATAAGACCCAGGTCCTATCACACAATGCAACGCAAGCCGGGGGATAGGGTTTTCCCTTATAATAGCCAAACATGCTTGGTGCGTTAAAACAAATCATTTGATACTATTATAAGTGCATAGTGTACTAAATAACTTCAAATATAAATGTATCAATCCAAGACGGCATGGGTACCATATATCATGTCGCCAATACTAGGCTCTACAATCAAAATCGCAATTGTCACGTATTAGAAATTGGATTTCCATCTGTGAACCAAGGAAAGGGATCGTCCTTACTGCTCTGAGACAATCTTGCCTACTATGTCTCAGGAACAGCCGCAACTACACCTTGGATCGTCAGGGCCGGTCCACACGGAGTGGATTAAATTGCCCGAACAATGCATTTCCCCACCCTATGGGGCGTAATTGAGCCAAATGACTCCATCGGCCCCGGATCGACAGATATAACTGAGGCGCCTCCTATCCATCGTCCACATAAGTAAAATGTCAAGGCGTGTAAAACGCTGACACCACTCCTAGCTAGAAAGAAACGCATGTCCTCCCTTAGGTCCTCTCCCGTTTCCGGTTCACACCGGGGTGTGAGGCTCGCGAATTAACACTACACAAAGCTACGCCACAAAGGCCGTGCTTTGATCATCAACCACAAGACTCCGCTTTTCAACAGAAACCTTGATTGTTTGCATCTCATCATGCCACACAGGCAATTCACGCTATGCGACCAATGTATATCAATTACATAGAATGAAATCCGATGTCAGACACACATCCATTTACAAGTTTGTTCTGGGTCTGAACGAAACCGGAGGCACCTTATTCCTCCCCCGTATGTCCAATATAGGGGAGAGGCCTTTGCATATCCGTTGATCTCCAAGTACGTCTGGACGATCACCACTTATTACCTCACCTTGGGTGTACAGCCCAATCAAGGCATCAGTAATCATCCAAACGATGTGAAAATCTCTGGTCTTCTACCACTGTCTTCATCCTCGACACATCGTCGAATCAGTTATTCAGAATGGGATAAACCCAGTCTTTCTGAATAACTCGCGTATATAATGAACAAGTGTTATAAAAACACAACATACGCCTTATTCCAATCCAGAATATTCCTTTATTCAAATATTCTTATACTTTGGGAAAGGTTCCCATTAATTTTATCAAAGATAATTTCTTTAAATTTATTCTTTAATCTTCCTTTGGATATCATTTCAATCTAATTAAAGATTCATTAAAACTCCACTAGGTTTTAATCTTCCCAAAAATCAATATTAACGATTGTTTAATCTTGGGAAATCATATCCTGTCTTTAACTGGGTTAAAGAACCAATGTCATTTAAAACACCATTCACAATAAACCCAAAATCACATTCCATTCCACCAGCCCTTAACCGTAAATTAGCAAGTGAACAATCCCCTAAGTATTAACCCCGAAGGCCGAAACGAACATCAGATCAATACCCAGGAAACCATTCAAGTTAACTAATCTCCAGTTAGTTTCTGATTTTCTTAGCTCCATTGGGTCTAAGAATAGTATTATTAAAGATACCATTCACGACAACCCAAATCACATTCCACTAATTATAGAACCTTCACGGAAAAACAAATCAATATATAATCGATATCAATTTCCGTATCCGATCAATAATATAAATGGAATACCAGCAACGCCTTTTAAATTCCATCTGTATTAACAATCTTCCTCCAAAGAATTTCATTTCGATTATTGTCAAATCGAATTCCATCCAATTCCAATTTAATATATATTAAATTGGAAAACTTTACTCTGGAAAACTCCTATTAAATCCTAAAAAAAAGATTTATAAATTCCAAATCACGTTTCACTGTAAATCGGGTTAAAGAATGAATGTCGTTAAAAAACACAGTTCACATTAAACCTAATTCACATTCCATCAGTCTCTAACCGTAAATTAGCAAGAGAACAATTCCTCGAGTATTAACCCCGAAGGCCGAAACCAACATCAGAACAATACCCAGGAAACCATTCAACTTAACTAATCTCCAGTCAGTTTCTAATTTTCTTAACTCCATTTGGTTCAAGAACAGTATTATTAAAGATACCATTCACGACGAACCCAAAATCCAATTTGACATTAAATACGAGGCTCTGAATAGAAAATATATCGGCCTATATTCAATATCAAATTCTGAAACCAACAAATATCATATTGGAATAACGATATATATATATCTTCCAAATTCCTCCACAATATCCGTATAACCACGGAATCCAATATTGAAATATTCCGAAGAAATTTTGATTCAAATCCATTCCAACTCATATATTGGAAATTCCGGTTATTTTTAAAGCCATTTCAAATCCAACTTATTTATTTAAAAATATTGGAATATAATTCTAGTTCAAAACTAGTTCAATTAGATGAAAATCTATTTTTATCTTTTCAAATATGGAATTTTTCATCCCAATTCTTTCCAAATCATTTGTTATGATTTTACACCAATTATTGATATTTTTAATAATTTTATCAAGGCCCGTACAGTGATTTCCTTAAATGGCCATCGAACTGCACTTACAGCGACCTTTTTCCAAATTTGATTTGGACATAATTCCAAATCCAACTGTTAGATTCCAAATCTCTAATATTCGTTAGAAAGCTCTTTTCGATACGAACCCAACTGTTCCGGTTTTAGGGGATTCCGACGGTCGGATCTCCCGTAATGTCCGTTCGAAGTCAATGGTCAAAATTCGCGAACTACCGCAGCGTGGCGCGTTCTATTCAGGCCATTATATATATTATATATATTTCGTCGATTTCCATTTAAAACGTATTTTATAAATCGGTTTCAATTCGTTTCAAAATGATTTCAACTTCTTATTCAATTTCTAATCAAAATTGAATATTCCATATCATCGATATATAAATGATAGTATTTTCAAAACATTAGATTTTGAAATCAATTCCTTTTCGATATTCATTATAAAAATGAATTAAATCGATATAAATATCGTTCACGTCAAAATGACGTTAATCTAATCAACACAGCTTTATATTTTTAAATATATTCTTGTCCATCCCAAATCGGACATCCCAAAATCATATTTTGATTCTTTTCTGAATATTGTTTGAAAATATTCGTTATTTCAAAATTTTCGTTCTTTCTGAACTGGAATCAGACACAGTCAATTACCATATATTTTGATTATATGGATTTCACACAACAAATGTGTATGACAACAATGAAAACAGCAATCCATCATCCAGAGTGTATTCTACACTGTATAAGCATCAAATATTGATATTTAACGCTTACAACAGCTTGTCAATCAATCGATCGACATACAGCTAATTATTGGGATTAGTGTATGTCCAATTTCATCCCAATATCCGTATGGGGTTTCAAACAATCAAACACAGGTTTTATTTGTGCAGCTAGGCGATGTGTAAAATTTGTCGTCCCAATCAATATCAGTCAAATGTGTATACATAAACAAATCGTCCGATTTGTTTATAAATATTTATTTTATATACACGTTAAATTTTTTATTTTTAACTATAAAGTATTTACTTAATCCACATCACACAATTAATTTTCACAACACATCAATCAAACAAACAAGTCATCCATGGTCTGTGGACGACGGGTGTTGGGTGCTGCTAAGCACCGTCTGCATCCTAGTATATATTTCAAACTAGAAAATAAAATAAAAGTGAGGAGTTCTCACCTTGGAGATCCACTCCGTCGTGCTTTATCGGACGATGGTTTGGATTCTATTCAATATTCCAACGCAATCTTCATCACGCTGTTCATAGATAAAAATCACATTTTTAATATGATGCTTATATATTTAAGAGTCATATTTTTATATTCACTATTATATAAAAATCATATTTTTAATTCGCTCTATATATATATATAATATTTTTATATTCATTATTATGTAAAAATCGTATTTTTAATTCGCTTCATATATAAAAAACACATCTTTACAATGCTATATATGTATTAAAAATCGTATTTTTACAATGTTATTATATATATAAAAGTCGTATTTTTATATTGTTGTTATATATATATCATTTCTTTTCCCATATAAAAATCCATTGTTTTCTAATATAAAAATCCCGTCTTCTCTGATATAAAAATCATGTCTTCTCTGATATAAAAATCCTGTCTTTTCTAATATAAATTTTTTGTCTTTTCTAATATAAAAATTCTGTCTTTTCTAATATAAAAATTATGACTTCTCTAATATAAAAATTCTGTTTTTTCTAATATAAAATTCTATATACATATCTCATATATATATATATAAAATATTATCTTTTTATTTACATATTGAAAAAAATCAAATCTTTAAGAATCATATTTATATAATATTTATTCATTTATATATTTATAAATTTCATTTTAAAATGCTGCTATTATATATATATAATCAGATTTCAAAACAATGTTGAATCTCTAATTTAACTAAATCAATTACCAAAAAAAGGAAAATAAATTAATTGAAATAAAAACTTACTGTTATCGAAGAGGAGAGGCATAGGGGGTGCTGCAGGCTGGGAGAGGCGGCGCTCGTGGTGTAGGTGGCGACGCAGGCTGAGCAGTGGAGGGATTGGGTGGTTAGGGTTATAGTTTGGGGGGATTGGGGGGTTCGAGCTTCGGATTAAGGGAGAGTAGGGCGTTGCAGTTGATCGAAGGAGTAGGTGGATACTCGACGTCGGCGGCGCTGTGGGTGAGGGTCGCGACGGCGGGGGAACGGAGGGCGACGAGGTTCTGGGCTCCGTCGGTTGATCGATTTCTTTTTTATTTTTTTATTTTTTTACATTGACCTGAGAATAGTGAGGGATGAGAGGTTTGTTTATTTTTATATTTAAAATTTTTTCCTTATCCAAAAAGTTATCTTTCATTTCGAACTCCGATTGAGGACCAACGACTGTCGCCCCTATCTAATCACCCCCATTCCGAATGCAATGGGATATGTCCCATAAGCCAATTCCATCGTTTTGATCAGTTTTCATTTAAATTAAAATATATGTCAATATATATTCAATTTAAATGTACATTACAATTTACCGAGGCCATATACGGACTCTAAAAATTCCCAAAAAATATTTCTTGGCATCATATTGACGATACAGTTCTATCAAAACATGTTTTACTTCGCCACGCTCACATATTAATCCCAAAAATTATGAATTTTGGAATCTAGTAATAACTTAACATCCCGGATCCAATAAAAGTGGTTTCGTCAAAAATGGAGGTCATTTGCAAAATTTCCATTTTTAAGGGCCAAAATTCCATAGTGACTATTCTGAATTTTCAACTAGGCATAACTTTTAATCCTGCGTTCAAATAGGCGTTTGGAACCGTGATATCCTTTAATTTGAATCACACCGATTAAATTAATTAATATATATAATTAAAATTTAATATAAGGGACAACCTATTTCTTATAGACATGCTATTCTGTAAAGCATCGTATCTTTTCTTTTCATTTCAGCGTCTTCTCCTGTCACTCTCACATCTGGATTCAAATCCTTCCCCACGATGTTTCACTGCAACACTAATGCCTACATCTGAGCCTTCCTACTCTATAGAAACGACATTGTTTCTATCTTCAAATCCTCATCTGTATAAATCCTATCGCATTTGTTATCCTAGCAAACAAAAATATATTTCATTCTTTTGTTTTTGCTCCTGCCATTCACAAAAATCCATCCAACGAAAAAAATAAATCGGAATACAAAATCAGACAACCGCGAATCAAATTGAAATCACAATCTGAAATCGCGATGTGAAATCGTGGAAGCCTGAGATTGAGACCAATGCTGGAACACTTGATGGAGTTCGGAAGCGTTGTGTTGAGATCTGTTGAGGGGATTTTGGCCCTTACGGTGTGACGTGATGAGAAGTGTACTGCGTTATACGAAGAAGGAAGAGTTGTATCGTACTGTTTTGAGGGGTACATTACCTTGTTGAGGAACTAGTGTTTGGAGGGTTGACGCTGCTGAAGGGGTGCGTTGTCTGTTGGAAGCAGTCATGGGTCATCACTTCAGGGAGGCCCGCTGTTTGAGTTTGGCAGTGGGAGTATGGGTACGTTTTGGCCAAATCTGGACAACGAAGCAATGTTGTTTGCGAGAGGGGTAGTAAATATTTGGGGTTGCTATATTTGAATGGAGTTTTATGGTAAACGAGGGGGATCAGGTTGCGATATTTTTGAAACTGGGATGTTTGTGTACTGTTGTCGATCTGGTTTGGAGATGGAGAAGAAGTTTGATACTAAAGGTATGGAAGTGTTCGGTTATGTTTGTTGTTGGAGAACTAGGAACTGGAAATAGTTGATGGTGCACTGGAGTGGATGTTGTCTGGAGGTTGGTTCAGATTATTGTGTTTGGAGATGGGTTTACAAGTTGTTGACTGATGAGGGAATGCTGAAGTGTAGTCGCGGGTTCTGGTGGGTGGAGTTTGGATATGCTATGTTGAATGAGATAAGCTCTGTGTGAATTGTGGAGCTGTTCGGAGAATTTGTTCATCGAGAGGACGAGTAAATTGCGGTAAACATAAGGTAAACATTTTTTAACGTAATGGAAAATTTATAGAATAATTCATTAGTAATTACATTTATATAATTTGATCGTTAATTAAAAATAAATCGTAGGTGATAAATTATTTGAGATAATTCAAGAAGATGCGACATTATGGAATTTAATTGGATATCTAGAAATGGAAAATCGAGGTGAATTAAACTCACTCAGTAAATTATTTTGAACTATTTTTAATAGTTTAAAATTTATTACTTGCTGGTTGCTAAATTGATTGATATAAAGTGATAGTATTATATAATAATATATAAAAATAATATGGGTGATTGGTGATTGGATAATGCCCGCAGTACCATTAGCGGATGCCCGCAGTACCATTAGCGGATGATTTCCCTATGCGCCCACAATATATATAGTGGATGACCTTCTATACCGCGATATCCTACCTCGAAGCAGGATGGGTATTATTATTGTTGACTAACATCTGTGGATTGATTTTGGATATTTTAATCCTAAATAATAAAATATGGATTTTAGAATAGGAATTTAAATATATATTTTTTCAAAAGGAAATATTTATTTCCAAACAGAATTGGTTTGTTAGAATCCAAATTAAATAGAATTTAAAAGTGAATATTTATTTAAATAAATATCGTGAAGAGGTGATTTTATAAGCGACATTTTAAGGAGTGGAATTATTTTTATTGGGGGATTTAAGAAAAATGTAAATCATGTGAAATTTGGAAAAAAGAACGTAAATCGAGTAATAATTGAATATACATATATTAACAATATTATATATGGTTGTTTAAATTGAATTCTCCTTAGAATTCAAGTGAATTATATTTCATAAAATCCAAGAATTTTGGAGTAGATATTTAAAACCAAAATATTTGAAAGTACCGTAAGCAAGTGTAGTTTTGGAAAAAAGTTATAAAGTTGTAAATTTTGAAACGATTTATGAAATAAATGGAATGTTAGAAATGTGAAGATGAATATGGAAATGGAAATCGAAACCCGAAGTGAATTAAAATGGCTTGGCAAGTTGAGTTATAAGGATTCGATCCTTAATCGTGTATTTTAAAATGAGAGATGAGGTTTATTTGGGATATAACCAAAATAGTTTTGAAGTAGTTTTAGTGAAGTTTTATATAGTATTTGATTTATATTTATAATGTTTTAAAAGATATCATGAGTAAAGGTTCTAAATAAATAGTAAACATTTACCTGAAAAAAATACTAGTAAGAGCTTAAGGGAAAATATTTATTTTAAATAAAATAAAAAGAAATGCTCATTTAAAAATCCAAATTATAAGTGTAATTTAAAAGTAAAAATTTGTTTTAACAAATGAGATAAGGAGGAGATTTTATAAGGGACAATTATAAAGAAGCGAAAGCCATCATTTGAAGTATTTGAGAAAATTGTAATTTAAGCATGGTGGAAACTAACATGTGTAATGGGTTAAGATTTTCCAAATTGCAAAGGAAAATATAAAGGAGATTTTTGAAATAATTCGATAGAAGTTAAAAATAGAAATGAAATTTGAAATTGCCAGGATGAATTCAGGTTGACTAAATAAGTCAAGTATAGACTTGTATTAACTAATATTATTAACGGTTAGGACAATAAGGGGGAAAGAAAATACTTTTCAAATGAAAAACATTAGTAGTAAGAGTTATTTTAAATTTATAAATGCTAATGGAATTTTAGTCGAAATAAATTGGATTATAAAATAGATTATATTAAAGAAATTTATATAAGGGTTATAGATAATAAATTTTGAATAGTAAGAATTTACAGATGATATATACATATGAAAATGTTAGAAATGAAATGAAGTTTATTGACCTATAAGATGTTTATGAAATATATTTATGGAATCAATTTCATATAAGTTGTATTGTTATAATCAAACTTCATACAAGTATATATAAGTTTATAACGTGGTTTGAATTTAATTAAAGTTCATATCAGTATATAACTTGAATGGAATCATTTGAATGTAATCAAACTTTATATAAGTTGAGATGAATATCTCGTTTGGAATGATAATGGATATTGGGATTTTCTATTTGTTTAGAAGTTTAATAATGGAGTTAAGGAAATTTGCAATTGACTCGGGATTAGTAAGTTGAATGATTATGTGGGTATCAATCTGATGTTGGTTTCGACCTTCGGGGTTGATACTTGGAGGATTATTCTCTTTCTAATATACAGTTAGAAACTAATGACTGGAATGAGTAATATGTGTTAAAGGGGATTTTAAAATGAAAGGGGATTTTGAATATTCTTATATATATCAATATAAGAAGAGAAAAATAATTATTCCAATTATTGGAAAACGAGAAGTTTAAAATTAACGAATAGTTAATCTAAAGAGGCTAAAATGATAATGGATATTTAATCAGCAAATTCGAATTTTTCTTTTATGGATGAATGGTTGTTTTATTTGATAGTTAAATAACCGACTACCAAATCTGGCCTATACGATTGTTAGTACGAAAAGACTGGGATCGAATTTATTCGAAAACCATTCCGAACTAACTAATACGTAGACATAGAATATACGAATTGAAGATGGAGCAGTTGTAACAACCCGAAAATCTGGGCCAGTTTAAATTTTTTTGTTTTGGCAACTTCGACGAATTTTGAACATTTAAAATAGATTATTTTAAATAATATCGACGAAAATTTACTTTGAATATATTTAGAACGTATATATTATATACGCCGTCGTTAGAATATAAATAATTATATATAATTATAAAAGGAATTGAAAATGGCGAGGTAGTTCGATAATTCGATTTCAAACTTCAATTGAATGTACCGGGTGCAAAACAATCCGGATTTTAACGAAACCAAAAATAATAGTCTAATTGTGAATATCTTTCCAACGAACCCGAAAAATCGAAATTTCATAGCGGGAATCGAAAGATATGTCCAGTTGAAAATTCTGAATAGTCGCTATGGAATTCAGGCCCTTAAAAATGGGAATTTTGCAAACGACCTCGGATTTCGACGAAACCACTTTTGTTGGGTCCGTGATGTCAAATTATTGCTAGATTCCAAATTTCATAATTTGTCGAATCAATATGTGGGTGTGGCAAAGGAAAACGTGTTTGACCAATTTAGTTGAATTTAATCGACTGGAAATTGGCCATTTTTCAAACAATCTCAGAATTTGACGAAACTGGTTTTGTTAGGACCGTATCGTCAATACGAAGCTAGAAAATATTTTTCTGCAATTTTTCGAGTCCGTATGTAACCCCGGTAAATTGAAATGCGCGTTCAAATACAATATATAGAGTTATGTGTTGATTTTAACGGAAACTGATCGAAACGATCGAATCAACCTACGATACATATCCCATTGTGTTCGGAATGGGGGTGAAACGCTATGGACGACAGGCGGTGGGCCTCGTTTAGAGGTCGTATGTAAAAGTCAACTTTTTAAATTAAATAATTAAATAAAATAAATAAAAAATACCTTTCCTCTCCTATACCCTCTGCCCCCCTTATTTTTCGATTCAATCGATTCAGAAAAAAAGAAGAAGAAGAAGACGACGGAGCGGAAAGGAGCGTCGCACCCCTAAACCGCCGCCACCTCCAAATCCACCCCTCCCCCTTCCACCTCGACCACCGCGAGATCCCCCTACTGGCGTGCGACAAGACGCAGCCCCCCCCCCAAAACACCCTCGCCCTGTCGATCGCCCAAGACACCACCGCCCGCTTCTAGCTCCTCCCTCGTCAGCAAGCCGCCACTAGCCTCGCCCCCCCCTCCTCCATCTGCCGCCTGCAAAAACCCCCCCTCCCCCTCTGTTGCGAACTGCGACCCCCTCCACCAGAAAGGCCACCGCCGGCGAGATTTCATGTCGAGGGTTTTCTGAAGTGGCCAGAACGATGAACGGTGAGCTCCTCTTTCTCTTATAATTTTTATTTATATAAAGCATTGTTTTTAATAAAAATATTAATATACATTGTTTTTAAAAACATAAAATAGAAAGGGCAGGGTTTTTAAAATAAAAATAGCAATATGATAGTGAAGTTTTAAAAATAAAAATATGATTTTTATATTTTTAAAGTAATAAAAATATGATTTTTATATTTTTAAAGTATTAAAAATATAATCTTTACTATATAGAAGATGTAAAAATATGATTTTTGTTTATGTAGAGGGTTAAAAATATAATTTTTACATGATAGGAATATTAGAAATATCATCTTCATATGTATAGCAAAGTAAAAATTCGATTTTTATATATTGAATAGCATAGTAAAAATTCGATTTTTATATATTGAATAGCGAAGTAAAAATTCGATTTTTATATATTGAATAGCGTAGTAAAAATTCGATTTTTATATATTGAATAGCGAAGTGAAAATTCGATTTTTATATATTGAATAGAAAAGTAAAAATTCGATTTTTATATATTGAATAGCGTAGTAAAAATTCGATTTTTATATATTGAATAGCGTAGTAAAAATTCGATTTTTATATATTGAATAGCGAAGTAAAAATTCGATTTTTATATATTGAATAGCGAAGTAAAAATGTGATTTTTATATATATAGTGACTACGGGCAACGAAAGCGACAAAAAGCGGTAATGATGAAGATTTCCTATAAATGAAGTGTCGTGGAATCGGGATAGCTATCTGTGATAATTTCTCACTCTTCAATTTCTTTTCTAGTATATATATATTTATACTAGGATGCATACGGGGTTTAGTAGCACCGACACCCGTCATCCACAGACCATGGATGGCTTGTTTGTTTAATTGTTTGGTTGTGTAGTTGGTTAGATTATTTGGTTTGAATTGAATTGTTTGGTGAAATGGAATGGATTTGATTGATGTGTGAATGGCGTGGGCCTTCACTAGACCGGGGATAAGGCTAGGCCTTGTCCCGTTTCTAGTATCGTGCCGTTATGCCGCCGAAATTTTCTAAAATATGTTAGAAAAATAAAAATATCATTTTTATTGTGTAAATGAACTGAATAAAAATCCATGTGTTAAAATAAAATATTCATTTACAAACCGGACGGTTTTTTTATGTACACCTATTTGAAGGACATTGATTGGGACGATAAATTTTACACATCGCCCAACTGCACAAATAAAATCTGTGTTTGATTGTTTGAAACCCCACACGGGTGTTGGGATGAAATTTGAAGTTCACTCATCCTGATTGATTAAATATGTCGATCGATTGATTGACAGGCTGTTATAAGCGTTAGGTATCTATATTTGATGCTTATACAGTGTACTGCACTTTGGTTGATGGTTGATTATTTTTCAATGCTATCATATACATGTGTTGTATGGAATCCATATAATTAACTTTATATGGTAATTGATTGGGCCTCATTCCAATCGGAAAAATAAAGAATATTATAAAATAAAGGTTCATGTGTTGACCGTACTCATCCGTTGAGATTAGTCATGTGTTGAACGAAATATTTTAATAATAAAATTTACATCTTTATCAATATAAAACAAAGGTTCACGTGTTGACAGTACTCATCCGTTGAGATTAGTCATGTGTTGAACGAAATATTTTAATAATAAAATTTACATCTTTATCAATATAAAACAAAGGTTCACGTGTTGACAGTACTCATCCGTTGAGATTAGTCATGTGTTGAACGAAATATTTTAATAATAAAATTTACATCTTTATCAATATAAAACAAAGGTTCGCGTGTTAACAGTACTCATCCGTTGAGATTAGTCATGTGTTGAACGAAATATTTTAATAATAAAATTTACATCTTTATCAATATAAAACAAAGGTTCACGTGTTGACAGTACTCATCCGTTGAGATTAGTCATGTGTTGAATGAAATATTTTAATAATAAAATTTACATCTTTATCAATATAAAATAAAGGTTCATGTCTTGACCGTACTCATCCGTTGAGATTAGTCATGTGTTGAACGAAACATTTTGATAATAGAAATATTTTGAAATAGAAATATTTGAAATAGAAATATTTGAAATAGAAATATTTGAAATAGAATATTTGAAAATAGAAGTATATGAAGCCGTGTTGATTAGATTGACGCCATTTTGACGTGAGCGATATTTATATCGATTTTATTCATTTTAAAATGAATATTGAAAAGTGATTTCGAAATCGAATATTTTGAAATGAAATTTGAATAGAAAACGAATTTGAATTGAATCGAATAGAAAACGAATTTGAATTGAATCGAATAGAAAACGAATTTGAATTGAATCGAATGGAAAACGAATTTGAATTGAATCGAATAGAAAACGAATTTGAATTGAATCGAATAGAAAACGAATTTGAATTGAATCGAATAGAAAACGAATTTGAATTGAATCGAATAGAAAACGAATTTGAATTGAATCGAATAGAAAACGAATTTGAATTGAATCGAATAGAAAACGAATTTGAATTGAATCGAATATAAAACGAATTTGAATTGAATCGAATAGAAAACGAATTTGAATTGAATCGAATAGAAAACGAATTTGAATTGAATCGAATAGAAAACGAACTTGAATTGAATCGAATAGAAAACGAATTTGAATTGAATCGAATAGAAAACGAATTTGAATTGAATCGAATAGAAAACGAATTTGAATTGAATCGAATAGAAAACGAATTCGGATTGAATTGAAAACGAATTGAATTTAATTCAAATTGAATTGAAATTTGAATTGAATAGAAATGAATTTTAAAACGAATTTATAAGGAAAAATTCAATTTTGATTTGAATTGAAATGGAAGTTGAAATTGTTTTTGAAACGAATTTAAAACTATTTATATAATTCGTTTTAAATAGAAATCGACGAAATATATATTATATATATTATATATGTAATAGAATGGCCTAAATAGAACGCGCCGCGCCGCGACAGTTCGCGAATTTCGACCATTAACTTCAAACGGACATTACGGGAGATCCGACCGTCGGATTCTCCTAAAACCGGAACCGTTGGGTTCGTATCAAAAAGAGCTTTCTAATGAATAATATAAATTTGAAAGCTAACGGTTGGATTTGGAGATATGTCCAAATCAAATTTGGAAAAGGGCGTTGTAAGTGCAGTTCGATGGCCGTTGTTGGAAATCGACTGTACGGACCTTGATAAAATTATTAAAAATAGTAATAATTTGTGTAAAATCATAAGAAAGGATTTGGGAAAAATTGGGATGAAAAACTCCATATTTGAAAAGATAAAAATAGATTTTTATTGAAATGAACTAGTTTTGAACTAAAATTAAAACCCATTTATTTTTAAATAAATAAATTAGAACTGAATTAGAACTGATTTATTTGGGTTTATCGTGAACTGTGTTTTAAATGACATTAGTTCTTTAACCTAGTAAAAGGAGTTTTAATGAACCTGTAATTAGATTGAAATGTGAATTGATAATCTAAATTATCGAATTTAGAAAGTGAGCGAGAATGGAGTATCACCAGTTTTGCTCCAAAGCGATAGTTAAATCTTTAATTAGATTTGAACGTGAAATGGTAATTAATTTTACCGATAACACCGTGGTGTTAGATATGGAGTATTGCCAGTTTTGCTTCATGGGATGAATAGGTTGGGATTGGGAAATAAAATAAATAATTACTTCGGTGTGGTTCGCTAATCCCGACTAGTTTGGAAAACCATAATTTGGCTTGAAATGACATCCAAAGGAAGATTTAAGGATAAATTTTAAAGAATTTATCTTGGATAAAATTAATGGGAACCTTTCCCTGAGAATATGAATTGGAATGAGGCGTATGTTGTGTTTGTATAATATTCGTTTTAATATACACAGGTTGTTCGGAAAGGCCGAGTTTACACCCATTCTGAATAACCGATTCGACGATATGTCGAAGATGAAGACGGTGGTCGAAGACCGGAAGTCTTCACATCGTTTGGATAGTTACTGACGATCCTGATTGGGCTGTACACCCAAGAGGATGGAAATAGTTGGTGGTCGTCCAGACGTACTTGGAGATCGATGGATATGCGAGGAAAGTGCCTCCGGTTTCGTTCAGACCCAGAACGAACTTGTAAATGGATTGTGTGTCTGACATTGGATTTTATTCTGTGTTGATTGATTTCTGTTAAATATATATCTGTTTGGCGGCGGAGAATTTATTCTCTTGCTTAACGCCCTTCTCTGAGACGTACGAGCTTAGAGGTTATATATCGATAGATATCAATCGCATGGCATGAATTGCCTATGTGGCATGCTGAGTTGCATGGATCAAGGCTTCTGTTGAAAAGCAAAGTCTTGTGGTTGATGATCAAAGCATGTCCTTTGTGGCGTAGCTTTGTGTATAACGTGAATTCGCGAGCCTCACACCTCGGTATGAGTTAAAAACGGGATACTGACCGTTGGGAGAACACGACGTTTCTTTCTAGCTTTGGTGGTGTCAGTGACTTACCAGCCCTGACATTTATATACTTTTCACCTTTGTGGTTGTTGGAATGAGGCGCCTCGATTATAGGTCTGTAAGGACCGGGAAACGTGTGTTCATGCATAACCAATCCTCTAACGTAAGTGAGGACCGGCCCAGCCGATTCCAGGATTGTCCAGAGTGTGTAGTCCTGAGACATTTGCTAGAGTGTCTCGAACGCGGAGGGGAGCTTGCCCCTTGCCTCGACTCATGACGGAAATCCAATTTCCAATACGTGTATTTCGGTTTTATTTGTAGAGCCTAGTATGGCGACATAGTGGGATGGGGCACTTATGCCGTCTATGATTTATATTTATGATTGAAAATGTTTTGACACTATACACTTATTATAGTATCAAATGATTTGCTTTAAACGTACCAAGCATGTTTGGCTGTTATAAGGTAAAACCCTATCCTCTGGCTTGCGTTGCATTGTGTGATGGGACCTGGGTCTTATAATAGCTTCATTTTCCGAAAAATCATTGCGTTGTTTATCTATATGCACAAGTATTCTTGGGAGGAAACCCGTTCCGTGTTATACGGCGTGGTCCCTTGAATTACTCTCTTTTAAAGTAAAGTTTTAAATAACTGTTTTAGTTCTCACACCAGTCACATGACTGACCTGGAGTTTATTGTTTTAACCTAAACTCTGGGTGCCCCTATTTTCCGCACGGGCAGCTAGTAGTTTTGGTTTTGCAGATTTATATTCACAGGATCCTGGTTTACAGCTGGAATGATATCCGGAAAGCTCTGTATCCGTATATCACCTTCAGTTATGCTTGTATTATTTTCCGCTGCTATGTAAATTTTTGTAATCTCTGATATTTATCGAATGTAATTTATTCAATTATACTCTGTATATTCTTGTATCTGATGGAATTGTTGTAATAGCAATGAAATGCTCTTCCGTCTGCGTTCTGATTTGTCCAATTCTCAAAACGATTAGGGGTTTAGAACGGTCTAGATCGTTTTAACGACTGATTCGGATCGAGCGAAATTCCTTGTCGTCACAGCAGTGAAGATCGTAGATATTCATAAGCGAAAGGACTACTTGCCGAATTCTCTGGAGTCGCGCCTGGAGATATTTTGATGGTGATCCTGTCGTGGTTGAAATCGACAGATTGCAAGGACTACTCGCTACTGATCCATAGGGTGATTCCTAAGATGCGGTAGGAGAGTGCCTTCAGTTTTTCCAATCCCAGGACAACTCGTATGGATGAATGTCTGACAGAGTATTTCCAACAGATCACTTACGTTGATTTCTTTAAACGTATCATAGTTGATGGCGGAGAAATGATTTTTCTCTAGCCTAATAACTATAGTATTTTTGTGGACGTCAATTAGTGATATCTGACGGATTTAACGATGTGGCAGTCAAAGGAATGGTGGCCATATGATCTAGAAATACGATTATAACCTCAAGCCTCACAACCGGGAAATGACAAAAATCGGGCAGGCAGCATGGCTATGTGGGTCGCCTCATTAGGGTGTATTATCATCGTCTGGAGAATATTCATATTTGTTACTTCTTTTCACTTCTGTATCTCCTGGGAACGGTTATGGTGCTAGCAACCGTAGGTGATAATATATTCGATACACTCAAGAGAAATGAGTGGTCGGTCATGTGTGGGCCAGGTTGCAAGACGTTCTTGTTGAACCCAGTGTATTCCCCTCTAGAGATACACTGTCGGAAGGTGGTCCCATACCTTGTCATAGTTGGAAATTCAATCTTCAATAAGTGCCCACGGTTTTGATTGTATACTAAATACGTAGAGCGTGAGATGCAAGCGTTGTACTAGATTCTATTTATTTGTATTTAGACACTATTATAATATCAAAACAAGATATTGATTTCAAAAATGGTTTGGGTTATCGTAAGGTAAGAACCGTTCGTGTTTATGTGTGGATTGGTCTTACGATTATCCTTTTCTTTCGAAATGATTTTTAACTTTAAAATCAAGTTGGATGATACCAATAATTTAGTGAGTTTTTCTCATGCTTGTTCACCAGACTGACCTGTGCATTTGTAATGCTCGGGTCAGACCCAGTTGGGTCCGACCGAGTTGTACAGGTTCATGGTAAGATGATATGGATTCCAGAAGACGAGATGGAGGAGATTAGACATATAATATATATAGTATTCTGCTGTATTTTTTTTAAATGGGAACAGATTTTTATAACTGTCTAGATGAATTGAATGGTCGCTGTACTCTGATGAATTGTAAGTATTATTTCAAGTTTTAAATAAAGATGTATTTCTGTATTATATTTTGTTCCGCTGCAATGTGAGACTCTAAGTATTATGGTTTGTTATTCTACTTCCTTTTCTTCTATTCTAATATTTCTTTCTTCCTTATCTCACCCTGTAACTTCTTTCTTTGATGTTCTAGATTTTTGGTACTCGAGTTTTGGACACGGGTGTATTTGTGTCAAAAAATTCAAGTGTCGAATTTTCCGGTTCGTTACACCACCCCTATGTGAACCTCTTACTATCAAGTTCAGTAAAGGGTGCCCTAGCCCCTACCTAGTGCGGGACCCTCGGATAAGATACATACAGGGATACTAACTGATATAGGTTCCAGACAACAGATTGACATAAGCAAAAAAAACCTAAGCCTGTTTCCCCAAATATCTAAGATTAAGAGCCCAAAACCCGATATAACAATAGACGGGGGACCTCTTTGCTTGTTAATACTTATGTTCAACTTAGCAGGTTTGGGTTTTATTAATAATCATGGTTGTAATGTCATCATGTGTAGAAAACCCTATTCTTAACATATCATGTACTTAATGTCCGTTTAAGTCAAAGTTAACATGTCTTGTCCATATGCATATTATTTATCAACTACATTCCCAAGCTACAGGTTTATGCATAATGTCCATTCACAACAAGTATCTATAGAAGGTTAAACTGGTATATCTATCCTTTTCCCAAATTATAACCAATTTAGTCCAAGTAAATAACATGCCTAATCCCCTCTTTATAGTATTCATTTTTACCCCAATCATACATCCATTTTTAGTCGAGTATAGCTAAGCTTCCAAGGCCTAGGTTTGGTGTAAAATAAAAAGGAAACCAAAGGGACAGAAATAGGATCAAATCAAGTGCGTATATATATATATATATATATATATATATATATATATATATATATATAGGCAAGACTAGAAAAAAACATTGAAAAAAGGGAAAAGGAAGATAAATATATTTAACTTGTTATTTATCCAATCATCACAGGCATGTATGACTTGTTTAATTAACATCGCAAGCATGTATGACTTGTTTAATTAACATCCCAGGCATGTATGACTTGTTTAATTAACATCACATGCATGTATGACTTGTTTAATTAACACCACAGGCATGTATATAACTTGTAACATCACGGACATATGTATAACTGATCATAGGCATTGGTGATTTATTGTGAAAACATGCGTAATATTTATTTTACTAACATTGTAGATACTAACCAATTTTATTTAACTGTCATGTTCAAGGCCTAAGAAATCAGATCTGTAAATAACTGTAACTCACAGTCAATATTGGGGAAGATAATCATATAACACTATGCTGCAAGAATCCAAGTCCAAGTCTTTATGTTGCTTCTATTAAATCCAACCTCTAGAAGCATTCCCACTTTTATATGTTTAAGAATGAGGGAAGTCATCTATTTATAGAGTTACAGAATCAACATCAACCCTTAGATCTAGGTTTTAAATCTGAACTGTACAAGTCATTCTGAGCCAGCATGAATATAGTATAGAAAAAAGTTCAGGTGCCTAGATCCACGGTGGGTCGACCCAGGGGTAAACCCTAGGGTCGACACACCGTTATATGGGTCGACTCATAGGTCGACCCAGAGCTGAAGGTGGGTCGACCCCTAACGGTCCATTTTCCCACATTGACTTGTTTCGATTTTCTGAAATATTCAATTATTTATATACATGAGCCTTATGTGTATACAAACTTCTAAGGTCCATAACTTCTCCATACGTTGTCCATTTTTATGCAAACTTGGGATCCATCTGAACCAGAATTCCGAGTCGAGCGCAACGATAATGCTAGTTTCCCTTAATTCTGAGTATTTAATTAAGTTATTCTTAATTTATCACCATTAAGTATGGTTATAATGTGTCTAAATTCTGGTGTTTTACAATTATGTTCCAATTGGTTTCATGCTCATTTAAGCTAATGAGCTCATTTTCACAATGTAATTCAATCTAGTAGAACATAAGAAGAGAGTATAGAGAAGATAAAATTAATGAAATGTGAGAGCTTTTAGAGGAATCACTTACTTTAGTACCAAATTATTAATGAAATAATAAGCCAACCTCGAAATAAACTAATGCATATTTGAAAGAAAATTTTACTTGTTAACAACCGGGATGTAAAATGTAAAATGAAGAATGAACAAGTAAATGATGCAAAGTTATATAGCAGTTCTACACACTTGTCTACATCCACTATAAAGAACTTCTATAGTATTTCTTGTTAAGATTTCAATATACTTGAACAACAACCAATTATAAAACTCTATATCCATATAAATAACCCATATTGATTTGATTGGGTACAAATCAGAAAATAGATAAATAGATTAGCAGAAGCATACCTGAATCTGTAGCAAACTATTGCAGTATTTGAATTCATAGTTATTTTCTACAAACAAGATGAATCTGGTTTGTTCTTCCAAATTGACACAAACCCTAGATCTGAAATTAGCTCTCCATAGAAGAGGGCTAGAGAGTTGCGAAGGCTTGCATAATTTGGGGACCAAAACTCCTTATTTATAAAGTTGTTATATTGTAATTTAGCCCTTCAACAAATTAAAAATACTTCGATATCTACACACTAGGCTAATGGTAAGTTAATTTTTGAGCCTCTTAATTCTAATCTAAAAGTAGATCACCTTAATTAGGCTTAACACCAAAATAGCACAATACATTCTATTTTACATATGTGATCAAGTTGCTGAAATATTCCAGCAACCTCCCCCTGGTAACATATAAAATAACTTTAAAAAATGTGTAACTTCATAAGCTCCAAAATTTGCAATTTTTAACATATGGTGTATCTGAAACAATCTTGTCCATTAACTGTGTTGATAAAGGATCAAAGCGGCATTTGTTACATTTATCATAATCAAACCCATCAGGGGTCACATATTTCAATACAATCAAATGACAGATCAATTATAGATGCATAGCATGGAAATTACATGAAATGTAATCTATACATGTTTATTTCCAACCGGCCCTTCTTTAGTGAGAACAAAACATTTAATATTCGAACAACCTGAGTGCAAAGAAAAAATTACTAATTTATTTCTGATTAGAAAAAGAACTTGATATACATATATTTGTAAATAAGATATATAGCAACGAGTCATATGACCATATCAAATACAAACTTCCCTTGAATCAAAATATCCTTACATAAAAGTTACGCCGATTGAGCTACATGCTCATGAAAAAACTTAGATGATAATATTTTCGTAAGCGGATCTTCCATAATCGAGTTTATCAAAGTATGTTCTATGAATTACAATATATTTTGCACTCTTCCCTTATTGTAAAATAATATATTCTTTATTGTCACAATATTACTTGGTCTTTTATTCTTTATCAATAACTGGTATAACGAACCAGATTTTGGCTGATTCGGTTAAACAATAATTTTTTGATTATGTTAAGTGATTAATATAATTGAATAAATTGGATTTAATTGTGGGAGAAAATTCAACGATCTTATTCCGGTATATTTTTATATTGTATAACACACACACACATATATATATATGTGTGTGTGTGTATATTATAAACAAGTATATGGTGCTTATATTTTGTTTTATATATTTTTATAATGATTTTAAACTCATGTGAATTTAAAATAGACATTTCTAAAGTAAAATTTAATGAATAACTTAAGTAAGAAAATATGAATTACTCCATATGCTTGGAATATTTTATATACGGATGTATTTTTTTGAACTTACATTTACAACAATAAATGAATACACTTAGTCTTGAACCATGAATTGAAGTATAAACTGGTTACTACACTATGCCTTTACTTGCGTTGCTAATTAGCTACACCTTTCTAAATTAGTTTGTGAATTCCTTTAGTTAAACCCCTTTTTGAGTTATTTGCACCTTGATCTCTGTACCCTTGGTGCACTTAGGAGGTTGCTCATATTTATGCTGGTGTGGCCATGCTGCCTCGTATTAGTGCATCCTTGAACCTATAAAAATTCTAACATAGTTGTACATATGGGTACATGGAAGATTAGGACATGTTAGACCAAAAAGTGGTTCTAACACCCAAATTGATTAAAAGCAGAATGAAATAAGATCAAAAGTAAAATAGGGACACAAAATTTATAGTGGTTCGGCAAAGAAAAGCCTACGTCCACTTGTCAATCACTATTTTTAATGATATAGTTGCAATTACAATGAGATATTCACTCAAGTTCACTCACAACTCACATACATTCACTCAATTGTCTCAAAATAAATGTTGAAAAAAGATTTGGATTATCCGGGAGTGCTGGAATTCGGTTTATGAAAGTGGTTGAACTCTCAAAATGCCAAAAAGAAGAAGATCCTTTTCATTGCCTCCAGACAGGGTATTTATAGGTGAAAATTTGCTCAGAACCCGATCCGGATCGGAGCCACGTGTCATCCATCCCACCAGCCTCGGGTTCGGATGGATTTCAGTGTTGACAACGCATCAGAGCAGTGAAGGTTGTGGGTAGGAACTGGTCATAACCTCTCCGAATAACCAGGCGATCATGGGGGAGAGTGACGTGGAATATGGGTTCGGATCGGAGGAGTGTGCAGGAGGGGTTCGGATCGGGGTATCCGATCCGATCCGGTTTGTCCCAAGGCTAAGTCTTCATCCACTTTTACTCCGTTCCGATCTGTCTTTGTAGCAGGTAGCCCTCCGCTCCAACTGGCAGTAGGTTGCTCTCCGATCCGAACAGCTGTGCCTCTCTGATTCCAACAATAACAGCTCACCGATCCGAACAGCAAGACCTCTCCGATCCGACCCGCTATATCTTCTCCGATCCGACCCGCTATATTGCTTTCCAAGTTCTTCAATGTTTCACATCTCGACTTTGTGTTGCCCAGTTCACAAAGTGGGCTAACATTTTGCCCCCTCAAAGGATGCCTCTGTTGGAGACGGAGCATGCTTTGATTATCATTGCACAGCGTCTTCTAGATAATTTTTTCTTTGATTTTCCTTGTGTTTTCATCTTCTTCTTCGGACTTCAATTTAATTTACTGCTGAGTTACAGAATTCTGTTCGGTTCGGATTCCGATCCGAACAGACCCCCTCTTCTTTCTATTTTTCAATGGACTATTGGGCCAAGCTTTGCTATTGGACTGTCGTTCCGGTACGATCGGGGAGACGAATGGTCACTCTGCTTCTTTATATAAACTGCGTCTTCATCTTCCTCTCATTTCCTTCTATCATTTTACCCTTTCTGCTTCGGAAATCCAGGACTTAGAGAAAAAAGAAATAAGAACTTTCCACCATTTTCGTGCGAATTTCCAATTTACATACTCTGGTAGGTTTGAATCCTTCAATTAATTTTGTAACAATGGGTTTCAACTAAGATTTGCGGTTGATTTTGAATGATTTGAGCATGGATCTTCTCCTGCTTCGATATCGTGTCTCCCTCCTCCCCTGTCGTCGTCGTGAGTGGTTCCACCACCATCTCGAGGCGCTGAGAGGTTAAATGAAGCACGCGCTCGCCTTTAACTGGAGCTTTGGAGATGGATGTGGATTTGACTGTGGTTGAGGAAGGGGAAGAAGAAGAAGAGGATTGGGGGGATCGGTTCGGGTTGGAGTATAGAAGATGGATAAGAAGGAAAAGAAGAGAGGTTCACAAGTCCGGATCGGGTCGGGGCAAAGGTCAAAGATAGAAACAGAGCTCATTTGACCGGATCGGGTCGGAGAGGATTCTCAAAGTCGAATCGGACCGGAAAGTGAATAAGGAGGAGAAGGTGTGTGCATCTAACCGGATCGGGTCGGACTGTAGAATGAAGGAGGAGAAGCATGACTACGTGGTCCGATCCGAACCGTTAGGGGAATCTACCTCCGAGCCGATCCGACTTTGATTTCTGAGTTTCAAAGTTTATCCGTCCCCAAGACAAGGCCACACCCCCGATCCGATCCCAATGAATGCGCCCGAACCGAACCGAAGGGCAGTCCATCTTAATGCATAAAAACTTGTTTAACTGGCTCAATCAACTTTTGGCATAATCTTCAACTTAATGGACAGTTAGGATAGTGCCTTGCGAACGTAACTGGACATCAAGAACTACTTCAATTCTTTATACTTTGCCAAACTTTTGCGTCGCACTTTTAAACATTTACTTTACACTTTCCGCATACACTGTTTACACTTTAGTTTGCACACATGCACGGGGGGATACGGGCTAATTTACTCTAATTTGTGCTATTGCTTCTTCAATAGTTTTATGACCATGAGACCCAGACGCTCTTCTAGACTAGCTGCAAAGAAAGAGGCCCCGGAGACATCCAACAAAGTTACTCTCGAGGACATATCTTCCCCTTCGGATCCAGAATGGAATGAGGAGGGTTCAGATTACGAGGTTGGAAATCACGAAAGTGACAATGTGTCTTCGGAGGATGAAGTTTCTATAGGTTTTGAAGAGGAAGGAGGGATTGGTGACGACCGGGCTCCTGATGAGTTTGAATCGGCTATCATATTGGAATCACCCCAAGATTCTGTTGAATCAACAATCGACAACGACAAACTTATCCGAATTTGTTTGAAATACGGGATACTAAAAAGGGACACTTTAGTGCCTCCGAGATCTGACCGTCCCCACAACCCTCTAGAAGGATATATGGCAATCACTCGGTTGATGTGCATGGTCGGTGCTATCCCTCCATTTTCTCCCTTCATCGTTGACTTTCTAAGACAAATGCGGATTGCCCCCATGCAGCTGCATCCCAATTCTTATGCTTACTTACATACCTTATATATAGCATACCGTGAGATCTTAGGCATAGAGCTCACTTTCGATGACGTTCATTTCTTCTACAACTTCAAGCATCGGACTCGAGAAACTCCTTCTTTCTGCTATTTTGAGTCTGTCCCTAAGAGGAAGATAATTTCAGCGCCATTCAGTAGTAAAGCTGGAGATTCCAGACTGGAATGGTTTTATGTGAAGCGACAGCCTGGGTGTGCCAGGAGGTGGACGAAATCAAGTAAAGCACTGATTTTCTAAATCTTGGCTCTATACATTCAAGTCATCGCCTTAACTCGTTTTTCTTTTTGTTTGCAGTCGACAACCCAAAACAAATATCAGACCATGTGTTCTTTGACCGGATGCACCAGCTCCTTAATGGCGATCAGAAGTTCCTAACAATTGATGAAGTCCTTAAGGACGAATATCTTCATTTTCATGGGTTGCTATCTGTTACTCGTAGTATCGGTCATGGGACGGCTCCATACGTATATATTCCTCCAGTGGATGTAGTCCCAGAGACAGGAGAAGGTTCGGGAGCTCCTACAGTGCCTCTTCAAACTTCACCTTCTCCATCTTCTACTCAAGACGACGAATTGGCTAACCTGGCCGAAAAGCATCGCAAAGGGTATACTGCTCCTAAGGATGCCATTTCTCCAGAAAGGTCAACGTCCTCCAAAGAGTCGCCACTTGATGCTTCCGAGGGAGATGTCCCTAGTACTGATGACTCATTATTTCAGGGTTTGGGGGATCTCCCCTTACCTGAAACTATATACACTTCAGAGGATTTTAGGAAGGATCCTTTAGTTTTCACCTCTTCTGAAGAGACCACTCCTGCTAAGGCCAAAGAGCCTGCCCGTACTAGTCTAGCTTCGGACTCGGGTTGGTTGGGGGGAAACACACCACTTAGGACACACTTTACACAATAGCATTACCACTCATTGCACCTCTCTCTCTGTGAAACTATTGATTCTGAATTTCATTTGTCTTATTGTGCAGGTACGATGTCCCGATCTTACTATGATATCAGGAAGCTCCGCCGCAGCATGTCTAATCCACCTTATGACACTGAGTATGATCGCCGTGACGAACGCAGTAGGGAGGAGAGAAGGCATTATGAACCCTACAGCTCTCAAACCTCGCGTTCTCGCTCTCCCGTTCGATCGGACCAAGAGAAATATAAAGGTTATCAAGGCCGTAGGGAAGAGGACAGGCCACAATCAAAAGACTCCACCTCTTCCCAAGAAAAGCGCAGCAGGGAGAGAAGTCCACCAAAAGATACTAAGTCGCGAAGTAAACGCAAGGTCCCTGCTAAACGGCCTAGAACAGATAAAGAAACTATTGAATCCTCCACACACAGGGACACTGAATTGACGATCCCCGCCCTTCCACCACTAGATGCTGAAACAACAATCAAGCGGGCGTATTTGGAGGAGCAATTTCCTGAACATTATTTCGAGAGCTTGACTTTTTTACCTGCCCTCGAACCTATTTCTTCCAGGTGGGCAGATGAGGCCAAAGCAAAGATAGATGCGGTTGAGAAACAATATTCTGAAATGTTCAAATATTCACGCAACTTTTCCAGAATCATCCGTACTCTAATCAAGAATGCTGATTCAATGCAAAAAACCGCGGAAGAAGATGCAAAGGCCTTTAAGAATCTAGGAAAAGATTTAGAGGACACACAGGCCCAGCTTGCTGTTGCTCAAAGGGACGCTACTAACTTCAAACAACAATTTGAAGATATGCAAAAACGTTATCATGATTTGCTTGAATCTCACAATCAAGAGCGTTCTGAGTTAAAAAAGCAAGCTGAAGATGCTAAGTCGGATGCCACTAAAACGCGCCTTGCCTACACTGACCTTGAACGGAAAAATGCCGAGTTAGCAAAGAGGAATGCTGAGCTAGAAAAGAAAAATGCTGACTTGGCTTCTAAGCTAATGGAGGCGGAGAACAGAGCTGCCCTGGCGGAGGGTAACGTCGAATGTGCTATCAAATCCGCTGAGGAGGCCCACAAACAATTGTCAGAGGCGGAGGCAGAGATTCAGGGTTTCGGCGAATTAATGATTGAATTCTTTGCGCATATCATCCGTCGCCGGAACATTTCTTGGATTGAGGATTATCCATCTACTCTAGTCCAATATGGAGTCAGATCGTTGAGTGGGAAAAAGAGGAGCTCAAGGTTGATTCCATCGATGAGGACAAGCTGATGGAGAAGTACTTAAGGGATGATGAGCTAGAACGCCTAGCTGAAGGGCGCCGCCTCATTGCTGATGCTATGGAAGAAGAGAGGCGGAGGACTAAACAGAAGAACATTCCCGAGACTGGTTCCTCTTCTACTGCCCCCGCAACTTCTGAAATAGAGGGGTATGATCCTGAACATCCGGGAATCCCTCGAACAACTCTGCTATCCCCTATCCCCGAAATGGCACCAGAGACAGCAGTTACCCCTGCCGAGAAGTCTTCGGAAGGTATCCCTACATTTTCTCCTCAATTCGTCAAGGCTATTTCTACCTTTCGCCACGTGATTGAGCAATCGATGAAAAACCCATTATTTTCTCCTGAGTTGATAACTGTTGCTTCTCACTCTGTAGGTATTGAGCCATCCGGAAAGACATATGTGACTCAGGGAGCCGCCTCTGGGACAGAGCCTACGGAGAAGGCAAAAGGGGGGAAGGACAAGGCTGCTCCTATAGATTTGGGAGAAGGAAGCGAACCGTCTAAGGCTGACACTCCCCATGATGAAGAAATGATAGCAGACTTAATGGATGATGGCGGTGATGGAGGACATGAGGAAGATCCAGAGGTGGCAATAGTTGGGGAGTCGAAAAGTGCAGATGATGTTACTTTGGCTGCAATGAAAGCTGACCAAGATAAACGCTTGCAGTTAAAAGCTGAAGACTTAGACCCTGAGATCCTCAAGCCTCTCGCAGTTGTGGATGCGGGATCAAGGTTAGTTGTTAAGCTTTCAACTAGATCTATTACAGAGGAACTCGCTAAAAAATCTTCTCTTGATTCCAGTGCTCCGCCCTCCGGGAAGAAGTCAACTGGTTCCAGCGCCGCATCTTCAGGAAAGAAAAAATCAAAGCGCATCTTGACAGAGGCCGAGAAAGAGGCAAAGGATGCGGAGAAAGCCGCCAAGAAGTCCAAGCCTCACTCGAAATCTAAATAGTGGGTTGTCTTGCGTTGTTTTAGCATTTGGTAGACCAACAATTGCTGCTATAAGGGCGGCTCTTGCACCTTCTTTTTGGCTATTTTTCTGTACAAATTCATTCATTCATAAATAAAAAATAATTCATTTTCTGTAATGTCTGTTAGCCATTAGTTCTGCACTTATGTAAGAATGCATGTTTTACTATAGTTGTGTAATGAAGTTATGGTAGGGGGAAATATGTGTATACATATATGCCCCCAGTCGATCTCAAAAACTATTCAAGACTTAATCAAGTAGTCTGAATGCCCCCGATTTTCTGACGGGATTGCATTTTCTGTGTCGTCAATGCCTGTCGTTTTTTCTGGCATTTTTTTATACTCTCCTGTCTTATACTCAGGTTAGAGTTCTTACTGAGGCGGTCTCTTGTCTGGGTGCACCTTCACGCCTCAGAGGACGTCGTCTTCCCGTCCTTTTATACTCTCTCTCAATTCTCAAGAGTTAGAGTTAAGAATGTCGTTTTCCCATTCTTTTATGTCTTGTCGCACAAATAGTCGTTGTGCTTTTTCTTGCGTATAAACTGTTTTCAACCTTTCAGGTTTTAAATCATTTTTTATTCCATAATCGCAACAAAATAGTAGATGAAGGTATATATATATGATGCATGAAAATAAATGACACACGATATTTTTATAGTGGTTCGGCTAAGTCGTAGCCTACATCCACTTTATAGTCCTTTATTCATATCATCAGATTTTTCTAAGGCAAGTCGTGCCTTTTTACAGAGTTCATAAGAAAAATAACAAAGAGTACAACATTTCTAATCCAAATATCGCATCAAGTGTTGGGCATTCCATGCCCTAGGGACTTCTTCGCCATCTACGGTCGTTAACTTGAAGGTTCCTTTTTCAAGTTTCCGTTGGATGACAAAGGGTCCTTCCCACTTTGGACCGAGGTGAGGGAGGGATGGAAAGACTCTCTTTAACACCAAATCTCCTGGTTCAAAAGTCCTAAGGCGAAATTTTTTGTCGTAATAGCGTGCCATCTGACGTCGATGTCTTGCCGCACACAAATCCGCTTCGTCGCTTTTTTCTTCGATTTCATCAAGAGACTCGAGTAAGAGTGCCCGATTCGTCATCAGGTCATAATACGTCACCCGGTGGGAAGGAACTTCAAGCTCTACTGGAATTATTGCTTCTGAACCAAAAGAGAGAGAGAAAGGGGTATGACCAGTAGCAGTCTTAAATGTTGTTAGATATTCCCACAAAGCTAAGGGCAATTCGTCAACCCATTTTGCCTTTGCGCGCTCTAACCGTTTCTTGAGCATGGATTTTCTAACTTTGTTTATTGCTTCAACTTGCCCGTTCGACTGCGGATAAGCAACCGCAGTATACCGTTTGTCAATCTTATATTTCTGGCAGAAATTTCTGAATTCAGTACCATCGAACTGGGTTCCGTTGTCAGTTATAATGGTCCTTGGGATCTCGAATCGACATATAATATTTCTAACCACGAAACTTATCACCTTTCTCGCCGTGATCTTGGTTAAGGGCTCAGCTTCCACCCACTTCGTAAAATAGTCCACAGCGACTATTGCATATTTCGCTCCTCCTTTAGCAATTGGTAGAACTCCGATGATATCAATTCCCCACATGGCAAAAGGCCAAGGACTCACCATCGATTTGAGTTGAGTCGACGGTGCTCTGGGGATTTTGGCGAATCTCTGGCACTTATCGCAGCGTCGTGAATAATCAGTTGCATCTTTATTAATTGTGGGCCAGAAGTATCCATACCGCAATACCTTTTTCGCTAGAGTCTGACCTCTTGTATGATCTCCACACTCACCTTCGTGTACTTCTCTTAGTACACGTTTGATGTCGTCGTGTGCTATACACCGTAACAGGGGCATAGAAAATCCTTGCCTATAAAGAGTATCATCTTGTAGGACATATCTGGTAGCCTTGCGAACTATAGCCCTTTTCTCACTCTTCTTTGATGGGAGTGTTCCACTCTTAAGGAAGTTCTTAATTGGGGTCATCCACGACTCCTTCTCCGGTTCTGCTTCGAAAGCGAACTCAATTTCCATCGACTCAAAGCTTGGCGATTCCAACATTTCAATTGGAATTATTTCAGTTTCTTCTGGATTGTCGGAACTAGCTAGCTTTGCCAGCCTGTCTGCCTTCTGGTTTTCGGCTCTTGGGATATGCGTTATACTGTACCGCTCCAGGTTGCTCAACAGCTTTTCCACTTTCCCGAGGTAGGCGATGAGTCGAGGTCCCCGGGCCACAAATTCCTTTCGCACTTGGCAAACAACGATTTTGGAGTCGCAGAATATGTCCAACATTTTTATTCCGAGGTCTTTAGCAAGCTTCAGCCCGGCAATCAGGGCTTCGTATTCAGAGTCATTGTTAGTCGCCGAAAATTCTAATCGTAGAGCATAATATAACGACCGCCCTTCAGGAGTAACTAAGACGATTCCAGCTCCGGACCTTCGGTCGTTTTTGGCTCCATCTGTGTATAGCTTCCATGAATCTATCTTTAACTCATCTTCGGACTTGACCACTCTGTCATTGATCACTTCCTCCTCTAGGATAGTGAACTCTGCTATAAAGTCTGCCAGAGCTTGCCCCCTGATCGACCTTCGTGGCTGAAAATTTAAATCAAACTGACTTAATTCTATATTCCATTTGATCAACCTTCCCGATGCTTCGGGTCTCTGCAACACCTGCCTCAGAGGCTGGTCAGTGTATATAGTTATTGGATGAGCTTGGATATAGTGACGAAGTTTTCGGAATGCGATTAGGAGGCTGTAAGTGAGCTTCTCAATCTTTGGGTAGTTGCGTTCTGCCGCTGCCAATTTCTTGCTTACATAATATACTAGCCTTTGCACTTTGTCCTCTTCTCGAACCAAGGCTGTGCTAACAGCGTGAGCCGAGACTGCCAAATAAACAAACAATTCTTCGTGATCCACTGGCTTTGACAAAATCGGCGGTTTTTCTAGTAGCTCCAATAAATTTCGAAAGGCCTTAACACAGTCCGGAGTCCATTCGAAGTTCTTCTTTCCCCTTTTAATCAAATCAAAAAACGGGACGCATTTGTCTGTGGCTTTGGAGATAAATCTACTTAACGCGGCTACTTTCCCTGCAAGACTTTGGACATATTTAATTCTTCTCGGCTCTTCAATGTTTCTAATCGCTGCTATTTGGCTGGGATTGATTTCAATTCCTCGGGAGATCACAATGAAGCCTAGAAATTTTCCCGATGCCACTCCAAATGAACATTTCAAAGGATTCAACTTCATCCGATACTTTCGCAGGATACCAAACATTTCTGCCAAGTCTTGCTTATGGCTGGAGGACTGTTTCGATTTGACAAGCATATCATCCGTATAAACTTCCATAGTCTTCCCTATTTGATTATAAAACATTCTGTTCACCAAGCGCTGATAAGTGGCTCCGGCGTTTTTCAATCCGAATGGCATTACAACATAACAATATAACCCCAAATTTTTAATGAAGCTCGTATTTTCTTGATCTGGCACGTGCATAGGAATTTGGTTGTATCCGGAATATGCATCCATGAAAGAGAGAAGTTCATGTCCTTTTGTCGAATCCACAAGCTGGTCAATCCTGGGAAGTGGGAAACTATCTTTCGGGCAAGCTTTGTTCAAATTTTAAAAATCAATGCAAGTCCGCCATTTTCCATTCGGCTTCTTTACTAAGACGGGAATCGATATCCAGTCGGGATATGTCGAATCTCAAATAAATCCGTTCTGTTTCAGTTTCTCCACTTCTTCTTTGAGAGCAGCCGACCTCTCTGGGCCCAGCATACGTCTCTTTTTCTTCACAGGCTGGTGTTTCGGGTTTACATTTAGCGAATGACTTATGATGGATGGCGATATCCCACACATGTCAGCGTGGGTCCAGGCAAACACGTCCAAGTTCGCCTTCAAGAAGTCCGTTAGTTCTTCGGCCCGACGTGGATCCAACTGAGTTCCAATCTTCAAAACTCTTGTTGGATCAGCTTCATCAATGGGAATGTCCACTGTCGCTTCATTAGGAGTTGCATTTCTGGTCTCTGGTTCCTCGTCTTTTCTGGGATCCAGGTCTTCAGGCGTTCCTTTGGGCAACTCCTTCGGGGCCGATCCCTCTAATTGCTACGCCGAGCCCTCCATCGGAGGAGGCGAGGCATCTTTACTCTCGATGTTAAGTCCTTTCATCAGCATCTTTAATTCGGCAACATAGCAGGCCCGTCCGGAGACTTGATCCCCTCTCATTACTCCAGTTCCGGCTTCAGTTGGGAACTTAAGCAATAAACACCAAGGGGCGATGCAAGCCCTGAACTCAGCAAGGGCAGGCCTTCCCAAAAATGCATTATAAGGCGAATCTACGTCCAACACTACGAACTGAAGCATCCGTACTCTTCGGCGTTCTCCTTGTCCCAAGGTTACAGGCAATTCCATGTACCCCATTGGGGCTGTGTAACACCCCACACCCGCTATAGTCACTCATAAAGGGAATGCCATAGCATCGGTGGAATATTTTAGTGAATATAGAACAGAAAAATTACACCAAGACAGATATAAATAGTACTTGAAATTTTAAAACATCATCTCATAACAGCGGAAATAAACATGTCTGGTTACATCATAAAACCATGATAAAGTCCAAGTACAATATCCGTCAAAATAAAGAAGTACATAATCCCACTCTCTCATACAATAGCCATGACAAAAGAAAAGATAACTGGATAACTGGAGCTTTACATCTACCCAAGCTCCGAAAGACTGGAACAGCAATCCGATCAAGCTCTACTACTGCTAGGATCCACCGTAGGACCTGAGGGTTGGGAAAAAGATAAAAACAACGGGGTCAGACATAAGTCTGAGTGAGTCCTATAACTTTAACAATACAATCATTAAAGTAACCAGAGAAGACATAAACTTGACCTACGGTAATATCTGGGGATGAATGGCTACACTAAGTAGCTTAGAAGACTTAGGATAAACTAAGATAACCGTCAGGACGCATCTACCCACCCAAGGATAATTACTAACTGCACCACACCAGTCATTCCCACTTAAAGGTTGATCCCTTTCAAGGACTTAGAAAATTTCCCCAGTAGTTTCGTGTACTCCTAGCCCACTACATAGGTGCCGTCTGCCCCTATCTCCACTAGGTGTACTCAGTAATTCTTACCCAGTAGTTTCGTGTACCCCTACATAGGTGCCGTCTGCCCCTATCTTCATTAGGTGTACCCACTACTCCCCATCGATCGGCTCCCTACCGTAGATACCCGTGCTGGTCCCACAGTGGGGTGTATCACTCCCCTAAAGTGGCTACCCAATACTAACGGTGCACGGCTTTATATCTACACGATGCAACAACGGCTTATCTACCAGCCCGGGCCCACACACGCATATGAGACCCGTTGGACTTGCGTTGCCACCGCTAACCCGTTTTGGCCTCTTATAATCAAGCCCAATATGCGTGTCCCGTCACTCGACATGGGTCGAGCCCACAAAGATACGTTTGGGATATTGGTTGAAATGGGCCCCCACAAGCTACCCACTTAAGCTTGTCTAATATCTAGTGTACCCCACTTAACCCTTTAATCATGTTTAATTACATGTTTCCACTTGGTTAAGTATTCTAATCGTATTTTCTATTGCCACCCAAGGCAACCCACTAGATTCCACATGCCACCCAAGGCAACCACAAAATTTCCTCATGCCACCCAAGGCATCCACTTAACCCCTCATGTCCCCCTACATGCTACTATGGTTAAGTGTTTCTTAATTAATTAAGACCGTGATCTCCCATAAAGACCTCCCACATTAGACTGACTGTTATGACCGCCTGGTTAAGCCGGTAGAATCCGGGCAGTCTTACGTCATAACAGAGTCTAACCTCGTGTCTTAACCTTAATCACGTATTTAATTTATGGCCAAGACCTCTCACATTGGGCTGACATTTGTAGCAACTGGTTAAGCCGGTCGGGTCCGGGCAGTTTTACACTACAAATGAGTCCAACCTCGTGTCTTAGTCGATTAATTACACCTAATTAATCACCCCCATATTAATTATCCCTAATTAATATCAAGTTTTCCATAACATGGGTAGACCTAACTCAATAGGTAAATTCCCATGGGGTAGACCTAACTCAATAGGTAAATTCCCACTTATGGTAATTTATTTTTATGGTATGCTTAATCATACCCAATCATTCATTTATTAACATATTTACCCACCCCATCGTTCCCCACGTAAGTCGTTCTCATTTCATGTCATAATAAAAGGGGAAGATCCATCACACATATCATGGGTTTAGCATATAACTTTGTCATGGGTTAAAAGGATGTCAACTTGCATATATGAACACATTTTAACCCAACCATATTTAACTCAACTTGCATATTATCATACACATGATTTGCATAACATGTTACTTATGAGCTTGCATATTATCATACACATGATTTGCATAACATGTTGAACTTGCATATAGGCATTCTCATAACTTACATGACATGTTAAACATGCATTTAAGCATACACATAACTTGCATAAGCATTCGCATACTTGCATAAACATTCACATACTTGCATAAGCATACATAACTTGCATAAACATGCATAACTTGCATATCATGTCATTTAAGCATATACATATCTTGCATAAGCATTCATATACTCGCATAAGCATGCATAACTGGTATATCACATAAATCTTGCATTTAAACATATACATGACTTGCATAAGCATCCATATACTTGCATAAGCATGCATAACTTGCATATCACTTTAAACTTGCATTTTAACATATACTTAACTTGCATAACTCACTTTGTTAAACATGCATAATTCCACTCATTCAATATGCATAAATCCTCTTGCTAAACATGCATATACCATCTTGTTAAACATGCATAATTCAACTTATTAAGCATGCATAAACCAATATGCATAAACATAGAACAACATAGAGTAACATATCATTATACATGATTCAAACTCACTAATCCGCATTTAAGACCATAAGTCTCATTACACCCAATCTACTTACTTTAACAATCAATGTTAAAGTGATAGAAACTCACCAAACTAAAGATTAACCAACTTATGAAGAGGAATTTGTTGCTAATTATGAAGATAATGATGATTAGAGAATGATTTGAGAGAGATTAGCTTGCAACTTCCTTCATGAACTAGTGGAGGCCATGCTCAAATTTCATTTTGCCATAGTTTAGTTACAAGACCTAATTATGAATGAATTAGGGTAGGGTTGTGGTCTTATTTATAGGATTAGGTGAGTGTTTTAGGCCCTTAGATTAACCCTAGATTAGATTAGGACCCTTAGATTTAGGAAATCTCTAGAACCAGCCCTCCTAGCCAGCCTAGAACCCAACCTGGTGCAACCTGGTGCACCCAGGTTCAATGGACGGTGGCACCCTGTCGACAGGCAAGTCGACAGGCATGTTGACACCCCTGTTGACAGGCCTGTCGACAGCCCTGTCGACATGGGTTGGGCGGGAAGCTTCCCGCCTGACCCCGCCTGGCCCCTTCCAAATCTGAATATTTGAATTTTTAAATCTGTTTTAGTTTTAAATTTTCTGCAAACTTCTTTAGGCCATACGGACTCCGATTCCCGAAAACTCGGACTCTATTTCGCGTATTTTTCCGACACGAACGCAATAGCGCAACCCGTTTCCCCCGATTCCCACATCTGAGATTATTTATCCTGTAATTAGTGAATTTTAGTATTAACTAAAATTCGGGGTGTTACATTCTCCCCTCCTTAAAGGATTTCGTCCCCGAAATCTCTAAGCTAAGGAGAATGCATATCCTACCATCCAAACAACCATCTACTCAAATCATCAACCACGGGCATCCATTGTCCTTAAACAATTTCTAATGATGTATGAGCATATGCAAACAGTGTGTGTATATGTTCCCTATCTAATGTATGAACATATGCAAACCATGATAGTGCCATGCATCCATTATGTATGCGAGAAAACCCTATCGACACCTACAATATCTACATGAGTGCACAATCATTCACCCAAAATGCATCATCCATGTGATAACACAACCATTATACATCCATAAATATTTTCCTACACACAATTTTATGCAATTATGCAATATGAAGTGACTGAGCCGATCTAGTGCCTAGAGTGTGTGTATATGCATCCACGAGCAACCACCAGCAAACACTTGCATCCACTTGCATCCATCAACCATAACATGTCTCAAACACATGTTTCAACCATAGGTTTTACCCTATCTAAAGGTCAAAGGTACTAACGAGAGGACATACCAAAGATAAGATAAGTACTAGACAAGCGATAAAGGAGAAAGTAAAGACATACCCTCAAAAAGAAATGGGTACAATGAACGCATCTTCGCTTCCGTCTCCCAAGTTGCGTTGCTCTCATCTTCTCCCCATTGCACTTTGACTAGCTGAACCTCTCGATTCCTCAACTTCCTAGTCTCTGACCCAAGGATGCGAGTAGGAGCTCGTCTAATAGTCGCATCACGCTCTACCTCTACATCTCTAAGCAAGCTTGGCTCTACCACCTCTGCCGTCTCATGTAAACACTTCCTCAGGTGTGATACATGGAATACATCATGAACACCACTAAGTCTGTCGGGCAACTCCACCCTATATGCCATCCGTCCAATCCTTTCCTTGATAGGAAACGGCCCAACAAACCTCGGTGCTAACTTCCCAACGGATCCGAAGCGAACAACATTCCTTAACGGAGATACCTTAACAAAAACCATATCCCCAACTTCAAACTCAAGATCCTCCTTCTCTTGTCCGCATAAGATTTTTGCCTATCCTGCGCTGCTTTCATCCTTCTTCGAATCAAGTCAATCTTCTCAGAAGTCTCCCTAACCATATCAGGCCCAAGCAAGATCTTATCCGTAGATTCCCACCAACATGTAGGTGATCGACAAGGCCTTCCATAGAGAGCTTCGAAAGGAGCCATACCAATACTGGACTGAAAGCTGTTATTATATGCGAACTCCACCAATGGAAGATGCTCTTCCCATGTACCTCCAAAATCTAAGATACAAAGCCTCAAAAGGTCTTCTAGAACACGATTCACCCTCTCAGTCTGGCCGTCTGTCTGAGGATGATATGCGGTGCTCAGACACAATTGAGTCCCCACTGCTTCTTGCAAACTTCTCCAGAACTCACTAGTGAAGATAGGATCTCGATCACTAACTATGCTAGAGGGTACCCCATGCAATCGAACTATCTCTCGAAGATATACTGAAGCTAGCCATGGAGCGGTCCTCTTGCTCTTCACAGGTATGAAATGGGCGCTCTTAGTAAGTCTATCTACCACCACCCAAATTCCTGTATTACCCTTTCTCGATCTGGGTAACCCGTCAATAAAATCCATCGAGACGCTATCCCACTTCCATTGCGGAACCTCCAATGGGTGAAGCAACCCACCTGGTTTCCTTTGCTCCGCCTTCACTTGCTGGCACACCAAACATCGAGCGACATACTCGGCCACATCTTTCTTCATACCGGCCCAGAAGAAAACCCTCTTCATGTCTTGGTACATCTTATCCCCACCGGGATGAATGGTCATCCTAGAACGGTGTGCATCATCAAGAATGACCTTCCTCAACCCTTCATCTTGCGGTACACAAAGTCTACCGTCTCTACGCAAGCACCCCTTATCGTCTAGGGTGTACCTACTCAAATGGCTGGACGACTCCCCCCTTATGAGCTTCTCCATCAACTCAACCAACTGTGGGTCGTCCCTCTGTGCTTCTCCAATCCGCCCCAAAAGAGTAGGTCTAACTTCCAAAGAAGCTAGCAAACCGGGTACATAATCAATGGAAGGTCTGAAATCAAACATCGAGATAAACTCCAAGCTTCGTCGCTCCACGAACAATGGACTCAAGGACAACCTCTTCCTGCTCAAGGCGTCCGCCACCACATTACCCTTGCCAGGGGTATATGCTATCTCGAAATCATAGGATGCTAAGAACTCCATCCACCTTTGCTGTCTCAGATTCAAATCCTTCTGAGAAAACAAGTACTTCAATGATTTGTGGTCAGTGAACAACTCGAATCTCTCACCGAGAAGATAATGGCGCCAGATCTTAAGCGCAAAAACAATAGCAGCCAGCTCTAGATCATGGGTAGGGTAATTTTTCTCATGTGGCCTTAACTGCCTTCCACCATAGGCTATTACCCTTCCCTCTTGCATTAAGACTGCGCCAAGTCCTGTCCCACAGGCATCGGTATAGACAACAAATGGCTTGCTCCTATCTGGCAACACTAAAACCGGAGCCGTGGTTAAAGCTCTCTTTAACCGTCGGAACGCATCATCACAATCTACGTCCCATGTGAAAACAAGATTCTTCTTCGTCAAGCGGGTTAATGGGGCTGATATCTTCGCGAAGTCTTTAATAAACTTCCTATAATAACCCGCCAACCCCAAGAAACTTCTTACTTCGGTAGCATTCTTTGGAACCTTCCAATCCTGAATTGATACTACCTTCGCGGGATCCACGGCTATCCCTTCCTTGGAGACCACATGCCCCAAGAACCGCACTTCCCTCCTCCAGAAGTGACATTTAGAGAATTTAGCCTTAAGGCTATGCGCTCGAAGAGTCTTCAACACCTCCCCAAGATGTAGGGCATGCTCTTCCTCACTCTTAGAAAATACTAAGATATCATCCACAAAGACCACCACAAATTTATTAAGGAACTTCCTGAACACCCTACTCATCAAATCAACAAAGTATGCAGGGGCGTTCGTCAACCCAAATGGCATCACCAGCCACTCATAGAAACCATCCGGAGTCCTAAAGGCAGTCTTGTCAATGCTATCCTCAGCCACCCTCAACTGATGAAACCCCGTGGCCAAGTCCAACTGAGAAAATACTGAAGCGCCAACCAACTGATCGAAAAGATCATCAATCCTCGGCAATGGGTGTCTATTCTTCTTTGTGAGCTTGTTGAGTTCTCTATAGTCTACACAAAGTCTGAGGGACCCATCCGCCTTCGTAGCAAATACTACTGGAGCACCCCACTCCGATATGCTCCGTCTTATGAACCCCTTCTCAAGTAACTCCCCTACTTGCTTATGGAGTTCCCTCCTCTCACGAGGAGCCATGTGGCGCACTGGTAAAGATACCGGTTTAGCATTATCCACCAAATATATTCGGAAGTCAATCTCCCGCTTCGGAGGTAAGCCCTTCACCTCCTCAAACACATCCGGATATTCCCGGACCACTCTAACAGATTGCAAACTCTCGACCGAAGCGTCAAGCGATTCAAGATAACTTAGCATAACAGAGTCCCTGGGATTACAAGAAATCTCGAGAGTGTTACCCAAGCGGGTCATGAGCCTAACAACTCTCCTTTCGCAATCAAGAACGGCACCATTACTGGATAACCAGTCCATGCCCAAAATCAACCCATAGCCCGTGAAGCCCAATACAAAAGCATCACATCTAAACTCAATGCTAAGTATAGAAACCTTCAAACCCAAACATATCATGGACAAATAAATGGAGCCCCCAATTGGGTTTGAAACAACCAAGGGATCATCTACCAGACTGGTGTCTAAGTGCAGTGACTCAACTAATGATGATGAGATAAACGAATGCGATGCGCCTGAATCAAACAATGTACGGACAGGATGGTCAAATAGAAAAACCAGACTTTCAACGGAAATAGTTCTACCTCTCTCCTGAATCGGTGGAACCGCGAGAGCCTGTACTTGCCCCCTAGCCTGACTCGGTGCCATAAGAGCTTGCACCTGTCCTCCTGAGGTAGATCCCGTCCTTTGCCCTTTCTTAGGGCAATCTTTCACTAGATGCCCTGCTTCGCCACAGTGGAAGCAGCCAGTCTTCTTCTTCTTGCGACAATCCTTGCTTAGGTGGCCAGGTGTCCCACAATTGAAACACTTCTTCTTCTTGCCTTTGCCACCGTTGCCTTTCCCACCTTTGTTTTGCTGTTGTTGCTGAGGTCTCTTTTGATCTCCCTTCTTCTCGGGTGCCTTACTAGCATTAGGACCCTTCTCTTCCTCATACATGAGTGCCATGTCAACTAGCTTCTCAAAGGTGGCCCCCATAGGGATGTGAGTCATAGCCAACCCATGCATCGGTTCATTCAAGCCTTTCACGAACCTCAAAGCCTTCTTCTCCGGTGTATTCACCATATCCAGGCCAAACCTTGCCAATTGATTAAACTTGTTGACATATTCCTTCACCGAAAGATTTCCTTGCTTTAGAGTCAAGAATCTTTCCATATACAAGTTTTCCTCCGCCCTTGAGAGAAACTTTGCCACAAATCTTTGCCTAAAATCCGCCCAAGAGTCAACGGGGCGTTCTCCATTAGTGACCCCCCACCAGAATGAGGCCTCTCCCTTCATTAACCAAGCAGCCAACTTGACTTTCTTCCCTTCTTCCATCTCAAAGATATTTATCAACTCTTCCACCTCCTTAAGCCAATCTCTAGCCTCTACAAAGGTTTCAGATCCTTGAAAAGGTTTTCCTCCCATAGCTTTGAATTCCTTACAAGTCTTAGCAAAAGTATCCGTGCGAGGAGGAGGGGGAGGAGGAAGATCGGGTGCTACGGTTGGTGGAGGAACATTTGCTGGACCCGCCGTGGTGGCCCTAGCCTCCATCAATCTCCTATACCATACTGGTACCGTCACACCCTCCGGAAAATTAAGATTCACGGCCATACTGAAACGAAAAAGGAAAGATTCAAAACGGAGAATTCGAAGGATATAGATATGGCTATTGGGGATTATGCTTTTCTTTCAAAAACTTTTCTCTTAAAAGACATGTTTTTGAAAATATCTTTTCCAAAAATGTTTTAGAAAAATAGTTTTCTAAAATTTTTATCTGTTCCGGTAACCTTTGCTCTGATACCACGTGTAACACCCCACACCCGCTATAGTCACTCATAAAGGGAATGCCATAGCATCGGTGGAATATTTTAGTGAATATAGAACAGAAAAATTACACCAAGACAGATATAAATAGTACTTGAAATTTTAAAACATCATCTCATAACAGCGGAAATAAACATGTCTGGTTAAATCATAAAACCATGATAAAGTCCAAGTACAATATCCGTCAAAATAAAGTACATAATCCCACTCTCTCATACAATAGCCATGACAAAAGAAAAGATAACTGGATAACTGGAGCTTTACATCTACCCAAGCTCCGAAAGACTGGAACAGCAATCCGATCAAGCTCTACTACTGCTAGGATCCACCGTAGGACCTGAGGGTTGGGAAAAAGATAAAAACAACGGGGTCAGACATAAGTCTGAGTGAGTCCTATAACTTTAACAATACAATCATTAAAGTAACCAGAGAAGACATAAACTTGACCTACGGTAATATCTGGGGATGAATGGCTACACTAAGTAGCTTAGAAGACTTAGGATAAACTAAGATAACCGTCAGGACGCATCTACCCACCCAAGGATAATTACTAACTGCACCACACCAGTCATTCCCACTTAAAGGTTGATCCCTTTCAAGGACTTAGAAAATTTCCCCAGTAGTTTCGTGTACTCCTAGCCCACTACATAGGTGTCGTCTGCCCCTATCTCCACTAGGTGTACTCAGTAATTCTTACCCAGTAGTTTCGTGTACCCCTACATAGGTGCCGTCTGCCCCTATCTTCATTAGGTGTACCCACTACTCCCCATCGATCGGCTCCCTACCGTAGATACCCGTGCTGGTCCCACAGTGGGGTGTATCACTCCCCTAAAGTGGCTACCCAATACTAACGGTGCACGGCTTTATATCTACACGATGCAACAACGGCTTATCTACCAGCCCGGGCCCACACACGCATATGAGACCCGTTGGACTTGCGTTGCCACCGCTAACCCGTTTTGGCCTCTTATAATCAAGCCCAATATGCGTGTCCCGTCACTCGACATGGGTCGAGCCCACAAAGATACGTTTGGGATATTGGTTGAAATGGGCCCCCACAAGCTACCCACTTAAGCTTGTCTAATATCTAGTGTACCCCACTTAACCCTTTAATCATGTTTAATTACATGTTTCCACTTGGTTAAGTATTCTAATCGTATTTTCTATTGCCACCCAAGGCAACCCACTAGATTCCACATGCCACCCAAGGCAACCACAAAATTTCCTCATGCCACCCAAGGCATCCACTTAACCCCTCATGTCCCCCTACATGCTACTATGGTTAAGTGTTTCTTAATTAATTAAGACCGTGATCTCCCATAAAGACCTCCCACATTAGACTGACTGTTATGACCGCCTGGTTAAGCCGGTAGAATCCGGGCAGTCTTACGTCATAACAGAGTCTAACCTCGTGTCTTTACCTTAATCACGTATTTAATTTATGGCCAAGACCTCTCACATTGGGCTGACATTTGTAGCAACTGGTTAAGCCGGTCGGGTCCGGGCAGTTTTACACTACAAATGAGTCCAACCTCGTGTCTTAGTCGATTAATTACACCTAATTAATCACCCCCATATTAATTATCCCTAATTAATATCAAGTTTTCCATAACATGGGTAGACCTAACTCAATAGGTAAATTCCCATGGGGTAGACCTAACTCAATAGGTAAATTCCCACTTATGGTAATTTATTTTTATGGTATGCTTAATCATACCCAATCATTCATTTATTAACATATTTACCCACCCCATCGTTCCCCACGTAAGTCGTTCTCATTTCATGTCATAATAAAAGGGGAAGATCCATCACACATATCATGGGTTTAGCATATAACTTTGTCATGGGTTAAAAGGATGTCAACTTGCATATATGAACACATTTTAACCCAACCATATTTAACTCAACTTGCATATTATCATACACATGATTTGCATAACATGTTACTTATGAGCTTGCATATTATCATACACATGATTTGCATAACATGTTGAACTTGCATATAGGCATTCTCATAACTTACATGACATGTTAAACATGCATTTAAGCATACACATAACTTGCATAAGCATTCGCATACTTGCATAAACATTCACATACTTGCATAAGCATACATAACTTGCATAAACATGCATAACTTGCATATCATGTCATTTAAGCATATACATATCTTGCATAAGCATTCATATACTCGCATAAGCATGCATAACTGGTATATCACATAAATCTTGCATTTAAACATATACATGACTTGCATAAGCATCCATATACTTGCATAAGCATGCATAACTTGCATATCACTTTAAACTTGCATTTTAACATATACTTAACTTGCATAACTCACTTTGTTAAACATGCATAATTCCACTCATTCAATATGCATAAATCCTCTTGCTAAACATGCATATACCATCTTGTTAAACATGCATAATTCAACTTATTAAGCATGCATAAACCAATATGCATAAACATAGAACAACATAGAGTAACATATCATTATACATGATTCAAACTCACTAATCCGCATTTAAGACCATAAGTCTCATTACACCCAATCTACTTACTTTAACAATCAATGTTAAAGTGATAGAAACTCACCAAACTAAAGATTAACCAACTTATGAAGAGGAATTTGTTGCTAATTATGAAGATAATGATGATTAGAGAATGATTTGAGAGAGATTAGCTTGCAACTTCCTTCATGAACTAGTGGAGGCCATGCTCAAATTTCATTTTGCCATAGTTTAGTTACAAGACCTAATTATGAATGAATTAGGGTAGGGTTGTGGTCTTATTTATAGGATTAGGTGAGTGTTTTAGGCCCTTAGATTAACCCTAAATTAGATTAGGACCCTTAGATTTAGGAAATCTCTAGAACCAGCCCTCCTAGCCAGCCTAGAACCCAACCTGGTGCAACCTGGTGCACCCAGGTTCAATGGACGGTGGCACCCTGTCGACAGGCAAGTCGACAGGCATGTCGACACCCCTGTCGACATGGGTTGGGCGGGAAGCTTCCCGCCTGACCCCGCCTGGCCCCTTCCAAATCTGAATATTTGAATTTTTAAATCTGTTTTAGTTTTAAATTTTCTGCAAACTTCTTTAGGCCATAACCGGGCCATACGGACTCCGATTCCCGAAAACTCGGACTCTATTTCGCGTATTTTTCCGAGACGAACGCAATAGCGCAACCCATTTCCCCTGATTCCCACATCTGAGATTATTTATCCTATAATTAGTGAATTTTAGTATTAACTAAAATTCGGGGTGTTACAGGCTGTCGACGCCCTGTTGAAGCCTCGGATCCAACCTTCGCATGGCTTCAAATCTTCAGATTCAAGCTTCATCTGATCGAATGACTTTTTAAATAAAATATTAACAGAGCTTCCGTTGTCTACTAACACCTTATGAACCAAGGCCGGCCCAATGGTGGTAGTAATGACCAACGGATCATCGGTAGGTGACTGAATCCCAGTATTATCTCTGCTACGGAATACCACGTCATCAAACATTGTCTTTTGTTGCTTTATGGGGGCGATATCTTCCAAATCATCACATTCATCCACATCTACATGCTTGGCAGCATTTACATACTGATCCATCGCTCTAAAACTGCGGATTGCTGGGTGGGGTCCACCCACTATGGAGTTGATAACAATTCCCTTGCCTTTCTGCTGCGCCGTAGGTTTGGGAGCAGATTGAATTTGTTTTGGAGCCTGCTCTCCTTGCCCCCTGTCCCTCGGGGCAACCTTATATTCATCCAGTTTCCCTTCGCGCAGCAGCTTCTCAATCACGTCTCTCAAATGTCGACATTCATTGGTTGAATGCCCATGAGTTCCATGAAACAAACAAAACTTCCCAGTTGCCATTTCTTTCTCCGTTGAGTCGCGAGGTGGCGGTCTTTTATATTTCAAAACATTGTATGTATCCAAGTAAATGTTCTCCAGAGTGTCGTTCAACGGTGTATAATTCTCATAAGTCTGGAATCGGGGTCTTTTGTTAGGATCACTTCCCCTATTTCTATTTCTTCTGTTACCATTCGCGTTACGGTTATTGTTGTTACCCCCGTTTCCAGAATTGTCGTTTCCACTCTTGTTTCCCACATTTACTTCAACTTTTCTGGAACTTTCCCCAGACTGCTTCATGGCGACGTTACTCTGAACATTTTCTTTTGAAGCCGCTTCAGACTTTCTCTTTCGGTTTGCCCTGGCCTCCTCTCGTTTTAAGTGAATATCGGCCTTTTCATAAAATAACTCTCTCGTGGAGGGTGTCTTTCCAGAAAGGTAATCTCCAAACTCGGAGTCAGGATCGACTCCTTCCATCAAAGCCATCAAGATGGTGGGCTCATGCGGGTCTCTAACTTCAGTCACAGCTAAATTGAAACGGTCAAGATATGACCTCAAAGACTCTCCTGGCGCCTGCTTAATTCTTGATAATTCAATAACACTCTTGGACTTTCGGGTATGGAGTCGGAACTGATTCATAAAACGTTCGCTCAATTCCCTGTAATTCGATATCGAACGAGGGGGAAGTCGAGTAAACCATAGCAGCGCCACATCTTCTAAATAGATCGGGAATGCTTTACACTTCACTGCGTTAGGAGCAGCAGCAGCATTCATGAGCCACGAGTATCGCATCAAATGTTGTCCCGGATCGGTTCTCCCATTGTACTTGTCCATCTGCGGCAGGTTAAAACGTCGGGGAAATTGAAAATTAATGATGTCGTCAGTGAAAGGAGTATGTCTTCGTTCAATGCCATAATCTTCATTGGTATAGTTCCGGCTTTCGGACATAATCTGGCGTACCATTGCCTGTACGTCAGCATTAGTTAGGGGTCGTTCAGGCTCCATGGCCCTGGTATCCGGGTTCCTTCTGGGCTCTTGTTCAGGAGATGCCCTTCTTCTTTGACCTGCCTCTGCTCTGCTTTGTTCCCTACGCCCCCGGTCGATCTCGGGAGGAGGGGGTCGGAGCATCTGCCCCTGAGTGGGATTTGTATGGTTAGGGTCTCTCAAGCTTTGATCATTGGTTCCCAGTGCTCGTGCAATATCCTCGCGGGACCCCAAAAATCCGAACGTCAGTTGCTCCAAATTCTGAGGTCGTTCGAGCGGCCTTCTTTCACGGGGCCGTTCTTCTTCGGAAGAAGAAGACTGATCCATTGGTGTGTGGCGAACCGGGGATGGGGTTCTCTGTCTACGTAGTTCGCTAATTTCCCTGCTCATGAGTCTCATGTTTTCTTGCATCATGAGATTGGTGCGCTCGTGGATTTTCATAGCCTCCCTAGTACTCTCAAGCATGTCAAGTAGGCGCGAGAAATCTCCTTGAGTAATAGGTGCGGATGGATTGACCTGATCATTGACCCTGGTGGCTGGAATCAGAGCATTCGTGGGGGCTCGAGTAGAAGTTCCAACAACACCAAGTGTCGGGTCGGTTCGGAGATGGGAAATCGGGTCGGGTCGGAGCTGGGAAGCCTGTTCGGGTCGGAGCTGGAAAGCCAGGTCGGGTCGGTGTAGGGCGAGCTGCTCGGGTCAGTTTAGGTTGGGGGAATGCACTGCTTCAGATTCTCCTACCCGGATTGGATCGGAGCTCTCCCCCTGAGTGCGGTTCGGATTTCCTGTATCAGTCCGTCCTGCTATTGAGCTCTGCCTACGAGACCTTATCACAACTGCATTTTGCTGATCTTCACCAACTCCGTTTCCTCGACTAGTTTGAACTTCCTTTCCTTTTCCTTTGGCCATAGTTCTTCAACAATCAATTCGACAAATATTCAAGAGCATCGAAACTTGAGGATTAACTTCTTTGAACTCAACGGTCCAAAAAGTAGAACGATAATCCCGAAAAATAGAGAATTCAGATGATTCTCAGTGAAAGCACCAAAATGTTAGACCAAAATGTTGTTCTAACACCCAAATTGATTAAAAGCAGAATGAAATAAGATCAAAAGTAAAATAGGGACACAGAATTTATAGTGGTTCGGCAAAGAAAAGCCTACGTCCACTTGTCAATCACTATTTTCAATGATATAGTTGCAATTACAATGAGATATTCACTCAAGTTCACTCACAACTCACATACATTCACTCAATTGTCTCAAAATAAATGTTGAAAAAAGATTTGGATTATCCGGGAGTGCTGGAATTCGGTTTATGAAAGTGGTTGAACTCTCAAAATGCCAAAATGAAGAAGATCCTTTTCATTGCCTCCAGACAGGGTATTTATAGGTGAAAATTTGCTCAGAACCCGATCCGGATCGGAGCCACGTGTCATCCATCCCATCAGCCTCGGGTTCGGATGGATTTCAGTGTTGACAACGCATCAGAGCAGTGAACGTTGTGGGTAGGAACTGGTCATAACCGCTCCGAATAACCAGGCGATCGTGGGGGAGAGTGACGTGGAATATGGGTTCGGATCGGAGGAGTGTGCAGGAGGGGTTCGGATCGGGGTATCCGATCCGATCCGGTTTGTCCCAAGGCTAACTCTTCATCCACTTTTACTCCGTTCCGATCTGTCTTTGTAACAGGTAGCCCTCCGCTCCAACTGGCAGTAGGTTGCTCTCCGATCCGAATAGCTGTGCCTCTCTGATTCCAACAATAACAGCTCACCGATCCGAACAACAAGACCTCTCCGATCCGACCCGCTATATCTTCTCCGATCCGACCCGCTATATTGCTTTCCAAGTTCTTCAATGTTTCACATCTCGACTTTGTGTTGCCCAGTTCACAAAGTGGGCTAACAGGACAAAACAACACATGGTTTTACATATAGGTAGCAACACATCACACCTTCAAATCATGTGATGAGCCTTCACATAACATCTCATCTCAATAAAACCTAAGAGCTATGCATTTGACTTTTTTTCACATTCGCACATGGCCATGCACAAATATGTTTATACACACTTTGTACAGTGACAACACCGTGTACACCCTATCCTATAATCTACCCTATCACGTCCTTCTCAAATCAATCAAGACAATGCTGCATTCATGTATACTCATAGCTTAAATAACTTGGCAGCCAAGTATGTCCTTTTCATCTAATTGCACATGTGCTTGGTACATATGAAGGTGCTCCTATAGACAGTAACCATGGATATAAACTTCTGAATCCGATCAAAACAAGTTCACAGCTAATAACCTAAGCCTCACTTCCTCTTTTCAATCACCTATTACAACAGCCTTCACATCCTTCCATCTCTACCCTGTTTATCCTATAAGCTAATCCATTTATTTTATCATTTTTTTAATAAATACTCTTGCATACTCCCATATTCACACATATAACTCTGAAACAAAAACTGAAGCAAAGTAAATAAAACTTAGAGCAAAATATAAATGGCAGAAAGGCTGGACAGTTGAAGGAAGAACAAAGGACTTAGACATTGAGTTTTAGGTGAGTAATCAATTTTATTTTTCATTTATGGGTATTCTAATGAAATAACATATATAGATGCTTATGTACTCCTGTATGTGTGAAATTAGTAATTAAATTTTCATGTTAAAAATCTGGGATTAAGATAAGACCCTGTGATCTGAAACATTGAAACAGCGAGGATTTAATGTGTGTAGACTGCATTTTAAAATCTTGTTTGTTAATTCATGAAATCAAAATGTTGTTTGATACCATATATATGTGTATCCACATGTTCTTGGTATATGTATCTAATATAATGAAAATAAAAAAACAAAAAAAACCTATAGTATAATGGTATGAAATAGTAGACAAAGAAATATGAGTAAATTTCCCTTGCTTACTAATTTCTGCAAAGTACATATATATGTTTATATAAATGAGTGATTAAATTTTCATACAACTAAAAACAGAAATGAAAAAAAACCTATGACTAGAAATGACCAAATTTCAAACAAGATTGGATATGTAAACTTTATTTTTTTCAATTTAATCTGTTACTAACTGATACATTCATACTAGTTTAATCACATTGGTGAAAGTATCTATTTCTTATCCATGTTAGTTGATGTGAGTAAATTTTCCCATTTAATTTTTGAATTTACATGTAGAAATATAACTGCATGTGTGTTTTGATGAGTTATATAGTTAAACAATGTATATATACAAAACTGGAAAGGATTTAACGTGAAACAAGCGAGCAAACATCTTTTATTCCCCTGTTTCTCCATGCAACTTGTTTATGAAAAATTATGTATGTCCTATACATATGGAAGAATATTTGCAAAACATGAATGGTGTTGAGTTGTTGAAACTACTAGTGTTCCTTGGATAATGCTATGCTGGAAATGAACACACTATGTTCTTTCAACCTCTATAAAAATTATATACAAAGATTTACAGAATCTTTAGGAGCATAAATGGAAACTAAAAAAATAGTTGATTAGTATGTTGCTATTTTGGATTGGGATTGAAAACTAAAGATGGGAACAAAATAATTTAGTATCATATATATAAATCTTCTAGAGTTGTAATAACAAAATTAGTGTGGTGGAGTTAGTGGTAACATTAGCATGGTTAGAAATAAGTATGAAGAATAATTTTTTTATATTTTAATGGACAGATCGAAGGTAACTAAAGTGGGTAGAGGTTTCATTATGCACACTATCAATTGTCATGATACCATATGATTATTCAATGTGTGGGCAGACATGCGGGGTTTTGGTCTATGATGTATGCATAATTTTTGTGCAAACTAATGAACACAAATTTATCCATATGTGGGTATAAAAGCTTCTCACATAAATGCATGCGTGGAAACTGGAAAGCAGCAATAAGTGGAACAAGGCATTTGCGTGGAGTTATGGAGTTAGTGGAACAACGCATTTGCGTGGAAACTGAAGAGAGAAGGTGTGAGGAGTAGTAAATCAACAAAACTGAGGGAACGAGTACAACAGTAGAAAAATGATGTAGTAACAGTAAAAGTATGGAAAAAAGAACAGAACGTAAAACGTGAAGGAAGGATAAAACGGGGAAAACTGGATTTGGGTGCCTTGAAGCATTTGCTGTAACAAGGCGTGCAAAAGATTAGCGGTGCTGTGTACACAAGAGATGTGTGTACGGTGAGGATGACTTGCTCCTTTTTCTTGGTTATAGGTTCCTGGAACTAAATAGATGGAGGAAAGAGAAGCGTATATGCAAAGTACATATGTCTAGGTATAATGATGTTTGGTGTAGCTTATTGTTTATGGCAATCGAAGGGTTTTGATATACATACGTTGTGTGTATTGGCAATGCAAGATAAAAGCATAGGGAGGAAAAAACAAGTAAATAAGGAGGAGGCTTGGCTGTTTCTTCTATTTTGTCTGGGCGGCTACTTGTTGTGTGGGGCGGGCTTTTAGGCGTTGGGCCTAGCCCCTATAAAAATGAAAGGAGAAAGTTTGATTTTTAAGTTCAAGTTTAATCTAATATATATTTGAAATATGAATAGAAAATATAATAATATGTATACACCAATGTTTCTATAACTCAAGTTAAAACAAGAAATATATTTGAATAGAATTGACTTGTGTGAGCGTGATCGAGCTGGACATTAGCTCGTGTAAAGGAACTCGATGTGGTTATTGAGTTTGAACAATTTAACTAAAAATAAATTAATTTAATATAAGTGATTAAAAATACGGTAATACTAAATACTATTTAGAATTTAATCAAACATAAATTTTGTCGTAAACTTAATCAACGTGTAAATTTTACTGATCAATAAGGATCTATAAATATTGTAAATACCAAATTGAATGTTCAATCGATTGATTGATTTATTAAGTTATTATAATCACGCTAATCATTTATAGTGACATTTTTTAGTGGAAATTAACATCGTTCCATTATATTTTTGATAAACTGAATTGTTTGAACACCCTATTAGTAGGAATAAACATCATTCCGCTATTATATCAGTTTGACATATGTTGTTGAGTTATTTTATTATCAATTGAATACTGAATTGTATTTAAATGATTATTGCGCAAATTGGGTTACCTACTTGAATGTTGTTTGATTATAGAAATGCTATATGCCGTTGGGACTGCTAAGTTATATTTTTTGTAAAGTAACTCAAAAATAAACTCATGTTTTTTTATTGAATATTAATTGTTTTTAAAAAACAATTAAATGGATGTTTTTAAATTAATTATATTATTAATTTATTTAAAAAGAAGATCAATTATAATCATTTAATCAGGTTGTTTAAGGTTAATTTAAGATTCTGATGTTAATGGGAGTTGATTTTTAATTATTTAGTTTTAGTTAATAGAAAGAGGTTTTAAAGGAATGGTTTAAATTAACAGATTGAGTAGGACAATAATATAATTAAATAGTAATTTAAATTTGGAAAAATTATCCAAGATGATATGTTTTAACTTAATTAATCTTTTAATGAAGTAAGAAAGATAATTTAATTATAAAAGGATAAAGAAATCAATTTGGCTTTGGATTAAATTTCCCGATTTGATATTTAAGTTAACCAAGTAAATGTTTCCAAAACAACAACATTGTTTGAAATGGTTTAAGATTTGGGAATCAACTGGATTTAAAAATTCTGATTTGTCGAATATTTTGGACATTGAACTACTACGAATCTTGTCGATAAGAATGATTTTGACTCATGGTCCGAGAGATAATTAAAATACCCCAACTTGAACGATTTCACGATTATTCGATAGATAGTATTAGGTTATGTTCGAACTGAGTACTAGAGTTCAATATCACTTTTAGCTATGAAAAACGTGTATTCAAGAGTGAAATTACCACATGATGTTTATAAGTTAAGCAATACTTATATTTTCAAATAAGTATATGAGTAATTTGGTATTTGAATTTAAATAATAAAACATTATTTAAAAGAAGCATAGTCGGTCTAATGGAACTAAACCTGTTTATTTATTTTTATATTTGATAGTTAAATCACCGATTATCGAATCTGAACCTTTTTCGTTATCGTTTTCGAACAGACCGGAATCTAAATTTCACTTCGATTCGATATACGTTGCGAATCAGAAATTATTGAAAACCACTGAAGATGGAGTTTGTGCAAAGGGATGTTCTGTTAAATCCTAGGTAGAAATTACGTAAGATGAATTTACAAGATAGTGCCTTCGGTTTGTCCAGTCCCAGGACAACTTGTATAGACGAATGTCTGACAGAGTATGCCTAACAGATCATAAGATTAATCTCTCTAAACTGTGTTTGGTGGCAGAGAAATTCGTTTCCCTTAGCTTTATACCCGTAGTAAGGCTGGAAATTTTTACCATATTACCACTTACCAGCCATTACCAACCGCTACCAACGAAAGTGGTATCGAACAATCGGTAACCAATTTGATTGGTGTGGTATGTCAAACCACATGAAAATATGTGGTACGGTAATGGTAATTGAGCATTGAAAATGGTAATTACCATACCTACCACATATAAGTTTATTACATAACGAAGAATTTTTAATATGTAATGATTTAATAAAATACCTAGAAAAACACTATTATGATACAAGATTGAATGCAATTTTTATTATATACCTTAGAAACGATATAATTTAAATGGTATTTTTGTTCGTCCATAAAGTTTTCGTGCATGTTTGACTACGTAAAATAAGATATATAAATAATAATATAATAACATTTTTTTTTAATATTTTAACGTGAAATATTGTAAACAAAAAGATCCCAGACTAGCAAATGGTAAAAACACATTATCGACCTCTACCAACCATTACCAACCATAAACCGAACTATTGATAACCGATTTTTTGGCTGGTAATGGTATGATTTTTCTATTACCATATAAAGTCGGTACGGTAATGGTTTTGAGTACAAAGTTACGGTACCGAACCGATTCCACCCCTAACCCGCAGTATTGGGAAAATCAATTTGTGATCCTGGCAGGTTTGACGATGTGGCATTCAAAGTGAATGCAGACATGCTATATTGAAAGGTAAGTTCATCCTCAAATCTCACAATAGGGAAATGACAAAAATCGGGCAGGCAGCATGGCTATGTAGGTCGCTCCCATTAGGGTGTATTGTCACCTATCTAAAGAAATTCCAATTACTTCTTAATTCTATTCAATGTTGTCCCTTTCGAGAAACGGTGGGTAGCTCCCAACCGTTGGTGACAATATATTCGATACACTCAAGCGAAATGAGTGGTCGATCATGTGTGGGCCGGGTTGCAAGACGTTCTTGTTGAACCTAGTGTATTTCCCTCTAGAGACACACTATCGAAAGGTGGTTCCATACCTTGTCATAGTTGGAAATCCATTATCCAATAAGCGCTTGCGGTTTTGATTGTATACTATGTATGTGGAGCGTGAGATGCAAGCGTTCTGCTAGATTGCTATTTAATTGTATTTATACATTATTATAATATTAGAATAAAATTATTTCAAAAATGTTTGAGTTGTCATAAGGTAAAAACCATCCGTATTTATGTGTGGATCGGTCTTACGATTATCTTTTCTTTCAAAAGGTTTTTGAAAGTTAAAATCAAACTGTTTTAATCGTTTACTCACACCAGTCCCATGACTGACCCAGAGTTTATTTTTCTATGTTTTCCCTAAACTCTTGGGTTCCCAAATTTGTACGGGAAGTTCAATAGTTTAGGATTTTATAGATTTATCTGGAGAAGCTTAGAGCAGGAGGCTTCGGTATTTGATATTTAGAGTATATTCCGCTGTGTTGTATATATGATGTACTCTGATGTTGTATGTAACTGCAAATATATTTTCTATTTCAAAAATGATTATTTACATATTATATTTTATTCTGCTGCAATTGTGAGATTCTGTGATATTGTTCAGTTCTATCTCCTATCTATTTTATTCTATTCTAATCTTCTATCTTTCTATTTCTCATCCTCTAACTTCTTTCTATTAATGATTAGTATTTTAGTGCAATTTGGTTGGATATGTGTTGTATTCAGTTGACTCAAATGGTATGGATTTTCAGGTCATTACAATTGGAGTCTTATGACAAAATTTCATTATTATTTTCCATAGTTGGATGTCTTATAATTAACCATAAACGATATTTCCAAAGTGTGTAAGTTATAAGTGTTTAAATGACACTTTTCCTTGTTTGGTTTCGCTTATAAAATACATTATCATTGCCTGAAATGGATCTTTTGCAGTAATGAAGTCCAAAATATTCGAATCGTAATTATTTATTGTTAACCCTCTTTTTGGTAATAGATGCAGCAGACCAAATCGAAGCCCAAACGCGCAACCGATCGAGTTAAACAGGTCGCATTCCAGGAAGCCCTACAGAAGCCCGGCCCGAGGTAGCCGCATATCGAGCCAATCAAGTCGATATCTTACCCAGGAAGGCTCGCTCTCCCAATCAACCGAGGGAACCGCTCTCGCACAGGGTGCATCGACCGAGTATTTCGGATCTACATGAAATATCAAGCTGAGCTGTTCAAATGCTTGGCCCGACTCTCAAGGAAGAAAAAGCAGTCAACCATATCCGGACAAAGCTCTACTTTTGATATACCTCACCGTGGATGCCACATTGGCCACAACTTTCGAGGATACTATTTATGAATAGTGAAATCAGTCTTCAGCTGCTATTTTAACCAAGTGATAGACTCCACGTGTCCGAGCATTCCCAGAAATGCCTGGCCACTTCACAACATCCCAAGCTGCTATCCCCGCCTATAAATACCTCAAAGCTTAAAGAGGAAAGAGGATTTTTTGGAGAGACTTCTCTGACCTTTCTTTTTACGGCTCATACTTCTTCCCAGAAAATCATTATCTAGAAGAGAAAATAGCCGCCTTCTCTCTTTTCTCCAAATAGGAAAAACATTGTACTTGTAATCAAAAGCAAAAGTAATATATATAAAGTGGACGTAGGCATCGTCTTTGCCGAACCACTATAAAAATTCTGTTTGTTTCCCCATTTCCTTTACTTTTTCTGTATTTTATATTCAGTATTCATGTGTTCTACACATGATTGGGGGTTGATTGTCACTATGACCAACTTTTAACGTCAAAACACTACAAGAAAATAATATATTGATAGCAAGTAAAGATGAGACAATAATTGAACTTGAAATAGTTAAGCATGCTATCCGTTAATTAAAATAAACCATGACTTAGAACATTAACCATGACATTGGCTAATGTAATAGAAAATAAACCATTGGTTTGAAAAGTAAACGATGACATAAATGGCAGGCAATAACAAATACTAGGAGATATTTTTTAGCCGCCTTATTTTCGCTCTTCCCTCCCAATTTTAGCGGTGGACATTTGCTTTTCACGTTTTCCCCAAATTCTAATTTTCATGCTCCTCTAATTTCTTCAGGTTTTCCCCAAATTCTAATTTTCACGCTCCTCTAATTTCATGCTGCCCTCCAAATCCAATTCACAAAACCTAATTTCATGCATCCAAGTCCTTCCACATTCCTCTCACTTCCCTCTGGTTGTCTACTCGATTGTTCGACATTCAAGCAAATAATAGGGCATTGATTCTTCGACCGTCGCTCCATTTAGGTATTAAATTGCGAACTCAATTGTTTTTTTCTTCTATAAATCATTGGGTGACTGTTAAATCTGGAAAGTCGATTTTTTTCCTTCTGTAAATCACTGAGTGACCTGATTCAGCATGAAAATATGGTTTTTTTTTAAAGTTCTAGATCTGACTGAACTGAAATTTATATGAGTGTTAAATTATTTGTTGCTGCTCAAGAGTATTTGTACGTGTGATTCCAACTTGGTATATACATGTGTTTTATCGTTAATGAAGTTTGCAAAATTCTTAAAATATATTTATTTTCGCATGATTGTTGTTATGTTCATTGTATTTCTCTGTCATGTTGCAATATTGGTTGGTGATACAATATAGGTTGCATCTCCATCTTTAAATCCAGTATTTTTCAATCTTGGTAAGGTGAAACAATGTCTAAATTATTTTAATTGCTGTTTTGATCCAAAAATATAACATATACAATGCTGTAATGTTCAGTTATTATTCCATTCAACCTACTTTTTAATTTTGAAAAGCACTAGATGCTCATGTAAGATCTAAACATAATAAGTACTATATTTTTTGTCTTGAATCTGCAGTGTGTCTCTGGGCTGAGAGAGACTAAACACAAAAATGTGTTAGATGCACCAATTAGTTGTTTACCCAAATTAAAATACATTTTTTCTTGCATATGTAACATACTGCTACATGGCAAGTTGGTTAATTCCTGTAAATTTTAACCTATGAAATCTCGCATTTTATCGAAGTGTCACTTGAACAATAATGTTTGTCCGAATTGTTTAACTTGTTCATTTACAAATCAAGAGGCAATTACTTCAATGCATATCCTTTTTGTAGTTTGCATTGTATTGAAGACTGCTACCCAAAGAGGTAACATTTGAAATGTGTAGATTCATGTGTCTCAAATCCTGGACTTGTAAAAGAAATTTCTGCACTTCTGTTTGATTCATCTGGAGCTCTACATTTGTTTTGTAAAATAAAATATAATTAGAAGTTTAGATCCTATATATACATAAATAAAATTTAGTAGTACTGGCATAAGTCTGTCGCCAATGTATGGATGGCAGATGGCATAAGTCCGTCGCCAATGCACTTCAGATGTTGTAGTAAATTATGTGTAAAAAAAATCCTTTCATTTTCTTTTAAAATCCCAAGGCCAACTAATGCATGTAAGAAGTATGTAAACTTTTTAAATAATCTGTATTTATCCTTCTGACATTTGCCGTGTAGTATCTAGTAACTAAGCATGAATATCTTCGTAAGATGATAGTTCGTCTTAGACATGGAAATGTGCATACATGTACATGTAAGTCTATCAAGCTTATGTGCCAACCATTATTTGTAAAATCTCTAGGTTCCATTTTTAAGTGTACTTAATGACTCATGGATATTTTATGTTAAAACAATTCATGCATCTGTATATACGTATTACATGCAGACTTGTACCTAAAATCTGTATGTCCATATCCTATCCTTCTTTATTCTTTATACCTTGTTATCTGTAAGGTAAATCCTTTGTCTTTCTTGGAAAAATGGTCAGTATCGGTATCAAACTTGTTTTATTTATAATATTTCCCCTTAATTTTGTGATTTTTCTCAATTATGCACTCTATATTGATGCATTCCGTAGTATGTTATGTTTTGACTAATAGGACCCACCACCCGCCCACAATACAACCCCTCCACCCGTAATATGTTATGTTTTGAATCTGGAACATGGATAGTTGGCCATATCGATTAAGATAAAAAGTCATCAACACTCTGCCTATTTTTATTTATTATTTATTATACATTTATCTTTTGTTGAATGCAATGGATGAATGTATAAGACATACACCACTCACCTGCACTTATTCAGTGCACTGCAACCTCAACGGTCCAGTGAATAATGCCTAGATTTGACTATCAGTGCTGCTTATTTTATTTATTACCATACTAGAAATAAAATCATTGAAATAATCTGAAAAACTTTATAATAGATTTGTAATTTCATAAAACCTTTACAAAGTGAAAAGAAAAATAAAAAAAAGTCACTAACCTTTTCTAAATACACGAAACTCAGTACTACATCAAACACATATGCAATATTCTACAAGAAAATAATATATTGAAGAAATTCGGTTTTTTAAAAAAACAAATGATGTTTTTTTTTACAAATGCAGTTTTTTTGTTTTAACAAATTATGTTTTTTTTTAAATCGGTGCAGTTTTTTTATAAAACAATTGCAGCGCAGTTTTTTTTTAAGACAAGTGCAGTGCAGTTTTTTTTAATTAAACAAATGCTATTTTTTTAAACAAATGCAGATTTTTTTTTTTTTCGAACAAATATAGTTTTTTGGTCTAGGTTTGTTAAGTGGCTGGAACAAATGCAGTTTCAAAATCCTTGTATGCTATAAATTTAGAGGTGGTTGTGTGCAGACCATTGCCCATCTTTACAGCCTTCTTAATACTTTGTTCGTGTTGTGTTTGTCGATGGCTTGGTTCTCAAACTATTTTACATGCCAACTACATTTTGACATAAATTACTTTGTATAACCCATATTTATTATTTTTTGATAGAAATTTGCTTGTTGCAATATCGTACATGGCGATGGAAAAAGATTGGGTACATTTACATAGGTAAAATTATGCTTTTAGCTTAAAATTCAACTTAAAGTTTATAATAATGATTTTGTTATCATTAAGTATTTTATTTTTACTATAGAACTAGTACAGAGTATAGACATGGAGCAAGGAATTTTGTGCATGCAGCAAAGAAGAATTCAAGAGAAATTAAAAAAAAATTGTGTCCTTGCGTGGATTGTCGAAATCTTACTCGCCATTGTGATGACATTATCGTTGAGCACTTGATTATAAGAGGAATGGATCCTTTATACAAGTGTAGTAAGTGGTATAGTCATGGCGAGCAAATAGATGTAGCTGAAAAAGTGAAGTTGGATGACACATATGACTTATTTCAAGCTAATCATTTTGATGATGAAGATTTTGTTAATCATACTTTTTTCTCGAATGACAGGCAAAATGATGATGCACAAAATGCGAACAGATGATTTCCATAAAAATTTGGAAGATGCGGAAACACCACTATACCCTAATTGCGTAGATCAAACGAAATTATCTGGTATCACTGCATTGTATAATCTTAAATGTGAAACTGGATTATCTGATAATGGTTTTGATAAGCTTCTAAGTGTGCAACAATTGTTACTATCCAAAAATAATGTCCTTCCGAAGACTTTATATGAAGTAAAGAAGTTTCTCAAAGTATTTGACATGGGATTTGAGAAGATTCATGCCTGCAAGAATGATTGTTGTTTTTTCAGGAAAAAGTACAAAGATTTGAATCCATGTCCGAAATGTGGTTCTTCGAGATGGAAGATAAATGAGCGGACAAAAGAGATAATGCCAGGTATTCTAGCCAAAGTATTGCGATATTTTCCAATTATTCCTATATTCAAAAGAATGCTTAAATCCCAACAGATGGCAAAAGATATAAGGTGGCATTCTAGTAATAAAAGCAATGATGATAAAATGCGTTATCCTGTGGATTCTTTGACATGGAGCATGATGGATGATAGATGAAAACAATTTATAAGTGATCCACGTAACCTTCGGCTTGGTCTTGCTACTGATGGTTTCAACCCATTTGATATTAAGAGTTCCAAGTATAGTTGCTGGCCAGTGATGCTTGTGACATATAGTCTCTCGCTTATATTGTGTATGAAAAAAACAGAATATCATGTTAAAATTATTGATTCCTGGTCCAAAGAAACCTGGGAATAATATCGATATATATTTGGCACCTTTAATAGAAGATTTGCAGCGCTTATGGAGTAACGTTTTGAAGGTTTACGATGCATTTAGCAAGACGCTTTTTAACTTAAAAGCAATTTTGCTATGGACGATAAACGATTTTCCAGCATACGGAAATCTGGCTGGATGTTGTGTAAAAGGCAAAAAAGGTTGTCCATTATGCGGGGTTAATACTCATCATCGGTGGCTAAATCATAGTTGATAAATTGCCTATATGGGACACAGAAGATTTTTTGCCTTTGTCGGATCCATTAAGAAAACAAAAGGCTTATTTTGATAACAAAGTGGAGAAAGGTAACAAACCAAGAATTCTTACAGGTGGAGATATTTCTGTTATTTTGAGAGATTCCCCAAATGATTTTGGAAAAAATGAAAATGTGGAAATAAAAAAAGGCAAGAAAATAAAGAAAGGAAAATGCATTGCCAACGAAAAAGACAGAAATGATCCTACAAAAATAGAGCTATCAAGGTGGAAAAAAATATCAATTTTTTCGAGTTACCATATTGGGAGGTTCATGTTCAAAATTTATTTTTTTTCGTAATAATCTAACTATAAAATTGTATAATATAAAATTGTTGTATTAATGATAATTGTAGGAACTTCCACTCCGCTACAATTTAGATGTGATGCATGTTGAGAAAAATGTTGACGAAAGTTTACTTGGCACAATGTTGCATGATAGCAAATCAAAAATGGTATTAATTCCAGAAAGGATTTAGAGGATTGGGGAATTCGACATTCTTTATATGCACAACCTTGTAGGAAGAGAACATATCTTCCACCAGCTCCATACACTTTGTTTAGTTCCGAAAAAAAACATTTTGTAAAAGATTGTATGACTTTAAGGGGCCTGATGGTTACTGCTCAAATTTCAAAGGATGCGTGTCATTGGAAGACTGCAAAGTTAGTGGTCTGAAGTCGCATGGTTATCATGTTTTAATGCAACAAATGCGATTGGTTGCAAGAAGTTTGTCAAGTCCAAAACGACTCCAGAGTTTAAGGTAAAAGTTACACATTTAATATTGATGAGATGCGAAAATCAATCTGGATTTTTTAATGCATGTTTTCATTTTATTCTTAGGAATTGAGTCAAAAATATCAAGCTATTAGAGACAATTTGATATGCTATACATGTAGTCATAAAGGAATTGCTCGAGTGGCCGATGATTTGGTAAAAATTACTATTTTATATACCATAATATTTATTAGCTAGTTAGTCATTGTGGCGTGTTGTAAAAAATATTCTATAAACATAGAAAAAGGCGAGCCCTCAGTCATCTTCAGTCTGTCGAGAACAAGTTTGGATCAAATCGCACACACGAAAGAATGGTGAGCCAGTAAATTTGATTGCCGCAGATGCTATTGTAAGTACTTTGAAATTTTATTAGATAATAATATGTTTATTATTGTGATGGTTCGATTGCGTATAATATGCATGTATGACAACATGTGTAGGAAAAAATTAAACAAATACAGAGTAAATTAAATTCCAGCTCAACAACTAATTACAAAGACGATGCGCTTGCAAGAGTTTTGGGGCAGGATAGGCCAGGACGGTTAAGAGCAATGCGACGGGGTATGACGTACACCAAGGTAATGTGGTCACACATGAGGGATAAACAAACAATCGAGATGCAAAATAAAATTTCATAATTAGACGCGATAGTTCGCATTCTTTTGAAAATAAGGTATTTCTACTACACGACATATGTGTTTTTAGCATTGCTCATTTGTATCTTATTTTGGCACTTCAAATTATTGTACATGGCTGTTGAAACAACATAACTTAATTTAACCACGGCGGCCATATATGCATGTGGAGCATTGATTGTTTGGACCCATTAGTTGGTAGAATTTAATTTAACCACAGCAGCATATTATAATTATTGCGGGCATTGTTATTGACAACTTTTGTTAAGGGGAGGCTATTTTAAAAAAAATAAAAAAATGTTAAGGGGAGGACTACATAAAAAGTAACCCCTTAACAAATTAACGTAATTTTACAAATTTACCCATGAAGCTTTATCTTCTTCCTTCTATTCATTAATGTCATGTTATATCGAACTGAGATATTAATTTTGGAAGGGGTGAACTAAACCTGCTCACATTGAATTAATGTGAACTTGCACTGAGTTAATGTGAACTTGCACTGCATTTGACTGATTAAGATTTGCAGTTCACTGAATATTAATTCCAACTTGCAATGACTAAATTTGAAATGGCATCGCATTGAATTTTTCATATCTTGTATTGAAATGACATGCAGCATATTGAGTTTAAACTTGCAATGAATTAATGTGAACTTCTTGTCAACTTTGCTTTGAGCCCTTTAATAAATTAAATAACTGGAATTCTCCTTCCAATTATTATAAAATAATTTACAAATGGAACATATCACACGAAAAAAATAAATTACAAATGAACTCGACGCATACATTCCCCAAAAAAAACATTGGTACACATTGTTTGTGTTTGCCTTACTTCTCTAGGTAAAAGAAATAACAACATTAAGACATTTTTTTATCCTTCTACTTCTTCAATAAAACGTTGAAAGTACGGCTGTAACACCCCATAATTTTAAAAATTAAAATTAACAAATTTAAGAATACTTAATTGTTAAATTGAGAATTAATGGAAACGAGTTACGTCGTTGCGTTCGTCTCCAAAATTCTGCTTGGAATAGAGTCCAAATTATCGTAAATCGGACTTCGTATGAGGAAGTTATGGCACTCGGAAGTTTCAGTGATTTTATATAAATAAAAACAGTTCTGAATAATAAATTCGAAATTCAAATTCAAACAGGAAGCGGGTTGGGCGGGATTCTTCCCGCCCAAGGGCCAGGTTGACCAGAGGGTCGACCTACCCTATACAGGATGACCAGGGGGTTGACCTAGGGGTCAACCTTCCCCCCTCCCCTGGCCAGATCTTAAATGTGACGATTTCAGACTCTCTGCTGATTCATTAGGGCTGATGTGGCTGTTCCAGATAACTCTATCTATTCTGGATGGTTGGATTTGCTCCTATGATAATCTAACGGCTTAGATTGATTTAAACTTCTATAAAAGAGTGCCTAGACTCGAACCCTAAACCTAAAGAAAAATTTGTCTCTTGGCCACCATGCTGCTGCTAGGATAGTTCTTCTTGCTAAAGCTTAGGATTTAGCAAGTCAGAATTCCAATTCAAAAGACGAACGACCATTCTCTTTTCTAACCTATCTTTATGAGTACTATCTCTTTCACAGTATAATTAATAAATTAATTATGATGAGTTGTAATTGGATTATGAGAACATGTTTGTTGAATCACGTGATGTTGTTTAACTTTGTTATCTTATGTTGGTAGATCTATTTCATTTGTCCAATTATACATGTTTAACTTGATTCATTTTATGCAAGTTTGGGATGTGAATCATACGCTAATTCGTATGTGAATTTTATGCAAGTTTGGGATGTTAAATCACATGCTAGTTTGTATGTGAATCTTATGCAGGTCCTTTTTTACATATGTTAATCCGTATGTGAATCTTATGTAAATTTGGGATGTTAAATCATATGCTAATCCGTATGTGAATTGTACACAAGCTTATATGTGAATCAAGTATATACATATGCTAGTTTATTTGCAAAAACATGTGATAAATTCATATGCAAGTTGTAGAAATTCATATGCAAGTTTTGGTGAAAACTATACTCACATTTTTAGGTAAAAGTTATATTCACATATGCAAGTTTAAGTGAGACCCATAATTATATATGCAAGCTAACAATTTCATGTTTAGATCCATATTTAGATCCATAGTAGTTTATGCAAAAACATGATTCTATATGACCATTGTATATGCAAATTATTGGCCAAGCAAATTTATGTTATAATTCCTATTTGCAAGTTAGATCTAGTTTTATGTGTTATGCAAGTTGTGGTGTTTCTTTTTAATAAGTTAGACTATTTGCGAGTCAAACATATTTCATATTTGAATGTGCGAATAGCGTGGGGACAATGGGAAAATATTAATTATGTAAATTGTAAATTGAAATAAAGTGGCTTTAAAAGCATATAATTAAATTGAGACATTAATTGGTACAATTTTTATACCTAAAAAGTATGGACATAATTTAGGTGACAATTATGGACATATTTAATTTGGAAATTATTGACAATTTTAATAGTGATAATTAATTAAAATTTGGGTGAAATAATGTGTAATAATAAACGCCTAAGACACGAGGTTAGACTCGTTTGTTGTGTAAGACTGCCCGGACCGCCCGGCAAATCCGGCAACCACAAACGACAGTCTATTGTGAGAGGTCGAAGGCATAAAATTAAATGTGTAACAATTGTAATGAAACGAGGTTAGACATGTTTGCGGTATAAGACTGTCCGGACCCGCCCAACAAATCCAGCAACCGCAAGCGGGAGTCTAATGTGGGAGGTCTTACAAGGTTACGGTTATAATGAATTAAGAAACACTTAACCAAGATAAACATGTTGTGGGGCATGGGGGTTAAGTGGGTGACATGGGTGATATGTGAAATACGATTAGAAACACTTAACCAAATTGAAACATGTAAGAAGACATGAATAAGTAGGGGTTAAGTGGAAAATTTTAGTGGGGACCAAGCATAGGTGGAAGGCTTGTTTCAAACATGGGGGACCCTTTTCAAACCAATGACCCATTAAGTATCTTTGTGAGCTAGAGTTAGATCGAGGATGGGACACGCTTACTGGGTTTGATTGTAAGAGGTCAAAACGGGTTAACGGTGGCAACGAAAGTCCAACGTGGTCATGTGCGTGTGTGGGCCCGGGCTGGTAGGTAAGACGTTGTTGCATCGTGTAGATATAAGTCGTGCATCTTTAGTGGTATCGGGTTACCACTTTGGGGAGTGATACACCCCACTGTGGGACCGGCACGGGTATCTACGAGTTAGGGAGCCAATCGCATGGGGGTAGTGGGTACAACTAGTGGAGATAGGGGCAGGCGGCACCTATGGAGACAGCTAGGGGTACACGAAGCTACCATTATGATTATTATTTTCATTAGGCGGGATCAACTTTTAGGGTGACTAGTAGTGGTGCAGTATAGTAATTATCCTATAGTGATTAGGAGCGAGATTAAGGCCAGAATATTCCTCTTGTTTGTTTTGTCTTGCCCACTTGGTTCACAGTCATTCCTTATTTTACCAGTTTATGCCTTATCCTAATTACTTTAATAATTATATAGTTAAAGTTATGGTACTCGCCAGACTTTATGTCTGACCTCCTTTGTTTTCGCCTCTTTTCTTCCTTTCTCCCCCAGGTTCTCAGGGTGGGACTAGTACAAGTGGAGCTTGATCTGGATCTTTCTCTCTCTTTTGGAAGTGCTTGGATTGTTGAAAGTAAACTTAAGCTCATCTCTTTTATGGCTACTTATGTTGGGGTTATGCTTTTTACTTTATGTACTCAGAAAACAATTTGTCAAGATGGTTACTAAGTTTACTTGGTTTTTCTCTTGGTTTATGATGTTGTTGTAATCAAACTATTTCTCCGCTGCAATAAAAGTTATTTTTCCAGGTGCCAAAATATGTATCTGTCTTGTTATATTCTGTTCTATTCACTAATAATACTCCATGAAAGTTAATGCATTCCCTTTTAGAGTGACACTAATGGACATGGGGTGTTACACGTGGTATCAGAGCTGAAGGTTAACAGAACAGACAAGAGATTTTGAAAAACTGTTTTTCAAAAGTGTTTTACAAAGAAATATTTTCAAAAATATGTTTTAAGGAGAGTATTTTCAAGAGAAAAGTTTGTTTTAAGAACATAACCCCCAAGAGCCTTATGTCTTTCTTTCGAATTCTCCGTTTTGAATCTCTTCATTTTCTTTTCAGCATGTCTGGGTTACCCATGATACCCGAGGTAATACCGATACCAACCTGGTTCAAAAGGTATCTGGAGGCTAGGGCCACCGCCACAGGCCCAGCAGACATCCCTCCTCCCCCAGCTGCAGCCGCTCCTCCTCCCCCTCCCCCTCCCTATGTTGATACTTTTTCAAAGATATGCAAAGACTTTCGAGCAATGGGCGGAAAACCTTTTCACGGATCAGAGACGTTTGTTGAAGCTCGAAATTGGCGTAAGGAGGTGGAAGATTTGTTTGGTATCTTCGAGATAGAAGATGGAAGGAAGGTCCAATTGGCTACTTGGTTAATGTAGGACAAAGCCTCGTTTTGGTGGGAGGTCACAAATGGAGAGTGTCCAGTAGAGACGTGGATGGATTTCAGACATAGGTTCGAGATGAAATTCTCTCACGAGAAGAAGATAATTTATACATGGAAAATTTCTTGGCATTGAAGCAGGGTAATTTGTCAGTAAAGGAGTACGTCAACAAGTTCAATAAGTTGGCGAGGTTTGGCTTAGACTTGGTAAACACACCTAAAAAGAAGGTCCTGAGATTCGTTAAAGGTTTAAATGAGCCGCTGCATGGGTTAGCTATGACCCATATTCCTATGGGGGCTACCTTCGAGAAACTGGTTGACATGACACTTATGCATGAACAGGAGAAAGGCGCTAATGCTAATAAGGCACCAGAAAAGAAAGGGTATCAAAAGAAGTCATAGCAGCAACCTAAGAAAGGTGGTAAGGACAACAATAGCAAAGGAAAGAAATGATGCTTTAATTGTGGAACACCAGGCCATCTGAGCAAGGACTGTAGGAAGAAGAAGAAGACCAGCTCCTTCAACTATGGTGAGGCAGGACATCTGATCAAAGACTACCCAAGAAGACAAGGGCAGAGGGCAGGGTCTACTTCTGGAGGGCAGGTTCAAGCTCTCATGGCACCAGGGAAGGCAAGAGGGAAGGTTCACGCTCTCATGGCACGAGGACAGGAGAGAGGTAGAAACATTTTTGTTGAAAGTTTGGTTTTTCTGTTTGATCATCCTGTTCGTACTTTGTTTGATTCTGGCACTTCACACTCGCTTGTGTCTGCTTCGTTGGTTGAAACACTACGCCTAAATACTAGTCTAGTTATGGATCCCATAGTAGTCTCAAATCCTATTGGTTGTTCGGCTCATCTTTCAATGATTTGTTGGGATTTGAGAGTGTCTATCTTGAGCGTTGAGTTTGAATGCAATGCCTTCGTTCTTGGCTTCACGGGCTATGGATTGATTCTAGGCATGGATTGGTTATCCAGTAATGGTGCTATCCTCGATTGTGAAAAGAGAGTGGTTAGACTTATGACTCGCCTTGGCAACACCCTCGAAATCTCTTGTAATCCCATGCATTTTGTTATGCTTAGCTACCTAGAATCTCTTGATGCGTCTGTTGAAAACTTGCAGTCTGTTAGAGTAGTCAGTGAATACCTAGATGTATTTGAAGAGGTAAAGGGCTTACCTCCGAAGCGGGAGATAGACTTCCGCATATACCTTGTTGATAATGCAAAACCCGTAGCTCTACCCGTTAGAAATATGTCTCCAAGGGAGAGAAAAGAGCTCAGTAAGCAAGTCAAAGAGCTGCTCGAAAAGGGGTTTATAAGGTGGAGCATTTCTGAATGGAGTGCTTCAATAGTATTCGCAACCAAAGCGGATGGTTCGCTTTGCCTATGCATTGATTATAGGGAGCTAAACAAGCTGACCAAGAAGAATAGGTACCTACTTCCAAGAATAGATGACTTGTTTGATCAGCTTGTAGGTGCATCTATTTTCTCCCAACTAGATTTGGCTAACGGGTTCCATCATCTAAGAGTGGCTGAAGACAGCGTTGACAAGACCGCATTCAGAACCCCGGATGGTTTCTTAGAATGGCTTATCATGCCTTTCGACTTGACAAACACACCCGCTTACTTCTTTGACTTGATGAGCAAGGTGTTTAGAGAATTCCTTAATAAGTTTGTGATGGTCTTCGTAGACGACATTTTGATCTTCTCGAAGAATGAAGAAGAGCATGCTTTGCATTTAAGGGAAATCATGGATACTCTTCGTGCATATCAGCTGAAAGCCAAATTCTCCAAATTCCATTTCTGGAGAGAAGAAGTAAGGTTTCTTGGACATGTGGTGTCCAAAGAAGGGTTAGCTGTGGACCCCGCAAAAGTAGTTGCAGTGCAAGATTGGAAGGTTCCACGGAATGCAACCGAAGTCCGAAGCTTTCTCGGGCTAGCGGGCTTTTACAAAAAGTTCATTAAAGACTTTGCAAAAATCTCAGCCCCACTCACAAGATTAACGAAGAAGAACCTAACTTTTGCTTGGGATTTGGATTGCGAGCTTTCCAACATTTGAAAAGGGCTCTAACAACAGCCCCAGTTTTGACATTGCCGGATGGGAGCAAGATGTTTACCGTATACACGGTGCATGTGGTACGGGACTAGGTGCTGTCTTGATGCAAGAAGGGAAGGTAGTAGCTTATGGAGGCAGACAGTTGAAAATACATGAGAAAAACTACCCAACCCACGATCTAGAATTGGCTGCCATCGTCTTTGCGCTTAAGTCTTGGCGCCATTATCTCCTAGGTGAGAAGTTTGAATTGTATACTGACCATAAATCGTTGAAGTACCTTTTCTCGCAAAAAGATCTTAACTTGAGGCAACAAAGGTGGATGGAGTTCTTGGCATCCTATGATTTCGAGATCTCCTATACCCCTGGCAAAGGTAATGTGGTAGCAGACGCCTTAAGTGGAAAAAAGCTAACTTTGAGTCCTCTCTTTGTAGAAAGGCAAGGCTTGGAGTATATAGCAAACTTTAACTTTGGACCCTCCTCTGAAATTGTGCCTGGTCTATTAGCATCGCTAGAGGTGAGGCCTATTCTTTTGGACTCAATAGGAACCGCGCAACGAGAAGACCCTCAGCTAGTTGACATGATGGATAAGCTAGTTAGGAGTGAGACTTCTAGTCACCTCACTAGATACTCCATCGATGTTAAGGGTTGGTTGAGACAGGATGGAAGGCTATGCATCCCACAAGTAAGGGATTTAGTGAAGACGGTCCTCGAAGAAGCACACGATTCTAAGCTGACCATACACCCAGGCGGAGACAAGGTGTATAAGGATATAAAAAGGGTTTTCTTTTGGAATGGCATGAAGAGTGATGTAGCTAAGTTCGTCGCTAAGTGTTTGATATGCCAACAAGTAAAAGCAAAGCAGAAGAAGCCTAGTGGTCTGCTTCACCCCCTAGAGGTCCTACAGTGGAAGTGGGATAGCATTTCGATGGACTTTGTTGATGGGTTGCCTAGGTCAACAAGGGACAATACCAGTATTTGGTTATTAGTGGACAGGCTCACTAAAAGCGCTCACTTTATACTTGTTAAAAGTAGAAGGACTGCCTCGTCCCTAGCATCCATTATCTTAAAGAAATAGTTTGACTCCATGGGATACCCTCCAGCATAGTGAGTGATCGAGATCCTATCTTTACGAGCGAGTTTTGGAAGAGTTTGCAGGAGGCAGTAGGCACACAATTATGCTTAAGCACGGTCTATCACCCTCAAACCGATGGTCAGATGGAAAGGGTGAATAGAGTATTGGAAGACCTCTTGAGATTGTGCATTCTTGACTTTGGAGGGACATGGGAGGATCATCTTCCTCTGGTGGAATTCGCCTACAACAATAGCTACCAAGCCACCATAGGCATGGCGCCCTTCAAAGCTTTATATGGAAGACCATGCCGATCACCAACTTGTTGGTGGGAGTCTACAGACAAGCTCGTACTTAGGCCAGAAATGATTAGAGAGCCCTCAGAAAAGGTGGACTTGATAAGAAGACGGATGTAGGCTACACAAGATAGACAGAAGTCCTACGCAGACAAAAGAAGGACCGACCTTGAGTTTGAGGTTGGAGACAAGGTGTTCCTTAAAGTATCCCCTTTGAGGAATGTCATTCGCTTTGGGTCCGTAGGAAAGCTAGCACCGAGATTTGTAGGACCATTTCCTATCATTGAAAGAATTGGGACAATGGCTTACAGAGTAGAGCTACCCGAGAGACTGGCTAAAGTCCATAATGTTTTTCATGTTTCTCAACTACGAAAATGCTTACATGAATCTGCGGAAGTGGCAGAGCCAAGTATACTAAAGGAAGTAAAAGTGGAATGAGAAGCGACTGTGAGAAGAGTTCCAACTCGTATCTTGGGTACAGAAGTCAAAAAGATACGCAACCGTGAAGTCAAGCTTGTTAAAGTCCAATGGAGTGATGCTGAGGAAGACACGACTTGGGAAACTGAGAGGAAAATACGCGCGGCCTACCCTTTTCTTTTTTAGGGTACCTCCTTGATCTCTTTTTCCATAAGTTTATTCATGCTTATATCTATCTTTTAAGTATATCTCCTCAGTCCTACTCTTTAGCCTTAGGTAGAAACCAATGGATGTAAACATGTATTTGAAACATGTTATGACTGATGGCTGCGAGTGGTTGTAAGTGGTTGCTCGTGGATGCATGTACACACACATTAGGCACTAGATCGGCTCAGTCACTTTCATATTGCATATAAATGTGTGTGCATATTTAATTTATGGATGTATAATGGTTGTGTTAACATATGGATGCTGCATTTTGATGAATGGTTGTGCATACATGTAGAAGTAATATGTATCGTTAGGATTCTTTTGCATGCATAATGGACGCATGGCACTATCATGATTTGCATTAAGGAGGTCAACAGAATCGGTGGACCGCCTGATTTTGCATTAGGTAAGGAACATATACACACACTTTCTGCATATGTTCATACGGCATTAGAAACCTTATAAGGACAATGGATCCTGTGTTTGATGGTTGAGTAAATGGACGATTGGATGTTAGGATATACATTCTCCTTAACTTGGAGATTTCGGGGGCGAAATCCTTTAAGGAGGGGAGAATATAACACCCCGTAATTTTAAAAATTAAAATTAACAAATTTAAGAATACTTGATTGTTAAAGTGAGAATTAAGGGAAACGGGTTACGCCATTGTGTTCGTCTCGAAATTCTGCTTGGAGTACCAAGTTTTCGTAAATCGGACTTCATATGAGGAAGTTATGGCCCTCGGAAGTTTCAGTGATTTTATATAAATAAAAACAGTTCAGAATAATAAATTCGAAATTCAAATTCAAACAGGAAGCGGGCTGGGCGGGATTCTTCCCGCCCAAGGGCCAGGTCGACTAGGGGGCCGACCTACCCCATACAGGTCGACCAAGGGGTCGACCTGCCCCCCTCCCCGGGCAGATCTGGAATGTGATGATTTCTGACTCTATGCTAAGTCATTAGGGCTGATGTGGCTGTTCTAGATAAATCTATCTAGTCTGGATGATTGGACTTGCTCCTATGATAATCTAACAGCATAGATTGATTTAAACTTCTATAAAAGAGTGCCTAGACTCAAACCCTAAACCTAAACAAAAATTTGTCTCTTGGCCACCATGCTACTGCTAGGATAGTTGTTCTTCCTAAAGCTTAGGATTTTGCAAGTCAGAATTCCAATTCAAAAGACGAAGGAATCATTCTCTTTTCTAACCTATCTTTGTGAGTACTATCTCTTTCACAATATAATTAATAAATTAATTATGATGAATTGTAATTGGATATGAGAACATGTCTTTTGAATCACGTGATGTTGTTTAACTTTGTTATCTTATGTTGGTAGATCTATTTCATTTGTCCAATTATACATATTTAACTAGATTCATTTTATGCAAGTTTGGGACGTGAATCATATGCTAATTCGTATGTGAATTTTAAGCAAGTTTGGGATGTTAAATCATATGCTAGTTTGTATGTGAATCTTATGCAAGTCAATTTTTACATATGTTAACTTGTATGTGAATCTTATGCAAATTTGGGATGTTAAATCATAAGCTAATCCGTATATGTATAGTACACAAGTTTATATGTGAATCAAGTATATACATATGCTAGTTTATATGCAAAAGCATATGATAAATTGATATGCAGGTTGTAGAAATTCATATGCAAGTTTAGGTGAAAACTATACTCACATGTTTTAGGTGAAAGTTATATTCACATATGCAAGTTTAAGCGAGACCCATAATTCATATATGCAAGTTCACAATTTCATGTTTAGATCCATGGTAGTTTATGCAAATACATGATTCTATATGACCATTGCCTACGAAAATTATTAGCTATGCAAATTTATGTTATAATTTCTATTTGCAAGTTAGATCTATTTTTATGTGTTATACAAGTTGTGGTGTTTCTTTTTAATAAGTTGGACTATTTGCGAGTCTAACATATTTCATATTTGAACGTGCGAATAGTGTAGGGACAATGGGAAAATATTAATTATGTAAATTGTGAATTGACATAAAATGGCTTTAAAAGCATATAATTAAATTGAGACATTAATTGATATAATTTTTATACCTAAAAAGTGTGGACATAATTTAGGTGACAATAATGGACATAATTAATTTGGAAATTTTTGACAATTTGAATAGGGATAATTAATTCAAATTTGGGTGAAACAATGTGTAATAAAAAATGCCTAAGACCCGAGGTTAGATTCGTTTGTGGTGTAAGACTGCCCGGACCCGTCCGGCAAATCCAGCAACCACAAACGGCAGTCTAATGTGAGAGGTCGAAGGCATAAAATTAAATGCGTAACAATTGTAAAGACACGAGGTTAGACACGTTTGAGGTATAAGACTGCCCAGACCCGCCCGGCAAGTCCAGCAACCGCAAATGAGAGTCTAATGTGGGAGGTCTTACAAGGTTACGGTTATAATAAATTAAGAAACACTTAACCAAGATAAACATGTGGTGGGATATTGGGGTTAAGTGGGTGACATGGGTGACATGTGAAATACGATTAGAAACAGTTAACCAAATTGAAACATGTAAGAAGACATGAATAAGAAGGGGTTAAGTGGAAAATTCTAGTGGGGACCAAGCATAGGTGGAAGGCTTCTATCAAACATGGGGGACCCTTTTCAAACCAGTAAACCATTAAGTATCTTTGTGAGCTCGAGTTAGATTGAGGATGGGACACGCTTACTGGGTTTGATTGTAAGAGGTCAAAACGGGTTAACGATGGCAATGCAAGTCCAACGGGGTCATGTGCATGCATGGGCCCGGGCTGGTAGGTAAGACGTTGTAGCAACGTGTACGTATAAGCCATGCATTTTTAGTGGTATCGGGTTGCCACTTTGTGGAGTGATACACCCCACTATGGGACCGACACGGGTATTTATGAGTTAGGGATCCGATGGCATGGGGGTAGTGGGTACAACTAGTGGAGATAGGGCAGGCGGCACCTATGGAGATAGCTAGGGTTACACGAAACTACCATTATGATTATTATGTTCAGTAGGCGGGATCAACTTTTAGGGTGACTAGTAGTGGTGCAGTATAGTAATTATCCTATAGTGATTAGGAGCGAGATTAACTCCAGAATATACCTCTTGTTTGTTTTTTCTTGCCCACTTGGTTCACAGTCATTCCTTATTTTACCAGTTTATGCCTTATCCTAATTACTTTAATAATTATATTGTTAAAGTTATGGCACTCGCCAGACTTTATGTCTGACCCTCTTTGTTTTCGCCTCTTTTCTTCCTTTCCACCCCCCAAGGTTCTCAGGGTGGGACTAGTACTAGCGGGGCTTGATCTGGATCTTTCTCTCTCTTTTGGAAGTGCTTGGATTGCTGAAAGTAAAGTTCAGCTCATCTCTTTTATGGCTACTTATGTTGGGGTTATGCTTTTTTACTTTATGTACTCAGAAACCATTTTGTCAAGATGGTTACTAAGTGTACTTGGTTTTTCTGTTGGTTTATGATGTTGTTGTAATCAAACTATTTCTCCACTGCAATAAAAGTTGTTTTGAATTTTCTAAGTACCAATATATGTATCTATCTTGTTATATTCTGTTATATTCACCAATAATACTCCATGAAAGTTAATGCATTCCCTTTGAGAGTGACATTAATGGACATGGGGTGTTACAACGGCTGATATCTAATACATTTGAAAATTTTAGTTGTATATGTATCTTGCTGCTATGATTAAATGTGAAATGCAGTATCTTTATTATGATAAAGTTTACCATCATAATAGTCAAAGGCACATAGGGGGTTATGTTTTTGAAAAAAAAGTCATGTATTTTTATGATCTTTATTGTGATGACCCCAAACTTCCACAGAATGAAAGTAAGGAATAATCATTTGGAATACAACATAAATACAATAATACATATCACAGATACAACATAGCATAGGAAATTCATAGAGTAACAACATCATAGCAGCGGAAATATAATGTCATCAACCGCAGAAAGTCCACAGTCACAGAATTCTAAATTATTACATCAAGTTTGCAGAAAGAGAAATAAGTTCCAACTCCAACTTAAACAACGTGAAATGAAACAAGTTTGATGTCTGGAATTAAAAAGAGAAAAAAATTTCAATAACAGCAAATGATAGATGTCTTCAAGCTCCAAGTCATCACCTCTCCACAAAAGCAAATCCAAGAAAGATAATAAGCAGCTCCAAAGAAAAGACCCCAAGCAAAGAATAAACCTGTTTACTTGGCTGCCCATGTAGAAAGGAGGGCACCCGAGTTTGCAAAAAGGTGGAAACAAACAACGGGTCAGTCGTGGGACTGGTGTGAGAATTCTTAACTAATTAATCACTATTAATAGGTCAAATCCAAAGACCACGCCGTTAACGCCGAACGGGTTTACTCTAATGGATTGTCGTGCATAAAAGTGTCAGAACAACCAATAAGTAAATCATACAACAACGTTATGCTTTTGAGAAAAATGGAATCACCATAAGACCCAGGTCCCATCACACAATGCAACACAAACCAGAGGATAGGGTTTTACCTTATGGCAATTAAACATGCTAAATACGGCATATACGAGTTTAATATTATTATTAGTATATATCAAAACATTTCAAAATAAATGTATCAATCCTAGGACACATAGATACCATAATACTATGCTTCCATACTAGTAATACAATCAAATCCGTAGGTTCGTATTGGAAGTTTGGATTTCCATCATGAGTCAAGGCTAGGGAGGAGCTCCTTACCGATTCGAGACACTCTAGCTAATGTCTCAGGATCCCCCGCAGTGAACCCTTGGATCCTGCAGGGCCGGTCCACACATACAACTTCGTGGATTGGCAATTCCTGAACACACGTTTCCCGATCCTATAGGACCTATCATCCGAGGCACCTCATTCCATCATCCACATAAGTAAAATGTTGGGTCGTGTTAAAGCCCAATCACCACTTCTAGCTAGAAAGAAACGTGCTGCTCTCCCTGCGTTCCCTTCTCCCGTTTTAGACTCCGCCGGTGTGTGAGGCTCGCGAAGTCACGCTATACACAAAGCTATGCCTAAACAGGCTATGCTTTGATCGTCCCACAAGGTCTGCTTTTAAACAAAACCTTGATCCTATGCATCTTAGCATGCCACATCATCACTCCATATCGCACTACTAACCCTTTGCCGAAATATATGAACGGGTGTTAAGCAAGAGAATAAATTCCCCGCCACCAAACATCCATACATTCGACAAAAGATCAATAACATGATATTTGATAGAGTATGATGTCAGACACACAATCCATTTATTAGCTTATGCTCTGGGTTTGAGCGAAAGCCAAACCCGTGAAATCAACACGTACGTTTGGGCAATGACCATGACCCTTGAGTTGGGAGCAAGTCAAATCAGGGCCTCGATCGTTGTCCATTCGAGGGGAGATTTACGATCTTCGTATGCCATCTTTAAACTTCCATTAACGTCGTTTGATTATTTGGAATGAGGGAACTCAGACTTCCCAAATAATCCTCGTGTATATATATATTTAAAATCCTTCTTATTCGTTAATAATATTTTTATTAACGATTCATTCCTATTTTAATTATTTTAAATAATTAAATTTTAATTAACGACGCTTCAGGTTAATGGACAACCCTGGCGCTGCTTTCAACAAATTTTGATTTTCACATTCCTAAAAATCTAACCGTTGGATCATATCATATCTTATATAGTTGGAAAGAATTTTCCGAGACGGTCCTAATGTTTTCAGTTTTGGGAAAATCCGACGGTCGGATCTTCAGGTATGATCGTTTAAAGATACGATTTCAAAATGTGAACTGCTGCGCTCGATTCGATAAATTTTAATTATATTTATATATAAATATATAAATATAATTCTCCTAACCTTTTATTTACATAAAAAGGTAAATTCCATTTTTACATTGAATTCATTATTTTAATTACTCTATAAATTTTCAATGAACATACCTAACTTTTACTTACGTATGAAAATGTAAATTTTATTTCACAATGTAAAAGTTCATTCTTTTATAGCATATAAAAATGCAATTTTATTTGCGATGCCAATTCTCATTTTTATAAAAATGTAAATTGTCTATACAATGCAAAATCTACTTTTTATTTACATCCTAAAAATATAAATTTAATTTCATGTCGCATTCCTACATCTTATTTACATATAAAATGTAAATTTAATTTACATGTCAAATTCCTACATCTTATATTACATATAAAATAAATGAATTTTATTTCTAATGTTCATTCTCATCCTATGTTACATATAAAAAAAATGTGAATTCTATCATACGATGTAAATGCATCTTTTAATTACATAGAAAAATGTAATTTTTGTCCTACGGTGTAATTTCCAACATACATTACATATAAAAATGTAATATTCAACGTACGATGTAAATTCATGTTTTAATTACATATAAAAACGTAATTTTTATCCTACGGTGTAATTTCCTACATACATTACATATAAAAATGTAATATTTAACATACGATGTAAATTCATGTTTTAATTACATATAAAAAAATTTATTTTTATCCTACGGTGTAATTTCCTACATACATTACATATAAAAATGTAATATTTAACATACAATGTAAATTCATGTCCAAATTCCTTGTCAAATATTTCATGTCCAATCCAACCACAAACAATTTATTTAAATAATAAAAGGGATCAATCGAATTAATAACATGAAGTCTTGAGAGTTCTCGTTTAATTCTGAGAATAACTAAGGGTATGTTCTTACATGTAGACATGTTGTTCATAAATATCAACAAAACCTGGTTGATAAAATTAACAACAAATGATCCTAAATAATTCATCAAACTTGGATCTAGCACTTTAATATTCAGATCTACTATCATACATCACAAACAATTCATATTCATAACTTATAATAACATCCATCGCAGATCTATTCAAATTTGTCATTCCAACTTCACATAACGCAAGAATAATAATTAAATTAATTAAATTTAATTAAAAATAAATTCTCACATTGCTTGGATTAGAAATGAAGGTTTGGACTCGATAAGATCTCGTGTTCAAAGTCACGGCAGTTTCGGATCTGAAAGATTTCAATTTGAAGTTCATACGAATAAATTAGAAACTGACTTTTAACAAGTGTCGCTGTAACGCTTAAAAGCGTGGTAAAACTGAAATTGAATTTACCTTTATAATTCAGAAAAGTTCAAAACTTTGATTTGCAAATTCGCGAATTGTAGTCGATGGTTTCACGAACCGATTGCTGGAGGTTGAAGGGGGTGGAGGTGCGCCTGAACGCCGGTCGGAGCTGGGGGTTGCGGTGGCGGCGTGTGGGCCCAGCGACACTTCAAAGGCCGCGGCTTTGGAAGCTCGGTTCGAGAGCTACAGGGCGCGAGAGGAAGTACTTCTTGTCGGAGATGGAAGAGCTTTCAAAGTTCTTCAAAAAAGTCCAAAGGGGTATAGGTCAATTCGCCAGGGATTGGGAGGAATCGGAGCTCAAAATTTTGAGCTATATGGGTTTCGGCGGCTGTTAAACGAAGGGGAAGGAGAAGGTACTGTGTACGGGTATTTATATTGTATTTGGGTCGTATTTATATTTTATTTTTAATTTAATTAATTCTAGAAATTAGGGTTTTTCCGTACGATCTCCAAACGGACCACAACGACTGTCGAATAATACGTTTTGACGTCTTCTGAACGCGATGGCGCTATTGCCGAAGTCCAATTCTGAAGTTACAGTGTGTTTTTCTTTTATTTTCAAAATAATTCTTTAATATTAAATTCGAACGTACTTGTTAATTTCACCGGGGCCACATACTAACTCAGAAAAATCCAGAAAAATTATTTTTGGCTTTCTTATGACGATACGGTCCTAACAAAATTTATTTCGTCGAATTCTGTGACTGTTTGAAAAATGGCTATTTTTCAGTCAATTAATTTTGACCGAAATGGACAAAACGCAGTTTCTTATGCCACGCTCACATACTAGCTTCAAAAATTATGAAATTTGAAACCTAGCAATAATTTTACATCCTGGACCCAACAAAAGTGCTTTCGTCGAATTCCGAGGTCATATGCAAAATGTCGATTTTCAAGGGTGATATATTCTCTATAACGACCTTTCTGAAAATTCATTTGGCCATAACTTTTGATTCCCGCTATGAAACTTCAAATTTTCAGATTCGTTAGAAAGATATTCATTAACATATTTAAATATTTTTGGTTTCACCACAATCCGGTTTATTCTGCATCCTGTGTAGTCAGTCAAAGTTCAGGTTTGACTTTTCAAACTACCGTCCTTTTCTAATTCCCTTTTTATTTAAATTAAATATATATTCGCATTAAATTCAGTCACAATAAATTTCTAGTCATTTTCATTTACAATAATTCATTTCAATTATTTAAACACCTCTAAAATCTCTAAAATGAAAATTTTAAATTGGCCCTAAATTCTGGGTTGTTACAATCTCCCCCGCTTAAGAACTTTTCGTCCTCGAAAAGGGAAAGGGAAGAATAGAAGGGTAGGAACCAACATAAAGAATAGAAAATATTTTAAGCGTACCTCAAAATAAAACTAATCGGAGATATCCACTCTGCAATTGGGATAGGCTTGTTTGATACTCTCCTCGGTTTCCCAAGTGCAGTCTCTAGGATCACCGCTCCATTGCACCTTGACTAGGTTGATGCTCTTATTTCTCAGCTTCCTAGTCTCCTTGCCAATAATTTTCAGTGGTTCTCTTCTCACTGAAAGGCTTGGGGTAATCTCCAAATCTTGTTGTGCTGCTTCTTCCACAATCAGATCTGGATCATGGACATGCCTTCGAAGTTGAGATACATGGAATACATCGTGCACTCCAGGCAACCAGTCGGGCATCTGAATTCTGTGGCTAGGGTGCCAATCTTTTCAAGGATAGGGAAGGGGTCGATGAATCTAGGTGCTAATTTTCCTGTCTTTCCAAAACGGATTACACCTCGCATTGGAGCAACTTTCAGATAGACATAGTCACCCACTTCAAAAGCTAGCTCTCGCCTTCTTACATCTGCATAGCTCTTCTATCTACTTTGGGCAGCCAATAGTCGCTTCTTAATAAAGTCAAATTTGTCCGAAGCTTCTCGGATCATGTCTGGACCCGACACAATCCGATTTCCTTTTTCAACCCAACACGCTGGCGATCTACACGGCCTACCATATAAGGCTTCAAATGGAGACATTTTCAAACTTGCTTGATAGCTATTGTTATACGAGAATTCAACTAAATGCAAGTGATCCTCCCAAGAACCTCCAAAATCGAGTATGCAAGCTCGCAATAGATCTTCAAGAATGCGATTCACCCGCTCAGTCTGGCCGTCAGTCTGAGGGTGATATGCGGTACTGAGATTTAACTTCGTTCCCAACTCATTTTGGAGTGCTTCCCAAAATTTGCTAGCAAAGATAGGATCACGGTCGCTAACGATGCTACTAGGAACTCTGTGTAAAAGAAAAGATTATTATTTAATTTGAAAAAGAAAATTCTCATTCAAATTATGATGAAAAGGAAAGATTTAGTTTTATTACCCATGTAGCCTGACGATTTCTTTGAAATAGATTTGCGCCAGACTTTGAGTAGTTCTAGTGGATTTGACAGGTATGAAATGAGCGGACTTTGTGAAGCGATCCACGATCACCCATATGTTGTCATTTCCTTTCCTAGTACGAGGCAGACCATCTATAAAATCCATGGAGATTTGGTCCCACTTCCAATCTGGAACTTCCAATGGCTGCAACAACCCCGCAAGATTTTGTTGATCACTTTTCACTTGTTGGCAAGTAGGACATCTACTCGCATAAATGGATATATCCCTCTTCATAGATCTCCACCAAAATGTGCGCTTTAAGTCTTGATACATTTTGCTCACACCGGGGTGGATGTAAAGCTTTGATTTGTGACCTTCATCTAAAACTTCCCTTATGAGGTCTTTGATATATGGAACACAAATCCGCCCATGAAATCTAAGAATTCCCTTGCCATCTATTTGGAAGTTCGTGTTTTCACCTGCTTCAATTCTCTTGATCATTCTCTGAATGAATTCATCATCCTTTTGAAGAGAAGAAATTTTATCAATCAAGGAAGGGGTAACGATGAGGCTTGCGACAATGACGTCCTTTCTACTACAACGTTGGCTTTCCTCGGCGTATATAAGATGTCAAGATCGTATGCCGCCAGAAATTCTAGCCATCTTTGCTGCCTTAAATTCAGATCCATTTGATCGAAGAGATATTTCAAAGATTGATGGTCTGTGAATAATTCAAATTTTTCGCCCAAAAGATAATGTCTCCAAATTTTTAAAGCAAAGACTACGGCCAACAACTCTAAGTCATGGACACGAAATTTTTTCTCATTCGGCTTCAATTGACGACTTGCATATGCAACAACTTTGCTCCTTTGCATTAGTACCGCACCAAGACCACCACTTTGAGAAGCATCGGTGTAGACCTTTAAATCTTGGTTGCCATCGATGATGGTAAGTACGGGAGCAGTGGTCAAACTCACCTTTAGCTTTTGGAATGCCTCCTCACAATCTGATGTCCAATTGAACTTGGCATGCTTCTTGGTAAGCTTTATTAATGGGCTAGACAGCTTGGCGAAATCTTTGACAAATTTCCTGTAATATCCGACCAAACCTAGGAAGCTTCTTACTTCAGTGGGTGTACTGGGTTGCTTCCAATCTCGAATGGCGGCAATTTTACTTGGGTCAACTGCAATTCCTTCTTTTGACACAACATGGCCCAAGAATTTTACTTCCTCTTGCCAAAATGTGCATTTGGAAAACTTTGCTTTTAAAACATTTCGTCGCAGAATTTCCAACACTTCCCTTAAATGCCATTCATGCTCCTCCTTAGTTTTAGAATAGATTAGAATATCATCAATGAAGACTAGGACGAATTTATTTAGGACCTCTCGGAAGACCCTATTCATCAAGTCAACAAAGTAGGCTGGAGCATTGCATAAACTGAACGACATCACTAACCATTCGTAGAATGTATCAGGACCTCTGAAGGCGGTCAAAGGTATGCATTCTTCAGCTATGCGGAGTTGGTGGAAACCTGTGGCTTGGTCCATCTTCGAAAACACCTTGGACCCATTCAATTGGTCCATCAAATCATCTATGCGGGGCAAGGGGTATTTGTTCTTCAATGTTTGTTTGTTAAGATCGCGGTAATCAACACAGAGTCTTAGAGTACCATCCGATTTGGGGACAAACACCACAGCTGAACCCCAATTAGAAAAGCTAGGTCGGATGAGTCCCTTCCACAGGAGTTGTTTAGTTTGGGTTTGCAATTCTTCCATTTATTTAGGAGTCATCCTTCTGATAGCATGAACTATAGGTCTTGCATTTGGAACGAGATCATTCCTGAAATCGATTTTCCTTCGCGGGGGTAGGCTGTCTACTTCTTCAAATACATCCGCGTAATCCTTGACCACGGGAATATTTTATAAAGAAATGGGGGTGATCTCCAGGGAAGACCAAAATGCCTTTCTATCAGATTTTGAACCATGGCAAGGTATGTAAATAATATCTTCAAACTTTGTTTTGATTACAACTATTATATCTGCACACCTTACTTCGGCATCAAATTTTGTTAGCCAATCCAGACCAAGGATGATATCAAATTCAGAAAAATTCATAATGGCCAAGTCAAAAGGGAACTGAAAGTAAGAGTAGGAAATAGGCACCGACAGTACGAATCAAGGACAATAGAGCCTCCTACAGGATTATGAACATTAACTGGCTCTTTAAGATTTCTTTGTTTTAGTTTCAATTTCTGGACCGCGTTGCTAGAAATAAAACTTCTTGATGTATCCGTATCAAACAAGGCAGTAACAGGGATGTTTTTAACAGAAACGGTACCATCTAAAACATTAGGCTTACCTGCTCCTTCAGAAGAAGTAGGAGCAGAAGAAGATGGCGCACTTGCCCCCTCATACACATGTGCAACCTGCGCTCCTTTCAACAGCGGACAGTTTGGCTTGATATGACCCTTCTTGTGGCAATTATAGCATTCCTTGGTGTAGTCGCTTCGGGCCTTCTTTGGATTTCTGCAGTCCTTGCTGTAGTGTCCAAACTTCTGGCAGTTGTAGCATTGCACCTTTGACTTATCGTGCGCCTTAGCAGCTCCAGAATTGCTTCCTTCAGTCTTCTTCTCTGTTTGCTTCCTCTTATTGTTGGCCAAGCTCCTTTCCCTGTCTTGTTGGGAATTCTTCCTATCATTCTCCTCATATCGACAAGCAAACTCCACCAGCCTATTGAAAGAAAGGTCGATGTGGGCAGTGGCTCTATCAATATACTTCCTCGTAAGCCCATTTATGAATCTCTTGTTCTTCTGAAAGTCATCCTGAATCAATTCAGTGGCATAGCGGGAGAGGTCTTCAAATCTTCGTACACATTCTGAAAGGGTCTTGTCGCCTTACTTCAGATTGGCGAACTCGTCATGTAGTCTTTCTACCTCCTGCCTTGGAATGTATTTGCCATTGAAAAGCTCCTTAAACCTTGTCCAAGTCATATTATCTGCAATCCCTCCAACCGTGACTGCGTCCCACCAGTTTTGAGCTTCCTCTTGTAGCAGCCATGAAGCCACTAATCTTTTCCTATGATCCTCCAGCTCTAATCCTCCAAAAATCTTTTCACAATTCCTCAGCCAAGCTTGAGCTTGTGTCACAGTTTCAGTACCCTTGAATGGCACTCCTCCCAGGTTTTTGTACTTCTTTGCCACCTTATCCAAATCAAAGGGCTGCGGTGGTGGTGGTTGTTGGACAGTAGCCTCCTCAGTTCCAGCAGCATTTTGCCTCCTTGCTCTAGCTCTAGCGGCTCTAGCGGCAGCGATACTCATTTCTAGTTAGTTCTGTACAATCAAGGAAAGAGTCAGAACAACTATAATGGTGATTTGAAGAATTGATCAAAAAGGACGGAAAAAGAGATAATGATAGAATGACTGACTATTATGTATTGACATGAAATGTTCGCCATAGAATATTGTGATTCTATGTAAACGAATTACCATAAATATGTAATATTCCAAAGCAAAGTTTAACCAAAGCTCTGATACCAACTGTGATGACCCCAAACTTCCACAGAATGAAAGTAAGGAATAATCATTTGGAATACAACATAAATACAATAATACATATCACAGATACAACATAGCATAGGAAATTCATAGAGTAACAACATCATAGCAGCGGAAATATAATGTCATCAACCACAGAAAGTCCACAGTCACAGAATTCTAAATTATTACATCAAGTTTGCAGAAAGAGAAATAAGTTCCAACTCCAACTTAAACAACGTGAAATGAAACAAGTTTGATGTCTGGAATTAAAAAGAGAAAAAAATGCAATAGCAGCAAATGATAGATGTCTTCAAGCTCCAAGTCATCACCTCTCCACAAAAGCAAATCCAAGAAAGATAATAAGCAGCTCCAAAGAAAAGACCCCAAGCAAAGAATAAACCTGTTTACTTGGCTGCCCGTGTAGAAAGGAGGGCACCCGAGTTTGCAAAAAGGTGGAAACAAACAACGGGTCAGTCGTGGGACTGGTGTGAGAATTCTTAACTAATTAATCACTATTAATAGGTCAAATCCAAAGACCACGCCGCTAACGCGGAACGGGTTTACTCTAATGGATTGCCGTGCATAAAAGTGTCAGAACAAACAATAAGTAAATCGTACAACAACGTTATGCTTTTGAGAAAAATGGAATCACCATAAGACCCAGGTCCCATCACACAATGCAACACAAACCAGAGGATAGGGTTTTACCTTATGGCAATTAAACATGCTAAATACGGCATATACGAGTTTAATATTATTATTAGTATATATCAAAACATTTCAAAATAAATGTATCAATCCTAGGACACATAGATACCATAATACTATGCTTCCATACTAGTAATACAATCAAATCCGTAGGTTCGTATTGGAAGTTTGGATTTCCATCATGAGTCAAGGCTAGGGAGGAGCTCCTTACCGATTCGAGACACTCTAGCTAATGTCTCAGGATCCCCCGCAGTGAACCCTTGGATCCTGCAGGGCCGGTCCACACATACAACTTCGTGGATTGGCAATTCCTGAACACACGTTTCTCGATCCTATAGGACATATCATCCGAGGCGCCTCATTCCATCATCCACATAAGTAAAATGTTGGGCCGTGTTAAAGCCCAATCACCACTTCTAGCTAAAAAGAAACGTGCTGCTCTCCCTGCGTTCCCTTCTCCCGTTTTAGACTCCGCCGGTGTGTGAGGCTCGCGAAGTCACGCTATACACAAAGCTATGCCTAAACATGCTATGCTTTGATCGTCCCACAAGGTCTGATTTTCAACAAAACCTTGATCCTATCCATCTTAGCATGCCACATCATCACTCCATATCGCACTACCAACCCTTTGCCGAAATATATGAACGGGTGTTAAGCAAGAGAATAAATTCCCCGCCACCAAACATCCATACATTTGACAAAAGATCAATAACATGATATTTGATAGAGTATGATGTCAGACACACAATCCATTTATTAGCTTAGGCTCTGGGTCTGAGCGAAAGCCAAACCCGTGAAATCAACACGTACGTTTGGGCAATGACCATGACCCTTGAGTTGGGAGCAAGTCAAATTAGGGCCTCGATCGTTGTCCATTCGAGGGGAGATTTACGGTCTTCATACGCCATCTTTAAACTTCCATTAACGTCGTTTGATTATTTGGAATGAGGGAACTCGGACTTCCCAAATAATCCTCGTTTATATATATATATATATATTTAAAATCCTTCTTATTCATTAATAATATTTTTATTAACGATTCATTCCTATTTTAATTATTTAAAATAATTAAATTTTAATTAACGACGCTTCAGGTCAATGGACGACCCTGGCGCTGCTTTCAACAAATTTTGATTTTCACATTCCTCAAAATCTAACCGTTGGATCATACAATATCTTATATCGTTGGAAAGAATTTTTCGAGACGGTCCTAATGTTTTCAGTTTTGAGGAAAATCCGACGGTCGGATCTTCCGGTATGATCGTTTAAAGACACGATCTCAAAATGTGAACTACCGCGCTCGATTCGATAAATTTTAATTATATTTATATATAAATATATAAATATTAATCACCTAACCTTTTATTTACATAAAAAGGTAAATCCCATTTTTGGGTTGAATTCATTATTTTAATTACTCTGTAAATTTTCAATGAACATACCTAACTTTTACTTACGTATGAAAATGTAAATTTTATTTCACAATGTAAAAGTTCATTCTTTTATTGCATATAAAAATGCAATTTTATTTGCGATGCCAATTCTCATTTTTATAAAAATGTAAATTGTCTATACAATGCAAAATCTACTTTTTATTTACATCCTAAAAATATAAATTTAATTTCATGTCGCATTCCTACATCTTATTTACATATAAAACGTAAATTTAATTTACATGTCAAATTCCTACATCTTATATTACATATAAAATAAATGAATTTTATTTCTAATGTTCATTCTCATCCTATGTTACATATTAAAAAAATGTGAATTCTATCATACGATGTAAATGCATCTTTTAATTACATAGAAAAATGTAATTTTTATCCTACGGTGTAATTTCCAACATACATTACATATAAAAATGTAATATTTAACATACAATGTAAATTCATGTTTTAATTACATATAAAAATGTAATTTTTATCCTACGGTGTAATTTCCTACATACATTACATAAAAATGTAATATTTAACATACGATGTAAATTCATGTTTTAATTACATAAAAAAAATGTAATTTTTTATCCTACGGTGTAATTTCCTACATACATTACATATAAAAATGTAATATTTAACATACGATGTAAATTCATGTCCAAATTCCTTGTCAAATATTTCATGTCCGATAGTTCATGTCCAATTCAACCACAAACAATTTATTTAAATAATAAAAGGGATCATTCGAATTAATAACATGAAGTCTTGAGAGTTCTCGTTCAATTCTGAGAATATCTAAGGGTATGTTCTTACATGTGGACATGTGGTTCAAAAATATCAACAAAACCTGGTTGATAAAATTAACAACAAATGATCCTAAATAATTCATCAAACTTGGATCTAGCACTTTAATATTCCGATCTACTATCATACATCACAAACAATTCAGATTCATAACTTATAATAACATCCATCACAGATCTATTCAAATTTGTCATTCCAATTCACATAACGCAAGAATAATAATTAAATTAATTAAATTTAATTAAAAATAAATTCTCACATTGCTTGGATTTGAAATGAAGGTTCGGACTCGATCAGATCTCGTGTTCAAAGTCACGGCAGTTTCGGATCTGAAAGATTTCAATTTGAAGTTCATACAAATAAATTAGAAACTGACTTTTAACAACTGTCGCTGTAACGATTAAAACCGTGGCAAAACTGAAATTGAATTTATCTTTATAATTCATAAAAGTTCAAAACTTTGATTTGCAAATTCGCGAATTGTAGTCGATGGTTTCACGAACCGATTGCTGGAGGTTGAAGGGGGTGGAGGTGCGCCTGAACGCCGGTCGGAGCTGGGGATTGCGGCGGCGGCGTGTGGGCCCAGCGGCGGTTCAAAGGCCGCGGCTTTGGATGCTCGGTTCGAGAGCTACAGGGCGCGAGCGGAAGTGCTTCTTGTCGGAGATGGAAGAGCTTTCAAAGTTCTTCAAAAAAGTCCAAAGGGGTATAGGTCAATTCTCCATGGATTGGGAGGAATCGGAGCTCAAAATTTTGAGCTATATGGGTTTCGGCGGCTGTTAAACGAAGGGGAAGGTACTGTGTACGGGTATTTATACTATATTTGGGCCGTATTTATATTTTATTTTTAATTTAATTAATTCTAGAAATTAGGGTTTTTCCGTACGATCTCCAAACGGACCACAACGACTATCGAACAATACGTTTTGACCTCTTCTGAATGCGATGGCGCTATTGCCGAAGTCCAATTCTGAAGTTACAGTGTGTTTTTCTTTTATTTTCAAAATAATTCTTTAATATTAAATTCGAACGTACTTGTTAATTTCACCGGGGCCACATACTAACTCAGAAAAATCCAGAAAAATTATTTTTGGCTTTCTTATGACGATACGGTCCTAACAAAATTTATTTCGTCAAATTCTGAGACTGTTTGAAAAATGGCTATTTTTCAGTCAATTAATTTTGACCGAAATTGACAAAACGCAGTTTCTTATGCCACGCTCACATACTAGCTTCAAAAATTATGAAATTTGAAACCTAGTAATAATTTTACATCCCGGACCCAACAAAAGTGGTTTCGTCGAATTACGAGGTCGTATGCAAAATGTCGATTTTCAAGGGCGATATATTCTCTATAGCGACCTTTCTGAAAATTCATTTGGCCATAACTTTTGATTCCCACTATGAAACTTCGATTTTTCAGATTCGTTAGAAAGATATTCATTAACAGATTTAAATATTTTTGGTTTCACCACAATCCGGTTTATTCTGCATCCTGTGTAGTCAGTCAAAGTTCTGGTTTGACTTTTCAAACTACCGTCCTTTTCTAATTCCCTTTTTATTTAAATTAAATATATATTCGCATTAAATTCAGTCACAATAAATTTCTAGTCATTTTTATTTACAATAATTCATTTCAATTATTTAAACACCTCTAAAATCTCTAAAATGAAAATTTTAAATTGGCCCCAAATTCTGGGTTGTTACATTTATATTCTTTTTGCTTTTAATTTCAGTTGTACAATATTTTTATTGCATATTGCAGCATATAATAGCTATTTGATTAAATGTTAATTTTTTTAAATACAATGTAAAATGTTGATCTTCCCTTATGACATTATGGACAGAATAATAAGATAAATTCACATCTGAGATATAATAGCTATTATGAAGTGTTGAATTTTCTTACCCATGGAAGTTTATTTAGGATGCATTAACCAATTTTGCTTTGGCCATTGTATATTTCATTATTTTGCACTCATTAGAAATATAATTGATTTCAACACAAATGTGTTGATTGTCCTATATAAATGTACTATTTTTTTTTGATATGGAAAAGAAAGCCAAGATGAAGCAAATGTGCATCAAGTGGTAAAAATTATTTATAGTAGTAGTGTAATTTCATTATATTTGACATTTAATTTCGTTATTAATATAATTTGTTTTTTATTAATAATAGAATGAACATGGTGAACAATATGACAAATGTGACTTATTGGATTGGAATGAGACGGACGAAATTGTTGCGGAAGGAAGAGTTGTGTCAAGTAACCCAAAAGAGATTGTTCCCTTTAGGGAATGAAGCGAAGAAAATTATAATAGACACTATGAGAAAACCAAATTCTTTCTTGTGGCAACCTTCACTTTTTTCGGCACACATTGAAGACATCGTTGGTGAGATAGTAGCATGGCCAGTTACTAGAGTTGTTATGCGCAACTTTGATAACTTTGAAAAAGAAGATAAAGCGGTAATCTTTCATTTTTTTACTAATTATTTTTTAATTTTCTATGTACAAAAATAATAATTTATCCTTTCTTATTAGAGTAAAAGTAACAACGTAGATCATAAATGCAAACTAATCAATTGGAGTGGTAGTGAAGAATTAGTCGCACATGGACAACTGCATTCGAGTGATCCAAAAGAACTTGTGAATGATCACCCTCTTGGTCCGGCTACTGTTGCAGTTTGGATATATAATCCAAACATCGAAGATGCTTTTCTACGGAGGCCCACTAAAGGATTGACACGAGTTGGAGAAGCCATCAGTACCAAAGTTGCATGGCCTGAATCAAAAGTAGTTATCGAAACAATTTGTACAACATCATCAAATAATCCTACAAGTACCGTCGGAGTTGTCGAGAAGGTAGGTATCAAACTTATATGCGATTCAATTAATTTTTCATCGGATAAATTATTGAAGCACATACTAAAATAATCTTTTGGTTTAATTGATAGAGTAAAAAATTAATAGAGAAAAGTAAATGTCAGTTGATTGATTGGTCGGGAAAGAGAGAAGTAGTTGCATTAGGCTACATATCTTCAACCGATCCAACTTCGATGGTTCATTGTGTCCCTTTAGGTATAATTGCAATTAAAGTTTGGGTAGATATTGTAAAAAATCCAAAAGCCCGTCTATGGAGAACAACGTCCGATTTAGAAGCATTGAAGATGCTCTTGGTACTACGATAGCTTGGCCTGCTGCGAATATTATAATAGATTCAATTTCTAGTAAATATAGTTCAAGATTTTCTTAAATATGAGATTTATTTGGTTGTACGTGACATAGTTTTACCTCCACCGAACCTTTCAAAACTAACCTATTTTTTTTTCATATTTTCATCTCGTTATTGAAAATCCTTATCTCAGAATTTGAATTAATATTTTTTCTGATCCTATAATGTCGAATGATCATTTAGACCAAACACCAGGGGCTATCAACCTTCACATCGCCAGAATTTGGTCGAAACCCAATTTTCGATCATTCCAGAAATTCTCTTCCTATATACTTCTAAAAATCATGAAATTCCAACTAAAAATCATCATTTCTTATAACAAACATATATATATATATATATATATATATAATTAAATGTCAAAATCATGATGTTCGAATATTTGAGTTTTTAAAAACCCCTTACTGTACTATGCCTATATATACCCCTATGAGGCGTTCTTCTAGCTGAAATGATTTTTAAAATAATACCCATATATATAAGCTGCTTTCATATAGAGTCCAAGTCTTAATATTAATTGGAATTGATGTATGCACATATCTCATGATTACACTTGCAGACTATTTAAATTTATTAACAGTAACTATTCTTAACCATGCAACATTATTATGCTTGGATACAACCAAAACTTGTATAAGTATGTATGAGTATGAATCACCATCTATAAATGAAATAAAAAAAGGATTTAGATAGGTTCATGGTTTTTAGTTTCCAGGTTCCAGATTTTAGCATTTCAATTACCAAGTTCATGGTTTTTAATTTGCTTTTAGGTTTCAGATTTTTGTTTTTTTATATTCCAGTAAAGAAAAGGTTTTTATTCCCAGAATTTTGATTCACATATTTGATAACTTGCAAGTATATATGTAAGTGTAGTCACTTAATAACCTACCACATATTTATATCTATATGGCAAGTAATACTGACCCTCAGGCTCAAGCGCAGTAAAACTTCTAGAGGGACTACAACATTGTTACTTGCCATGAAAAACAGCTAATGCAGGTTGTAGTTCACTAAATTGGCAATGAGGTTTACTATTTGCATGATAGGTTGAAACAAAAGCAAAGCACTAAGAAATTGACGGTTTGATATTTTTACCAAACATTATGTCTCTAACATAGGATCATGTCATTTTATAATTTTTCAGGCAGTGGCTAGATGTGGGCAGCCAATCCCATGCAGCCCATTAAATAAGGATCAATTTATGCTTATGTGGTAAGTAAACATCCGGTTTTTTCATTCTTTTCTATTTGTGCTCGACCTTTTTTGTTAAATTACTATGTTATGTGGTAAGTAGCCTTTTGTAGAAACACAACCCCTTTCATTTTTACTGCCGTTGACATAGGCTTACACATTAATGCATTAATGCATTTAAACTGTAACACCCCGTGTATTCTATAACAGTGAAATTCACAAATTAAAGTATAATTAATTTCAAATCAAAGAATTAAGGGAAACGGGATACGCCATTGTGTTCGTCTCAGAAAAATACGCGAAATAGAGTCCGAGTTTTCGAAAAACGGAGTCCGTATGAAGAAGATATGGCCTCCGGAAGTTTCAGAATTCAGGTTAAAATTCAAACAAACGAAAACAGCTCAAAAAAACAAGTTTAAAATTCAAAATCGGGCCCAATTGGCCAGGGCGGGAAAATTCCCGCCTAAGGCACCCAGGTCGACTTGCCAGTCGACCTGGGCTAGCCAGGTCGACTGGGCAGTCGACCTGGGTAACCCGTGTCGACTGCCAAGTCGACACGGTGTCGACTGGGCTGTCGACTGGCCCCAGAGCCAGGTCGAACCCAGCCCACCCTGGCTGGCCTGGTCTGTGTTTGGTCGATTTTCTGAGCCTTGCCTTGTCACTAGGGCTAGGTGTCAGCTCCTGGTTGGTATCTCCTTCAAACGAACGGCTATCATTGAACCAAGCTTCATCGACGGTCTAAATCAACTCACAAACTCTATAAAAAGGACCTAAGACTAACCCTAATTCATACAAACTAAAATGGAGCTGAGACCGTCATGTTGCTGAGGAGAGACTAAAGATAGCCGTCGGAAAATTGAGAGGCAATTAGGAGAATAAACAAAAGCTTAAAGCAACGTCAAATCAATCAAAACAACGCCTACAACAAAGGATAGCATCTCCAAATTCAGAATTCAGATTTCTGAATTGAAGATTCGTCATACGCTGTAAGTAGAGTGCTATTCCGATGTGAATTAAATAATTGTGTTGATTTGTGTAATGTAAGAAATGGAATTGTGGCGATAATAATCTATATTTGTATGTTGCTTTGATGCAAAACGATTTGGGAATATTATGGTATACGATTTGGATATTTGCAAGTACGCGATTTGCGTTGGAAACGAAATAGAATTGTGGCGATAATGACTTATATTTGTATGTTATTTTGATTCTAACGATTTGGCAATGCTATGGTTTGATTCATACAAGTATGTGGCTTATGTTGACAACCACATGTTGTGGAATTTTGATTGGGACTTATGCAAGCATATGATTCATATTGAAAAAAAAACTACATGTTTGTGGTAGTTATTTACAACACCCCTTTTGATAATTGCAAGTATATGATTCATGTTGAAAGTAACAACTATAATGTTGTAATAATTTATTTAAGATTCATGCAAGTATATGATTCATGTTAACAACTATATGTTGTAATAATTTATTTAAGATTCATGCAAGTATATGATTCATGTTAACAACTATATGTTGTAATAATTTATTTAAGATTCATGCAAGTATATGATTCATGTTAACAACTATATGTTATGATATTTTAATTGGAATTCATGCAAGTCCATGATCTATTGTTATGACAACATGATGTAAAATTCTATGGTCATCTTTAGTGTAATTTGATTCACCTAAGTATTATGATTCATATGAAGTTATGTTGAAATTGGCATCATAGTTCAAGTATAAAAATCATATTTTTGTGATAGTGACAAAAGCACGCATCTTTGTAAATTTGTATTAATTTTATGAACATGACTAAACTATGTTCGTTATTATGCCCAATTGAAAAACATGTTTTTAGGCTCATGTTGTTATCATAAGTTACATTAGAATTACATTCCTCTTGCAAGTTTACATAGATAACATAAAAACCATGATGTAAGTTTAGATATGTTTATGCTATAATTCTATGAATAGAATGAAAACCATGATTCATATAAGAATTAGGTTGGGATAATTCTAGTTGAACCATACTTTTGTATTAGTGACAAAAGTAAGCACCTTTTTGTTAACATGTAGTGATTTTATGAACACGATTAGTTTATATCATGCCTAAATAAAAATATAGGCTTATATTTCTAGTCAAGACCCTGTGCCAATAATAATGATATCTAATTTAGTTAGATTCTTAATTTCAAGTTTACATGGTTAGTTGAACCTATGATTCATGTTTAAGTATTGTCTATGCATTAACCATATGAATAGAATAATTCATGTTTAAGTATTGTTTATGCCATAATCATATGAATAAGATAATTCATGCTTAGGTATTGTTTATGCCATAATCATATGAATAAATGATTCATGTTTAAGTACTGTTTATACCATAATCATATGAATAGAGTGATTCATGTTTAAGTATTGTCTATGCATTAACCATATGAATAGAATGATTCATGTTTAAGTATTGTTTATGCCATAATCATATGAATAGAATGATTCATGTTTAAGTATTTTCTATGCCATAATTAGATGAATAGAATGATTTATGTTTAAGTATTGTTTATGCTATGATTATATGGATAAAATGATTCATGTTATGCCATGATTATATGATGTTACAATTGCAAGTTCACATGTGCCTATTTTATGTTAATTGAATCGTTCGTTGCAAGTTCATGCGTTCACACTCCCCTTTTTATGTCACCTTATAAACACCATGTTATAGCCTCCCCTTTTCATATGGCTAAATTGGGTTTTAAGTATTAAACCCAACACACCTTACATTGGAACGAACGAATAAAACGGAGGAAATGACGTTTGGGCTAAAAATATAGAACATATGTGTTGGCTTGTTTGACGCACGCCAATAACTTTGAAAAACAATTAAGTGGCATAAATAAATCTTAACCAATAAAGATGAATTTGAATAATGGGCCGCAAATATTTACATATAAAAAGAAGAAAGAGACAAAATATGTAAATGTAGAAAACACGATGTGTTTAACCCGAGGTTGGATTGAGTTGTGATGTAAACCTGCCCGGAACCGCCCGGCTGTCCAGTAGTCACAACAATACCTATCCAATGTGGGTGGTTAAACACGGAGCCCAATAAGGACCCGAGGTTAGACTGAGTTGTGGCGTAAGACTGCCCGGACCCAACCGGCAACAGGCAGCCACAACAATACCTGTCTAATGTGAGAGGTCAAGGCTTTAATAAGACAATTAAGGCTGAGTCAGGATTGATAGGATTAAGTAAATTATATTAATACTTAATCAAAATGGAACATGCTAAACTAAACAGACTGATTGGGGGGTTAGGTTTATAAAACACTTAACCAACTTAGCATGTCGGCTAGAAATAGAAAACCTAGTAGTGGAGGACCCTTTTCGCAGCAACCCTACAAGGTATCATGATACCCTGAAACTAGGCAGGGTGGGGCACGATTACTGGGCTGATTGTAAGAGGTCAAATCGATGGCGGTGGTGCAGCAGTGTAGGTTCTAACGGGGTGCGGGTGTGCACACACTCCGGCGCAGAAAAATAAGGCACTGGGCACCAGTAGCATACCTGTGCATTCTAGGATTGTGTCGGGCCGCCACCATGGGACTTGATACACCCCATGGTGGGACCAGCATAGGTAACTACAACATCGGGGGCCGTAAGACACATGTAACTATGCGAGTAGGAGCCGATCATCATAAAATGGATCACTTCACCCTGATTATGGGGTGCCAGTTGGGAACTAGTTTATATGGGTTCAGAGATTGATATGGGGTACGATAGTATATTCGACCCTAGACAACTTAACTAAGTTTATGGTGCTTTCCCCATTTCTAGTTATACTTATCACACCTAGTTCTTTATTCATAGACTGAATAGTCCTAGACTTACTCAGGCTTTATGTCTGACTCTACTTTTCCTTCGTCTCCTTTCCTTCCGTTTCCCCCCCAGGTCCACAGGGAGGGAATACCGCAGCTTGACCAGCCTTCATATCCAGCTTGAAGAGAAAGAATGTATTGCTTGGATCTTTTCGTCTTGCACTATGGCTATGGACAGCAATTATGGGACTTTTGCAGTTTATTTATGTTTTCTTTATGCTTCTTTAAATAATGTAATCAAGACAGTTATGAAGATGTTATGTTTTTGGAAGTATTGTAAAACAAATTATGGCATGGATTGTGTAACACATATTTTAATGAAATAAAAGTTGTTGTTTTTCCGCTGTTCAAAAATATGTGTTTTTATATCTGTCTTGTTTGTCTGTGACTTATACTTACAAACCTCCACCAAAATTAGGGCATTCCCTTTGAGAGTGACCCTAACGGAGGTGGGGTGTTTCACTTGGTATCAGAGCATAGGTTTACCAGATAAGATAAAAAGTTTTGAAAAATTATTTTCAAAAAGGAAATTTAAAGAAGCATTTTTAAAAGAAAAATATTATTTTATTTTAAAAAGGCAAAGTCCACCCAAAGCCATAGGTACTATCTCTTATCCTTCGTTTGAATCTATCCTTTCTGTTTCAGCATGTCTGGAGACCTTACTCCCCAGCTGCTGACGCTTTCACTCCTCCTCCACGTGAACCAGCAAGCGGAAGAGTCCCAGAGTAGGAAGACGAATAACAGTCAAACAAGAAAGGATCGTAACAGTAATAATAAGAAACGAGAAAAAAGGAAATGCAATTTTTGTGGTACGGAAGGGCACATAGCCAAGGATTGTAGAAAGAGGAAAAGAAAGCAAGGAGAATGTTTTCATTGTGGGGAGACTGGACACATCAACAAAGACTGCCTTAAGAAGACAGACTTTGAGAAGGGCGGGAAAGACAACAAGTCCGAGAGAGAAGAGGGAGTGTAAATTCTGTGGCAAAGTGGGGCACTTAGTGAAAGATTGACGGAAAAAGAAGGCCAAGGAGAATGGTGGGTGCTTTTCTTGCGGTGAGACAGGCCACAGGGCTAAGGACTGCCCAAAGAAACGAGGACATGGGCAGAGGGCTGGATCCACCTCAGGGGCACAAGTTCATGTGCTAGAAGCGCCACCTCTGCAACAGCGAGGTATAAATACTTCTGTAGAAAGTGTAGTTTATCTTTATGATCACCCCGCTCGCACTTTATTTGATTCTGGCGCGTCACACTCCTTTATCTTGTCTGCTTTAGTAGAATCTCTGCACCTAAAAACTAGTACGGTAGAGGACCCCTTAATTGTTTCAAACCCAATTGGGGGCCCAGCTCACTTGTCTATGATCTGTTTGGGATTGAAAATTTCTATTCTAAGCGTAGAATTTGAATGTAGTGCCTTTATTTTGGGCTTTTCGGAATATGGTTTGATTTTGGGCGTGGATTGGCTATCCAGTAATGGGGCCATCCTTGATTGTGAGAAAAGGGTTGTCAGGCTCCTGACCCAGCTCGGTAACACTTTGGAAATTTCTTGTAATCCCTCGTATGCGGTTATGCTTAGTTATCTTGAATCGCTAGATGCCTCTGTTGAAAATTTACAATTAGTTAGAGTGGTCCGGGAATATCCGGATGTCTTCGAAGAGGTGAAGGGCTTGCCTCCGAAGCGGGAGATAGACTTCCATATATATCTTGTAGATAATGCAAAGCCCGTTGCGTTGCCCGTTAGACACATGGCTCCACGGGAAAGGAAAGAGCTCAGTAAACAGATTAAAGAGCTTCTAGAGAAGGGGTTCATTAGAAGGAGCATTTCAGAATGGGGCGCTCCAGTAGTGTTCGCCATTAAGGCAGAAGGTTCATTTCGCTTATGAATGAGTTGTGGAGAATCACCTTAGTAAGTACATTTGGCAACGTGGCTGGAATTTATTTCCAAGAGATAGTTCTGCTACGTGGAATACATGATAGTAAGTGGACGAGATCTAAAATTCACTAGTGAATTTTGGAGAGCTTGCATGAAACCATGAGTACGCCGTCATGCTTGAGCCGAGTATACTAGATGTAGAGTAAGTGAAAGAGGAACGAGAGGCAGCAGTGAAATAGGTTCCAACTCATATTTTGGAAACAAGAATTAAGAAGCAACGAAATTGTGAAGTTAAAGACGGACAAAGCATAATGGAGTTAAGTTCAAGAAATGCGACTTAGAAGATTTAAGACTAGATTCGTGCATCATATCTCTTCTTAAGAGTATATCCTTGATCCCTCTCTTCCTGTAGAGCTTACTTGCATGCTATCTTTTGTGTATATCCTCTCGGTCCTATTCTCAATCCAATTTCTATTGCAAACCCCATAGGGAGTATGACTCATCTGTTAGTAACACATGTTGGGGCTCGAGGGTGTTCATTGGTTTGACTAAAGTTTTTGGGTTTTATAGGATACAGATTGGTCTTAGGAAGGGACTCCCTTGTGACCTAAAAGGAGTCCATCATGGTTAGTTTCCTAGAATCATATATGGTGGTTGGGTTGAGTAATTCTTTGGGTGTCAGTCTGATGTTGATTTCGGTCTTCGGGGCTGATGCTTAGAGAGTTCTTCTCCTAATCAATATATATGTGGCATAGATCTCCAGTTTTGACGTTGCCTAAAGGGGCACAAAGTTTTTACTTGCTTCTATCATTCGACTATACCTTTAGGTAGGACCATTTCCTATCATTGAGAAAATTGGGAAAATGGCCTATAGATTAGAGCTATCCGAAAAATTGGCCGGAGTTCACAACGTTTTTCATGTTTCACATCTCCGAAAATGTCTACATGAGTCTGCTGAAGTGGTAGAGCCAAATATCCTAGAAGAAGCTGAAGTGGAACGCGAAGCAACCGTGAGGAAAGTTCCAACCCGCATATTAGGAACAGAAGTGAAGAAGCTACGCAACCGCGAAGTCAAGCTCGTCAAAGTTCAGTGGAGCGACGCCGAGGGAGACGCGACTTGGGAAACTGAAGCTAGAATACGCACTGCCTACCCTTTTCTTTTCGAGGGTACATCCTTGATCTTTCTTTTTCCTTAAGTTGCACTTTTGTCTATCTTTTTAGGTATATTTCCTCGACCTTAACTTTTAGGTAGAAACCCTTTGGATGAAAACATGTAATTGAAACATGTTATGGATGATGGTTGCAAGTGGTTGCAAGTGATTGCTAGTGGTTGCTCGTGGTTGCATATACACACACAATCTAGGTTTTAGATCGGCTCAGTCACTTCATATTGCATATGCATATATGTTTGCATTCGTATATGGTTGAACTTTAATGTGTTGTCATATGGATGTTGCATTTGTATGAATGATTGTGCACTCATGTAGAATCATGAATAGGAAAATTTGCATACATAATGGATTCATGGCACTTACATAATTCGCATTAAGGAGGTCAACTGAATCAGTAGACCGCCTGATTTTGCATTAGATAAGTACATGTACACACACACTTCGCATATGATCATGAAGCATTAGAAGTCTTTTAAGGACAATGGATGCTCGTGTTTGATGGATGAGTAGATGGATGATTGGATGTTAGGATATACATTCCTCCTAACTTGAAGATTTCGGGGACGAAATCCTTTTAAGTGGGGGAGAATGTAACACCCCGTGTATTCTATAACAGTGAAATTCACAAATTAAAGTATAATTAATTTCAAATCAAAGAATTAAGGGAAATGGGATACGCCATTGTGTTCGTCTCGGAAAAATACGCGAAATAGAGTCCGAGTTTTCGAAAAACGGAGTCCGTATGAAGAAGATATGGCCTCCGGAAGTTTCAGAATTCAGGTTAAAATTCAAACAAACGAAAACAACTCAGAAAAACAAGTTTAAAATTCAAAATCGGGCCCAATTGGCCAGGGCGGGAAAATTCCCTCCTAAGGCACCCAGGTCGACTTGCCAGTCGACCTGGGCTAGCCAGGTCGACTAGGCAGTCGACCTGGGTAACCCGTGTCGACTGCCAAGTCGACACGGTGTCGACTGGGCTGTCGACCTGGCCCCAGAGCCAGGTCGAACCCAGCCCACCCTGGCTGGCCTGGTCTGTGTTTGGTCGATTTTCTGAGCCTTGCCTTGTCACTAGGGCTAGGTGTCAGCTCCTGGTTTGTCTCTCCTTCAAACGAACGGCTATCATTGAACCAAGCTTCATCGACGGTCTAAATCAACTCACAAACTCTATAAAAAGGACCTAAGACTAACCCTAATTCATACAAACTAAAATGGAGCTGAGACCGTCATGTTGCTGAGGAGAGACTAAAGATAGCCGTCGGAAAATTGAGAGGAAATTAGGAGAATAAACAAAAGCTTAAAGCAACGTCAAATCAATCAAAACAACGCCTACAACAAAGGATAGCATCTCCAAATTCAGAATTCAGATTTCTGAATTGAAGATTCGTCATACGCTGTAAGTAGAGTGCTATTCCGATGTGAATTAAATAATTGTGTTGATTTGTGTAATGTAAGAAATGGAATTGTGGCGATAATAATCTATATTTGTATGTTGCTTTGATGCAAAACGATTTGGGAATATTATGGTATACGATTTGGATATTTGCAAGTACGCGATTTGCGTTGGAAACGAAATAGAATTGTGGCGATAATGACTTATATTTGTATGTTATTTTGATTCTAACGATTTGGCAATGCTATGGTTTGATTCATACAAGTATGTGGCTTATGTTGACAACTACATGTTGTGGAATTTTGATTGGGACTTATGCAAGCATATGATTCATATTGAAAAAAAAAACTACATGTTTGTGGTAGTTATTTACAACACCCCTTTTGATAATTGCAAGTATATGATTCATGTTGAAAGTAACAACTATAATGTTGTAATAATTTATTTAAGATTCATGCAAGTATATGATTCATGTTAACAACTATATGTTGTAATAATTTATTTAAGATTCATGCAAGTATATGATTCATGTTAACAACTATATGTTGTAATAATTTATTTAAGATTCATGCAAGTATATGATTCATGTTAACAACTATATGTTATGATATTTTAATTGGAATTCATGCAAGTCCATGATCTATTGTTATGACAACATGATGTAAAATTCTATGGTCATCTTTAGTGTAATTTGATTCACCTAAGTATTATGATTCATATGAAGTTATGTTGAAATTGGCATTATAGTTCAAGTATAAAAATCATATTTTTGTGATAGTGACAAAAGCATGCATCTTTGTAAATTTGTATTAATTTTATGAACATGACTAAACTATGTTCGTTATTATGCCCAATTGAAAAACATGTTTTTAGGCTCATGTTGTTATCATAAGTTACATTCGAATTACATTAGAATTACATTCCTCTTGCAAGTTTACATAGATAACATAAAAACCATGATGTAAGTTTAGATATGTTTATGCTATAATTCTATGAATAGAATGAAAACCATGATTCATATAAGAATTAGGTTGGGATAATTCTAGTTGAACCATACTTTTGTATTAGTGACAAAAGTAAGCACCTTTTTGTTAACATGTAGTGATTTTATGAACACGATTAGTTTATATCATGCCTAAATAAAAATATAGGCTTATATTTCTAGTCAAGACCCTGTGCCAATAATAATGATATCTAATTTAGTTAGATTCTTAATTTCAAATTTACATGGTTAGTTGAACCTATGATTCATGTTTAAGTATTGTCTATGCATTAACCATATGAATAGAATAATTCATGTTTAAGTATTGTTTATGCCATAATCATATGAATAAGATAATTCATGCTTAGGTATTGTTTATTCCATAATCATATGAATAAATGATTCATGTTTAAGTACTGTTTATACCATAATCATATGAATAGAGTGATTCATGTTTAAGTATTGTCTATGCATTAACCATATGAATAGAATGATTCATGTTTAAGTATTGTTTATGCCATAATCATATGAATAGAATGATTCATGTTTAAGTATTTTCTATGCCATAATTAGATGAATAGAATGATTTATGTTTAAGTATTGTTTATGCTATGATTATATGGATAAAATGATTCATGTTATGCCATGATTATATGATGTTACAATTGCAAGTTCACATGTGCCTATTTTATGTTAATTGAATCGTTCGTTGCAAGTTCATGCGTTCACGCTCCCCTTTTTATGTCACCTTATAAACACCATGTTATAGCCTCCCCTTTTCATATGGCTAAATTGGGTTTTAAGTATTAAACCCAACACACCTTACATTGGAACGAACGAATAAAACGGAGGAAATGACGTTTGGGCTAAAAATATAGAACATATGTGTTGGCTTGTTTGACGCACGCCAATAACTTTGAAAAACAATTAAGTGGCATAAATAAATCTTAACCAATAAAGATGAATTTGAATAATGGGCCGCGAATATTTACATATAAAAAGAAGAAAGAGACAAAATATGTAAATGTAGAAAACACGATGTGTTTAACCCGAGGTTGGATTGAGTTGTGATGTAAACCTGCCCGGAACCGCCCGGCTGTCCAGTAGTCACAACAATACCTATCCAATGTGGGTGGTTAAACACGGAGCCCAATAAGGACCCGAGATTAGACTGAGTTGTGGCGTAAGACTGCCCGGACCCAACCGGCAACAGGCAGCCACAACAATACCTGTCTAATGTGAGAGGTCAAGGCTTTAATAAGACAATTAAGGCTGAGTCAGGATTGATAGGATTAAGTAAATTATATTAATACTTAATCAAAATGGTACATGCTAAACTAAACAGACTGATTGGGGGGTTAGGTTTATAAAACACTTAACCAACTTAGCATGTTGGCTAGAAATAGAAAACCTAGTAGCGGAGGACCCTTTTCGCAGTAACCCTACAAGGTATCATGATACCCTGAAACTAGGCAGGGTGGGGCACGATTACTGGGCTGATTGTAAGAGGTCAAATCGACGGCGGTGGTGCAGCAGTGTAGGTTCTAATGGGGTGCGGGCGTGCACACACTCCGGCGCAGAAAAATAAGGCACTGGGCACCAGTAGCATACCTGTGCATTCTAGGATTGTGTCGGGCCGCCACCATGGGACTTGATACACCCCATGGTGGGACCAACATAGGTAACTACAACATCGGGGGCCGTAAGACACATGTAACTATGCGAGTAGGAGCCGATCATCATAAAATGGATCACTTCACCCTGATTATGGGGTGCCAGTTGGGAACTAGTTTATATGGGTTCAGAGATTGATATGGGGTACGATAGTATATTCGACCCTAGACAACTTAACTAAGTTTATGGTGCTTTCCCCATTTCTAGTTATACTTATCACACCCAGTTCTTTATTCATAGACTGAATAGTCCTAGACTTACTCAGGCTTTATGTATGACTCTACTTTTCTTTCGTCTCCTTTCCTTCCGTTTCCCCCCCCCCCAGGTCCACAGGGAGGGAATACCGCAGCTTGACCAGCCTTCATATCCAGCTTGAAGAGAAAGAATGTATTGCTTGGATCTTTTCGTCTTGGACTATGGCTATGGACAACAATTATGGGACTTTTGCAGTTTATTTATGTTTTCTTTATGCTTCTTTAAATAATGTAATCAAGATAGTTATGAAGATGTTATGTTTTTTGGAAGTATTGTAAAACAAATTATGGCATGGATTGTGTAACACATATTTTAATGAAATAAAAGTTGTTGTTTTTCCGCTGTTCGAAAATATGTGTTTTTATATCTGTCTTGTTTATCTGTGACTTATACTTACAAACCTCCACCAAAATTAGGGCATTCCCTTTGAGAGTGACCCTAACGGAGGTGGGGTGTTTCATAAACTAGCCGACCTGCTGTGATATTAATGCATTTAAACTGCCGTTGTCCATTCACATTAATGCATTTAAACTAGCCGACCTACTGTGATATTGATGTGGTAAGTAAGCTAGCCGACCTGCCATGTTATAATTAGGAGAGAAGTGAGTAGCAGTGAGAGTGATATATGTTGGCATATATAATTAGAGCACCATTTTCAGGGAATGGCTCTATATAGCAGAGATATAAATTTTTTTAAATGACCACAATTTTTGTTGATTGTCCTCAACAAGTAGTATAATAGTTAAAAATTGACAATTTTGTTGTATTAATATTTAAACTTAAAAATAAAAAATCACTTGTGAAACATGGACAGTTCTAAAAAAAATGAAAACTATGAAACTTGGTTTGGTTTGGATTCCTGAATATATAAGTGAAAACCAGATAATTCACAATAGATCTTATGTAAAGCGCTGCATGAATATATAAGTGAAAACCAGACCATTTAGAACAAAAGTCTATTCGAAGTAGTGTAACGTGTTGCATGAATAAGTGTAAAACTAGACCTTCACGCAGTCTTTGTTTTGTTCACTAAACCAGTTTGTCCGAATTAGTGTTGTATGTATGTCATGACCACTCACCATTTGATGATCCTTACTGCCATGTTTTGTGTACATTTGCCATGACTTATATTCAATGCACTTATGAGCATGCCGTACAACTTTAGTTGTACACTTTGCATTCTTGAATAGTGGGTTGAGAGTCTGAATACACCAAATTATAGTTTAGACCATTGTTGCCGTCTGTTCTGATTTATGGTTTTGACCTATCCGGATGTGTTATTTTCCTGGCATATTCTAGACGTGTATATATTTGGGTATGAGTGTGTATGACTACTTATGCATTTAAAACTAGAGAAGCAACATGGATTTATAGGAAAGTCAATTCATACTAACTAAGATTTTAAATAGGAAAGTCTATGTTGGAAATTAATTATAGGGAAGAGTACATGCTTAAGTGGCATTCATTGATTTACGACTGTCATAAATCCGACAATAAAAGAAGATGACAATTGGAATGTGGTCTTATTTGGCAAGCTGTGCAGTTTGGCATTGATTATTCGCAACATTGTGTTTTGTCATTTGCGTAGAATAGTGCACTTCTAAAGTGCTAGTGCGGTTCAGGTACCATCTTACCAATTTTCTAGTTAAAATAAGTTTGGACAAACGAGTTTTAACAACTATCCAAATCCATTATTCCATTAACTAGTTAGGCCTGTTTCACACGCTATTTTATATATATATATATATGTATATATATTTAAAGTTGATATTTCATTTGTTTTGCTAAAGGCTGTTTATACATTTTAAAGTTGAGATTTCATTTGTTTTGCTTTTCCGTAGTGCAAGTTGAATTGCAAAACAAACACAAACTCTGGAAAAATAAAGTTTAAGGATTACTATTTTGGTGAGAGAGTAAAGCAACTAGTGCAGGGTATCAATATGACGTTGATTTAGAATCAATTAACCAAGTTTTGTTACCTTGTTAAGTCTCTTGTCTCACAAATTTGGTCTAACACCTATCCACTATATTGAAACTTGGAACTGCAAGTGTCCCCTTATTTTAAGGCTGAAGTTCATGCCTGTCTAAATGAACACTGCACTAGTACTTGTTTTGTGGAACTTGAAACCCATATGGGACCACTGTTGTACCATGGGTATTTTTCTGAAAACCTGAGACAGGTCCCTGTCTTGATGTATACACTCATCCCATGTGTGCATTGCTGCACCATTTTTAGTGTGTGTAGCCAACCAGTATGATGCATTTGATTGTGTATGTGGAAGTGGCGTGTGCACCAGGACATTAAATGCTGTGTCGGTTTTACATGTAGTTGGTTACAAATATATCACATGTGCCAATTATGTTTTTGTTACTTAGCCAAGTTGGTTATAATTTGTTTAGTTCTTTCTTATTTACATATACTGACTAACATACGTATGTTTGTGCTTCTTTTTGGCAGGTGTTGTATGATGCTTTTTGAGGTTGATACAAGATGTCACTCCATCTTCTTGTCATGCTTGTCCACGTTTATGAAAATATTTTTAGATATCTATGTTTATTTCTTTATGTATGAAATATTATGGATATATATTTTGTGATTTGGCTTATGACTCCATTTGTCTACGTACATTAATGTGATAATTGTGGTTTCTTGATATTAGTAGAATTGAAAATTATAAGCATTGAATGTTATGACAGCAAAAATGTGCAATAGAAATATTTTTATTAGCTTTGTTGTACTATAGCATCATGCTAGTGTCATATAAAATATTTTGTAAGAAGTAAACAGTTTTTATAGCAACAAAACAATGCTGCAGTAGATAGTAACTTATTTTCTATAGCCTATCATTGCGTCATAAAAGCTTTATGTGATGATTCCATAGCATGTTTAGATGTCACAATAATATGACAAGCTAACGTATTATAGCAATCAAATGACATCATAAAAGTTCTATAGCACGTTTAGTAACGTCATGGAAAAGCGGTTTCATCAATATGGCCCTGTTTAAGATTGCAACAAAAGTACGTTTTCTATTGCAAGAATTACACGTTATAATATCTACCAGACTTTTAATAACTTGTTGATATATGACGTTTATAGAATCGTCATAGAGAGTTTTTATGACAGTTTTTAAATGTCATAAAAAGGTATTTTTGTTGTAGTGACACTTTGGTGCGCCAGGTAGGGTGATTTTCCTTAATCCAGGGCGAACAAATGAAAGAAAGATACAACATCCTATCGTCCCACAAACATCGATGCAGCCGATACTAATGCTACAGAAGCCAGTCACGAAGTTTCCTTTCATGAAGATATGTCTCGATTTCTTACCCGGGATGGCATGGATAAAATCATGGTCGAGTTAAGAGACCATCTCAGAATAAACTCAACGAACGACAGCAGCAGTTGATGGATCAAATTCTCCGTCTACTAGAGACAGGATTGAATGCTTCAACATCAATTCCTCCACCGGCCGAGATTGGGGCAACAACTGATCTTTGGTCTGCACAGAATCAGTCCACTGGTCAGGCTACACCTTTATTTCATCCTAGTTTGGTCCCACCAGCCGATCGATCACAACCAGGAGTATCGCTTCCAGCAACCAGTGCAGCTGCAGCAGCAGAACCTCAAGAGGCTCGCGGTCAAGATCCAGATCAGTCGAACGCTTTGCCCCCACTCTTGGGAACAGCTCGACCTATCGAACCAGTCTAGCAACCACCGGGTCCATCAGAATCAGCACCATTCCCATTACAACCCGGAATCTTACCACAGACCAGTCTAACCACTCTTCACCTTCAAGGAAGAGCTGGTACGACCTTCTCTTCGAACCAGGTAAGCCACCCCACCATACCGGTCCTCACAGAGGCAGAAGAAAACACTACCGTAGACCCTACTAACCTCGCTCCCACAAGGGGAACCTTCGAGCTCCGAACATCACATGCTATGCTGGATTAGCCTAGGGTCTCTGTTAGGGTACGGCTCGACCCACTACTCCTCAGGTTCAAGAGGGGCCAATCTCCCTGGAACCATCTACCAGAGCTCACCTTCTCCCACACCTTCACTCAACTCTCGGAAGACGGGCCCAGCCAACGGCCGCCCTTCCGAGTTTTGTTAGATCCTCGCACTAAAGCTTCCTTGGATACTGAGCTAAATTCATAGCAACGACTCCTTGGGGATAGAAATCAGCTTGCAAGCATCATACAACGCTTTACTCGGGGCACTTCCTCGCAGCAAGACATAGATAATGTCAATCGCAGCCCTTTCACTAGGGAAATCAGAAACTCCCGAAACCCTCCGGATATCAAATTCCCAGCTATCGATCCATACAACGGTCGCACCGATCCAACCATTCACCTCATGTGATACATGCAACATATGGAAGTACCCGGCGCATCGACCAACGTCACTGCTAAGTGCTTCCCGCTTTTTCTCACCGATATAGCCGGAACGTGGTTTCGACAGCTGACAACGAAGTCGATCAGCGGCTGGAACATTCTGGTCACCCGCTTCATCGAACAATTCAAAGTACATATCTCTCGACCGAAGAGCGTTATGTTCTTATCCACCATCAAGCAGCGATCAGGAGAAACTCTATGATCCTTCCTCGAAAGGTTCAACGCGGCAGTAGCGTTAGTCGATCGGCCCAAGCCATCGATGATACTTATGGCCGCCATTGCAGGAGTTCAGAACCAACCAGAATTCTCAATCTCTTTAACCAGAGATCCCCCCCGAGAATATAGATGACTTCTATTCCGAGGCCGAGAGATTCCTCCGACAAGAAGACGCCAGCATTGAGATGGAGAGCCTTGAGGTACTAGCCGCCAAACAACAAGGTCCAATCAACAGTAACGGCCAGAATAAAGCAAGACGAAAGGCCTTGGAAAAGAGCGAGTGTCATGCCCTAGAAAATATATTCTTGTCCATCCCAAATCGGACATCCCAAAATCATATTTTGATTATTTTCTGAATATTGTTTGAAAATATTCGTTATTTCAAAATTTTCATTCTTTCTGAACTGGAATCAGACACAGTCAATTACCATGTATTTTGATTATATGGATTTCACACAACAAATGTGTATGACAACAATGAAAACAGCAATCCATCATCCAGAGTGCATTCTACACTGTATAAGCATCAAATATTGATATTTAACGCTTACAACAGCTTGTCAATCAATCGATCGACATACAACTAATTGTTGGGATTAGTGTATGTCCAATTTCATCCCAATATCCGTATGGGGTTTCAAACAATCAAACACAGGTTTTATTTGTGCAGTTGAGCGATGTGTAAAATTTGTCGTCCCAATCAATATCAGTCAAATGTGCGTACATAAACAAATCGTCCGATTTGTTTATAAATATTTATTTTATATACACGTTAATTTTTTTATTTTTAACTATAAAGTATTTATTCAATCCACATCACACAATCAATTTTCACAACACATCAATCAAACAAACAAGTCATCCATGGTTTGTGGACGACGGGTGTCGGGTGCTGCTAAGCACCGTCTGCATCCTAGTATATATTTCAAACTAGAAAATAAAATAAAAGTGAGGAGTTCTCACTTTGGAGATCCACTCCGTCGTGCTTTATCAGACGAAGGTTTGGATTCTATTCAATATTCCAACGCAATCTTCATCACGCTGTTCATAGATAAAAATCACATTTTTAATATGATGCTTATATATTTAAGAGTCATATTTTTATAATCTCTATTATATAAAAATCATATTTTTAATTCGCTATATATATAAAAATAATTTTTTTATATTCTTTATTACATACAAATCGTATTTTTAATTCGCTACATATATAAAAAACACATCTTTACAATGCCATATATGTATTAAAAATCGTATTTTTACAATGCTATTATATATATATAAGTCGTATTTTTATATTGTTACTATATATATATATAAATCATTTCTTTTCCCATATAAAAATCCATTCTTTTCTAATATAAAAATCCCGTCTTCTCTGATATAAAAATCCTGTCTTCTCTGATATAAAAATCCTGTCTTTTCTAATATAACTTTTTTGTCTTTTCTAATATAAAAATTCTGTCTTTTCTAATATAAAAATTATGTCTTCTCTAATATGAAAATTCTGTCTTTTCTAATATAAAATTCTGTATACATATCTCATCTATATATATTTATAAAATATTATCTTTTTATTTACATATTAAAAAAAAAAACTTTAAGAATCATATTTATATAATATTTATTCATTTATATATTTATAAATTTCATTTTAAAATGCTGCTATTATATATATAATCAGATTTCAAAACAATGTTGAATCTCTAATTTAACTAAATCAATTACCAAAAAAAGGAAAATAAAATAATTGAAATAAAAACTTATTGTTATCGAAGAGGAGAGGCGTAGGGGGTGCTGCAGGCTGGGAGAGGCGGCGCTCGTGGTGTAGGTGGCGGCGCAGGCTGAGCAGTGGAGGGATTGGGTGGTTAGGGTTACAGTTTGGGGGGATTGGGGGGTTCGAGCTTCGGATTAAGGGAGGGGAGGGCGTTGCAGTCGATCGAAGGAGTAGGTGGATACTCGATGTCGTGTGCGCTGTGGGTGGGGGTCGCGACGGCGGGGGAACGGAGGGCAACGAGGTTCTGGGCTCCGTCGGTTGATCGATTTCTTTTTTTATTTTTTTTATTTTTTTACATTGACTTGAGAATAGTGAGGGATGAGAGGTTTGAGGGGTTTATTTATTTTTATATTTAAATTTTTTTCCTTATCCAAAAAGTTACCTTTCATTTCGAACTCCGATCGAGGCCCAACGACTGTCGCCCCTAGCTAATTACCCCTATTCCGAACGCAATGGGATATGTCCCATAAGCCAATTCCATCGTTTTGATCAGTTTTCATTTAAATTAAAATATACATCAATATATATTCAATTTAAACGTACATTTCAATTTACCGGGGCCATATACGGACTCTAAAAATTCCCGAAAAATATTTCCTGGCTTCATATTGACGATACGGTTCCAACAAAACTAATTTCATCAAACTTGGAGATCGTTTGAAAAATGACCATTTTCTGGTCGATCCAAATTGACTGAAACTATTAAAACATGTTTTACTTCACCACGCTCACATATTAATCCTAAAAATTATGAATTTTGGAATCTAGTAATAACTTGACATCCCGGATCCAATAAAAGTGGTTTCGTCGAAAATGGAGGTCGTTTGCAAAATTTCCATTTTTAAGGGCCAAAATTCCATAGCGACTATTCTGAATTTTCAAGTGGGCATAACTTTTTATTCTCGCTATGAAATTTTAATTTTTCGGATTCGTTGGAAAGATATTTTCAAATAGATTCTAATATTTTTGGTTTCGCTAAAATCCGGCTTTTTCGAATCCTGTACATTCATTTGAAATTTGAAATCGAATTTTCAAACTACCGCGCCATTTTCAATTCCTTTTATAATTAAAAATAATTATTTATATTCCAACGACGATCCAAATAAATATATACTTTCTAATTCTGTTCAAAATAAATTTCTAGTCGTTATTATTTAAAATAAATCATTTTAAATATTCAAAATTTATCAAAATTGCCAAAATAAAAATTTTTAATTGGTTCTAGTTTTCCGGGTTATTACAAATTTGAACGTATAAATATTTATATATTAATTAAAAACGAGCTCGAAATAGCATGGCAGTTCATAATTTACGATTTAAACTTCAACTGAGTGTACAAGAGCCATTATAAGTCGAAACTTTGTGAAACAAGAAATATTCGAATCTCTTGAACTATAATTTTGTAATGAAAGAGAAAAATCAGAATTTCAAATTTTATATTGTGAGTTATGGCCAAATCAAATTTTTAAATAGTCGCTATGGAATTTGTTTATAAAACGTAATGATTTATTTAAATAAATAAATCGATTTTAATCAGTTGAATATTGGTTTAACTGGAAATTGAAATATCGAGATTTAAAATTCATATTATTTCATTTGGAAGTTGTATAAATTTGGTTTGTAAAAATATATGATAATAATAATTTATTTATTTTTGTTGGGTCAATTTATATTAAATTAATGTTAAACTATCATTTAATTTAATATCTTCTGTATATGGTCGAATTGGACCGTGGAAACTGTTCCAGTGTGTTTAGAATAAGAGCAGAACCCTTGGAACGTCTTTTGTTGCGTTCAAATAGGCGTTTGGAATCGTGATATCCTTTAATTTGAATCACACCGATTAAATTAATTAATATATATAATAAAAATTTAATATAAGGGACAACCTATTTCTTATAGACATGCTATTCTGTAAAGCATCGTATCTTCTCTTTTCATTTCAGCGTCTTCTCCTGTCACTCTCACATCTGAATTCGAATCCTTCCCCACGATGTTTCACTGCAACACGAATGCCTACACCTGAGCCTTCCTACTCTATAGAAACGACATTGTTTCTATCTTCAAATCCTCATCTATATAAATCCTATCGCATTTGTTATCCTGGCAAACAAAAATCTATTTCATTCTTTCGTTTTTGCTCCTGCCGTTCACAAAAATCCATCCAACAAAAAAAAGAATTTGGAATACAAAATCAGACAACCGCGAATCAAATTGAAATCATAATCTGAAATCATGATGTGAAATCGTGGAAGCCCTGAGATCGAGACCAATGCTGGAACACTTGATGGAGTTCGGAAGCGTTGTGTTGAGATCTGTTGAGGGGATTTTGGCCCTTACGGTGTGACGCGATGGGATGAGAAGTGTACTGCGTTATACGAAGAAGGAAGAGTTGTATCGTACTATTTTGAGGGGTACATTACCTTGATGAGGAACTGGTGTTTGGAGGGTTGACGTTGCTGAAGGGGTGCGTTGTCTGTTGGAAGCAGTAATGGGTCATCACTTTAGGGAGGCCCGCTGTTTGAGTTTGGCAGTGGGAGTATGGGTAAATTTTGGGCAAGTCTGGACAGCGAAGCGATGTTGTTTGCAAGAGGGGTAGTAAATATTTGGGGTTGCGATATATGAATGGAATTTTATGGTGAACGAGGAGGATCAGGTTGCGATATTTTGGAAACTGGGATGTTTGTGTAGTGTTGTCTATCTGGTTTGGAGATGGAGAAGAAGTTTGATACTAAGGGTATGAAAGGGTTCGGTTATGTTTGTTGTTGGAGAACTAGGAACTGGAAATATTTGATGGTGCACTAGAGTGGATGTTGTCTGGAGGTTGGTTCAGATTATTGTGTTTGGAGATGGGTTTACAAGTTGTTGACTGATGAGGGAATGTTGAAGTGTAGTCGCGGGTTCTGGTGGTGTATGTAGTGATGAACAATGGTGAGTGGTGGAGTTTGGATATGCTATGTTGAACGAGATAAGCTCTGTGTGAATTGTGGAGCTGTTCGGAGAATTTGTTCATCGAGAGGACGAGTAAATTGCGGTAAACATAAGGTAAACATTTTTTAACGTAATGGAAAATTTATAGAATAATTCATTAGTAATTAAATTTATATAATTTGATCATTAAATAAAAATAAATCGTAGAAGATAAATTATTTGAGATAATTCAAGAAGATGCGACATTATGGAATTAAATTATATATCCAGAAATGGAAAATCGAGGTGAGTTATACACACTCAGTAAATTATTTTGAACTATTTTTAATAGTTTATAATTTATTACTTGCTGGCTGCTAAATTGATTGATATAAAGTGATAGTATTATATAATAATAATATATAAAAATAATATGGGTGATTGGTGATTGAATAATGCCCGCAGTACCATTAGCAGATGCCCGCAGTACCATTAGCAGATGCCCGCAGTACCATTAGTGGATGATTTCCCTATGCGCCCACAGTATATATAGTGGATGACCTTCTATACCGGGATATCCTACCTCGAAGCAGGATGGGTATTATTATTGTTGACTACCATATGTGGATGCAGGAAAAACAGGTTGGAGGGATCCAACTGGATTCCTCACATTTATATTATTTGTTTCACATTTATGCTGATATATGATAATATGTGGTAGCTTATTATATGGTTGGATGTGTGAGAAACACTGATGGATTGATTTTGGATATTTTAATCCTAAATAATAAAATATGGATTTCAAAATAGGAATTTAAATATAATTTTTTTAAAAGGAAATATTTATTTCCAAACAGAAATGGTTAGTTAGAATCAAAATTAAATAGAATTTAAAAGTGAATATTTATTTAAATAAATATCGTGAAGAGGTGATTTTATTAGCGACATTTTAAGGAGTGGAATTATTTTTATTGGAGGATTTAAGAAAAATGAAAATCATGTGAAATTTGGAAAAAAGAATGGAAATCGAATAATAATTGAATATACATATATTAACAATATTATATATGGTTGTTTAAATTGACTTCTCCTTAGAATTCAAGTGAATTATATTTCATAAAATCCAAGAATTTTGGAGTAGATATTTAAAACCAAAATATTTGAAAGTACCGTAAGCAAGTGTAGTTTTGGAAAAAAGTTATAAAGTTGTAAATTTTGAAACGATTTATGAAATAAATGGATTGTTAGAAATGTGAAGATGAATATGGAAATGGAAATCGAAACCCGAAGTGAATTAAAATGGCTTGGCAAGTTGAGTTATAAGGATTCGATCCTTAATCGTGTATTTTAAAACGAGAGATGAGGTTTATTTGAGATATAACCAATATAGTTTTGAAGTAGTTTTAATGAAGTTTTATATAGTATTTGATTTATATTTATAATGTTTTAAAAGATATCACGAGTAAAGGTTCTAAATAAATAGTAAACATTTACCTAAAAAAAACTAGTAAGAGATTAAGGGAAAATATTTATTTTAAAAAAATAAAAAGAAATGCTCATTTAAAAATCCAAATTTTAAGTGTAATTTAAAAGTAAATTTTTTTTAACAAGTGAGATAAGGAGGCGATTTTATAAGGGACAATTATAAAGAAGTGAAAGCCATCATTTGAAGTATTTGAGAAAATTGTAATTTAAGCATGGTGGAAACTAACATGTGTAAGGGGTTAAGATTTTCCAATTTGCAAAGGAAAATATAAAGGATATTTTTGAAATAACTCGATAGAAGTTATAAATAGAAATAAAATTTGAAATTGCCAGGATGAATTCAGGTTGACTAAATAAGTCAAGTATAGACTTGTATTAAGTAATATTATAAACAGTTAAGACAAATAAGGGGGAAAGAAAACACTTTGCAAATGAAAACCATTAGAAGTAAGTGTTATTTTAAATTTATAAATGCTAATGGAATTTAGGTCGAACTAAATTGGATTATAATATAGATTATATTAAAGAAATTTATATAAGGGTTATAGATAATAAATTTTGAATAGTAAGAATTTACAAATGATATATACATACGAAAATGTTAGAAATGAAATGAAGTTTATTGGCCTATAAGATGTTTAGGAAATATATTTATGGAATCAATTTCATATAAGTTGTATTTTTATAATCAAACTTCATACAAGTATATATATATAAGTTTATAACATGGTCTGAATTTAATTAAAGTTCATATAAGTATATAAGTTGAATGGAATCATTTGAATGTAATCAAACTTTATATAAGTTGAGATGAATATCTCGTTTGGAATGATAATGGATATTGGGATTTTCTATTTGTTTAGAAGTTTAATAATGGAGTTAAGGAAATTTGCAATTGACTCGGGATTATTAAGTTGAATGATTATATGGGTATCGATCTGATGTTAGTTTTGACCTTCGGGGTTGACACTTGGAGGATTATTCTCTTTCTAATATACAGTTAGAAACCAATGACTGGAATGAGTAATACGTGTTAAAGGGGATTTTAAAATGAAAGAGGATTTTGAATATTCTTATATATATCAATATAAGAAGAGAAAAATAATTATTCCATTTATTGGAAAACGAGAAGTTTAAAATTAATGAATGGTTAATCTAAAGAGGCCAAAATGATCATGGATATTTAATCAGCGAATTCGAATTTTTCTTTTATGGATGAATTGTTGTTTTATTTGATAGTTAAATAACTGACTATCAAATCTGGCCTATACGATTGTTAGTACGGAAAGAGTGGGATCAAATTTATTTGAAAACCATTCTGAACTAACTAATACGTAGACGTAGAATATACGAATTGAAGATGGAGCAGTGAAGACCGTAGATCTTCATAAGCGAAAGGACTACTTGTCAAATTCACTGGTGTCGCGCCTAGAGATATTTTGATGGTGATCCTGTCGTCGTTGAAATTGACAGATTGCAAGGACTACTCGCTACTGATCCATAGGGTGATTCCTAGGATGCGGTAGGAGAGTGCCTTCGGTTTTTCCAGTCCCAGGACAACTCGTATGGATGAATGTGTGACAGAGTATTTCCAACAGATCACTTACGTTGATTTCTTTAAACGTATCATAGTTGATGGCGGAGAAATGGTTTTTCTCTATCCTAATAACTAGAGTATTTTTGTGGACATCAATTAGTGATATCTGACGGATTTAATGATGTGGCATTCAAAGGAATGGTGGCCATATGATCTGGAAACACGATTATAACCTCAAGCCTCACAACTGGGAAATGACAAAAATCGGGCAGGCAGCATGGCTATGTGGGTCGCCCCATTAGGGTGTATTATCACCATCTGGAGAATATTCATATTTGTTACTTCTTTTCACTTCTGTATCTCCTGGGAACGGTTATGTTGCTAGCAACCGTAGGTGATAATATATTCGATACACTCAAGAGAAATGAGTGGTCGGTCATGTGTGGGCCGGGTTGCAAGACGTTCTTGTTGAACCCAGTGTATTCCCCTCTAGAGATACACTATCGGAAGGTGGTCCCATATCTTGTCATAGTTGGAAATTCAATCTTCAATAAGCGCCCACAGTTTTGATTGTATACTAAATATGTAGAGCGTGAGATGCAAGCGTTCTGCTAGATTCTATTTATTTGTATTTAGACACTATTATAATATCAAAACAAGATATTGATTTCAAAAATGGTTTGGGTTATCGTAAGGTAAGAACCGTCCGTGTTTATGTGTGGATTGGTCTTACGATTATCCTTTTCTTTCGAAATGATTTTTAACTTTAAAATCAAGTAGGATGATACTAATAATTTAGTGAGTTTTCTCACGCTGGTTCACCAGACTGACCTGTGCATTTGTAATGCTCGTGTCAGACCCAGTTGGGTCCGACCGAGTTGTACAGGTTCATGGTAAGATGATACGAATTTCAGAAGACGAGATGGAGGAGATCAGACATATGATATATATAGTATTCTACTGTGTTTTTTTAAACGGGGACAGACTGTTATAACTGTCCAGATGAATTGAATGACCGCTGTACTTTGATGAATTGTAAGTATTATTTCAAGTTTTAAATAAAGATTTATTTCTGTATTATATTTTGTTCCGCTGCGATGTGAGACTCTAAGTATTATGGTTTGTTGTTCTACTTCTTTTTCTTCTATTCTAACATTTCTTTCTTCCTTATCTCACCCTGTAACTTCTTTCTTTGATGTTTTAGATTTTCGGTACTCGAGTTTTGGACATGGGTGTATTTGTGTCGAAAAATTCGAGTGTCGAATTTTCCGGTTCATTACACCACCCCTATGTGAACCTCTTACTATCAAGTTCAGTAAAGGGTGCCCTAGCCCCTACCTAGTGCGGGACCCCCGGATAAGATACCTACATGGATACTAACTGATATAGGTTCCAGACAACAGATTGACATAAGCAAAAAAACCTAAGCTTGTTTCCCCAAATATCTAAGATTAAGAGTCCCCAATACCCGATATAACAATAGACGGGGGACCTCTTTGCTTATTAATACTTATGTTCAACTTAGTAGGTTCGGGTTTTATTAATAATCATGGTTGTAATGTCATAATGTGTAGAAAACCCTATTCTTAACATATCATGTACTTAATGTCCATTTAAGTCAAAATTAACATGTCTTGTCCATATGCATATTATTTATCAACTACATTCCCAATCTACGGGTTTATGCATTATGTCCATTCACAGCAAGCGTCTATAGAAGGTTAAACTGGTATATCTATCCTTTTCCCAAATTATAACCAATTTAGTCCAAGTAAATAACATGCCTAAGTCCCTCTTTATAGTATTCATTTTTACCCCAATCGTACATCCATTTTTAGTCGAGTATTGCCTAAGCTTCCAAGGCCTAGGTTTGGTGTAAAATAGAAAGGAAACCAAAGGGACGGAAATAGGATCAAATCAAGTATATATATATAGGCAAGACTAGAAAAAAAACATAGAAAAATGGGAAAAGGAAGATAAATACATTTAACTTGTTATTTATCCAATCATCACAGGCATGTATGACTTGTTTAATTAACATCACAAGCATGTATGACTTGTTTAATTAACATCACAGGCATGTATGACTTGTTTAATTAACATCACATGCATGTATGACTTGTTTAATTAACATCACAGGCATGTATATAACTTGTAACATCATAGACATATGTATAACTGATCATATGCATTTGTGATTTATTGTGAAAACATGTGTAATATTTATTTTACTAACATTGTAGATACTAACCAATTTTATTTAACTGTTATGTTCAAGGCCAAAGAAATCAGATTTGTAAATAACTGTAACTCACAGTCAATATTAGTGAAGATAATCATATAACACCATGCTGCAAGAATCCAAGTCCAAGTCTTGATGTTGCTTCTATTAAATCCAACCTCTAGTAGCATTCCCACATTTATATGTTTGGGAATGAGGGAAGTCATCTATTTACAGAGTTACAGAATCAGCATCAACCCTTAGATCTAGGTTTTAAATCTGAAATGTATAAGTCATGCTGAGCCAGCATGAATATAGTATAGAAAAAAGTTCAGGTGCCAAGATCCACGGTGGGTCGATCCAGGGGTCAACCCTAAGGTCGATACACCGTCATATGGTGTAACAACCCGTAAAATGCGAGCCAGTTTGAAAATTTTATTTTGGCAATTTTAGCGAATTTTGATTATTTAAAATGAATTATTTTAAATAATATCGACGAGAAATTTATTTTGAATTGAATTCGACGTATATATTTATATACGTCGTCGTTAGAATATAAATATTTATATATAATTATAAATAGAATTGAAAATGGCGCGGTAGTTCGATAATTCGATTTCAAACTTCAATTGAATGTACCGGGTGCAAAACAATCCGGATTTTAGTGAAACCAAAAATGATAGGATCTAATTGATGATATCTTTCCGTCGAATCCGAACAATCGAGATTTCATAGCGGGAATCAAAAGATATGTCCAGTTGAAAATTCTGAATAGTCGCTATGGAATTCAGGCCCTTAAAAATGGACATTTTGCAAACGACCTCGGATTTCGACGAAACCAGTTTTGTTGGGTCCGCAGTGTCGAGTTATTGCTAGGTTTCAAATTTCATAATTTTTCGAATCAATATGTGAGCGTGGCAAAGAAAAACGCGTTTGACCAGTTTCAGTTGATTTTAATCGACTGGAAATTGGCCATTTTTCTAACGGTCTCAGAGTTCGACGAAACTAGTTTTGTTAGGACCGTATCGTCAATACGAAGCTAGAAAATATTTTTATAGAATTTTTCTAGTTAGTATGTGGCCCCGGTAATTTGAAATGTACGTTTAAAATTCAATATAGTGATTTAAATGTAAATTTAACGGAAACTGATTCAAACAGTCGAATCAGCCTGCGATACATATCCCATTGTGTTCGGAATGGGGGTATTACGTTAGGGATGACAGTCGTTGGACCCGGTTCGGTGTTGGTATGTAAAAGTCAACGTAAATTGAAAAAAAAAAAAAAAAAAAAATAATAATAATAATAATAAAATATATATCTTCCCCCCCCCTTTTTATCTCTGCCCCCCCCCCCCCCCCCGTTACATTCGATTCACAAATCAAAAGGGAAAAAAAAAATCGCAGATCGGAATCGAGGAGCCCCCTCCCCCTCTTCATCGCTCCGCCGCCGATCAGGCGAGCTCCGCCCACCTCGCCCCCTCTCCGCTTGGCCGCCCTCCTTCCTGCTCCTCCTTTCCCTTCGGACCCTCAAGCCCGACCCCCCCTCCAGGCGCCAGGCGCCGCGAAACCCACAACCGCCCCCCCCAGCGACTGCCTCCGGCCACCCCTATTCCCCAAGCGCCCCCAGGTAATTTTTAATTTATTTATTTTATTTTTATTTTGCTTTGTTTAAAAAAAAAATAAAACTGAAAAACTGTTTTTTTTATTATGTATGTTAAAACTGTTTTTTTTTTATTTACAAAGTAAAACTGATTTTATAAAATTTTAAAACTGATTTTTAACAAAAGAAAAACTGATTTTAAAATAAAAGAAAAAAAAAACTGATTTTTATATAGTTTAAAAAAAAAAACTGAAAAAGATTGATTTTTAAAACAGAAAAAGATGTGATTTTCAACAGCAACAAGATTTGATTTTTAGTAAATAAAATATGGATTTTCTTTATATGAAAGAAGCGATTAAAAATAGAATTTTTGTATGTTGAACTTTGAAATAAAAATTCGATTTTTATATATTGAATAGCGAAATAAAAATTCGATTTTTATATATTGAATAGCGAAATAAAAATTCGATTTTTATATATTGAATAGCAAAATAAAAATTCGATTTTTATATATTGAATAGCAAAGTAAAAATTCGATTTTTATATATTGAATAGCAAAGTAAAAATTCGATTTTTATATATTGAATAGCAAAGTAAAAATTCGATTTTTTTTATATATTGAATAGCGAAGTAAAAATGAGATTTTTACATATGTAGAGAATACGGGCGAAAGCGACAAAAAGGCGAGGTCGACGAAGAATTCTGCATTAGAAGTGTCGTGGAGCTAGGATAGCTAATATGTGAGAATTTCTCACCTTTCAATTTATTTTCTAGTTATATATATATACTAGGATGCAGACGGTGCTTAGTAGCACCCGACACAATCGTCCACAGACCATGGACTTGTTTGTTTAGTTGAATGTTGGGTGATTGATTTATTCGTTTGGTTGAATTGGAAATTGATTGAAATTGATGTGTGAATGGCGTGGGCCTTCACTAGACCGGGGATAAGGCTAGGCCTTGTCCCGTTTCTAGTATCGTGCCGTTATGCCGCCGAAATTTTCTAAAATATGTTAGAAAATAAAAATATCATTTTATTGTGTAAATGAATAATAGAAATTCATATGTTGGAATAAAATGTTTTATCGTTAAAAATATAATTTTTAACGTGAATATGAATATAGTGAAAGTGAATAAATAAATATTCATTTACAAACCAGACGGTTTGTTTATGTACACTTATTTGAAGGACATTGATTGGGTCGATAAATTTTACACATCGCCCAACTGCACAAATAAAATATTTGTTTGATTGTTTGAAACCCCACACGGGTGTTGGGATGGAATTTGAAGTTCACTCATCCTGATTGATTAAATATGTCGATCGATTGATTGACAGGCTGTTATAAGCGTTAGATATCTATATTTGATGCTTATACAGTGTAGTGCACTTTGGTTGATGGTTGATTATTTTTCAATGCTATGATATACATGTGTTGTATGAAAATCCATATAATTGACTTTATATGGTAATTGATTGGGCCTCATTCCAGTTTTAAAAATAGAAATATTTGAAATAGAAATATTTGAAATAGAAATATTTGAAAAGAAATATTTCGAAATGAATTGAATTGAAAACGATTTCGAAATGAATTGAATTGAAAACGATTTCGAAATGAATTGAATTGAAAACGATTTCGAAATGAATTGAATTGAAAACGATTTCGAAATGAATTGAATTGAAAGTGATTTCGAAATGAATTGAATTGAAAGCGATTTCGAAATGAAATGAATTGAAAACGATTTCGAAATGAATTGAAAACGAATTCAAATTGAATTGAAAACAAATCGAAATGAATTCAAATTGAATTGAAATTCGAATTGAATAGAAATGAATTTTAAAACGAATTTATAAAGAAGAATTCAATTTTGCTTTGAATTGAAATAGAAGTTGAAATAGAATTTGAAACGAATTTAAAACTATTTATATAATTCGTTTTAAATAGAAATCGACGAAATATATATTATATATATTATATATATAATATAATGGCCTGAATAGAACGCGCCGCGCCGCGGTAGTTCGCGAATTTCGACCATTTATTTCAAACGGACATTACGGGAGATCCGACCGTCGGATTCTCCTAAAACCGGAACCGTTGGGTTCGTATCGAAAAGAGCTTTCTAATGAGAATTAGAAATTTGAAATCTAACGGTTGGATTTGGAATTATGTCCAAATCAAATTCGAAAAAGGTCGCTGTAAGTGCAGTTCGATGGCCATTGATGGAAATCGACTGTACGGGCCTTGATAAAATTATTAAAAATAGTAATAATTTATGTAAAATCATAAGAAATGATTTGTGAAGATTTGGGATGAAAAACTCCATATTTGAAAAGATAAAAATAGATTTTTATCGAAATGAACTAGTCTTGAACTAGAATTATAATTCTATTTATTTTTAAATAAATAAATTGAATTCGAAAAGGGTTTTGAAAATAACCAAAATTTCCAATGATTGCATTGGAGTGGACTTGAATCGAAATTGTCTTCGGAATATTTCGATGTTGGAATTCGTGATTATACAGGTGTTGTTATGGAAATTTGAAAGATATATTTGTATATCGTTATTTCCAATACGACATTTGTTAATCGTAGAATTTGATATTGAATATAGGCCGATATATTTTCTATTCAGAGCCTAGTATTTAATATCAAATGTGATTTGGGTTTGTCGTGAATGGTGTCTTCACTAACACCGTTCTTGAACCCAGTTGAGAAAAGATTAAATCTTTTTATTTAGATTTAATGAAGTGTACCAATTAAATAATATTTAATTGGAATTGAATGGATATTGATTTTTGGGTTTATCGTGAACAGTGTTTTAAATAACACTTGTTCTTTAACCCGATAATTAATGGGATGTGACTTTGGGTTTATCGTGAACCGTGTTTTAAATGACACTGATTCTTTAACCCAGTCACAGATTAAAACTAAGTGGAGTTTTAATGAATCTTTAATTAGATTGAAAAGATCGAGAATGGAGTATCACCAGTTTTGCTCCAGGCGATAGTTAAATCTTTAATTAGATTTGAATGTGAAATTTAGAAACTAACTGGCGGTTAGCCAAGCAGAATGGTTTTCTGGATATTGATCTGATGTTGGTTTCGGCCTTCGGGGTTAATATTTGGGGAATTATTCTCTTGATTAATTTACGGTTAGTGACTAATGAATTGGAATGAGGCGTATGTTGTGTTTGTGTAACACTTATTTAAAATATACGCGAGTTATTCGGAAAGACCGGGTTTATCCCATTCTGAATAACTGATGCGACGATAAGTCGAAGATGAAGACGATGGTCGAAGACCGGAGGTCTTCACGTCGTTTGGGTGATAACTGATGATCTTGATTGGGCTGTACACCCAAGAAGATGGAAACAGTTAGTGATCGTCCAGACGTACTTGGAGATCGATGGATATGCGGGGTACTAGGTGCCTCCGGTTTCGTTCAGACCCAGAACGGACTTGTAAATGGACTGTGTGTCTGACATCGGATTTCATTCTGTGTGACTGATATCGGTTGCATAGGATGGTTTGCCTGTGTGGCATGCTAAGATGCAAATGATCAAGGCTTCTGTTGAAAAGCAAAGTCTTGTGGTGATGATCAAAGCACGGCCTTTGTGGCGTGGCTTTGTGTAACGTTTACCTCGCGTGTTTCACACCAGGTATGAACCAAAAACGGGAGAAAGGACCTCAGGGAGGGCCTGCGTTTCCTCCTAGTTAGAAGTGGCGTCAGTGGTTTTACACGCCCTGACGAGTTTGACTTATGTGGTTGTTGCTGTTGCGAGGCGCCTCGGATTGATCGGTCGTTCTCGAACCGATGGAGTCACTTAGTTGGCTCATTTACGCCCCAAAGGGCGGCGAAACGCAGTGCTCAGGCATTTTAATCCACATCGGTGGACCGGCCCTGTCGCTCCTAGGGTCACTCGAGCTCTGATCCTGAGACTCGGACTAGGCAGTCTCGAATCGGTTGAGGATCTTGCCCCTAGCCTCGGTTCATAGATGGAAATCCAATTTCCAAATACGTGACTTTGCGATTTTATTTGTAATCCTATATATGGCGACATAGTGGGATGGGGCGCTTATGCCGCCTATGATTGATACTTATGATTTGAAGTTGTTTTATACACTATGCACTTATTATAGTATCAAATGATTTGTTTTAAACGTATCAAGCATTCTTTGGCTGTTATAAGGGAAAACCCTATCCTCGACTGCGTTGCATTGTGTGATGGGACCTGGGTCTTATAACAGCTTCATCTTTCTTTATTTAGCATTGCGCTGTTGGTTTTATGCACTGGTATTCTTGGGAGGAAACCCGTTCCGTGTTATACGGCGTGGTCCCTTGATTTACCTAGCTTTGAAAATAAAGATTAATAACTGTTTTAGTTCTCACACCAGTCACATGACTGACCTGGAGTTTATTGTTTTAACCTAAACTCTGGGTGCCCCTATTTTGACACGGGCAGCTAGTAGTTTTGGTTTTGCAGATTTATATTCACAGGATCCTGGTTTACAGCTGGAACGATATCCGGAAAGCTTTGTATCCGTATATCTCTTCTAGTTGTGTATTGTATTATTTTCCGCTGCTATGTATTTAAATGTAATTTAAATCTCTGATATTTCTGTGTAATATTCATTTATACTCTGTATATTCTTATAATCTGATGCATTGTTGTAATATACATTGAAATGTTCTTCTGTATGCGTTCTGCTGTGGTTTGTTCTCGAACTATCCGACGCTTTCCTTTACGGGGAAGTTGCGGGTCTTCACATTTGGTATCAGAGCTTTGGTTTACAAAGCAGAGAACAAGGCACATTAGAACCGTACGAAAGAATTCATCAGATATTGGATTAGCAATATCCAACGGGAATGACTCGTTAGAGATGGGATCAGTAGTATCCTAGAACGAGTGTGAAGAGTATATTTTTAACGTGAAAACAAATTTTGTTTTGAAAATTTAAATCAATTATTCGTATTTGAAAATCTATTTATATTGAGTTGGACAATCCAGTATATATAGGTTTTGCGTATACGTCTGATCCGCGTGTATTCAAAGTTTTAATATATTGGGTAGATATAGAATCACATTCTAGTTGCCCGGGGATGATTCTGATAATGCTGCAGCGTTACCAGTATTTATTTTCGAGTGACGAAGGTGTGATATCTATATATTTCCATTAGGCTGGTGTGAGAACCAAAACTTGTATAGTTAGAATACATTGTTGTGAATTGGCATCAAAAACGTGATTTTCTATATATGTATCAAAGTTATCAATTTGAAACTCTAATTCACTAATTGATTGATGTTTGTGTTGTTTGTTTATTTGTTTGCTAATTTTTAGCCATTTAGCCTAATGGAACCAAATATTGAATTGTATTGAAATTTGGTCGCATTTGCTTGCATATACATATATATCATTGAACAGGTCATAGCAAGGAGGCTAGAGCCAGAGAATAAAATTTGTTTGCCCGACAAATAGGTACATGTTTACTACATAATTTCCTGTTTTGTTTGGGTGATGATGATTTTGTGAGCCTATTGGCTAGCCGCTTGGCTTTTTCTTTTTCTTTTTGAGATCTGAAGGACCGGGAACGCTATTTGCAATTTCCCGATGCTCCCATTGCAGGGGAGGTTATGGCGAAATTTTTCAAAAATTTAGGGTGTTAGCCAAATTTTTGAGATTTAGGAAATTCTCAGAAACTAAAGAGTTGGAGAATGGAAGCCAGATCGAGCGTAGAGTTAATTAATCAAACCACTTTCGACTTTGTTCCTTTTCGGGGACGAAAAGTTTTAAGTGGGGGAGATTGTAACAACCCGTAAAATGCGAGCCAGTTTGAAAATTTTATTTTGGCAATTTTAGCGAATTTTGATTATTTAAAATGAATTATTTTAAATAATATCGACGAGAAATTTATTTTGAATTGAATTCGACGTATATATTTATATACGTCGTCGTTAGAATATAAATATTTATATATAATTATAAATAGAATTGAAAATGGCGCGGTAGTTCGATAATTCGATTTCAAACTTCAATTGAATGTACCGGGTGCAAAACAATCCGGATTTTAGTGAAACCAAAAATGATAGGATCTAATTGATGATATCTTTCCGTCGAATCCGAACAATCGAGATTTCATAGCGGGAATCAAAAGATATGTCCAGTTGAAAATTCTGAATAGTCGCTATGGAATTCAGGCCCTTAAAAATGGACATTTTGCAAACGACCTCGGATTTCGACGAAACCAGTTTTGTTGGGTCCGCAGTGTCGAGTTATTGCTAGGTTTCAAATTTCATAATTTTTCGAATCAATATGTGAGCGTGGCAAAGAAAAACGCGTTTGACCAGTTTCAGTTGATTTTAATCGACTGGAAATTGGCCATTTTTCTAACGGTCTCAGAGTTCGACGAAACTAGTTTTGTTAGGACCGTATCGTCAATACGAAGCTAGAAAATATTTTTATAGAATTTTTCTAGTTAGTATGTGGCCCCGGTAATTTGAAATGTACGTTTAAAATTCAATATAGTGATTTAAATGTAAATTTAACGGAAACTGATTCAAACAGTCGAATCAGCCTGCGATACATATCCCATTGTGTTCGGAATGGGGGTATTACGTTAGGGATGACAGTCGTTGGACCCGGTTCGGTGTTGGTATGTAAAAGTCAACGTAAATTGAAAAAAAAAAAAAAAAAAAAATAATAATAATAATAATAAAATATATATCTTCCCCCCCCCCTTTTTATCTCTGGCCCCCCCCCGTTACATTCGATTCACAAATCAAAAGGGAAAAAAAAAATCGCAGATCGGAATCGAGGAGCCCCCTCCCCCTCTTCATCGCTCCGCCGCCGATCAGGCGAGCTCCGCCCACCTCGCCCCCTCTCCGCTTGGCCGCCCTCCTTCCTGCTCCTCCTTTCCCTTCGGACCCTCAAGCCCGACCCCCCCTCCAGGCGCCAGGCGCCGCGAAACCCACAACCGCCCCCCCCCAGCGACTGCCTCCGGCCACCCCTATTCCCCAAGCGCCCCCAGGTAATTTTTAATTAATTTATTTTATTTTTATTTTGCTTTGTTTAAAAAAAAAATAAAACTGAAAAACTGTTTTTTTTATTATGTATGTTAAAACTGTTTTTTTTTTATTTACAAAGTAAAACTGATTTTATAAAATTTTAAAACTGATTTTTAACAAAAGAAAAACTGATTTTAAAATAAAAGAAAAAAAAACTGATTTTTATATAGTTTAAAAAAAAAAACTGAAAAAGATTGATTTTTAAAACAGAAAAAGATGTGATTTTCAACAGCAACAAGATTTGATTTTTAGTAAATAAAATATGGATTTTCTTTATATGAAAGAAGCGATTAAAAATAGAATTTTTGTATGTTGAACTTTGAAATAAAAATTCGATTTTTATATATTGAATAGCGAAATAAAAATTCGATTTTTATATATTGAATAGCGAAATAAAAATTCGATTTTTATATATTGAATAGCAAAATAAAAATTCGATTTTTATATATTGAATAGCAAAGTAAAAATTCGATTTTTATATATTGAATAGCAAAGTAAAAATTCGATTTTTATATATTGAATAGCAAAGTAAAAATTCGATTTTTTTTATATATTGAATAGCGAAGTAAAAATGAGATTTTTACATATGTAGAGAATACGGGCGAAAGCGACAAAAAGGCGAGGTCGACGAAGAATTCTGCATTAGAAGTGTCGTGGAGCTAGGATAGCTAATATGTGAGAATTTCTCACCTTTCAATTTATTTTCTAGTTATATATATATACTAGGATGCAGACGGTGCTTAGTAGCACCCGACACAATCGTCCACAGACCATGGACTTGTTTGTTTAGTTGAATGTTGGGTGATTGATTTATTCGTTTGGTTGAATTGGAAATTGATTGAAATTGATGTGTGAATGGCGTGGGCCTTCACTAGACCGGGGATAAGGCTAGGCCTTGTCCCGTTTCTAGTATCGTGCCGTTATGCCGCCGAAATTTTCTAAAATATGTTAGAAAATAAAAATATCATTTTATTGTGTAAATGAATAATAGAAATTCATATGTTGGAATAAAATGTTTTATCGTTAAAAATATAATTTTTAACGTGAATATGAATATAGTGAAAGTGAATAAATAAATATTCATTTACAAACCAGACGGTTTGTTTATGTACACTTATTTGAAGGACATTGATTGGGTCGATAAATTTTACACATCGCCCAACTGCACAAATAAAATATTTGTTTGATTGTTTGAAACCCCACACGGGTGTTGGGATGGAATTTGAAGTTCACTCATCCTGATTGATTAAATATGTCGATCGATTGATTGACAGGCTGTTATAAGCGTTAGATATCTATATTTGATGCTTATACAGTGTAGTGCACTTTGGTTGATGGTTGATTATTTTTCAATGCTATGATATACATGTGTTGTATGAAAATCCATATAATTGACTTTATATGGTAATTGATTGGGCCTCATTCCAGTTTTAAAAATAGAAATATTTGAAATAGAAATATTTGAAATAGAAATATTTGAAAAGAAATATTTCGAAATGAATTGAATTGAAAACGATTTCGAAATGAATTGAATTGAAAACGATTTCGAAATGAATTGAATTGAAAACGATTTCGAAATGAATTGAATTGAAAACGATTTCGAAATGAATTGAATTGAAAGTGATTTCGAAATGAATTGAATTGAAAGCGATTTCGAAATGAAATGAATTGAAAACGATTTCGAAATGAATTGAAAACGAATTCAAATTGAATTGAAAACAAATCGAAATGAATTCAAATTGAATTGAAATTCGAATTGAATAGAAATGAATTTTAAAACGAATTTATAAAGAAGAATTCAATTTTGCTTTGAATTGAAATAGAAGTTGAAATAGAATTTGAAACGAATTTAAAACTATTTATATAATTCGTTTTAAATAGAAATCGACGAAATATATATTATATATATTATATATATAATATAATGGCCTGAATAGAACGCGCCGCGCCGCGGTAGTTCGCGAATTTCGACCATTTATTTCAAACGGACATTACGGGAGATCCGACCGTCGGATTCTCCTAAAACCGGAACCGTTGGGTTCGTATCGAAAAGAGCTTTCTAATGAGAATTAGAAATTTGAAATCTAACGGTTGGATTTGGAATTATGTCCAAATCAAATTCGAAAAAGGTCGCTGTAAGTGCAGTTCGATGGCCATTGATGGAAATCGACTGTACGGGCCTTGATAAAATTATTAAAAATAGTAATAATTTATGTAAAATCATAAGAAATGATTTGTGAAGATTTGGGATGAAAAACTCCATATTTGAAAAGATAAAAATAGATTTTTATCGAAATGAACTAGTCTTGAACTAGAATTATAATTCTATTTATTTTTAAATAAATAAATTGAATTCGAAAAGGGTTTTGAAAATAACCAAAATTTCCAATGATTGCATTGGAGTGGACTTGAATCGAAATTGTCTTCGGAATATTTCGATGTTGGAATTCGTGATTATACAGGTGTTGTTATGGAAATTTGAAAGATATATTTGTATATCGTTATTTCCAATACGACATTTGTTAATCGTAGAATTTGATATTGAATATAGGCCGATATATTTTCTATTCAGAGCCTAGTATTTAATATCAAATGTGATTTGGGTTTGTCGTGAATGGTGTCTTCACTAACACCGTTCTTGAACCCAGTTGAGAAAAGATTAAATCTTTTTATTTAGATTTAATGAAGTGTACCAATTAAATAATATTTAATTGGAATTGAATGGATATTGATTTTTGGGTTTATCGTGAACAGTGTTTTAAATAACACTTGTTCTTTAACCCGATAATTAATGGGATGTGACTTTGGGTTTATCGTGAACCGTGTTTTAAATGACACTGATTCTTTAACCCAGTCACAGATTAAAACTAAGTGGAGTTTTAATGAATCTTTAATTAGATTGAAAAGATCGAGAATGGAGTATCACCAGTTTTGCTCCAGGCGATAGTTAAATCTTTAATTAGATTTGAATGTGAAATTTAGAAACTAACTGGCGGTTAGCCAAGCAGAATGGTTTTCTGGATATTGATCTGATGTTGGTTTCGGCCTTCGGGGTTAATATTTGGGGAATTATTCTCTTGATTAATTTACGGTTAGTGACTAATGAATTGGAATGAGGCGTATGTTGTGTTTGTGTAACACTTATTTAAAATATACGCGAGTTATTCGGAAAGACCGGGTTTATCCCATTCTGAATAACTGATGCGACGATAAGTCGAAGATGAAGACGATGGTCGAAGACCGGAGGTCTTCACGTCGTTTGGGTGATAACTGATGATCTTGATTGGGCTGTACACCCAAGAAGATGGAAACAGTTAGTGATCGTCCAGACGTACTTGGAGATCGATGGATATGCGGGGTACTAGGTGCCTCCGGTTTCGTTCAGACCCAGAACGGACTTGTAAATGGACTGTGTGTCTGACATCGGATTTCATTCTGTGTGACTGATATCGGTTGCATAGGATGGTTTGCCTGTGTGGCATGCTAAGATGCAAATGATCAAGGCTTCTGTTGAAAAGCAAAGTCTTGTGGTGATGATCAAAGCACGGCCTTTGTGGCGTGGCTTTGTGTAACGTTTACCTCGCGTGTTTCACACCAGGTATGAACCAAAAACGGGAGAAAGGACCTCAGGGAGGGCCTGCGTTTCCTCCTAGTTAGAAGTGGCGTCAGTGGTTTTACACGCCCTGACGAGTTTGACTTATGTGGTTGTTGCTGTTGCGAGGCGCCTCGGATTGATCGGTCGTTCTCGAACCGATGGAGTCACTTAGTTGGCTCATTTACGCCCCAAAGGGCGGCGAAACGCAGTGCTCAGGCATTTTAATCCACATCGGTGGACCGGCCCTGTCGCTCCTAGGGTCACTCGAGCTCTGATCCTGAGACTCGGACTAGGCAGTCTCGAATCGGTTGAGGATCTTGCCCCTAGCCTCGGTTCATAGATGGAAATCCAATTTCCAAATACGTGACTTTGCGATTTTATTTGTAATCCTATATATGGCGACATAGTGGGATGGGGCGCTTATGCCGCCTATGATTGATACTTATGATTTGAAGTTGTTTTATACACTATGCACTTATTATAGTATCAAATGATTTGTTTTAAACGTATCAAGCATTCTTTGGCTGTTATAAGGGAAAACCCTATCCTCGACTGCGTTGCATTGTGTGATGGGACCTGGGTCTTATAACAGCTTCATCTTTCTTTATTTAGCATTGCGCTGTTGGTTTTATGCACTGGTATTCTTGGGAGGAAACCCGTTCCGTGTTATACGGCGTGGTCCCTTGATTTACCTAGCTTTGAAAATAAAGATTAATAACTGTTTTAGTTCTCACACCAGTCACATGACTGACCTGGAGTTTATTGTTTTAACCTAAACTCTGGGTGCCCCTATTTTGACACGGGCAGCTAGTAGTTTTGGTTTTGCAGATTTATATTCACAGGATCCTGGTTTACAGCTGGAACGATATCCGGAAAGCTTTGTATCCGTATATCTCTTCTAGTTGTGTATTGTATTATTTTCCGCTGCTATGTATTTAAATGTAATTTAAATCTCTGATATTTCTGTGTAATATTCATTTATACTCTGTATATTCTTATAATCTGATGCATTGTTGTAATATACATTGAAATGTTCTTCTGTATGCGTTCTGCTGTGGTTTGTTCTCGAACTATCCGACGCTTTCCTTTACGGGGAAGTTGCGGGTCTTCACATATGGGTCGACCCATAGGTCGACCCAGGGCTGAAGGTGGGTCGACCGCTAACAGTCCATTTTCCCGCATTGACTTGTTTCGATTTTCTGAAATATTCAATTATTTATATACATGAGCCTTATGTGTATACAAACTTCTAAGGTCCATAACTTCTTCATACGTTGTCCGTTTTTATGCAAACTTGGGATCCATCTGAACCAGAATTGTGAAAACCCGTAACTTCCCCGGTGAGGAAAGAGCGGATAGTTCGAGAACAAGCCACAAAAGAACGCATATAAAAGAACATTTCATTGTATATTACAACAATGCATCAGATTACAAGAATATACAGAGTAGAAATGAATATTACACAGAAATATCAGAGATTTAAATTACATTTAAATACATAGCAGCGGAAAATAATACAATACACAACTAGAAGAGATATACGGATACAAAGCTTTCTGGATATCATTCCAGCTGTAAACCAGGATCCTGTGAATATAAATCTGCAAAACCAAAACTACTAGCTGCCCGTGTCGAAAATAGGGGCACCCAGAGTTTAGGTTAAAACAATGAACTCCAGGTCAGTCATGTGACTGGTGTGAGAACTAAAACAGTTATTAATCTTTATTTTAAAGTTAGGTAAATCAAGGTACCACGCCGCATAACACGGAACGGGTTTCCTCCCAAGAATACTAGTGCATAGAATAAACAGCGCAATGATTTTTCGAAAAATGAAGCTATTATAAGACCCATGTCCCATCACACAATGCAACGCAAGCCGGAGGATAGGGTTTTCCCTTATAATAGCCAAACATGCTTGGTACGTTTAAAACAAATCATTTGATACTATAATATGTGTATAGTGTCAAAACAATTCCAATCATAAATATCAATCATAGACGACATGGGTACCATATATCATGTCGCCATACTAGTTCTACAATTAAAACCGCAATACACGTATCGGAAATTGGATTTCCATCATGGTGGCTCCTGATTCGAAAGATCGATCGCGGAATGCAATTCACCACGGCTTACGTCCCCACAAGAGAAAACACTGTCTGCATCCGCACATTTGGGACCAGAGTACCACCGCGGCTTACGTCCCAGCGAGAGAAAACACCGCTTACTCTATATATCCCTGAGCACTAGGCTCATCTCGGTCGACCGAATCCACGACACCACTAGGGTGCCCATCCACGAAAAAGCATACTGATCAAACCATCAGTTTGCCACCATACCGGGGTGTGAGGCTCGCGGATCAACGCTATACACAAAGCCATGCTATATCAGCTGCGCTTTGATCATCAACCACCAAACTTTGCTTTTCAACAAAAGTCTGGATCACTGCATCTCAGCATGCCACACTATCAATCCATATCGTACCACTGATTTCTGCCAATATATAACCTCTGAGCTCATATGTCTCAGAGAAGGGCGTTAAGCAAGAGAATAAATTCTCCGCCGCCAAACAGATATATATTTAGCAGAGATCAACAAATACAATATAAAGGAATACAATGTCAGACACACCATCCATTTACAAGTCCGTTCTGGGTCTGAACGAAACCGGAGGCACTTTCCTCGCATATCCATCCATCTCCAAGTACGTCTGGACGACCACCAACTATTTCCATCCTCTTGGGTGTACAGCCCAATCAGGATCGTCAGTAATTATCCGAACGATGTGAAGACTTCCGGTCTTTAACCACCGTCTTCATCTTCGACATATCGTCGAATCGGTTATTCAGAATGGGTATAAACCCAGCCTTCCCGAACAACCCGCGTATTTTAAAAACGAATGTTACACAAACACAGCATACGCCTCATTCCAATTCAGTAGCTACTAACCGTAAATCAACAAGAGAACAATTTCCCAAATATTAACCCCGAAGGCCGAAACCAACATCAGATCAATACCCAGGAAACCATTCTTCTTAGCTAACCTACAGCTAGTTTCTAAATTTCAATTCTTAGGGAAAGGTTCCCATTAATTTTATCCAAGATAAATTCTTTAAAATTTATCCTTTGATCTTCCTTTGGATGTCATTTCAAACCAAATTATGGTTTTCCAAACTAGTCGAGATTAGCGAATCACACCGAAGTAATTATTTATTTTATTTCCCAATCCCAACTTATTCATCCCATGAAGCAAAACTGGTAATACTCCATATCTAACACCACGGTGTTATCGGTAAAATTATTTACCATTTCACGTTCAAATCTAATTAAAGATTTAACTATCGCTTTGGAGCAAAACTGGTGATACTCCATTCTCGCTCATTTTCTAAAGTTGATAATTTAAATTATCAATTCCCCATTTCAATCTAATTGCAGATTCATTAAAACTCCTTTTACTGGGTTAAAGAACTAGGTGTTATTTAAAACACAGTTCACGACAAACCCAAATCACATTCTATTTATTATCGGGTTAAAGAACTAGTGTTATTTAAAACACAGTTCACGATAAACCCATGAATCAATTCTGGTTTAATTTAATTCAAATATATTAGGAATTCCGATTATTTAAAACCCCTTTTTTAAATCTCATTTATTTATTTAAAAACAAATCGGGTTTTAAATTTAGTTCAAACTAGTTCATTTTGATAAAAATCTATTTTTATCTTTTCAAATATGGAGTTTTTCATCCCAAATTTTCCCAAATCATTTCTAATGATTTTACACAAATTATTGATATTTTTAATAATTTTATCAAGGCCCGTACAGTCGATTTCCATCAATGGCCATCAAACTGCACTTACAGCGACCTTTTTCAAATTTGATTTGGACGTATCTCCAAATCCAACCATTAGATTTCAAATTTCTAATATTCGTTAGAAATCCCTTTTCGATACGAACCCAACGGTTCCGGTTTTAGGAGAATCCGACGGTCGGATCTCCCGTAATGTCCGTTTGAAATAAATGGTCGAAATTCACGAACTGCCGCGGCGCGGCGCGTTCTATTCAGGCCATTATATATATAATATATATATATTATATATATATCGTCGATTACTTTTTTTAAAACGAATTTTATAAGTCATTTCAAATTTGTTTTAAAGACAATTTCAACCTTTAATTCAAATTCAAATTAAAATTGAATTTTCCCTTATAAATTCTTTCTACATTCACTTCTATTTGATTTCAATTCAAATCGATTTCAATTCTATTTCAATTCGTTTTTCAATTGAATTCAATTCAAATCCGTTTTCTATTTAATTCAATTCGAATTCGTTTTCTATTCAATCCAATTCAAATTGGTTTTCTAATCGATTCAAATCAAATTCGTTTGCTATTCAATTCATTTCGAAATCGTTTTCAATTCATTTCATTTCGAAATCGTTTTCAATTCATTTCATTTCGAAATCGTTTTCAATTCATTTCATTTCGAAATCGTTTTCAATTCATTTCATTTCGAAATCGTTTTCAATTCATTTCATTTCGAAATCGTTTTCAGTTCATTTCATTTCGAAATCGTTTTCAATTCATTACATTTCGAAATCGTTTTCAATTCATTTCATTTCGAAATCGTTTTCAATTCATTACATTTCGATATTCATTTTAAAATGAATAAAATCGATATAAATATCGTTCACGTCAAAATGGCGTCAATCTAATCAACACGGCTTCATATATTTCTATTTTCAAATATTCCTATTTCAAATATTTCTATTTCAAATATTTCTATTTTTAAAATATTTCGTTCAACACATGACTAATCTCAACGGATGAGGACAGTCAACACATGAACCTTTACTTTATAGTGATAAAGATATAAATTTTATTGTTAAAATATTTCGTTCAACACATGACTAATCTCAACGGATGAGGACAGTCAACACATGAACCTTTACTTTATATTGATAAAGATGTAAACTTTATTATTAAAATATTTCGTTCAACACATGACTAATCTCAACGGATGAGTACAGTCAACACATGAACCTTTATTTTATATTGATAAAGATGTAAACTTTATTATTAAAATATTTCGTTCAACACATGACTAATCTCAACGGATGAGTACAGTCAACACATGAACCTTTATTTTATATTATTCTTTATTTTCAAAATTGGAATGAAGCCCAATCAATCACCATATAAAATTAATTATATGGATTTTCATACAACACATGTATATAATAGCATTGAAAAATAATCAACCATCAACCAAAGTGCACTACACTGTATAAGCATCAAATATAGATATCTAACGCTTACAACAGCCTGTCAATCAATCGATCGACATATTTAATCAATCAGGATGAGTGAACTTCAAATTTCATCCCAACACCCGTGTGGGGTTTCAAACAATCAAACACAGATTTTATTTGTGCAGTTGGGCGATGTGTAAAATTTATCGACCCAATCAATGTCAGTCAAATCAGTGTACATAAACAAACCGTCTGGTTTGTAAATGAATATTTTATTTTATTCACTTCACGTTAAAAATTATATTTTTAACGATAAAATATTTTATTTCAACATATGAATTTTTATTCAGTTCATTTACACAATAAAAATGATAATTTTATTTTTCTAACATATTTTAGAAAATTTCGGCGGCATAACGGCACGATACTAGAAACGGGACAAGGCCTAGCCTTATCCCCGGTCTAGTGAAGGCCCACGCCATTCACACATCAATCATATCAATTTCATTTCACCAAACAATCCAATTTCAATCAAATACTCTAATTAATTTTTGCAATCAAAAAAAACAAGTCCATGATCTGTGGACGATTGTGTCGGGTGCTACTAAGCACCGTCTGCATCCTAGTATATATATATAACTAGAAAATGAAATTGAAAGGTGAGAAATTCTCACATATAGCTATCCAAACATCTTGACTCTTCTTTGATAAAAATCTTCATCGTTATTGCATCTTCGTCATCTTCGTTGCCTGTAGCCACTACATATGTAGAAATCGAATTTTTACTTTGCTATTCAATATATAAAAATCATATTTTTACTTCGATGTTCAATATATAAAAATCATATTTTTACTTCGATGTTCAATATATAAAAATCATATTTTTACTTCGATGTTCAATATATAAAAATCATATTTTTACTATGATGTTCAATATATAAAAATCATATTTTTACTATGATGTTCAATATATAAAAATCATATTTTTACTATGATGTTCAATATATAAAAATCATATTTTTACTATGATGTTCAATATATAAAAATCATATTTTTACTATTCCAGTATATGTATAAAAATCACTTCTTTTTGTTTTCAAAACCCAAATCTTTTTGATTAGAAAAATCTAATCTTTTACTTCAAAAATATAATCTTTTCTACATCGAAAATTCGATCTTTTCTATAGCACAAATTCGACCTTTCCTATTAACCAAAATCATATTTTTAAAACTGAAAATAAAGCAATGCTAATTTTATTTGAAAGCAATTCTAATCTTATTTTAAAACAATGGTAATTTTATTTTTATCACTACCATTTTTAAATTTAATTATTGTTTAAATTTGTAAATTAACTAAACAAATTACATTGCATAAAAACAAGACAAAACTTCACTGTACTTTGTTCATCGGCGTTCCCATCTGACACAACTGAAACTCATCATCGTCGCCTGCCTTTGAAACCCTTCAGAACTCGTCGGCTTGAACTCGTCCAGGAAAATTTGTCGCCGCCGCCACCTCAGGGGTTCGGACCCCCCATCGACGCCACCACTTGATGCGCCATCGCGAACCACCCCTCCACCGTGAGCGACGCCACCTCCGACAGCCCCAGTCGCCAGCAAACCCGAAACAAATGCGGCCCCTTCCAGCTCCGATTTCTCACACCACGCCTAACGATAATTCCCCCAACCGCTATGGATTTGAAGATCACAGAAAGGGCTCTGATTTTTGTTTTATTTCCTCTTTAATTGTTGCGTGAATTAGACGGATTTTTGGGGAGAAATATCGAGCGGTTTCCGCCCTTTGATTGGAGTAACGGCGGGTTTGACCGCGTTAGGTAATTATGACCTAGGTTGACCAATTAGTTAGGGTTTTATAATTTATTTAATTATTATTTTATTCCACTTGTACTAGTTTACCCATCTTAACCCCAAATCAAGCTCAACGACTGTTGCCCCTAACTAAATACCCTCATTCCGAACACAATGGGGTATGTTTCGTAAGCCAATTCGACTGTTTGAATCAGTTTCCATCAAAATCAACATATAACTCTACATATTGAATTTGAACGCGCATTTCAATTTACTGGGGTCACATACTAACTAGAAAAATTCCCGAAAAATATTTTCTAGCTTCGTATTGACGATACGGTCCTAACAAAACTAGTTTCGTCGAATTCCGAGACCGTTTGAAAAATGGCCAATTTCTAGTCGATTAAAATCAACTGAAAATGGTCAAACGCGTTTTCCTTTGCCACGCTCACATATTGATTCGAAAAATTATGAAATTTGGAATCTAGCAATAACTTTACATCATGGACCCAACAAAACTGGTTTCGTCGAAATCCGAGGTCGTTTGCAAAATTTCCATTTTTAAGGGCCTGAATTCCATAGCGACTATTCAGAATTTTCAACTGGACATATCTTTTGATTCCCGCTATGAAATTTTGATTTTTCGTATTCGTTGGAAAGATATTCACAAAGAGATCCTATTGTTTTTGGTTTCACTAAAATCCGGATTGTTTTGCACCCGGTACGTTCAATTGAAGTTTGAAATCGAATTATCGAACTACCGCGCCATTTTCAATTCTATTTATAATTATATATAATTATTTATATTCTAACGACGACGGATATAATATATACGTTCTAAATATATTCAAAATAAATTTCTCGTCGATATTATTTAAAATAATTCATTTTAAATAATCAAATTTCGCTAAAATTGCCAAAATAAAAATTTTAAACTGGCCCAGATTTTCGGGTTGTTACAATCTCCCCCACTTAAAACTTTTCGTGCCCGAAAAGGAACAAAGTCGAAAGTGGTTTGATTAATCAACTCTACGTTCGATTCGGCTTCCATTCTCCAACTTTTCAGTTTCTGAGAATTTTCAAAAATTTCAAAAATTTGGCTAACACCCTAAATTTTCGAAAAATTTCGCCATAACCTCCCCTGCATCGGGAGCATCGGGGAATTCTCAAATAGCTTCCCCGGTCCTTCAGATCTCAAAAAGAAAAAGAAAAAGCCAAGCGGCTAGCCAATAGGCTCATAAAATCATCATCACCCAAACAAAACAGTAAATTATGTAATAAACATGTACCTATTTGTCGGGCAAACAAATTTTATTCTCTGCTCTAGCCTCCTTGCTATGACCTGTTCAATGTAAGTATGTGTATATGCAAGCAAATGCGACCAATTTTCAATACAACTCACTATTCGGTTCAATTAGGCTAAATGGTTCAAAATTTCCATTAATCAAAACAGTAATCAAACAACACAACCATCAATCAATTAGTTGATTAGCTTTTCAAATGCATAACTTTGATATATAGTCAAAAATCAGATTTTTGATGCCAAATCACAACAATAAGCTCCATCTAATTTTGGTTCTCACACCAGTCAATAGGAAATATATAAATATCACACCTTCGACACACGAACTCTAATTCTGATGATGTAGCTACAATCATCAGAATCATCTCCAGGTGACTAGAGTGTGAATCTATATCTATCCAGTATATTAAAACTTCAAATACACGCGGATCAGACGTATACGCAAAATTTATATATACCGGATTGCCCAAATTCATATAAATAAATAACCAAATACGAATAATTGATTTATATTTCAAAACAAGATTTGTTTTCACTTTTATTTTAAAAATTTACTCTTCACACTCGTTCTAGGATACAACTGATCCCATCTCTAACGAGTCATTCCCATTGGATATTACTAATCCAATTTCTGATGAATTCTTCTATATGGTTCTAATGTGTCTTGTTCTCTGAGCTTTGTAAACCAAAGATCTGATACCAACTGTGAAAACCCGTAACTTCCCCGGTGAGGAAAGAGCGGATAGTTCGAGAACAAGCCACAAAAGAACGCATATAAAAGAACATTTCATTGTATATTACAACAATGCATCAGATTACAAGAATATACAGAGTAGAAATGAATATTACACAGAAATATCAGAGATTTAAATTACATTTAAATACATAGCAGCGGAAAATAATACAATACACAACTAGAAGAGATATACGGATACAAAGCTTTCCGGATATCATTCCAGCTGTAAACCAGGATCCTGTGAATATAAATTTGCAAAACCAAAACTACTAGCTGCCCGTGTCGAAAATAGGGGCACCCAGAGTTTAGGTTAAAACAATGAACTCCAGGTCAGTCATGTGACTGGTGTGAGAACTAAAACAGTTATTAATCTTTATTTTAAAGTTAGGTAAATCAAGGGACCACGCCGCATAACACGGAACGGGTTTCCTCCCAAGAATACTAGTGCATAGAATAAACAGTGCAATGATTTTTCGAAAAATGAAGCTATTATAAGACCCAGGTCCCATCACACAATGCAACGCAAGCCGGAGGATAGGGTTTTCCCTTATAATAGCCAAACATGCTTGGTACGTTTAAAACAAATCATTTGATACTATAATATGTGTATAGTGTCAAAACAATTCCAATCATAAATATCAATCATAGACGACATGGGTACCATATATCATGTCGCCATACTAGTTCTACAATTAAAACCGCAATACACGTATCGGAAATTGGATTTCCATCATGGTGGCTCCTGATTCGAAAGATCGATCGCGGAATGCAATTCACCACGGCTTACGTCCCCACAAGAGAAAACACCGTCTGCATCCGCACATTTGGGACCAGAGTACCACCGCAGCTTACGTCCCAGCGAGAGAAAACACCGCTTACTCTATATATCCCTGAGCACTAGGCTCATCTCGGTCGACCGAATCCACGACACCACTAGGGTGCCCATCCACGAAAAAGCATACTGATCAAACCATCAGTTTGCCACCATACCGGGGTGTGAGGCTCGCGGATCAACGCTATACACAAAGCCATGCTATATCAGCTGCGCTTTGATCATCAACCACCAAACTTTGCTTTTCAACAAAAGTCTGGATCACTGCATCTCAGCATGCCACACTATCAATCCATATCGTACCACTGATTTCTGCCAATATATAACCTCTGAGCTCATATGTCTCAGAGAAGGGCGTTAAGCAAGAGAATAAATTCTCCGCCGCCAAACAGATATATATTTAGCAGAGATCAACAAATACAATATAAAGGAATACAATGTCAGACACACCATCCATTTACAAGTCCGTTCTGGGTCTGAACGAAACCGGAGGCACTTTCCTCGCATATCCATCCATCTCCAAGTACGTCTGGACGACCACCAACTATTTCCATCCTCTTGGGTGTACAGCCCAATCAGGATCGTCAGTAATTATCCGAACGATGTGAAGACTTCCGGTCTTTAACCACCGTCTTCATCTTCGACATATCGTCGAATCGGTTATTCAGAATGGGTATAAACCCGGCCTTCCCGAACAACCCGCGTATTTTAAAAACGAATGTTACACAAACACAGCATACGCCTCATTCCAATTCAGTAGCTACTAACCGTAAATCAACAAGAGAACAATTTCCCAAATATTAACCCCGAAGGCCGAAACCAACATCAGATCAATACCCAGGAAACCATTCTTCTTAGCTAACCTACAGCTAGTTTCTAAATTTCAATTCTTAGGGAAAGGTTCCCATTAATTTTATCCAAGATAAATTCTTTAAAATTTATCCTTTGATCTTCCTTTGGATGTCATTTCAAACCAAATTATGGTTTTCCAAACTAGTCGAGATTAGCGAATCACACCGAAGTAATTATTTATTTTATTTCCCAATCCCAACCTATTCATCCCATGAAGCAAAACTGGTAATACTCCATATCTAACACCACGGTGTTATCGGTAAAATTAATTACCATTTCACGTTCAAATCTAATTAAAGATTTAACTATCGCTTTGGAGCAAAACTGGTGATACTCCATTCTCGCTCATTTTCTAAAGTTGATAATTTAAATTATCAATTCCCCATTTCAATCTAATTGCAGATTCATTAAAACTCCTTTTACTGGGTTAAAGAACTAGGTGTTATTTAAAACACAGTTCACGACAAACCCAAATCACATTCTATTTATTATCGGGTTAAAGAACTAGTGTTATTTAAAACACAGTTTACGATAAACCCATGAATCAATTCTGGTTTAATTTAATTCAAATATACTAGGAATTCCGATTATTTAAAACCCCTTTTTTAAATCTCATTTATTTATTTAAAAACAAATCGGGTTTTAAATTTAGTTCAAACTAGTTCATTTTGATAAAAATCTATTTTTATCTTTTCAAATATGGAGTTTTTCATCCCAAATTTTCCCAAATCATTTCTAATGATTTTACACAAATTATTGATATTTTTAATAATTTTATCAAGGCCCGTACAGTCGATTTCCATCAATGGCCATCGAACTGCACTTACAGCGACCTTTTTCAAATTTGATTTGGACGTATCTCCAAATCCAACCGTTAGATTTCAAATTTCTTATATTCGTTAGAAAGCTCTTTTCGATACGAACCCAACGGTTCCGGTTTTAGGAGAATCCGACGGTCGGATCTCCCGTAATGTCCGTTTGAAATAAATGGTCGAAATTCACGAACTGCCACGGCGCGGTGCGTTCTATTCAGTCCATTATATATATAATATATATATATATATTATATATATATCGTCGATTACTTTTTTTAAAACGAATTTTATAAGTCATTTCAAATTTGTTTTAAAGACAATTTCAACCTTTAATTCAAATTCAAATTAAAATTGAATTTTCCCTTATAAATTCTTTCTACATTCACTTCTATTTGATTTCAATTCAAATCGATTTCAATTCTATTTCAATTCGTTTTTCAATTGAATTCAATTCAAATCCATTTTCTATTTAATTCAATTCGAATTCGTTTTCTATTCAATCCAATTCAAATTGGTTTTCTAATCGATTCAAATCAAATTCGTTTTCTATTCAATTCATTTCAAAATCGTTTTCAATTCATTTCATTTCGAAATCGTTTTCAATTCATTTCATTTCGAAATCGTTTTCAATTCATTTCATTTCGAAATCGTTTTCAATTCATTTCATTTCGAAATCGTTTTCAATTCATTTCATTTCGAAATCGTTTTCAATTCATTTCATTTCGAAATCGTTTTCAATTCATTACATTTCGAAATCGTTTTCAATTCATTTCATTTCGAAATCGTTTTCAATTCATTACATTTCGATATTCATTTTAAAATGAATAAAATCGATATAAATATCGTTCACGTCAAAATGGCGTCAATCTAATCAACACGGCTTCATATATTTCTATTTTCAAATATTCCTATTTCAAATATTTCTATTTCAAATATTTCTATTTTTAAAATATTTCGTTCAACACATGACTAATCTCAACGGATGAGGACAGTCAACACATGAACCTTTACTTTATAGTGATAAAGATATAAATTTTATTGTTAAAATATTTCGTTCAACACATGACTAATCTCAACGGATGAGGACAGTCAACACATGAACCTTTACTTTATATTGATAAAGGTGTAAACTTTATTATTAAAATATTTCGTTCAACACATGACTAATCTCAACGGATGAGTACAGTCAACACATGAACCTTTATTTTATATTGATAAAGATGTAAACTTTATTATTAAAATATTTCGTTCAACACATGACTAATCTCAACGGATGAGTACAATCAACACATGAACCTTTATTTTATATTATTCTTTATTTTCAAAATTGGAATGAAGCCCAATCAATCACCATATAAAATTAATTATATGAATTTTCATACAACACATGTATATAATAGCATTGAAAAATAATCAACCATCAACCAAAGTGCACTACACTGTATAAGCATCAAATATAGATATCTAACGCTTACAACAGCCTGTCAATCAATCGATCGACATATTTAATCAATCAGGATGAGTGAACTTCAAATTTCATCCCAACACCCGTGTGGGGTTTCAAACAATCAAACACAGATTTTATTTGTGCAGTTGGGCGATGTGTAAAATTTATCGACCCAATCAATGTCAGTCAAATCAGTGTACATAAACAAACCGTCTGGTTTGTAAATGAATATTTTATTTTATTCACTTCACGTTAAAAATTATATTTTTAACGATAAAATATTTTATTTCAACATATGAATTTTTATTCAGTTCATTTACACAATAAAAATGATAATTTTATTTTTCTAACATATTTTAGAAAATTTCGGCGGCATAACGGCACGATACTAGAAACGGGACAAGGCCTAGCCTTATCCCCGGTCTAGTGAAGGCCCACGCCATTCACACATCAATCATATCAATTTCATTTCACCAAACAATCCAATTTCAATCAAATACTCTAATTAATTTTTGCAATCAAAACAAACAAGTCCATGGTCTGTGGACGATTGTGTCGGGTGCTACTAAGCACCGTCTGCATCCTAGTTTATATATATAACTAGAAAATGAAATTGAAAGGTGAGAAATTCTCACATATAGCTATCCAAACATCTTGACTCTTCTTTGATAAAAATCTTCATCGTTATTGCATCTTCGTCATCTTCGTTGCCCGTAGCCACTACATATGTAAAAATCGAATTTTTACTTTGCTATTCAATATATAAAAATCATATTTTTACTTCGATGTTCAATATATAAAAATCATATTTTTACTTCGATGTTCAATATATAAAAATCATATTTTTACTTCGATGTTCAATATATAAAAATCATATTTTTACTATGATGTTCAATATATAAAAATCATATTTTTACTATGATGTTCAATATATAAAAATCATATTTTTACTATGATGTTCAATATATAAAAATCATATTTTTACTATTCCAGTATATGTATAAAAATCACTTCTTTTTGTTTTCAAAACCCAAATCTTTTTGATTAGAAAAATCTAATCTTTTACTTCAAAAATATAATCTTTTCTACATCGAAAATTCGATCTTTTCTATAGCACAAATTCGACCTTTCCTATTAACCAAAATCATATTTTTAAAACTGAAAATAAAGCAATGCTAATTTTATTTGAAAGCAATTCTAATCTCATTTTAAAACAATGGTAATTTTATTTTTATCACTACCATTTTTAAATTTAATTATTGTTTAAATTTGTAAATTAACTAAACAAATTACATTGCATAAAAAAAAGACAAAACTTCACTGTACTTTGTTCATCGGCGTTCCCATCTGACACAACTGAAACTCATCATCGTCGCCTGCCTTTGAAACCCTTCAGAACTCGTCGGCTTGAACTCGTCCAGGAAAATTTGTCGCCGCCGCCACCTCAGGGGTTCAGACCCACCATCGACGCCACCACTTGATGCGCCATCGCGAACCACCCCTCCACCGTGAGCGACGCCACCTCCGATAGCCCCAGTCGCCAGCAAACCCGAAACAAATGCGACCCCTTCCAGCTCCGATTTCTCACACCACGCCTAACGATAATTCCCCCAACCGCTATGGATTTGAAGATCACAGAAAGGGCTCTGGTTTTTGTTTTATTTCCTCTTTAATTGTTGCGTGAATTAGACGGATTTTTGGGGAGAAATATCGAGCGGTTTCCGCCCTTTGATTGGAGTAACGGCGGGTTTGACCGCGTTAGGTAATTATGACCTAGGTTGACCAATTAGTTAGGGTTTTATAATTTATTTAATTATTATTTTATTCCACTTGTACTAGTTTATCCATCTTAACCCCAAATCAAGCTCAACGACTGTTGCCCCTAACTAAATACCCTCATTCCGAACACAATGGGGTATGTTTCGTAAGCCAATTCGACTGTTTGAATCAGTTTCCATCAAAATCAACATATAACTCTATATATTGAATTTGAACGCGCATTTCAATTTACTGGGGTCACATACAAACTAGAAAAATTCCCGAAAAATATTTTCTAGCTTCGTATTGACGATACGGTCCTAACAAAACTAGTTTCGTCGAATTCCGAGACCGTTTGAAAAATGGCCAATTCCAGTCGATTAAAATCAACTGAAAATGGTCAAACGCGTTTTCCTTTGCCACGCTCACATATTGATTCGAAAAATTATGAAATTTGGAATCTAGCAATAACTTTACATCACGGACCCAACAAAACTGGTTTCGTCGAAATCCGAGGTCGTTTGCAAAATTTCCATTTTTAAGGGCCTGAATTCCATAGCGACTATTCAGAATTTTCAACTGGACATATCTTTTGATTCCCGCTATGAAATTTTGATTTTTCGTATTCGTTGGAAAGATATTCACAAAGAGATCCTATTATTTTTGGTTTCACTAAAATCCGGATTGTTTTGCACCCGGTACGTTCAATTGAAGTTTGAAATCGAATTATCGAACTACGGCGCCATTTTCAATTCTATTTATAATTATATATAATTATTTATATTCTAACGACGACGGATATAATATATACGTTCTAAATATATTCAAAATAAATTTCTCGTCGATATTATTTAAAATAATTCATTTTAAATAATCAAATTCCGCTAAAATTGCCAAAATAAAAATTTTAAACTGGCCCAGATTTTCGGGTTGTTACAAGAATTTTGAGTCGAGCGCAACGGTAATGCTAGTTTCACTTAATTCTGAGTATTTAATTAAGTTATTCTTAATTTATCATCATTAAGTATGGTTATAATGTGTCTAAATTCTGGTGTTTTACAACTATGTTCCAATTGGTTTCATGCTCATTCAAGCTCATGAGCTCATTTTCACAATATAATTCAATCTAGTAGAACATGAGAAGAGAGTATAGAGAAGATAAAATTAAAGAAATGTGAGAGCTTTTAGAGGAATCACTTACTTTAGCACCAAATTATTAATGAAATAATAAGCCAACCTCGAAAATAAACTAATGCGTATTTGAAAGCAAATTTTACTTGTTAACCACCAGGATGTAAAATGCAAAATGTAAAATGAAGAATGAAAAAGTAAATGATGCAAAGTTATATAGCAGTTCTACAAACTTGTCTACATCCACCATAAAGAACTTCTATAGTATTTCTTTTTAGGATTTCAGTATACTTGAACAACAACCAATTATAAAACCCTATATCCATATAAATAACCCATATTGATTTGATTGAGTACAAATCAGAAAATAGATAAATAGATTAGCAGAAGCATACCTGAATCCGTAGCAAACTATTGCAGTATTTGAATTCATAGTTATTTTCTACAAACAAGATGAATCTGGTTTGTTCTTCCAAATTGACACAAACCCTAGATCTGAAATTAGCTCTCCATAGAAGAGGGCTAGAGAGTTGCGAAGGCTTGCGTAATATGGGGACGAAAACCCCTTATTTATAAAGTTGTTATATTGTAATTTAGCCCTTCAACAAATTAAAAATACTTCGATATCAACACACTAGGCCAATGGTAAGTTAATTTTTGAGCCTCTTAATTCTAATCTAAAAGTAGATCACCTTAATTAGGCTTAACACCAAAATAGCACAACACATTCTATTTTACATATGTGATCAAGTTGTTGAAATATTCCAGCAACCTCCTCCTGGTCACATATAAAATAACTTCAAAAAATGTGTAACTTCATAAGCTCCAAAATTTGCAATTTTTAACATATGGTGTATCTGAAACATTCTTGTCTATTAACCGTGTTGATAAAGTATCAAAGCGACATTCATTACATTTATCATAATCAAACCCATCAGGGGTCACATATATCAATACAATCAAATGACAGATCAATTATAGATGCATAGCACGGAAATTACATAAAATGTGATCTATACATGTTTATTTCCAACCGACCCTTCTTTAATGAGAACAAAACATTTAATATTCGAACAACCTGAGTGCAAAGAAAAATTTACTAATTTATTTCTAATTAGAAAAAGAACTTGATATACATATATTTGTAAATAATAAGATATATAGCAACGAGTCATATGACCATATCAAATACAAACTTCCCTTGAATCAAAATATCCTTACATAAAAGTTACGCCGATTGAGCTACATGCTCATGAAAAACCTTAAATGATAATCTTTTCGTAAGAGGATCTTCCATAATCGAGTTTATCAAAGTATGTTCTATGAATTACAATATATTTTGCACTCTTCCCTTATTGTAAAATAATATATTCTTTATTGTCACAATATTACTTGGTCTTTTTATTCTTTGTCAATAACTGGTGTAACGAACCAGATTTTGGCTGATTCGGTTAAACAATAATTTTTTGATTATGTTAAGTGATTAATATAATTGAATAAATTGGACTTAATTGTGGGAGAAAATTCAACGATCTTATTTCGGTATATGTTTATGTTGTATAACACACACATATATGTATATATATATATATTATAAACAAGTATATGGTGCTTATATTTTGTTTTATATATTTTTATAATGATTTTAAACTCATGTGAATTTAAAATAGACATTTCTTAAGTAAAATTTAATGAATAACTTAAGTAAGAAAACATGAATTACTCCATATGCATGGAATATTTCATATGCGGATGTATTTTTTTGAACTTACATTTAAAACAATAAATGAATACACTTAGTCTTGAACCATGAATTGATTTATTTGCACCTTTATCTCTGTACCCCTGTTGCACTTAGGAGCTTGCTCATATTCATGCTGGTGTGACCATGCTACCTCATATTAGTGCATTCCTGAAGCTATACAAATTCTAACATAGTTGTACATATGGGTACATGGAAGATTAGGACAAAACAACACATGGTTTTACATATAGGTAGCAACACATCTCACCTTCAAATCATGTGATGAGCCTTCACATGACATCTCATCTCAATAAAACTTAAGAGGTAAGCATTTGACTTTTTTTCACATTCGCACATGGCCATGCACAAATATGTTTATACACACTTTGTACAGTGACAACACCGTGTATACCCTATCCTATAATCTACCCTATCACTTCCTTCTCAAATCAATCAAGATAATGCTGCAGCCATGTATACTCATAGCTTAAATAACTTGGTAGCCAAGTATGTCCTTTTCATCTAATTGCACATGTGCTTGGTACATATGAAGGTGCTCCTATAGACAGTAACCATGGCTATAAACTTCTGAAGCCGATCAAAACAAGTGCACAGCTAATAACCTAAGCCTCACTTCCTCTTTTCAATCACCTATTACATTAGCCTTCACATCCTTCCATCTCTACCCTGTTTATCCTATAAGCTAATCCATTTATTTTATCATTTTTTTAATAAATACTCTTGCATACTCCCATATTCACACATATAACTCTGAAACAAAAACTGAAGCAAAGTAAATAAAACTTAGAGCAAAATATAAGTGGCAGAAAGGCTGGACAGTTGAAGGAAGAACAGAGGACTTAGATATTGAGCTCTAGGTGAGTAATCAATTTTATTTTTCATTTCTGGTTATGCTGGATGAAATAACATATATAGATGCTTATGTACTCCTATATGTGTGAAATTAGTAATTGAATCTTCGTGTTAAAAATCTGGGATTAAGATAAGACCCTGTGATCTGAAACATTGAAACAGTGAGGATTTGATGTGTGTAGACTGCATTTTAAAATCTTGTTTGTTAATTCATGAAATCAAATGTTGTTTGATACCATATATATGTGTATCCACATGTTCTTGGTATATGTATCTAATGTAATGAAAATAAAAAAATAAAAAAATCTGTAGTATAATGGTATGAAATAGTAGACAAAGAAATATGAGTAAATTTCCCTTACTTACTAATTTCTGCAAAGTACACACACACACATATGTATATATATATATATATATATATGAATGAGTGATTAGATTTTCATTAAACTAAAAACAGAAATGACAAAAAAAACCTATGACTAGAAATGACCAAATTTCAAACAAGATTGGATATGTAAACTATATTTTTTTTCAATTCAATCTGTTACTAACTGATACATTCATACTAGTTTAATCACATTGATGAAAGTATCTATTTCTTATCCATGTTAGTTGATGTGAGAAAATCTTCCCATTTAATTTTTGAATTTACATGTAGAAATATAACTGCATGTGTATTTTGATGAGTTATATAGTTAAACAATGTATATATACAAAACTGGAAAGGATTTAACGTGAAAACAAGCGAGCAAACATCTTTTATTCCCCTGTTTCCCCATGCAACTTGTTTATGAAAATTTATGTATGTCCTATACATATGGAAGAATATTTGCAAAACATGAATGGTGTTGAGTTGTTGAAACTACTAATGTTCCTTGGATAATGCTATGCTGGAAATGAACACACTATGTTCTTTCAACCTCTATAAAAATTATATACAAAGATTTACAAAATCCTTAGGAGCATAAATGGAAACTAAAAAGATAGTTGATTAGTATGTTGCTATTTTGGATTGGGATTGAAAACTAAAGACGGGAACAAAATAATTTAGTATCATATATATAAAATCTTCTAGAGTTGTAATAACAAGATTAGTGTGGTGGAGTTAGTGGTAACATTAGCATGGTTATAACTTAGTATGGAGAATAATTTTTTTATATTTTAATGGACAGATCGAAGGTAACTAAAGTGGGTAGAGGTTGCATTATGCACACTATCAATTGTCATGATACCATATGATTATTCAATGTGTGCGCAGACATGTGGGGTTTTGGTCTATGATGTATGCATAATTTGTGATGCAAACTAATGAACACAAATTTATCCATATGTGGGTATAAAAGCTTCTCACATAAATGCATGCGTGGAAACTGGAAAGCAGCAATAAGTGGAACAAGGCATTTGCGTGGAGTTATGGAGTTAGTGGAACAACGCATTTACGTGGAAACTGAAGAGAGAAGGTGTGAGGAGTAGTAAATCAACAAAACTGAGGGAACGAGTACAATAGTAGAAAAATGATGTAGCAACAGTAAAAGTATGAAAAAAAAGAACAGAACGTAAAACGTGAAGGAAGGATAAAACGGGGAAAACTGGATTTGGGTGCCTTGAAGCATTTGCTGTAACAAGGCGTGCAGAAGATTAGCGGTGTTGTGTACACAAGAGATGTGTGTACGGTGAGGAGGACTTGTTCCTTTTTCTTGGTTATAGGTTCCTAGAACTAAATAGATGGAGGAAAGAGAAGCGTATATGCAAAGTACATATGTCTAGGTATAATGATGTTTGGTGTAGCATATTGTTTATGGCAATCGAAGGGTTTCGATATACATACGTTGTGTGTATTGGCAATGCAAGATAAAAGCATGGGGAGGAAAAAAACAAGTAAATAAGTAGGAGGCTTGGCTGTTTCTTATATTTTGTCTGGGCGGCTGCTTGTTGTGGGGGGCGGGCTTTTAGGCGTTGGGCCTGGGCCGTATAAAAATGAAAGGAGAAAGTTTGATTTTTAAGTTCAAGTTTAATCTAATATATATTTGAAATATGAATAGAAAATATAATTATTTGTATACACCAATGTGTCTATAACTCAAGTTAAAACAAGAAATATATTTGAATAGAATTGGCTTGTGTGAGCGTGATCGAGCTGGACATTAGCTCGTGTAAAGGAACTCAACGTGGCTATTGAGTTTGAACAGTTTAACTTAAAATAAATTAATTTAATATAAGTGATTAAAAATACTGTAATGCTAAATAATATTTAGAATCTAATCAAACATAAATTTTGTCGTAAACTTAATCAACGTGTAAATTTTACTGATCAATAAGGATCTATAAGTATTGTAAATACCAAATTGAATGTTCAATTGATTGATTGATTTATTAAGTTATTATAATCACGTTAATCATTTATAGTGAAATTTGTTAGTGGAAATAAACATCGTTCCACTATATTTTTGATAAACTGAATTGTTTGAACACCCTGTTAGTAGGAATAAACATCGTCCGCTATTATATTAGTTTGACATATGTTGTTGAGTTATTTTATTATCAATTTAATACTGAATTGTATTTAAATGATTATTGCGCAAATTGGGTTACCTACTTGAATGTTGTTTGATTATAGAAATGCTATATGCCGTTGGGACTGCTAAGTTATATTTTTTGTAAAGTAACTCAAAAATAAACTCAAGTTTTTTTATTGAATATTAATTGTTTTTAAAAAACAATTAAACGGATGTTTTTAAATTAATTGTATTATTAATTTATTTACAAAGAAGATCAATTATAATCATTTAATTAGGTTGTTTAAAGTTAATTTAAGATTCTAATGTTTAATGGGAGTTGATTTTTAATTATTTAGTTTCAGTTAATAGAAAGAGGTTTTAAAGGAATGGTTGTTTAAAAATGGAAGGGTTTAAATTAACAGATTGAGTAGGACAATAATATAATTAAATAGTAATTTAATTTTGGATAAATTATCCAAGATGATATGTTTTAACTCAATTAATCTTTTAATGAAGCAAGAAAGATAATTTAATTATAAAAGGATAAAGAAATCAAGTTGGCTTTGGATTAAATTTCCCGATTTTATATTTAAGTTAACGAAGTAAATGTTTCCAAAACAACAACATTGTTTGAAATGGTTTAAGATTTGGGAATCAACTAGACTTAAAAATTCTGATTTGTCGAATATTTTGGACATTGAACTACTACGAATCTTGTCGATAAGAATGATTTTGACTCAAGTCTGAGAGATAATTAAAATACCCCAACTTGAACGATTTCACGATTATCTGATAGATAGGATTAGGTTATGTTCGAACTGAGTACTAGAGTCCAATATCGCTTTTAGCTATGAAAAACGTGTATTCAAGAGTGAAATTACCACATGATGTTTATAAGTTAAGCAATACTTATATTTTCAATTAAGTATATGAGTAATTTGGTATTTGAATTTAAATAATAAAACATTATTTAAAAGAAGCTTAGTCGGTCCAATGGAACTAAACCTGTTTATTTATTTTTATATATGATAGTTAAATCACCGACTATCAAATCTGAACCTTTTCGTTATCGTTTTCGAACAGACCAGAATCTAAATTCCACTTCAATTCGATATACGTTGCGAATCAGAAATGGTTGAAAACCACTGAAGATGGAGTTTGTGCAAAGAGATGTTCTGTTAAATCCTAGGTAGAAATTACCTAAGATGAATTTACAAGATAGTGCCTTCGGTTTGTCCAGTCCCAGGACAACTTGTATGGACGAATGTCTGACAGAGTATGCCTAACAGATTATAAGATTAATCTCTCCAAACTGTGTTTGGTGGCGGAGAAATTCGTTCCTGTTAGCTTTATACCCGCACCCACAGTATTGGGGAAATCAATTTGTGATACTGGCAGGTTTGACGATGTGGCATTCAAAGTGAATGGAGACATGCTATATTGAAAGGTAAGTTCAGCCTCAAATCTCATAATAGGGAAATGACAAAAATTGGGCAGGCAGCATGACTATGTGGGTCGCTCCCATTAGGGTGTATTGTCACCTATCTAAAGAAATTCCAATTGCTTCTTAATTCTATTCAATGTTGTCCCTTTCGGGAAACAGTGGGTAGCTCCCAACCGTTGGTGACAATATATTCGATACACTCAAGCGAAATGAGTGGTCGGTCATGTGTGGGCCGGGTTGCAAGACGTTCTTGTTGAACCTAGTGTATTCCCCTCTAGAGATACATTATCGGAAGGTGGTTCCAAACCTTTTCATAGTTGGAAATCCATTATCCAATAAGCGCTTGTGGTTTTGATTGTATACTATGTATGTGGACCGTAAGATGCAAGCGTTCTGCTAGATTGCTATTTGTTTGTATTTAAACATTATTATAATATCAGAATAATATTATTTCAAAAATGTTTGATTTATCGTAAGGTAAAAACCATCCATATTTGTGTGTGGATCGGTCTTACGATTATCTTTTCTTTCAAAAGGTTTTTGAAAGTTAAAATCAAACTGTTTTAATCGTTTACTCACACCAGTCCCATGACTGACCCAAAGTTTATTTTTCTATGTTTTCCCTAAACTCTTGGGTTCCCAATTTTGTATGGGAAGTTCAATAGTTTAGGATTTTATAGATTTATCTGAAGGAGCTTAGAGCAGGAGGCTTCGGTATTTGATATTTAGAGTTTATTCCGCTGTGTTGTATATATGATGTACTCTGATGACGTATGTAACTGCAAATATATTTTCTATTTCAAAAATGATTATTTACATATTATATTTTATTCCGCTGCAATTGTGAGATTCTGTGTTATTGTTCAGTTCTATCTCCTATCTATTTTATTCTATTCTAATCTTCTATCTTTCTATTTCTCATCCTCTAACTTCTTTCTATTAATGATTAGTATTTTCGTGCAATTTGGTTGGATATGTGTTGTATTCAGTCGACTCAAATGGTATGGATTTTCAGGTCATTAAAATTGGAGTCTTATGACAAAATTTCTTTATTATTTTCCAAAGTTGGATGTCTTATAATTAACCATAAACGATATTTCCAAAGTGTGTAAGTTATAAGTGTTTAAATGACACTTTTCCTTGTTTGGTTTCGCTTATAAAATATATTATCATTGCCTGAAATGGATCTTTTGCTGTAATGAAGTCCAAATTATTCGAATCTTAATTATTTATTGTTAACCCTCTTTTTGGTAAAAGATGCAGTAGGCCAAATCGAAGCCCAAGCGCGCAACCGATCGAGTTAAACAGATCGCATTCCAGGAAGACCTATAGAAGCCCGGCCCGAGGCGGGCCAATCAAGTCGATATCTTACCCCGGAAGACTCGCTTTCCCAGTCAACCGAGAGAACCGCTCTCGCATAGGGCGCATCGACCGAGTATTTCAGATCTACATGAAATATCCAGTTGAGCTGTTCAAATACTTGGCCTGACTCTCAAGGAAGAAAAAGCGGTCAACCATATCCGGACAAAGCTCTACTTTTGATATACCTCACCGTGGATGCCACGTTGGCCACAACTTCCGAGGATACTATTTATGAATAGTGGAATCAGTCTTCAGCTGCTATTTTAACCAAGTGATGGACTCCACATGTCTGAGCATTCCCAGAAAGGCCTGGCCACTTCATAACATCCCAAGCTGCTATCCCCGCCTATAATACCTCAAAGCTTAAAGAGGAAAGAGGATTTTTAGAGAGACTTCTCTGACCTTTCTTTTTACGGCTCATACTTCTTCTTCCCAGAAAAACATTATCCAGAAGTGAAAATAGCCGCCTTCTCTCTTTTCTCCAAATAGAAAAAGCATTGTACTTGTAATCAAAAGCAAAAGTAATATATATAAAGTGGACATAGGCACCGTCTTTGCCGAACCACTATAAAAATTCTGTTTGTTTTCCCCGTTTCCTTTACTTTTTCTGCATTTTATATTCAGTATTCGTGTGTTGTACACATGATTAGGGGTTGATTGTCACTATGACCAACTTTTGACGTCAAAACACTACAAGAAAATAATATATTGATAGCAAGTAAGGATGACACAATAATTGAACTTGAAATAGTTAAGCATGCTATCCGTTAATTAAAATAAACCATGACTTAGAACATTAACCATGACATTGGCTAATGTAATAGAAAATAAACCATTGGTTTGAAAAGTAAATGATGACATAAATGGCAGACAATAACAAATACTAGGAGATATTTTTTAGCCGCCTTATTTTTGCTCTTCCCTCCCAATTTTGGCCGTGGACAATTGCTTTTCACGTTTTCCCCAAATTCTAATTTTCACGCTCCTCTAATTTCTTCAGGTTTACCCCAAATTCTAATTTTTACACTCCTCTAATTTCACGCTTCCCTCCAAATCCAATTCATAAAACCTAATTTCATGCATCCCCTTCCTTCCACATTCCACTCGCTTCCCTCTGGTTGTCTACTCGATTGTTCGACATTCACGCAAATAATAGGGCATCGATTCTTCGACCGTCGCTCCATTTAGGTATTAAATTGCGATCTCAATTGTTTTTTTCTTTTCTGTAAATCATTGGGTGACTGTTAAATCTTGAAAGTCGAATTTTTTCCTTTTGTAAATCACCGAGTGACCTGATTCAGCATGAAAATATGTTTTTTTTAAGTTCTAGATCTGACTGAAATTTATATGTGTGTTGAATTATTTGTTGCTGCTCAAGCGTATTTGTACATGTGGTTCCAACTTGGTATATACATGTGTTTTAGTCATTAACGAAGTTTGCAAAATTCTTAAAGTATATTTATTTTCGCATGATTGTTGTTTATTTCCTGGTATGTTCATTTCATTTCTCTGTCATGTTGCAATATAGGTTGGTGATACAATATAGGTTGCATCTCCATCTTTAAATCCAGTATTTTTCAGTCTTGGTAAGGTGAAACAATGTCTAAATTATTTTAATTGTTGTTTTGATCCAAAAATATAACATATACAATGCTGTAATGTTCAGTTATTATTCCATTCAACCTGCTTTTTAATTTTGAAAAGCACTAGATGCTCATGTAAGATCTAAACATAATAAGTACTATATTTTTTGTCTTGAATCTGCAGTGTGTCTCTGGGCTGAGAGAGACTGAACACAAAAATGTGTTAGATGCACCAATTAGTTGTTTATTCAAATTAAAATACATTTTTTCTTGCATATGTAACATACTGCTACATGGCAAGTTAGTTAATTCTTATAAATTTTAACCTATGAAATCTCGCATTTTATCGAAGTGTCACTTGAACAATAATGTTTGTCCGAATTGTTTAACTTGTTCATTTACAAATCAAGAGGCAATTACTTCAATGCGTATCCTTTTTGTAGTTTGCATTGTATTGAAGACTGCTACCCAAAGAGGTAACATTTGAAATGTGTAGATTCATGTGTCTCAAATCCTGGACTTGTAAAAGAAATTTCTGCACTTCTGTTTGATTCATCTGGAGCTCTACAATTGTTTTGTAAAATAAAATATAATTAGAAGTTTAGATCCTATATATACATAAATAAAATTTAGTAGTACTGGCATAAGTCCGTCGCCAATGTATGGATGGCAGATGGCATAAGTCCGTCGCCAATGCAATTTAGATGTTGTAGTAAATTATGTGTAAAACAAATCCTTTCATTTTCTTTTAAAATCACAGGGCCAACTAATGCATGTAAGAAGTATGTAAACTTTTTAAATAATCTGTATTTATCCTTTTGACATTTGTCGTGTAGTATCTAGTAACTAAGCATGAATATCTTCGTAAGATGATAGTTCGTCTTAGACACGGAAATGTGCATACATGTACATGTAAGTCTATCAAGCATATGTGCCAACCATTATTTATAAAATCTCTAGGTTCCATTTTTAAGTGTACTTAATGACTCATGGATATTTTACGTTAAAACAATTCATGCATCTGTATATACGTATTACATGCAGACTTGTACCTGAAATCTGTATGTCCATATCCTATCCTTCTTTATTCTTTATGCCTTGTTATCTGTAAGGTAAATCCTTTGTCTTTCTTGGAAAAATGGTCAGTATCGTTATCAAACTTGTTTTCTTTATAATATTTCCCCTTAATTTTGTGATTTCTCTCAATTATGCACGCTATATTGATACATTCTGTAGTATGTTATGTTTTGACTAATAGGACCCACCACCCGCCCACAATACAACCCCCTCCACCCCCTCCACCCGTAATATGTTATGTTTTGAATCTGGAACATGGATAGTTGGCCATATCGATTAAGATATAAAGTCATCAACACTCTGCCTATTTTTATTTATTATTTATTATACATTTATCTTTTGTTGAATGCAATGGATGAATGTATAAGACATACACCACTCACCTGCACTTATTCAGTGCACTGCAACCTCAACAGTACAGTGAATAATGCCTGGATTTGACTATCAGTTTTGCTTATTTTATTTATTAACATACTAGAAATAAAACCATTGAAATAATCTGAAAAACTTTATAATAGATTTGTAATTTCATAAAACCTTTACAAAGTGAAAAGAAAAATAAAAAAAAGTCACTAACCTTTTCTAAATACACAAAACTCAATACTACATCAAACACATATGCAATATTCTACAAGAAAATAATATATTGAAGAAATCCGTTTTTAAAAAAAAAACAAATGCTGTTTTTTTTTTACAAATGCAGTTTTTTTTTGAAGTTTCGCACAAATGCAGTTTTTTTTGTTTTAACAAATTATGTTTTTTTTTAAATCAGTGCAGTTTTTTTATAAAACAATTGCAGTGCAGTTTTTTTTATTTTTTTAAGACAAGTGCAGTGCAGTTTTTTTTTTAATTAAACAAATGCTATTTTCTTTAAACAAATGCAGAATTTTTTTTGGAACAAATATAGTTTTTTGGTCTAGGTTTGTTAAGTGGCTGGAACAAATGCAGTTTCAAAATCCTTGTATGCTATAAATTTAGAGGTGGTTGTGTGTAGACCATTGCCCATCTTTACAGCCTTCTCAATACTTTGTTCGTGTTGTGTTTGTCGATGGCTTGGTTCTCAAACTATTTTACATGCCAACTACTTTTTAACATAACTTACTTTGTATAACCCATATTTATTATTTTTTGATAGAAATTTGCTTGTTGCAATATCGTACATGGCGATGGAAAAAGATTGGGTACATTTACATAGGTAAAATTATGCTTTTAGCTAAAAATTTAACTTAAAGTTTATAATAATGATTTTGTTATCATTAAGTATTTTATTTTTACTATAGAACTAGTACAGAGTACAGACAAGGAGCAAGGAATTTTGTGCATGCAGCAAAGAAGAATTCAAGAAAAATTAAAAAAAAAAAAGATGTGTCCCTGCGTGGATTGTCGAAATCTTACTCGCCATTGTGATGACATTATCGTTGAGCACTTGATTATAAGAGGAATGGATCCTTTATACAAGTGTAGCAAGTGGTATAGTCATGGCGAGCAAATAGATGTAGCTGAAAATGTGAAGTTGGATGACACATATGACTTATTTCAAGCTAATCATTTTGAAGATGAAGATTTTGTTAATCATACTTTTTTCTCGAATGACAAACAAAATGATGATGCACAAAAGCGAACAGATGATTTCCATAAAAATTTGGAAGGTGCAGAAACACCACAATACCCTAATTGTGTAGATCAAACGAAATTGTCTGCTATCACTGCATTGTATAATCTTAAATGTGAAACTGGATTATCTGATAATGGTTTTGATAAGCTTCTAAGTGTGCAACAATTGTTACTACCCAAAAATAATGTCCTTCCGAAGATTTTATATGAAGTAAAGAAGTTTCTCAAAGTATTTGACATGGGATTTGAGAAGATTCATGCCTACAAGAATGATTGTTGTTTTTTCAGGAAAGAGTACAAAGATTTGAATACATGTCCGAAATGTGGTTCTTCGAGATGGAAGATAAATGAGCGGACGAAAGAGATAATGCAAGGTATTCTAGCCAAAGTATTGCGATATTTTTCAATTATTCCAATATTCAAAAGAATGTTTAAATCCCAACATATGGCAGAAGATCTAAGGTGGCATTCTAGTAATAAAAGCAATGATGATAAAATGCGTCATCCTGTGGATTCTTTGACATGGAGCATGGTGGATGATAGATGGAAACGATTTTCAAGTGATCCACGTAACCTTCGGCTTGGTCTTGCTGCTAATGGTTTCAACCCATTTGATATTAAGAGTTCCAAGTATAGTTGCTGGCCAGTGATGCTTGTGACATATAGTCCCTTGCTTATATTGTGTATGAAAAAAAATAGAATATCATGTTAAAATTATTGATTCCTGGTCCAAAGAAACCTGGGAATGATATCGATATATATTTGGCACCTTTAATAGAAGATTTGCAGCACTTTTGGAGTAACGTTGTGAAGGTTTACGATGCATTTCGCAAGACGCTTTTTAACTTAAAAGCAATTTTGCTATGGACGATAAACGATTTTCCAACCTACGGAAATCTGGCTGGATGTTGTGTAAAAGGCAAAAAAGGTTGTCCATTATGCGGGGTTAATACTCATCATCGGTGGCTAAATCATTGTTGAAAAATTGCCTATATGGGACACATAAGATTTTTTGCCTTTGTCAGATCCATTAAGAAAACAAAAGGCTTGTTTTGATAACAAAGTGGAGAAAGGTAACAAACCAAGAATTCTTACAGGTGGAGATAATTTTGTTATTTTGAGAGATTCCCCAAATGATTTTGGGAAAAATGAAAATGTTGAAATAAAAAAAGGCAAGAAAATAAAGAAAAGAAAATGCATTGCCAACGAAAAAGACAGAAATGATCCAACAAAAATAGAGCTATCAAGATGGAAAAAAATATCAAATTTTTTGAGTTACCGTATTGGGAGGTTCGTGTTCAAAATTTATTTTGTTTCGTAATAATCTAACTATAAAATTTTATAATATTAAATTGTTGTATTAATGATAATTATAGGAACTTCCACTCCGCTACAATTTAGATGTGATGCATGTTGAGAAAAACGTTGGCGAAAGTTTACTTGGCACAATGTTGCATGATAGCAAATCAAAAGATGGTATTAATTCCAGAAAGGATTTAGAGGATTGGGGAATTCGACATTCTTTATATGCACAACCTTGTGGGAAGAGAACACATCTTCCACCAGCTCCATACACTTTGTTTAGTTCAAAAAAAAAACATTTTGTAAAAGATTGTATGAATTTAAGGGGCCTGATGGTTACTGCTAAAATTTCAAAAGATGCGTGTCATTGGAAGATTGCAAAGTTAGTGGACTGAAGTCGCATGATTATCATGTTTTACTGCAACAAATGCGATTGGTTGCAAGAAGTTTGTCAAGTCCAAAACAACTCCAGAGTTTAAGGTAAAAGTAACACATTTAATATTGATGAGATGCGAAAATCAATCTGGATTTTTTAATGCATGTTTTCATTTTATTCTTTGGAATTGAGTCAAAAATATCAATCTATTAGAGATAATTTGATACGCTATACATGTAGTCATAAAGGAATTGCTTGAGTGGCCGATGATTTGGTAAAAATTACTACCTTATATACCATAATATTTATTAGCTAGTTAGTCATTGTGGCGTGTTGTAAAAAATATTCTATAAACATAGAAAAAGGCGAGTCCTCAGTCATCTTCAGTCTGTCGAGAACAAGTTTGGATCAAATCGCACACACGAAAGAATGGTAAGCCAGTAAATTCGATTGTCGCAGATGCTATTGTAAGTACATTGAAATTTTATTAGATAATAATATGTTTATTATTGTGATGGTTCGATTGCGTATAATATGCATGTATGACAACATGTGTAGGAAAAAAATTAAACAAATACAGAGTGAATCAAATTCCAGCTCAACAACTAATTACAAAGACGATGCGCTTGCAAGAGTTTTGGGGCAGGATAGGCCAGGACGGTTGAGAGCAATGGGACGGGGTATGACGTACACCAAGGTAATGTGGTCACACATGGGGGATAAACAAACAATCGAGATGCAAAATAAAATTTCATAGTTAGACGCGATAGTTCGCATTCTTGTGAAAAATAAGGTATTTCTATTACACGACATATGGTTTTTAGCATTGCTCATTTGTATCTTATTTTGGCACTTCAAATTATTGTACATGGTTGTTGAAACAACATAACTTAATTTAACCACGGCAGCCATGTATGCATGTGGAGCATTGATTGTTTGGACCCATTTGTTGGTAGAACTTAATTTAACCACAACAGCTTATTATAATTATTGCGGACATTGTTATTGACAACTTTTGTTAAGGGGAAGCTATTTAAAATAAATTTTTTTTAAGGAGAAGACTACATAAAAAAGTAACCCCTTAACAAATTAACGTAATTTTACAAATTTACCCATGAAGCTTTATCTTCTTTCTTTTATTCATTAATGTCATGTTATATCGAACTGAGATATTAATTTCAGAAGGGGTGAACCAAACCTGCTCACATTGAATAAATGTGAACTTGCACTGAATTAATGTGAACTTGCACTGCATTTGACTGATTAAGATTTGCACAGCATTAATGTCATGTTATATCGAAATGAGATATAAATTTTGGAAGGGGTGAACTCACATTAAATTAATGTGAACTTGCACTGTATTTGACTGATTAAGATTTGCAATTCACTGAATATTAATTCCAACTTGCAATGACTAAATTTGAAATGGCATCGCATTGAATTTTTCATATCTTGTATTGAAATGACATGCAGCATATTGAGTTTAAACTTGTAATGAATTAATGTGAACTTCTTGTCAACTTTGCTTTGAGCCCTTTAATAAATTAAATAACTGGAATTCTCCTTCCAATTATTATAAAATAATTTACAAATGGAACATATCACACGAAAAAAATAAATTACAAATGAATTCAACGCATACATTCCCCAAAAAAACATTGGTATATAATGTTTGTGTTTGCCGTACTTCTCCAGGTAAAAGAAATAACAACATTAAGACATTTTTTTCTCCTTCTACTTCTTCAATAAAGCGTTGAAAGTACGGCTGTAACACCCCATAATTTTAAAAATTAAAATTAACAAATTTAAGAATACTTAATTGTTAAATTGAGAATTAAGGGAAACAGGTTACGCCGTTGCGTTCGTCTCGAAATTTTGCTTGGAATAGAGTCCAAGTTTTCGTAAATCGGATTTCGTATGAGGAAGTTATGGCACTCGGAAGTTTCAGTGATTTTATATAAATAAAAACAGTTCAGAATAATAAATTCGAAATTCAAATTCAAACAGGAAGCGGGTTGGGCGGGATTCTTCCCGCCCAAGGGCCAGGTTGACCGGGGGGTCGACCTACCCTATACAGGTCGACTAGGGGGTCGACCTGGGGGTTGACCTACCCCCTCCCCTGACCAGATCTGAAATGTGACGCTTTCAGACTCTCTGCTGATTCATTGGGACTGATGTGGCTATTCTAGATAACTCTATCTAGTTTGGATGGTTGGATTTGCTCCTAAGATAATCTAACGGCTTAGATTGATTTAAACTTCCATAAAAGAGTGCCTAGACTCGAACCCTAAACCTAAACAAAAATTTGTCTCTTGGCTACCATGCTGCTGCTGGGATAGTTCTTCTTCCTAAAGCTTAGGATTTAGCAAGTCAGAATTCCAATTCAAAAGACGAACGAACCATTCTCTTTTCTAACCTATCTTTGTGAGTACTATCTCTTTTACAGTATAATTAATAAATTAATTATGATGAGTTGTAATTGGATTATGAGAACATGTCTGTTGAATCACGTGATGTTGTTTAACATTGTTATCTTATGTTAGTAGATCTATTTCATTTGTCCAATTATACATGTTTAACTTGATTCATTTTATGCAAGTTTGGGATGTGAATCATATGCTAATTCGTATGTGAATTTTATGCAAGTTTGGGATGTTAAATCACATGCTAGTTTGTATGTGAATCTTATGCAGGTCCTTTTTTACATATGTTAATTCGTATGTGAATCTTATGCAAATTTGGGATGTTAAATCATATGCTAATCCATATATGAATTGTACACAAGTTTATATGTGAATCAAGTATATACATATGCTAGTTTATATGCAAAAACATGTGATAAATTGATATGCAAGTTGTAGAAATTCATATGCAAGTTTAGGTGAAAACTATAATCACATTTTTTTAGGTGAAAGTTATATTCACATATGAAAGTTTAAGTGAGACCCATAATTATATATGCAAGTTCACAATTTCATGTTTAGATCCATGGTAGTTTATGCAAATACATGATTCTATATGACCATTGCCTATGCAAATTATTGGCTATGCAAATTTATCTTATAATTTCTATTTGCAAGTTAGATCTATTTTTATGTGTTATGCAAGTTGTGGTGTTTTTTTAATAAGTTAAACTATTTGCAAGTCTAACATATTTCATATTCGAACGTGCGAATAGTATGGGGACAATGGGAAAATATTAATTATGTAAATTGTGAATTGACATAAAATGGATTTAAAAGCATATAATTAAATTGAGACATTAATTGATTTAATTTTTATACCTAAAAAGTATGGACATAATTTAGGTGACAATTATGGACATAATTAATTTTGAAATTATTGACAATTTGAATAGGGATAATTAATTCAAATTTAGGTGAAATAATGTGTAATAAAAAGCCTAAGACACGAGGTTAGATTCGTTTGTGCTGTAAGACTGCCCGGACCCGTCCGACAAATCCAGCAACCACAGACGGCAGTCTAATGTGAGAGGTCGAAGGCATAAAATTAAATGCGTAACAATTGTAAAGACACAAGGTTAGACACGTTTGCGGTATAATACTGCCCGGACCCGCCCGGCAAGTCCAGCAACCGCAAATGGGAGTCTAATGTGGGAGGTCTTACAAGGTTACAGTTATAATGAATTAAGAAACACTTAACCAAGATAAACATGTGGTGGGACATGGGGGTTAAGTGGGTGACATGGGTGACATGTGAAATATGATTAGAAACACTTAACCAAATTGAAACATGTAAGAAGACATGAATAAGAAGGGGTTAAGTGAAAAATTCTAGTGGGGACCAGGCATAGGTGGAAGGCTTGTGTCAAACATGGGGGACCCTTTTCAAACCAGTAAACCATTAAGTATCTTTGTGAGCTCGAGTTAGATCGAGGACGGGACACACTTACTGGGTTTGATTGTAAGAGGTCAAAACGGGTTAACGGTGGCAATGCAAGTCCAACGGGGTCATGTGCATGCGTGGGCCCGGGCTGGTAGGTAAGACGTTGTTGCATCGTGTAGATATAAGCCGTGAATCTTTAGCGGTATCGCGTTGCCACTTTTTGGAGTGATACACCCCACTGTGGGACCGACACGGGTATCTATGAGTTAGGGAGCCGATCGAATGGGGGTAGTGGGCACAACTAGTGGAGATAGGGGTAGACAACGCCTATGAAGGCAGCTAGGGGTACACGAAACTACCATTATCATTATTAAGTTTAGTTGGTGGGGATCAACGTTTAGGGTGTTTAGTGTGGTGCAATTTAGTAATTATCTTATTTGGCAAGCTGTGTAGTTTGCAATTGATTATTTGCAACATTGTGTTTTGTCATTTGAATAGAATAGTGCACTTCTAAAGTGCTAGTGCGGTTCAGGTACCATCCTACCAATTTTCTAGTTAAAATAAGTTTGGACAAATGAGTTTTAGCAACTATCCAAATCCATTATTCCATTAACTAGTTAGGCCTGTTTCACACGCTATTATATATATATATATATATATATATATTTGGTTTATACATTTTAAAGTTGATATTTCATTTGTTTTGCTAAAGGCTGTTTATACATTTTAAAGTTGAGATTTCATTTGTTTTTCTTTTTCGTAGTGCAAGTTGAATTGCAAAACAAACACAAACTCAGGAAAAATAAAGTTTAAGGATTACTATTTTGGTGAGAGAGTAAAGCAACTAGTGCAGGGTATCAATATGACGTTGATTTAGAATCAATTAACCAAGTTTTGTTACCTTGTTAAGTTTCTTGTCTCACAAATTTAGTCTAACACCTATCCACTATATTGAAACTTGGAACTGCAAGTGTCCCCTTATTTTAAGGCCGAAGTTCATGCCTGTCTAAATGAACACTGCACTAGTACTTGTTTTGTGGAACTTGAAACCCATATGGGACCACTGTTGTACCATGGGTATTTTTCTGAAAACCTGAGATACGTCCCTGTCTTGATGTATACACCCATCCCATGTGTGCATTGCTGCACCATTTTCAGTGTGTGTAGCCAACCAGTATGATGCATTTGATTGTGTATGTGGAAGTGGCGTGTGCACCAGGTCATTAAATGCTGTGTCGGTTTTACATGTAGTTGGTTACAAATATATCACATGTGCCAATTACGTTTTTGTTACTTAGCCAAGTTGGTTATAATTTGTTTAGTTCTTTCTTATTTACATATACTGACTAACATACGTACGTTTGTGCTTCTTTTTGGAAGGTGTTGTATGATGCTTTTTGAGGTTGATACAAGATGTCACTCCATCTTCTTGTCATGGTTGTCCACTTTTATGAAAATATTTTTAGATATCTATGTTTATTTCTTTATGTATGAAATATTATGGATATATATTTTGTGATTTGGCTTATGACTCCATTTGTCTGCGTACATTAATGTGATAATTGTGGTTTCTTGATATTAGTAGAATTGAAAATTATAAGCATTGAATGTTATGACAGCAAAAATGTGCAATAGAAATATTTTTAATAGCTTTGTTGTACTATAGCATCATGGTAGTGTCATAGAAAATATTTTGTAAGAAGCAAACAGTTTTTATAGCAACAAAACGTTGCTGTAGTAGATAATAACTTATTTTCTATAGCCTATCATTGCGTCATAAAAGCTTCATGTGATGATTCCATAGCATGTTTATATATCATAATAATATGACATGCTAACGTATTATAGCAATCAAATGACAACATAAAAGTTCTATAGCACGTTTACTAACGTCATGGAAAAGCGGTTTCATCAATATGGCCCTGTTTAAGATTGCAACAAAAGTACGTTTTCTATTGCAAGAATTACACGTTATAATATCTACCATATTTTTAATAACTTGTTGATATATGACGTTTATAGAATCATCATAGAAAGTTTTTATGACAATTTTTAATCGTCATAAAAAGGTATTTTTGTTGTAGTGACACTTTGGTGCGCCAGGTAGGGGATTTTCCTTAATCCATGGCAAACAAATGAAAGAAAGATACAACATCCTATTGTCCCGCAAACACCGATGCAGCCGATACTAATGCTACAGAAGCCAGTCACGAAATTTCCTCTCCTGAAGATATGTCTCGATTTCTTACCCGGGATGACATGGATAAAATCATGGTCGAGTTAAGAGACCATCTCAGGATAAACTCCTCAAACGACAGCAGCAGTTGATGGATCGCATTCTCGGTCGACTAGAGACAGGATTGAACGCTTCAACATTAATTCCTCCACCAGGCGAGACTGGGGCAACAACTGATCTTTGGTCTGCACAGAATCAGTCCACTGATCAGGCTAAACCTTTATTTCATCCTAGTTTGGTCCCACTAGCCGATCGATCACAACCAGGAGTATCGCTTCCAGCAACCAGTGCAGCTGCAGTAGCAGAACCTCAAGAGGCTCGCGATCAAGATCCAGATCAGTCGAACGCTTTACCCCCATTCTTGGGAACAGCTCGACCTATCGAACTAGTCAAGCAACCACCAGGTCCATCAGAATCAACACCATTCCCATTACAACCCAGAATCTTACCACAGACCAGTCTAACCACTCTTCACCTTCAAGGAAGAGCTGGTGCGGCCTTCTCTTCGAACCAGGTAAGCCACCCCGCCATACCGGTCCTCACAGCGGCAGAAGAAAACGCTACCGTAGACTCTACTAACCTCGCTCCCACAAGGGGAACCTTCGAGCTCCGAACATCACATGTTATGCTGGATTAGCCTAGTCTCTCTATTACGGGTACGGCTCGACCCACTACTCCTCAGGTTCAAGAGGGGCCAATCTCCCTAGAACCATCTACCAGAGCTCACCTTCCCCCACACCTTCACTCAACTCTCGGAAGACGGGCCCAGCCAACGGCCGCCCTTCCGAGTTTTGCTAGATCCTCGCACTGAAGCTTCCCTGGATACTGAGTTAAATTCATGGCAACGACTCCTCGGGGATGGAAATCAGCTTGGAAGCATCATCCAACGCTTTACTCGGGGCACTTCCTCGCAGCAAGACATAGATAATGTCAATCGCAGCCCTTTCACTAGGGAAATCAGAAACTCTCGAAACCCTCCGGATTTCAAGTTCCCATCTATCGATCCATACAATGGTCGCACCGATCCAACCATTCACCTCATGTGATACATGCGACATATGGAAGTACTCGGCGCATCGACCAACGTCATGGCTAAGTGCTTCCCGCTCTTTCTCACTGATATAGCCGGAATGTGGTTTCGACAGCTGACAACGGGGTCGATCAGCGGCTGGAACACTCTGGTCACCCGATTCATCGAACAATTCAGAGTACATATCTCTCGACCGAAGAGCGTTATGTTCTTATCCACCATCAAGCAGCGATCAGGAGAAACGCTCAGATCCTTCCTCGAAGGGTTCAATGCGGTAGTAGCATCAGTCGATTGGCTCGAGCCATCGATGGTACTTATGGACGCCATTGCAGGAGTTCAGAACCAATCAGAATTCTCAGTCTCTTTAACCAGAGATCCCCCCATGGATATAGATGACTTCTATTCCGAGGCCGAGCGATTCCTCCGACAAGAAGATGCCAGCATTGAGATAGAGAGCCTTGAGGTCCTAACCGCCAAACAACAAGGTCCAATCAACAACAACGGCCAGAATAAAGGAAGATGAAAGGCCCTGAAAAAGAGCGAGCATCATGTGCGACCTCAGATCGAAAGTAAGTATGACAAGTACACCGAACTCGACACCTCTCTGCTCGATCTCTACCTTGACATACGAGGGTCCCTGCCCACTCCAAGACCATCTCGACGAGAACCAACCCAGATGGAGCTTGATTCTGCCAAACATTGCGTGTTCCACAACGTAGCTGGACATAGCACCGATGAATGCTGCCATCTGCACGATCTCATTGAGGACCGAGTCAGAAAAGGGGAGCTTCCCGAATATGTCAAGAGTCGATCCCTGGCCTTGCCGCCACGGCCTTCTGCCTATGCTTCTCAGGTCAATCCATGAGCTCCTAGAAACGGAAGGGACCCTGAGACTAGCACTCGCGGCATTATCATTAATTAGATTTTTCTGATGTATTTCTTTCAATAAAAAGGACACCTTGATGTACACATGTATGGGGTTAGGATTTAGCTCCTACGCATGCTCTATAATCAATCGATGTCCTCTTAGAATTTCTTTTTTGTGTAATAATTCTTTAGTTGCTATGAATGCTCATTTACAAATATGGATAATGTTCGGGAAACTCTAAAGTTGAGCATGGATAATGCCCACCCTCCCCTCTTTTAATGTGGTCAGCACGAAAGCCGACCGCTATATCTTAATACCTACTCCCCTAGCCAAGTGTGGTATACTTCTTTAAGACGAGTATGGATGATACTCACCCCTTCTTTCCCTACACCACGAGCTTTTACCGCTCACTGGACACACTAATCTAACATGAGTCGAGCACAGAAAACACTTTCCCTAAGCCGAGTATGGTTAATACTCGCCCTCTCTAAACCGAGTATGGTTAATACTCGCCCCCTCTAAGCCGAGTATGGTTAATACTCACCATCTCTAAGCTGAGTATGGTTAATACTCGCCTACTCTAAGCCAAGTATGGTTAATACTCGCGACTAAGCCGAGTATGGTTAATACTCACCACCTTTCAAAGCCAAGTGAAATAAAATGCTCGATCAATTAGCCTTCTCCAAACCAAGAACGGTTTACTTTTGTCTTTGTAGGAACTAACTCTCTTGAAGGCGATCATTATCTCGGCCTTAATATGGTTTCCGATAGTTGTCGATTTTCCAGCCTTAATACGACCCAGTTCGGTCGTCGGTTTTCTGGCCTTAATACAACATTGGAACCGTCGGATTTCTGGCATTAATATGGTCCGGCGCGACCATAGCTTCTCGAGCAATTGTGCTTCGATTATATTTCAGAACACACCTCCCTCTATCGAAGAAGATGCATTCTGAGGGGCAAAGTGTTAACCCTCTTTTTGGTAAAAGACGCAGCGGGCCAAATCGAAGCCCAAATGCACAACCGATCGAGTTAGACAGATCGCATTCCAGGAAGGCCTGCAGAAGCCCGGCCCGAGGTAGCCGCATATCGGGCCAATCAAGTTGATATCTTACCCCGGAAGACTCGCTCTCCCATTCAACCGAGAGAACCGCTCTAGCACAGGGCTCATCGACCGAGTATTTCAGATCTACATGAAATATCCAGCTGGGTAGTTCAAATACTTGGACCGACTCTCAAGGAAGAAAAGCAGTCAACCATATCCGGACAAAGCTCTACTTCTGATATACCTCATCGTGGATGCCACGTCGACCACAATTTCCGAGGATACTATTTATGAATAGTGGAATCAGTCTTCAGTCGCTATTCTAACCAAGTGATGGATTCCACGTGTCCGAGCTTTCCCAGAAAGGCCGGGCCACGTCACAACAGCCCAAGCTACTATCCTACCTATAAATACCTCAAAGCTTAAAGAGGAAAGACGATTTTTGGAGAGACTTCTCTGACCTTTCTTTTTACGGCTCATATATACTTCTTCTTCTTCCCAGAAAAACATTATCTGGAAGAGAAAATAGCCGCCTTCTCTCTTTTCTCCAAATAGAAAAACAATTGTACTTGAAAAGCAAAAGTAATATATAAATATATGTATATATATATATATAAAGTGGACGTAGGCACCGTCTTTGCGAACCACTATAAAAATTATGTGTGTTTTCCCTGTTTCCTTTTTTCTACATTTTATATTCAGTGTTCGTGTGTTCTATACACGATTGGGGGTTGATTGTCACTAGTGACCAACTTTTGACGTTAACATTTATCATCTCCAACCAATCCTATCTTTTATCTATGAACATATAATCTTTTATTTTGTTCCTTGAAGACCTTATAACCATTTTGGCTACTAATCAATGAGCCACTTTCAAAATAAGTAAGATATCTACTAAATAATACACGCATATTTATATATTTATATACTTCAATATACATAAGAATCCACACTGCAAATGTATATGGAAATTTATGTATTTCTTTAGTTTCAAGGACGTTAGCAAATGAGAATCAACTAAATTGTAGCTTGAACACCAAACCTTCTAAGCACTTATTTGTTAATTCTTTTGTGGTAATTCAAATATCACCTAACGAATTATAATGGTTTATTTGATTCCAAATACAAAAGAATAGTTCAAAAGTGAGATCCTTAAGTTGTTTCATCAATGTCTCAATTAAGAAACACAACTTTAATCTCCACTGGATATTGCTTTAAAATAAAATATGTAATAAACTCCCAAGTGATTCTAATGAGTCGTTTACTAAATCTAAGAGAATATTACTTGAAAGAAGACAAAATTAATTAAGAATGATTTTTTTATAAAAGACGCATTATATAATTTCATATCATCCACTTAATTCCCTTTAGGTTTGAATAGTTATTCACAATCCATAGTCATGTTACCTAAGCTAGAGGAAAATTCCAAACTTTATTGTTCATATAGATGTACACTATGTGTTCATATCTTAAATCCACTTTTAAGATTCGTACCTTATATGGATTGATGTAAGTACATAAAGTCAATTTCACCAATCCATTATTTATCTTTAAGGAGAAATGCTACATAATCATCTGGAACATTATTTCTTCCTCTACATGATCATACTTTATTTCTCCCTCCAAACTCACATCCAAAAAAAAAAATGATTGTATTTTCTGCCTTAATTTTTTTAGTATGGATTCATAAAACTATAAATTTTAAACCGCTTATAATATCAATAAGATATTTATTATCTTCAATGTACCAATCTAAAATTATTTAGTGCTAAAGCATATAATCATAATTATTACCAAATCGAACTTTAAAACCTTAGTATTTAGCATAATTCGAAACATTAGCAGCTTTAATTTCAAAGGAATATTTGAATTTACTCATAAATCAACCATATTATTTCTTAATGAACAATGATAACAGTATTCACTCATATTAGAAATAAAAAAACTTAAACTTGTCCCAACGATGTCATAACAAAAAACATGTAGCAATCTGAACTTCCCGGCTGGTCTAAACCGAACAAGAAGGCGAATAACTTTGAGAACAACACTCATCAGAACGCAAACAATAGAACATTTCATTGTTGCTACAACATTTTTCATCAGAGTACAAGAATATAACAGAGTATGAATAAATAATATATATTAGAAAAATATCAGAGATTAAAATACATTACATAGCAGCGGAAAAATAATACAGAACACAACTGAAAGAGATACACAGGTACAAATCTTTCCGAATATAGCTCCAGTTTTAAATCCAGGATCCTGGGAAAAGAAATATGCAAAACCAAAACTACTAGCTGCCCAGGTAGAAAATATGGGCACCTAGAGTTTAGGTTAAAACAATAAACTCCAGATCAGTCATGGGACTGGTGTGAGAACTAAAACAATTATTAAATCTTTACTTTAAAAATAAAGTAAATCAAGGGACAAGCCGTATAACACGGAATAGGTTTTCTTCCAGGAATACTAGGATATAAAACAAACAGCGTAACGCTTTTTGGAAAATCGAAGCTATTTAAGACTCAGGTCCCATCACACAATGCAACGCAAGCCGGAGGATAGAGATTTCCCTTATAATAGCCAAACATGCTTGGTACGTTTAAAAACAAATCATTTTGATATTACTATAAGTGTATAGTGCCAAAATTAGCTTCAAATACAAATGTATCAATCATAAACGCATGGGTACCATATATCATGTCGCCATACTAGTTCTACAACTAAAACCGAAAAATGTCGTATTGGAAATTGGATTTCCATCTATGAGTCGAGGCAAGGGATGGCTCCTCACCGATTCGAGACACTCTAGCAAATGCCTCAGGATTACACACCGCGGGTCAACCCTTGGTTCCTACATGGTCAGTCCACACATACTTTAGTGGATTAGTTATTCTTGAACACACGTTTCCTGGTCCTATCGGACCTATCCATCGGCCCCGTAGTGACTGATATATCCGAGGCGCCTAGCTATCCATCATCCACATCGGTAAAAAAATGTAAATGTCTAGGCTCTATACCATGACACCACCCATAGCTAGAAGGAAACATCATGTCCTCTCTGCGTCCCTTATCCCCTTTTTGACTCATACCAAGGTGCGAGGCTCGCGAATTAACGCTATACACAAAGCTCTACTATTTAAAGCCATGCTTTGATCATCAATCACAAGACTCTGCTTTTCAACAAGAAGCCTTGATCTTTTACATCCTAGCATGCCACACAGGCAGTTCACGCCATGTGACCGATGTCTATCGATATATAACCTCTAAGCTCATACGTCTTAGAGAAGTGTGTTAAGCAAGAGAATAAATTCTCTGCCACCAAGCAGATATATATTTAATAGAGATCAATCAACACAGAATAAAATCCAATGTCAGACACACATCCATTTACTAGTTCATTCTGGGTCTGAACGAAACTGGAGGCACCTTATTCCTCGTCCCATATGTCCAGTACAGGAGAGAGGTCCTCGCATATCCAGTCGATCTCAAAGTACGTCTGGACGATCACCACTTATTAACTCTCTTGGGTGTACAGCCCAATCAAGACATCAGTAATCATCCAAATGATGTGAAGAACTCCGGTCTTCAACCACCATATCCATCATCGACTTATCGTCGAATCAATTATTCAGAATGGGTATAAACCTGGCCTTTCCGAGTAATTCGCGTATATCATAAACAAGTGCTATGAAAACACAACATACGCCTCATTCCAATTCAGAATATTATTTTATTCAAATATTCACATCTTTAGGGAAAGGTTCCCATAAATTTTATCAAAGATAAATTATTTTAAATTTATCCTTTAATCTTCCTTTGGATATTAATTTCCAAAAGATTCATTTACCTTTTCACAATTCTAAACCAAATTAAGGTTTATAAACTAGTCGTGATTATCAAACCATATCGAAGTAATCATTTCTTTTATTATCCCAATCCCAACCTATCCTTCCCATGGAGCAAAACTATTAATACTCCATATCTAACACCACGGTGTTATCAGTAAAATTAATTACCATTTCACATTCCAATCTAATTAAAAATTTAACTATTGCTTGAAGTAAAACTGATGATACTCCATTCTCGGTCATTCCCCAAATTTGATAATTTAAATTATTACATTCACATTCCAATATAATTAAAGATTCATTAAAACTCCACTAGTTTTAATCTTCCCAAAAATCAATATTAATGATTATTTATCTTTGGGAAATCAAACATGCTGCATCAACAATCTACACTGTACCATTGATTTCTGCCGATATGTAACATCTAATCTCATATGTCTCAGAGAAGGGTGTTAAGCAAGGGAATAAATTCTCCGCCACCAAACAAATATATATTTAGCAGAGATCAACAATACAGTTTGAAATACAATGTTAGACATGTAATCCTGTCTTTAACTAAGTTAAAGAACCAATGTCATTTAAAACATAGTTCACGATAAACCAAAAATCACATTCCATTAATTATGGAATCTTCACGGAAAACAGATCAATATATAATCAATATCAATTTCCATATCCGACTAATAATATAAATGGAATAACGACAAAGCCTTTTAAATTCCATATATATTAATAGTCTTCCTCCACAGAAGCTCATTTCGATTATTACCAAATCGAATTCCATTCCATTCCAATTTATTTTATTAAATTGGAAAACTTTACTTTGGAAAATACCATTAATCTTAGTAATAAGATTTATATATTCCAAATCACATTTCACTATTAATCGGGCTAAAGAACGAATGTCATTAAAAACACAGTTCACAATAAACCCAATTCACATTCTATTTTATTCCAATTACTAATTATAACTGGAAACTCTAATTATCTTAATTAAAAGATTTATTCTTCTCACATAGGACATCATTCATGACAGACCCAAAATCCAATTTGATATTAAATATAAGGCTCTAAACAGAAATTATATCAGCTTACATTCAATATCAAATTCTTAAACCAACACATATCGTATGGGGAGTACGATATATATTTATCTTCCAAATTCCTCCACAATATCTGTATAGTCACGGAATCCAATGTCGAAATCTCCGAAGATGATTTCTATACAAATCCATTCCAATTTATATATATTGGAAATTTCTGGTTATTTTAAAACCAATTTTTCTTTCAAATTGTAATGGCTCGCAAATCCGTACTATATGAGTTGACTACATACGTCACACGTCCAACCCAAATATCACATAAATACTAATCATTTTTTTATAAGAAAAAGGTAGAAGAAGAATAGAAATAACAACACAGAATCTCATAATGCCGCAGAACAAAAAATAATATATCATAACTTTTGAAATACAAAATTTTAACTGTATAACATACTATTATCAGAGTACCACACTTACAACATAACGGAAATAAAAATACTATATAACTAACACTGAAGCCTCCTGCTCCAAGCTCCTTTAGATAGATCTGTAAAATCCTGAACTACTTGACTACCCATATAAATTTAGGCACCCAAGAGTTTAGGTAAAACAAAACAAAATAAACTCTGGGTCAGTCATGGGACTGGTATGAGTAAATAATTTAAACAGTTTGAGAAAATAAACGATATCTCATAAGACCAAGCCATATAACACGAAATGGGTTTTTCCCTTATGAGAATCCAAAACAACTGATTCAACTTTCAAAAATCCTTTTGAAAGAAACGATAATTTTTATATCAAAACTCTTTTGATATTATAACAGTGTCTAAATCAAATAAATAACAATCTAGTGGAACGTTTGCATCTCACGCTCCAATATATAATATACAATCAAAACCGCGAGCACTTATTGGGTAATGAATTTTCAACTATGACAAGGTATGGAACCACCTTCCGATAGTGTATCTCTAGAGGAGAATACATTGGGTTCAATAAGAACATCTTGTAACCCGGCCACACATGACCGACCACTCATTTCGCTTGAGTGCATCAAATGTATATCACCAACGATTGGGATCAGCAACCGTTTTCCCAAATGGGACAACATTGAATAGAATAAAGAATGAAATGAATTTATTTAGATAGGTGATAATACACCCTAATAGGTTCTACCCACATAGCCATGCTGCCTGCCCAATTTTTGTCATTTCCTGGTTGTTGAGGCCTGAGGCTACGATTTCTTATCATTCATTAATAGCACAATCACATTGGATGCCACATTCTCAGATCCGTTAATTATTAATTGATTTGCACAAATATATTTTGGATATTATGCTAAGAGAATAAATTCTCCACCACCATATATATTTGTACAGAACAAAATATGGGATCATTGGAAATACTTTGTCAGACATTCGTCCATATACGTTCGTTCTGGGACTGAATGAAACCGAAGGCATAATTTCCATTAATAGAAAAAGCCCTTGCACTCTAATCTATCTCCGATTATCTTCATATAATCCGATTCACAATGCTACTGCCAATACGGAGTGGTTCACGGATAATAATCCAACTGGTCTCTCCATGTTGACAACGATATTGGTAAATACTTCAATGGTCGGTTATTTAACTATCGAAGAAAACAAACAAACATTCATCCATAACATCCAAAAATCACTGGGCCTTTTAATTAGTATTCCTTAATAAAATCACTTCTTCATTTCCTTATCAATATTTGTTATCCCAATTATTATCAATAACTATCTTTGCCTTTTACGCTATATTGGAAAACATTTTTGTATATCGCATTCTTTTATTTTCTATACTTAGAAAATATCTTCTATTTGTAGTTGGAAATATTCCAATTATTTATCTCTTCCACGACCGTTCATTTCTACACCCAGGAAATATTTATTATTATATTTCAAAAATTCCACTTATTTAGGTTAAAACGAATGTTGTGTAAAATATCGTAACAACAACCCAGAATACTGTATTCAACTAAATCTTATTCAAACATTTATCTTCGAGTCTGATCTTGCCATTTATCGGTTAAAAATGAAATCAATCAAGCTGTGGTATAACTACCTCTCAGACCTTGATTGAAACCATCCTTAACTTCAAAACAGACAAGACCGCGTACCTCGAATAACCAACATCATAAAAACTCAATATTCATTTTTAAACCCGAAACGTTTCTCTTTCTAATTTTACCATATTTAATTATAGATTTCCTTTCTATTTATAATATTCTATTTTGAATTCGTTTCCTTACCGAATTCAATATATATTGATTTTTTTTACTTATCAAATTTTCTTAAAAATATTCTAACTCCTTAAATTTCCGTAAAATTTTGCCATAACCTCCATTGTACGGGTCACTCGGTACAACTACAAAATGCCTCTCTGGGCCCTTTCCATTCAAAATAGAAAATTAAAAACCCAAGCGGCTTACCGATCCGGCGCATAAAATCTCATATTAAATAAAATATGTACCTTTTGGCCGGGCATTTCAATTTATATCTCTTCATAAACTTCATTTCAAACCTACTTAACACATATCCAAATATTCTTATTTGGTTTCAACTCAATCCATTCGTCTTAACCCAACTCGCTAATTTATTTTCTAATTAGCTATTTTGCCAATTTCACTTCTTTGTTTGAACATAACATGTTCAAATAAAATATTAACTTGCTTATAAACAACTTGAATTCAATTTTTAGTTCAAGTTTCCTTTTGGATTTCGAATAAAATTTCTCAAATCACCTTCACTTATTCAAAGCCCAATTTCGTATCAAATTTCGATTAACTAATTATTATTCAAATTAGTTAGTTCTATTCAATAACTAAAAATCTGATTTTTGTTTCAAAAATCATTTCACTTACACTGCTTGAGTTCATATTTATTTTACAACTCAAATCTAGATTTTTCTAATGGAATTTCGGATTTATTTACTTAAAACCCTTTTATTTATTTAAATAAACCATTATGGTTTTATAATAGCTATGGCGTTGTTTTTCTGGAAATTTGATTTTGACATAACTCAAAATCTGTTAGACGAAATCCAGATTTTTCCCTTCCATAAGAAAACTGTTATTCAATCGATCTTGATGATTCTTGTTTCGAGAAATTCCAACTTAAATTGAGTTATATACACTCAATTGAAGTTCGAAACGACAATTTACGAACTGCCACGCTGTGGAGAGTTTGTTTTAATTATATTTAAATATAAACGTTTAAACTTCTTTATTAATAAATTTCAACTCCATTCTAATTTGTTTTAATATATTTTTAACCAATTTTCCCAACTCACCTAATATTTTTGATTTTCCCTACTCGTCGATTATTTCATAATTCAATTATAATTTTATTTACAACTCAATCTGTTGTATTAAATTCCAATTCACTTTATAAGTAAATTATTTATAAAATTCATAATAATCGAATTCTAATTATAAATCACATGGATTTATTTCAATTCTATTTATATTCCGAATATCGGAATAGAATTTATCGTCCTATTTCAAACCGTTTTCCATTTCACTTTTCATTTCATACTTGAAATATTAACTTCTAAATTATCCAACGATAATTTATTTCCCTATTTTTATAAACATCGTTTATAAATAAATTTTCTTGTTTTAAAATTTAAAACAAACTTTCCTTTTAAATATTTATTTAAAACCCAATTCCTTTTATATTCCGAATTCTGGAATAAAAATTATCATTCCCTTTTCCGAAATGATTTCAAGTTATACTTTTAAATTCATAGTTGAATTTAAAATTTCAAATTATCTCTTGATAATTAATTCATCATATTTATAAACACCATTTATAAATTTTCTTGCTTTATTATATATTTAAACAAGTTCAATTTCGAAATCTACTTAAAACCAAAATTTTATTTTGGAATATTTTATTTTTATAACTTTCATATATAATGTATAATATATTTTCATATTAAATTTCAATTTCTATTTAATACAATTTAAATATCCTTTCTGGATATAATTTATTTTTTTATAAATTTGACATAGTCGAATTCTAACGATAAATCTGTTTGGATTTATTTTAATTCAACTTACATTCGAACATCGGAATAAATTTCATCATTTCCCTTTTAACATGATTCCCAATTCATTTTAAATTCTTAATTGAATTTAAATATTTTAAATTATCCAAATGACAATTTTCACCTTTCTTTATAAACATCGTTTATATTACCTGTTTATATATTTAAACAAGTCTCATTTCAATTCCATTTGAAATCATAATTCTACCTCGGAAAAAGAAATTTCCCTTTTCAAATTCACACTTGTATTTACATTTTTCCAATTATCCAATGATAATTCATTTCACTTCATTTATGAACATCGTTCTAAATTCACTTCAGTTTCCTGATTATTTAATTTATAAACATCGTTTATATATTTAATACTTGTTTTATTTATTCAAAACAAGTTAATATCTTTATACTCCATTCAAAATTCAAATTCTATTTTAGGAAAATAGATTTTTCCCGTTTAAATCTCAAAATCCCATTTTACGATATTTTAATAAATCAACATTTAGGCCCAGTGATATTTAAGCACCCAAACCATTCAATTATTAATCACAGGATTTCTAACACATCATATATGATTATATATATATATATATATGAAAACAAACAAATAATAATATTTTTGAGGAATCCACTTGGATCCCTCCAACCTGCTTTCCTGCATCCACAGACATTAGCCAACATAAATAATACCCATCCTGCTTCGAGGCAGAATATCACGGTATAGAAGGTCATCCACTATCATAGCGTGGGGCGTATAGGGTCATCCACTAATGATACTGCGAGCATCCGCTAATGGTACTGCAGAACTATCCAACCACCAATACACACACACACACATATATATAATAGCCACAAACAACAAGCCTAAATAACTAATATATTTATATATTAGCCACAATAATATTTCGATGCATTCAAACAACCAACAAACGGTATATAAAAATTATTTAAATAAAATTCAGAGAGTGAGTTTACTCACCATGATTTTTATTCGTCGAACTATTTGATTTAAATTAAAATCAAACGACATTTGATTTTAACATAAATCTGAACAGGCTCAAATCTCTATCAAACCAATCCGGCATATAGGTATTGCTACTAAGCATCCAAGGCGATGAACGACTTTGAATTGAATCTAACATGAACAAGTTATGATTTTTATAAGATTTCTCTTTAAAGTCATCAACATTTAATTAACTAAATTAATTAAATGAGTTTACCTAACTGTTCCCTTTGTATAGAAAAGTGAGGAACCAGTCTTCTCCCCCGTTGCTAACAATAAATTGAACCTGCTATGTCCTCACTAAAAGGATATCCAAACTCATGAACCTCCACCATTTGCAGAGACTAATGCACCCCATACTACACTTCCTTTATGTTCTTAAACATCCATTCCTTATCTTGAAACCACTCTTGGATCACCCTTATCTGGCATCAGATAACACATTGAAAGCATCAACCAATTCCTCAACCCCAGTTTCAATTCGGATGTCACCAGATCCCTAATTTGATTTCTCTATCAAAAGTCACTATTTCAAGCATCACATTCCAAGCGTGCGAACTGCTCTTGCATCACAGTCACTCACGGTTAGCAAAACACTCAGTAATACTCTATGTTTCCATCCACCAGCCTTGCCATCGATCATCTCTATCGGATCTCCCTGCTGTAGTTATGAATTCACGTGTTTTCCTCCTTTAGTCGCAACCTGGAATTGCGGTAATCCCCTCTAATTTCCATTCGCAATCCAATTGAACAAGTCATGACTCATTTTCACGTATCTACAGACCATCGAAGTTCCTCCCAGTACCACCACTACTTGCACTTCATAACCCTAACCCATTAATCACCTAGCAGTTCAATAAGTCACCCTCAGATCCAATCGGTTTCACTACCTTAACCCTAATTCGTCGTGGAGCCCAAAACACGAACTCGAACACACACCGGATCTTCGAACGCAAATGTTTTGTTGCTCTTGAACCCTCGGCTTCATTCGAATTCGAACTTTAATTTGATTTAACTAATTCGAGGAGGGCCATTTTTTCAAAGCTTTATAGTTGGAATTAAAGAATAAGGAAAAGAATCGACTTTACTTTAATACTGGTAAGGGAATGGCCATTTTATTTTGAACTGAACAGAAAAAATAAAATGAACGAGATGGAATCAAATAAAGAGGAAAAGAAATGAGGTTAGTGTGATTTTATAAAGGAAGAAACTTAAGCGTTAAGAAATTTGGTTTGTGTGATTTAACATTGTACTGTATATTAATTTACTTAGGGGAGAAGGAAACCCCTTTTTTATTTGTTTATTTTAGTTTTTAACTTAACTGATACTTTAATTAATTAAATTATCTTACGGATTTCGAACTCCTATTTGAACACAACAACAGGTCTTCCTAGGGTTAAACCACTATTCTGAACACACTGAGACATGTTTCAAAGCTTTGTTAGATCATATGGAGAAGATATTAATTTAAATCGATATAAATTAAATTCAAAACATTAATTCCTTGATAATAAATAATTATTATTGTCTCCATTTAGTTAGAATTCATATTGATAATTTGAATCATTTCTGATACAGTTTAAATTGTCGAATTCAATTATATTTCGAATTACGATAATTCGATATATTCTAAATTAAATTATATTCAATTGTTAAATCGATAACTCAAATATAAAAATTCATTTATATTATAAACTTATTAAATATTTAAAACCATATTAAATATTTAAAATATATTGTCCAAAAATCCGGGTCGTTATACAAATCCAATTTATTTATTTAAAAACGTTGGATTATCTTTCTAGTTAATAACTAGTTCATTTTGATAAAAATATATTTTTATCTTTTCAAATATGGAATTTTTCATCCCAGTTCTTTCCACATCATTTATTATGATTTTACACAAATTACTAATATTTTTAATAATTTTATTAAGGCCCTTTGAGTCAATTTCCATAAACGATTATCGAACTGCATTTACAGCGACCTTTTCCAAATTTGATTTGGACATAATTTCAAATCCAACCGTTAGATTTCGAATCTCTTATATTCGTTGGAAAGATCTTTTCGATACAAACCCAATGGTTCTAGTTTTAAGAGAATTCAATAGTCGGATCTCCCGTAATGTCAATTCAAAGTCAATGGTCGAAATTCGCGAACGGTCGCGGCGCGGCGCGTTCTATTTAGGCCATTATATTATATACATAACATATTTTTCGCTCAAAACATATTTTATAAATTCGTTTTAAAATCGATTCCCACTTTCATTTCAATTGTAAGTCAAAATTGAATACTCTTTATCATTATAATATTTAAATGATAATATTTTCAAAATATCTGATTTTGAAATCATTTCCTTTTCGATATTCATTATAAAAATGAATAAAATAGATATAAATATCGTTCGCGTTAAAATGGCGCAAATCTAGTCAACACGGCTTCACACATTTCAATATTTTCGTGTCCATCCAGAATCGGACATCAAATACACATTTTTATCCTTTAATGAATATTATTTTAAATATTCGTTATTTAAAAATATTTCCTTATTTTAAAAATATTTGTTCCTTTTGAATTGGAATCAGACCCAATCAATTACCATCTAATTTATTTATATGGATTTCATACAACACATGTACACAACAATAATGACAAACCATCATCCATCATCTAGTGTGCATTACACAAATGCTTAAGCATTAAATATAAATAATTAATGCTTACAACAGTCTGTCAACCAATCGACTAACACATAACTAAACAATTGGGATTAGTATATGCCAAATATCATCCCAATACCAGTGTGGGGTTTCAACCAACAAATACTGAATATTATTTGGGCAATTAGGCGATGTGTAAAATTTATCGTCCCAATCAATATTAGTTAAATGGATGTACATAAACAAATCGTCCGATTTATAAATGAATATTTACTTTCATTTCAGGAGAATTCTATGTCGTTCATATATACATTAAAAATTATGTTTTTAACGGTAAAATATTTATTTCAACACATGAATATCTTTAATAGTTCGTACATTCAATAAAAATGATATTTTTATTGTTCAAACATTTTACTCAACACATGAATATTTTATACAGTTCATATACACATTAAAATTATATTTTTAATGAATAAATATTTATTTTAGAAAATTTCGGCATTATAACGGCGCGATATTAAAACCCGAGTAATGTCTAGCACTACCCCTCTCCCGATACTGGCTCGCGCCATACACAATAATCACAACCAATTCAAACAATCCCACGATACAATCAATTTTCAACACAACCAAATTTCCACAATACAATCGAAACAAACAACTATGGTTTGTACAATAAATAGTGTCGGGGGCTTCTAAGCCCCGTCTGCAACCTAGTATATTTTTAACTGTAAATTAATTAGAGTGAGAAGGAGTTATCGCCTTGGGTTCCAATTCGCCATTCTTCAGCAGACGATTAGGATTTGGATTTGTTTCTAGTGCGTAGTGTACTTCACCGTGGTTCCAACACAATCTGTTTCACGCAGTTTATATTAAAAATCACATTTTTATATCACTACTATATATATAAAAATCACATTTTTATATCGCTACTATATATATATATATATCACATTTTTATATCGCTACTATATATATATATCACATTTTTATATCACAACTATATATATATATATCATATTCTTATCTATGCTATATTTATTTAAAAATCATATTCTTATCTATGCTATATTTATTAAAAATCACATTTTTATCGAACTAAAAATTATTTCCTAGCTTGATTATTTTATTAATAACATACATACGATAAAAATCATATTTTTATCTTTCTAAGAATTATTTCGTGCATACGATAAAAATCATATTTTTATCTTTCTAAAAATAATATTTTTATCTCACTAAAAATCATATCTTTATATAATTAAAAATCAAAATTTTATCTAATTAAAAATCATATCTTCATATAGTAAAAAAAATCAGATCTTCATATAATAAAAAATCTGAAAACTCACTGTATTCGATCGGAGGAGGGGATGCTCGCGCGGTTCGTCGGAGGTGGGGTGCTGGTGATGACGCAGGGAGCGTAGGCAGTTTGCGGCAGGCTGTGGGGCCACGGCGGCGGGATTTAGGGGCTAGGGCTTGCGAGATGGAGAGGGGAGAGAAGGAGGGCGGAGGAGGGGCGGCGCAGGTCTTAGGGTAAGGCGGTGGTGGTGAGGAGGTGGTGGCGGCGCCGTAGGGGGGGCGACGGGGTCTACAATTGGCTTTTTTTTTCTTTTTCAAAACTGGAGGGGAGAGAGAGTGAGGAGAGAGGGAGGGTTAACCAATATATATTATATTTATTTATTTATTTTTATTTCAAAAAGTTACTTTTTCATTCTAAGCCCAAATCGAACCCAATGACTTTCACCCCCAGCCTAATACCCCCATTCCGAACACAATGAGATATGTTTCATATGCTAATTCGACTGTTTCGATCGGTTTTCATTTAAGTTAGAATATAAACTAATATAACATTCAAAATTGATTTCAACATACATTTTAATTTGCTGGGGCCACATACTAACTCCAGAAATCACCAAAAAAAATCTAGCTATGTTTTGATGATATAGTCCTAACAAAACTAATTTCGTCGAATTTGGAGGCCATTTGTAAAATGGCTAATTTCCAGTCGATTAAATTCAAACTGAACTGACCAAACGCGTTTAAATTCACCACGCTCACATATAGATTCCAAAAACTATGAAAATTGGAATCTAGCAATAATTAGACATTCTGAATCCAACAAAAGTGGTTTCGTTGAAAACGGAGGTCTTTGCAAAATGGCTATTTTAAGGGCTATATATTATATAAAATATATATAAACTCTATAGAGACTATTTTGAATTTTAAACTGGACATAACTTTCAATTTATATTATGAAATCTGTAATTTTCACATTCGTTAAAAATATATAGTTTAACAGATTCAAATATTTCTTGTTTTACTGAAACCCGATTTATTTTGAATTCTGTACATTCAATTTAAATTTAAATTTAAAATAAAATTTTCAAACTACCGCGCCATTTCAGGCTCGTTATATAATTAAAATAAATTTATATGTTCTAACTTCGATTTAAATAAATTTTTAGTCGTTATTATTTAAAATAAATCATTTTGAATATTCAAAACCCATTAAAATAGCTAAAATAAAAATTTTAAATTGGTTCTAAAAATCTGGGTTGTTACAAAACATATTAGATAAATTCAAACAGTTTAATTGAAATCTCAGCAATAACTTTCAAATATCAAATATATTTTAATTTATATGTCTGTATATCTCATTAAAGAAACAACTATAAATATATTTGTATGTTATTTCTTTACTCCTAGATTCTTTGCGACTTCTTAATTCTTATTTATACATTTATTTGCAATGTATATCAAACGAATACTTTCAATCTTATAGGATCCAATCCTTCTTCTAATTATCGCTAAATTAGCCCTAAAAATAACCTCTTATTCTTAAAATAATATTAATATTTAAAAGATTATGCTGGAGATTGCACCAAAAAATAAAATAACTTGAGTGTCTTTAACTATTGATTCAATTTTTTTTACGATACACAATCGTATTTCTTTTACTTTGATTTAATATAATCAAACACCACAAAGAGTGCTTGTTTTCCCATATTGTTTTCACAAAATTCTTTTTCATTTTCAACTTATCAAAAATAGATATTATTACATATAATACATCCTCGAAAATTTCTAAATTGTGTACCTAATGACCCTTTAATTGTTTCCTTTTGAATTATACCGTCTTTCAAAATTCTTCGTAACATTATAAGAACATCTAACCGTAGTGGGGTTATTTGTGACACTCCTAATTGCAAGAGCTAAATCCATGAAGTCATGAACAAATAATATGCTCTCTTACAAATCCTTATAGTTAGTCCCAAACAAGATGAGAATATTCATAAAATTGGCAAATATTTTAGTAAAATTTGTAGACATATAAAAAAATTGAAGATTGACCATATATGCAAGTAGTCAAATAGTAACCATAGTAAATTCAAATAATTGGTAAGTCTCTTTTCATGATACCAAATACACATTAATATCAAGTCTTTGGACAGTAATATTAACTGTAAGTGGTACTCTTGTTGTAATAATCAAACATTGACAATAAATTCAAGTCAAATAACAACCTTCCTTTGCGTCGATTGATTATTCACTCGTAAAGCCTTATAATGGTCATGTATTTATCATCACACACGTGTAAATGATTCGGCCAAATATTAGCCTTCCTTTGGGTCTGTAACAACCCGAATTTCGACGGATCGATTTTCTTTTCAAAGATCCAATCCACCGAAACCCGAGTTGGTTGCTCTTGTATCCTGTAGAAAAAGACAGAGAAAAGAGATATGTCAGAGTTCGGAAAAACACCTCACAGCGGAAGGAGTAAAATATAATATATTTAAAAACATAGCTTTACCTTAATCACAATACTGCTAAATCAGTATTCCCAAAGCTATAAGTCTCTATCTAACCTGCGAATGCTATGAGGAGGGGGTTAGAACATAAGTTCTATGTGAATGAATTTAAACTACACTTCTTGAATAATCCTACATATACCGTTCAATTACACTTTCTTATTTATTAGGTTATACGTGTTATTAGCACTCAAAGCTTACACACACGTCACACCCATCTACCCCCTAGTAGATTAACCTAATATAGTGTATATGTAGCTACCCCAAACTGAGGTACACCCCGTGATACCCCACTCACACGGTCTCCTCCGTATCGCCACAGTAATATGCGCAGTCCCTCATCCTATGCCATAGTAATGTACAACGCTACATCCGCATAGAACCACTATCGTTGTGCTACGTAAGCGTACTGGCTGCTATCCTCGAACTATTCGATCAAGTTTGGTTGCATCACCGAATAATGCCCTCTAGTCTACGATACACCACCCAGAGCCGATATGTTTGTACTTAGACTTTCCCACGTACGTATCATCAATCGTACTCGATGTTTCTACTGCACATAACCTCTACTTGTGCACCCAAGTTCCGTGGCAGGGCTACACCATAAAACACGGAACTCGGTCGAGAGCTTTTCTATATCTGTACGGGCCCGCCTCTAAGAGTGTCCAATGTACATATATCCCTCAGGTTTGGTTTTTCTATGGTGGCTATGGCCCCACCTCAGCCCCTCCCTCAACTAGTAAAGACCACACGAGCCGAGCGACCACCCCGAACAAGGAAACAATCTAAACATCCATGTGGGGTCTCCCCGCACCCGTCCCTTGAAAACAAAGGTTAACGATCTCTAGGGGTTATCTCTTGTCTTTTCGCATTCCTTAGGCTGCTGGAGATAGGCGTCCGACGATCTTGCTATCGTTTGGACTTGACCCTCCACCTCCGCCTGAGGCAATCGCTGAACCACCTTTAATGCCACCGCGTACAGCATTCTGACTGCCCCCTACTTGTGCAGTCAAGGCCCACCCACCTGGTAGTTCTGCGCAGACCCAACCTCTGTAATCCTAGCCCGAAGCTAAACCACTACAGAGGACAACCAGGAGCACCTTTAACGTCTCAGGAAGCCGCGTGATTTCCCTTCTAGTCCGTTGCAGCCGCCAAAATAGCGAACGTGCGCTCTCCTCGTGCCTTATGACACCATCATGATCTACCTCGTTGGGTTATTCATCCTACAACGTACGGACTGCTTCAAGCGCCTTAGTTTTATATGTCATTAGACCCTAAGTCTAACCATTTATTTCACGCTTGTGCCACCTCATCAACTTTCTCATTTAACTTGGTTATTCACATTAGCTTCCTTTTTTTCCGTATTCACCAAATTACCCTTGCTTATTAATTCAATTTATACTTAACCCACTTAAGTCCATTAATAAGTCCACAACATGTTATTTTCCAATCTCATAAATTATTCCCATTTTGGGTTACAACAACATGTTATACTTAATTTATAGTTAAGTATGCCTTATCCTACAAACATACTGATTAGGAGAATAACCCTCTAAACACTAGCCCTGAAGACCAAAATCAACATCAGACTGACACCCAAAGAATTACTCAACCCAACCAACATATATGATTCTAATTTACTTCTTTTCCACTCATATAACTTATATCATTTTTAATTTCACCTTTATCCTTTCCAAACCACTTAATTTAAGTATATCTTTACATATAAGTTATCTCGTCTTCCTTATCGTTTCCTATAACTTATCTTGTCCCATAAGTTATAATTTCCACCTATTATCCTTTCTTGCCTTATTCAAGTTTATTCATAATAGGTTATTTATCATTCCCCATTTCTTGTCATTAATTTTAGATTTGACTTAACCCTTCCATTTACTTAACCCGTTACTTAAACTTTACCCAATTCAATTAATTTATGATACCGTCACGGATCCCATTTGGTTAAGCATATCTAAATTTTGTTTCATATGTCACCCGTGTCTCACTTAACTCCCTTTATTATAGTTTCCATATCTTACACATGTCTTACTACGGTTAAGTTTACCTTAGTCATGTTTTACATCACATGTCTTACAACGGTTAAGTCCACATTAGTCATGCTTTACATGTCATTTATATCACCCACTTAACCCTCTAACCATACCCATGTCACCCACATGTCTTATTATGGTTAGTATTTCTTAATTTATTTATAATGTCGTAATGATGTATGACCTCTCACATTAGACGTCCGTTCATGGCTGTTGGATTTACCGGGCGGTTCCGGGCATACTTATACCATAACGCGCCTAACCTCGTGTCATAAACCGTTACGACTCTAGTTCTTGCCGTTGACCTCTCACATTAGACGTCCGCTTGTGGTTGCTAGATTTTCCGGGCGGTTATGGCCAGTCTTATACCGCAAACGCGTCTAACCTCGTGTCTTAGGCTTTCATTGACATTCGTCTTTCACCCAAACCCCAAATTCCGTTCATGCAATCTATTGTCCCCAAATTAGCCACCATATAGGTGTAAGGTTTTGTTCCTCAAAAGGCCTTGGCGTTAGTAAGAGATGGGCTCTACTATATAAGTACCCACTTCACACATGCTTCCACGATGTGGGACTTAGGGTTGTTGCACGATAGGTTTTCATCAGCTCTGAGTAATAGCTGAGAGTATACCTAAAACGACATTTCGGACGCCATCTGGATTATATGAGTGGTTGGTCATGCCATTTGGATTGACGAATGCACCCGCATATTTCGCTGATCTAATGAATAGAATTTTCAGGGATCAGTTGAATAAGTTTGTTCTTGTGTTCATGGACGATATCTTGGTTTACTCGAGGACAGAGGAAGAACACAAGGAACATTTGAGGATAGTGATGGAGGTGTTGAGGAAACACCAACTGAAAGCAAAATTTTCTAAGTGTCACTTTTGGAGGAGGGAAGTGAGGTTCTTGGGCCATGTTGTTTCAAAGGATGGTGTTGTCGTGGATCATGCTAAGGTGGCTATAGTGCAATATTGGTCTACGCCCAAGAATGCAACGGACGTGGGAAGTTTTTTGGGGTTAGATAGATACTATCGTAAGTTTACCCAAGACTTCTCCAAGATAGCGGCACCGTTAACTCAGTTGACCAAGAAGGATCAAGCTTTTATCTAGGACGAAAAGTGTGAGTATGCATTTAAGAGTCTAAAGGAGAAGTTAACGTGTGTGCCAATGTTGGTTATTCCTAAAGGGAACGAAGAGATGACGGCATACACGGATGCATGTGGTACCAGACTAGGTGCTGTACTGATGCAAGGAGGTAAGGTTGTAGCCTATGCTAGTTGGCAACTGAAACCACATGAGAAAAGATATTCTACCCATGATTTGGAATTAGCAGCGATCGTGTTCGCATTGAAGATGAAGAGACGCTATCTTTTGGGAGAAAGATTAGAGTTGTTTACCGATCATAAGTCATTAAAGTATCTTTTCTCTCTAAAGGATTTAAATCTTCTTGAGCAAAGATGGTTAGAGTTCTTGGCTTTATATGATTTCAATATCGCATACACACCCGGGAAGGGCAATGCGGTAGCTGATGCATTGAGTAGGAGAAATGCTAGTTTGGGAGCTTTGTTTCTTGAATGGAAACAACTAGAATATATTGCAGGATATGATTTCCGAACTAAGTGCGAATTGGGTTCAGGGATGTTAGCAAGTTTAACGATCAGACCAACTTTGATTGAGCGACTTGGTTCCAGTCAGTGGGACGATCCGAACCTACTGGAAATCATCTCCAAGGTGGTGATGGGTATCGACAGTGAGGAGATGAGCAAGTATCGACTAGATAAAGAAGTATGGCTTCGAAAGAATGGGAGACTAGTTGTACCCAATGTCAATGGATTGAGAGATGAAGTGCTTAGAGAATGTCATCACTCGAAACTGACTATACATCCCGGTGGTAACAAGATGTATCGAGACATGAAGCAGACCTACTACTGGGAAGGGATGAAGAGAGACGTTGGGAAGTTTATATCTAAATGCATGAATTGCCAACTAGTTAAAGCCGAGCAAAATAAGCCTAGTGGTTTGTCACAACCATTGGAAATTCCCAAATGGAAATGGAAACAAGTCTCAATGGATTTCATTGATGGTCTACCAAGGACTAGATCAGGTCATGATAGTATTTGGGTGATTGTGGACCGACCTACCAAAAGTGCAAGGTTTATATAGGTTAAGTCGAATAGAACGGCAACTAAGTTAGCAGAACTGTATATGAAGTGGGTAGTGAGATTTCATGGAGTACCCAAAGGTATTGCGAGTGACCGAGATCCATTATTTACTAGCGGGTTTTGGAAAAGCTTACAAGAAGCTTTAGGGCTAGAGTTACATCTCAGTATCGCATACCATCCTCAAACCGATAGTCAGACAGAGAGGGTAAATCGTGTATTGGAGGATCTCTTGAGAGCTTGTATACTAGATTTCGGAGGGTCGTGGGATGACCATTTGCCTTTACTTGAGTTCGCATATAATAATAGTTATCAATCCAGTATTGGTAGGGCTCCATTTGAAGCTTTGTATGGGAGACCGTGCAACTCACCATCATGTTGGTTGGAAACCGATGAGAAATTTGTGCTAGGCCCCGATGTAATAAGAGAAACTTCAGACAAGATCAAGGTTATTTAACAGCGAATGAAGGCTGCCCAAGATAGGCAGACGAGTTATGTTGATAAAAGACGAAGAGAATTGAAATTCTCTGTTGGCGACCTAGTATTCGGCAAGATCTATCCATTAAAGAGTGTGATTCGTTTTGGTAGGAGAGGCAATTTGACACCAAGTTTTGTTGGTCCGTTTCCAGTTCTCGAACAAGTTGGGAATTTAGCATATAAAATTGGATTGCCTGACAAGATGGAGAGAGTTCACGACGTATTTTATGTTTCCCAGTTAAGAAAGTTTGTGCACGATTCTGATATGACTATTTCACCAGATCAGTTGGATGATATCGAGGTAGAGCTCAAGCTGGTTAGTAGTCGCAGACCGATTCATATTGTTGAGTACGATACAAAGCAACTTCGAAAGAAGACGGTAAAACTAGTCAAGGTCTAGTGGGGTGATAATGAAAACGACAGTACCTGGGAAATAGAGGAGAACATAAGGAAGACACATCCAGAACTCTTTTCCTAGTAAGATTTTAATAGTGATAGTTATTCCTTTGTTAGTGAGCCGCATGTTAGGATAGGATTGTTGTGATATTATGTATGTTTGTTTGTTTCTGAATGGCTGATAGGCATGCGGGACTGCATTGTATGTTTTGATTAAGGAATTTCGGGGACGAAATTTCTTAAGGGGGGAAGAGTGTAACGACTTGCATTCTACGCAACGGGGAATCGTAGAATTTTTAATTCATTTTCATATGAAGTCGTGTGGTCGTGTAACTTTGGGGAACGACTGTTGGGGTCATTTCCCATGTTCATGATTTTTGCCAAATTTTAAATGACCGTTTTGCACTTGGCGAATCTTATTTCGCCTATAACTTTTGATTGGTAAGGAGTTTTGACCTGAAACCACTTCCATTGATTCAGATGATGGTTTACCTTTCTGTAGAGTGGTCACATTAATCAAAAGGACTTACCGTTTGGGAGAAATGACTGAAATAAGGTTTGGAAGGTGAAAAACAGCTTAATCGGGCTTAATAGGGTAATTAGTGGAAGGGCCCATAACCCTTTTCGGGATTAGGGTTTATGGGGAGGCTAAAATCAGTTAGGAAGCCATCTCATTTCAGTTTTCTCGCCGCCATTTACCTTCCTCTAATCCTAGCAATGGCCTCCACCTTCTAAACTGCCTCCTAATCACTTTCTAATACAATATTAAGCAAATGTACATCAAATCAAGGCGGATTGGCATCAAATCAGAGTTAGGGCTGCTGTGTTGCATAGGAATTCGACCCAAATCAGTGGAGTTTCAGATCTAAGAACTATTTGTGGCTAAGGTGAGTGATTTTGACTTTTATTCACTAATTACGGCTAATTAAGGGTGATTAGTGATAATTAGCGAAATTATGACTCGTAAAAATATGGAAAAATATGTAAAAATTCTAAAATATTATTTTATGCCTTTGATAAAAATTTGGATTATTTTGGATTAAGTTTGCTAGTTGTATGGTTAAACATGCTTTAAGGGGATTAAGGGGAAATCATGCTTTTTGGGTATGTTTGATCTAAAATGACCTATATGCTTGATGTTTCGATCTTTTTAATTTAACCGATGATGACTGGAGCACTATGCATACTCGAACAGAGGCAATGAGCACCGAAGCGAATTGGGTATGGAGTACCGAACCAAATGTATACTTTTACTTCTACGTGGTGACTCTTCGGAAGACCACCTCAAATTCGACCAAAACCCGAGATGCAAAGGGAGTCCAAATGGGAAGTTATTACTCAGGATCCAGATGGGAACCAACGAGTTAACTTCAAGAGTTGGACTTTGCTGCGGTGCAAAGGGGTTATCGATATCTATAGCTTTAGTTCACCATGAAGAGACGGATTAGTGGCTATGGATCAACGCAATGGGACCGTTAAGACTCCCAAGGGCAAGTGATCTAGCATGGCTATGAGCCAGTGCAGTGGAGTCATCATGACTCCATGGGGCAAAGTAGACATAGCAAAGGGTTAGCGGCTATGGATCAGCATAATGAGGTCATTATGACCCCAAGGGCAAAGTGATCGTAGCAAAGGATTTGGTGATCAAAGTGGTGGATATCATATACTTTACGCATTGAGTGAGAGATGTGAGGTTGATTGTTATGTTTGATGCACCATGACTAGCACACCCCCATTTTTTACTTTATGTTAGTGTTACCTTAGAGTACTGTACATCCTGTTGTGCTAGCTCTTCGGTTGCAGGTCCATGTTCAGGTATGATTGTTTATACCTATTATTGTTTATTTTTGTTGCTATCGCTCATACCAGATTTTTGTCTGACCCAGAGTTTTATGTCACTTCTTATTACTCTGGGTGATCCTAAACGAGCAGACTAGAGACAGGTTAGATGGTATGCATGAGTAGTTGTCCAGAGACGAGTAGGAGGCTTCCACATACTATTTACATATAATCTCCCTGTGTTGTTGTTGGTCACTGCTTTGGGCATTAGTAGTGTACCTTTCCTTTTTTCTTTAGAGACAGTATTTGAAATTGTAATAATGATGGTTTGGATCATAAGCTGCATTTGGATTCCACTGCTATGATGGTTTAGTTTCCAGTTTATGCACTGTCTCGCCTGTTTTATGTCAAGTTATGTTATTATATTTTATTCCATGCGTTGTGAGATATACTACAGGTTCTTTGGTGATTCGTGGTTTCAAATCCCTTTTCCTTGATGACCGTCCCATGCTAGTCGGTCATTGGCACAACGCATTTCGAGGAAATGTCGGCTGATGCGGGGCGGGCCGTCACACATCTCCATCTAGAAACACATAAGGAAATAGGGTAAGAGAGAAACTGAATTATGAGAGGAAGTGCAAACAATAGAAGTCAAAGAAATAAGATGACATTCATTACATCTTCCTTTTCTAATCAAGGTACGTCATCCTAAACAATAGATCATATTAAGTTTCTCCCTTTTGTATGTGAAATATTCGGTATTGGTGGTCCTAGGGCTATTCAATTAAATTGTACATCATTAATCATGAAAGACTGAATAATAAAGAAAATTTCTAACATATGGTATCAGAGCCAACCAATAACTGAATATTTCCTATGATTGCAATTGATCTATTCTATGCTTCACTCATTTAGTGCATAAGCGACATAATGATTATTGAAAGAAATTGCCAGTTATGACTATAACAATAAAAAAGCTGGCTTCAATAATGATAGAACCTGAGAACTTACCCAAAGGAAAGTCTTGTTCTATAACTAGTTGACATGATGAGGTTTAACAGATATTTTGATTAAATAAATATTGATTATTCAAAGATGTCAGTTCTATTTAATTGAATATATTTATTACTCACTTATGTTTTGGTATTTAATTATGTTTAAGTATAAGATAGTATTCACCCAAAGGAGTGCTATATTATACTGTTATGCACATATTAGAATCCCGTTAGTTTTGAGCATATAGTTATTCCAGTTTTTACTTTTTGTAGTTCTCATGAATACACATGCTTCATCTGTTACACTGGTCACTGTTGTTAATTTTTCTAAATGGAGGGAATAAGTCAATTCCCATTTAGGTGTTCAGGATCTTGACTTCGCACTCCTTAAGGATAAACCTACTGCTCTTACAACAGCTAGTACTAAGACAGAAAAATCACACCATAAAGCATAAGAACGTAGTAATAGGTTGAGCCTTATGTTCATCAAGATGATTGTTGCTAACAACATCAAATCAACAATTCCACAAACAGAAAGTGCTAAAGAATATATGCAGTTTGTGGAAGAGCGTTTCCATTCAGCTAATAAGTCACTCACTGGTACTCTTAAGGCAGAACTCACAACCATGAAGTTCGGTGGGTCATAAACTATGCAAGAGCACATTATAGAGATGAATAATTTTGTAGTAAGGTTAAACTCCCTTGGGCTTATCGTAGATGACTCTTTTCTTGTCCAGTTTATTCTGAACACGCTACCTTATGTGTAATAACCCAGGATTTTACATAATTTAAATTGAAATTTTATAATATAATTTAGGTTTCTAATTATAAATTGAAATTTATAACATTAAAAATAAATATTGATTTAATGATCTTTTACATTATCTTGTTTTATCATATGCATTTGAAAAGGGAATTTATTTTAAGATATGTATGATTTATAAAAAAATTTAAATATCTTGTTTCATAGACAAAATTTGGTAAAAGAAAACTTATTTTAAGGTATATGTAATTTAGAAGATTTTTATAATTAACGATATTATTTAATATAAGGATTTTTGTGAGAAATGATTTATTTAATAGCATAAGATATAGACAAATCAATTTTAATATTTAAAAGGATTTAAAAATAAGATTTTGTAAAGAATAAAGATGTTACATATAAGATTATACAGATATATTTCGAATATTAAGAATAATTATATTACAAAGATATGAATTTTATGAATATTTAAAATCTTATTTATAATGGCTTATATAAACATGAATTTAATAAAGATTGCTAAAAATATATTTTGTTTGATATTGGGTAAGATATATGTATGTATATATATATATATATATATAATTTTTAAGAAACGTTATTTAGAAAACATATGATGTTTATATATAATTTTATTTTAGATTTACGTAATGTATAAAGATAAGTAAGAATTATTTTGATCCTGTGTATGTATTTTTTTTAAATTATATTTTTGAATTTTATATGTTGTAAATATAATTATTATAATAATTTTGATATTTATATACTCAAACCTTAAGTTGTATGATAAGTTATACTTATAAATGTAGAAATAGTGGTTACATATATATAGATTACATAGATGTCACTATAATTAAATTTTATAAATAAATAAACCTTTATTTGTTTTAATTCGTGCACATGATCAATTTTAGATGGGGACAAGTGTGTACTTATGTGTCCTTATGCATGTAAAGGTTGTGCCAAGTGTCCTTGTTCTAAAAATATATATAATAAGAAGGATAAGGGACGCACGAACCATTTTCAGTAGTTTGGACTCTTAACCTTTGCATTTTTTTCCACCACACTTAAACTTTCCTTCCCACCATTTTCTTTACACATCGCTCCTCATTCCACACACAAGCAGATCGGACTCCTTCCCTAAACGGTCGTCACCACCTCCCTCTCGTCAGTCGCCATCCACAAACCACTGCGTCCTTCTTCTGGAAACCACTCAGCTCCTTTTCCTCTTTAAACAGTCCTCTTCTCCCACATATACTCCGCCACCCACAACGCAACCGCATGTCGCCACCACCGCCTGTCACTACACCGACTTGACACCTCCTCTTCCACCACTGACAGCTGACAACACCTCCTCCATGGATTCCACACCATCCTCCCTTGCGTGCCACATAAGAGGCTCCTCTCCCGCTTAAAACAATCTGTTCTACCCCTTGAGCAAACTCCACCACCGTACCGCCCACTTGCCACCTCCAATGTCGTCAAACCCGCCACCTGCATGATCCCAACGCCAGATGTAGCTTCCCGACGATCAGAAACACCCTGAACCGCTGCTATTCCTCACAGAAAAAACAGTTAGTTTCTCCTATTTAAAACCCATGCGCAAAAACCAAATTCCTCCCATTTGCCATGTTAGCGAGCCTACCCGAGCACCCTGTAGCTTCGTTGATCCTCCTGCGCCCTTCCGTGACAAAGCTTGGCTTCCCAATACATTTAACAACCGACGTGAGTGTTGAAGTGTACATATATATACACGCTAGTTTTCAAAGTTAGCATGCATGTGACGGTAGCGGCGTCCGCAAAGAGTTGTACGCGATCATCCAGAGTTATTTGTGTTGATACAGAGTTTTGACAAAAAAAAATCGGAGCGCAATGCTGGTGAGAACTCCCATTTTATTATTTTTAAATTTAATAGAAGTAACCAGTTATAATTAATTTATAATTATAATGAGTTGTTGGTTGGTTGTTTGCGGATATTTGTGGTTATATGTTGTGTTTGATGGATGTTCATCTAGTTAGAATACACTAGACACTAAGTGTTATTGACCGTAACGCCTTACGCACAATGAAATGCATTATTGTTGATTGCATGTTACTGTTGTATATAACAGTGTTGTATACACAATTATATGATTTTTGTTTGATAATAACAACCAAATATATTTTATTATTGAATGTGTTTTTAACTGTACTGGTATAATATACAACAGATAGGAATATAATATTTCTATTTAAATAAAATACAACTATACGGAACTTTAAATATTCACACAGTATTTTATTTGAATAAGAATGTTTTATTTCAATATTTAAATAGTACAGATTTACAATTTCACTATTCGTATATGCATCACCGATATACATTTATCAATTTCATTTTCAGCTTCTCTCTACAACACTTACAATCACATATACAGACACTCTCATTAACTCATACATTGACACTGTTATTTGTCTTCTGTCTTCACTGCATCTTCACTGTCAGTTCAGTCATCATATGCTTACCTATCACAGAAGCGCACACAGTAAACTAGAAGAAAAATAAAACTAAATACAAACAAATAAAAAATTATTTTTTAATTTTATTTGCCTCAGAATTACGGTGTGTTTCTCATCATTTTTCTAGACTTGGTCTGATATGCAGGGATAGAAATTTTTTCTGAATGGATGCATATACATACGTGTATATGCATACACATGTGCACTGTCTCACCAATCCAGTGTGCAACTGAGGAGCAGCCACGTGGATCGTCTCGACGTAGCGCAACAACAAAACAAATGTCAACCAACATAGTCAAAGTCAAAACAAGTCAATACAAAAGCAGTTTCAATGTAGTCGAGCAAACATGATTGATCAATGTCAAGGACAAGTTCAAAGTAAAATGGTGAAACACAGTTAACATATGTATGGTGATGGAGCATGTCAAGTTTAAAGTGTGCACAACAATGCAAACAAATGGTGCAGCATGATCGAGTCCAAAGTGGCTCAAGAATACTCAAGCTCAAAGTATTGTATCATTTAAAGGTGCAACAGGTTCAAGCAAGAATAGTCTCAAGAAAATGGTGAAACAACTACAATACCAAGTTAGAGTGCTCAAATACACGGCTCAGGTTACACAAGGATATGGTGCAACAGGAAGATACACGGTGTATATGTGGTCAAGGTGCACACAGCAACATGGGCCACATTAAGCTCAACAGTCCAAGATTACAGTTCAATATCAAGCATGTTTACAAATGGGCGCATGCAGGTGTACCAGTGAATGTGAACAATGATTAAAGTAGCAAGGCTCAAGTACAAGTGCCTCAGCATGTGTTATAATGATCAAAGCAATGCAAGCTGAAAAGGGGACACAAGTATAGCTAGGTTGAAAAATGGTACACGCCTTAAGTTAAATATACAAGCATTAACATGATAAGCACAAAAATGTATAAAGAACTCAAGGAAATGGATCAAGCACCACAGTGGCAAGCTAAAGGTTGACGCAAATCAAAATCAAAACGGTGCAAGTGCAAATGGACAGTGAACTACAATGGTCAAGCAGTTTAAACAAGGGGCAGGAGCAACTATATCAAAGCAGTTTACAAAATTCATCTACAAGCAGCTTATAAGGTTCAAAATGGAAAAATGATGGTGCAGGAAATATATATGGTAGAATATGATTAGCTCAGCATAAATATACATGGATGGACTTTAACAAGGGATGGACAAGCAAAGCAATGTAATTATGGTGAACACAGTATGTTTCATGTAAAGTTCATATGCAAGGAAGTATTGGCAACATGAAAGAATACAAGGAATGTAGTGACAGTTATACAAGGTGGTACCAAGTTCAAATGTAGCATCTGTTTGTATCATTTTTTATAAAGCAATTAATCCAAGGCAGTAGTTTGTTCAAGAAAAAACAATTTTTTTTAAAATCATGTTGACAAAGTCAAAATTTCGGAAATCACCAGGGAAATATTTTCAGGAAAAGGAATTTGTAATTTTTATGTAATAAAAGACTCAATCATTTTTTTCCAAAAGCTAGCAAGGCTTTTCAAAGATAAAATTATATATAGCAAAATTTTAAAGTCAACGATCTTTCGGAAATACAAATTCAAATCAAGGGCCAAAGTTCACGCTAATATCATGACCTAGTCTCAGCATTGAAATCAGAGACAATATTAGATTTTTAATCCTATTTAAACACCAATCCTCATCGGCAGAATCCCATCCAAGTTCAAGCAAAATTAAAAGCATAAATTCAAATCTAAAATCATACCAGATTATCAACAAAGTGCCTGGATCAAATAAAAGTGCATCATCTCATATAAGCAACACTGAAAATTCGAGAGCATCACATGAGAGTGCGGCAGCTTCTAATCCAAGAAGAATCGAAACCCTAAATCAACAAATTTCCAATTCATGAAGAGAGGAGCACCAGAGATCGATCAAGAACATCAACAAGATTTCAAGCATCATAAAGCCATCGCGATTTTGGGATTTGAAGAAACCCTAGGAGCATAGTCGCCTCGGTTTTATTTCTCAAAAGGAAAGGGATCGGATTAATGAACTATGGTGCAATCTAAAGTATATGGGTGGCCGACCAAGTTTATATCTAAACTAGGGTTTTGTTTTAAACAAGGTCTCTATTTTAATAATTTTAATTTGTTTTTATTGTTTTCAACTTTGTAATCAGTCTAGAGTCTACTAGTTTGTCTCTAAAACTAGGGAGACGAGTTATGGGATTTGTAATTCAGGGAAATCTGGTTTCGGGGATAGAAACCAGTGCAGGGTTTTGAGCGTAGGGTTAAGAACAGTTGGGAGCGAGTGTCGCGAGTTTACAGGGGATTATAAGCGTAGAGATTGTTTTAACTCCTAGTAGAAACCTTGGGGAATGCAGCAGTAGGCATGGTTTTGCCGAAGCCGGGTATATCTATGTGTTATTTATAAGCCGGGTATATCTATGTGTTATTTATTTTCCGCATTTATTTTGATTATTATCTGTGTTGTTGTTATTTAATTACTCTGCAAAAATCTGCGATAAACCCTATTCACCCCTTCCCCCCCTCTAGGTTTAATTTAGATCATACATGTGGTATCAGAGCGGGTATAAGGCAACAACCTGATAGGGGGTTCTCGCTGTATGATCATGTGGCGAAGTATTAACTCTTGCCCCAACCTGCCCATGGGTGGTTGTCCGTGTCGTGAGGCAGGACGTGAAAGTAGTGTCTGAGGTATCTTTGGTGGCCACCGGGGTGCTTAAAATTCCAAGTCAATAGAGACACCAAGTGGTATCAGAGATGGTATTTTTTATTTTTAAATAACCCTAGACTCATGGATTTCCCTAACGGTGAGTTTTCTAGTTGTCAACCTAGCGAGAATTTTTCCAGTATAACCCCAATTATTTTTGATGGAACAGATTTTTTTAAATTGGAAATTAAAAATGGAATTTTATTCAAAATTTGTTAATACTAGATGTTGGGATATTATTAAAAATGGGTCTGATATGGTAGATAAGGATGATATTATAATTAACTCTCGTGCTACTCACATTTTATATTCTTATATTAACGATGATCAGTATAACCATATCTCTCGTTGTTTAACTGCACAGGAAATCTGGAAAACCCTCGATCCGTTGTGTGGAAGAAAAGACAATAATAGCTCAAAACCCCCGATTGCCAACTCAGTTTCAGAATTATGTTTGACAGGATTTACAGAAGATTGATCAGATGATGACAGTGATGAAGACTCAACAGATGACGACCACGGCGAATTTCCTTTTGAAAAGTTAATTTTTGTTTGTGATAAATTAACTAAAATTGTTGAGAATCTCAAACTGACAAATAAAATTTTAAAATCTGAAAATATTGAGTTGAGCAATAAAAATCATGATTTGGAATTAAAACTTGAAAATGTTAAAAAGATAGAAAACTGGAACTGCAAAAAATGTTTGAATTTGGAAAATGATTTAGTTCATCTTAATGAAAAATTTCAAAAGCTTGAAAAAGGAATTGTGTTTCTAAAAATAAACGAGATTGAACCAAAAATAAAAAATGATTTTTTGCAAAAAGAGTTGGATAAGTTTAAAGAAGGTTAAAAATTCCAAACATGAAATTTTAGAGAAAGAGAGTTTATTGAAAACTGAATTGATTTTGAATGAGCTTGAAATTGAAATCGAGAAAATCAAAAATCTCAAGTGCAATAATTGTATGAATTTTCAAAAAGAATTATTTGAAATAAAAGAAAATTTCAAAGCCCTTGAAAAAGAAAATGTGATTTTGAAAAATAACAAATTTAAAATTACTCGTATAAATCACGATTTTGAAAAAGAAATTGAAAAATTCAAGGATTTTGAAAAACTTGAAATTGAAAAGCATAAACAATTTGAAAGTGAGATTTTTGAGTCCAATGCGAAAATTAAAATGCTTGAAAACAAAAATATGGTTTTGAAACAAAATGATTCTAAAAAGAGGAAGATCACTATAAATCGTTGTTCGAATTTAATAAAAGAAAACAGTGATTTTAAATCTAAAATTCAACGACTTGAATCAATATTGGTTAAATTTTCTAAAGGTGAAAAATCGTTGAATATGTTGTTAAAAACCCAATTTTTTGTTAAGAGTAAGAAAGGACTCGGTTTTGAAAATTTTGATCAAATTAAAAAGCGAGATTTTAATGATTTTAAAAATCCTTCAAACCGCTTTGGAAAAATTGATCTTTTTGAAAAGCTAAATTTTAGTGATTTTGAAAATCCAACAAATATCTTTGAAAAAGGTCAAATTGGAATTTTGAATTCTAATAATTTCAAAAGGTTTTCAAATCATAAACAAAATTCATTTAAAAACAATTCAGTTAAACGTGTTTGGTTCCCAAAGATAATAAAATGAATTTGATTAAAATTAAATGAATTTGGGTTCCAAAGCGTACTTTAGTGGATAGTAATGGATTGTTATATAAACGAGTTTGGGTACCAAAACGTGTAAACGAAGATAAGAGTGGTAAAACAATTTTTGTTTAACCACTCGATCCTATAAACTTTTAGGTACTGGTGATACGCTAAGGAACAATTGTGTTTAAAAGATAAAAATTCAAATTGTTCCATTTAATTGAATTGTTTGAAGTTTCTTAGTCATAGATTTCAGAGTTGGAGATTCATTGGATCACATCGATTATGGTAAATCAGGTATGATCTCTAAACTCGTATTTTTATTTTAATTACTTTTTATTTTATTTCCCTTCTTTAGTTTTTTATTTCTTTTATTTTCTTTATTTTTTACTTGGCTGATTTTGAAATCATTCGTTATTGATTAGATTATAAAAAATTTGATTTTTTTTAAGTGATCTCAAATATTAATCTTCAAATTTGATCGTTGACAGTTTCTTGCTCTTGTTTAAAAAATTCTCTGAAAAATTCACTTGTGATTCTTGCTTTGAAAACGATCTTGTGCTGCTTTGATAAGGAAATTGATTTGATCTCTTGGACGATGGGTTGGTGACTAGACGATGAATTGAAAAATCAGTAATTAGGTTTCTTTAAAATTTGAATTTCATATGAAAGTTTTTCTAAATTGTCTAGGAACAATCAGCATTAGAAATATTAGATAATTTCATATTATACTGATTGATTTTTGAAACTGATTTTCAAACTTGCATTGATATTTTCAAAAACTCCCCTTGAAATTGATATTTTCAATTTTAAAATTATTTTTGATTATTTATTCAAAAATTGAAATTATTGATTGATTTGAACCGTTTTGTGACTCATCAAAATTATTAATAGATTTGTGAAATTGTGATGAGTTGTGACTATGGTATAATTCATAACTAGAGGAGATGTTATTTTAAATCTCATGATGACTGGACAGATTTGATAATATCTTTGAATTAGAGCTTATTTCACGACCATCTTCTATATCTACAGTATTTCTGTCATTCATCATGTTTTTATTTAATTTGGGGAGTTCTAATTACTCTGGGAATTAAAAATAAAATAAAAATAATTAAATAAATAATTTATCCTTGGTATTCACTCCCATTTAAAAGTCCTCGCGGTTATGCATGGGTGAATTACCTTAATTTCTATGCGCTTCCATTCTCACTTAAAAGACCTTTGGGCTGTGCATGGATAGAACTCATTAGAGAGGATAAAATTAAGTTACTACTAACCCCATTTAAAAGACATTTGGTCTATGCGTGGTTAGCAAGTGCTTAACACATTTTTTGAGCATATTTAAAATCTTTAAAATTCATATTCAAATATTCAATTTTTATTGAACTCTCCTCATTCTATGTGACGACCCCAAACCCCGTGCTGACGGAGACAAGGGTTATCTTTGGAATATAACACAGAAACAGATAATAGCAGAACAGAATTAAATAAATACACCAGATAATGAACAATAGAATATACTGGATAAAAGTAATCATCAGAGCTACACCGTATACAGGATCATACTTAGTACAAATACAGTTCTTCTATACATATATGTCTACAGCGGAAAAACAAACATAATGTACAATAGGAGCTGAACAACATAAAAAGAGATAAATGGTAGAATCCATCTTCAGCTCCAGCTATCCAGAGAAAGAGCCAGCTAAACCTGAATACAAGGCTGCCCGTGTAGAAAAAGGGGCACCCGAGTTTGAAAGTGAAACAAACTACGAGTCAGCCATGGGACTGGTATGAGAAATCTACTCAACACATTTATAATAAGGCTAATCACAGGACCACGCCACTTTCGTGGAATGGGTTTACTCCATTGGATTGCCAGTGCTTTAAAAACAAATCTTTCCTTTAAACATCGCAATGCTTTTTATAAAAATGAAGCCATTATAAGACTCAGTTCCCATCACACAATACAACGCAAACCGGAGGATAGAGTTTTTACCTTATAATGGCAAAAATATGGTTTACGAATAAAACAAAAGCAATTGATATTATTACTAGTGTTTATATGTTTCAAAAACAATTTCGAATCATGACTATTAATCACAGACGACATTAATGCCCCATACAACTATGTCGCCATATATAGGTATACAATCAAAACCGCACAGTCACGTATTTGGAAATTGGATTTCCGTCATGAACCAAGGCAAAAGATAGTCCATACCGAATTCCGGACTCTCTAGCCCGAGCCACAGGCAAGCGCGCAGGCAAGCCTTGGAGCGACAGGGCCGGTCCACCGAGGTGGATTATTATGCCTGAACAATACGTTTCCCCGCCCTTTGGGGCGTAAACGAGCCAACGAATGACTCCATCGGACCCGGATCGTCCGATCAAACCGAGGCGCCTCGCAACAGCAACAACCACATAAGTCAAACTCGTTAGGGCGTGTAAAACCACTGACGCCACTTCTAACTAGAAAGAAACACATGTCCTCCCTGAGGTCCTCTCTCGTTTCTGGTTCATACCGGGGTGTGAGGCTCGCGATTTCACGTTATACACAAAGTTACGCTACACAGGCGGTGCTTTGATCATCACCACAAGACTTTGCTTTTCAATAGAAGCCCTGATCACTGCACCTTAGCATGCCACACAGGCAATTCACACCGTGCAACTGATGGCTATCAATCACACAGAATAAATTCCAATGTCAGACACACTGTCCATTTGCAAGTCCGTTCTGGGTCTGAACGAAACCAGAGGCACTAAATACCTCGCAAACCCATCGATCACCACGTACGTCTGGACGATCACCACTCATTATCCATATTTCAGGATGCCTCCCAATCAGGACCTCGGTTACCATCCCAAACGAAGTGAAGATCTCCGGTCTTCGACCACCGTCTTCATCTTCGATTTCTTATCGTCGATTCAGTTATTCAGAATGGGATAAACCCGATCTTTCTGAGCAACTCGCGTATGAAATAAACAAGTGCAACACTAACATACATACGCATCATTTCAATTCATTAGTCACTAACCGTCAATCAGTAAGAGAACGATTTTTCAAATATTAACCCCGAAGGCCGAAACCAACATCAGATCAATACCCAAGAAACCATTCGACTTAGCCAACCTTCAGTTAATTTCTAAATTTCAAATCCATATCGTTTATAATATTTTATAACGATTTATATCTATTTTATTTATTTTAAAATAACCAATTTATTCAAAACGACGCTCCGGGCCATAACGCGACCGTGGCGCTGTTTTTCTTTAGATTTGATTTACACATATCTGAAAATCTATCCATTGGATCTTCACAAAATATACATCATTAGAAAGATCTTTTCAAAACGAATCCAACGGTTCCAGTTTCGGGAAAATCCGACGGTCGGATCTCCCGGTATAATCGTTTGAAGTTTCGATTTCAAAATACGAACTGCAGCGTCGTTATACGATTAAATATAATTATATTTATATATATATAATCGATTCTGGAGCTATTTTTCTTCAGATTTGAATTAAACATTCCAGACAATCCAACCTTTGGATTTTTACAAAGTTGGTGTCGTTCGAAAGATATTTCCTAAGCGAACCCAACGGTTGCGATTTCAGGATAATCCGATGGTCGGATCTCCCGGTATAATCGTTTGAAATCACAGTTTCAAAATACGAACTGCAGCGTCGTTTTCGATATATTTCAATTCTATTTAAAATATATATATCGATTCTTCGATTTCAAAACCATATGAATTTCATACTTTTGATAAAAATGATATTTTTATCAAACTGTCTTCTATTTCAACACTTCACTATATTTAACAACTCATGTATATAATAAAAATGTGATTTTTATTGTAAAACAATTTATTTCAAAACACTATTATTTTATATAGTTCATATAGGTAATAAAGGTATGATTTTTTATTATAAAACAATTTATATCAAAACGAGATCATTTTATATAGTTCATATCGATGAAAAAAATTGGGATTTTTATTATAAAACAATTTATTTCAAAATATGAATACCATTCAACACATGAATTTCTAATCAACGAATGAGTTTCAGTTCAACACATGAAGGTTTTCTATTCAACGAATAAATATAGTTTCAACAAATGAAAATAATTCAAACACATGAATATTATTCAAAATTTCGGCAGCATAACGGCAGGGTAGTTAAAACCGGGACCGTCCCTAGTACGGCTCCTCGCTCTACCTTAAAACCTCGCGGTTTTTGACAATGGGGAATCATGCATCTAGTTCGCACACAGGCGGCATGTATATTTATTTCATTTCCACAAACTAATCCTATGTGGTTTCAACCAAATATTTCTCAACCACAAACGGGTATTTTTCAACCACAATCAATCAATATCAACCACAAACAACCCCAATCAACCATTCACTATCAATCAATTTTCACACCAATCACAACCAATAAATATCGTCCATGGTTTGTGGACGAGGGGCGTGTATATATATATATATATATAGCAATTCACTTCTATTTCAACACATATATAATTTTTACAACGCATATATAACTTATACATCGAACGTACAACTTATACAACGCTTATACATGAGGTGTACAACGCTTATATAACTCATACATCGACTATATAATTTATACATCATCGTTTTCCATATCGTTTATAAATTAGAAATCTCACATTGGGTTCCACTCCACCAAAAATAGCAGAAGGCTCAGAAAAATATGCGGTCTCTTCTAAAATGTAGAAGACGTCCACACGGTCAAGATGTTTCCTGTTTCATCGAATTTCGATAACACAGCAAAAAGATATGATTTTTCAAAGTTTGCAACGGTTTAAAGGTGTTAAAAATGTTGAAAATATATATAGCCGTACCTCAGCTGAAAGGTTCAAAACTAGGTTTGGATTTATCTCGAAATCCGTGTAGCTATTCGTCGATCGGCCTTCGCAGCGTCGAAGGGGGAGGAGAGGCGCGCCTGCACCTCTGACGGCAGCGAGCTCGGTGGTCAGAATCAGGCGGGGCGGCGGCTGAAAGTCGAGATCTTCCTGGCGTCCGTTCTCCCAAAATACACAATGAAAAAATCGAAACCAGGTATGGATTTGAAGAGCTCGGGAAGATCTTCAAAAAGTTCAACTGTGGCACGAGCTAATTCCTCCTGGTTTGGTCGGAATCGGAGCTGGAAGGTTTGAAGTCTCTTCCGCCTTCGATCGGGGAGAGAGAAAAGGGATTTTTCTTTTTTTTTTAATAAAAATTATGATTGGTCGGTGGGTTTTAAAGGGGTTTTCTGACACGACCACCAATCTAAACCAAACGACTGTCGTCCCTAGCTTTTTACCCCCATTCCGAACACAATGGGATATGTTTCGTAGGCCCATTCGACTATTTCAGTCAGTTTTCCTTCAAATTGAAATATATAACATTCAATATTCAATTTGAACGTACATTACAATTTGCCAGGGCCACAAACTGATTCGAAAAATTCCAGAAAAATAAATCTGGCTATGTTTTGATGATACGGTCCCAACAAAACTAGTTTCGTCGAATTCTGAGACCGTTTGCAAAAAGGCCCATTTCTGGTCGACCCAATTTAACTATAATAGACCAAAACACGTTTTCCCTTGCCACGCTCACATACTAGCTTCAAAAATTATGAAATTTGAAACCTAGAAATAACTTCACATCCCGGATCCAACAAAAGTGGTTTCGTCGAATTCCGAGGTCGTTTGCAAAATGGCCAATTTCATGGGCTATATAAATTCCATAGCGACCTTTCTGAAAATTCATTTGGCCATAACTTTTGCTTTCCGCTATGAAACTTCGATTTTTCAGATTCGTTAGAAAGGTATTCACCAACAGATTTAAATATTTTTGGTTTCACTCAAATCCGTTTTGTTTTGCACCCGGTACAGTCCGACAAAGTTTGGATTCAATTTTTGAAACTACCGCGCCATTTCAGGCCTTTTTTATAATTAGAATTAATTATATTCGTTTTCAAATGTCGATTCAAACTCAGTTTTCATCGCTATTATTTAGAATATTTATTTTAAATATTTAAAATCCATTATTTTAGCCAATTTAAAAAATTTAAATTGGTTCAGATTTTCTGGGTCGTTACAATCTCCCCCACTTAAAACTTTTCGTCCCCGAAAAGGAACAAAGTCGAAAGTGGTTTGATTAATCAACTCTACGTCCAATCTGGCTTCAATTCTCCAACTTTTCAGTTTCTGAGAATTTTCAAATTCTTCAAAAATTTGGCTAACACCCGGAATTTTCGAAAAATTTCGCCATAACCTCCTTTGTACGGGGAGAGGTTTGGAAATTTATTGGGCCGTATTAGGTACCCAATAAATCCTAATAAGCATACACATATTTATAGTGATATATTCTGGTGTTTACAGGGGAGCGTGTATTGATAATAACTCCAGAGAATAAATTCTCGTCGCCCTATCAAAGCCTGAGGGAGTGTGTATTTAAAATGCTCCAGAGGATAAATCCTCGTCACCTCGTCCCGTGTGGGAAATAAATAGTCCATGTGACGTATCTAATAACTAGAGAGACGTGATTATTGTCAACTCCAGACCCGTGTGGGGTTTTTATTAATCTAGCAATTTAATCGTTACAATTTAAATAGTCCATATCAGTCATCAGTTCAATCTGTAAAATATAGTCATCGCCATACAAGCCTCTCGCTCGTATGGTAAATCTTCCACCTCGTCACACAAGCTCCAAATGCTTATGTGGTATATGATGAAGTATGCCTATCCTCAGAAGTATGCCATGTAATGTAGTTCAAAATTAATTGCTACTATCCTATGGCGACGTTTATTATTTCACACGGAACAACCAGCACTCCGCATCCAATGGCATTCACAGGAGTTGATATAATAATATTTCGCATCCAACTCATTAAGGTTTACCTATTTGTCGGGCACACAAATAAAATCTTTACTCAACAGCTATCCCTTTTCCTGTTCAAACATATATAATGCACAAGGATATATTTCTAACTATTTTCTAATCAGTTCAATGTGTGACATAATCGAATAAATTCTAACATTCATTCTATTATTGATTAAATTAACTATCTTTATAATAATTTTAATTAATCAAATCTACCATCACACAACACAAGCAACAATCAAATTGTTTTCAACTTTTCAAAAATATACTAATCAATTCCTATATTCTTTTAAAATCACTCAGACTATAGAATTAAAAGTGCACATCCATGGAAAGAAAATAACAACAGAGTAGGGAACTAACTGGTAATGCAAAGGATGGTAAATGTACCTTGCACTGGAGTCAATCAGAGATATCTACTCGACATCTAGGATAGGCTTTCTGAATGCTCTCCTCAGTTTCCCAAGTACAATCTCGCGGATCTCCACTCCATTGCACTTTGACTAAGTGAACCTTCTTGTTCCTCAGCTCTTTGGTTTCTTTGCCGATAATCTTTAGCGGCTCTCTTCTCACAGCTAATTCTGGAGTAATTTCAATATCCTGCTGAGCTGCTTCTTCCACGATCAAGTCTGGATCATGAACGTGCTTTCGAAGTTGAGATATGTGAAATACATCATGAACTCCAGGCAACCAATCAGGCAATTTAACCTTATAAGCGAGGGTTCTGATCCGTTCAAGAATAGGAAACGGACCAATGAATTTGGGCGCCAACTTTCCAGTTTTACCGAACCGGATAACTCCTCTCATCGGCGATACTTTCAAATATACATAGTCGCCAACAGAAAATGATATATCTCTTCTTCTATCGGCATAGCTCTTTTGTCGGCTTTGAGTGGCCAGTAATCGTTTCTTAATAAAATCGACTTTGTCGGCAGCTTCTCGAATCATGTCTGGCCCCAACACAAGTCTATTACCGGGTTCGACCCAACAAGCAGGAGATCGGCATGGTCTACCATACAATGCTTCGAATGGCGACATTGTCAGACTCGCTTGGTAGCTGTTGTTATATGAGAATTCAGCCAAATGCAGATGGTCTTCCCATGATCCACCGAAATCTAGAACACAAGCCCGCAATAGATCTTCTAGCATACGGTTCACCCTCTCAGTTTGACCATCTGTCTGAGGATGATAAGCGGTGCTCAAGTTCAACTTCGTTCCCAGTTCGACTTGAAATGCCTCCCAGAATTTGCTAGTAAATATTGTATCTCTATCACTGACTATACTGAGAGGCACTCTATGTAGTCTAACTATTTCCTTGAAGTATATCTGCGCCAGATTCTGAGCAGTTCTGTTTGATCTGACAGGTATGAAATGGGCGGTCTTCGTGAAGCGATCTACGATCACCCAAATACCGTCATTCCCTTTTTTGGTTCTGGGCAGACCATTAATGAAATCCATAGAAATATGTTCCCACTTCCAACCTGGAAGTCTAGCGGTTGTAACAGTCCAGCAAGTTTCTATTGGTCGCTTTTGACTAGCTGGCAAGTAGGGCATCGACTAACATATATTGAAACATCCCTTTTCATAGCCTTCCACCAGAATGTTCGCTTGAGATCATTGTACATTTTGGCCACACCAGGATGGATATCTGATACCACGTTGTGACACTCGTCTAACACTTCCCTTTTGAGCTCGAGGATGCCAGGAACACAAATCCTTCCTTTCAATCTCAGGATCCCGTCGTCACCTATTTGAAAACACGAGGGTTCGCCTTTCTGAATCCTTTTGATCATATCCTTAATGAAGTTATCCTCCTTCTGAAGAATATATATTTTGTCAATCAAGGAAGTCATAATAATAAAGCTGGCGATCATTACATTCTTTCGGCTCAGCGCATCGACCACGACATTGGCTTTCCCTGGAGTGTATATAATCTCAAAGTCATATGCTGCAAGAAACTCCAGCCAACGTTGCTGCCTCAGATTCAAGTCCTTCTGGGTGAACAGATACTTCAGTGACTGATGGTCTGTATACAGCTCGAATTTCTCACCCAGAAGAAAGTGTCTCCAGATTTTCAAAGAGAATACTATAGCCAATAAATCAAGATCATGAGTTACGTAGTTCTTTTCGTACGACTTCAGTTGACGGCTAGCATAAGCAATCACTTGACCCCTTTGCATTAACACTGCGCCAAGGCCTTCTCTAGAAGCATCAGTCCAGACTTTCAAATCCTGATTGCCGTCGATAATGGTTAACACTGGAGCAGTAGTTAATCTTAACTTTAGCTCTTCAAAAGCCTCCTCACTTTCTGGAGTCCATTTGAATTTAGAGTGCTTCTTTGTAAGCTTCGTTAAGTGACCAGATATCTTCGAAAAGTTTTTAACGAACTTCTGGTAATAACTAGCCAATCCGAGAAAACTGCGGACTTCTGTTGGAGTACTGGGCTGCTTCCAATTTTGAATAGCAGTGATTTTACTGGGATCCACTGCAATTCCTTCTTTTGACACTACGTGGCCTAGAAATTTCACTTCATCCTGCCAGAATAAACATTTGGATAGTTTGGCTTTTAATAAATTCCTTCTGAGGATTTCCAGAACCTGTTCCAAATGCTTTTCATGTTCGGCCTCTGATTTAGAGAAGATTAGAATATCGTCAATAAAAACCAGAACAAATTTATTCAATACTCCTCTGAATACTCTTTTCATTAGATTGACGAAATAGGCTGGAGCGTTACATAAGCCGAACGGCATTACTAACCACTCGTAGAATAAGTCGGGACCTATGAATGTTGTCAAAGGAACACACTCCTCGGCGATTCGAAGTTGATGGAAACCTGTAGCTAGGTCCATTCGTGAAAATACTTGTGCGCCATTTAATCGATCCAACAAATCATCAATCCGCGGCAATGGATATTTGTTCTTTATGGTCTGCTTGTTCAAATCACGATAATCCACACATAGCCGTAGAGTACCATCAGATTTTGGGACAAATACCACTGCTACTCCCCAATCAGAGAAACTAGGCCTGATCAGACCCTTCCATACTAGATGTCGTGTTTGATTGTCTAATTCCTCTTTCTCTTTCAAGGACATTCTTCGAATAGCGTGAACTACCGTCCTTGCATTCAGAATCAAAGCAATCTTGAAATCTATTTCTCTTTGCGGAGGTAAGCGAACAACTTCTTCGGACACATCCGCATAGTTCTGGACGACATGAATATCTTTTATGAGGTCGGGAATATTCTCTGTAACTTCAGGGATATTTTCTATTTGAGCAGGAGAAACATCAAGAGCTGACCAGAAATCTTTTCTATTTGAATTCGGGCCTTCACATGGTATGGTTATATAATTCCCTGATTAGGCCTTTGCTTTAACCACTCTCTCGGTACATCTGACCTCTGCTTCATATTTGGTTAGCCAATCCAACCCCAATATAAGATCAAACTCCTTAAAATTCATGACGATGGAGATAGTAGGGAATTTATAGCAGGAAAAAGAGACGGGTACTGCACAAACCCAACTGAGATCGATGGAACCCCCAATCGGATTTTGGACAGTCATTGGTTCTTTGAGCTTCCTCAATTTCAAATCTAACTTCTTAGCCGCATTCTTTGCAATAAAGCTTCGTGACGCGCCGGTGTCAAACGACACTTTAACTGGAATATTTTTGACATTAAGCGTGCCTTCTAAAACATCATACCTTCCTGACTATTTGAGGGTGCTGAGGTTTCTGCTACTTCATTTACTTGAACCATTTTGGTCTTTTTCAACATCCAGCAGTCTCTCTTTATATGACCAATCTTATGACAAAGATTGCACTATCGGGTCACTTGAAACTTATTCTTGGATTTAGATTCATCCCTTTTTGGTTTCTTTAGAGATCGGCAACTTACCGAGAGATGCCCTTGCCTATTGCAGTTAGAGCATGTGGCAGTTGTTACTGGTTCCTTCTTAGATTTAGCCCTTTTTCTCTTGGCACTGGGCTTCTCACTGACCTCAGACCTCGTACTGGCTTCAGGAACATCAGCTTCCGACTCTTCTTTGTTACTAGAGCTGACTTCTTCTTCATCGCGCAACATACCTTTCTTATGGAGATCTTCATACTGATAAGCCATGTATATCATTTCTGAAAAAGGAAGCTTCACACTCCTCATTACACTATTCTGATATCTCCTTTGCAGGCCATGAATAAATCTCAGATTTTTCCTCTTTGCATCTTGTATCAGATGAGGAGCAAAGTGAGAAAGTTCGTTGAATTTCTTATGATATTCTGGGATTGTCATATCACCTTGTATCATATAAGAAAATTCATCACATAATCGCTCAGTCACTTCAGGAGGAGTAAATCTTTCTAGGAAAATCTCTTTGAATCTATTCCAGGTGATATCACCTTCTGGATTATCTTTGATGATTGTTTCCCACCAGATTAATGCTTCTCCATTGAGCGCCCAAGATGCTACTAATCTTTTCTGGTCATCTCTCAGCTGGAAACGCTCAAATATTCTTTCTGTAGAGCTCATCCAAGCTTGAGTTTGAATAATAGATTCATTGCTGGAGAATTGTGCTCCACCCAGATTTCGATATCTTTTAAATAGAGCCTCTAGATCTGGTTCTGCATTCCTTCTGTTTCTGACACTCATTTTTCTAGTACTTCTGCAAACAGCAGATCAAGTGTCAGGTCACAGAAAAGATATTTTAAAACATAGAAACACATACTTCAAATGTAAATGTGCCTATCGAGGTGAAATTTCATTCTGCTTTACTCATACTAGGATATTACTGATCCTATCTGTATAGAGTTACCCGTCCTAGAACACTACTTGTTCTATTTCTGACGAGTTCGTTAATATGTTATATTCCAGCACTAAGCTTAACCAAAGCTCTGATACCACGTTGTGACGACCCCAAACGCCGTGCCGACGGAGACAAGGGTTATCTTTGGAATATAACACAGAAACAGATAATAGCAGAACAGAATTAAATAAATACACCAGATAATGAACAATAGAATATACTGGATAAAAGTAATCATCAGAGCTGCACCGTATACAGGATCATACTTAGTACAAATACAGTTCTTCTATACATATATGTCTACAGCGGAAAAACAAACATAATGTACAATAGGAGATGAATAACATAAAAAGAGATAAATGATAGAATCCATCTTCAGCTCCAGCTATGTAGAGAAAGAGCCAGCTAAACCTGAATACAAGGCTGCCCGTGTAGAAAAAGGGGCACCCGAGTTTGAAAGTGAAACAAACTACGAGTCAGTCATTAGACTGGTATGAGAAATCTACTCAACACATTTATAATAGGGATAATCACAGGACCACGCCACTTTCGTGGAACGGTTTTACTCCATTGGATTGCCAGTGCTTTAAAAACAAATCTTTCCTTTAAACATCGCAATGCTTTTTATAAAAATGAAGCCATTATAAGACTCAGTTCCCATCACACAATGCAACGCAAACCGGAGGATAGAGTTTTTACCTTATAATGGACAAAATATGGTTGATACGAATAAAACAAAAGCAATTGATATTATTACTAGTGTTTATATGTTTCAAAAATAATTTCGAATCATAACTATCAATCATAGACGGCATTAATGCCCCATACCACTATGTCGCCATATATAGGTATACAATCAAAACCGCACAGTCACGTATTTGGAAATTGGATTTCCGTCATGAACCAAGGCAAAAGATAGTCCTTACCGAATTCGCGACTCTCTAGCCCGAGCCACAGGCAAGCGCGCAGGAAAGCCTTGGAGCGTCAGGGCCGGTCCACCGAGGTGGATTATTATGTCTGAACAATGCGTTTCCCCGCCATTTGGGGCGTAAACGAGCCAACGAATGACTCCATCGGACCCGGATCGTCCGATCAAACCGAGGCGCCTCGCAACAGCAACAACCACATAAGTCAAACTCTTCAGGGCGTGTAAAACCACTGACGCCACTTCTAACTAGAAAGAAACGCATGTCCTCCCTGAGGTCCTCTTCCGTTTCTGGTTCTTACCGGGGTGTGAGGCTCGCGATTTCACGTTATACACAAAGCTACGCCACACAGGCGGTGCTTTGATCATCACCACAAGACTTTGCTTTTCAACAGAAGCCCTGATCACTGCACCTTAGCATGCCACACAGGCAATTCACACTGTGCAACTGATGGCTATCAATCACACAGAATAAATTCCAATGTCAGACACACTGTCCATTTGCAAGTCTGTTCTGGGTCTGAACGAAACCGAAGGCACTAAATACCTCGCAAACCCATCAGTCACTACGTAAGTCTGGACGATCACCACTCATTATCCATATTTCGGGATGCCTACCAATCAGGACCTCGGTTACCATCCCAAACGAAGTGAAGATCTCCGGTCTTCGACCACCGTCTTCATCTTCGATTTCTTATCATCGATTCAGTTATTCAGAATGGGATAAACCCGGTCTTTCTGAGCAACTCACGTATATAATAAACAAGTGCAACACTAACATACATACGCATCATTTCAATTCATTAGTCACTAACCGTCAATCAGTAAGAGAACGATTTCCCAAATATTAACCCCGAAGGCCGAAACCAACATCAGATCAATACCCAAGAAACCATTCGACTTAGCCAACCTTCAGTTAATTTCTAAATTTCACATCCATATCGTTTATAATATTTTATAACGATTTATCGCTATTTTTATTTATTTTAAAATAGCCAATTTATTCAAAACGACGCTTCGGGCCATAACGCGACCGTGGCGCTGTTTTTCTTCAGATTTGATTTACACATATCTGAAAATCTAACCGTTGGATCTTCACAAAATTTACATCATTAGAAAGATCTTTTCAAAACGAATCCAACGGTTCTAGTTTCGGGAAAATCCGACGGTCGGATCTCCCGGTATAATCATTTAAAGTTTCGATTTCAAAATACGAACTGCAGCGTCGTTATTCGATTAAATATAATTATATTTATATATATAAAAATATAATCGATTCTGGCGCTGTTTTTCTTCAGATTTGAATTAAACATTCCAGGCAATCCAACCGTTGGATTTTTAGAAAGTTGGTGCTGTTGGAAAGATATTTCCAAAGCGAACCCAACGGTTGCGATTTCAGGATAATCCGATGGTTGGATCTCCCGGTATAATCGTTTGAAATCACGTTTTCAAAATACGAACTGCAGCGTCATTTTCGATATATTTCAATTCTATTTAAAATATATATATCGATTCTTCGATTTCAAAACCATATAAATTTCATACTTTTGATAAAAATGATATTTTTATCAAACTGTCTTCTATTTCAACACTTCACTATATTTAACAACTCATGTATATAATAAAAATGTGATTTTTATTGTAAAACAATTTGTTTCAAAACACTATTATTTTATATAGTTCATATAGGTAATAAAGGTATGATTTTTTATTATAAAACAATTTATTTCAAAACGAGATCATTTTATATAGTTCATATCGAAGAAAAAAAATGGGATTTTTATTATAAAACAATTTATTTCAAAATATGAATACCATTCAACACATGAATTTCTAATCAACGAATAAGTTTCAGTTCAACACATGAAGGTTTTCTATTCAACGAATAAATATAGTTTCAACAAATGAAAATAATTCAAACACATGAATATTATTCAAAATTTCGGCAGCATAACGGCAGGGTAGTTAAAACCGGGACCGTCCCTAGTACGGCTCCTCGCTCTACCTTAAAACCTCGCGGTTTTTGACAATGGGGATCATGCATCTAGTTCGCACGCAGGCGGCATGTTTATTTATTTCATTTCCACAAACTAATCCTATGTGGTTTCAACCAAATATTTCTCAACCACAAACGGGTATTTTTCAACCACAATCAATCAATATCAACCACAAACAACCCCAATCAACCATTCGCTATCAATCAATTTTCACACCAATCACAACTAATAAATATCGTCCATGGTTTGTGGACGAGGGGAGTATATATATATATATATTTATATATATATAGCAATTCACATCTATTTCAACACATATATAATTTTTACAACGCATATATAACTTATACATCGAACGTACAACTTATACAACGCTTATACATGAGGTGTACAACGCTCACATAACTCATACATCGACTATATAATTTATACATCGTCGTTTTCCATATCGTTTATAAATTAGAAATCTCACATTGGGTTCCACTCCACCAAAAATAGCAGAAGGCTCAGAAAAATATGCGGTCTCTTCTAAAATGTAGAAGACGTCCACACGGTCACAATGTTTCCTGTTTCATCGAATTTCGCTAACACAGCAAAAAGATATGATTTTTCAAAGTTTGCAACGGTTTAAAGGTGTTAAAACTGTTGAAAATATATATAGCCGTACCTCAGCTGAAAGGTTCAAAACTAGGTTTGGATTTATCTCGAAATCCGTGTAGCTATTCGTCGATCGGCCTTCGCAGCGTCGAAGGGGGAGGAGAGGCGCACCTGCACCTCTGATGGCGGCGAGCTCGGTGGTCAAAATCAGGCGGGGCGGCGGCTGAAAGTCGAGATCTTCCTGGCGTCCGTTCTCCCAAAATACACAATGAAAAAATCGAAACCAGGTATGGATTTGAAGAGCTCGGGAAGATCTTCAAAAAGTTCAATTGTGGCACGAGCTAATTCCTCTTGGTTTGGTCGGAATCGGAGCTGGAAGGTTTGAAGTCTCTTCCGCCTTCGATCGGGGAGAGAGAAAAGGGATTTTTCTTTTTTTTTTAATAAAAATTATGATTGGCCAGTGGGTTTTAAAGGGGTTTTCTTACACGACCACCAATCTAAACCCAACGACTGTCGTCCTTAGCATTCTACCCCCATTCCGAACATAATGGGATATGTTTCGTAGGCCCATTCGACTGTTTCAGTCAGTTTTCCTTCAAATTAAAATATATAACATTCAATATTCAATTTGAACGTACATTTCAATTTGCCAGGGCCACAAACTGATTCAAAAAATTCCAGAAAAATAAATCTGGCTATGTTTTGATGATACAGTCCCAATAAAACTAGTTTCGTCGAATTCTGAGACAGTTTGCAAAAAGGCCCATTTCTGGTCGACCCAATTTAACTATAATAGACCAAAACACGTTTTCCTTTGCCACGCTCACATACTAGCTTCAAAAATTATGAAATTTGAAACCTAACAATAACTTCACATCCCGGATCCAACAAAAGTTGTTTCGTCGAATTCCGAGGTCGTTTGCAAAATGGCCAATTTCACGGGCTATATAAATTCCATAGCGACCTTTCTGAAAATTCATTTGGCCATAACTTTTTACTTTCCTCTATGAAACTTCGATTTTTCAGATTCGTTAGAAAGGTATTCACCAACAGATTTAAATATTTTTGGTTTCACTCAAATCCGTTTTGTTTTCACCCGGTACAGTCCAACAAAGTTTGAATTCAATTTTTGAAACTACCGCGCCATTTCAGGCCTTGTTTATAATTAGAATTAATTATATTCGTTTTCAAATGTCGATTCAAACTCAGTTTTCATCGCTATTATTTAGAATATTTATTTAAAATATTTAAAATCCATTATTTTAGCCAATTTAAAAAAATTAAATTAGTTCAGATTTTCTGGGTCGTTACAATCTATAAAATCCATCGTAAATCCATTCATTCTGAAAGTGAAATTTGCTTCTGATTTAAAGATTATTATGATTTTTGTTTGATTAAATGGGGATTTGCGATATATATTATCACTCTGAATTTGAATTTATATTTTTGGTCTAAATTTGTCACTATTTCGATCTCTATTATCCTTTTGATGATAACAAAAGGGGGAGAATTGTCAAGATTTTGATTGATAAGTATTTAATTCAAAAATATTTTAAGATTGGAAATTAAATATCTAGGGGCAGAGTGGTCAACTGAATTTCAATTATTTTCCACATATATAGGGAGTTCAGTTGCAGGGGGAGCATAAAAATAAGGGGAGTAATATATTTCACGTTCAAACACATTCAAAATCTTTTATTTGTTTGTCATCATCAAAAGGGGGAGATTGTTGTATATAACAGTGTTGTATACACAATTATATGATTTTTGTTTGATGATAACAACCAAATATATTTTTATTATTGAATGTGTTTGTAACTGTACTGGTATACTACACAACAAACAGAAATATAATATTTCTATTTAAATAAAATACAACTATACAGAAATTTAAATATTCACACAATATTTTATTTGAATAAGAATATTTTATTTCAATATTTAAACAGTATAGAATTACAACTTCATTATTCGTATATACATCACTGATATACATTTCAATATATTCAATTTCATTCTCAGCTTCTCTCTACAACACTTACACTCACATATACAGACACTCTCATTAACTCATATATTGACACTATTATTTGTCTTTTGTCTTCTGTCTTCACTGCTTCTTCACTGTCTGTTCAGTCATCGTCTGCTTACCTGTCACAGAAGCGCATACAGTAAAGTAGAACAAAAATAAAATAAAATACAAACAAATAAAAAATTATTTTTTAATTTTATTTGCCTCAGAATTACGGTGTGTTTCTCATCATTTTTCTAGATTTGGTCTGGTATGCAGGGACATTTTTTTTCTCTGAATGGCTGCATATACACACGTCTATATGCGTACACGTGTGCACTGCCTCACCAATCCAGTGTGCAACTGAGGAGTAGCCACGCAGACCATCTCGACTCAGTGCAACAACAAAACAAATGTCAACCAACATAGTCAAAGTCAAAACAAGTCAATACGAAAGTAGTTTCAATGTAGTCGAGCAAACATGAATGATCAATGCCAAGAACAAGTTCAAAGTAAAATGGTAAAAGACAGTTAACATATGTATGGTGATGGAGCATGTCAAGTTTAAAGTGTGCAAAACAATGCAAACAAATGGTGCAACATGATCGAGTCCAAAGTGGTTCAAGAATACTCAAGCTCAAAGTCTTGTATCACTTAAAGGTGCAACAGGTTCAAGCAAGCACAATCTCAAGAAAATGGTGAAACAACTACAAAACCAAGTTAGAGTGCTCAAATACACAGCTCAGGTTACACAAGGATATGGTGCAACATGAAGATACACAGTGTATATGTGGTCAAGGTGCACACAGCAACACAGGTCACATGAAGCTCAATGGTCCAACATTACAGTTCAATATCAAGCATTTTTACAAATGGGCGCATGCAGGTGTACAAGTGAATGTGAACAATGATTAAAGTAGCAAGGCTCAAGTACGAGTGCCTCAGCATGTGTTATAATGGTCAAAGCAATGCAAACTGAAAAGGGGACACAAGTATAGCAAGGTTAAAAAATGGTACATGCATTAAGTTAAATATACAAGCATTAACATGATAAGCACAAAAATGTATAAAGAACTCTAGGAAATGGATCAAGCACCACAATGGCAAGCTAAAGTTCAACGCAAATCAAAATCAAAATGGTGCAAGTGCAAATGGACAGTGAACTACAATGGTCAAGCAGTTTAAACAAGGGACAGGAGCAACTATATCAAAGCAGTTTACAAAATTCTTGTACAAACAACTTATAAGGTTCAGCATGGACAAATGATGGTGCAGGCAATACATATGGTGGAATGTGATCAGCTCAGCATAAATATACATGAATGGACTTTAACAAGGGATGGACAAGCAAGATAATGTAATTATGGAGAACACAGTATGTTTCAAGTAAAGTTCATATGCAAGGAAGTATTGGCAACATGAAATAATACAAGGAATGTAGTGACAGTTATACAAGGCGGTACCAAGTTCAAATGTAGCATCTGTTCGTATCATTTTTTTATAATGAAATTAATCCAAGGCAGTAGTTTGTTCAAGAAAAACCAGTTTTTTTTTAAATCATGTTGGCAAATTTAAAATTTCAGAAATCACCAAGGCAATATTTTCAGGAAAAGGAATTTGCAATTTTTACGAAAAAAAAGACTCAATCATTTTTTTCCAGAAGCCACCAAGACTTTTCAGAGATAAAATTATATACAGCAAAATTCTAAAGTCGAAGATCTTTCAGAAATACAAGTTCAAATCAAGGACCAAAGTTCACGCTAATATCATGACCAAGTCTCAACATTGAAATCAAAGATAATATCGGATTTTTAATCCGATTTAAACACCAATCCTCATCGGCAGAATCCCATCCAAGTTCAAGAAAAATTAAAATCATAAATTCAAATCTAAATTCATACCAGATTATTAACAAAGCGCTTGGATCAAACAGAAGTGCTTCATCTCATATAAGCAACACTGAAAATTCGAGAGCATCACACGAGAGTGCGGCAGCTTCTAATCCAAGAAGAATCAAAACCCGAAATCACCAAATTTCCAAATCATGAAGAGAGGAGCACTAGAGATCGATCAAGAACATCAATGAGATTTCAAGCATCGGAAAGCCATCGCAATTTTGGGATTTGAAGAAACCCTAGGAGCATAGCCGCCGCCATTTTATTTCTCAAAAGGAAAGGGATCGGATTAATGAACTATGGTGCAATCTAAAGGATAAGGGTAGTCGGCCAAGTTTATATCAAAGACTAAGGGATTTTTATTTAGAAGGGTTTTTATAAAACAAAACTAGGGTTTTGTTTTAAACTAGGGTCTCTGTTTTAATTATTTTAATTTGTTTTTATTGTTTTCAACTTTGTAATCAGTCTAGAGTTTGCTAGTTTGTCTCTAAATCTAGGGAGACGAATTACGGGATTTTCAATTCGGGGAAATCTGGATTCGGGGATAGAAACCAGTGCAGGGTTTTGAGCATAGGGTTAAGAACAGTTGGGAGCGAGTGTCACGATTTTACAGGGGATTGTCAGTGTAGAGATTGTTTTAACTTCTAGTAGAACCTTAGGGAATGCAGCAGTACGCAGGGTTTTGCCGAAGATGGGTATATCTATGTGTTATTTATTTTCCACATTTATTCTGATTATTGTGTGTTCTATTGTTATTTAATTACTTTGCGAAAATCTGCGATAAACCCTGTTTACCTCCCCCCCACCTCTAGGGTTAATTTAGATCCTTCAGTTACAATGGATGGATTCATGTTCATAAGGTTGTTTATGATCTTGTTTATGGTTGTATCACACACACCGTAGTTGTGTGATTGTACGGACATTCGATTTGAATCTCCTTTCCATGAAAATAACGATTGTATTATTAAAATTTATAATTTGAAAGTAATTTTGAATTATAATTAAAATTTATCTGGAAATTTAAATTAATCAACAATGTTTGCAAAAGACAACGATTTTTAAAGAAACCGATTCTGAAATTTATAAGGAAACGGGATGTTGAATTACGTAGACATATAATGGATTTTATTAAAACGGTTGATTTTATGACAATAATCGAACGAGTTTTAAGGAATTATTATTCGATTTATTTTGAAATGGAGATTCAAAAATTTTTAAAAATGATAATTTGAAATAAAGTGGTTTTGGACTAAATGGGAATATAAAATATTATTTTTAAAAGAATTGAAAAATATTACTTTAAGATTTTGATTTAATTCGAAATTGATAATTGAAAATTTGAATGATGATTTTGAATTAAAGCGATTTTGGAACTCGAACGCAAAGATAAATATTATTTGAAGCATGGTTTTAATAGTTTAAGTTATGAAAATTTAAGTTTATTATGGGAAGAAATAAGACTAGTTATATTAGATTGTTATATGATTGAATTGAACGCGTCGCGAAGCGACAGTTCGTTATATCGATTTTAATTTTAAAACGACTATAACTTGAACATTTTAAATCGGATTGACGTGAAACGAGGAGCATCAGAATCCTATTAATAATATATTTTGAATAGAAAAGAAATTTTCAAATTTCAATGTATGATTTTCAAGATGTGTTTAAAACAAAATTTGAAAAGGTCGCTATACGTGCAGTTCGGCAGCCGTAAGTGAAAATCGAATAAAAATAGGTTTATAAAATTATTGAAAGTTTGGGAAAATTGTGATAAATCATATTTTATTATTTAAAAGTGATGTGAGTTGACATATTTAAAATTTTGAATAATTTTGAATTTAATTGATTTAAATAACCATTGTTCAACACCTTCGGTAACGCTTTTAACGTTGTTGTAACTTTTCTTTGAAATGATTTGTTTGAAGATTATAAACCACGAATTTTGTTTAAAAATTGAAAAGAATTGTTAAGTATTTTGAAGGATTTGAAAGAAGATTAAAATTATTTCATATAAAATTTATGTAAATATTACTAATTTTAAATAAGATATTGGAAGTTTGAAAATGTAAAAGGAAATGAGTTTGGTTAGGGTTAGTTGAACATTTGATATGAGAAGGAAAATTAAAAAAAATTTAAGTTGTGAATTGACATCGACTAATAAGTCAATTTAACCCTATTTGAATTATAAATTGATGAATTATTGTTAATGGAATTAAAACAAAATTAAGATTTGGTAATTTTGAAAACTTATGAAAACGATAATAATGAATAAAAGAATTATGTTTCGAAATACAAGATTTGGAAAATGAATATTGAATTTCAAGGAGGGGTTAAAGCGATAATAGGGTCTATGGAAACTGGAATAAATCCAACCTTTAGTGTAAGTGAATTAATAATGATCTGGAAGGAGACATAAAAATGGGAAATCCGATATGATCCATAATTATTGTTTTTAAAAATGTGCTTATTAATTGCCAGAGTGCTTTCATAAAAGGGAGACACATATCAGAAAACGCATTGTTGGCGCATGAATTGATAAGAAACTTCAACAAAAAAGGTGCGGACAAATTTTGCCTGAAAGTGGACCTCCACAAAGCATATGATAAAATAAACAGACAATTTATAATTCACATGCTCAAGGCTATGGGGTTTCCAGAGAAGATTGTTAGACTTATTTCAGAATGCATTAATTCACCTACTTTCTCTATTCTGATAAATGGTGTACCCAAGGGTTACATTACCAGTACTCGAGGCATAAGACAAGGTGATCCTCTGTCTCCGTACCTTTTCGCAATAGCTATGGAATATTTCTCTCTTCAGATGGAGCTTGAAGTTCACAGACAGACAATTATGCCAGTTCACAATTTTCAACCATCTATAAGCCATCTGCTTTATGCTGATGATTTGATAGTGTGCATTAAAGCAACAGGTACTGCAGCCCATACAATTTTAATTTTTTTTGACAATTTAGATAAATTTGTGGGTCTGAAAATGAATGAACAAAAAACCAAATGCTATTTCAACAAATTTTGTCGTGCCAAACAGCATGTGCTTGAAATACTGAAAGTGAAAGAGGGTGAACTACCAGTGAAATACTTGGGTGTACCATTATCATCGAATAAAATAACTGACAGAGAATGTGCAGACTTAATCTCTAAAATAAGAGAGAAGTTGCAAGGTTGGAATTCTAAATTACTTTCCTTCGCTGGACGCATTGAATTGGTTCATACTGTGATTCAAGCAAAAGTTAACTTTTGGTTACAAACATTTCAACTACCTGATACATCGATAAACAAGATTGAGCAAGTTTGCGTGGATTTTATTTGGAAAGGTAAATTTCATAAGATCAAGTACCATGACCTATGAAGACCCAAAGACGAAGGTGGGGTAGGCCTACGTAAACTCACAGATATGAGAGAAGCTTTTACTTTGAAACAAGGATGGAAAATTATAGCAGACAATGGACTGTGGTCTAGATGGATGAGGAAAAGATATATCAAAGAAAACTTCTGGACAATGGCGAGTGATAATAATGCTTCTGCCACATGGAAAGCAATTCTTAGAGTGAGGCACAAACTTGCTAGCTGTTGTGAGATTGAATTAGCAAATGGCAATGAAATTGATCTTTGGCGAGACCCTTGGATAAAAGGAAAATCTCTAATAGACATATGGGGATGGGATACTTATTCTGCTTATGGTTGTCCTAATCTAAAGGTGAATAACATCATTCATGCAGGCAGACTGAAATGTGACAGTATTCCATGCACAGAAGAGCAAAAAAACCACATTGAGTATATTCCTTTATACGTTGATAGAGAGTTTGACATATGGAAATGGGGCTCAGGTAAAGAATTCACAATCAAAAACGCTTGGAATGTGTGCAGAGATACTCAGAGGAAAAATAAATGGCATAAAGTAGTATGGCATAGACTTATTCCACCCAAAATCTCGTTTACGATGTATAAAGCCTTGTTGCACAGATTGCCAACTAAAGACAGACTTAAAAAGTGGGGAGTTTTAAACAATAGTGACTGTGTTTTGTGTACTGAAACGGAGGAATCTCATAATCATCTGTTTTTCGATTGCACATATACAAAAAGGGTGCTTAACAGAGTAAGTACCAAACAAAATGTAAACTTAGGTACTAATGTTGAGAAATTACAACCAATAATTGATCACCTGAGCGAGCAGAGAACGGGTGTAAACTCTATAAGTGAAGACAGCTATGTTGGCTTGGCAACTTCCATTTGGTGGATTTGGAAGGAACGGAACCGAAGGACATTTCAAAGCAAGCAAAGAAAGGAAGAGGAAATTAGTAAGCTAATTGAAGTGGACATGCAATTAACTATGAAATTGAGGAAGAAAATACTTACGTCAGATGAGGCAAAATTACGGTTTGCATGTGGAAGTTCGGATCAAGTGGGAAGGCAGGTACCTCGTAATGAAGCTGGAAACCATTTTCCGCCATGAATTCTTCGTCGAATTGCAGAGCGCCGCCATTTGTGGTCATTTGGGAAGATGATGAAGATGAATTTGGGAATGACGGTTCGGCTGGGTGCTTATGTGCACTTGTATTTATTTATTTCCTTTTTGGTTAATTCATTTTGTCTGTACGTGAGGTGCGTTGTCATTTGGATAACGTATATTCTTCTTTTGGGCTGGATATAAGCCTTAATAAAAATATACCCATTTTCCAAAAAAAAAATGTGCTTATTACTTGGAAAGACCTGGATCAAATATTTTGAAAACCATTCCAAGTAATAATATGACGTTATAAATGAACTAAAGACTTGGAAATCGATAAGTGAAGACCGAGAATCTTCAAATAATTTGGATTGATTGCTGATGTCTCGATTGGGGGGCGTTCCCACCGGGTCAGTTCGGACCTGATCTGAACCGCAACCCTGCATGAGCTTGGGGGAAGCAGCCTCCCCTTTGGAAATCAAGGCTTCGCTCGGGTTCGACCTACATCCGCTCCGGTTCGGATGGACATCCAGGCACGAGCTTTAGCCTAACACCCAAATCCAATGTGAAAACCTCACAATCACATATTAAATGCAGAAAAAGTAGTAAAATAAAAGAGGAAACACGAGATTTTTATAGTGGTTCGGCTCAATCCAAGCCTACATCCACTTTATAGTTTCTTGAATCCTAAGAAGCTATTGCAATACAGTTTTCTTGCAGTTTATACACGAAATCCTCGTGTTTACGATGAAAAGAAGTGAGAAAAGTGGAGATTATACATGAAATCCTCGTGTTGAATTGAGGTAGATCGGCCTTCTTGTCGTTGCAAAGTCCTTGCAATGGCAATGGTGGAGGATAAGGGTTGGAATGGCCGAGAAGAAGAAGAGCCAAAAAGTCCCCCAAAATGGCCACGTTGTGGTGTATTTATAGGCGTAGAGGAGCTTCTGAGATGTTCGGTTCAGATGTGCCATGTGGCGAGCACCGAGGCGATCTCGGAAGTAAGTGCAGAACGTGGAAAAGGTGGTTACCAGGCCGTGCTTTGCCAAGTGGAGCTAGATCCATGAAAATAGGATGCGGTTATGGAAAGAGAATCGGTCAAAGGTTGCCTGCAGGAGCAGGTACAGGGGGTCGGTTCAGATCCGATCCGAACCGAGTTAATGTATCCGATCCGATGACTGGAAGCACTTCGGTGTAGAATACTTCAGGCGGGTCGGGTCTTCTGTGCTCCAATCCGATCCGAGGAGTACTAAATTTCCTTTTGCAAAGTTACGCCATTGGGTCCTCTTACCCGATCCAAACCGTATATCCGATCCCAATGGGTTATGCCAATTCCAGATTCCAAGTTCCTAGTTCTGCACGCGTTCACGGAAACGGGCGTAACTTTCAAACCGTAAGTCTGTTTTAGCCAAACTAAGCTCGAAGCTGATTCAGAGAGCTACAAGAGTTACATAGCACAGCTCCGTAATTGATGTTTTCGGGGCCAAAAAAGGTCGTTTGATAGGAGTTTCGGGCCAATCTTTGTCTGTGATGCGACTTCAACCAAATCGCTCCATGTCTTCTGACGATATTCCCAATACTTGAGCGTATTGTTTACCAGAAATTCTATGTGTGACTGCTTTGACTAAAAAGCAGGTCAACATTTTGCCCCCCAGAACATATCTTGCTGGTTGAAGGAAGATGTGTTCTGGATAATCCAAGGCCACGCCGGGCCTGCTAGCTGCAAGTATAATACATACCTGCGAAGAAAAGAGAGCAAAAATGTGTGTCAAATCCTGACAAAACTGATTACACTTTCGAGCATAAACCATGCTTGGGCGTTTGTTTGAGTATAAAGCATACTCGAGGGACGTTCGAATCATCCTACCAAAACTTGGCGAGGGACCTTACCTTCCCGGTATAAGCCATACAAGGAAGTTCAAACTGAGCATAAGCCATACTCGAGTTTTATTGAGTTCCTTTGCCCAATCCTGACAAGATCGTTCGTTATCCCTTAGTATAATCCATACTTAAGAATCCTAGTGAGTACAATCCATACTCATGTCGGGATAGAGCTATACTTGCCAAAACCTGACAAGATAGTCTGTCCTTAGGCATAATTCATGCCTAGGGGTCCGAGATAAGTATAAGCCATACTTTAATTGAGATCGAGAATCCTGCCACAACCTGACAAGATACTTAAATTTGTCAAATATAATCCATGTTCGAAAAGTTCTTCCTTGTTCAATTCAAAATACAAAACCAAAGCAAATCATGATTGGTTTGTCATCGAGTGCAGAGCACTCTTTGGAGCTAAATCCTAACCCCAAACATGTGTACTTCAATTTAGCCAACCGGAAAACCTAAAGAAGGCAAAGAGACATATCTTAAATCCTAAGAAATGCTGAAAATGCAGAGTGGTCCAATCCAGATCAATTGATGATGAGCCCACGGGAGCTCGATCCAGGGTCATTCCCTCTCCGGGGAGTAGGTGGTGGCAGCGGGGTGAAGGCACTATAGGTTCTTCACATACTCGGGTAGCTCTCCACGTCTAACCCGTTCCTCAATCAAGTTTCGCAAGTGCATATAGTCATTTGCGTCATGACCGTCCATATCATGAAATATGCAGTGTTTTCCAGAATCGCGTTCTCTTTGCGATGGCTCCCTCCTGGGAGGCTTTGGATAAGAGATGCCACCGTTTGTGTTTATGTAGATGTCAGTCAAGGTCGAATTGAGTTTGGTGTACTTTTCATATCTGGGCCCTCTCCGGGGCTGAGCATTGCGGTCATTCTTGACAGCAGCTTTCCCTTTGCCTTTACCACAATCAGACGTTCTCCGTCTTTGAGCATGTTAACATCGAGAATTTTCTTTTTGGACATTGCGTCTTCTTCACGTAGAAATCTATCTGATTCAAGGCAGAATTCGCTGAGATTCCGTGGTGTGTCGGTATAAGGATTTCTTAAACTCCGAGTTGTCCAGCACGCCGGATACTGCCGCCATCAATACCATAAATGGCTTAGGTCGATCAACTGATGCTGCTGCAACGTTGAACCTTTCCAAAAATGATCGCAGAGTTTCTTTAGGCCCCTGCTTGACTGTGGTGAGAGACATGACATTCTTAGGTCGAGCAATGTGGACCCGAAACTGTTCAATAAAGCGAGCGACCAATATGTTCCAACTATTGATCGATTCAGATTCTAGATCCACATAGCAGCTATATCGATTAAAAAGAGAGGGAAGCACTTTGCCATGACGTTTTCCGACGCCGATTGAACTTCCATATGATGTTTGTAGCACATCAGGTGCATGGTAGGATCCGTCCTTCCGTTGTAGGACTCCAGCTGTGGAAGTTTGAAATCTGGGGGATTGCGAGAATTCCTGATTTCTTGTGTGAATGGATTGTGATTGACATCATCCATGTCATTCTGATAGGTGCGGCCTCTCGAGAGGCGTTCAATGAGGTTGCTGAGCCAATCGCCTTAAAAGAGCTGTTGCAGATTGCCAAGATCAGAGATGGTGCCCCCAGCTTTGAGTTTAGAAGAGTTCGGAAGTGCATAAGGTGTTTGGAATGTTGTCCGGTTCGGATCGGTTGCCTATAGGTTGGAGGGGTCGAACCGACCCAGTTCTGGCTCTCTGCTCCGAGCGACATTGGGTTGCTGTTGAGCTAAAGCTGGTGCCTGGGTGTCCATCCGAACCAGAGCGGATGTAGGTCGAACCTGAGCGAAGCCTTGATTTCCAGAGGGGAGGCTGTTGCCCCCAAGCTCATGTAGGGTTGCGGTTAGGATCGGGTATGAACCGACCCGGTGGGGAACGCCCCCCATTTCCATCTGCATTGGATTCAGATTTTGGCCCTCGGTTCAGATCGGATCCGAACCGATCCGGTTTGTTATCCCTGCTGGGGCCATTTCTGTACCGTTTCCAGCGAGTTGTGCATTGTTGCTCGGTCTTCCTTCCATCCGAGCGAAGAAATGGTCGATCATCTCCAGTTGTTTGCAGAGGAGATCATCTTGCCTTGCCATATGGGTTCTCAATGCAGCGAGAACGCCGTCCATTTCATCTCTGGTTAAGTATGCTGATAGATCACCATGAGAGGAAGCCTCTTGGCTAGCCTCATTCCTCGCACCTTCTGCACCAACGTCCTAAGTACGAGAGAAGGTTCCATCTTTCTTTCGTTTAACCATTGATCCAACAGTCGAGCAATCCGATTCCTTTGAGGTTAGAAATTGAAGTAGTATCGTGTGCCCCCTTCCTGGTGCGCCAAAATGTTAGACCGAAATCTGGGCCTAACACCCAAATCCAATGTGAAAACCTTACAATCACAGATTAAATGCAGAAAAAGTAGTAAAATAAAAGAGGACACACGAGATTTTTATAGTGGTTCGGCTCAATCCAAGCCTACGTCCACTTTATAGTTTCTTGAATCCTAAGAAGCTATAACAATACAGTTTTCTTGCAGTTTATACACGAAATCCTCGTGTTTACGATGAAAAGAAGTGAGAAAAGTGGAGATTATACATGAAATCCTTGTGTTGAATTGAGGTAGATCGGCCTTCTTGTCGTTGCAAAATCCTTGCAATGGCAATGGTGGAAGATAAGGGTTGGAATGGCCGAGAAGAAGATGAGCCAAAAATTCCACAAAAATGGCCACGTTGTGGTGTATTTATAGGCGTAGAAGAGCTTCTGAGCAGTTCGGTTGTGCCATGTGGCGAGCACCGAGGCGATCTCGGAAGTAAGTGGAGAACATTGAAAAGGTGGTTACCAGGCCGTGCTTTGCCAAGTGGAGCTAGATCCACGAAAATAGGATGCGGTTATGGCAAGAGAATCGGTCAAAGTTTGCGTGCAGGAGCAGGTCCAAGGGGTCGGTTCGGATCCGAACCAAACCGAGTTAATGTCTCCGATCCGATGTCTGGAAGCACTTCAGTGTATAATACTTCAGGCGGGTCGGGTCTTCTGTGCTCCAATCCGATCCGAGGAGTACTAAATTTCCTTTTACAAAGTTATGCCATTGGGTCCTCTCACCCAATCCGAATCGTATATCCGATCCAAATGGGTTATGCCAGTTCCATATTCCAAGTTCCCGGTTCTGCACGCGTTCACGGAAACAGGCGTAACTTTAAAACCGTAAGTCCGTTTTATCCAAACGAAAGCTCGATTCGAAGCTGATTCAGAGATCTACAAGAGGTACAAAGCTTAGATTTGTAATTGTGTTTTCGGGCCCAAAAAAGGTCGTTTGATAGGAGTTTCGGGCCAATCTTTGTTTGTGATGTGACTTCAACCAAATCGCTCCATGTCTTCTGACGATATTCTCAATACTTGAGCGTATTGTTTACCAGAAATTCTATGTGTGACTGCTTTGACTAAAAAGCAGGTCAACATAATTTGGATTGATTGATGATGTCTCGATTGGGCCGATTACCCAATACGAGGTTATAAGTGGCATGAGCTCTGAATATATTTGGAGATCTTCGGATTATTGTTCTGTTCAGACCTAGAACAAACTTGTATCGATTGTGTGTCTGACATTGTAATTTGCTGCGCAACACTGATTTCTATTGATATATATATATATATATATATATAATATATCAGATTTGTGGGAATAAATTATTCTTGTCTCTAAGACATGTGAACTTAGAGGTTATGTATTGATGTAAATCAGTGACATGTTGTGAATTGACAATGTGGCATACTCGAGTTATGGAATGAACTAGTGATGATCAAAGCACGGCTTATTGAAGCGTAGCTCTGTGTACATCGTGACATCGATGAACCTCACTCCCCAGATTGATGGTAAATTGGCGATTAGGTTGTATACATATACATAATCTCTATTGAAACTCTAAAGCTTCGGCGGCAGATCTACCTGTGAAACCTGAGGAAATAAAGTATATACGGTGTCCGAGTCTGGATGAAAACCGGGATATATACTTTCGCTCTATATTCGGTGCCCATGTCTAGATGTTAACTCAAAGATACTTAACTTTGTGTCCTCGATTAATCTTTCGTGCTAGGAACCATCATGTTGGAAACACAACAACCAATACGAGCCTTTCGTTTTGTTTGTAAACTATATATGTAGGCATAGTTACTATGCTTACTAAGATTGATATATTTATTCGTGAAACGGTTTTAAACGGTATGCGCTGATAATAGTTTTAAAAGAGGATTTTCACATATGAAAGCATTTTGATTGTCATAAGACAAAACTTGCCCATTTGGTGTGCGCTTGCATTGTATGTTTTGGGATGAGCTTATGATGGCTTCATTTTTCCAAAGTCATTTGCGAATTTCTATGCGTGCGACTTCACATGGAGTAAACATGTTCCGCGTTAAGGCATGGTCAAGGAATTTCCCAACTTTAAAATAAACCCTGAATAATAATTGTTTTGAGTTCTCACACTAGTCCCACGACTGACTTAGGGTTTATTGTTGTCGCACCTAAACTCCGGGTGCCCATATTTTGCATGGGCAACTAGTAGTTTAGTTTGCAGGTTTAGTCTTTAGAGCTGGATTCAGATTGGGGCTAGAGTTTTGTTTGATTTTACATCTTCCGCTGTGAACTTTTTGTTTCCGCTGAGCTTATGTTTTACTCTGATCACTGTAACTCTAATATAAATTTTTGTAATGAAATAAAAGTTCTGTTATTTTTGTTCAAATATGTTAATACACATAACCATCTGTTTTTATGAACGATTTAAGTTAGTTTAATTACCGGTGAGAAACGGAAAAAAAGGTGGGTCGTTACAGCGTGGTATCAGAGCTTTGGTTTATATAAAGCTATGAGGTACACCATATTTGAACAAAAGATAGGACTCATTAGAGTTATAATATCTCATTAGAGATGGGGTTAGAAATGCCCTAGAATGAGATTCTGGGGTATTATGTTTGAGAGAGCTTATTTTGGAATCTATATAAATTATTTTGAAACTAAATAAATCATTTTGAAAATTTCAATTATTTTGAAATAGAATGCATGACGAGAGTTTGAGTATTTTATTCGACGTCGAGATCAGACTATCGAGTATATAAGGATTTTGAATATATGTCTGATCAATGTATATATGAAATCCAATATATACTAGATAGATGTGGAATCACATTCTAGTCGCTGGAGGATAATTCTGTTGATGATGTGGACAACATCAGTGATTATTTTCGAGTTTCGAAAGTGGGATGACCATATGATTCTGATTTAAACGTCGACAAATACTTAAATCGTTTAGATAAGTGTTTGAAAATGTCTAGATAAATTTTAATAAAATGTTTTACTAATTTAAAGTAAGGTGGAATAGATAAGCGAAATTTAAATAAGTAATGTGTTCATTGCTTGTAAAGTATAAATTGAACTTGCAATTGAATAGAGAGTAACTTAAATAAAATTTGAATAGTGAGTATTTGAAATTTTGTATGGATACCATAACTTAAGTAAGTGAAACCTTCAAAAAGGTAATTAAAGAAATGTTGGATTTGCATTAAAACTTAAGTAAAGTTCCTAAACTATTTGGTACAATAATGATTTTGGTTAGGTTATAACTCAAGTAAAACCCTTAACTACTTTTAAATATTTTAGAGAATTTTGGGGGTATAAACACTTAATAGGTATTTAACTTGAATCGTTTTGGTTAAGTGAAGTAAATGATAAGTTATATATATATATATATTGATTTAAATAGTTGATTTTGGTGATTTCTAAGCTTAAATTTTCATTACTTTAGGGTGGCAGACCTCTTAGTGTAAGACAGTATCTAGCTCGGCTTCATTCTAGTGGTAGTAGTAGCAGCTCTAGGTCCGACTCAGAGGATTCTTCCGTATATACTTCTAGCGACACGAGCGACCACGAGATCATTAAGATATCATCTGATTCTACCCCGACTGAGGACCAGACTATTTATACCAACAACGATATGGATGTCAGTTCTGATCATTATCCCGACATGTTAGAAGTAGACCCAACCCCGTAGCAGGACGACCCTATGATGATATAAGAGTATATCCCGAGACCTGTGTTATCAATCAGATGACTGGGGTTGAGGGAGAAACTTATTATGGGATTGAGGTCCCTCTAGAGATGGATGATGCTACATTACATGCTTTATGGTAGTAGGTCCTAAATGAGAGGGACCAATATTTATTAGGACATGTCCCAGCACCAAAGGAACGCGGTTTGGCTATAGACCCAGCAGTGATTGAGGAGGTCGATGTATAGCAGCTAGGTCTTATCGTCGTAGACGACCCAGTTCCCGAGGGAGGATATGAGGAGTTTAAGGAGATTATATAGGAGGAAGAGCAACCAATTGATGAGGTTGATATTGTGGTTATGGATAATGGATTTATAGTGGATAAGGCTGATGAGGGTATGTTGATTGGCGATGATGGTTTTGTAGCTGACGATGAGGAGGAGTTCGAAGACGAGAAGCCAAAGGAGTTCGCACACGAGGAGCCAGAAGAGCTCAGCTTGTCTGGTCCATAAGACGATGGATCAGATATGTTGGATGATTAGTTAGGTGATGGGTATGGACTTTGTATATAGTATATAGGTTTATCTTAAGTGCTTAGATGCACTAAGACGTTTTGGGCTAGGACGGTTTTTGGGACTAGTACCCGGATAGGAACACTTTTTTTGACTGTATATTTTTCGACTACCTTAAGTACGTAGTACGTACTCAGGTAGGGAAAGTTATACCTTTTGTACGTTGACCATGATGACCTAATGATATGATATCCTTTTGATTGGCTTTGATATGCGTGTTCTGCATTTATATGATTTGAGTCTATTTATTCTTATATTTTAAACTCTTTGCCCAAAAATATATAGAAGAGTATGATTTAGAATTTGTATGGAAATTTAAAACTAACTATTCCCCTTTTCGAGGACGAAAAGCCTTAAGGGGGTGAACGTAATAACCTAGGATTTTACATAATTTAAATTGAAATTTTATAGTATAATTTGGGTTTATGATAAATTGAAATTTATAATATTAAAAATAAATATTGATTTATTAATCTTTTACATTGTCTTGTTTTATCAATATGAGTTTGAAAAGGGAATTTATTTTAAGATATATTTGATTTGTAAACCTTTATTAAATATCTTATTTTATAGATAACGGTAAAAGAAAACTTATTTTAAGGTATGTGTAATTTACAAGATTTTTATAAGTAGTGATATTATTTAATATATTGATTTTGTTAGAAATGACTTATTTAATAGCATAAGATATAGACAAATCAATTTTAATGTTTATTTAAAAGGATTTAAAAATAAGATTTTGTAAAGAATAAAGATGTTACATATAAGATTGTACAGATATATTTTGAATAATAAGAATAATTATATTACAAAGATATGAATTTTATGAATATTTAAAATCTTATTTATAATGGCTTATATAAACATGAATTTTATAAATATTGTTAAAATTTTATTTGTTTGATATTGGGTAAGATATGTATATATATAACTTTTAAGTAACGTTATTTAGATAACATATGATGTTTATATATAATTTATTTTAAAGATATAAATCTTATTTTAGATTTACGTTGTGTATAAAGATATGTAAAAATTATTTTGATCCTAAGTATGTATTTCATTAAATTATATTTTTGAATTTTTTTAGAACTAGACGCTTGTGTAGAGCGGTTCTACACACCCGATTCAATATATATTAAATAAAAGCAGAACATAACTGTCAACAAGCCTGACCGATGGCCAAAATACGACAAATTATGCATGCGCCATGCATGTAGGTGGAATATGTAGCGCTGAGCGCAAATATACAGGTACAATGCAAAACAAACAGCCACAACAAAATACATTACATCAACACTAGCCGAACTGAACAACTATAAAAAGAGACTAAAACCCACTTACTAAAAAACTGGCGATAGCTTACGGGATGCATGTATATTGCATGAGCAGGAGGGAATTACCATAGGCGAGGAAAGGATCGACGCTGATGCAAATCTTTGAAGTGAGTGCTTCCTACAGATTCATCCCAAGCAAGCGAGGTGTCCATGATGACTAGAGGGAATGGTTGAACTTGTGTACCAGAAGACGAGGCATGAAGTTTGGCACTGCGTCTGACTATTGAGGTGGACAAAGCTGGAGTGATCATAAGAGATATCCCACTAGTAATCGAAGGAGGATGAGGTGGAGTGAAATCCTAAGGTGTGATCTACATGTCCAAGATAATCGGTTTGGCAGGAAGGGGAAAAGGGTCTGATAAATTCATGTCTGAAATAGGGTCCCACCTAGGTTCTGGTGATGGCCAAGGGTCCTAGACCATGGGACCGATGACCTCAAATGAGTTGTCAGGTGTGGCGGTGGGAGCTGGGTTGGTTGGAACGGGCACGATGGGTTCTGGGATGGTGGATTCCACTAATACTGCGTCAAAGCGGTTGTCAGACTCAAGAGAGTACGATGGGTCAGCAGAAAAGGGTAGGTGGAGGGGTTCCATCATAAATTCACAGTTATTCTCCCATTGATTTCCTAGAAGTAGGTTGTAAAGGTTCAGGGTGGGGTGAAAGTGGTCCCAATCTTCAACGGTGATGATGTAATGGCCATTATTAAGGAAAACAAAGTAGGTGCAAGGAAGATTAACAGCCTTAAGGAGTCTAACTCTAGCGAACACAAATCGAAATTCTACCTGGGCCCACCCATAGTCATCGGCGCGGAGCTAGATACCCATTGGGTAAATGGTGGCTGTGAGGCATTCAGGAAGGTGGCGGAGGTGGATTGGAAATCATCTGATTCTGACCCAAGTAGTTGGCCAGAATTCTCTGACGACTGTTTCAGAGGCTGGGGTCCAGGCTTCTAGGGCTAGGGTTGAGCCAGGTTTGTTGATGAACTGACGGTTGAGAGCTGTGCGGTAAAGGTCCTTTGAAGGAAATTGGATGAGGTAGTTGTGGTCTGCGATTATGAAGGTGTTCCAGTCGTAATGGAGGAAGAGATCCGGCAGGGTAGCACGAATGCTGTTGAGGTTCCAATAGCCGGCGATGATAAAAACTTTGACGAGGTGGGAGGCATTTGCTAGAAGCGCCATTTCAGAAGATGAGAGAGGAAAATTGTGGTTATCTATGGAAGTGGGGTAATTAGTGGGAGAAAGGGAGGATTTAACGGGAGCAGCTGATTTGACGGTGAGAGAATGGGATGCTTCGATCTCCAGCACATGTGAGGAGATAGGCTGTGATGTGATGGACAAAAGATTTCCATCAGAAGAATGAGTAGAGACTTTTGGGGGAATCAAAGCTACATTTTTTTGAACTCGGTTATCCCTTCGTGTGCAGCTTTTATTAGCATGCCAAAAAAATCCACATCTATAGTATATCCTTGCATTCCTACAACTCTTCATCACATGTCCCTTAGAAACACATTGGAAACATTGGCAATTGTGTATTTGCGAAGGATTTGAATAAGGGTAAGAGACCCCTTTTGATGGACGACGCCTTCGATGAAGCTGGTGGGTCAGACTGAGTCTTCCTGGGGCGACGTGAAAGCACCACAGCATAAGATAAAAGCTGAGAATCAGGCGGTGTGGGTAGCAGCGGTGGAAGCTTTGGCGGAGGAGCTGAGATCGGTTGCGGGGAGGACAGTTAAGGTGGTGGAGCAGACTGATGGCACATCGAGGGGGTTTTGCTGGTAATGAGGGATTCGTTGATCATCGGGTCCAAGTTGTTTTCCAATGCAAGTTGAGCTAAAGCAGTGTCGTAGGATATGGAGCTTGATAACGGTGGAGGAGTGGAGGATGAACAGAGGGATGAATGGGAGGAGTGGTGAGGGGTTCAGCGATATCGTGGAAGCCATTAATAATTTAGATAAGGGTTTTAAATTCCTAAAATGAATCTAACCCATCAGTAAATATTTTATAAGGTTAAAAAGAATTTAAAAGATGATTTTGGAAGCCGAACAGCTTAAACAAATTTGAGAATATATTTTTGAATTTTATATGTTGTAAATATAATTATTATAATAATTTTGATATTTATATACTCAAACCTTAAGTGTATGATAAGTTATACTTATAAATGTAGAAAGAGTGATTACATATATATAGGTTACATAGATGTCACTATAGTTAAATTTTGTAAATAAATAAATCTTTATTTGTTGTCATTCATGCACATGATCAATTTTAGATGGGGACAAGTGTGTACTTATGTGTCCTTATGCATGTAAAGGTTGTGACTAGTGCCCTTGTTCAAAAAAATAGAAAGTAAAAAATATAATAAGAAGGAGAAGGTACGCACGAACCATTTTCAAAAGTTAAAAATCTTACCATTCACATTTTTTTCCACCGCACTTAAACTTTCCTTCCCTACCATTTTCTTTGCACATCGCTCCTCATTCCACATGCAAGCATATCGGCCTCCTTCCCCAGACGACCGTCACCACCTCCCTCTCGTTGGTCGTCATCCACAAACTACTGCGTCCTTCTCCTAAAAACCACTCGGCTCCTTCTCCTCTTTAAACAGTCCTCTTCTCCCACATGTACTCCAACACCCACACCACAACCGCCTATCGCCACCACCACCTATCATTACACCAACCTGACACCTCCTCTTCCACCACTGACAACCAACATCACCCCCTCCACAGATTCTGCACCATCCTCCCTTGTGTCCCATAGAAGAGGCTCCACTCCTACTTAAAACAATATGCTCTACCCCTTGGGCAAACTCCACCACCGTAACGCCCACTTGCCACCACCAACGCCATCAAACCTGCCACTTGCGTGACCCTGCGCCAGCTGTACCTACCCCGGCGATCAGACACACCCTGAACCGCTGTTATTCTTCACAAAAAACAAAAAAAAAGTTGATTTCTCCTATTTAAAGCCCACACGCAAAAACCATATTCCTCTCATTCGCCGCGTCAGCGAGCCTACTTGAGCACCCTATAGCTCCGTTGACCCTCCTGCGCCCATCTGTAACAAAGCTCGGCTTCCTGATACATTTAACAACCAACGTGAGTGTTGAAGTATATATATATATATATACACACATGCTAGGTTGCAAAGTCTGCGTGCATGTGACGGTAGCGGCGTCCGCAAAGATTTGTACGCGGTCATCCAGAGTTGGTTGCAGTTGATACAGAGTTTTGATAGAAAAAAGTCAGAGCAAAATGCCGGTTAGAACTCCCATTTTATTGTTTTTAAATATAATACAAGTAATCAGTTATAACTAATTTATAATTATAATGAGTTGTTGGTTGGTTATTTGCAGATATTTGTGGTAATATGTGGTGTTTGATGGATGTTCATCTAGTTAGAATACGCTAGAAACTAAGCGTTATTAACCGTAACGTTTTATGCACAAGGAAATGAGTTATTATTGATTGCATGTTATGATGGATGGATTCATGTTCATATGGTTGTTTATGGTCTTGTTTATGGTTGTATCGCACACACCGTAGTTGCGTGATTGTACGAATATTCGATTTGAATCTCCTTGCCATCCAAATAACGATTTTATTATTAAAATTTATAATTTGAAATTAAACTTTGAATTAAAATTTAAATTAATTTGGAAATTTAAAATAATCAACAATGTTTGCAAAAGACAGCGATTTTTAAAGAAACCGGTTTTGAAATTTATAAGGAAATGGGATGTTAAATTACGTACACATATAATGGATTTTATGCAAACGGTTGATTTCATGACAATAATCGAACGAGTTTTAAGGAATTATTATTCGATTTATTTTGAAATGGAGATTCAAAAATAAAAAAATTGATAATTTGAAATAAAGTGGTTTTGGACTAAATGGGAATATAAAATATTATTTTTAAAAGATTGGAAAAATATTACTTTAAGATTTCGATTTAATTCAAAATGAATATTTGAAAATTTGAAATGTTGATTTTGAAGTAAAGCGGTTTTGGAACTCAAACGCAAAGATAAAATATTATTTAAAGTATGGTTTAAACAGTTGAAGTTATGAAAATTTAAGTTTATTTTGGGAAGAAACGAGACGAGTTACATTAAATCATTATATGAGTTGAATTGAACGTGTCACGTAAAGATAGTTCATTATATCGATTTTAATTTTAAAACAACTATAACTTAAACTTTTTAAATCGAATTGACATGAAACGAGGAACGCCAAAATTCTATTAATAATATTTTTGAATAGAAAAGAAAATTACAAATTTCAACGTATGATTTTCAAGATGTATTTAAAACAAAATTTGAAAAGGTCGTTATACATGCGGTTCGGCAACTGTAAGGGAAAATTGAATAAAAATTGGTTTATAAAATTATTGAAAATTTGGGAAAATTATGATAAATCACATTTTATTATTTAAAAGTGGTGTGAGTTTAAATATTTAAAATTTCGAATCAATTTGATTTAAATAACCATTGTTCAGCACCTTTGGTATCACTTTTAACGTTACTATAACTTTTCCTTGAAATGATTTGTTTGAAGATTATAAACCATGAATTTTGTTTTAAAATTGAAAAGAATTGTTAAGTATTTTGAAAGATTTGGAAGAAGCTTAAAATTATTTCGTATAAAATTTATGTAAATATTACTGATTTTAAATAAGATATTGGAAGTTTGAAAACTAAAAGGAAATGAGTTTGGTTAGGGTTAGTTGAACATTCGAAATGAGAAGGAAAATTAAAAATTTGTTTGAGTTGTGAATTGACATCGAATAATAAGTTGATTTAACCCTTTTTGAAATATGAATTGATGAATTATCATGAATAGAATTTAAAACGAAATTAAGACTTGGTAATTTTAAAAACTTATGAAAATGATAACAACGAATAAAAGAATTATGTTCTGAAATACAAGATTTGGAAAATGAATATTGAATTTTAAGGAGGGGTTAAGCAATAATGGGTTCTATGGAAACTGGAATAAATCCACCTTTGAGTGTAAGTGAATTAATAACGATTTGGAAGGAGATTTTAAAATGGGAAATCCGACATGATCCATAACTATTGTTTTAAAAATGCGCTTATTACTTAGAAAGACCTGGATCGAATATTTCGAAAACCATTCCAAGTAATAATACGACGTTATAAAGAAACTAAAGACTTGGAAATCGATAAGTGAAGGACGAGAATCTTCAAATAATTTGGATTGGTTACTAATGTCTCAATTGGGTCGATCACCTAATACGGGGTTATAAGTGGCATGAGATCTGAATATATTTGGAGATCTTTGGATTGTTGTTCCGTTCAGACCCAGAACAGATTTGTATGGATTGTGTATCTGACATTGTAATTAATTGCTTAGCACTGATTTCTGTTAATATATATATATATATATATCAGATTTTTGGAAATAAATTATTCTCGTTTCTAAAACATGTGAACTTAGAGGTTATGTATTGATGTAAATCAGTGACATGTTGTGAATTGACAATATGTCATAATCGAGTTATGCAATGAGCTAGTAATGATCAAAGCATGGCTTATTGAAGCGTAGCTTTGTGTATATCGTTACATCGACGAACCTCACTCCCCAGATTGATGGTAAACTGGCGGTTAGGTTGTATACATATGCATAATCTCTATTGAAACTCGAAAGCTTCGATAGTACATATACCTGTGAAACCTGAGGAAATAAAGTATATACGATGTCCGAGTCTAGATGAAAACCGGGATATATATTTCGTGCTTGGTATTCGTTGTCCATGTTTGGATGTTAACCGGAAGATACTTAGCTTTGTGTGCTTGATTAATCTTTCGGGCCAGAAACCGTCATGTTGGAAACCCAACAACTAATACAAGCCTTTCGTTTTGTTTGTAAGCTATGTATGTAGGCATAGTTACTATTGTTACTAAGATTGATATATTTATTTTTGAAACGGTTTTAAACACTATGCACTAATAATGGTTTTAAAAGAGGGTTTTCACGTATGAAAGCATTTTGGTTGTCATAAGACAAAATGACCCATTTGGTGTGCATTTGCATTGCGTGATGTGGGACGAGCTAATGATGGCTTCATTTTTTCAAAGTCATTTGCGAATATGCATGGGACTTCACATGGAGTAAACCCATTCCGCGTTAGCGGCGTGGTCCAGTGAATTTCCCAACTTTAAAATAAATCCTGAATAATAACTATTTTGAGTTCTCAAACCAGTCCAACGATTGAACTAGAGTTTATTGTTGCCACACCTAAACTCTAGGTGCCCATATTTTGCACGGCAGCAAATAGTTTAGTTTGTAGGTTTAGTCTTCAGAGCTGGATTGAGACTGGAGCTTGAGTTTTGCTTGATTTTACTTCTTCCGCTGTGAGCTTTTTGTTTCTGTTGAGCTTATGTTGTACTCGTATCACTGTAACTCTGACGTAAATTTTTGTAATGAAATAAAAGTTCTGTTATTTGTGTTTAAATATGTTAGTACCCATAACCATATGTTTTATGAACGATTTAAGTTGGTTTAATTACCAGCGAGAATCAAGCAAAAAGGCAGGTCATTACATTCTGAATATGGACTTTTTCAAATTAACTATAACACTATAATGGATAAGTGCAATGTTGATGAATTGGCCAGTAAACTTATTAAGGAAGAAGGAAGTTTGAAAAGTCAAGCAAATCACTCAGTAAATTTTGTGAGTAATAAACATGGCAAAGAAAAGATTGGGAAATCAAGTCATTTAAAGAAGAAAAAGGCACCTGCTAAGAATGGGTAAGATAAGGAAAAGAAGTAACTAAAGGACGTTCGATGTCATTTCTGTAAAAAGGAAGGACATTATCAATATGACTGTTCGAAAATGATAGCTTGGTTCGAAAAGAAAGGTAATCGTCTATCTTTTGTATATTTTTGAATCAAATTTAGTTGAAGCTCCTATTAATACATGGTGACTTGATGCTAGTGCTATGACACATGTTTCCAATAATGTGCAGGGATTTCATATGATCCGAACTATAAATCCAAATGAAGGACATTTTATATTTATGGGAAACAGAATGAAATCTACAATAGAAGGCATTGGGACTTATCGTCTAATTCTAGAAAGTAGATATGTATTATACTTATATAGTACCCTTTATGTACCTTCATTATCTAGAAACCTTATTTCCGTAAGTTAGTTGGATATTTCTGTCTTGAGATGTATGTTTGGATCTGGTTGTTTTGATTTACATAAGAATACTGATAATGTTGGTTCTGATATTCTAATTAATGGTCTATATAAATTGAAACTGAATGACAATTATGCAAATTCCTTGGTGAATGTAGTAAATAATGTTGAATGCAAACGTAGCATGTTGAATGCAAATTTTGCTTTCTTACGGCATAAAAAGACTAGGTCACATATCCATAGAAAGAACGATGAGATTAGTAAGTGATGAAATTTTTCAAATTTGGACTTTAGTTATCTACAATTATGTATGGATTATATTAAAGGTAAACAAACCAAACATATTAAGAAAGGAGCCACTAGAAACAGCCAACTCCTTGAAATCATTCACACTGATATTTGCAGACCTATTGACACTCTAGCCATTAATGGAGTGAAGTATTTCATCATTTTTATTGATGATTTTTCCCGTTATGGTTATGTCTATTTGCTTCATGATAAATTTCAATCTGTGAATGTCCTGGAGAAGTTTATAAAGGAAGTTGAGAGGCAATTAGATAACAAGGTGAAAATCATAAGGTCTGATAGAGGTGGTGAATATTATGAAAAATACAATGAGTCAGGCCAGTGTCCAGGTCCATTTGCAAAATTCCTCGAAATTCATGGCATATGTGCGCAATACACAATGCCAGGTCCACCACAGCAAAATGGTGTAGCAGATAGGCGCAATAGGACATTAATAGATATAATTAGGAGTATGATCTCAGATTCTACACTACCTAAGAATTTGTGGTCGTATCACTACGACATAGACGAAAATCCAAGGTGTTGCTCGCTACAATGTAACGATAGGTATGATGATTTTTGTCTATTGCAACACACGCTTTAAAGTGTTACCATAGAAAATCCAAGGTGTTGCAGTAGCCACGTGAATAAATTTATCAATCCGGGTGATTACAATCCAACGGTCCATATTAGCAATCTGCGTGAAATAATCTTTAACGCAGGAAGCAAAAACAAAAAACAAAGCGGTAAAAGACTTAGCAAAATTTTCAAGGATTTCAATTGAAAATTTAACAAAATACACCGCCGCTCAACCTGTCAGAGACTCTCACTCGCAATTTCAATTAGGGCTAAAAGTTCAAGTTTACAAGCTTAATTGGTGTTCGATTACGCCAAGTTCGAGTTCAATTAGGACTTCGGTGTTTTAATTAGATCTTCAATTGGGGTTCGTTTAGGTCTCTAATTTCAGTTAGGGCTTTGATTTAATATGTTGCTTAAGGTATCACTCAATGTATATTTCAAGTATTGTTGTGTTGCCTAATTTACGGATTTACTTGTGTATTCAGGTGTAATCATATTCCTGATTTTATTATTATGTTTATTTTTGTAACAAACTTATGCTGAGCAGTGCTTATATGATATTATTGTTTTTTTTGCCTTATAGTCATGGCTAAATAATATTTGTGTGTAAATTAGTGATGAACGAGGAAAAAATATGGGCAGAACTTCCTAAGTTCATATGGTTGCATGTTATTTGTGTGTAAATTTAGGCCTCGATTACCAAAGAATACATGCATGTCCAAATGACTACATGCTATATTGGGCAAAAAAATGAAAAGGAAAATAACTGCAAAACTTGTGGTGTTTCAAGGAAAATAACTGCATGCTATTTAAGTAAGAAAATGTTGTTTCTGCCTTGATTAAATGTTGTAACTGATGTATCATATTTGTGGCTTCTTTTTGTATCTTTTTTACTATTTCTGCCTATATTACATGTTAGTGAAGTGGTTGTTTTATTTTATAATGCGCTTGGTTTATTTTATTTTGTAATTATTTCAATCTAATGTTAATTTCTCCATTTTGTGCAGCATGTAGGCAAATCTTAGGTTCCACCACATGGGAAAATTTCGGAAGAATGGATATGTTGGTGGAGAAGAGGCTATTATCAAGGGAGTTGATCTGGATAGGTTTTCATACATAGTACTGATGGAGTTTGTCAAGGAAGAGCTAGAGGACACTGAAAATGGAGGAATATATGCATGGAAAGGTCCAATGAGTTGGTGGAACTTGGTGGCCGATGATGTAGAGCTATTGTTTATGATGCAAATAAAAAATAATGGTGATTACAATGACTTGTATGTCGACACTGTCGTCGATGATAGTGCCGAGCCAATTAAACAAATACAGCCACATGTCATCGTACACCCAAGGAAGCATCTGTTTCCAGGTATAAACATGTCTTCTCATTTGTACTATTTTGATGAATTTGGTCATTTTGCTGAATATGTTTTTTATTTAGGACTTGTTTTATTTTTAGTGCACTTGGTAGAATAATAAAGAACTTGTATGTTGCAGCTGCGAAATCACAGAAATGACAGTTTGTCATCGCTCAACATGTGCAACAGGTAGCAAAAAGAAGCGGCAGACTAATCAAATCTTTACTCCTAGAAAGTCGACACCGTTAAACAATTCCCAAGCGATCAGCGAAGCTGCTATGAGTCCAGCTATCAACAACAAGCAGACTGAAGTCTTTACTCGTAGAAAATCAGCATAACTAAATAATCTAGTTATGAACAATCCAGAAGTGATCAGCAAAACTGATGCGAGTCCACATATAAACAAGAAAAAGGTGGTCAGCAAGAAGTCAACTAGAGTCAATAGTTCGATGAAGTTACCAGAGAAGGAAAATTCAACTGAAGTCAGCGATGAAACTTTGAATATCAACTCAGCAGGTGTTAGGAGCAAATTGGATTTCAATAATTCACCACATGATGAAGAGGAAAATACAGATGAAAATGAGTTTCTGGTAAGAAGACTACAATCTGATCTTCTAATATATGATCTACATATTTTGCTAATATTTACAGTAATGTCTTGTTTAATTACTTTCAGAATGATGATCTATCACCTCCGCCTCCTCCACTGCTTACAGAATACGAAAGGAAGAGAGACAAAAATGTCTCATGGAAGAATAGTGTTTTTGAAAAACTTGGGATGCCTAAGTTAGTTTCTGGAATGAGAAATGAATTTGGAAAAAATAAAGCAAAATCAAAGATGCTTGATGAGGAAAGCAAAGATTATGTTCCAGAATTTGAAGATGATACTTCAAAAAATCAGGCAAAGGTGCGTTATAGCTGAAGATTTAATTTTATGTTGGTAATTATAGACTAGGTTCATTATTTTTTTATTTTATTTTTTTCATGTGCGTATTTTAGAGAACCAAAAAAGTTAGGGTTACAAAGCCTCAGTATAGACCAACAACTCGTTCACGAGCCAATGTTGAATCTGCAACTGATAAGAATGCAACTCCGAAGGCTGAGTATGCAATCTGATGGTCCAGCATGTAGCGTTGAGTTACCACACAATGATGGAATAGGAACAATGGAGGCTTATTTGGCTATGCGAGAATGCCAAAATATTAACAGTAATGGAAGTGGAAGTGCAAGGAATAAGGCTGTCGTCGGAAATGTATGCACAAATACTGAAAACGAAGAAGATAAAGCAGAAGAAGATGAAGGTAGTATTTGATTGAGTTCTAATTTTAATGGTTTAAGTTCTCATTTATGTTTTTTCTAGCCTTCTCATTACGATTGTATGTACTTTGTAACGGTAGTCGGAACTCCAGAAGGCTCAGGGGGAAAACAGAGATGGATAAAGTTCACTCAAGGCCACATGACAAAAGAGTTGTAATCCGAATAAGTGATCGGGGCCAACTTATTTCAAATGATCACCAAGTAATGACTGAACTGAGTTATTTTTTAGGAACACTAAAGAGGAGTGTTCCACTTACTTACAAATCTTGGTTTGATGTTCCTGCAAGTTTGAAAGACACACTGTGGAGCTATGTAAAGGTAATTTGCAAACTTAGCTGAATTTTACTTAAATATATGGAACTTGTCACAAAAGTAGCATGACTATTCTTTTTAATGTTTGATTTGTATTTAATTAAGCAATGGTATATTATTCAGAATGAATGTGAATATTGGGCTTTGAGGTCAATTCGTGACGCTTAGAGGGGGTACAAGAGTCGTATTAAAAAGGCGCATTATACGGCTATGAAACTGATGAAGAGTGGCTTGAAAATAGGCCGGACGAAATTCCACTTTAGGATTTCAAAGTACTCTTGCATTTTTGGGAGATGAAAAAGTACAGGTTTAATTTTAAGCTTTATCACATAATTTTTTCCCTTTTTATTCATTCAAATCAGTCAGATAAACATCTTTATTTCATGTTGTTTGGTAGGCCAAGGCCCTTACAAATTCTGCAAATCGGAAATCGTATATTTACACACATACTGCTGGTCCTAAACTTTTTTCCCAAATTCGGCATAAGATGGTATGTATTTTGCTTATTTTTATGGTTGGCTAGTTTAACAATATAGGTCATATGGAGGTATGCTTGTTTAACTCGAATGTAGTATCCTTGTTTAACTTGTGAATAAACTACATATCCTCGTTTAACTTGTTTAGCAATATAAGTGATATATGTTCTGAAACAATTGGTTTGATATCCTTTTACTATCTAATATTTTTTGTACCAGTCCATGGAATCAGCTGGATAATTTTGTGTTAAAACTCGCAAGCGGAAAGAAGGAAAGGTGTACAAGACTGATGCTTCAATAATGAGCTACATAATTGTAAGAATTTTATTTTCTCTTCAATCACGTGTCAAAAAATTGCTTCATTTTGCAGATGATCATCACTATTGTATAATTAGATCCTATTTTTTTGAAAACGATAGTGTAACACCCTGTATTTTCTGTAAATATCAAAATTAACGAATCTAAGAACACTTAATTTTTAAAAGAGAAATTGGGTGAAACAGGTTACGCCATTGCGTCCGTCTCAGAATTCTGCTTGAGATAGAGTCCGAGTTTGTGTGAATCGGACTCCGTATGAAGAAGTTATAGAGTTCAGAAGTTTTCAAGTTTAAATAGTAATTAAATATAATAATAAATCAAATCAGAAAATAGTTCAAATTTCAAAATATGGCAAGAGCGGCCTGAGCAGGAAATTTCCCGCTCAGGGGTGTCGCCCCCTCCCCCCCAAGGGGGAGTCGACATAGGTGTTGACCCCCCTATAGGGGAGTCGACATAGGTGTTGACCTCCTATGTAGGGAGTCGACCGTTCCCAGATCCAGCTTCTGTGACGAATTTTTACAGCCCTGTGCTGATGTGGCCTTCTCTGATTGGCCAATGACTGATTTCTGAGGTATTAGGGCATATGTGTCATGCTACGGTTGGCTGGATGACACATCTCTTTGGTTTGATGGCTCTGATTTCTCCTAGACTAATCTAAAGGCTAGAATTTAACCTAGACTTCTATATAATCACCCCAAACCTCAACCCTAGAACTCATTCTATGAAGTCGTCATATTGTTCGTCTACAAACTAGCCTAGCCTCCATTCATCTACCCCAAACTAGAGAATCAAAAACAAGGAATCAAATTAGAAGAACTAGAGAATCAAACGTCTACATCAAAGGATAGCTTTTTAAATCCAGAAATCAGATCCCAGAAATCAAGATCCGTCCTTTTTCTGTAAGTACAGTTATTGTTTAGATGTGAACACCTAATAAGAAATCACGACTTTAATAACTGGATCTAGAACTATGCCTAATTCTATTCATGCCTATCCTTTTGTCAATTCTGAATTGCCTATGCCTATGAGACTACTGTAATTGATGTAATGACACCTATCGTGCCTATGAGACTATTATGATTGATGCAATGACACCTATCGTGCCTATGAGACTATTGTGATTGACATAATGAAACCTAACATGCCTATGAGACTGTTGGATTGACAAAATGGAACCTATCATGCCTATGGAACTGTTGTGATTGATTTATCATGTTGCACATCCTATGCCTATGAGACTATTGGACTGACACAATTGAACCTACCATGCTGTATATGCAAATTACATGATAAGTTATGTTCATACATGCTTACATGTTTAGATCCAAGCTAGTACCCATGCTTAAGATCTATATAAGTTCATGCTTATACAATTAGATCTATGCTAGTTCGCATGTCAATTGGATCTAATTTAAATGTAAGATCAAGTTCATGTGCTTAATTAAGTTTATGTCATTCTATCCCAAATTTATACTATGCATGTTGATATATATTGTTTAGGCATGTTGGAATGTTACATGTCCCTTTCTTTTCCCTTTTGTTTATAAGTTAGGCTGATTTGCGAGCCTAACGTTCTATGTCAATCATGTGAATGAATAACGGGGGAGATGTTGGGAAAAAAATATTAAACTACATGCTATTGGCATAAATTGGCTCATAATCATGTAAATGATTAGTAGCATGAAATGGTAGAATTAGTATACCTAGAATTATGGACATAATTTAGAGGGTAAATGGGGCATGATTTGAATTGACAACGCTTGTGGATAATTTACATATGAACATAAATTGTAAACATGTAAATTAATTAAAAAAAATGAATATGCCTAACCCGAGGTTAGATTGAGTTATGGTATAAGACTGCCCAGAACCGCCCGACACATCCAGCAACTGTAACAATATAGATCTAATATGAGAGGTGAGCGCATTAAGCCCAAAAACCCGAGGTTAGATTGAGTTGCGGTGTAAGACTACCCGGAACTGCCCGACACATCCAGCGACCACAACAATATAGATCTAATGTGAGAGGTTAGTGCTTTAATGAATGAATTAAAGCTAAGAAACAAACAGGCTAAGGATGATAGGGTTAAGTTAACACAACAGGGAAATACTTAACCAATGTAACATGACAAGTGGGTGGGTTAAGATAGCTCGACTGGATTGATGACACTTAACCAGTATAACATGATGAACGAGTGGGGTTAGGTAAATGGGAAACACTTAACCAATATAACATGATGAACGAATAGGGTTAAGCTAAAGAAAACACTTAACCAATTACAACATGATTGAATGAGAAGGGTTAGGTAAATAAGAAACACTTAACCAACATGACATGACGTGTGGATGGGTTAAGTTAACTTGAATGGAGGGATAACACTTAACCAATTTGGGGGGTACACGTATAGACCCTAGGAAACCCTAGTAAGGGGGACCCATTTTAGCAATAACCCACATAGATGTATCACGGTACCCTGAAACTAGGCAGGGTAGGGCATGATTACTGCGCTGATTATAAGCAGTCAAAATAGCGGCAGGGGGTGCAGTAGTGTAGTTCTGACGGAGTATGGGCGTGCATGTGCTCCGGAGTGGAAAATTAGGCACTGGGCATCAGTAGTATACACTGTGCATCTTGAATCGTGTCGGGTCACTATCATAGGGATTGATACACCTTATGGTGGGACCAACACAGGGTATCTACATGCAAGAGAGGGCCGATTGACACAGACACAAGGAAAAATTAATACAAGTAAGGAGCCGGTCGATAGGGTAGTAAGGATACATCTAACATCTTCATGGCAATTAGGCTAATTGAGGTAAGATCCTCATACTAGATATATACCTGAAGGCTACCACAATTGCGGGGTTGGAATCACCTTAATTTATAATGTAGGATACTCACTAGTAGGGGATACAAACCCTTTTTCATAGGATACTAGTTGGGACACTAGCAGGGAATACGAATCGTTCTATAAAGACACTGTCTGTTAAGTAACTTATCAACTTTAATGAGTTTGTGTATAGGTTGTCTTCATCGATCTTTCTTCCTCTGCTTCCAGCCATGGCTTTGCCAGGTTGGCTTCCAAATTGATCCAGTCAAATAAACTAAATTTCTAAAAACAATAAGTAATGTTAAGGGGACCTTGTAGAAATTTATTTGAAGAATGCAGGGCCTGAAATGTTCATCCTTCCTTTAATTGTGTGGTGGGGAGTTTATACAGAAAGTCGTGGACCTTGATTTTCAGTACATTCCGAGCAAAAATAGGTGCAATTTCTAGCATGTTCTGTATTAAAAGTACCAAGCAAAAGAACGTATGATTTGGTTGAAATTTGTTTCCGAAAAATCCTCTTAGCTATTTCTTCACCGTCTTGGTTTATCATCATTTTGTCATTTGTATGAAGTTTTGTTGTCCTGAATAACACTCCCTTGAAACTGTACTCATCTTATTTATATCTATGTACTTGATTTTACTCCTTTTGTTTTCTTATAAGCCTTCCTAGAGGTTCCATGGAATGATTTCTAATGCTAGAACTATAGATGTAGCTTGTACCCTATTGTAAATATCGATCTAGACATCTGCTTAGGCTCTGGTTAGGTGCCAAACAAGGCTTATTGTCTATGTTTCCGCCTAACGTCCGCCTAGTCGCTAGGCTAGTCTTACCATCTGGAGGATCCAGGTGGTTATTTTTGGAGCACATAATTGTAAATACATCTCGTACTAAATAATATGAAAATTCCAATTGAAAATCGACCATTTCCTTCGCCTCTCCATCTTAGAAGTGAAAAACTGAATTTCAACTACTTGATATATGTAAATTTTCTACAAGAGCACAGAAACTTTGTTTACACGTAAGTTTTATTTAATACACTTAGTTCATAAAAAATGTCCAGTTCTGAATAAACAGCGGATAATGACTGCCTAAACAATTAATCTCTCTTCCGGATTCACTGCCTAACTGAACAAAATGACTACATCGGTTCATAACCAAGCTAATCAAAGGTCGTAGGTTCAAACAATGCAACATGCAGTTTCCATTACTCTCTGTTAATTACTTGTGCTACCAGTTCAGTTCAGTTCATAATTCGTATTTCTTCTGACTTTGCAAATTGAAATACCTTGGATCTGAGGGTTTTCCCTCCTCCTTCCCCACCCCCCCTCCCAAAAAAAATAAAAAATCGGTGGATGTATATTGACTTGTAGTCTGGTATATATTACCTAAAAGTTTTTGTACAGCTATATTCCACCTCATAAATACCAATTTTCAAACATAAATTGCTTGACTTACTTGATATTTTACATAGGCATGCTCTTCATCTACCACAACCATAGACTCATACTCACATGCATGCACCTTCTTACCTATAAAACCATCACTAAAACCAACATTTTCCATCAACCACACCCTTCAATAAAAACATGAAGGCCTATCTTGTTCTCTCAATCATATCATCCCTCATCATCTTATCCATTGCCTGTCCTACATGCCCTACACCCAAAAACTCCACCTCATAGTTATCAAGGCACGCACTTAGGTGCGCCGAAGCAAAAAAAAACCAAAGCTTGCGCCTTTTTGCAGTTTGAGGCTCTTTATTTATTTATTTATTTATTTATTCTGCTAAATTCAAAATTTTGTTTATAAATAGTTAAATAAAAAATTGATTGTTCAACAAATTATAAAATATGGTTTAAAATTTAAATCTTATTAATAAAATATGTAAATAATTGAATGAAATATAAAATATGGTTTAAAAATTAATTTGTAGTTTGTAAAATAGCAGATCAAACTCATAAAAAAGCTCCAGGCTCAATGCTTGTGCCTTTTTGCGTCTTAGCGTCTATGGTTCACCCCTAAAGGAAATGTCGGCTGCCACTTATCTGTTGAGATTTATATTATCTTATAACTAATAATTGGGCTGGGCTGTTATTGCTTTTATTTCACACTTTGTATTTCCTAGCCCAACCAAGACTATTATATATTGCTGCCGCTATGTACATCATTTATTATCAGTTCAAAAAACATAATAAAAAGCTTTTACATTTCCTCAAACTGTTATACAGTTTACACGAAAGCTTTCTTGGTATCAGAGCAAAAAATCAGCCTCACGGCATATCAAGATCCTGAAACTAAGTTTGTTAATCTTCATATCCATTAGATTATATCATCATCATATGGATATGGCTCATCAGAGGAGATTCCTCATCATCTGAGAGAAGATACACCATATTTGATTCAGTACCTCGCCTGAAATCAGAGTTTTCAAGGCTGCATCTGAACAAATACAACATATCTTCTGTTTTCAGTAACAAAGATCGCCAGGAAATAAATCAAGAATCAAGAAAAACATCTAAACAAGTAAGAGCCTTTCCAAGAGAAACCTTCAGAATAAAGGTACTTTCAGATCCAGTTATTATTCATCTCTAGATTTCTCCAGCTGCTACATACTTGTTCGAGAATTCCTCAAATTCTTGGTTAATCACGACATTCTCTTGTTCTGATTTTCTTGATAATACTGTCTTCATCTGCCTGTCATAATGGTTGAGACAACACCATCTTCAGCATAAGACAATGGCCAGAATGTCTCTACTGATGATGGGCCTATAAATCCAACAACAAAAACTGTGATTAGTCTTAAAAGTCAATTAATCACAGTACATCTTGAAGAAGATAATTACCTCCTCTGGAAATTGCAAGTTGAGACGGCCATTCAAGGATATGGCCTTGAAGGATATATACTTGGCACTGTTGATATACCAGCCAAGTACATTACAGATGCAAGCAACAGGACAATTGCTAATGAAAAGTATGTTCAGTATCACAGGCAAGACAGACTCATCAGTTCTTGGTTGTTGTCATCTATAAGTGCAAGTTTGTTACCACAAGTCATTGGATGTACCTCTGCTTATGATATTTGGACTACAGTAGAAAAAGAATTCAATAATCAATGTTCTGCAAAAGTCCTTCACTACAAGAATCAATTACAAAGCGTTAAAATGGAAAGCTTGTCCATGAGAGAGTATATTGCAAAAGTTAAAAGACTATGTGATCTACTGAATGCAACTGGAAATAGAGTATCTAATAGTGATTAAGTTTTATACTTAGCCAATGGTCTTAACAATGATTATGAAGCAGTTATTGCTGTTATAACCTCTCAAAAGGTGGTTCCTGCTATCGATGAATTACACTCTATCTTACTCTCTCATGAGGCAAGATTAAATGCCAAGAAAACTCAAGAAATTGATTATGCTGTGAATTTTACTACTGGATTCAAAGGTAAAAGTCAAAACAGTAATAACAATAGGAATGATCAATCTTACCCAAGGGGTGGTAGTGCAAGAAGAGGACGTGACAGAGGCATATGGACTAATACCAACAGGCCAAAGTGTCAAATTTGCGAAAAGATGGGTCACACAGCTTTGAACTGCTACTTCAGATTCAATACTAACTACACTGCTAATCAGAATCAGAGAAACAATGGTAACCCTAGTGTGAACATGGCTCTATCTCAGTCTGAAAACAGCAGTCAAGACAACACTAGCAAAAATGGAAATCAAAATGACACTGCAAAGCTTGAAACCATACAAGATGATAGCTGGTACCCAGATTCTAGAGCTACTCACCACATAACAAACAATCTTGACAGTTTAAATCTGGGATGTAGAGACTACAGAGGTAATCACTCTATTTTATTAGGCAATGGTAAAAGTATTAGTATTACTCACATCGGCAATGCTAGTCTAAGTGGTAAAAGACAGTTATATCTACACAATCTCTTAAGAGTACCAAAGATCAAAAAAAAATTAATAAGTGTTTCTCAGTTTGCTCTCGACAACAATGTCTTTTTTGAATTTTACCCTAAATATTGTGTAGTTAGGGACATTCTAACTAGAGAACCCATTTTACAGGGTAACATGACAGGAGGCCTTTACAAGTTCAACACTGTCAAAAATAACAGTGTGATAAAAAGAGAAAAATGTTGTAATTTGAATGTTCTTGACCAGACTGAGAGCAGCAAAAAAGTTTTTGATCTTTGGCATTATAAACTTGGTCATCCAAGTGCTAAGATTGTTATGAAAATATTAGATGAAAACAACATTCAGTATGACAATATTTCTTTACCATATATTTGTGAATATTGCCAAGTAGGTAAAAGTCATAGATTACCATTTGTTGACTCTGAGACTGTTTACTCTGAACCACTGCAATTAATTGCAACTGACTTATGGGGTCCTGCTCCTATAAATTCAGATTTTGGATTTAAGTATTATATTGCTTTTGTGGATGCATACTCTAGACACACTTGGATTTATTTTCTAAAAGCAAAATCTGAAACTATTAATGCTGTTACAAACTTCATCTCTATGGCTGAAAGACAATTTAATACCCTAGTTAAAACAATTCAGTCTGATGGTGGAAGTGAATTCAAGAGTTTAAATCAATATTTTACTAAGAAAGGTATTGTTCACAGAATCAATTGTCCATACACTTCACAACAAAATGGGCTAGTTGAACGTAAACACAGACACATTGTTGAGTCTGGTTTAACCTTACTGGCACAAGCTAAATTACCACTAAAGTTTTGGCCAGAGGCCTTCAGTACAGCTGTTCACTTAATTAATAGGCAACCTACAAAGGTACTGAAAGGTATAACACCAGTAGAGAAATTGTATAACATAAAACCAGATTATAACAGCTTAAAAGTTTTTGGATGTTTGTGTTTTCCTTTCTTAAGACCTTACAACTCTAATAAGCTAGATTTCAGATAAAAACCCTGTACATTCTTGGGATATACCACTAGAAAAGAGGGATACAAGTGTCTGGATGAAACTGCTAAGATATACATAAGCATGCATGTTATATTTGATGAAACCGTGTTTCCCTTTAGTAGCAAAACTGTATCAACTACAAGCAAGGTAAGAAATCCAGGTGTTTCAATACCTGAGATCCCAATTTATTCTGAAAATTGGGACAATATTGATGAAAGTGAGGCTGCTGAGTCCAATAAAACATCACAAACTCATCCTGAAGAAGGTGATGAGTCACTACAACCCAGCCTCGTCATGCACAATCCTGAGAATCCAGAAAATCAAGAGTTAGAAGAAAACACAGGTTCACAAAGCACAAGATCAGAATATTCATCAAATTCAGACAATGACAGCAACTCACCATCACCTGAACAGCCAATTCAGACTGGTCATCCTATGGTTACTAGGGCAAAAAGTGGTACTTTCAAGCCAAAGGCATATATAGCCTCATCCAGTGATTGTGAACCTGATTCTTTTGAACAGGCAATCAAAAACAAAAACTGGAAGAAAGCCATGGATGAGGAGTATAATGCACTCATCAGAAATAAAACTTGGGAACTTGTATGTCCACCTGTCAATAAAAATATTGCTGGGTGCAGATGGACATACAAGCTCAAAAGAAACCCAGATGGGTCAATTAATAAGTACAAGGCCAGGTTAGTTGCAAAAGGTTTTACTCAGGAATATGGGTTTGACTTTAATCAAACTTTCTCACCTGTAGTAAAACCCACCACCATTAGACTCATACTTACTATTGCCTTATGTAAAAAGTGGCATGTTAAACATTTAGATGTTAACAATGCTTTCTTAAATGGTATACTTAAAGAAGAAATATATATGAGGCAATCACAAGGCTACAATGTCAATCAAAATCTAGTATGTAAATTGAATAAAGCTATTTATGGTCTTAAACAGGCCCCTCGAGTCTGGTTTGATAGACTGAAAGATACACTAACTAAATTGGGATATCAGTCTACCAAATCAGACTGTTCTTTATTCACCAAGATAAATAGCTCCACAACTATTTACATACTAATATATGTAGATGACCTCATTATAACTGGAAATAATTCAAATGATATTGACAAGCTAACTCAGTACTTAGATCAGCAATTTTCAATTAAAAATTTAGGTGAACTAAACTATTTTCTGGGCATAGAGGTATCCAGAACTGATTCAGAAATAATTCTATGTCAAAGAAAATATATAACTGAGTTGCTTGTCAAAACAAAAATGATAAATGATAAATGCCAAATCCCAACCTACTCCTATGGTGAGTAGTCAGAATTATTCCAAGTATGGGGGAGAGGCCATTTTAAATATAACTGAATACAGGAGTATTATTGGTGCACTTCAATATGCAACAATAACACGTCCTGACATATCATATAGTGTAAATAAACTTTCTCAATTTATGCAGAATCCCACAGACATACACTGGAAGGCAATCAAAAGAGTTCTACGTTACTTAAAGGGAACCATTAACTATGGACTCAAACTAAAGACCAGTCAACATTTACACATAACTGGATATGCAGATGCTGATTGGGCTTCAGATCCTGATGATCGTAGATCAACCAGTGGTTACAGTATATATTTTGGTCGAAGTCTAATATCATGGTGTTTAAAGAAACAACCTACAATCTCAATATCTAGTACAGAGGCGGAATACAGGAGTATAGCTAATGCTACAGCCGAGATCAAGTGGCTACTATCTCTACTGTCTGAACTTAAATTAAAGCCTACAGTAAAGCCAATTCTATGGTGTGATAATAAAAGTGCTGTGTACATGACTGAAAATCCAATACAACACGCTAGAACAAAGCACATCGAGATAGACATTCACTTCGTCAGAGAAGCAGTTCAAAAAGGAGAGTTACAAGTTAATCATATACCTGGGTTTTACCAGCGTGCAGACATGTTAACTAAAGCTATATCATTGAAAAACTATACCAGATTCCAAGAGGATTTCAACGTCACCAATCAAGCAAGCACTCAAAAGGAGAGTACTGGAGGCGGAATCAACCTGAGCGTCACAACCTTCGAGAAGAATCCACACAGAACTCGAAATCGTGAAACCAAAGGCAAAGATTCAACAGATCTGCCAACAAAATCAAGTAAGCCATCAAATAGTGTCAATAATGGGAGATTTGAGATATAAAAGTATGATAAAGAGAGAGAAAATTGAGGTGCCGCTCCAGCTTGCTGATTTCTCAGACCGACATCATGGCAAAATTAAGGCTTCAGGAACCCTAAATTTTGTGGGGGAGTAAAGGAAATGTCGGCTGCCACTTATCTGTTGAGATTTATATTATCTTATAACTAATAATTGGACTGGGCTGTTATTGCTTTTATTTCACACTTTGTATTTCCTAGCCCAACCAAGAGTATTATATATTGCTGCCGCTATGTACATCATTTATTATCAGTTCAAAAAACATAAAAAAAAGCTTTTACATTTCCTCAAACTGTTATACAGTTTACACAAAAGCTTTCTGGTTCACCCACCGCTGCCTCCAAAACCAACACCTTCCCCTCCACCACCAATGCCAAAGCCAACGCCTGCTCCTATGCCAAAGCCAGCTCCATGTCCGCCTCCATCAGCCCATCCGTCATCTCAGTGCCCAATAGACATACTTAAACTGACTGCTTGTGTAGATGTTTTAGGAGGCTTGGTGCATAAAGCTGTAGGACAGAGTGCAGCCAGCAGCTGCTGCCCCCTTTTGTCTGGGGTTGCTGGTGCCGATGCTGCACTTTGCTTGTGCACTACTATTCAGGCAAAGGCTCGTGATCTTAAACTTTTGCTTCCCGTTGCTTTGCAGGTTTTGGTTAATAACTGTTGCAAGCATCTTCCTTCTGATTATCAGTTCCCTGCCTAAACGATATGCTGTAAAAATATACCATTGGGCATTCTGGTTTTGTGTTGTTATGTATTGTAATTTTTTTAAAGACTAAATGTATGGTTGGTAGGCACAAAGTGCTACTTCATGGATGAATATTCATGGTATTTTACAAATTCTGTTTTATAATTGCGTTGTTCATTTGTATTATATTATACCAGTGCGCAAAGAAAATTGAGCGTAAATTTATTTATTGTGAAATAGTCATATTCATGGTATTTTATAAATTCTGTTTTATAATTGCTTTGTTCATTTGTATTATATTATACCAGTGCGTAAAGAAAATTGAGCGTAAATTTATTTATTGTGAAATAGTCGTATGCATAGTTAATTGCCTATTGCTCGAATATATCTGCAGTCGCATTTCCGTAGTTTAAATAATTTTTTGTCTTCCTGATGGTGAAATTTCAATTTACTATAGTTAAGAATAAGACCAAAAATACATAAATCAAAAGTTGGAATTTCAGTTGATCTCATTTTCATTTTTGTTTATTGATTGATTGCTGAAATGTTTCTTTGGTAAATATTGATATATTCTTTAATAAATTAAAGAAGTGAATATATATGCCAAAAAGTTCATACTCATATATTGGTTTATATGTGATTGATATTCTCACATTCTTATTTAAAACCCGTATCACTGATTAGCTTCCTCCATTTGGCATTTCTTTGTACGTGATTGTTATCCTCACATTTCTATTTAAAACCGGTTTAAAACCCGTATCACTAATTAATTATCAGTCTTTACAAACAAAATAATTTTTTATATATTAATCGGATTATGAATCTGATTTTACCATTAAATCATAAATTAAATAAGTTTTTCAGTGATGTTTATTGTCGACCTCTAAAAATATGATTTTAAAGATCGTAACTTTATATATTAGTTTTTAATTGCATAGAACCTATGCAATCAAAAAATACATATCATCTATATAGGTTTTTACTGTATGGGTCCTATGCAATCAAAAATCTATGTAGGTTTTTACTGCATGATGCAATCAAAAATGTGTCAAAAGCTGCATAAGTACTATATAGTTTTCTTCTGGCTGTATTTCACCTAATATGAGTTTGTTGACCTCATTTTAACTGAGGCAACAATTACACTACTAATGGTTTTGATGGTATGGAGGTGTGATTAATCCTTGAATTTTTCTGATTCAATCACAACCAGCATATGAAACCAGCTGAAAAAACTGTAGCAAAGGACAAATACAGTCAAAAACTGCATAGAACCTGTGCAATTTTTGATTGCTTCAATGCATTTATAAACTGTTTCATAAAATTATGATTTTAAAGATTAATTTTTATGTGTTTATGGTGAATATCTTGGAAAATTTATTTGATTTGTGATTTAACGGTGAAGACGTTTCTTCAATCTGATTAATATATAATAAATTATCATAATTCGAAGATTGAAGTTAATTATATGCTAAGTTTTTTTCCCCCAATATGCTTTTATTTACTTGGGTATGAAGTTATAATGCTTAATTCATGCATTCAAGGGTTGGACTTGAATTTTTTTTTGAATGCATAATAATTGCGTAATAAGAAAGAAAATCCTGCAAAAACAAATAGGAAGAAGATTGTATGGAAAGAAGAACAAGGGAATAAAAGTTTGTTTTTGCTTGGGTTATTGGTACTGGATACTCTCGTTTTGCTCTTTCCATTAACTACTTGTACATGGTAAAATGTCATATATTATTATAAAAACAAAGATGCTTGTGTATAAGATAAAAGCAATCCAAATGTTTAGAAATATACATCTTTTAGTGCTTGTTTCATTAGTATAAATTCCATAGACTATTTACATTATGTTGGCTTCTAAGTCTAGTAGTGCTTTCTTTAGGATGTAATATTCTAAAGGCTTTTTGATATTTATAATTGGATGTTGAATCCAATTTAAATAAAAAGGGAGTAAGAGGTAAGTGTTTGTGTGCTTTCATTCGGCAAAGAAAAAAACTATGACCTTCCATTTTGAAAAAAGCATTAACCAAATGATAATCCTATGCATTATTTATTAAGGTCATAAAAATGTTCTTTTCTAATTTTATGAGCTTAAATTCTTACTTTTGGTTAAAAAGAAATCTCTTACGATAAAAGCGAAATGTAGAATGTAAATGAACACACAATTATAGGGCAATGAAAAGTTGTAGAGAAATAGTAAGACAACCAATGCTAACATTGTCGATATGCTATATACATGTATATATATATGTAAACACACATTTGGAATTATTTGCTCATACTTAATCACCACATTCTATATGTGATAATCCATCTTTTTAGCATATAATGCTAAATTGTTCAAATATATAGACACAACTAGGGATGTCAACGGATATCTGAAATCTGTTCGCATCTGTAACTAAAAAACGAATATATATTTGATATTTGAAAATATGATACAGATGAAGATATGAAAAGTATCTACATTAAAAAATTATACAACTGTTTTTATCGAGATTATTGTTAACATTTAGTGTATTTTAGTCCAATGATGGACATGTGTTTATTATATTATTAAGCTAATAGCTTGCGCATGATATGATCTGAACAAGTAGGAACCGAACATACATGTATCTAATAACCAAAGATATTTATTTTTCATTTAATACATAAATAAATGGATACATGTGTCTTATAAATGTAGCAGTTTTAGTAATCATATATCTTTTACTTCAAGTTGCTTTGTTAGTGGTGTCAATGATAAATTAGAAGGAAAATTCCGTTGATAAGAATTGAAAGTGGGTGAAGGCGTATGTTGCAAACTAATGGCGGGTAGGGCTGTCAATTGTTTCTCCAAAAATTCAAAATCGGTCCGCATTCGTATTTGAAAAACAAATAAATATCTGATATTTGAAAAGGAAAAAAAAGATACAGATGCAAATACTGATACATTTGCATCCGAAAATCATCCGTTCAGTCTTTTTCAAGATTATTACTTAAATTATGTGTATTTTTATACAATGAAATTTATTTATTATTATTTTACAAAGTTATAAATTTATATTACGCATTAAATACATATTAATTACCCAAAGATTTTAATCATCGTATTTGTTTATTTTTAATATTTCAATAGTAAAATGGATTGAAAAAAGTTTATGCTAAAAAAATTCATTTATTTTCTTCATTTATCGGTCATTAGCGGATAAGATAATTATACGATGTCAATCAGTGTTCTTGAATTCAGATATCCAATATTCAATAATGATTCCAGATTTAGATGCAAATATAGTCAACTCGTATCTGAAAGTATATGTCGATAGGCTTGGTGGTGGGAATATACTAATGTATAAGGTATTTTCAAATTTCAAAAGGATATCGTGAAAATCTTATTCATTAAATTCCCTTTATCAATAAAAGATATTTAATGTATGTTAATTACTTAAAGTAATTTATTATTATTATATTTGTTTAATTTTCATGCTTTTATAATTAATAGGATTAAAAAAAAAGTTATGCAAACCAAATTATTTTTGTTTATATTTTTTAATTTATTGAATGTTAGCAAATAAATTAATTGTTTAATATTCTTTTGTACTACCAGACACAAATATCCAACATCTAAAGATGATTTTAGATGCGGATGTACAAAGTCTATATCTAAAGTATCCACTTACCTGGTCAGAAGTGATCTTCACATCTCCGCTTTCTCCATTTTGCTCTACTACCAATTTCCAAATTTCAAATATCAATCTAATCAACCTATATATTAATATGTGAGCCCCATTTTCCAAATGCTTCAATCTTCGATCTGGAGATGAGAAAGCTTCAATTTTTTTTTTACAAATTCCTTTAACATTTAATATGGCCAATTGACATTTTGTATAAGTACTAGTAGAGAATGGATGTATGTTCATGTAATAGGTAAAGATATTTACTTTTTATTTAAAAGAATGATTAGACGGATTTGTTATGTAAGTGCACATGTTTTGATAGTGATAGAGTTAGGGATATTCCCTAGGGGTAATTATTTAATTTGTTACATATATCTAACTTGTTAACTTATCTTGCTCAAAATAAAATTCGTTTTCTTTCTATAATATACTTGATATAAGTGTTATGTTAATTAATTAATTTAGCTAAAAGTATATTTAATAGAAAATCCATAAATGATATACTTTATGATAGTAGATATGAAGTGTTGTAACTGCGAGTAATGTACCAAAGTTAATATACATACATATGTATATATTGTTTTGAATGTTCCTATTAGATCCAAAAGTGGTTCTAACACCCAAACTATTGGTAATTCTAAATGAAATGAAAATAAAAACGAAGAGGAACACACGATTTATAGTGGTTTGGCGTTAATGAACCTACGTCCACTCTGAATTTCTTTAATTGATGATGGAAGTACAATGGATAATTTCACTCAGCACTCATAGAAATGTTCTTCAAAGATTGATAATGATCTGATTAATATGATGAAATTCGGATATAGCAGGTGTTTGAGTCAAGAACTTGCCAAAAGATCCTTTTAAATGATGCTAGGGGGCGTATTTGTAGGCAAAAATCTCCCCTGGAAGGCCTTCGATTCGGATACACGTGGTAGCCATCCAGTTCGATTCGGAGTGAGGAGCCCTAAGATGTTACCAGCGCATAGCTTTAGTGGGTGAACGTGGGGGAAACCACTTCGCGTTTCCTGGATATGGTGCAATGATGGTGTAACGCCGTGGTTCAGTTTGGATGACTGGTGAGGGATCGGATCGGAAGGAGCCGATCCGATCCGGGTGATCCTTCTATTCTTCCTTTCCTGCGTTGGCCTCCTTAACGTGGAAGAAATCGGTTCGCGGCCCCCAAACCAAACCGGCTTCCCTATGCTCATCTTCTCTTCTGAATCTATATGTCAAGTAATTTCTCAGCTTTGTGTAGCCTAATCACAAAGTAAGCTAACATTTTGCCCCTCGAAGCATGCATTTATTGAAAATAAAGTGTGCTTCGAAACAATATGTTCTTTGGTTTCTGAATTGGAGTCTTTTAATAGTTGCCTCCATTCACTTGTAAAGTCATGCTGCTTCATCATGTCACATCTTTAGTTGTCTATAAATACGTGATGGAATTTATAAATTGCTCCTATTATTCAAAATAACTTCAAGAACTTCTTTCAATGTTCAAGTAGCTCCTCTAGGTAAACTTTAATAATGCATATTTATTAAATTGTTGCTTCTTCTTTCGGGTTGGTCTCACATGTTAAGTCGACTCAGGTGGTTACGGTTTGGATGATGCTTGTCTGATCTGATCCATGTTTGATCTCCATCACATCATAGGGCTCGAAGGCTATGGATTTCTTTCCTAAGCGGGTCGGTCTGAGCATTTGGGGCCCACAAGAACATGAAGAGCCCTTTGTCTATATAAATTTACATAAATTCCTTTCTCCCCTTTCCATTTTCATCCGATATTACTTTTAACCCATCTCTAACCCTAATTCTCCAAATCTCCAAAATCCCTTTCAGATTCTAAAATTAAAACCCAAGGTGGGTTTAAATCTCGTTCTTCTTTTTATTTAATCGTGGATTTTGCAATATTCATAATTATATCCTGTTTTAACTCACGCAAGTCCATGGTAATTAACGATGATATTGATTTTGGGGATCTTTAGCTCGCCGCCGTCGTTGTTGGTGGAGCTTTTCACCAACTCGGGGTGTCGAAGCTGATAAACCTAGTCATGGCACTGCGTGTAATTGTTAGTGGAGGAGACGTGGGTCTTGATGATTTATGGATGGAGATAGTGAGTTTTTGAGTGGTTTAGGAGGAAGAGAGATGACGAGTTTGGAGGAGAAGGAGCGGATCGGTTTGGTGCAAAGGAGTTCGTGGTGTTGACATTCAGGGAGAGAGGATTGGGTTAAGGATGAATGGATGAGGATTAAGTCATTGAGAAAAATCTATGACCTCGGTTCGAATCAGAAGAGCCTAGATGGGGTGAAGTTCTAGAGACACATGAATGAAGGAAAATAAGCTTAAAGACATATGGGAGGCTCGGTTCGGCGCTAACTGACTCAAATTGGGCTTCCTCTCTGGAGATATGTCCGACCCGAACCCAGTTGTGCTCAAATCCCGATCTGATCCGCATACGACATAGATACACGAACCGATTCATTGATGATGGAATTATCCGAACTGACCCGTTAAATTCAGATGCACCCGATCCGGTTCGTAGCTATGCCAGTATGCTTCAACCAACTTAATCAAAATTAGATATAGATTTTGATTTCTTGGACAGTTAGGATAGAGCCTTTTCGACTGAACTTTTGGATTATCAATGAATACATAACTGTCTTGTTCATCTTTGCATTGTGTTCTTATACGCTTACTTTGTACTTCTTTAATTCTGTCATTGCACACATATTGGCACACACATGTATGGGGGGACATGGGCAATTTTACTCTAACTCCTACTATTGTTTCTTCAATAGTTTAGTAGAAATGATTGGGAGACTTTCATCCAGATTAGCGGAGAGAAGAGAGGTTGTGGGGACTTCTGAAAGTCACACTATTGAAGATATGTCCTCTATTTCAGATTCAGAATGGGATAGTGAGGGTCAAGATTATGAAATGGAGACTCATAATAGTGAAGTATCTTCCGGAGGTGATGTCTCTCTAGGCGAGGAGGAAGAAGGAGGGGTAGGAGATGATCGTGCCCCATATGAGTTTGGAAATGTTGAAATCTTAGATCCCCCTAAGGATTCAGTCGAGTCAACGATTGACAATGACAGACTTGCGCGGATATGCCTAAAGCATGGGATTCTTCGAAGAGATACTGAGTTGCCCTCGAAAACAGATCGTCCTCATAATCCACCGGAAGGGTACATGGCTATCACTAGATTGATGTGCCTAGTTGGGGCGATACCTCCATTTCCGCCGTTCGTCATCGATTTTCTGATACAACTGTGTATTGCCCTCATGCAACTTCATCCCAAATCCTATGCTTATTTGTACACTCTGTACATAGCGTACCAAGAAATTTTAGGTGTAGAGCTTACTTTCGAGGATGTTCATTTCTTTTACAATTTCAAGCACTGGAACGATGACACCCCTTCTTTTGTATACTTTGAATCGGTGCCAAAGAGGAAAATCATCATTGTTCCGTTTAGTAGCAAAGCCGAGAACCCGAAACCTGAATGGTTTTACATTAAACAGCAGCCGGGGTGTGCCAGAAGGTGTTTGAAGTCAAGTAAGGACATTAGCTTTTAAGTACTAGATCTCATAAATACATTAAGCATTGCTTGTTTTCACTTGCAGTTCCTAACCTACCGCAAGAGAAGCATCCGGTGCAATTTGACTACTTAAATCATTTACTCAACGGTGATAAAAAATTCTTGACCATTAAGGAGTGCTTAGTGGACGAATATCTTCATCGGCATCATCTAGTTGATGTAACTCGTAGCATATGTCATGGGAAAGGCCCTTATGTGTACATACCTCCGGTTGAAGGGCCAATTGACACTTTACTCGAGCGGGGAGAAAGTTCAAAAGATCCAGCAGTGCCCCTCAGGGATCCTCCTTCTCCCTCCACGACTCAAGATGATATTTTAGCAAAATAGCAGAAAAATATAGAGATAAGTACATTACTCCCGAGGATGCTGCCACTCCTGAAAAAACTATATCTCTAAAAGAATTTCCGTTAGATGCTCCTCAACGAGATGCCCCCACTATGGATGACTCTACATTTCGGGGTTTGGGAAATCTTCCCTTGCCCGAGACCCTTTACACTTTAGAAGATTTTGGAAAAAATCCTTTGACCTTTACTTCCTCAGAAGAAACCATTCATGTGAAGGCTAAGGAGACCATACATGCTAGCCTAACTTTGGGCTCTGGTTGGTTGGGGGGAAATATCACTTAGGATGTGCATAACACATTAGCACTGTACGTCACATCGATTATGCTTTGTGTAAACATTAGTTCTGAACTCTACATACCTTGTTTTGCAAGAACCATGGTACGTCCCCGCTACAATGTCAGGAAAATCGGTGCCAGCGTGCCCAGATATGAATCAGACACTGAGCATGATCGTCGCGAAAGCCGCGGCAGGGATGACAGGAGGCATTATGATTCCAACCATCCTCATTCTTCGTATTCTCGTTCTCCTCGTCGTTCTGATCTAGACAAGTACAAGAGCCATCAAAATCGTCATGAAGGGGACAAACAACCTTCCAAAGATCTGAGTTCTCCTAAAGAGAAGCGTCCCCAAGAGAGGCCATTGTCGAAGCACGCCGACTTACATGATAAACCTAAAGTCCCTGAGAAGAGGTCGGGCAAAGGTGATACGTTCATTGTACCTGCCAAGTGGAGAAATATTGAATTATCCGTATCCAAGCCCGTGTCACTTGATTCCGAGAACAAGGCAAGACTGGCAAATCTGAAAAAACAATTTCCAGATCATTATTTTGATCGTATGGAGTTTGTTCTCGCGCTTGAACCTATTCCTTCAAAGTGGGCTGATGATGCTAAAGAAAAAATTGATTTAGTGGATAGGCAATATATGGAGATGTATAGATACATGCGCAATCTTTCCAAGATTATCAAGGATCTTATCACTGATATTGGCCACATGAAGGAAATGACTGATTATGATGCAAGCATTTTGAAGAGTTCGGAGAAATATTTGGAAGATGCACATGCTCAGCTCGCTCCCACCCAATGGGATGCTGACAACTATAAAAAACAACACAAAGAGCTACAAAGGCGTTATCGCAATTACTTGGAATCCCATAGCCAAGAGCGCTTGGATCTAAAGAAGCAAGCTGAGGATGTTAAGTCTGAGAGTGTTAAAGTACAGTTAGCTTACACTGTCCTTGAAAAGTAGAAGGTTGAGCTAGAGAAGAAAAACACTAATTTAGCAAAGCGGAATGCCGAACTGGAAGCCAAATTACTAGAGGCTGAATCTTGAGCAGTGTTGGCCGAAGGGAATACAAGCATTGCCATTAAATCTGCCGAAGAGGTTTAAGAGAAACACTCCATGGACCAGAAGGAGTTGGATGGCTAGGGTGAGCTGGTGATAGAGTTCTTTGCTCAGGTGATCTGTTGTCGGGACATTTCTTGGATCGAGGATTACCCGACAACTCTGGTTTATGTATGGGACCAAATCATTGAATGGGAGAAAAAGAGCTTAAGGAGGATTCCATCGACGAAAACAAACTTATGGACAAGTTCCTTAGGGGTGAGGAGTCGGCACGTCTGGCCGAAGGGCGTCGACTTATTGTTGCTTCCATGGAGGAAGAAAAATGTCGGGACAAAGGAAAAGATATCATTGATACTAGTTCTTCTTCTGCTGCCCCTGGGGCTACCGAAACAGAGGGATATGATCCCGAAAATTCGAGAATTTCTAAGGTGTCCCTTTTGTCTCCTATACCCGAATTAGCATCAGAGACTCTAGCCACCCCCATCGAGAAATCATCCAAAGGTATCTCTACCTTTTCACCCCAATTTGTCAGGGCTTTTTCGACCTTTCGCCATATTATTGGACGATCAATTGAAGATCCCTCGTTTTCCCCTGAGTTAATAACTGTCACCTCTCGTTCTATAGGTACTAAGACAACCGAAAAGACTGATGGGCAGCAGAAGACAATCATCGATGAGAAGTCTATCAAAGTGACTCAGGAGAAACGGGATGAGGTCACTGTTGCAAAATCGGGGGGGGGGGGGGGCTGAAGGCGAGAAGGAGGAGATTACCGATAAAGCTCCTGTGCCACCTAATACCGAGACTCCTCATGCTGGGGAGATGATAGATGCTCTGAAAGATGACGGCGGCGATGATGGACATGAAGAAGATGTTGTTATGACTGGGGATTCGGGGAATGTCGATGATTTAACTTTGGCAGAGATGAAGGCCAAGCAGGATAAGCGTATGCAGCTGAAAGTCGAGAAAATAGATCCCGAAAGTTTTAAGCCTCTTGCGACAGTACCTCCTGGGTCAAGGTTAGTTGTTAAACTTTCAACTAGATCAATCACTGAAGAGCCTGCTAAAAATTCTTCTACTGATCCCAACGCTCCAGTTCTAGGGAAGAAGAAACCAAAGCGGATCCAGACCGAGGCTGAAAAAGAGGAGAAAGAAAAGCTTAAAGCTGCCAAGAAAGCGAAGTCCACTCCAAAGTCCAAATAAGAGGCGATTCTATTCTTCATTTTGTCTGTTCCTTGGTCCGCCGTTGTTGTAGTGAGTGCAGCCCTCGCCTTTGCTTATTTAGTTCTTTTGTATAAACCTTCACCTGTGTAAATAAAATATTTTGTTTCCCACTATGTTAAATGCTTGTAAGTTTGTCATTTGTTTTTATTAGTGTTGAGAAATTAACAAACATAAGTAATGATTCAAGTCACTGTTGCGATTTCCTGCAAATGCGTAAACAGAGAAAATATCATAAAATGAATGATTATGAAATGAATGATGGATGGCGGGGTGCATGATGTATATGCCCCCAATCAATCTTGAATATAGCATTTAGCTAAGTCTTGTTCGAGAATTATTAAATATCCCCCAGGTCTTTTGGGCGGGATTAAAATTCTTTTTCATTGGTACACATTCTTTGTACCTTTATACTCTCCTGTCGCATGGTCAGGTTAGAGTGGATTCGAGGCAATCTTTTGTCATGGTGCACTTTCACGCCTCGAGGACATCGTCTTCCCGTCCTTTTTACTCTCTCTCGACTCGTGAGAGTTAGAGTTTGGGACGTCGTCTTCCCAACCATTTTATGTCGTTAGGCAAATGGTCATTTCATTTTCTTTCGTATTGACTCAAAATTCTAATATTTTGACTTACATTATGATAAACACAGAAAAAATAATGAACAAGGTTCGAACGGATAAAGTAAATCACACACAATATTTTATAGTGGTTCAGCCAAGTTGTGACCTACGTCCACTTCATAATTTTTTTTTTATATTAACTAGACTTTTCTAGGCAAGTCATGCCTTTTTACATGGCCTATAAAAAAAGTGTAGTACAACTTCAAGTCAAGTATCACCACAAATGTTGGGCGTTCCAAGCTCTAGGAATTTCTTTACCATCCACGGTCGCTAACTTGAAAGCTCCTGTGTCAAGTTTCTGTCGGATGGTGAATGGGCCATCCCACTTTGGGCCTAGATGAATGGGAGGTGGAAAGACTCGCTTTAGTACCAAGTCTCCAGGTTTGAAAGTTCTAAAGCGAACCCTTCTGTCATAATAGCGTGCCACTTGGCGTCGATGTCTTGAAGCACGCAAATCTGCTTCGTCCCTCTTCTCTTCAACCATGTCCAAGGACTCTAGGAGGAATACTTTGTTTGTCATTGGGTCATAATACGTCACCCTATGAGAGGGGACTTCAAGCTCCGCTGGAATTACTGCTTCTGACCCGAAGGAGAGTGAAAAAGGAGTATGACCAGTAGCCGTCTTAAAGGTTGTTCGATAGGCCCACAAAGCTAGCAGAAATTCATCAACCCAAATAGCTTTTTCTCGCTCCAACCGCTTTTTAAGAATAGACTTAATGACTTTGTTTATTGCTTCAACCTGTCCATTCGACTCCGGGTGAGCTACGGCGGTATACCTCTTATCAATTTTATACTTCTGACAGAAGTTTCTAAACTCCGCGCTGTCGAATGGGTTCCATTATCGGTTATAATGGTTTTTGGTATCCCAAATCGACAATTAATATTTCTGACCACAAAGCTTATCACCTTTCTTGCCATGATCGTGGTTAAGGTTTCGGCCTCCACCCATTTCGTGAAATAATTCATAGCCATGATCGCGTATTTAGCTCCTCCTTTAGCAATCGGTAGGGTTCCGATAATGTCTAATCCCCACATTGCGAATGGCCATGGACTGGCTATTGATCTGAGATGCCTTGGGGGTGCTCTCGAAACTTTAGCGAATCTCTGGCATTTGTCGTTGTGTCGTGAGTGATCGGCTGCATCTTTATTCACGGTAGGCCAAAATAACCATATCGTAATACTTTCTTTGCTAGAGTTTGACCCCCGATGTGATCTCCACACTCACCTTCATGTACTACTTTCAGTACACGCCTGATGTCATCGTGTTCTATACACCATGACAAAGGCATGGAAAACCCTTGGCGATAAAGAACGTCATCCTGTAAAAGGTATCTTACAGCTTTACGTGTTACAGTTCGTCTCTTGCTCTTCTTTAATGGGAGAATTTCGCTCTTAAGGAACCCTATCCCTAACGTGTCATTCTCCTTGGATATTACTAATCCAATCTCTAATGAATTCTTTCATTTGGTTCTAATATGTCTTGTTCTCGAGCTCTGTAAACCAAAGCTCTGATACCACGCTGAGACAACCCAAACTCACCCTTATGGGAAAGCCCAGATTGAATGGAGAACACGACAAATCAGAACACGAACTATAGAACATTTCATTGCTATTTACAACAATTTACATCGGAGTACAAGAATATATCAGAGTATGAATAAATATTACACAGAAAAATATCAGAGATTAAAATACATAGCAACGGAAATAAAATGTATAAATACAATGCATAGCGGAAAATAACAACTGACACAACTGGAAGACATATACGGATACAGAGCGTTCTGAATATAGCTCCAGCTGTAATCCAGGATCCTGTATAAATAAATTTGCAAAACCAAAACTACTAGGTGCCCGTGTGGAAAATAGGGGCACCCAAAGTTTAGGTTAAAACAATAAACTCCAGGTCAGTCATGGGATTGGTGTGAGAATTAAAACAGTTATTAAAACTTTACTTTTAAAGTAAGGTAAATCAAGGGACCACGCCGTATAACACGGAACGGGTTTACCCCCAAGAATACCAGTGTCTAAAACAAACAGCGCAATGCTAAATAAAAAAAAATGAAGCTATTATAAGACTCAGGTCCCATCACACAATGAACGCAGTCGAGGATAGAGTTTTACCTTATAATAGGCAAATATTTTTGGTACGTTTTAAAACAAATCTTTTATTATTATAAGTGACGAAATCAACTTCAAATATAAATGTATCAATCATAGACGGCATGAGCGCCCCATCCCACTATGTCTCCATATATAGTATATAACTAAAACCACAAAATGTCGTATTGGAAGTTTGGATTTCCATACTGGTGGCTCCTGATTCGAAAGATCTATCGTGTAGTGCAATTCCTATCGGTTTACGTCGCAGGCATGCGAAAACACCGTAATGCACATCCACACTATTCAGGAAACAAGTTAACATGGCTTACGTCCAAGCATTGGAAAACTATGTTAACTCTATCCATCTAGGAATTAGGGGGTGTGCCCTATCCCTACTGGTGTGGAGCGATCACACCCAGTAACCTTGGTCGATCGAATTCATGAGAACCCGTAGGATGTCTATCCTCATCTCTAAAGTATACTGATTTATCCATCAGTTTACCACCATATCGGTGTGTGAGGCTCGCGATTAACGCTACACAAAGCTATGCTTTGATCATCATCCACCAAACTTTGGTTTTCAACAAAAGTTTGGATCACTGCATCTCAGCATGTCACATTGTCAATCCATACCGTACCACTGATTTCTGTCGATATATAACCTCTGAGCTCGTACGTCTCTGAGAAGGGTGTTAAGCAATAGAATAAATTCTCCGCCACCAAATAGATATATATATATATATATTTAGCATAGATCAACAAATACAGTATAAAGGAATACAATGTCAGACACACCATCCATTTACAAGTCTGTTCTAGGTATGAACGAAACCGAAGGTACATTATTCCTCGTCCCGTATTTCCAATACAGGAGAGAGGTCCTCGCATATCCGTACAATCAATAAGTACTTCCGGACGGCTACCACTGTAGCCCTTTCAAGGTAGCTACTCCAATCATGGGCATCCGTAGCAACCCACCCATTCGATGTGAAGATCGTCGGTCTTGCACTGTCTTCAATCTCTTCGACTTTTCGTCGTATCAATTATTTAGAATGGGTTAAACCCGGTCTTTTCGAATAACTCGCGTATCTTATAATCAAGTGTTATAACAACACATCATACGCCTCATTCCAATCCAGAATATTCTTTTATCCAAATATTCTTTTCACAATTTAAACCAAATTAAGGTTTTCCAAACTAGTCGGGATTAGCGCGCCTTATCGAAGTAATCATTTGTTTATTTTCCCAATCCCAACCTATTCATCCCATGGAGCAAAACTGGTAATACTCCATATCTAACACCACGGTGTTATCGGTAAAAATTGATTACCATTTCATGTTCAAATCTAATTAATGATTCAACTGTCACTTGGAGCAAAACTGGTGATATTCCATTCTCGATCATTTTCTTGAATTGATAATTTTAATTATCACATTTACTTTTCAATCTAATTAAAGATTCATTAAAACACCAATTAGTTTTAATCTTCCCAAAAATCAATATTAATGATTATTTAACTTTGGGAAATCAAACATGCTGCATCAACAATCTACACCATACCATTGATTTCTGCCAATATATAACCTCTGAGCTCGTACGTCTCAAAGAAGGGTGTTAAGCAAGAGAATAAATTCTCCGTCACCAAACAGATATATATTTTGCAGAGATCAACAAATACAGTTCGAAATACAATGTTAGACATGTAATCCTATCTTTAACTGGGTTAAAGAAACAATGTCATTTAAAACATGATTCACGATAAACCCAAAATCACATTCCATTAATTATGGAATCTTCATGGAAAAACAGATCAATATATAATCGATATCAATTTCCGTATCCGACTAATAATATAAATGGAATATCGACAAAGCCTTTTAAATTCCACATATATTAACAGTCTTCCACCACAGAAGCTCATCTCGATTATTACCAAATCAAATTCCATTCAATTCCAATTTAATATTTTAAATTGGAAATTTTTTCTTTGGAAATTTCCATTAATCTTAATTAAAAGATTATAAATTTCAAATCATATTCTTCACTGTTAATTGGGTTAAAGAATAAGTGTTATTTAAAACACCGTTCACGACAAACCCAAAAATCCAGTTCTATTATTCAATTCCAATTGAATAATAATTAATTGGAAAACTTCACTAAATCTTAATTTAAAGATTTATTCTTTTCTCAACTGGGTTTAAGAACAGTATCAATGAAGACACTGCTCACGACAAACCCAACATCCAATTTCAATCCAATTAAATATTAATTAATTGGTAAAATTTCACTAAATCTTAATTAAAAGATTTATTCTTTTCTCAACTAGGTTTAAGAACAGTGTTACTAAAGACACCGTTCACGACAAACCAAAAATCCAATTTGGTATCAAATACAAGGCTCTGAATATAAATCATGTTGGCTTATATTCAATATCAAATTCTGAAACCAACCAATATCGTATTGGGAATAACGATATATATATATATCTTCCAAATTCCTCAACAATATCCGTATAATCACGGGATCCAATATCGAAATACTCCGAAGATTATTTCCATTCCCAATCCATTCCAATTTAAACATTGGGAAATTCTTGTTATTTTAAAACCATTTTCAAATCCAATTTATTTATTTAAAAATAATTGGATTTTTATTCTAGTTAATAACTAGTTCATTTTGATAAAAGTATATTTTTATCTTTTCAAAAATGGAACTTTTCATCAAAAATCTTTCCAAATCATTTATTATGATTTTACATAATTTTAATAATTTTATTATCGCCCGTGAGGTCGGTTTCCAATAGCGGCCACCGAATTGCATCCATAGCGACCTTTTCTGAAATTAATTTGGACATATCTCCAAATCCAACCGTTAGATTTAAAATCTCTTATATTCATTGTAAATCTGTTTTTGATACGAACCCAACGGTTCTGGTTTTAGGAGAATCTGACGGTCGGATCTCCCGTAACATCAATTTGAAGTTAATGGTCGAAATTCGCAAACGGTCACTGCGCGGCGCGTTCTATTCAGACCATTATAATATATATATATATATATATATATATATATTGTCGATTTCCATTTAAAAAGAATTTTATAAATCGTTTTGAATTCGTTTTACAAACGATTTCCACTTCCATTTCAATTTCAAATCAAAATTGAATATTCCAGTAAAAATTCGTTTTAAATTCATTTTAAAACGATTTCCATTTCATTTTCAAATTTAAATCAAAATTGAATATTGCTATATAAATTCGTTTTAAATTCATTTTAAAATGATTTCAATTTGATTTTCAAATTTGAATCAAAATTGAATATTCCTTTATAAATTCGTTTTAAATTCATTTTAAAACGATTTCAATTTGATTTTCAGATTTAAATCAAAATTAAATATTCCATTATAAATTCATTTTAAATTCATTTCAAATCGATTTAAATTCCGTTTCAATTTTAAATCAAAATTGAATATTTCATATCATTATAATATTAAAATGATAATATTTTCAAAATATCAGATTTTGAAATCACTTTTCAATATTCACTATAAAATGAATAAAATCGACAAAATTCCCTTTCTTCTTAAAATGGCGTTTAACTACTTAACATGGCTTCACATTTCAATAATTTCTGAATATTATTTTAAATATTCATTAATTCTGAACAGGAATCAGACTCAATCAATTACCATATAATTTCAGTTATATGGATTTTATACATCGTGTGTATACAATGATAATGGTAAACAATCATTAAAAATTCAAACAACATCCAGAGTGCATTCTACAACGGTATAAGCATTAAAATAAATAACTCATATACAGTCTATCAACCCATCAATTGACATACACTAATTGTGTCAAGTATTATCCCAATACCCGTTTGGGGTTTTCAAACAACAAATACTGTTTATTATTTGTGCAGTTGGGCGATGTGTAAAATTTATCGCCCCAATCAATATCAGAAAAATAAGTGTACATAAACAAACCGTCCAGTTTGTAAATGAATATTTATTTTATGATATTTTATATATATTTTGTATAAATAATTTTAATATACAACAATATCAATACATGACAATCCAGTCACAGTTCAAACAAACAATCAACTGGTCTGTACAATAAATAGTGTCGGGGGCTTCTAAGCCCCGTCTGCAACCTAATATATAATAGCTGAAAATAATTTGAGTGTGAGAGAGATCTCACATTTGTTTCCGCTCCTCCATTCTTTATTTCTGAATTTCTGCTTTGTTCTGATTTTGAATTTGCTTGAAATACTAATTGACTCTGTTTTGATTCTGGTCTACTCCATCGCGTAGATCTCTTCTTCACGATCCTAGCGCTTCTGAAATCGTTCAATTCTGTCAACGTATGAGGAAGTTATTGCTTTTACAAATTTGCATATAATTTAAACATTATTAAACAATTAAATAAAAATTAACTTCCTTAATTACACAATTAATAACGTTAAAAATAACGCTGCCTTATCCTCTCTTCGTCTTCCCTCTGTTACTCCTAGGAGAGATAAACCCACGACCAAAAAACTAGGGTTTCTCCTAACTTCACCATCGCCGCGCCGGACTTGGATCAGGAGACGCCACCTGAAGCGGCTTCGACCACCCTCCCCATGCCTCGAGAACCGCCCAGCTCGCGCCCTCGTACAGCATGAAAAACCTCTCAAAACCCGGTGCCTCCGTGCACCAATTTCAGCCTCTACATTGACTTAGACCTGATCACCACCGTTAAACAGTTAGACCTCACCAAGTTGAATGCTTTCGCTTTTGGAATTTTCGAAAGTCACTGAATGGATTTGGAGAAATCGATGCATGAATTTCTGAATATTTCAGCCCTCGATCGCTTTATGGCAGCGCTGTTTTGAATTGGGGGATTAGGGTTTTTAGATAATGGAGGGGGGTATTTATGTTAATATTTTATTTTATTTAATTCAAAAATAATCTGTTTAGTGTCCGAACTCCGAATTGAACCCAACGAATGTCGCCCCTAGCTAATTACCTCCATTTCGGACACATTGGGATATGTCCGGTAAGCCAATTCGACTGCTACGATCAATTTTCATTTAAATTAAAATATAAATCAATATATATTGAATTTAAATGTACATTTTAATTTACCGGGGCCACATACCGACTCCAAAAATTCTCGAAAAATAAATCTAGTTGTGTTTTGACGATACGGTCCTAATAAAATTAATTTCGTCGAATTTGGAGACCATTTGAAAAATGGCCATTTTCTGGTAGATCTAATTCAAATTTAAATTACCAAACACATTTAAATTTACTACGCTCACATATTAATTCCAAAAATTATGAAATTTGAAACCTAGCAATAATTTGACATTCTGGATCCAACAAAAGTGGTTTCGTCAAAAACGGAGGTCGTTTGCAAAATGGGTATTTATTATATTATATTAAATTCCATAGCGACTATTTCAAAATTTAAACTGGACATAAATTTCAATTCCCATTATGAAATCTGGATTTTTCACATTCGCTCGAAAGATATTTTCAAACAGATTCAAATATTTTTGGGTTTACTAAAATCCGATTTTTTTAGAATCTATATATTCATTTGAACGGAAACGAATTTTCAAACTACCGCGCCATTTCTAACTCCTTTTATAATTAAATTAAAATTTTACGTTCTAACTTTGATTAAAATAAATTTTTTGTCGGTATTATTTAAAATAAATCATTTTATATATTCAAAATCCATTAAAATTGCCAAAATAAAATTTTTAAATTGGTTCCGAAAATCTGGGTTGTTACATTCTTAATTGGTGTCATCCATGACTCCCTTTCTTACTTTGCTTCCAGGGCTAATTCGATTTCCATTAGGTCAAAGCTTGGTGATTCCAATATCTCTATTAGAACCATTTCGGTTTCCTCAGGGTTGTTAGAACTTGCTTGCTTAGCCAGTTGATCTGCTTTTTGGTTCTCTTATCTCCGAATGTCTGTTATATTGTAATGCTCCAGGTTGCCCAGTAACTCCTCTACTTTTTCAAGGTTAGTAACAAGTCGAGGTCCCCTGGTCATAAATTCCTTCCGAACTTGGCAGACAAGTATCTTGGAGTCACAGAATATGTCCAATGTTCTTACCTTTAGTTCCTTAGCGAGTTTAAACCCGACAACCAAGGCCTCATACTCGGAATTATTATTGGTGGCAAAAAATTCCAATCGCAGGGCGTAGTAAATAGATCATCCTTCAGGAGTGGTTAAAACAACTCCGGCGCCGGATCTTCGATCATTTTTGGCCCCGTCCGTATATAATTTCCATGGACTAAGCTCTAACTTATGCTCTGAAGTAACAACTTTGTCATCCACTGTTTCTTCTTCGGGAATCTTGAATTCTGCTGTGAAGTCGGCTAAGGCCTGCCCCCTTATTGACCTCCTTGGTTGAAAATTCAAATCAAATTGGCTCAACTCGATATTCCACTTAAGTAATCGCCCCGATGCTTCAGGTCTCTTTAATACTTGTCTTAGAGGTTGATCAGCGTATATGACTATCTGATGAGCTTGGAATTAATGACGGAGCTTTCGGGAGGCAATCAAGAGGCTATAAGCAAGCTTTTCTATTCTTGGATAATTGCATTCTGCAGCTGCTAACTTCTTACTTACATAATATACTGGCCTCTGGACCTTGTCTTCTTCACGTACCAAGGCTTTGCTGACAGCATGAAATGACACCGCCAGATAGACGAATAGATCTTCATGATCCACCGGTTTCGACAATATTGGGGTCTTCTCTAATAAGTCTAACAGATTTTGGAAGGCCTTTACACAGTTGGGAGTCCATTCGAAATTACATTTCCCCCGTTTGATTAAATTAAAGAATGGGACACACTTGTCCGTGGCTTTGGAAATGAATATGCTTAATGCATCAACCTTCCCTGCCAGGATTTGAACGTTCCTAATCTTCTGTGGCTCTTCTATGTTCCATATTGCAGCTATCTAGCTAGGATTTATCTCAATCCATCGAGAACTTACGATGAAACCGAGGAATTTCCCCAATGCAACCCTAAATAAGCACTTTAAGGGGTTCAACTTCATTCCGTACCTCCGTAGGATGTCAAACATCTCTGCCAGATCTTGTGTATGACTAGAGGATTGCTTGGATTTCACGAGCATGTCATCTACGTAAACTTCCGTAGTTTTTCCAATCTGATTATAGAACATTCGGTTCACCAGGCGCTGATACTTGGCTCTGACATTCTTTAGTCCGAACGGCATCACCACATAGCAGTATAATCCCAAGTTTGTTACAAAACTTGTATGCTCTTGATCTGACACATGCATGGGGATCTGGTTATATCTTGAGTATGCGCACATGAAGGAAAGAAGTTCGTGTTCGGCTGTTGAGTCCACCAGCTGGTCAATCCTAGGAAGTGGGAAACTTTTTTTTGGAGAGGCTTTGTTTAAATCCGAAAAATCAATGCACGTTCGCCATTTCACGTTTGATTTCTTGGCCGGAACAGGATCCAATATCCAGTTGGGATACGTCGAATCTCTAATGAACCCATTATCTTTCAACTTCTCCACTTCTTCCTTTAGGGCTGCTGAACTCTCCGGGCCTAACATACATCTATTCTGCCTAACGGGTGGATGCTTTGGACTAATACTCAACGAGTGACTCATAACGGAGGGAGATATCCCACACATATCAGCATGGGTCCAGCCAAACACATCTAAATTTGCCTTTAAAAAGTCAGTTAATTCGTTTGCTAGGAAAGGATCCAGCTGGGATCCAGTCTTCAAAACTTTCATCGGATCAACATCATCAATAGAGATGTCTACAGTCGTTTCATTGGGGGTCGCCTTTCTGTCCCCAGGCTCTTCATCTTCTCTGGGATCTATGTCCTCAGGAAGTTCTCTGGGTGACTCCCTCGGGGCTGGTCCCTTTTATTGTTATGCCGAACCCTCCTTTATAGGGGAGGAGGTGCCTTTAGCTTCGATGCTTAATCCCTTCAACAACATCTTCAGTTCGTCCATGTAGCAAGCTCGTCCGGTGGCTTGATCACCACTCATTACTCCTACTCCAGCTTCGGTTGGGAATTTCAATAATAAGCACCAGGGCGCAATGCAAGCCCCTGAATTCTGCGAGGACTAGTCGGCCTAAAAAGGCATTATAGGGGGAGTCGATGTCCAAAACTACAAATGGGAGGATTCTCACTCTCTGGCGTTCTCCCTGTCCTAATGTAACTGACAATTCTATATATCCCATTGGAACCATTGAGGCCCAATTGAAGCCACGTATCCATCCCTCACAAGGCTTCAAGTCTTTCGCTTTGAGTCTCATCTGATCGAATGCTTTTTTAAAGAGAATATTAACTGAACTCCTATTATCCACTAACACTTTATGAACCAGAGCCGGACCGATAATGGTAGTGATCACCAATGGGTCTTTGGTGGGTGATTGAACTCCAGTATCATTTCTATCACGAAATATGACATCATCTGACATCGTTTTCTATTGTTTCACTGGAGCAATGTCCTTGAAGTTACTACATTCCCCTACTTCAATGTGTTTAGCTACATTCACATATTGGTCCGTTGCCCTGTAGCTATGGGCAGCCGGATGGGGTCCCCCTAATATTGTGTTGATGATAATTCTTTTACCTTTTTATTGAGTTGTGGATTTGGGAGCGGCCTGATTTTGATTTGGGGTCTACCCTCCTTGCCCCTTATCTCTTGGGGTAACCTTATATTCATCTAACTTTCCTTCCCGTAATAGCTTTTCAACAACGTCCCTCAAATGCCGACACTCGTTAGTAGAGCGTCCGTGGGTTCCATGAAACAGACAAAATTTTTCTATCGCTACCTCCTTCTCCGTAGAGTCTTTGGACGGAGGCTTTTTATATTGGAAGACGTTGTAAGTATCCAGGTAGATGTTTTCCAATGTGTCATTTGACGACAAATAGTTATCAAAAATTTGGAATCGAGGTCTTTTACCAGAGTTGTTTCCTCGGTTCCTAATCCTCCTATTGTCGTTTCCATTCCTATTGTTACTTCTTTCGTTTTTGTTACCAACATTTACTTCAAATTTCCCTCAATTGTCTCCATACTGTTTCACAGCAACATTACTTTGAATATCTTCTCTCGAAGCTCCATCATACTTTCTCTTTTGATTAGCGTTTATCTCTTCTCGCTGTAGACTAATATTAGTCTTTTCATAGAAAGCCTCCCTAGTCAATGGTGGCTTTCCAGGTAAATAACCTCCGAATTTAGTATCTGGATCGACCCCTTCAATCAAGGCCATCAAAATAGTTGGTTCGTGAGGATCGCTGATTTCATTAGCTGCTAAGTTGAAGCGATCCAAGTATGATTTCAAAGATTCTCCAGGGGCCTGCTTAATTCTGGATAGTTCTATAACACTTTTAGCTCTTCAGGCATGGAGTCGGAACTGTTTCATAAAATGCTCGCTTAGTTCTTAAAAACTCGACAATGACCATGGGGGAAGTCGTGTAAACTACATTAATGCAACATCTTCTAAATATATCGGAAGGCTTTACACTTTACAGCGTCAGGTGCAGCTGCAGCATTCATATACCACGCATACCTCATCAGATGTTGTTTCAGATCTATTCTTCCAGTATATCGATCCATTTTTGGAAAATTAAAACATCGAGGGAATTGGAAGTTCAGGATATCATCAGTAAACGGAGTATGACTAAGTTCAATACCCTAGTCTTCATTGGTATATCGACAACTATCGGTCATGATTTGACGCACCATTGCTTCTACTTCCGCATTGGTTAGAGTCGGTTCGGGATCCCTGCTTCTTCTCTCCTCATGCGCCTACTACCTGCTTAGGGTGACTCCCTTGGGTTTCGGTTGGTAACAGAACCTCCCCGCCTCCTGCGGTCCTGGTCATTCACCGAACGAACAGGCTGAAGGAGTTGCCCCTGGGTAGGATTGGTAATATTTGGATCCCTGGGGAGAACATGCAATCCTCGCATCGGTAGCAGCATTGGTTCCCTTAAACTAGGATCATCGGGTCTTAGAACGCGTGCTGCATCTTCATAGGACCCCAAATGATCTGAATGTCAGTTAGTCCAGATTTTCGGGCCTTTCGTATGGCCTCCTTTCACTTGGGCACTCTTCATCAGAAGATGATGAATGGTCCATAGTAGGATGACGAACCGAAGAGGACACCCTTTGTCTGCGAAGTTCGCTTATTTCTTCGTTTATAACCCTTATGTTTTCCCTTATGAGAACACTATCGCGTTTGTGATCATCCAAAGCATTTCTAGTGCTATCAAGCATATCAAGCAAGCGGGAAAATTCCCCATGGGTTACGAGTGCAGAAGGTGTAGGTTGATCATCAGATGCCACAGCTGGTATCGGAGCATTTGTAGGAGCTCGAGTAGAGGTAACAACTTCAGCTAGATTCGGTACGGATCGGCCTTCCCCTGCCGCTGCAGGTCAGATCGGTGGAGAGCTGCCAACAGCATTCTGGGAAACAGATACGGTTCAGAGCCATCAGGTCAGATCAGAGCCTGTTCAGATGGAGTTGGAGATGTCATGCCGGATCGGTTGGCTCCTGAGCCTTGTCCTCTTGACCTTGTAATAATCATAGCTTGCTGATCCTCACCTACTCCGCTTTCCCGCGCATTCTGCACTACTTTTTCTTTTCCCTTGGTCATAATATTCAATTTGCCGAAATCTTTTTTGAAGAGAATTTCAGAAATATTGAGTGTACGGACTATCTTCTTCGGATATACAAACCCAAATAGTAGATTGGAAAATTTGAGGATCTTCTCAGTGAAAGCACCAAAATGTTAGATCCAAAAGTGGTTCTAACACCCAAACTATTGATAATTCTAAATGAAATGAAAATAAAAATGAAGAGGAACACACGATTTATAGCGGTTCGGCATTAAAGAGCCTACGTCCACTCTGAATTTCTTTAATTGATGATGGAAGTACAAGTACAACGATTGTTTTCACTCAATCTCACTTTTACAATGGATAATTTCACTCAGCACTCATAGAAATGTTCTTCAAAGATTGATAATGATCTGATTAATATGATGAAATTTGAATATAGCAGGTGTTTGAGTCAAGAACTTGCCAAAAGATCCTTTTAAATGATGTTAGGTGGCGTATTTATAGGCAGAAATCTCCCTTGGAAGGCCTTCGGTTCGGATACACGTGGCAGCCATCCCGTTCGGTTCGGAGTGAGGAGCCCTGATATGTTACCAGCGCACAATTTTAGTGGGTGAACGTGGGGGAAACCACTCCGCTTTTCCTGGATATCGTGCGATGATGGTGTAGCGTCGTGGTTCAGTTCGGATGACTAGTGAGGGCTCGGATTGGAAGGAGCCGATCCGATCTGGGTGATCCTTCTATTCTTCCTTTCCTTTGTTGGTCGCCTTAACGTAGTAGGGATCGGTTCGGTGGGCCCCGAACCGAACTGGCTCCCCTATGCTCATCTTCTCTTTTTAATCTATATGTCAAGTAATTTCTCATCTTTGTGTAGCCTAATCACAAAGTAGGCTAACAGTTCCTAGTCAAGATACATCGAGACTATATACCGATGTATTTGTTGAGACCATAGTATGCAATGCTTTATAAACGTTGATCAACGTATTATTCGTGACTGCTGAGGGAACATAGAGGTTACGTACCAATAATTATTATATAGTTCTATATTGATTTACTCAATAGTTAACTGGTTAATACAACTAAGGTCAAATAAAAAATATCGATGTAATAGATTTAGATACTTCTCTTCACTTAAGAATACAGTGAATCTTTAATACGAAAGCTCTACTTTGGTTATAGTCAAATCATGGCATGACTACCATATTTTTAACTATAGTTGAGTCAAGTGAAAGTATTGAAAGTGAAGCACTATTCAAAAGAATATTAGTCTCCTTAGTAATAAGAGGCTAATATCAAGATCAACTCATCTCACAACCAAAGTCTTAGCTAGAGCATTTCGGTTAATAATAATTGTTATTATTAAACAGAGACTTTGTATTAGGATTATATATTTGAATGTGGATGATATTGGAATCTTGACCATTACCAAATTGCATAAGTCAAAGTAATATTATTTAGATAAAGGGAATTGGTGGATATAAATGTCACAAATAGGTAAAACTTAATGAATTAAAATGGTATTTTACTAGGAACAAATAAGCGGTAAATTTGGCCATAATGTAAGTGACATGTGAGCATTAACGTTCGAATAATTGACATAAATTGTTAATTATACTTACACCCAAGAGTTACCCAACTGAAAGGATAAATTATTTTACAATCATACGATTTAATTAGTTTATAGTCGTTATCAATCAATTAACATTTATGAAATATCTATTATAAAATTTAAACATAATTTGAGAAACAAGTACTGTTATATATATATTTATATAATAATAAGTATATCGATCGATGTACGACATCGATAAGTGATTAAATTAGATTTACTTGCATAGTATCTTGGTTTGGGCTTTAATGGGTTAAAAGCCCATCATTAGGCTACGATATTTTGGTGTCCTCAAGGATCAGGGGTGGCTAACATATAGATAATGGACTTGGATATGTATTGTTAAGATTAAGTGAGAATGGGTAAATCTGATCAATCATTTTTCTTTTTTATGCAACTATAAATAAGGATCTCCTAACTTATTCTTCTCTAATGCTTTTAGCTACCATTTCTCCTCTCTTCGTTGGCCAATATAGATCTTCAAATCAGCTTCTTAAATCTCAAATCAATTCAAATTAAATCAAATACTATTCTATAGTACGAGGTTTACGATTAAAGATTATCAACCTAATAGATCGTGAGAAACTTAAAATTGGGAAATTATTGCATTTACATAGACTCAACGACATCATTTAATTGGCAAATTCCATTTGTATTACAGATATTATATCACATTTGTAACATATAAATTGTTCACGTTTGAAACCATGTATGTACGTATGTGCGTATATTATTTAAATGAGAATTTTGTAGGTACATGTAGTTATCATAATTTGATTGGTTATGTACATAATATAGACACTTAGTTATGTAAACCAATAAAGTTAAGTATTTGTTTTCTGTATGAAATTTGACTTTGTTATTTAATAACGTGCACACGCACACATATTTATACATACATACATACATGCATGCATGCATGCATGCATGCATGCATGCATGTATGCATATATATATATATATTAAATATGTATTCATACCTGTATATTCAACATAGAGAACTGCATATATGATAATGTAATACATAAAGTTTATCTAATTGTTTTTATGATTATCTATGCAAATTATTAATTATAAAACCCAAGAATGGTTTTAAATTTATTTATATTTATCATTGTTAACATTTTACGATTATAGGAATATTTAAATTTTTGTAATGTTAACGATATTTTTCGTCAACAACGGAGATAGGTCTTTGGAAGTGGACCTAGGGGAAAAATAAGTTATTTAGCCTTCACAAGTTTGAGTTAGTTCACCCTCTCCTAAATATCAAGGTTTAGATTCTGAAAGAATAGTTACTCTTCCCTCAATGGGTTGAGTATCACGATTAAGTGATTTGAGAACCAACAGTTATCTTGGGATGAAGGATTCATAAGTGCAACCCTTAGCGAATGACTTAACAGTTTGTGGAGAGGGATTCTGCATAGGGTTTGCAGAAGGGCCTAAATTTATAGAAAAAGGGGTTTTTCACTTAGCTTATGGAAAGACTTGGATATAGGCTCATAAACATGTTGGAAGCAAACAGTACGTTGTGGCAACAATAACTGAAAAATCATAAGAAAATCTTATAAAGAAATACTCTAAGTATTGATTCACACTTTATTGATCTTTGATTTAGAATACATGAATAGAATAGAAGAAACCCCCAAATCAATCTAAGAATTAGGGTTTACTCTAGAGAAAAAAGAATAAAAATGAGGAAATCGTCCCCAAAATATTACCCCTGAGGTCTTATTTATAAAGAATTCAGGGCCCCTTCTGCTGTTGGGATATTGGGATTGCAAAAGCCTCCGTTGGCTGCTTTTCTCCTTGGTCACAGATGTTTAGCTTTCAGCCGCCTTTGCGGTGCTGATTGTAACTTCCAGAGTGAGGGTACCGATCAATTGAAGCTTCCTCGAGATTGATAGGAGCTTACCGATGCAAACGACTTTCGGAAGGCATTTGTGCTCCCGGATGTGGCTTCCCGGTGTAGGATTCAGGGTTTCTCATGAATATTTTGAGGAGCTTTCCCTCGTGATGTATGTAGATAGTTACTGGTTCGGAACTCCTATCGGTGTCGGTACCGAGCAGATTAGTGTGGATATCCGACATCCCTTTAGGGTTCCGGCTTGCCTTCCGATGGAGTCTTCAGGTATAGTCTAGTCTTCAGGAAGGTGGCTCCCTGTAATTTGTCAATTGTTTATTAATATAGCCTTTTGGTGCTTATGCAGTGGATGTTTCAGAAGCTGGTTCCGGATAACTCCTACATGCTTTCATCTTGGTATTCTCTATGTCTTCGTCTTCTGATGTGTCGGTATTACGCAGGTTAATATCGACAGTCCTTCCGTCTTTCTGGGTTTCAGTTAGTGGAGCTCTTGCTTCCCTCTTTCTTAGCTTCTGACTTAGATGACCTTTTGCCAAAGAACCACCTGCCGGACATACTCTGTTGGTATTCTATAGATTCTGAGCTCCTTTCTCCTAAGAAGGTGTCAGTTTATGCAGCTCTCCGATCATTTCTTCATGCTCTTGGTTCTTTGTAGTGTTTGGCTCTTGCTTTTGGAGAATTCATATATGCTTGTGTTTATCCAATACCCCTTCACCGTCAGCTTGTTTCGGAGTTAATTTTGGTGTCAAAATTTGCCCTCTAGTGAAGGGTGTTTTCGGTTTTTCATGTCTTTTCCTGAGTGTCTTCCCTGCGTCTTTTGATCTCCCTTGATCGAAAACGTTGATTGGTCTACGTTTGTACGGTGTGGATTAGAGGTAATTTTTGCATAATTACCATCGCTTCTTCTTATTTGCTTTTTAACTACAAAATTAATTTCTCGAACTAGATTATTTGTTCACTGAGAACATGAAGCTTGTTTTGAGAATTTCTCGACTGAATCTCTGGTAAATATTTCTGCTTTGAACTCTAGATAGGAATTAAATAACTATGTCTAAACTAATTAGGGTTTTGTGTGTTGGACACAAATTATTTAAATGTCAATGGTCTGGATTATGATTCATGGCAAGCTACACATATGCTCTCTTCCCAAAATATTAATTCTTAAGGTTTAAGGTATGCAATTTGCATAAAAGAGTCTATTTTGAAAATTAAGTGAAGGAAATGGTGCTACTGGCATCAATAATTCTTATTACCAAAGTCGATGATTTGATCATTCTCCCTTTTACTGATACCAGTTCAATGTTTACGTGATGTGTGAGAGTCAGTTTGACGTAAATCGGTGAACTATCCGATAGGGTTGTCGAAAGGATGGTTTTTCTCTAATTTTGGTATCGGTAAAAATTAGGAACTCTATCATTGCAATCCTTCAACTTTGGTTTCATGTGCCGGCTTCAAAAGCCAATCAGGCCTTCGGTGATGACTTAGGTTGCCTGGTTCCAGTTCAACCGTTACCTGTAACACCCCGTGTTTTCTATAGCAGTGAAATTCACAAATTAAAGTATAATTAATTTCAAACCAAAGAATTAAGGGAAACGGGATACGCCATTGCGTTCGTCTCGGAATTCTGCTTGAAATAGAGTCTGAGTTTGCGTAAAACGGACTCCGTATGAAGAAGATATGGCCTCCGGAAGTTTCAGAATTCAGTATAAAATTCAAACAGACAGAAACAGCTCGGAAATCAAATTCGAATTTCAAAAATCGGGCCAGATTGGCCAGGGCGAGAATTTTCCCGCCCAAGGCACCTAAGTCGACTGGGTAGTCGACCTGGGGCTACCTAGGTCGACTGGGTAGTCGACCTGGGGCACCCAGGTCGACTACCAAGTCGACACGGGGGTCGACTAGGGAGTCGACCTGGCCCCTGAGCCAGGTCGAACCTAGCCCCCCTGGCTGGCCTGGTCTGTGCTTGGCCGAATTTCTGAGCCTTGCCTTGTCACTAGGGCTAGGTGTCAGCTCCTGATTGGTCTCTCCTTCAAACGAACGGCTAATATTAATCCAAGCTCCATCGACGGTTCTAATCAATTCACAAACTCTATAAAAAGACCTAAGACTCCACCTAATTCATACAAATAAAAAAGAGAATGAGACCGTCATGCTGCTGAGGAAAGACTAAGAATAGCCGTCAAAATTGAGAGATGATTAGGAGACAATTCAAAAGCCTAAAGCAATGACAACTAAATCAAAACAACGCCTACAACAAAGGATAGCATCTCCAAATTCAGAATTCAGATTCCTGAATTGAAGATTCGTCATACGTTGTAAGTAGAGTGCTATTCCGATATGAATGAATAATTGTGTTTTGATTTGTGTAAAATGAGAAATGGAATTGTACTTAATTTGTGGCGATAATAATTCATAATTGTATGTTGCTATGATTCTAATCGATTTGGGATGTTGTGGTATAACGATGTTAGACCTATTGGATAAATTGCAAGTATATGATTCATGTTGAAAGTTAACGACTATATGTTTGTGGTAGTTTATTTGAGATTCATGCAAGTATATGGTTCGCTATTATGCCAACATGATGTATATCTTTTTTTTTATAATCACTTTTAGTGTAGTTGGATCCATTTGGGTATTATGACTCATATGAATTTATGTTGGAATTGGCATCATGATTCAAGTGTAAAACCATACTTTTGTATTAGAGACAAAAGTAAGCATCTTTGTGAACTTGTGTTGACTCTATGAACATGACTAAACTACGTTTGGTGTTATGCCTAATTGAAATCATGTTTTAGGCCTATGTTGTTATCAAAAATCATATGATAATATATGTGACACATAATTAAGTTAGATTTTACATTCCAATTGCAAGTTTACATGAATAGATTAAAAACCATGATTCATGTTTAGGTATGTTTATGCCATGATTATATGAATAGATTAAAAACCATGATTCATGTTTAGGTATGTTTATGCCATGATTATATGAATAGATTAAAAACCATGATTCATGTTTAGGTATGTTTATGCCATGATTATATGCTATTACAATGCAAGTTCACAAGTGCCTAATTCATGTTAATTAGATCGTTATGTTGCAAGTTCATGCATTCACACTCCCTTTTTTTTATGTTACTTAGAATATATAAACACCATGTTCTAAGACTCCCCTTTTTCATGTGGCAAAGTTGGGTTTAAATGTTAAACCCAACATATGTTATACTGTAGCAAACGTATAAAACGGGGGTAATGACGTTTGGGTTAAAATATAAACATATGTGTTGGCATGTTTGACGCATGCCAACGACCTTGAAAACAATTAAGTGGTATAAATTAATTTTACCCAATAAAGATGAATTTGAATAATGGGCCGCAAATATTTACATATAAAAAGAAAAGAGACAAAATATGTAAATTTAGAAAATACGATGTGTTTAACCCGAGGTTGGATTGAGTTGTGATGTAAACCTGCCCGGAACCGCCCGGCTGTCCAGTAGTCACAACAATACCTATCCAATGTGGGTGGTTAAACATTGAGCCCAATAAAGACCCGAGGTTAGACTGAGTTGTGGCGTAAGACTGCCCGGACCCAACCGGCAACAGGCAGCCACAACAATACCTGTCTAATGTGAGAGGTCGAGGCTTTAATAAGACAATTAAGGCTGATTCAGGATTGATAGGATTAAGTAAATTGAATTAATACTTAATCAAAATGGAACATGCTAAACTATACAGACTGATTGGGGGTTAGGTTTACAAAACACTTAACCAACTTAGCATGTTGGCTAGAAATAGAAAACCTAGTAGCGGGGGACCCTTTTCAGCAGTAACCCTACAAGGTGTATCTGGATACCCTGAACTAGGAAGGGTGGGGCACGATTACTGGGCTGACTGTAAGAGGTCAAATCGACGGCGGTGGTGTAGCAGTGTAGGTTCTAACGGGGTGCGGGCGTGCACACACTCCGGCGTAGAAAAATAAGGCACTGGGCACCAGTAGTATACCTATGCATTCTAGAATTGTGTCGGGCCGCCACCATGGGACTTGATACAACCCATGGTGGGACCAGCATAGGTAACTACAACATCGGGGGCCGTAAGACACATGTAACTATGCGAGTAGGAGCCGATCATTAGAAATGGATCACTTCACCCTGATTATAGGGTGCCTGTTGGGAACTAGTTTATATGGATGCAGAGATTAATATGGGGTACGATAGTATATTCGACTCTCGACAACTTAACTTAGTTTATAGTGCTTTCCCATTTCCAGTTTATACTTATCATGCCCAATTCTTTATTCATAGACTGAATAGTCCTAGACTTACTCAGGCTTTATGTCTGACTCTACTTTTCTTTCATCCCCCCCCCCCAGGTCCACAGGGAGGGAATACCGCAGCTTGACCAGTTTTCACATCCAGCTTAAAGAGAAAGAATGTATTGCTTGGATCTCTTTCGTTTTGGACTATGGCTTTGGATTGCAACTATGGGGACTTATGCAGTTTACTTTTGTTTTTATGCTTCTTTAAATAATGAAAGCAAGACAGTTATGAAAAATGTAATGTTTTTGGAAGTATTGTAAGACAATTATGACATGGTTTGTGTAACACGTATTTTGTTGAAATGAAAATTGCTGTTGTTTTCCGCTGTTCAAAAATATGTGTATTTATATCTGTCTTGTGTATCTGTGACTTATACTTATAAACCTCCACCAAAATTAGGGCATTCCCTTTGAGAGTGACCCTAACGGAGGTGGGGTGTTTCACTTGGTATCAGAGCATAGGTTTACCAGATAAGATAAAAAGTTTTGAAAATTCATTTCCAAAAAGAAAATTTAAAGAAGCATTTTTAAAGATAAAATGTTATTTTATTTTAAAAAGGCAAAGTCCCCCCAAAGCCATAGGTACTATCTTTTATCCTTCGTTTTGAATCTATCCTTTTTGTTTCAGCATGTCCAAAGAACTTAACCTGCCAGAGGGTATACCAATACCTGGTTGGTTCAGACGATTCTTAGAAGCAAGGGCCAATCTACCAGGTCCCACTGTTCCTCCTCCCCCAGCTGCAGGAAATCATCCAGCTGCAGCAGCACCTCTTCCTCCACCTCCTCCGCGTGGTAATACTTTTGCTAAGATATGTAAAGATTTTAAAGCTATGGGAGGAAAGGACTTTCATGGAACCGAGTCCTTCGTGGCAGCCAGGAATTGGCTGAAGGAAACCGAGGACTTATTCGTCATCTTTAAGGTAGAAGATAGGCAGAAGGTACAACTGGCAGTCTGGCTACTTAAAGGTGAGGCTTCCTACTGGTGGGAAGTCACCAGTGCAGAAATACCAGTGGAAACATGGGAGGACTTTAGGGAAAGGTTTGAGGCTAAATTTCTCTCAGAAGCTGAAAGGAGCCTTCAATTGGAAAAATTCTTGTTTCTTAAGCAAGGGAATATGACAGTCAAAGAGTATGTTAATCAGTTCGATCAGCTGGCTAGGTTCGGACTGGACCTAGTCAACACTCCGCACAAGAAGGCTCTCCGCTTTGTCAAGGGATTGAATGAGCCATTACACAGTTTGGCCAGGACCCATATACCCATGGGAGCTACGTATGAAAGGTTGGTGCAGATGGCATTGCTGAACGAAGAGGATAAGGGCAAGAAGGAGACAAAGTCAGAAAGCTCTCAAGGGAAGAAAGAGGGTTTACAGCCTAAGAAGACAGACTTTAAGAAGGGCGGGAAAGACAACAAAGAGAAGAGGAAGTGTAATTTCTATGGCAAAGCGGGGCATTTAGTGAAAGATTGCCGGAAAAAGAAGGCCAAGATGAATGGTGGGTGCTTTTCTTACGGTGAGACAGGCCACATGGCTAAGGATTGCCCAAAGAAACGAGGGCAGGGGCAGAGGGCTGGATCCACCTCAGGGGCACAGGTTCATGTGCTAGAAGCGCCACCTCTGCAACAGCGAGGTATAAATACTTCTGTAGAAAGTGTAGTTTATCTTTATGATCACCCAGTTCGCACTTTATTTGATTCTGGCGCATCACACTCCTTTATTTCATCTGCTTTAGTAGAATCTCTGCACCTAGAAACTAGTATGGTAGAGGACCCCTTAATTGTTTCAAATCCAATCGGGGGCCCGACTCATTTGTCTATGATCTGTGTGGGATTGAAAATTTCTATTCTAAGCGTAGAATTTAGATGTAGTGCCTTTGTTTTGGGCTTCTCGGGGTATGGTTTGATTTTGGGCATGGATTGGTTATCCAGTAATGGTGCCATCCTTGATTGTGAGAAAAGGGTGGTTAGGCTTCTGACCCAACTCGGTAACACTCTGGAAATTACTTGTAATCCCTCGTATGCGGTTATGCTTAGTTATCTTGAATCGCTAGATGCTTCTGTTGAGAGTTTGCAATCAGTTAGAGTGGTCCGTGAATATCCGGATGTCTTCGAAGAGGTGAAGGGCTTACCTCCGAAGCGGGAGATAGACTTCCGCATATATCTTGTAGATAATGCAAAGCCCGTTGCGTTGCCCGTTAGACACATGGCTCCACGGGAAAGGAAAGAGCTCAGTAAACAGATTAAAGAGTTTCTAGAGAAGGGGTTCATTAGAAGGAGCATTTCAGAATGGGGCGCTCCAGTGGTGTTCGCCATAAAGCCAGATGGTTCACTCCGTCTATGTGTTGACTATAGGGAGCTCAACAAACTAACGAAAAAAAATAGGCACCCTCTCCCCAGAATTGACGATCTGTTTGATCAGCTTGTAGGAGCGTCTGTTTTCTCCCAACTCGATTTAGCGACCGGATTTCATCAGCTAAGGGTGGCTGAAGATAGTATCGATAAGACAGCATTCAGAACCCTAGACGGCTTCTTTGAATAGCTTGCCATGCCCTTCGGCTTGACAAACGCACCTGCTTACTTCGTGGACCTAATGAGTAGGGTGTTCAGAGATTTCCTCAATAAGTTCGTAGTGGTCTTCGTAGACGATATCTTGATCTTCTCAAAGAGTGAAGAAGAACATGCTCAGCACTTAAGGGCAATCATGGAAACTCTGCGAGTCCATCATCTAAAAGCCAAATTCTCTAAATGCCACTTTTGGAGAGAGGAAGTGAGGTTCCTTGGGCACATAGTATCCAAAGAAGGGTTAGCTGTGGACCCTGCTAAGGTAGTAGCGGTACAGGATTGGAAGACACCAAGGAATGCAACAGAAGTCCGAAGCTTCCTCGGGCTAGCAGGCTTCTATCGGAAATTCATCAGAGACTTTGCAAAAATATCAGCTCCACTCACGAGGCTGACAAAGAAGAATCTAGTGTTCCATTGGGACTTGGATTGCGAATTTGCTTTCCAAAGACTAAAAAGGGCTCTTACAACAGCCCCAGTTCTGACATTGCCAGATGGAAGCAAGATGTTCACAGTTTATACAGATGCATGTGGGACAGGACTAGGCGCTGTCTTAATGCAAGAAGGAAGGGTAGTAGCTTATGGCAGGATACAGTTGAAAGTGCATGAAAAGAACTACCCGACCCACGATCTTGAGTTAGCTGCCATCGTCTTTGCACTCATGTCTTGGCGACACTATCTCCTAGGTGAGAAGTTCGAACTTTACACTGACCATAAATCGTTGAAATATCTTTTCTCGTAGAAAGATCTTAACTTGAGGCAACAGAGATGGATGGAGTTTCTTGCCTCGTACGATTTCGAGATCTCCTACACTCCGGGCAAAGGCAACGTAATGGCAGACGCGTTGAGCCGAAAGAAACTGACACTAAGCCCGCTATGTATTGAAAGGCAAAGCCTAGAGTTTATAGCCAGTTTTAACTTTAGGCCCTCCTCCGATTTTGTACCGGGCTTGCTAGCATCTCTCGAAGTACGCTCAACTTTAGTGGACTCAATAGGGACAGCACAACGCGAAGACCCTCAGCTTGTGGAAACGATTGATAGGCTAATTAGGGGTGAGACTTCAAGTCACCTCAAGAGATACTCCATCGACGATAAGGGTTGGCTAAGGCGAGACGGAAGACTATGCGTCCCACAGACAAGGGATTTAGTAAAGAAGGTTCTCGAGGAAGCACATCACTCCAAGATGACGATACACCCAGGCGGAGATAAAATGTACAAGGACATAAAGAGAACTCTCTTTTGGAGCGGCATGAAGAAAGACGTGGCAGAATTCGTTTCAAAGTGTATGGTTTGCCAACAGGTTAAGGCGGAACAGAAGAAACCTGACGGTCTGCTCCATCCTTTAGAGGTCCCACAGTGGAAGTGGGATAGCATCTCAATGGACTTCATTGATGGGCTGCCTAGGTCTAGAAGAGGCAACACTAGCATTTGGGTAATAGTGGATAGGCTTACTAAAAGCGCCCACTTTTTACCTGTCAAGAGTAAAAGAACTGCCTCATCCCTAGCATCTCTTTATCTCAAGGAAATTGTTCGACTCCATGGAATACCATCCAGCATTGTTAGTGACCGAGACCCTATCTTCACAAGTGAGTTTTGGCAGAGTCTGCAAGAAGCGGTAGGCACACAGTTATGCTTGAGCACAACCTATCACCCCCAAACCGACGGCCAGATAGAAAGAGTGAATAGAGTTTTGGAGGACCTTTTAAGACTGTGCGTCCTTGACTTCGGAGGGACGTGGGAAGACCATCTTCCTTTGGTGGAATTTGCCTACAACAACAGCTACCAAGCCACCATCGGAATGGCACCCTTCGAAGCTTTATATGGAAGACCGTGCCGATCACCCACTTGTTGGTAGGAGTCTACTGATAAGCTCATACTTGGGCCAGATATGATCTGAGAGACTTCAGAGAAAGTAGACTTGATACGAAGAAGGATGAAGACAGCCCAAGATAGACAGAAATCCTACGCCGACAAGAGGAGGACCGACCTTGAATTTGAGGTTGGGGACAGAGTTTTTCTTAAGGTATCTCTGCTAAGGAACGTTGTTCGTTTTGGATCCACAGGGAAGCTAGCACCAAGATTCGTAGGGCCGTTTCCTATTATCGAGAAAATTGGGAAAATGGCCTATAGATTAGAGCTACCTGAAAAACTAGCCGGAGTTCACAACTTTTTCATGTTTCGCACCTCCGAGAATGTCTACATGAATCTGCTGAAGTGGTAGAGCCAAATATCCTAGAAGAAGCTGAAGTGGAACGCGAAGCAACCGTGAGGAAAGTTCCAACCCGCATATTAGGAACGGAAGTGAAAAAGCTACGCAACCGCGAAATCAAGCTCGTCAAAGTTCAGTGGAGCGACGCCGAGGAAGACGCAACTTGGGAAACTGAAGCTAGAATACGCGCAGCCTACCCTTTTCTTTTCGAGGGTACATCTTTGATCTTTCTTTTTCCTTAAGTTGCGCTTTTATCTATCTTTTTAGGTATATCTCCTCGACCTTATCTTTTAGGTAGAAACCTTTGGATGAAAACATGTAATTGAAACATGTTATGGATGATGGTTGCAAGTGATTGCTAGTGGTTGCTCGTGGTTGCATATACACACACAATCTAGGTTTTAAATCGGCTCAGTCACTTCATATTGCATATGCATATATGTATTTATATTCGTATATGGTTGAAGTTTAATGTGTTGTCATATGGATGTTGCATTTATATATGAATGATTGTGCACTCATGTAGAATCATGAATAGGAAAATTTGCATACATAATGGATTCATGACACTTACATAATTTGCATTAAGGAGGTCAACTAAATCAGTAGGCCGCCAGATTTTGCATTAGATAAGTACATGTACGCACACTTCGCATATGATCATGAAGCATTAGAAGTCTTTTAAGGACAATGGATGCTCGTGTTTGTTGGATGAGTAGATGGACGTTTGGATGTTAGGATATACATTCTTTCTAAACTTGAAGATTTCGGGGACGAAATCCTTTTGAGTGGGGGAGAATGTAACACCCCGTGTATTCTATAGCAGTGAAATTCACAAATTAAAGTATAATTAATTTCAAATCAAAGAACTAATGGAAATGGGATACGCCATTACGTTCGTCTCAGAATTCTGCTTGAAATAGAGTTTGAGTTTGCGTAAAACGGACTCCGTATGAAGAAGATATGGCCTCCAGAAGTTTCAGAATTCAGTTTAAAATTCAAACAGATAGAAACAGCTCGGAAATCAAATCCGAATTTCAAAAATCGGGCCAGATTGGCCAGGGCGGGAATTTTCCCGCCCTAGGCACCCAGGTCGACTACCAAGTCGACACGGGGGTCGACTAGGGAGTCGACCTGGCCCCTGAGCCAGGTCGAACCCATCCCCCCTGGCTGGCCTGGTCTGTGCTTGGCTGAATTTCTGAGCCTTGCCTTGTCACTAGGGCTAGGTGTCAGCTCCTGATTGGTCTCTCCTTCAAACGAACGGCTAATATTAATCCAAGCTCCATCGACGGTTCTAATCAATTCACAAACTCTATAAAAAGGACCTAAGACTCCACCTAATTCATACAAATAAAAAAGAGAATGAGACCGTCATGCTGCTGAGGAAAGACTAGGAATAGCCGTCAAAATTGAGAGACGATTAGGAGACAATTCAAAAGCCTAAAGCAACGACAACTAAATCAAAACAACGCCTACAACAAAGGATAGCATCTCCAAATTCAGAATTCAGATTCCTGAATTGAAGATTCGTCATACGTTGTAAGTAGAGTGCTATTCCGATATGAATGAATAATTGTGTTTTGATTTGTGTAAAATGAGAAATGGAATTGTACTTAATTTGTGGCGATAATAATTCATAATTGTATGTTGCTATGATTCTAATCGATTTGGGATGTTGTGGTATAACGATGTTAGACCTATTGGATAAATTGCAAGTATATGATTCATGTTGAAAGTTAACGACTATATGTTTGTGGTAGTTTATTTGAGATTCATGCAAGTATATGGTTCGCTATTATGCCAACATGATGTATATCTTTTTTTTGTAATCACTTTTAGTGTAGTTGGATCCATTTGGGTATTATGACTCATATGAATTTATGTTGGAATTGGCATCATGATTCAAGTGTAAAACCATACTTTTGTATTAGAGACAAAAGTAAGCATCTTTGTGAACTTGTGTTGACTCTATGAACATGACTAAACTACGTTTGGTGTTATGCCTAATTGAAAGCATGTTTTAGGCCTATGTTGTTATCAAAAATCTTATGATAATATATGTGACACATAATTAAGTTAGATTTACATTCCAATTGCAAGTTTACATGAATAGATTAAAAACCATGATTCATGTTTAGGTATGTTTATGCCATGATTATATGAATAGATTAAAAACCATGATTCATGTTTAGGTATGTTTATGCCATGATTATATGCTATTACAATGCAAGTTCACAAGTGCCTAATTCATGTTAATTAGATCGTTATGTTCCAAGTTCATGCGTTCACACTCCCTTTTTTTTATGTTACTTAGAATATATAAACACCATGTTCTAAGCCTCCCCTTTTTCATGTGGCTAAGTTGGGTTTAAATGTTAAACCCAACATATGTTATACTGTAGCAAACGTATAAAACGGGGATAATGACGTTTGGGTTAAAATATAAACATATGTGTTGGCATGTTTGACGAATGCCAGCGACCTTGAAAACAATTAAGTGGTATAAATTAATTTTACCCAATAAAGATGAATTTGAATAATGGGCCGCAAATATTTACATATAAAAATAAAAGAGACAAAATATGTAAATTTAGAAAATACGATGTGTTTAACCCGAGGTTGGATTGAGTTGTGATGTAAACCTGCCCGGAACCGCCCGGCTGTCCAGTAGTCACAACAATACCTATCCAATGTGGGTGGTTAAACATTGAGCCCAATAAAGACCCGAGGTTAGACTGAGTTGTGGCGTAAGACTGCCCGGACCCAACCGGCAACAGGCAGCCACAACAATACCTGTCTAATGTAAGAGGTCGAGGCTTTAATAAGACAATTAAGGCTGAATCAGGATTGATAGGATTAAGTAAAATGAATTAATACTTAATCAAAATGGAACATACTAAACTATACAGACTGATTGGGGGTTAGGTTTACAAAACACTTAACCAACTTAGCATGTTGGCTAGAAATAGAAAACCTAGTAGCGGGGGACCCTTTTCAGCAGTAACCCTACAAGGTGTATCAGGATACCCTGAACTAGGCAGGGTGGGGCACGATTACTGGGCTGACTGTAAGAGGTCAAATCGACGGTGGTGGTGTAGCAGTGTAGGTTCTAACGGGGTGCGGGCGTGCACACACTCCGGCACAGAAAAATAAGGCACTAGGCACCAGTAGTATACCTGTGCATTCTAGAATTGTGTCGGGCTGCCACCATGGGACTTGATACACCCCATGGTGGGACCAGTATAGGTAACTACAACATCGGGGGCCGTAAGACACATGTAACTATGCGAGTAGGAGCCGATCATTAGAAATGGATCACTTCACCCTGATTATGGGGTGCCTGTTGGGAACTAGTTTATATGGATGCAGAGATTAATATGGGGTACGATAGTATATTTGACTCTCGACAACTTAACTTAGTTTATAGTGCTTTCCCATTTCCAGTTTATACTTATCATGCCCAATTCTTTATTTATAGACTGAATAGTCCTAGATTTACTCAGGCTTTATGTCTGACTCTACTTTTCTTTCATCTTCTTTTCTTTCGTTCCCCCCCCCCACCCCCCCAGGTCCACAGGGATGGAATACCGCAGCTTGACCAGTTTTCACATCCAGCTTGAAGAGAAAGAATGCATTGCTTGGATCTCTTTCGTTTTGGAATATGGCTTTGGATTGCAACTATGGGGACTTATGCAGTTTACTTTTGTTTTTATGCTTCTTTAAATAATGAAAGCAAGACAGTTATGAAAAATGTAATGTTTTTGGAAGTATTGTAAGACAATTATGACATGGTTTGTGTAACACGTATTTTGTTGAAATGAAAATTGCTGTTGTTTTCCGCTGTTCAAAAATATGTGTATTTATATCTGTCTTGTGTATCTGCGACTTATACTTATAAACCTCCACCAAAATTAGGGCATTCCCTTTGAGAGTGGCCCTAACGGAGGTGGGGTGTTTCATTACCTTTCCTCTGAATATCCCCAGCATTATCCTTAAGAAAGTCTGGTCTTGTCATTGTTAAGGGATTGATTGTTTTCTAACACATGTAAAATCTGTTGTGTGCCTTGCCTAAATTGGTATTTAGAGTTATCTTAATATTCACTATCTTGATCATCTATCACTAATAGGTTCATACGTTGTCACTACATTATATATCAATGAGTATGACACTAATTCACGTGTTTATGAAATTATATCACTTGGTAGTGCCATGTCTGATAAAGGGAGTTCCAACCCATTGCAAACTGGTGTTCTTGGTATTTGTCGAAAGAGGAGACCTTTTGCCTTAAAGAACTCTTTAATTACTTCACAGGATGAAGTAAATTCCATCCTTGGTAGCTTTGGAATGGACAAGGTGAATGTTATACCCGCTACCTACCGTGATAATATTATGAATCCTCCCGATGGATACTTTGCATCCTCGGTCGTGCATATATTGCATGGAGGCTTCTTTCCTTCACCAACTTTCATATCTCGTCTTTTACGGGAGTTGGAGGCTGCGCTTATTCAACTCCTACCAAGCACTTATACAGTGCTTCTATGTCTTGAAATCCTTATCCTTGAGTCAGGTTAGGCCTCTCTTAATTCTAATCTTATTTAGGACTTTATGCGTATTTCAAGAGGTGTTAACACCCTTATATTTCGCGCCAACCGTTTGAGGAAAATTGTTAGCGAGGGTGCAGGTAAGGCTATACCTTGGGAAGATCAATTCTTTTTCATCAGATGCCCAGTCGGTATTTCAGGCAAATTAGCTAATCATGGTGATGTTCCAACCTTTTATGAGTGATTACTTTCCTTATACATGGCCTAATTTTAGTTGCTTTTCCAGATCCGGCTTCCAAGAAGGTTCCTTTAACCGAAAGTGAATCTCATGTGTTTGAGCTTTTTTTAAAGCTACATAAAGAGCCACAGAGTCGATCTATTTTTCTAAGCAAGGATAAGTTGCATCAATATGATCTTCTCCGTGACGGAAAAAAGGTTTTGGGATGTCCACCCATTCATTTTTCAAGCTATAAGCGTTTGACGTTGGGTTTAGATGTGTTTACTTCCTCTACCCCTTTGTCTCCTGGTATGCTTGTTGAATTATCAGTTTCTTTATCGAAGCCTCTTTAATATTCAAGTTTTGCATTCCTGGACTTCTCTTTGATTTTTCATTTGACCAGGAATTTTGGGTTCGGAAGCTTTGACCCTCACCGATGTTTTAAATCAGTCCACTATTGTTGCTATCAAGATGTTGGCTAAGTTAACTGTCGAACCGCCAACTAAGAAATTAAAACTTGATTTTTCCGCTTCCGCAATTTCCAAGGGTACTTTCGGTAAGGTAAGTGGAGGTGTGTCCGGCCTCCATCCTTTCCAAGTACATCAGAAGTGGTTCACATGCTATGTCACGAATTCCATTTTCTCAGTCTACTGAGCCTTTGAGGCTTCCCCTCCCAACATTTGATCAGTCAACAACTTCAGGTACGAACTTTTCCTCTTGATATTGATTTTTAATTTATTGCGGTTATTAATCGAATTCTTCTACTCTTTTTGATTACCAAAAGATGGCTTTTGTCTAAGTCAATTCCTCTTTCCTCAACCCCCGAAATTGCTCGACTTCAAGAGTCTAACGAAGCTTTAAGCGATGAATGTGAGAGGTTGAAAACTTGCCTTGAACACATTGAGGCGGCTTTAGAAGAGGAAAGGCAGACCAAGGATTTAGTTCACGATAAAGTTTCGGCCTTAGAACATCAGATAGCGGAAGATGTGGTAACTCACGCTGATGAGCTTCATAAGAAGAAAGAGAAGCTTTCTCGTGTTGCGTAGATAATATATGAAGCCAAAGGCAGGATTTTTGACATTTCACAAGTTCATCTTCCGCAAATTAAGATTGAGTGTTACGAGGATGCCTTCTTTTACATTCTTTCTAACAACCTTTAGAACCTTTCTAAGATCCAAACTACCGTTGTTGCACCTTTTGTCAAAGTTATGGAGCGGATCGAGTTGGGTAAATAGGGTATCGAGATGCCATAGGTTGTAAAGACCAAAATTGAAGACCTCCTATACATTGATGATCTTTCTGATGATTTCGGTGAAAGAGAATAGACTTCTATTTCATTGACGATGACGGGGATAATGGCGGTGATGGTTCCAGAGGTAGGGACCATAAGCATGAACATGACAAGGACAGAAATGATCCTGTTATAGGTGCCAAAGCATCTCATGATTCTACTAGGCATAGTCCCAATGTTGGAGGTTCCCATGTTGCCCAGGATTTTGAACCTCCTTTGTTCAAAGAAGGTGGTACCTCCAGTCTCTCGGGAAGAGAAAAACTAGTTGATTCCGAGGTTCCTCTCTGTCAGGTATAAACCTTGTTCTTACTTTTCCCAAGTATTTGACCATAACTAGTTTCCAGTCATTATATCTAATAGACAAAAAGAAAAATTGTTTCTCGCCTTAGAGCAAAATTAGACAATAAACAAAAGGAATTAACTCATTCTTATGCCGAGCAAGAGAAACTATTAAAAGATTATAATTCCCTATCTCAAAAATACCACGATCTTGAAAAGAGTACACATAAGCTTATGTCTTATAAGGAGCATGAAGCTACCCCCAGGTTAAAGAAAGCCCGTAAACATAGGGAAATTCTCTGTGAAGAGAACAAGGAACCGATGACCTTATTTTGGATATTAATTGAGGACAGGAACATTCTGGTAGACTTTTTATATGAAGTTTACAAACGTTATGAAATGGTGGTGGATTTTTCCTTTTTAGGGGCAAGCAGTGGAGGTTTAATACGTTGCCTCCATAGATATTATTTAGGCGAGTTTGGATCCGATCCGCATCAAGGGGAATGTTGGAACCTCAAGAGGGTTCTTTCATTTCTTAGGGACCTTCCCCCGGAAAATCTTGAATACAACATGGATAGATTTATCACTGCGTTGTTTAAAAGGTCTATTTTGTATGAACAAGAGGAATATTTGTAAACTTAATTCATCAATCTGTGTAAAACTTGTATGAAATTCTATTTACTTACGTGACTGTTAATACACTTATTTGTATCATGAAAAAACTTTGTTTACTATGAAGATGCACTACGTGTGACTTGTAAATGGAAAAAGGAGTTTTTAACAATATCCATTCATGCTTTCAGGAAAAAATGTTTTCTCAAGAAACTTAAGAGTGTTTATACTAAATTCCCTCGGATCACTTTTAGCTTCTTGAGCGAAGATCATGAAGCAATTCTAAAAGGTCTAAGGGCCAAACATGCCGATATGTTATGTAAACGATAGATGTATTAATTAAGTGAAAGTGATCCTTTGTAACTCTTTTTGATCCGTATGTCACGGCAGATTGGTTTTGGATTTAACTTACACAAAGCTTTTATGTAAGAATGGATCTCTATTTATGCAAATTGACAAGATATGATCATAACTATTTTTTGTTCTTGTGAGTAGGTAGATCATCATGGAACTTTCCCATCTCCGAGTGAAGCGCTACTAGCAAAGGAGATTTCTTCTGTATCTCAAGAAAGGAAGAGCTTACTCTAGAATTTGTCCATTAAGTATTTGAACAAGAGAATGAATGCTTTGAAAGACCAATTAGAAAAAAGAGATAGAACTATTCTTGGATTGAAGACATACATAAGGGTTAAACCCTCTATCAAGTTTGAGAATGAATTAAGGAGTTTACGCCAACGTATTGTCGACTTGGAAAATGATTTAAACAATGTCAATATGAAGTGTGAGACGTGGGAATATTTCTTCAAAAACATTCCTATCATGATGGGACCCCAACCTCCTGGCATTGCGACCACGCATAAGACCCCAGCACTTCAAAGTATTTTTATTTGAATAACCCTCCTCCCGAGCTAAAAGAATCAGTTATTTCTAAGTGGTGTAAAAGAGTTGCAGCTGAGATAAAGGGGACCTATGATACCAAGTTAATTAAAGATTCAAATGAACGTGTTAGCCAGTATGTTAATCAAATAAGACACTTACAAGAAGAGAGGCATGATTTGCGCATGAATGTTTTCGAGTTAGAGAAAGAAAACAAGTCTCTTAGGGCTATGTGTAGAGCTTATAATAGAACTTTGAAGCTTCAGATTAAACCTTCTGGTCATCTCAATGAAACGAGTAGAACAGTGCGAAAGCTTAACAGGCTACCAAGTATTGCACTTTTTCGTGCCATTAATCCCCCTTTACTTGAGGATGGAGAGGATCTAGATATTTAATGACGTTTTGTAATAGTGATGTGTAATCATACCCATGTTTGGGTCATTGAGAGTGTAACTCTTGTAAATGAACTTGTTTATTGATGTTGTCCATCATGTACATATTTGTTGATATAAAATGCAGATAACATTGTACATAAATGGTTTAAGAAATTTCCCTGGATAAGAAAAGAGAAACCATTTTATTCGGGGTTCTTTCGATGAGGGGTTCTTCATTTCCTCTCAAGTTTTGTTCTGTGGACTTTCTCCCAAGAACATATCTCTGACTATTCTGATTTGAAATTTTGAAATAACCTCTCGGAGTTCCTCCTTTGGTAAATTATAAGCTTTCAGATTCATCCCAGTCCAGGATTATCTGGTAAAGGACCGGTAACTAGCTTCTGATGCTTCAATAGAATTCACAGACTATTTCAGGTTTGCACACTTAACAGAAGTCTCATACTAACCTAGATTCAGGTATTGAAATAAGGTCGGCAATTAACTTCCAATGTTTGTAGAGATTCAAACCAACCTGGATTCATGTATTAAAATAGGAGACCTGAAACCCACTTCTGGCCATTGTTGAGTACTGAATTAAACCAAATTCTTATATTAAGAGATTGAGGACCATAAATCAACTTCTAGCATTAATGTTTTGGTACTCCCCCTTGGATTTGATTTGTGAAGCAGAGTTGTACGTGCTTCTTGAACCACTCTCTGGGCTTTTGATATCAAAGAAGAGGATGTACATGCTTTGTTGTCCACTCTCTGGGCCTATGCGTCGGGTGCGCTTGGCTAGCTTATTCACAAGCAGGGCCGAAGGACTTACCCGACCTCCTTCCAGGAGGCGCCTTATCCTGACCATCGTAGGCAATGACAAGGTCTTAGAAACTTAAATTAGGCCATGGTAGACACAGAATTAAGGTTTACTCTTTTGATGCTCTATATTGACCATCGTAGGTACTGATAGAGGCTTACACACTACCCCCTCCAAAGGATGCCCTATCCACACCATCGTAGGTGATGATAGGGGTTTGTGTTTCCTTCTGCGGGTAACGCGGAACATAAGCAAAGGTAGGATGTGCTCTTCTGCAAGCATAAGTAGGACATGCTTAGTTCATAGCAGAGGCAAGGTGTACTCTTCTGCGAGTAGAGGCAGGGCATGCTAATTTTAGATGCTCCGCCACAACCATTTCTGGTGTGAAACGAAGGCTTACTGTTTTGATGCTTTAACCTAACCCCCTCTAATTTGGGCATGAAGAAAGACTAACACATCACACCCCTCCGGGGGATGCCTTGCCCTGGCCAACTTAGCGGTGACAAGGTTTTTTTTTAATCCATTTGTGGTTTGACCTATCTTAGGTCATCTCAAGTTTGAGGGGATTTTCTCCTTTGCAATCGTGTAGACAACTCTTTTCTTTCTCAAAAATCATTGGCGCAGCTATTTGTACTTTCTTTACATATTTTTGTTGCTTTCCTTGACTTAAGAAGTTGATAACCATTCCCTCTAAAACTCTGCAATGGTTGGTTTCATGTCCATTTACCATATGATAGTAGCAACAAGGCCCTTCCAATTTAACTTCATTTTTGGGCTTCTTCTTTAATGGTGGTCAAAAGTCTAACTCATGTTTATTTAGGAAGTAGATTCCCTCAATTGATGTTGTGAGCTTACAAACTTTTGGCAACCTTGACTCGAAAGCCTTCTTTCCATGTTGAAGTTTGATCCTTTTATCACTTAATTTTGTTATCTTCTCTTTGTTCCTAAACTTCCTTTTAGCTTCCTTTTGACATGGGGGACATATCTCTTTTAGGCCTTTTTATGATAAGAGGAGTGGATGTCTTCCCGACCTTCTGTTAGAATATGGTTCCCCTAGCCTGTGTTTGGATAGCTTCTCTGGTACAAAGAAAGGGGTTATCTCTTCGTTGAGGAATGGTCTAGGGCAAAGATTGGAGTTGGTCCTAAATGGAAGGGGTTAATGCTCCATCGATCAGGATCGTAAGGCTCTACATCTTTCTCTTTTCCTTGGATGTGCAAGGTTTCTAACTTAAACCTTTTGGTTGCCCATGGCTCGCTAATACTTGACCCAACCATTGGAAACTCATCAGTAACTTGTAGAGACCTTTTATTCATGATGTTTGAACTTCAAATATTAGTCCAACCCGGGACGAAAAAAAAGGTAAATATGTGGTAAGGTTAACCAAAGGATCGGAGGTTCAATCCCTCCTTCTAGCGCCAAAATGTTAACGATATTTTTTGTCAACACCGAAGACAGGTCTATGGAAGTGCACGTAGGGGAAAAATAATTTGTTTAGCCTTCACAAGTTTGAATTAGTTCACCGTCTCCTAGATATCAAGGTTTAGAATCCGAAATAAAAGTTACTCTTCCCTCAATGGGGTGAGTATCACGCTTAAGTGATTCGAGAACCAACAATTATCTTGGGATGAAGGATTCCTAGTGCAACCCTTAACGAATGACTTAACGGTTTGTGAAGAGGGTTTATGCACTGGGCCTGAAAAATGGTCTAAATTTATAGAAAGAGGAGTGTTTAACTTAGCTTACGGAAAAACTTGGATATAGGATCATATACATGTTGGAAGCTAACAGGACGTTGCAGCACCAATAACTGAGAAATCATATGACAATCTTATAAAGAAACACTCTAAGTATTGATTCATGCTTTGTTGATCTTTGATTTAGAATACATGAATTGTGATGACACGTAACTTCCTCGTGAAGGAAAGCACGAATTACTTTGAGGACAAGGCACATCGGAACGCAAACAAAAGAACAATTCATTGTTTATTACAATAATTCCATCAGAATACAAGAATATACAGAGTATGAATAAACAAAATACATTCGATAAATATCAGAGATTACAATAAATTACATAGCAGCAGAAAAAATAACACAAAACATAACTGAAAGAAATACGCGGATACAGAGCTTTCCGAATATCACTTTAGCTATAAACCTGGATCCTGTGAATATAAATCTGCAAAACCCAACTACTAGCTGCCCATGTGGAAAATTAGGGCACCCAGAGTTTAGGTTAAAACAATAAACTCCAGGTCAGTCATGTGACTGGTGTGAGAACTAAAACAGTTATTAATCTTTATAAGAGAGTAATTCAAGGGACCACGCTGTATAACACGGAACGGGTTTCCTCCCAAGAATACTAGTGCATATAACAAAACAGCGCAATGCTTTTTGGAAAAATGAAGCTATTATAAGACCCGGACCCATCACACAATGCAACGCAAGCCGAAGGATAGGGTTTTCCCTTATAATAGCCAAACATGCTTGGTACGTTTAAAACAAATCATTTGATACTATTAGAAGTGTATAGTGTCAAAACAATTTAAATCATAAATATCAATCCTAGGCGGCATGGGTACCATCTATCATGTCGCCATACTAGGCTCTACAAATAAAACCGAAATGTCACGTATTGGAAATTGGATTTCCGTCATGAGTCAAGGCAAGGGCAAGCTCCTCTCCGTTCGAGACACTCTAGCAAATGTCCCAGGACCACACACAGCGATCCTCGGATCTTCAGGGCCGGTCCTCTCTTACTTTTGAGGATTAGTTATTCCTGAACACACGTTTCCCGATCCTATAGGACCTATATAATGGTCTGTACGTCGGCTCACATAGTGCCAATTATCGACCATATATTCGAGGCGCCTCGCATTCCAACAACCACACAGGTGAAAAGTATATAAATTTCAGCCAGTTTAAGCACTGACACCACCACTAGCTAGAAAGAAACGTCGTGCTCTCCCTGCAGTCACTATCCCGTTTTTGACTCATACCGAGGTGTGAGGCTCGCGAATTAATGCTATACACAAAGCTGCGCCACACAGGCCGTGCTTTGATCATCAACCACAAGACTTTGCTTTTCAATAGAAGCCTTGATCATCTGCCACTTAGGCATGCCACACAGGAAATTCACTCCATGCAACTGATGTCCATCGATATACAACCTCTAAGCTCGTACGTCTCAGAGAAGGGCGTTAAGCAAGAGAATAAATTCTCCGCCGCCAAACAGATGTATATTTAATAGAGATCAATCAACACAGAATAAAATCCAATGTCAGACACACAGTCCATTTACAAGTTCGTTCTGGTCTGAACGAGACCGGAGGCACTTTCCTCGCATATCCATCGATCTCCAAGTATGTCTGGACGATCACCAACTGATTCCCTCCTCTTGGGTGTACAGCCCAATCAAGATCATCAACAATCATCCAAACGATGTGAAGACTTCCGGTCTTCAGCCACCGTCTTCATCTTCGACTTATCGTCGAATCGGTTATTCAGAATGGGTATAAACCCGGCCTTTCCGAATAACCCGCGTATATAATAAACAAGTGTTACACAAACACAACATATGTCTCATTCCAATTTAGAATATTCTTTTATTCCAATATTCACATTCTTAGGGAAAGGTTCCCATTAATTTTATCAAAGATAAACTCTTCTAGATTTATTCTTTAATCTTCCTTTGGATATCACTTCAAACCATATTAAGGTTTTCCAAACTAGTCGGGATTAGCGAACAACACCGAAGTATTTATTTATTTTATTTCCCAATCCCAACCTATTCATCCCATGGAGAAAAACTGGTAATACTCCATATCTAACACCACGGTACTATCGTTAAAATTAATTACCATTTCACGTTCAAATCTGATTAAAGATTTAACTATCGCTTTGGAGTAAAACTGGTGATACTCCATGCTCGATCATTTCCATCTAATTAAAGATTCATTAAAACCCCACTTAGTTTTAATCTTCCCACTAATCAATATCATGTCTTTAACTGGGTTAAAGAACCAGTGTCATCTAAAACACGATTCACGATAAACCAAAAATCACTTCCCATTGTTAATCGGGTTATAGAACAGGTGTTATTCAAAACACCGCTCACGATAAACCCAAAACCAATTTAAATTCAACTCTAATTAATATTATTTAATTGGTACACTTCATTAAATCTAAATAGAAAGATTTAATCTTTTTCTCAACTGCGTTTAAGAAGAGTGTTAATGAAGACACCATTCACGACAAACCCAAATCACGTTTGATATTAAATACAAGGCTCTGAATAGAAAATATATCGGCTTATATTCAATATCAAATTCTACGACCAACAAATATCGTATTGGAAGTAACGATATAAATATATCTTTCAAATTTCCACAACCATATCTGTATAATCACGAAATCCAACATCGAAATATTCCAAAGATAATTTCGATTCAAATCCATTCCAATTCACATATTGGAAATTCTGATTATTTTTAAAACCACTTCAAATCTAGTTCAAAACTAGTTCATTTCAATAAAAATATATTTTATCCTTTAAAATGTGGAATTTTTCATCCCAGTTCTTTCCAATTCATATATTATGATTTTACACAAATTATTAAAAAATTTAGTAATTTTATCAAGGCTCGTACAGTCGGTTTTCAATAACGGCCACCGAACTGCATTTACAGCGACCTTTTCCAAATTTGATTTGGACATAATTCCAAATCCAACCGTTAGATTTCAAATTTCTAATATTCATTGGAAAGCACTTTTCGATACGAACCCAAGGTTCCGGTTTCAGGAGAATCCGACGGTCGGATCTCCCGCAACGTCAATTCGAAGTCAATGGTCGAAATTCGTGAACTGCCGCGGCGCGACGCGTTCTATTCAGGCCATTTAATATATATATTTTGTCGATTTCAATTCAAAACGTATTTTATAAATCGTTTTAAATTCGTTTTCAAAACAAATTCAACTTCATATTCAATTTCAAATCATAATTGAATATTTCTTATCATTAATATATAAATGATAATATTTTCAAAACGTTATATTTGAAATCACTTTCTTTTCTATATTCATTACAAAAACGAATAAAATCGATATAAATATCGTTCGCGTCAAAATGGCGCATATCTAGTCAATACGGCTTTATATATTTCAATAACTTCATTATTCTATTCAACAAATGAATATTTTCTTCAACACATGAATATATACTTTATTCAGCACATGAATATTTATTAATTCTCACTTACAATAAAAATGTGTAATCTATTGTATAAAATAAACACATGAATCATTTCAACACATGAATATTCTCAACACATGAGCATCGTCAACACATGACTATTTATTCTATTCAACACATGAATCTTTATTTTATAATATCCTTGATTTTCCAAATTGGAATGAGGCCCAATCAATTACCATATAATGTTAATGATATGGATTCCATGCAACACATGTATATAATAGCAACGATAAATAATCAACCATCATCCAAAGTGCATCACACAACTGCATAAGCATTAAATATAAATAATTAACGCTCATACAGTCTGTCAATCAAACGATCGACATACCACTAAACAATTGGGATTAGTATACATCAAGTATCATCCCAACACCCATGTGGGGTTTCAATCCACAAACACTGAATATTATTTGTGCAGTTACGCAACGTGTAAAATTTATCGTCCCAATCAATATCCTTCAAATAGGTGTACATAAACAAACCGTCCGGTTTGAAAATGAATATTTATTTATTCACATTCACGTTAAAAATTATATTTTTAACGATAATTAATTTATTTCAACACATGAATGTTTTATTATCCATTTCACATCAACATCACAAACAAACTTCACAACACATCGAACAAGCATACAAGTCGTCCAAGGTCTATGGACGACGGGTGTCGGGTGCTGCTAAGCACCGTCCGCATCCTAGTATATAATTTTAACTCGAAAACAAGATTTAAAGTGAGAAGTTCTCACCGACTAGCTAAACCAAACACCACGACTCTTCATATGTAGAAAATCTTCACTGTTCTCGCCTTTTGTCACTTTCGTTGCCCGTATTCACTACATATATAAAAATCACATATTTATATTGTTGCTACGTATATAAAAATCACATTTTTATAACTACGCTATATGGATAAAAATTCTATTTTTATACCGTTGTTCATATAATAAATATCAAACCTTTGCTATCTATATAATATAAAAATCGTATTTTTATTCTCTCTATAATATAAAAATCATATTTTTACATACTTCATTCTTCAAAAACCATAGAAGCTTTAAAGCGGAGAAAACTCACATTTTTTTCTAATGCCCGGATTTGCTGTTTTGGTTCCATAATTTGCAAACGATCTCCAATCTTCACACCATCTTTTTTTATATCTTAAATGAGCCACTCCGGACAACTTTCTCCAAGTGGTCTTCCTTCCGAAAATGTGCCATTTTGCCGAAAATCGTGAAAAGTCAGCATTTTGATAGTGTTTGAACAGCAGACTTTGGACGCGTTTTCCCGACAACTCCACAATGCAAAATAAGACAATCATATACCAAACCGAAAAGAAAATCGTGCTCTTCGACTTTGGTCTAGAGGAGTTTTGGCTAGAAATGCATGGTTTGGGAGTTATTCGCGAAATAGTGATAGGGTGTTTTATGCAAAACGGGATTTTTGTGAAAAATGGGTTTTTGGAGGAGGAGGGGCCCACGGCCGGAGCTAAGTGGCTGGAGGGGGGGCGCTGGACTTGATTGACGTGGGGGAGGGTGCGGGTGGTGGTGGTGGTGGTGGGGTCTGGAGTGGTGGCGGTGGTGGTGTTTGGGTTATAGGGTTTGCTAGTTGAAAGAGGGAAAGAGGAGGAAGAAGAAGAGGAGGAGAGGAAGAGGAGGAGGAGGTGGTGGCGGCCAGAGCTGGTGGTGGCAGTGGAGGAGGGGCGGCAGCGATTTGGGGGGGAAGGAGGAGCCCATTTTTGATTTTTTTTAAGGAGGAAGGAGATGAAGAATTATGAAGAGAAAAAGGAAGCTAAGTGTTTATATGCCAGTTCCTCCCGAATCGTCCGACTGCAAACGATCTCCGTTTCCCGTGGATTTTGGACACAACATAGTAGACGTGAAGACGAGTCCAACGAAATAAATTTCGTCGAATTCCGAGTTCGTTTGACCGTCCGTTAAAACTCTCAAAAATGCTCAGATAAGCTCTAAAAATGCGATTTTGGCGCACCATTTTTTCTTGCATGCTCACATGCTAACTCCAAACATCATGCCCTTTTGGATTTAACCATTATTAGATGATATGAATCCAGAATAAAAAACGAAATCGAATTCTGAGGTCGTATCAATAACGTTCCTTTGTAAAATGACTGCCTGTTTTACCCTGAACTGTTTTAGCTCGCACGGCCATATACTAACTCCGTTCGACGCGCCCTTTGGAACTCAAAAATGATTTTTCATTATGAATCCAGAAAAATTTATCTTGTCGAATTATGAGCTCATATGCAACATTTCACTTTTTAAGGGCTATGTATTGCTAACCGAAAACCCCAGCCAATTGCCACCATTCCGGATCTCGGAATATATCGAAGCTTATACTTTTTGGAGTTGTAAACGACATTTTGAACTCAATGGAAGTGATTTCGATTCCAAATTCATCCGTATGCAAAATTTCTATTTTTAAGGGCTATATTTCCATATCGACTATTCTGAATTTTCAACTGGTCATAACTTTTTATTCCCGCTATGAAATTTCAATTTTTCGGATTCGTTGGAAAGATATTCTCTATTAGATTCTAATGTTTTTGGTTTCGCCAAAATCCGGTTTATTTTGAATCCTGCACATTCATTAGAGCTTTGAAATCGAATTTTCGAACTACCACGCCATTTTCAATTCCTTTTATAATTAAAATAAAATATTTATATTCTAACGACGATTCAAATAAATATATACGTTTGAATTCTATTCAAAATAAATTTATCGTCAATATTATTTAAAATAATTCATTTTAAATATTCAAAATTCATTAGATTCGCCAAATTAAATATTTTAAATTGGCTCAGATTTTCCGGGTTATTACATGAATAGAATAGAAGAAATCCCCAAATCGATCTAAGAATTATGGTTTACTCTAGACAAAAAGAATACAAGAATAAGAATGAGGAAATCGTCCCCAAAATGTGACCCCTGGGGTCTTATTTATAGAGAATTCGGGGCCCTTTCTGCTGTTGGGCTATTGGGCTTACAAAAGCCTCTATTGGCCACTTTACTCATTGGTCACGAATTTTTAGATTTCGACCGCCTTTGCGGTGCTGATTGTAGCTTCTGGAGTGAGGGCCTCGGTCAATTGAGGCTTCCTCGAGATTGATAAGAGCTTATCGATGCAAATGGCTTTCGGATTGCATTTGTGCTCCCTGTTGTGGCTTCCTGGTGTAGGCTTCCGTTTTTGTCATGAATACTTTGAGGAGCTAGCCCTCGTGGTGTATGTAAATAGCTGTCAGTTCGGAATTCCTGTCAGTGTCTGTACCGAGCAGATTAGTGTGGATATCCGACATCCGTTTAAGGTTCCGATTTGCCTTCCGATGGAGTCTTCGGTTATAGCCTGGTCTTCCAGATGGTGGCTCCCGGTATTTTGTCTGTTGTTTATCAATGTGACCTTTCGGTGCTTATGCAGTGGATGTTTCAGAAGCTGGTTTTGGATAACTCCTACGTGCTTTCAGCTTGCTATTCTTGACATCTTCGTCTTTTGATGTATTCGCATTAAGCAGGTTAAAATCGACAGCCTTCTGTCTTTCTGGGTTTCGGTTTGCGGAGCTCTTGCCTCCCTCTTTCTTAGCTTTTGACTTAGATGACCTTTCGCCAAAGAACCCCGTGCTGGATATATCTTTCCGGATATACTCTGTCGGTATTCTATAGATTATGAGCTCCTTTCTCCTAAGAAGTTATCGGTTTATGCAGCTCTCGGATCACTCCTTCATGCTCTTTGTTCTTTTTTGGTGTTTGGCTCTTTCTTTTGGAGAATTCATATGTGCTTGTGTTCATCCGATACCCCTTCACCGTCAGCTTGTTTCAGAGCTTGTAAAATATCTAATGATTTAAAATTCAACTTTGTATTTTTTTTTTAATTATTACATCATACAAGAGGCCTTTAATTATTTTCCATGTTTTCTATAAACATCTTTTACTTTTAATAATTTAATTAAGTTTCAATCAAAATATAATTTAATTATTAAAAATAATAATTCAAGTAAAAAAGATCTCAAAATATTTAGTAACATGATTTTTGTGTTTTATGATTTTTGTAAATTTAAAAAAAATCAGAATTATCATATACTAATTATTTACTGTCAAAACCTCCATAAATTGATTATTATAAATAATATTTTAAGTTGAATAAATATGAGATATTTTTGTGACATATATTTTGTGATTCTTGATTGTCTAAAAATTTAAGAATTAAATTTTTCCCACTCATGTATTTTATATTAATTTCTTACAACTGAGACTAATTTTAATTTTAATTTAATAAAATTGTAAATCAAATTTTCCTGAATCATATGTTAGTTTCAAACTGGTAAAAGTTTTTACGTATCTAATCTTATTTTCTATTTATGAAATTATGTGTATTTTTTGGCAAAGCCGACTGGTTTTTAAAGTAATTTATAACACTTTTTATTATATAATAAATACATATCGGTACAGGAGATATACGGCTTTGCTAAGTACTACATTCAATTTTTAAAATGGACCGATCACCTGAAAAGGGAAAGCAAACTAGCTTATAGAACATGAGCTAGACCAAAAGTCTAGACTGTCGAATGACTAACAAGCTCCACGCAAGAAGTGACACACTAAAGATGAAAAAAACCGATATTCCCAATGTATAATGACCAAAACAACGTTATACAACACATATGGCTAAAACCAAAAAATGGTGCAAATTACATAACTAATTCCCATAGATCAGAAGCCAATTTCTTGTAGAAAACAACATCTTCAAAAGATTGACACAGTAACACCTAAACACTGCCCAGCAACATCACAAAAGTTGCATTTTTTACCAGCACAAAGCACGGTCATTTAACATTAACAACATGATTCATTTAACATTAACAACATGGTTCGGGTCTTTTCGGGTCTGTTTGGTTCGAGTTTTTGGTTCTTGATTCTAATTGCCATCCCTAATTCCTTCTAGCTAACCAGTAGAAAACTAGCATGCAGCAATTTGGAAAAGAATCCACAAAGTGCTACAATTACAACTGAAAACAAAAAACTTGACAAGAGGAAGTTGTTTGTAAAACCTCAGCAGCGGCACCGCAACATTGCTGACAAGCCAAGAGTCCATCGTAGCTTCCTCTATCGCCATGAAATCGATTGTGATAGTGTAGAAAATTTAGGAAAAACAAATACAGAGGATCTTCATGCCAAACCAAACACCTAAAAAAACAATCCATAAGACAAAAAGGCACCCAACCCATAATTACAAAGAGACGCAAATCCCCAATACCAAATCAATGAAGCCACAAATGATTGAATTTACGAAACCTATACCAATCAATACAGAATCCCCAACACTTCCACTATAAACAGTTGCCAAGGGAAAAAGTGGAGGTTGGAAGTGCCAAGAAGAGGTTGAAAAGGGGAATCCAACAACCTACCGATGATTCAGACACAGATGAATCATCGAACAATACAAATACGAGAGAGAGTTCCCAATTGAAAAGTAGATATGAGGAAATTCGTGAAAGGGTTTTGAGAGGGACGCCATTGACATATTAACAAAAATCACGAAATCTAGGCATAGGGTGTGGAGAACGAAGTTGAGAGAAGTGACAGAGGGAAACGAAGAAAAAGCAGGAGGCAGAGAAGAGATAACCCTAGTGGCCAATTTTAGGAGATAACCGAGTTAACTACTTGACTAAACTTTTCATACTATTTTGTGTATACATATGTAATATGTTAATTTCTTCATATTTATAAATACAAAAAATATGCACATGTACACACACATGTATACATATATAATTTTATTTGTTAATATTTTGAATCAAATCTTATAATACAATTATATATGATTCATATTTTATAAAGTTTATATATGTGTACACATTCAAATAACATAAAATACATACAAAATGAGCTAATATATTGTTGCACTGTATCAATACTAACAAATATATAGGCACGATATACCCTTCACATATTATCATGCTATGCACACGGACCCAACACATGCACATATATATACACACACGTGTGTGTATGTATGTATATATAAATATATATATGCATACGATCCATGCATATATATAAATAAGTGCATCAATTTTCAATATATATATAATAAAACTTATTGAAACAATTTGGTATGAAAATATTTGAATTTGAATAAAAATACCTTTTTTATTAAAAATGTTTTAAGTAAATTGGACTTCGTAGGCCAAACAAAGATCCAATAGGCTAAAAAAAATTTAAACCCATCCAAAAATTCTAGAACAGGTTATCTACTTCCAACAGTTAGTCACAACACTTTTAATTTTTAGTTGTTTTGTTGGTGGTATCGGTGGAAAATTGGTGGTAAAATACTATTGATGGGTTATCAAAAGTGGATGATGGTTATATTGCAAATCATGGTGAAATTCGTTGTTGGACTACATACTTTCAAATTTTCTAAAAAACACCTAGATAATTTTTGTCATTAAATTCTCCTTATTAATAATAGAGATAAGCCACAAAACTGTATCAATATCAAGTTTTAAAAACCAAGTATTTCACAACAGGCACAAATATCATGAAAGGGAACCTAAAACTAAATGTTTGAATGCATATGTTATGCCAATTAAACTAAAAAACGAGAATGGAATGAAATTGACCTAAACATTATTGTATATAGAGAAGGTTTTATAATTAGAAGATAAGTAGTGGTTATTTCGATCGAGTCATAGTGATTTATGGATGGGTGAAATTGAAATTAAAATACTACCGTTGTAACAACCCGAAATTTTGACAATAAATTAATTATTTAATTAGATTCTCAAAAAATAGAAATTTTCGCAAATGATGGGATTTGAACATGAAACTTTAACCAATGCATTCATCTTGGAATTCTAGTCAACTTTCATGTTTGGAGTTTTGCGAATGGAGTCCGTATGAAAAAGTTACGGACGAAATACAAGAAACAAACAGAAATAAATAAATAGAATAATTAATATATATCTTTCCCTCTTTGACCAGCCTAGTGATGACTAGGTTTTGAGGAGAAATTTCGTTATATTATATAATATAAACAGGTGGATGTTTATTTACAGTTCATAGCCACTTCCACTTTTATAAATAAAGGGGTAAAGCCTCATTCTTTTCCATATAAATCTGTAGGCAATAGGAAGCTATGTCATTTCTCTTTCTCTTCCAATCAAATTTCTTAATCAAAATCATATTCATATAGAATCAATCAAATATAAATCATGTAGAATTGAAATGGATTATCAGATCTAAATGTAAAAGAACATGAACTTACGGCTAAGCTATTCTACATCAAATCCTTCCTTCTTTTCCTATTTTCTTGAATATCTTCAGATTTGAAAGTATTTCCTTTTCAGATTAATTGTCGATTTATAAGAATTTGGAATTGTAGGCTTAAAGGTTATTCAGATTTCAGATTTGGATGCTTTCAGGTGAGTAGATAATTTACATACAAAGTTATAATAGCCTATTTATCTTGTTTGAATTATATATCAAAATATATGCCTATTATCATCAGATATGTTCATAATATTATTGAATTTGAATTAGAACAGATCAGATCTGTTAATAAATATTGTCAAAACTTGGAAATTGTGAATTTTGGTCGGGAATAATATAAATTGTAGGTTTACTTAAATTGTTTTTACATATTTCCTACAAATATATATTGGAAATTATATTGTGGTTGTTGTAAAACACTGAAGATTTGGAAATAAGTCCCAATAACGTTGTTTAGATGTAGTTTTCTAAATCTCTAGTTTCAATGTTAAAAAGATAAATTATGTGATTTTGAAAAAGGTGCAATGTTGAATTATCTGATTTTAATAAAAAAAGACAAATGCCTATTTGTGTTCAATGTTGTTGAGGTTTTGGTTTAGTTGTTGTAAATATGTAGTTTTCCTATTTTTGTACAAAAAGACATTATTTTGAATTCACAAGGAATATGACAAAAAGATTGAAAAATGGAAAGTTGTGAAAATGTACGTATAAATATAAGTGTACATATTTGTGCGTAGTTTGCATCAACTATTCCAAAATATACATAACATATATATATATATATATATATATATATATATATATATCTCGTGATTTTGAAATAAGTTTATTTCATTTATCAGGCATAATTTACAAAATTATAACTAACGGTCTTTTTGTAAGATCTAGAATCTTTAGGCAGGAGTGAACGCAAAAAGGTAGGTTTGGTTATTAATGGAACCAAATTGCTAAATCTAACAGTAAAAAATAATAATAACAAAGATAACTACATTGATCCTGCATACATACATACATGCATATATATATATATATATCATCCATACGAATCTAGGTAAAATGAAAAAATGTGCATTATATTGAATGTTGGAACAGTATTCATGTATGGAATAATGCATGCAAATGTAATCCATATTAAATTAATATATTTGTGGTGACCATTGTAGCAATTAATGTGATTGGTTGATATAAATAGGACCACGAATAAATAAATAATCATTATAAGCAAAGATGATTTGGGGAAACTGAACTTAATTGGGAAATTAAGTAAAATGGTTACAATTCCTAAGATATATTAGGATTAATATTATAAACCCCGATTAGGGAATTTAATTTAAAATGCATCTAGACACGAGGTTAGGCTCAACTTGTAGTAGAAGTCTGCCCGAAACAAAACGATAAATCCAGCATCCATAGATGGTCAGCTTAATGAGAGGGGTCTAGAGCGTAAATATTACTGTACTAAGACAGTAGGTTAAGTTCAACTTATGGTAGAAGTCTTCCCGGAACTGACCGGCAAACCTAGCGTTCACAAGTGGTCAACTTAGTGTGGGAGGTTTGATGCATAAATATATGTATATATAACCGTAAATAGATAAATAAATAAGATTAGTAATGTTTGTTGGGGTACAACAAATAGATTCATTCGAGACTGAAAAGATAAGGATATCTATTGTGAATTAATGCCTCAGGAAAATTATGGTTGTTAGGCTCATAAATGACATTAATTATAATCAATGGTAATAAAATGGAAATTAGGAATTTTATGATTGCTTTAGGAAAATATGACTGTTATGGTTACAAATGGCAATTAATATGTGAACAGAAGTAAATAGAATAAAAAGGGAGTTTAATGGGTATTGATTTTCGTTTTAAACACTAAGTCTAGTTAGGGAAAATAAATAAATATATATTGTTAGGGAATGTGGAATGGACCATTATGGCAAAACTAACACTAGGGGGTGAATAATGTTTTTAAAGAATTTAAGAAAATCTAAAACTTATATGATCTACTATATGAAACACACACCACAGAGATAATCACAGACACAGAATCAAACTCAAACACAGAAATAAACAGAAATAAAATGCAGAAAAGGAAAGAGCACACCAGATTTCATACTGGTTCGGATTACTCTTACGTCCAATCCCATGTAATTTTGGATTGCATAGTGTTTTATTACTATATCAATATCCAAGTACAACACCCTTGATTTCACGGCTATAAGGTTACCACCGTTTCCACCACCCTTAATTTTCCGGCTATAAGGTTAACACTGTTTCCTTCCTTGATTTCACGGCTACGAGGAACACACTGTTTTCAAGACTATCCCAAAACAATTCCAAATGATTACAACAACCATATAACTCTTCAATAACACTTCGATCAAGAGAATAACGAGTAGAGAGTGAGAAGAGAAGAAGTTTCATACAATTAGAATTGAAATCGGCAGAGTAGAAGTGTAGAAATCATTAAAATATGAAATAATAATGGAGGAATGAAAAGGGATGAAGATAGAGAAGAAGAATGGTTAAAAAAATTAGAAATCAACCCTATTTACAAGATTTGAAAAGTTGCAACGCTTCTGGAACATTACAAATGGTGGAAAGACACTTCCTTTCAAAACTGAAAATATGACAGTTATATGTCGACATATGTCATCAAAATTTGAAATTTGAGTAGTTTTCAAGTGCTTTAATATATATATATAATTATGGAAATTCTTGAATTAAACAATAGTGATATAAATAAGTATATAACGTAGAAAATTATATGAAATCATAAATATAAATTATATGAACATATTTATAAAATTGTAAAGTTTAAAACTATTTAAATATATAAGTATAAAAGTATATAACTATATATAAACTTATAATATTTAAAACTCAAGTTTAAGATCAAAAGTAAAATAGAGAAACTTAATTAAAATTTGAATAGAATTTGAAAATAGAATTTGAATTTGAACTTGGAGTGCTATTCAGAGTCTTACATAAACTAGACTCTATTACTATATTTATCTTGAACTCTTGAAATTTTGATTACTCATGAGTCTTGAATCTTCTTTGAATTCTAAATATCTTGAATCTCTGAAACTATAAAAATGTACAGTCTTCAGTATTAATTCATGTATACAAATCCTGCATATATATGTATATATATTCTAGATAGATATGTTAGTATATATTTTATAATCAATTAATATTGAAATAAGGTTATTGTCATCAAAACTCCATTCTCCAAAAATCTCCTCCTTTTTGACGACGACAATCTTAGTTTATAAAATATTCATACCCGTTCATACCTGTTAATGCTAATCTTTCTAACACTCCTCCTGTTAATTTGAATCCTATATATTCTACTTAAACTAAGCCTATATTTTATGATTTCTTCCCCTTTGGCATTATCAAAAAGAAATTTTAGAAATACTCCCCTAAATTCTACATCTCTCTAACTAAAGTAAATTACTCCCCCTGAATCCTGAATTTATCTATACATATATCCTATAATCATAAAGTACTCCCCCTAAATTCATGACTATACAATAATCCATACTAAGTATATAAACAGACGAATCCAATTATCATAATTACATATGTTTCAAGTAATATACACAAATCAATCCAAGCACACCAATTCAAGTAATATTTACATATGTTTTAATACTCGTTTTTAAGTCAAGCAATCCAAACAAATTCAAAAAAATTCAAACCAATCAAATCATACCAAACAATCAAATGTTTCTTAGGACTTCTTCCCAACCGTCTTCTCCAAAGATAGGATCCTTCTTGATGACCTCCCAATCTTCATCTTCTTTTGTCGGTGGTGCCTTAGCAAGATTGTTATCTTCATCTCTGAAAAGAGAAAAGATTAGCCAACGGATGGCATCAAAGTGCTTCTCTCGTTGTTCAAACATATTTATTTGGCTTAATTCAAGATGATGCTAATTTTGTAGTATTATTGAAAGAATGTTCTTGAAGGAATTTAATGTTTCTTCAAGATTATCGCTTAAGTTATGAATTGAATTTGCCATAGATTTGATAATAATTGAATAAAGATGAAGGAGAAATAATATAATGAATATTTCTGGAAGAAGTAGGCTTAAATAGGCTATGGAATTCATTGGATTTGAATGGACATAAGTTAGTTATTTAATTTTAAATTTTGATTTTTTTTTGAAAAACTGGCAGTTATATGTCGACATAGTCAACTATGTATGTCGACATACTTATTATTATTTTTGAAAATTTTCAAATTTTGAATCTTTTGTTCTTATTTTAATCTATATTTAATTCTAAAGTTTATACAATGAATTAAAGATAATTTGACATAAATAAAACTCCATTTATTACTTCTTAAGAAAGCAAATACATCCAACTAATTAAGACACACTAAATACGAGATTCGAAAGCAAATACAAGAAAATATTAGAGATAACTTAAACTACATATACTAGTTTTTAGTGGATGATTAACAGAAAGATGAAATTCCAAGCTTTCTTCCTATCTTGCTCATGAACTTAGTAATTTTGGAAAAACTCTTTTTGAGCTTCTTTTAATTTTTGGCTATCTTCACTTGATTTTGAACAATAATCTCTCTGGAAATTGTTCTAATGTTGATTGGTGTAACGATCTGCCATTTTTTTTACCGCTCTAATTCGATATTTGAACCAACTTAGAACGCTCAAATGGTAGTTCGTTATTTAGCTTATCAAGTTTAAAAAGAATATACACACAGAATCACAACACAGATGACAACGGTGTATCTCGCAAATGAAATTTTATAAACAAAAATATCAGAGATTAAAATTTTAATATACAACGAAAGATAAAATAATATACAGTACATAATTTTTAAATAAAATGAAAGTTTACAATTTTGACGAGCCTTGTGAGCGCGTAAGCATCTTCACGTTCCTATCCTGTTTTGCGAGCTGAAATCTTTAAGCCTGGAACGCTTAGGACCTGACTTGAGTGTTCCATGCAAAACACAAAACACTCGAGTCAGGATTAATCTTTGTTCAAGTAAATTAATTTCGATATAGATTGAACTACAACAGTTAATCCTAACAGCAATATATTCTATGCAAATGTCGCATACTCATAGTTATATTCAGACATAATCAAATGTATCATGCGGGTATAAGTTGACAAACGAACAAGGCAAAATATGCGTCAGGGTTTTCAACAAGGCAAAGTAGGGTGCCTGCCATTTTTCCACTCTCAGACCATTACAGAATGAGGCAAACCGCCAAAATTTAATTCAATGCATGCATGTTTTAGTGTTACGAATCAGTCGCGCAAATAAAGCAATATCGTTGTACTCCAGTTAAGGACACATGCATAAAGAAAAATGTGTGTTTTAGTTTATGTAACAAGGAAACACATGGTTGGACCATTTATCCAAATATACAGTAATACAGTGGCAACTAAAAGTTGGTTTAATATGAGTTATCAAGTTGAAATCCTTATACAGAAATTTAAGCAAAAACCCAAGATGAGTTCATGAAATTTAGGCCATTTTCTAACTAATATAGCACTAAATTTGATTAAAGCTTCACTACAAATAACAACACCCAGGTATCCTTCACAACTACATATGTTTAATACGCAAGAACCACAAAGGAAAGACCACAGTTTCTAGTCATGGGTCCATTGTAACCAACATCAGTATATATACTAAGAACGAAAGAAAATGACATTTCAAGATTAAAAATCAAGGCCTTACTATCATTTTATTAATTAGCCGGAATATAAGAAGAGAACGAAATATATTATCAAACCAATTCTTTTTGAATTCGCAGCTTAGTGTAGTACTAATCATTTCATTTGTGCATTACGTAAAAGGTTAAAATATAGGCTTAGCCTTGCTAAATTTTGTTTTTCATGAGTAGTATCGATGCTTATCAACACAACGCATCTTAAGCCAAAAACCAAAATTTCAAAGTGACCAGGCAAACTAATAGTGAATAGAAGAGTAAAGGGAAACAATTTCATTTAGTGCAAACTGAAATCAAATCACGTGAACAATGAATCGTGAGTCGAAACTCACTTTTCATGGTGAAAATGGCAGCAGCAAACGACAGCGACCTCGAAGCGACGAGGATTCGTTGGTCTATGTGATAACCTCGAACTCCCATAGTACGAAAGCAAGGATAATCATTGGAATATAACACATTTATAACAACAGCAGATCTCAGATAACAACATAACATAAATCATAGCAGCGGAAAATAGAAATGTCATAAACATAATAACATCAGAACATCAAAGTGGCACAGATACAGGATACAACTCAGCATATAAAAGTCTCAGCGAAAAGAAATAGGTCTAAAACACCATCAAGTACGATATGGATAAATGATGTCTAAATGTCTCAAATAGAAATAAAAGATAGAAATGATCTTCGTCTTCTGTCCAAGAGCATGCTCCACCTCGGTACATATCCAAAATAACCTGCTACCTATCACTTGGCTGCCCGTGTAAAAATAAGGGCACCCGAGTTTGCAAGTGAAACAAACAACCAGTCAGTCATGGGACTGGTATGAGAAATTCAAACCGTAATGTCGTATTGGAAATTGGGTTTCCATCATGAGTCAAGGCTAGGGACGATCTCCTTACTGATTCGAGACACTCTAGCAAATGTCTCAGTATCCCCCGCAGTGAACCCTTGGATCCTGCAGGGCTGGTCCACAAATATACCTTAGTGGATTGGCAATTCCTGAACACACGTTTCCTGGTCCTATTAAAACTATCATTTGGTCTGTATCGACCAATAAATCAAGGCCTCGCAAACTATCATCCACATAAGTAAAAATGTCTGGGCTCCATACCAAGACACCACTTCTAACTAGAAAGTAACGTGTGCACTCCATGCGTTCTCTTATCCTATTTCTGACTCTTACCGGGGTGTGAGGCTCGCGAAGTAACGCTATACACAAAGCTATGCCTAAATAATATATGATTTGATCATCAACCACAAGGCTCTACTTTTCGACAAAAAAGCCTTGATCATTTGCATCTTGGCATGCCACACTCACAATTCACGCCATGCGACCGATAACTGTCAATACATAACCTCTAAGCTCATACGTCTCAGAGAAGGGTGTGAAGCAAGAGAATAAACTCTCCGCCACCAAACAGATATGTAACGCCCCGTATTCTACACATCATAGGATCGTAGAATATTTATTTCTTTCCCATGTGAAGTCGTATGGTCATGTAACTTTGGGAAACATCCATTAAGAGTCATTTCCCATGTTCATGATTTTTGTCGATTTTTAAATGACCATTTTGCCCCTATCTGATCTTGTTTTGGCCATAACTTTTGATTGGAAAGGAATTTTGACCTGAAACCACTTCCATTAGATTCGTTTGATGGTTTACCTTTCCGTAGAGTGGTCAGAATAGCCAAACGGACTTACCGTTTGGGAGATATGGCTGAAATAAGGTTTGGAGGGTGAAAAACTGCTTAACCGGGCCAAATAGGGTGATTAGTGAGTAGGCCCATAACCCATTTTGGGATTAGGGTTGTGGGGAGGCTGAAATGAAGTAGAGAATCATTCCATTTCAGTTTTCTAGCCTCCACTTATCACCAAGAAACCCTAAAAATGGCCTCCAACCTCTAAATCACCTCCAAATCATCTTTTGATCAAGGATTAAGCTTAGCAACCTCTAATCAAGGAAGATCTACACCAAATCGACATTGGAGCTACTGTTTAGCATTGGGATTTGCATCAAATCGGAGATTTATTTCAGATTTTAGTTTATTTGTGGCTAAGGTGAGTGATTTGCATAGTTTTGCACTAATTATGGCTAATTAGGGGTGATTAGTGTTAATTAGCGAATTTAAACATGATAAAATTTGGGGAAAATATTTATAAAATCTGAAATGATGTTTTAGACCTCTGATATGAATTTGGGTTAATTTGGTTAAGTTGTGCTAATCCTACCATTAGTTTCACCTAAACATGCTTAAGGGGAAATATGGGGTTTTGGGGTATGTTTGATCCATTTTAACCTATCATATTGATGTTTTGATGTTTGTGGTTGATTATGGATGTTGCTATGACTGTATGAAATGCTTTGTGATTGATTTCAATAGTTAGAATGGTCAAAAACGTTGTCGAATGGCGTAAACACTTGCTGGAACAATTTCAGAAAGCAGTGCAGGTTTCAGATCAGATCGGATATGGGGGCTCGGATCGGATATGTTGAACTGGGCAAGGGGTTCGATCGGATCAGAGCCCGACACTTGAGAACATTGGCAAAAAGGAAGGCCACGCTAACTGAACTGGGATCGGATCGGATCAAGGAGGGGGGATCGGAGCGGATAGAGGAGGATGGATCGGATCGGAGCACGTGAAGGATGAGGAAGTGGATCAGAGCGGAAGCACGAACTGGAGGGGAGATGGCACCCGACCCGACCCGAGGTGGGACACCCGACCCGACCTGAAGAAGAAGACCCGAACCGTACCAGATGAAGACCCGAACCGACGCAATGTGGTAGACCCGACCCGAACCGATAACTTGAAGAGAATCTGACCCGACCCAGTATTGACCAATAACCCTAGATGCAAAGGTAGTCCAATATGGGAAGTTAGAGCTCAGGATCCAGTTGGGAACCGATGAGTTCACTTCATGGTTGGGCCTTGCTGCGGGACGTGTGCTAAGGAGTTGTCGATGTTCATAACTTCGATTCACCACTAAAAATGAATGATGGGCTACTTATCAGTATAGTAGAGTCATTGCGACTCGAGGGGCAAGGTGATGGTAGCAAGACTACGTTATCAGTGCAGTAGAGTCATTACGACTCGAGGGGCAAGGTGATGCGTAGTAAGACTATGAGCCAGCGCAGATGGGGTGAATAACTCCATGGGGCAAGTGGACATAGTAAGGATTGTTAAGGCTATGAGCCAGCGCAGATGGGGTGAATAACTCCATGGGGCAAGTGGACATAGCAAAGGATTAGTGGCTACGTTATCAGTGCAGTGAAGCCATTTATGACTTCATGGGGCAAAGTGATCGTAGCAAGGGTGGATGATCGAAGTGGTGAATATCGTATGCTTTACGCACTGAGTGAGAGATGTGAGGATGGATGCTATGTTTGATTGTTTTCCATCACTATGACATTTACACCTCCCCCACCTCCGTATCTTTATACCGCTTGATATGGCACCTTAGAGTGTTGTACAGTATGTAGTGCTAACTCTTTGGTTGCAGGTCCAGGTTCAGGTATGTTTTAGTCTACCTGTTATTGTTCACTTTAGATGCTTATCGCTCATACCAGGCTTTATGTCTGACCCAGAGTTTTATGTCTCCTCTTATTACTCTGGGTGCTCACACGAGCAGACTAGAGACAGGTTAGCTGGTGAAGCGCGAGTAGCTGATTCGGAGGCGGGCAGGAGGCTTCCAGGTATGATATATATATACACACATTCTCCCTGTGTCGTTGGTGGTCTCTACTTGGGCATTAGTAGTGTACCTCATTTATCTTGCTTTTGCTTTGAGACAGTTTGAAAAGTTGTAATAAGCTATATTTTGGATTTCCGCTGCTATGATGCTTAGTTCTGGTTTTTAGCTTATGCACTGTCTCTCCTGTTTTATGTCAAATATGTTATTATTATATTTTGTTCTATGCGCTGTGAGACATTCTACAGGTTCTTTGTATGTTCATTTCCTTCTTCCTTTTTACTTCTGACGACCCGTTCCGTGCTAACTGGACATGTGTACAACGCACTTTTGGAGTAAATGTCGGTTGGTGTGGGGCGGGCCATCACACTTGGTATCAGAGCTCTAGGTTGCGTAGTTAACCTAGGGAAAGACACTAGGGAGAGATAGTACGTATAAGAGAGTGCGTATTTGTGATTACTTTGGTTTTCAAAAGCTATATATATACTATTGATAGTATAAGAATGAAGTCGTACTGCACTAGCACCACTATGGGGTCGTTAATCGTTTCCCTTTTTCAGATTGACGATGAGCCGGTATGCTAGAGGTGCCGAAAGGGGAGCCGATAATGGGAATGCTGCTGACATGAGGGCGATGTTTACTGACCTCATGAGAGACATGCTTAGAGAAGTGCAAGGGGCAGCTCCCAATCCCGAAGTTGGTGTTGGCCCAGTAGTGCAGGCGCCTAGGGTCGATTTCGCCAAGTTGTGCAAGGATTACACTAACCTTGGTGGAAAGCCGTTCCATGGGACGGAGTCGGCCACAGATGTTCATGATTGGATGGATAGCTATGATCATATCTTTGATGACTTGGGTCTTGAGGATGCGATGAAGAGAAGGCTAGCGTCTCGTCAGCTGCAAGGGCGAGCGATGAATTGGTGGAATGCTATTAGGACAGCTACTCCAGAGGACCAGGTTACTTGGGTTCAGTTCAAGGCTTGCTTTAGCGAGAAGTTTATTCCAGCTGCCAAGAAGTCAGTATTGTTCAAGAGGTTCTTGGAACTCAAGCAGAAAGGGAGGGCAGTTTCTGACTATATTGCTGAGTTCGACACTTTGTCGAAGTATGGACTATCTCTTATCGATACTCCTGAGAAGAAGAACGAGAAGTTCATTACTGGCTTGGATGGATACTTGGGGGAAAGGCTTATCAACCACATCGATGAGACTTTTGAATCGATTGTGGGGAAAGCTTTGAGATCAGAGAGTCTTTACCCTAAGTCAAAGACTGAGGCTGCGTCTGCAGAAGGGCCAAAGCCGCAAGCAGGTGGTGGAGGCAAGAATAACTCTCAGAATAAGAGGAAGCAGGACCAATCTAAAGGTGGTCAGAAAAAGAGCAAGAAGGATGTTGAGTGCTTCAGCTATGGTAAGAAGGGCCATTATGCTAAAGAATGTCGGGCCAAGCCAGCGGAAAGGAAGTGCTACAACTGTGGTCAAGTGGGACATCATAAGGATAAGTGTCTGCAACCTCTTAAGGAGAAGCAGATTGTGAAAGCATATGCTATTGATGCTGTTCCTTCTTCGTCGAATGCCCCAACTGCGGCGGAGAAGGGAAAGAATGTTGTTATTCAAGGTATGCTTTCTATTTATGATGTACCAGTTCGAGTTTTGTTTGATACTGGGGCTTCCCGTTCCTTCATATCTAGTGACCTGGTAGATAGGTTGGGACTGGAACCCGAGATAGTCGATAGACCATTGGTTGAGACGAACCCGATTGGTGGTTCGACTAGCCTTAGTATGATTTGCAGAAATTTGGTCTTATCGAGTCATGGATGTATGTTTGTTTGTGATTGTTTTGTTTTGGGCTTTACTGGGTATGGCATTTTATTGGGAGTCGATTGGCTCCAAAGATACGGTGTGGTGGTAGACTGTGAGGGCTTTTTGGTGACAGTGAGGGCGGAGGGTAGTGTGTGGTAGTCTACCTAGTGATGGGGTTATGGCTAGTTTTGTACATTCCCTCGACATCCCGTAGGATGAGTTGTCAGATGTGCCCGTGGTTAGCCAGTATCTGGACGTCTTCGAGGAGGTGACCGAACTTCCACCACACCGAGAGATTGAGTTCCGTATTGATTTAGTGAAAGATGCCAGACCTATAGTGATGCCACTTCGTCGTATGGCACCAAGGGAGCAGCGAGAGCTCGGGGTGCAAGTCAGCAATCTTTTGAAGAAGGGATTTATTAGAAGGAGTGTCTCCGAGTGGGGAGCACCAGTTGTGTTTGCCACTAAGGCAGATGGTTCCCTTCGTTTGTGTGTGGACTATCGCGAGTTGAATAAGGTGACGAGGAAGAATAAGTATCCTCTACCGCGGATAGATGATTTGTTTGATCAACTGGAAGGGGCAAGAGTGTTCTCCCAGTTGGACCTCGCGACAGGATTTCATCAGCTTCGAGTAGCAGATGAGAGTGTTCCGAAAACGGCATTTAGGACGCCGTCTGGATTTTATGAGTGGTTGGTCATGCCATTTGGGTTGACCAATGCACCAGCCTATTTTGTGGATCTTATAAATCGAGTATTCAGAGATCAGTTGAATAAGTTTGTTCTTGTGTTCGTGGACGATATCCTTGTTTACTCAAGGACAGAGGAGGAACACAAGGGACACTTGAGGATAGTGATGGAGGTGTTGAGGAAACACCAATTGAAAGCGAAATTCTCTAAGTGTCATTTTTGGAGAAGGGAAGTGAGATTCTTGGGTTATGTTGTTTCCGAGAGTGGTATTGCCGTGGACCCTGCGAAGGTGGCTATGGTACAGGATTGGCCTACGCCCAAGAATGCAATAGATGTAAGAAGTTTCTTGGGGTTAGCTGGATATTATCGTAAGTTTATCCAGGACTTCTCCAAGATAGCAGCACCGTTGACTCAATTGACTAAGAAGAATCAGTCCTTCGTCTAGGACGGAGTGTGTGAGGATGCCTTCAAGAGTCTAAAAGAGAAGTTGACGCGTGCGCCAGTGTTAGTCATTCCTAAAGGGAATGAAGAGATGACGGAATACACGGATGCTTGTGGTACCGGACTGGGTGTTGTATTAATGCAAGGAGGTAGGGTTGTAGCTTATGCTAGTCGACAGCTAAAGCCGCATTAGAAGAAGTATCCTACCCATGATTTGGAATTAGCAGCAATTGTATTTGCGTTGAAGATGTGGAGACACTATCTCTTGGGAGAAAGATTTGAGTTGTTTACCGATCATAAATCGTTAAAGTATCTTTTCTCTCAGAAAGATCTGAATCTCCGTCAACAGAGATGGTTAGAGTTCTTGGCTTCGTATGATTTTGATATCGCATACACACCTGGGAAAGGTAATGCGGAAGGCGATGCCTTGAGTAGGAGACATGCCAGCTTAGGGGCAATGTTTCTTGAATGGAAGCAACTGGAGTATATCGCGGGGTTTGATTTCAAACCAAAGTGCGAATTGGATCCAGTTATGCTAGCTAGTTTAGCGATCAGACCCACTTTGATAGAGCGGATTGGTTCCATCCAGAGGGACGATCCTAATCAATTGGAAATCATCTCCAAGTTAGAGATGGACATCGATGGTGAGGAGATGAATGTGTATGGGCTTGATCGAGATGGATGGCTTATAAAGAATGGAAGACTAGTTGTACCCGACGTGAATGGCTTGAGAGATGAAGTGCTTAGAGAATGTCATCACTCAAGACTAACTATACACCCCGGTGGAAATAAGATGTATCGAGACATGAAGCAGACTTACTACTGGGAAGGGATGAAAAGAGACGTTGGGAAGTTTATATCCAAATGCATGAATTGCCAGCTAGTTAAAGCCGAGCAAAAGAAGCCTAGTGGATTATTGCAACCATTAGAAATTCCCGAATGGAAATGGGAGCAAGGCTCGATGGATTTCATCGATGGTTTACCAAGAACTAGATCGGGATTTGATAGCATTTGGGTAATTGTGGATCGATTGACTAAAAGTGCAAGATTTATACCAGTCAAATTGAAGCGACCCGAACATCCCCAGTCTCCGAAGAGATGAGAAAGAACGAATTACTGTGAGGACAAGACAAATCAGAACGCAAACGGAAGAACATTTCATTGTTATTACAACAATTCCATCAGAATACAAGAATATACAGAGTATAATTGAATAAATTACATTCGACAAATATCAGAGATTACAATAAATTACATAGCAGCGGAAAAATAATACAAAGCACAACTGAAGGTGATATACGGATACAGAGCTTTCCGGATATCATTCCAGCTGTAAACCAGGATCCTATGAATATAAATCTGCAAAACCAAAACTACTAGCTGCCCGTGCGGAAAATAAGGGCACCCAGAGTTTAGGTTAAAACAAAAAACTCCAGGTCAGTCATGTGACTGGTGTGAGAAATAAAACAGTTATTTAAAGCTTTACTTTAAAAGAGAGTAATTCAAGGGACCACGCCGTATAACACGGAACGGGTTTCCTCCCTAGAATACCAGTGCATATCAATAAACAACGCAATGCTTTTTTTCGAAAAATGAAGCTATTATAAGACCCAGGTCCCATCACACAATGCAACGCAAGCCGGAGGATAGGGTTTTACCTTATAACAGCCAAACATGCTTGGTAAGTTGAAATCAAATCATTTGATACTATAATAAGTGTATCGTGTCAAAACAATTTCAATCATAAATATAAATCATAGACGGCATAGCATCCCATGCTACTATGTCGCCATACTAGGCTCTAGAAATAAAACCGAAACACACGTATTGGAAATTGGATTTCCGTCATGAGTCGAGGCAAGGGGCAAGCTCCTCTCCGCGTTCGAGACACTCTAGCAAATGCCTCGGGACTACACACTCTGGGTAACCCCTGGATGCTTCAGGGCCGATCCTCACTTACGTTAGAGGATTAGTTATGCCTGAACACACGTTTCCCGGTCCTTACAGACCTAAAATCGAGGCGCCTCATCCAACAACCACATAGGTGAAAAGTATGTAAATGTCAGGGCTGGTAAGTCACTGACACCACCAAAGCTAGAAAGAAACGTCGTGCTCTCCCTGCAGTCCTTATCCCGTTTTTGACTCATACCGAGGTGTGAGGCTCGCGAATTCACGTTATACACAAAGTTACGCCACAAAGGCCGTGCTTTGATCATCAACCACAAGACTCTGCTTTTCAACAAAAGCCTTGATCATTGCATCTTAGCGTGCCACACAGGCAATTCATGCCATGCGATTGATATCTATCGATATATAACCTCTAAGCTCGTACGTCTCAGAGAAGGGCGTTAAGCAAAAGAATAGATTCTCCGCCGCCAAACAGATATATATTTTACAGAAATCAATCAACACAGAATAAAATCCAATGTCAGACACACAATCCATTTACAAGTTCGTTCTGGGTCTGAACGAAACCGGAGGCACTTTCCTCGCATATCCATCGATCTCCAAGTACGTCTGGACGACCACCAACTATTTCCATCCTCTTGGGTGTACAGCCCAATCAGGATCGTCAGTAATTATCCAAACGATGTGAAGACTTCCGATCTTCGACCACCGTCTTCATTTTCGACATATCGTCGAATCGGTTATTCAGAATGGGTATAAACCTGGACTTTCCGAACAACCCGCATATATTAAAAATATTACACAAACACAACATACGCCTCATTCCAATTCCACATTCTTAGGGAAAGGTTCCCATTAATTTTATCCAAGATAAATTCTTTAAAATTTATCCTTTAATCTTCCTTTGGATGTCTTTTCAAACCAAATTATGGTTTTCTAAATTAGTCGAGATTAGCGAACCATACCGAAGTAATTATTTATTTTATTTCCCCATCCCAACCTATTCATTCCATGAAGCAAAACTGGTAATACTCCATATCTAATACTATGGTGTTATCGGTAAAATTAATCACCTTTTCACGTTCAAATCTAATTAAAGATTTAACTATCGCTTTGGAGCAAAACTGGTGATACTCCATTCTCGCTCACTTTCTATATTTGATAATTTAAATTATCAATTCACATTTCAATCTAATTGCAGATTCGTTAAAACTCCTTTTACTGGGTTAAAGAACTAATGTCATTTAAAACACAGTTCACGATAAACCCAAATCACATTCTATTTATTAGCGGGTTAAAGAACAAGTGTTATTTAAAACACCGTTCACGATAAACCCACAATTCAATTCTATTTAAAACCCATTTCAAATCCGATTTATTTATTTAAAAATAAATGGGTTTTAATTTTAGTTCAAAACTAGTTCATTTCGATAAAAATCTATTTTTATCTTTCCAAATATGGAGTTTTTCCTCCTAATTTTTCCCAAATCATTTCTTATGATTGTACACTAATTATTACTATTTTTAATAATTTTATCAAGGCCCGTACAGTCGATTTCCAACAATGGCCATCGAACTGCACTTACAGCGACCTTTTCCAAATTTGATATGGACGTATCTCCAAATCCAACCGTTAGATTTCAAATTTCTAATATTCGTTAGAAATTTCTTTTCGATACGAACCCAACGGTTCCGGTTTTAGGAGAATCCGACGGTCGGATCTCCCGTAATGTCCGTTTGAAATAAATGGTCGAAATTCACGAACTGCCGCGGCGCGGCGCGTTCTATTCAGGCCATTATATTATATATATAATATATATAATATATATTTCATCGATTACTATTTAAAACGAACTTTATAAATAGTTTTGAATTCTTTTCAAAAACAATTTCAACCTTTATTTCAAATTCAAATCAAAATTGAATTTCCTATTATAAATCCTTTTTACTTTCATTTCTATTTGATTTCAATTCAAATCGATTTTTAATTCGATTCGAATTCATTTCGTTTTCTATTCAATTTAAATTCAATTCGTTTTCTATTCAATTTGAATTCAATTCGTTTTCTATTCAATTTGAATTCAATTCGTTTTCTATTCAATTTGAATTCAATTCGTTTTCTATTCAATTTGAATTCAATTCGTTTTCTATTCAATTCGAATTAAATTCGTTATCTATTCAATTCGAATTCAAATTTGTTTTATATTTAATTCGTTTCGAAATCGTTTTATATTCAATTCATTTTGAATTCGTTTTATATTCAATTCATTTCGAAATCGTTTTATATTCAATTCATTTCGAAATCGTTTTATATTCAATTCATTTCGAAATCGTTTTATATTCAGTTCATTTCGAAATCGTTTTATATTCAGTTCATTTCGAAATCGTTTTATATTCAGTTCATTTCGAAATCGTTTTATATTCAATTCATTTCGAATTCGTTTTATATTCAATTCATTTCGAAATCGTTTTATATTCAATTCATTTCGAAATCGTTTTATATTCAATTCATTTCGAAATCATTTTATATTCAATTCATTTCAAATCCGAATATAATCGATATAAATATCGTTCGCGTCAAAATAGCGCATCTCTAATCAACACGGCTTTATATATTTCAATAATTCCGTTATTCTATTCAACAAATGAATATTTATTCTATTCAATATGTGAATATATATTTTTGTCAACACACGACTAATCTCAACGAATGAGTACTGTCCACGTGTGACTATTTTTGTTATTTAATATATTTTATAAAAATTATGGTATCTATCGTTTGATTTAAAATCAGACTCCAACCGTAAATTAGTAAGAGAACGATTCCCTGAATATTAACCCCGAAGGCCGAAACCAACATCAGATCAATATCCAGGGGGCCACTCATCTCATCTATTTTCCAATTGATTTCTAATTTTATATATGATAAAGATGTAGATTTTATTGTTAAAATATTTCGTTCAACACATGACTAATCTCAACGGATGAGTATTGTCAACACATGAACCCTTATTTTATAATATTCTTTATCTTTTAATTGGAATGAGGCCCAATCAATTACCATATAGCGTTAACTATATGGATTTCCATACAACACATGTATATAATAGCATTGAAAAATAATCAATCATCAACCAAAGTGCACTACACTGTATAATCATCAAATATATATCTAACGCTTATAACAGCCTGTCAATCAATCGATCGACATATTCAATCAATCAGGATGAGTGAACTTCAAATTTCATCCCAACACCCGTGTGGGGTTTCAAACAATCAAACACAGATTTTATTTGTGCAGTTGGGCGATGTGTAAAATTTATCGACCCAATCCATGTCCTTCAAATAGGTGTACATAAACAAACCGTCCGGTTTGTAAATGAATACTTATTTATTCACATTCACATTAAAAATTATATGTTTAACGATAAAATATTTTATTTCAACACATGAATTTTTATTCAGTTCATTTACAAAATAAAAATGATATTTTTATTTTTCTAACTTATTTTAGAAAATTTCGGCGGCATAACGACACGATACTAGAAACGGGACGAGGCCTAGCCTTATCCCCGGTCTAGTGAAGGCCCACGCCATTCACACATCAATCAAATCAATTCTATTTCACCAAATAATCTAACCAACTACACAACCAAACAAACAAGTCCATGGTCTGTGGACGATTGTGTCGGGTGCTACTAAGCACCGTCTGCATCCTAGTATATATATATAACTAGAAAAGAAATTGAAGAGTGAGAAATTCTCACATATTGAATCGAAAAATTATGAAATTGGGAACCTAGCAATAACTTGACACTGCGGATCCAACAAAAGTGGTTTCGTCGAAATCCGAGGTCGTTTGCAAAATTCCCATTTTTAAGGGCCTGAATTCCATAGCGACTATTCAGAATTTTCAACTGGACATATCTTTTGATTCCTGCTATGAAATTTAGATTTGTCGGATTTGTTGGAAAGATATTATCAAATAGATCCTAATGTTTTTGGTTTCACTAAAATCCGGATTGTTTTGCACCTGGTACGTTCAATTGAAGTTTGAAATCGAATTATCGAACTACCGCGCCATTTTCAATTCCTTTTATAATTATATATAATTATTTATATTCTAACGACGACGCGTATAAATATATACGTTCGAATTATATTCAAAATAAATTTCTCGTCGATATTATTTAAAATAATCTATTTTAAATATTCAAAATTCGCTAAAATTGCCAAAATAAAATTTTTAAACTGGCTCAGAATTTCCGGGTTATTACAATCTCCCCCACTTAAAACTTTTCGTCCCCGAAAAGGAATAAAGTCGAAAGTGGTTTGATTAATCAACTCTACGTTCGATCTGGCTTCCATTCTCTAACTTTTCAGTTTCTGAGAATTTTCAAATTTTCAAAAATTTGGCTAACACCCTAAATTTTCGAAAAATTTCGCCATAACCTCCCCTGCACTGGGAGCCACGGGAAAGTCCCGAAATTGCCATACAGGCCTTCTGATCTCAAAAAGAAAAAGAAAAAGCCAAGCGGCTAGCCAATCGGCTCATAAAATCATCATCACCCAAATAAAACAGTAAATTATAGTAAACATGTACCTATTTGTCGGGCAAACAAATTTTATTCTCTGCTCTTGCCTCCTTGCTATGTCCTGTTCAATGTAAGTACATGTATATGCAAGCAAATGCGACCAATTTCAATATAATTCAATATTTGGTACAATTTGGCATAATGGTTAAAAATTATCAAACAAATAAACAAACAACACAAACATCAATCAATTAGTGAATTAGAGTTTCAAATTCATAAATTTGATACATATACAGAAAATCATGTTTTGATGCCAATTCACAACAATAAATCTATCTATATAAGTTTTGGTTCTCACACCAGTCTAATGGAAATATATAGATATCACACCCTCGTCACTCGAATATAAATTCTGACGACGAGTACTCAACCATCAGAATCATCTTCGGGCCACTAGAGTATGATTCTATATCTATCCAGTATATTAAAACTTCGAATATACGTTCATGACGCGTATATGCAAAACCTTTATATACTCGATTGTCCATATTCAAAATAAATAAATATTCAAATACATATACTTGAATTTAACTTTCAAAACAAAATTGTTTCCTTTTGAAAAATATACTCTTCACACTCGTTCTAGGATACTACTGATCCTATCTCTAACGAGTCATTCTAATTGGATATTACTAATCCAATTTCTGATGAACTCTTTCGTATGGTTCTAATGTGTCTTGTTCTCGAGCTTTGTAAACCAAAGCTCTGATACCAAATGAAGCGACCCGAACTTCCCCAGTCTCCGAAGAGATGAGAAAGAACGAATTACTGTGAGGACAAGACAAATCAGAACGCAGACGGAAGAACATTTCATTGTTATTACAACAATTCCATCAGAATACAAGAATATACAGAGTATAATTGAATAAATTACATTCGACAAATATCAGAGATTACAATAAATTACATAGCAGCGGAAAAATAATACAAAGCACAAGTGAAGGTGATATACGGATACAGAGCTTTCCGGATATCATTCCAGCTGTAAACCAGGATCCTATGAATATAAATCTGCAAAACCAAAACTACTAGCTGCCCGTGCGGAAAATAAGGGCACCCAGAGTTTAGGTTAAAACAAAAAACTCCAGGTCAGTCATGTGACTGGTGTGAGAAATAAAACAGTTATTTAAAGCTTTACTTTAAAAGAGAGTAATTCAAGGGACCACGCCGTATAACACGGAACGGGTTTCCTCCCAAGAATACCAGTGCATATCAATAAACAACGCAATGCTTTTTTTCGAAAAATGAAGCTATTATAAGACCCAGGTCCCATCACACAATGCAACGCAAGCCGGAGGATAGGGTTTTACCTTATAACAGCCAAACATGCTTGGTACGTTGAAAACAAATCATTTGATACTATAATAAGTGTATAGTGTCAAAACAATTTCAATCATAAATATAAATCATAGACGGCATAGCATCCCATGCTACTATGTCGCCATACTAGGCTCTACAAATAAAACCGAAACACACGTATTGGAAATAGGATTTCCGTCATGAGTCGAGGCAAGGGGCAAGCTCCTCTCCGCGTTCGAGACATTCTAGCAAATGCCTCGGGACTACACACTCTGGGTAACCCCTGGATGCTTCAGGGCCGGTCCTCACTTACGTTAGAGGATTAGTTATGCCTGAACACACGTTTCCCGGTCCTTACAGACCTAAAATCGAGGCGCCTCATCCAACAACCACATAGGTGAAAAGTATGTAAATGTCAGGGCTGGTAAGTCACTGACACCACCAAAGCTAGAAAGAAACGCCGTGCTCTCCCTGCAGTCCTTATCCCGTTTTTGACTCATACCGAGGTGTGAGGCTCGCGAATTCACGTTATACACAAAGTTACGCCACAAAGGCCGTGCTTTGATCATCAACCACAAGACTCTGCTTTTCAACAAAAGCCTTGATCATTGCATCTTAGCGTGCCACACAGGCAATTCATGCCATGCGATTAATATCTATCGATATATAACCTCTAAGCTCGTACGTCTCAGAGAAGGGCGTTAAGAAAAAGAATAGATTCTCCGCCGCCAAACAGATATATATTTTACAGAAATCAATCAACACAGAATAAAACCCAATGTCAGACACACAATCCATTTACAAGTTCGTTCTGGGTCTGAACGAAACCGGAGGCACTTTCCTCGCATATCCATCGATCTCCAAGTACGTCTGGACGGCCACCAACTATTTCCATCCTCTTGGGTGTACAGCCTAATCAGGATCGTCAGTAATTATCCAAACGATGTGAAGACTTCCGATCTTCGACCACCGTCTTCATTTTCGACATATCGTCGAATCGGTTATTCAGAATGGGTATAAACCCGGACTTTCCGAACAACCCGCGTATATTAAAAATATTACACAAACACAACATACGCCTCATTCCAATTCCACATTCTTAGGGAAAGGTTCCCATTAATTTTATCCAAGATAAATTCTTTAAAATTTATCCTTTAATCTTCCTTTGGATGTCGTTTCAAACCAAATTATGGTTTTCTAAATTAGTCGAGATTAGCGAACCATACCGAAGTAATTATTTATTTTATTTCCCCATCCCAACCTATTCATTCCATGAAGCAAAACTGGTAATACTCCATATCTAATACTATGGTGTTATCGGTAAAATTAATCACCTTTTCACGTTCAAATCTAATTAAGGATTTAACTATCGCTTTGGAGCAAAACTGGTGATACTCCATTCTCGCTCACTTTCTATATTTGATAATTTAAATTATCAATTCACATTTCAATCTAATTGCAGATTCGTTAAAACTCCTTTTACTGGGTTAAAGAACTAATGTCATTTAAAACACAGTTCACGATAAACCCAAATCACATTCTATTTATTAGCGGGTTAAAGAACAAGTGTTATTTAAAACACCGTTCACGATAAACCCACAATTCAATTCTATTTAAAACCCATTTCAAATCCGATTTATTTATTTAAAAATAAATGGGTTTTAATTTTAGTTCAAAACTAGTTCATTTCGATAAAAATCTATTTTTATCTTTCCAAATATGGAGTTTTTCCTCCTAATTTTTCCCAAATCATTTCTTATGATTTTACACTAATTATTACTATTTTTAATAATTTTATCATGGCCCGTACAGTCGATTTCCAACAATGGCCATCGAACTGCACTTACAGCGACCTTTTCCAAATTTGATTTGGACGTATCTCCAAATCCAACCGTTAGATTTCAAATTTCTAATATTCGTTAGAAAGTTCTTTTCAATACGAACCCAACGGTTCCGGTTTTAGGAGAATCCGACGGTCGGATCTCCCGTAATGTCCGTTTGAAATAAATGGTCGAAATTCACGAACTGCCGCGGCGCGGCGCGTTCTATTCAGGCCATTATATTATATATATAATATATATAATATATATTTCATCGATTACTATTTAAAACGAACTTTATAAATAGTTTTGAATTCTTTTCAAAAACAATTTCAACCGTTATTTCAAATTCAAATCAAAATTGAATTTCCTATTATAAATCCTTTTTACTTTCATTTCTATTTGATTTCAATTCAAATCGATTTTTAATTCGATTCGAATTCATTTCGTTTTCTATTCAATTTAAATTCAATTCGTTTTCTATTCAATTTGAATTCAATTCGTTTTCTATTCAATTTGAATTCAATTCGTTTTCTATTCAATTTGAATTCAATTCGTTTTCTATTCAATTCGAATTAAATTCGTTATCTATTCAATTCGAATTCAAATTTGTTTTATATTCAATTCGTTTCGAAATCGTTTTATATTCAATTCATTTCGAATTCGTTTTATATTCAATTCATTTCGAAATCGTTTTATATTCTATTCATTTCGAAATCGTTTTATATTCAATTCATTTCGAAATCGTTTTATATTCAATTCATTTCGAAATCGTTTTATATTCAATTCATTTCGAAATCGTTTTATATTCAGTTCATTTCGAAATCGTTTTATATTCAATTCATTTCGAATTCGTTTTATATTCAATTCATTTCGAATTCGTTTTATATTCAATTCATTTTGAAATCGTTTTATATTCAATTCATTTCGAAATCGTTTTATATTCAATTCATTTCGAAATCGTTTTATATTCAATTCATTTCAAATCCGAATATAATCGATATAAATATCGTTCGCGTCAAAATAGCGCATCTCTAATCAACACGGCTTTATATATTTCAATAATTCCGTTATTCTATTCAACAAATGAATATTTATTCTATTCAATATGTGAATCTATATTTTTGTCAACACACGACTAATCTCAACGAATGAGTACTGTCCACGTGTGACTATTTTTGTTATTTAATATATTTATAAAAATTATGGTATCTATCGTTTGATTTAAAATCAGACTCCAACCGTAAATTAGTAAGAGAACGATTCCCTGAATATTAACCCCGAAGGCCGAAACCAACATCAGATCAATATCCAGGGGGCCACTCATCTCATCTATTTTCCAATTGATTTCTAATTTTATATATGATAAAGATGTAGATTTTATTGTTAAAATATTTCGTTCAACACATGACTAATCTCAACGGATGAGTACTGTCAACACATGAACCCTTATTTTATAATATTCTTTATCTTCTAAATTGGAATGAGGCCCAATCAATTACCATATAGCGTTAACTATATGGATTTCCATACAACACATGTATATAATAGCATTGAAAAATAATCAATCATCAACCAAAGTGCACTACACTGTATAAGCATCAAATATAGATATCTAACGCTTATAACAGCCTGTCAATCAATCGATCGACATATTCAATCAATCAGGATGAGTGAACTTCAAATTTCATCCCAACACCCATGTGGGGTTTCAAACAATCAAACACAGATTTTATTTGTGAAGTAGGGCGATGTGTAAAATTTATCGACCCAATCCATGTCCTTCAAATATGTGTACATAAACAAACCGTCCGGTTTGTAAATGAATATTTATTTATTCACATTCACATTAAAAATTATTTGTTTAACGATAAAATATTTTATTTCAACCATGAATTTTTATTCAGTTCATTTACAAAATAAAAATGATATTTTTATTTTTCTAACTTATTTTAGAAAATTTCGGCGGCATAACGGCACGATACTAGAAACGGGACGAGGCCTAGCCTTATCCCCGGTCTAGTGAAGGCCCACGCCATTCACACATCAATCAAATCAATTCTATTTCACCAAATAATCTAACCAACTACACAACCAAACAAACAAGTCCATGGTCTGTGGACGATTGTGTCGGGTGCTACTAAGCACCGTCTGCATCCTAGTATATATATATAACTAGAAAAGAAATTGAAGATTGAGAAATTCTCACATATTGAATCGAAAAATTATGAAATTTGGAACCTAGCAATAACTTGACACTGCGGATCCAACAAAAGTGGTTTTGTCGAAATCCGAGGTCGTTTGCAAAATTCCCATTTTAAGGGCCTGAATTCCATAGCGACTATTCAGAATTTTCAACTGGACATATCTTTTGATTCCCGCTTTGAAATTTCGATTTGTCGGATTCGTTGGAAAGATATTATCAAATAGATCCTAATGTTTTTGGTTTCACTAAAATCCAGATTGTTTTGCACCCGGTACGTTCAATTGAAGTTTGAAATCGAATTATCGAACTACCGCGCCATTTTCAATTCCTTTTATAATTATATATAATTATTTATATTCTAACGACGACGCGTATAAATATATACGTTCGAATTATATTCAAAATAAATTTCTCGTCGATATTATTTAAAATAATCTATTTTAAATATTCAAAATTCGCTAAAATTGCCAAAATAAAAATTTTAAACTAGCTCAGAATTTCCGGGTTATTACACAAATCAACCAGAACGGCAGCTAAGTTAGCGGAATTGTATATGAAGTGGGTAGTGAGATTTCATGGAGTACCCAAAAGCATTGTGAGTGACCGAGACCCGTTGTTCACTAGTGGGTTTTGGAAGAGCTTACGAGAGGCTCTAGGGTCATGATTACATCTCAGTACCGCATATCATCCTCAGACCGACGGTCAGACGGAGAGGGTGAATCGTATATTGGAAGATCTCTTAAGAGCTTGTATATTGGATTTTGGTGGATCATGGGATGACCATTTGCATCTAGTAGAGTTTGCATATAATAATAGCTACCAATCCAGTATCGGCATGGCTCCATATGAAGCTTTGTACGGAAGACCGTGCAACTCACCATCGTGTTGGATAGAGACTGGCGAGAAGTTTATGCTTGGACCAGATGTGGTAAGGGAAACTTCAGATAAGATTAAGATCATTCGGCAACGAATGAAAGCTGCCCAAGATAGGCAGAAGAGTTATGCTGATAAGAGGAGAAGAGATTTAAAATTCTCCGTTGGTGACTTGGTGTTTGTCAAGATTTCTCCGTTGAAAAGCGTGATACGATTTGGCAGGAGAGGCAAATTAGCACCAAGATTTGTTGGCCTATTCCCTATTCTTGAACTAGTCGGGAATTTGGCATATAGAATTGACTTACCGGAGAAGATGGCGGGAGTTCACAATGTGTTTCATGTTTCCCAACTAAGGAAGTTCGTTCACGACCCAGATATGACTATTTCACCTGATCAGTTAGAGGACTTCGAAGTAGAACCCGAGGCGGTTGGGAACCGCAAGCCGATTCGTATTGTGGGGCACGATACGAAGCAACTTAGAAGGAAGGCGGTGAAGCTAGTCAAGGTCCAATGGGGCGAGAACGAGAGTGATTGTACTTGGGAGACAGAGGAGAGCATTAGGAAGGCGTATCCAGAACTCTTTGCCTGGTAAGATTTACTTCGTAATTTAGTTTTTCCGCAAGCTAAGATAGACTTGTTTTGCTTATTTGCATGTTTGATTGTTGTTTATGATTGGTAGGCATGCGGGACCCTTTTGTGTGTTTTGGTTAGGGAATTTCGGGGGCGAAATTTCTTAAGGAGGGGAGAATGTAACGACCCGTATTCTACACATCATAGGATCGTAGAATATTTATTTCTTTCCCATGTGAAGTCGTATGGTCATGTAACTTGGGGAAACATCCATTAAGAGTCATTTCCCATGTTCATGATTTTTGTCGATTTTTAAATGACCATTTTGCCCCTAGCTGATCTTGGTTTGGCCATAACTTTTGATCGGAAAGGAATTTTGACCTGAAACCACTTCCATTAGATTCGTTTGATGGTTTACCTTTCCGTAGAGTGGTCATAATAGCCAAACGGACTTACCATTTGGGAGATATGGCTGAAATAAGGTTTAGAGGGTGAAAAACTGCTTAACCGGGCCAAATAGGGTGATTAGTGAGTAGGCCCATAACCCATTTCAGGATTAGGGTTATGGGGAGGCTGAAATGAAGTAGAGAATCATTCTATTTCAGTTTTCTAGCCTCCACTTATCACCAAGGAACCCTAAAAATGGCCTCCAACCTCTAAATCACCTCCAAATCATCTTTTGATCAAGGATTAAGCTTAGCAACCTCTAATCAAGGAAGATCTACACAAAATCGACATTGGAGCTGCTGTTTAGCATTGGGATTTGCATCAAATCAGAGATTTATTTCAGATTTTAGTTTATTTGTGGCTAAGGTGAGTGATTTGCATAGTTTTGCACTAATTATGGCTAATTAGGGGTGACTAGTGTTAATTAGCGAATTTAAACATGATAAAATTTGGGAAAAATATTTATAAAATTCGAAATGATGTTTTAGACCTCTGATATGAATTTGGGTTAATTTGGTTAAGTTTTGCTAATCCTATCATTAGTTTCACCTAAACATGCTTAAGGGGAAATATGGGGTTTTGGGGTATGTTTGATCCATTTTAACCTATCATATTGATGTTTTGATGTTTGTGGTTGATTATGCATGTTGCTATGACTGTATGAAATGCTTTTTGATTGATTTCAATAGTTAGAATGGTCGAAAACGTCGTCGAATGGCGTAAACAGTTGCTGGAACAATTTCAGAAAGTAGTGCAGGTTTCGGATCGGATCAGATATGGGGGCTCGGATCGGATATGTTGAACTGGGCAAGGGGTTCGATCAGATCGGAGCCTGACACTTGAGAACATTGGCAAAAAGGAAGGCCACGCTAACTGAACTGGGATCGGATCGGATCAAGGAGGGGGGATCGGAGCGGATAGAGGAGGATGGATCGGATCGGAGCACGTGAAGGATGAGGAAGTGGATCGGAGCGGAAGCACGAACTGAAGGGGAGATGGCACCCGACCCGACCCGAGGTGGGACACCCGACCCGACCTAAAGAAGAAGACCCGAACCGTACCAGAGGAAGACCCGAACCGACGCAATGTGGTAGACCCGACCCGAACCGATAACTTGAAGAGAATCCGATCCGACCCAGTATTGACCAATAACCCGAGATGCAAAGGTAGTCCAATATGGGAAGTTAGAGCTCAGGATCCAGTTGGGAACCGATGAGTTCACTTCATGGTTGGGCCTTGCTGCGGGACGTGTGCTAAGGAGTTGTCGATGTTCATAACTTCGATTCACCACTAAAAATGAATGATGGGCTACTTATCAGTGCAGTAGAGTCATTGCGACTCGGGGGGCAAGGTGATGGTAGCAAGACTACGTTATCAGTGCAATAGAGTCATTACGACTCGAGGGGCAATGTGATGCGTAGTAAGACTATGAGCCAGCGCAGATGGGGTGAATAACTCCATGGGGCAAGTGGACATAGTAAGGATTGGTAAGGCTATGAGCCAACGCAGATGGGGTGAATAACTCCATGGGGCAAGTGGACATAGCAAAGGATTAGTGGCTACGTTATCAGTGCAGTGAAGCCATTTATGACTTCATGGGGCAAAGTGATCGTAGCAAGGTTGGGTGATCGAAGTGGTGAATATCGTATGCTTTACGCACTGAGTGAGAGATGTGAGGATGGATGCTATGTTTGATTGTTTGCCATCACTATGACATGTACACCTCCCCCACCTCCGTATCTTTATACCGCTTGATATGGCACCTTAGAGTGTTGTACAGTATGTAGTGCTAACTCTTTGGTTGCAGGTCCAGGTTCAGGTATGTTTTAGTCTACCTGTTATTGTTCACTTTAGATGCTTATCGCTCATACCAGGCTTTATGTCTGACCCAGAGTTTTATGTCTCCTCTTATTACTCTGGGTGCTCACACGAGCAGACTAGAAACAGGTTAGCTGGTGATGCGCGAGTAGCTGATTCGGAGGCGGGCAGGAGGATTCCACGTATGATATATATACACATTCTCCCTGTGTCGTTGGTGGTCGCTACTTGGGCATTAGTAGTGTACCTCATTTATCTTGCTTTTTCTTTGAGATAGTTTGAAAAGTTGTAATAAGCTATATTTTGGATTTCCGCTGCTATGATGCTTAGTTCTGGTTTTTAGCTTATGCACTGTCTCTCCTGTTTTATGTCAAGTATGTTATTATTATATTTTGTTCTATGCGCTGTGAGACATTCTACAGGTTCTTTGTATGTTCATTTCCTTCTTCCTTTTTCCTTCTGACGACCCGTTCCGTGCTAACTGGACATGTGTACAGCGCACTTTTGGAGTAAATGTCGGTTGGTGCGGGGCGGGCCGTCACAAGATATATATTAAATAGAAATCAATTCACATAGAATGAAATCCAATGTCAGGCACACATCCATTTACAAGTCCGTTCGGGGCCTAAATGAAACCAGAGACACTGTATTCCTTGTCCCGTATGTCCAGTACGAAAGAGAGGTGCTCGCTTATCCGGACAATCAACAAATACATTCGGACAACTACCACTGTAACCCTTTCAAGGCAACAACTCCAATCAAGGGCATTAGTAGTTGTCCATTAGATGTGAAGATAGTCGGTCTTCAAACACTGTCTTCAATATCTTCGATTTAAATCGTCGTATAATTATTTGAAATGAGACTGAACTTGATCTTTTCAAATAATTCTCGAATATGTATAATTTAATTCATTTCATGTCGTTCATATTAATTTATAATGATTTATCGCTATTTTATTTATTTAAAAATAGTCCAATTTAGTTCAATGGCGCTTCGGGTCAATGGGCGGCCCTTGCACTGTTTTTACCCAAATTTGATTTACATTTTTCTCGAAATCTAACCATTGGATTTTAACAAGCTTTATATCGTTGGAAAGATCTTCCCAAAGTGGACCTAACGGTTCCAGTTTTGGGAAAATCCAACGGTCGGATCTTTCGGTATAATCGTTTAAAGTTATGATTCCGAAATGCAAACTACTGCACACGATTCGTTTAATTTTAATTTTAATTTATATATATATATATATATATATATATAATTATATATAAATATAAATCATTCAACGATTGCACTACCATGTTTAACATGCCAAACAAAAGAATGCTTTATTTGCGTAACACATCTACATGTTTCTAATGTCCAATAAAAAGTGTATTTTACCTGCATAATTTCTCTACATGTTTCTAATGTCAAATAAATATGTATTTTATTTGCACAACTTTCTATTCTGCTAATGACAAAATACAAAGTCAATTTTGTCTACATACATGTTTTCTAATTCTACTGACAAAATAAAAAAACACTTTTGTCATATGTACATGTTTTACAAATCTAATGTCAAATAAAAGATGAATTTAATTTACATGTCATTTTTTATGTTACTAATGACAAATAAAAAGAAAATGAATTTTCATTTTCATTATTTGTATATAATTTCAATGTATAACATGACACATAAAAATGACTACTTTTATTTATATACAATTTCAATGTATAATATGGCAAATAAAAAAGACTAATTGTGTTTGTATATAAATTCTATGTATAACATGACAAATAAAAATGAGTACTTGTGTTTGTATACAAATTCTATGTACAACATGACAAATAAAAATGTCTCCTTTAATTTGTATACAATTCTAATGTATAACATGACTTTAAAAAAGTCTCTTTTAATTTGTATATAATTCTAATGTATAACATGACGATAAAAATGTCTCTTTTAATTTGTATATAATTCTAATGTATAATATGACGATAAAAATGTCTCTTTTAAATTGTATATAATTCTAATGTATAACATGACAATAAAAATATCTCTTTTAATTTGTATATAATTCTAATGTATAACATGACGTTAAAATGTCTCTTTTAAATTGTATACAATTCTAATGTATAACATGACAATAAAAATATCTCTTTTAAATTGTATACAATTCTAATGTATAACATGATGATAAAAATATCTCTTTTAAATTGTATACAATTCGAATGTATAACATGACGATTACAATGTCTCTTTTAAATTGTATACAACTCTAATGTATAACATGACAAAAAAAGGTCTCTTTTAAATTGTATACTATTCTAATGTATAACATGACGATAAAAATGTTTTTTTAAATTGTATACAATTCTAATGTATAACATGACAATAAAAATGTCTCTAATTCTAATTCAACAAAACAATTAAAAATTATAATTCTATTTTACTGACAATTCTATTTCAACAAAACAATTAAAAATGATAACTTTATTTTGTCGACAATTCTATTTCAACCACTACAACAGAAATACCATTTTGCAACTGCCAAAAACAGTTGTAATAGGTGTATTACAACTTGCGCCCAGCAGTCCTAATATCCGGAGTTGTAGTAGCGGGTTTATTTTACAACTGTTTGTGAGAGTTGTAAAAATGTTTATTACAACGATCAATAACTGTTGTAATACATCTATAACAACAGCCAACAGCAGTCTTTATATCCGGGGTTGTAATAACGGGTCTATTTTACGACTGTTTTGGTCTATTGCAAAAAGAGTTATTACAACCATTAGTGACAGTTGTAACAGAGTTATTGACAACTGTCAGTTACTGTTGTAAAAATTCTTTTCGCAACAGCTAATGGCTCTTGTAAAAAACGTTTGCACTAACTGTGGAGGCTTTTTGCAACATCGGCTAACTGTTGTAATAAGTTCCTTTAACAACAATTGCTAGCAGTTATAAAAGACTCACTTACAACTGTTGCTAACTGTTGCAATTAACTTTTCAACAACTGTTACAAGGGTTGTATTATAATCTACTACAACTGAAAACTACCCATACTTTCATAGCTGATATTAAACATTAAATTTTACAGCATTACAATTAAAACAAATATTTCATAACAACGCAAACCGTTCACATTTATAACAATAAAAAACAATTCAAGTTACACCGTCCTTGAATTTTTAACTTCACTACATAACATAGCCAAATCCATAACATAGTCAAATCGTAGCCAAATCCATAACATAGTCAAATCATAGCCAAATCCATAACATAGCTAAATATAAGTACATATACGTACTAATCAAAAGAGATGTACTCCTTATGCCAAGCGACAGTCGTCCCAATTGCTTGCCCAATAGTGTAGATATCTGAAGTAGGCCGGTACAAAATAGCTTGGGGATCCACCACTGTATCAACCCAAACCTTCCAAGCATCTGTTCCTAATGGTACATGGTGCACTAAAACAGCAGGATCAGTTGATGCAATTGTTGCTTCTGCAACAACATTTCTTTGCCAACTCAATAGTTTGCACTTTCTAGAAATGACTTGTGTATTACCACCACTTGGGAGATTATTGCTACTCCGATATGACTGCAAAAGAATAACAAACAATTAAATGCAAATATAGTTATCAAACAGTGTAATAGGTTAAAAACATAATCTGCAAAATTTCATTTTGCAGCTTTCCCATTTACAAACATGGAGGCTGTCATCAAAGCAGCAAGTGCTGTTTTGATTTCAAAGGTTATTTAGTCAACAATGCACGAGCTAGTTGGTGATCATAAGATATATACCACATTGACGACTGTCTTGGATTGCGATCACAATCAACGCTTAAGGGAAAAGAAAATATCAAACACAGCTTAGTATTTCAACCATTAATTAAAAGCAGGAATTGTAGGGCAATAAACAGTAAAGTAGAGTAAGCTGTAAGCTAAAGTTTGGTCGACTATTTTATTGTTTAGACATGAAATAATTATCTGACTATGTCTCTCCCCTTGCACTCTAAATAATCTCAGCGGTTGAGCTCAAACACTGAACTTTCATGGCTGAAATCTGTTGGAAGCTAACCGTTAGCATTGGCCATGCCCCAACTTTCATCGACAGTAAAAAGGAAGGTACTCCATCTAAGTATGGTGCGGAAGATCCTAGATTTACCCAAGTAAAAAGTCCAGTAGTTGAGACAGATGTAGTATAAGACCATGCTGAGGAAGGAAAAATCAAAGGGAAAGATATAGGTGAAACCATGCATGCAAGTAGTTTGAGAGGAGTTTAACCATAGAACATGGATCTGGCCATATTTTTACGAAGAAACACCCAGTCCAAGTTCAAAATTTAATCAAAGCCGTAAGGCCACCCAATGAAGGAGTGCACAGCAAGGTGGAGAAACTTTGACATTTCTATGAACAATAATGCTAAGCTTAAGACTTAATATTTTTGAACCATTTTAAACACTTAAGGTTTATATTAAGTTCAACTGTGAAATATTCCAAGCAAAAATGGGAAGACCTCCATGTCATTTAGCATAATCCCTGGTTATTCATTTCACTTAATAATCTTTTTCAGACTCATATCTACTATCAAATTGTCAAATATGAATTAAAGTTTTTAAACATGCGCAGGCATAAGAAATTGGGCATAAGTGTTACTGATTATCTCTTTCCAGTGAGGAGTTTACAGTGCATTAACCAGATGACATGAATATATGTATTGACCACAACAAATACCATGGCATGAATATGCAATCCAAAATATGCCAGCGAGTGCATGATAACAAGTGTAGCAGTGTCTTATTGTTGTTTTCTCTTTCCTCAGTGCGTGTGTTCATATTTTAAAAAAAATACCAATACTTCACTTCAGTGCTGAAGTACTAAGGAAAAAAACTTAAAAATATTAACTTAAAACATACAAACATACTGCCTTATTCAGTACTTATCAAGGGTACTGACTATAAGTCAGGTAAATTATCCTATGTATAAGATACATGTTATCAGGAAACAGAAAATTGAATACCTTAGTATAACCATTTAGGTTAACCAAAATTTGAAATATTTGTTTTCTTTCATTACCAATTATTTTAACAATGGCATTGGGAGGCATAGAAAATACGTCAATGAAAGGCTCAGCTATTGACTAAATTTCCCGTGAAAATTTAGCAACACAAGCACCCAAAAACAGTTTAAGCATAGGAAATCAGTGGGTAAATTCGGTCATAAGGGACAAATTCAAGTCAAGCATATTCATTCTCAAAAAATGAACCAAGATAAGGATCAAGCATATTCTAATTTTGTCATAGCTTACTCCAACATCCGTTATGGAAGACATTCCTTCCTTGCCTTCAGAATAAATTTATGCTAGCCTCAGCCTTATTCTTTCACAGTTCAGCTAATCCAAGTTATGTGAAAAGAGCATTGGAGATATTAGGTCCTATGTTAATTTGTTAGATGAGACTCCATCGGCTAGAGCGAGGGAGACATCTCCTATCAGAAATGATTCAACTCATGATTTATTTATTGATACACTCGTTTAGGACGTGACTGGGCAGAACAAAACAGAATGGTGAAAAAAAGTTCTGTATGAAAACGTTCAGATTTGCTTTTGGACAAATGAATAATCCTTGGCTGGGAAAACATTTTTTCCCAACTGTATTTGCAACTGAGATGAAGAAATTTCGTACATATTGGAACACCACTAATCAAAAAAAAAAGATCAAAGATGTGTATTTATTGCAAATCGAAGTTGCATTATTTGTTACAGCAAGGATTCTTTCCTGCTGCTATTTTGTTACAGCAATAAGCAGACTCATGAGTCCGTGTTTTAAGATGTGCTTCGTGCACTCGAGATTCCTAATGACATCACATACTTAAGACTTGTCTAATACAGGTTCTTTTAAATAAAAACGTCCATTTCATCTTTTCTTTGTTGCCGCTATAAGAGCTGCAGGTATTTTTTTTTCTTTGATTCCCTTTAGTTTTATCATTTTGGTCTGTGCATTTGTCTCGTTTGAATTTCTCTTTATAAAAAAAAATCAATCCACTTTTAAATTTCCTGTAACAATCTCACGGTTTCCATACTTTAGTTTGCATTATAATTCCAGTTTTGCATTAATTGAAATTCAGTTTCCAGACTTCAATTATAAATATAAGTGCTCTTTTAGTAAAAAAAAAACCCAGTTTTGCATTACAAGTTTCCAGACTTCACAATCTCACAGTTTTGCATTACATAATTCTAGTGTGCTCATTTACCTACTGAGATCATTACTAGCCGCCCATTCAATATTTTTGTGACATTCTACTTCAAAGATGGTTTTTATTCAGTTTCAATTAAAAAAACTTCCCTTAACAGAAGAAACCATAGCTGTTGTAGTTAACAAATCTGATAGGCAACCCATACAAAACATGATAGGCTACAACATTCGAATAAGGTTGAAGTTTGGAAATATTGGTTAATCAAGTTATGTTATAAATTGACTCATAAATTTCTATTCAATGAACTAATTTATAAATCAGTGAACTAACTTATAAATCAGCGAACAAAGTTATAATTTTTTAGACAAGCATCAAATTTAATCAATGAACTACCTTATAAAACAATGAATCATGAAACCAAGTTATTCAATTCCTACAAAAACAATTCCAAAACCAGCTTTGATAGATTAATAAGTTAAAAAAAATCAAGGTTATCAACTGAATTTAAATCTATAGTCGACCAATTTAATTCTGGAAATCAACTACAGTTACCCATGGTTGCAGTCTCAGCCTTGCAGGAGGAGATGGAGCAAAACACTGGAGGTCTAGAGCTTAGGATTAGTAGCAGCAGTCACTTTTTAGTTCATCGCTGCTTTTTAATTTTCTGCGAGGGCCATAATCCTGACTTTTGAATGATGTTTCAGTCGCAGCCTAGAGCAGATGAAGGAGAGAGCACAGGAAATGGGCTGCACCTATTTTGTTTTTAGTTTTTTTTTTACTAATTGCATCTATTTTTTTTTTGTTGGGCTTTTTTGTTGCCCTGGGCCTAGGGGGGTCACTTGTACATATCACATAGAGTACAAGTTTGGTCAATATAATTGTTCCACTTACTAGCTCTAAGCTTATCCTTGTAAGCTAGGAGAGTAGTTAGTGACATTTTCGGTGCACATAGCTTGTTCCAAACCAGTTTACACTAATCCAATTTCGTACATAGGAACATTTATTATCGCAACTTGAAGTAATAAATGAAAAAGAATATATCACAGCACATCTATTATCCCAACTTGAACGAATCTATTAAGAAAATTTGTTTGAAGTGCAAAATTAAATAGCCTACATTTTAAATTTTGTATATGTTCAATATCAGACCATTGAATAATCAAGTAGTCGAAAAATATAGCAAAGCTCAACAATCAATTAATATTTTAAAATAGATACAGAAAGAAATCCAGTTTTAGTTTGCATACTTTAGTTTGCAATCCAGAAATATAATAGATACAGAAAAAAAATCAATCCACTTTTAAATTTCCTGTAACAATCTCAGTCTCACGGTTTCCATACTTTAGTTTGCATTAATTCAAATTCTTTTTACAGACTTCAATTATAAATTTCAGTGTTTTTTTAGTAAAAAAAAAACAGTTTTGCATTACAAGTTTCCAGACTTCACAATCTCACAGTTTTGCATTACAAAATTCAAGTGTGCTCATTTACCTAATGAGATCATTACTAGCAAAGCTCAATAATCAATTAATATTTTAAAATAGATACAGAAATAAATCCAGTTTTAGTTTTCATACTTTAGTTTGCAATCCAGAAATAAAATAGATACAGAAAAAAAAAACAATCCACTTTTAAATTTCCTGTAACAATCTCATAGTCTCACGGTTTCCATACTTTAGTTTGCATTATAATTCCAGTTTTGCATTAATTCAAATTCAGTTTACAGACTTCAATTATAAATTTCAGTGCTCTTTTAGTAATAAAAAAAAACCAGTTTTGCATTACAAGTTTCCAGACTTTACAATCTCACAGTTTTCCATTACAAAATTCAAGTGTGATCATTTACCTTCTGAGATCATTACTAGCCACCCATTCAATATTTTTTGTGACATTCTACTTCAAAGATGGTTTTTATTCAGTTTCAATTAAAAAAACTTCCCTTTACAGAAGAAACCATAGTTGTAGTAGTTAACAAATCTGATAGGCAACCCATACAAAACATGATAGGCTACAACATCCGAATAAGGTTGAAGTTTGGAAATATTGGTTAATCAAGTTATGTTATAAATTGACTCATAAATTTCTAATCAATGAACTAATTTATAAATCAGTGAACTAACTTATAAATCAGCGAACAAACTTATAATTTTTTAGACAAGCATCAAATTTAATCAATGAACTACCTTATCAAACAATGAATCATGAAACCAAGTTATTCAATTCCTACAAAAACAATTTCAAAACCAGTTTTGATCGATTAATAAGTTAAAAAAAAATCAAGGTTATCAACTGAATTTAGACATTAATTATTTACGCATTCACCATTTAGTGACTATAATAGACTTTTAACTTACACTAAGTGCTCATTCCTTGAAAATTAGACATTAATTCTAACTTACACTAAGTGCTCATGTTTCTTGCAATTTTAGAACTATTCATTCGCAACTTCGTTACAAATAATAGCAGCAGGAAAGGATCCTTGCTGTAACAATTATTGTAACAAATAAAGGACAGGATCCATGCTTACCCTAAAATCAAAATTGACAGCGGACGTTCCCCAATTATCAACACAACCGACGAAATTAGAAGTGCAGATGCTATTTAAAATACTACAAGAGAAAACTAATTTTACCCAGAAAAGATCTTCAAATTACGGCAATTCCTCACGAAGAAACCAGAAACGCGTCCTTTCCAATCGCAGCGACCAGTTGTTGAAGGAGATCTGACGATTCGATTAGGGTTTCTACGGTTGTTGAAGGAGATCTGACGATTCGACTAGGGTTTCTACGATTGTTGAAGGAGATCTGACGATTCGACTTGGGTTTCTACGGTTGTTGAAGGAGATCTGAGACTTGGGTTTCTACGGTTGTTGATGGAGGTCCGATGGAAATCAAGAGATTGGATTAGGGATTCGGGAAAGCGACGGTGGTTGTGGATGAAGAAGACAGAGCGAAATATTACGGTTGGGATATTAGGAATTTCGTGAAAGCGCGGCCTGAAAATGTGTTGAGCCTTACTTCTAATATTTTATAATTTTTTAAGTCAGGAAACCAAAAAACACTGACGTAAGTATTACAACACCATAAAACAGTGATTATAGATGGATATTCACAACTGTATATGAACCGGCAGTTATTACAGATTTATGTTACAACTGCTACGTAAATACAGTTGTTAAAACCGTATTTTAATATGTTCAATTTTGTTATACAGTATCTATCACAACTGTTATTTTATGCGAGTTGTGAATGAACAGTTGTAATATGGTTATTTTGTTGTAGTGAACAAAACAATAAAATTGATAACTTTGTTTTGTCGACAATTTTATTTCAACAAAATAATAAAAATGATAACTTTGGTTTGTCGACAATTCTATTTCAACAAAACAATAAAAATGATAATTTTTGTTTTGTTGATAATTCTATTGCAACAAAACAATAAAAATGATAACTTAGTTTTGTCGACAATTCTATTTCAACAAAATAATAAAAATGATAACTTTGTTTTGTTGACAATTCTATTTCAACAAAACAATAAAAATGATAACTTTGGTTTGTCGACAATTCTATTTTAACAAAACAATAAAAATGATATCTTTGTTTCGTCAACAATTCTATTTCAACAAAACAATAAAAATGATTCTTTTATTTTGTTGACAATTCTATTTCAACAAAACAAATAAAAACGATTCTTTTATTTTGTTGACAATTCCATTTCAACAAAACAAATAAAAATGATTCTTTTATTTGTTGACAATTCTATTTCATCAAAACACATAAAATGATTCTTTTATTTTGTTGACAATTCTATTTCAATAAACAAATAAAAATGATAAATTTTGTTTTGTTGACAATTTTATTTCAACAAAAATGATATTTTTGTTTTGACAATTTATATTTCAACAAAAATGTTATTTTTGTTTTGACAATTTTATTTCAACAAAAATGTTATTTTTGTTTTGACAATTTTATTTTAACAAAAATGTTACTTTTGTTTTGACAATTTTATTTCAATAAAAATGTTATTTTTATTTTGACAAATTTCTATTTCAACACAATAATCCACCAAATCAACAGATCAACATAACAGCATCAATCAACCCAAATCAAATCACGTATAACAACAAACTGAAATTAACATCGTATTTGTTGAAATTTCTAAACACGATAATAATTAAATTTTAATTATTTAAAAATCAATCTCATAGTGATTCTGAATTATGTATAATTCAGAATTGAATTTGCCCCAAATTCTGATTTGCTCCAAATTTGTTCTAGTCTGTTCTGAAATGTAGATCTCGAATTTACGATCCCAATGGTTCTGAATTTGTCCAATTCTGTATTCGTATGACTAAGATATGAATTTATTTGTGTAAATAATATTTTTAAATTAGTTAATTAAATAATTAAATTAGAATTTACCCTTCTTCCTCCTTTCAGAAACAAAGCCATCGGTTTTTATACTTCGTTCAATCCTAGGTCAAGATTTTCCGTCTAAACCACGGAGCTTCGTCACAATCAGATGCCACCACGTCGAAGAGGAGCAGGTGGTGCACCAGGGCCCCCCCAAGCGGTAGCGTGCGATCGTGGGTAGGGGGTACAGCAGCGCTCGAAGCGGTGGAACTTCCCGGGTCCGGTTCTCCTCCAATATGCGACTACATATTACAAAATCCGTATGGATCTGAAGCTTGTGAGGTGTTCTACAATAATGTCAAAAGGAGGAGGGGATTTTATAGTGTGGATCGAAAGAAATTAATGGTGGAAGGGGGGAGCATTTCTGGCCATGGGAAAGAAGATGGCGGCGACTTGTATATTGAAATTAGGGTTAGGTCAAATCATATTTATAATATTATTAAATCTCTTAATGTTTAGTTAAAGGCCATTAACACTTAACAGCTCCAAATTCAGCCCAACGAGAGTTGCCCCTACCTAAATATCCTCCTTCTGGACACAATGGGCTAGGTCTCGTCAGCCCGTTTGATCATTTTCAGCTTGTTTTCTTCAAATTAAAATATAAATCATTTAATTATTTAATTTGGTCATACATTTAAATTCACCGGGGCCACATACGGACTCCGAAAATTCCCGAAAAATAAATCTAGCTATGTTTTGACGATACGGTCCTAAGGAAATTAATTTCGTCGAATTTGGAGACCATTTGAAAAATGGCCTTTTAACGGTCGATCAAATTCAAGAGAAATTATCGAACACAGTTTAATTTACCATGCTCACATATTAATTTCAAAAATTATGGAAAATTAAATTTAGCAATAATTTGACATTCCGGATCCAATAAAAAATGGTTTCGTCGAAAACGGAGATCATTTGTAAAATGACTATTTTTGATAGCTTTAGTATTATTTAAAAATGGAATTTTTAAATTCTGGCACATTTTCGAAGAAAATTCCTTAAAATAAAAATTTTAAATTGGTTATGATTTTCCGGGATGTTTCAATCTCCTCCACTTAAAAACTTTTCGCCCCCGAAAAGAAACAATAGTAAAGTAGGAAACAAAACAGAAAATGCAAAATACTGTAAATGTATCTCAACACAAGGGCTACTTGGAGATATCCACTCTGCACTTGGGATAAGCTTGTTTTATGTTATCCTCAGTCTCCTATGTACAGTCTCTCGGATCCCCGCTCCACTGCACTTTGACTAAGAGGATCCTCATGTTCCTCAGAATTCTGGCTTCTTTGCCAACAATTTTCACTGGCTCCCTTCTTACTGCTAAGCTCGAGGTAATCTCCAAATCTTGTTGTGCTTCTTCCTCCACAATCAAGTCTGGATCATGTACATGCTTTCGGAGTTGAGACACATGGAATACGTCATGCACCACTGGTAACCAGTCAGGCAATTGAACCCTATAAGCGAGAGTTCCAATTCTTTCGAGAATAGGAAATGGACCAATGAATCTCGGTGCCGACTTCCCAGTTTTTCCGAAGTGAACTACTCCCCTCAATGGGAGAACCCTCAAGTACATATAATCGCCAACAGCGAATTCTAAATCCCTTCTTCGTGAGTCTGCATAGCTCTTCTGTCGGCTTTGAGCAGTCTGAAGTTGCTTCTTAATGAAATCAAATTTATCTGAAGCTTCACGAACCATGTCAGGACCCAATACTGACCGATTGCCTGGTTCCTCCCAACATGCGGGAGATCTACATGGCCTGCCATATAATGCTTCAAATGGCGACATCTGCAAGCTTTCTTGGTAAATGTTATTATAAGAGAAATCAACCAAATGCAAGTGATATTCCCATGACCCGCCAAAATAAAGGATGCATACTCGCAACAAGACTTCTAGTATACGGTTACCCTCTCAGTCTGGCCATATGTATGAGGATGATAAGCGGTGCTCAGATTCAACTTTGTCCCTAGCTCTTCTTGGAATGCTTCCTAGAATTAGAAAATGTCGGATCACGATCACTAACAATGCTACTGGGAACTCCATGTAGTCTGACAATCTTTCTGAAGTAAAGTTGTGCCAGACTTCGAGCTGTTCTATTAGATCGGACATGAATAAAATGGACGGTATCGAGAAATAATCAACAATCACCCATATACTATCATTGCCTTTCCTAGTCTGCGGCAAGCCATCAATGAAATCCATAGAAATTTGATCCCACTTCCAACATGGGACCTCTAGCGGTTGCAACAACCCTGCGAGCTTCTATTGATCGCTTTTGACTTATTGACAAGTGGAACATCTGCTAACATATATGGAAATGTCTCTTTTCATCGCCTTCCACCAGAATGTGCTCTTAAGATCGTGATACATCTTACTTACACCTGGATGGATGCTAAGTATAGATTTGTGACATTCATCCATAACTTCTCTTTTTGTCTCAGGAATATCTGGCACACAGATTCACCCTTGCAATCTAAGAGTCCCCTTGCTGTCAATTTGGAAGCTTGAAGCTTCGCCCTTTCGAACTCGCTCGCTAATCATCTGAATAAACTTATCGTCTTTTTGAAGAGCAGAGATCTTATCAATTAATGATGGCGTAATGATAAGATTGGCGATGACCGCATTCTTCCTGCTGAGCGCATCGGCTACAACATTGGCTTTCCCTGGAGTATACAAGATGTCCAGATCATAGGCTGCAAAAAATTCTAACCAACGTTGTTGCCTCAAATTCAAGTCCTTTTGGGTGAATAGATACTTCAAGGATTTATGATCTGTATATAATTCGAACTTCTCACCCAAAAGATAGTGCCTCCATATCTTTAAAGCAAACACGATGGCCAACAACTTAAGATCATGGGTGGGGTATCTCTTCTCATGAGGCTTCAACTGACGGCTAGCATAAGCAACTACTTTGCCTCTTTGCATTAACACCTCGCCAATACCTTCAATAGAAGCATCAGTGAGACTATCAAATCTTGATTGCCATCAATAATGGTCAACACGGGAGTAGTGGTCAACCTCAATTTCAGCTCTTGGAAAGTTGTCTCATATTCAGGTGTCCAATTAAAATTTGTATGCTTTTTGGTCAGCTTTGTCAATCGACAAGATAGTTTCGAAAAATCTTTAACGAATTTCCGATAATATCCAGCCAATCCTAGGAAACTTCTAACTTCAGTAAGAGTACTAGGCTGCTTCCAATCTCGAATGGCTGAGATTTTGCCTGGGTCTACTGAAATTCTTTTCTTCGATACAACATGACCGATGAACTTCACTTCTTCTTGCCAGATTTTGCATTTAGAGAATTTCTCTTTCAATACATTCTTTCTCAGAATTTCCAAAACTTCTTTCAGATGCTTTTCATGCTCAGTAGTGGACTTAGAGAAGATTAAGATGTCATCGATGAAAACTATCACAAATTTATTCAAGACATCATGGAATACTATGTTCATCAGATCTTACAAAGTTAGCAGGAGCGTTACATAAGCCGAACGACATTACTAACCATTCATAGAATAAGTCTGGCCCTCTGAAAGCTGTCAAAGGAACACATTCTTCGGCAATGCGCAATTGATGGAAGCCTGTAGCTAGGTCCATTCTAGAGAACACTTGAGCTCCATTCAAGCAATCTAATAAATCATCAATACGCAGCAATGGATATTTGTTCTTCAGTGTCTGCTTATTGAGGTCACAGTAGTCCACAGATATTCTGAGAGTACCGTCTGACTTTGGGACAAACATCACTGCTGCACCCAAATTTGAGAAGCTAGGCCTGATCAGGCCTTTCCACAAAAGCTGTTTAGTTTGATTGCTCAGCTCTTCTTTCTCTTTCAGCGTCATTCTCCGAATAGGATGCACAACTGGCCTTGCATTTGGAGCTAGATCGATCCTGAAGTCGATTTCTCTTCGCGGAGGTATGCTATCAACTTCTTCAAACACATCCGCATAATCTTTGACAACAGGAATATTCTCTATAGAAGTAGGAGTGACTTATAGCGAAGACCATAATTCTTTTCTATTAGTTGCTGAGCTATGGCATGGTACAACAATAATATCTGTAAATTTGGTTTAATTTTTACTATTCTTTCAGCGCATAATACCTCAGCCTCATACTTTGTTAGCCAATCCAGTCCATGTATGATATCATATCCGGAAAAACTCATAACGATCAAGTCAAAAGGGAACTGGAAATAAGAATAAGAAACATGCACTTTACAATATAGACCGAGAATAAGAGAACCTCCTATCGGATTATGGACCCTAATCGATTCTTTAAGATTTCTTAGTTTAATTTTTAAATTGTGTCACTAGAAATGAAACTTCGTGATGCACCAGTGTCAAACAATACGGTAACAGGAATATTCTTAATAGTAAGGGTACCTCCCAAGACATCTGGTTTACCTGCTCCTTCGGAAGAAGCTGGTGCACTAGCTCCATCATATACGTGAGCCACTTGAGAAATCTTCAGCAATGGACAGTTTGGCTTGATATGCCCGTTCTTATGACAATTGTAGAACTCCCTCTGATCATGAGAACTCTGACTAGGCCCTGACTCATTCCTCCTTGGCATTTTTGGAGCTCTGCATTCTAACCATAGTGTCCCATCTTCTGGCAGTTAAAGCACCTGACTTTGGCTTTTTTACTTCCTTGAGGCTTGGCGGCTGCAGAGTTGCTCGCCTCTGGCTTCTTATCGGACTGCTTTCTTTTATTAGTTTGATTCTTCTCCTGATCCTGCTGAGAATTCTTGTCATTTTCTTCATATCGACAGGCCATCTCAATCATCTTGTTAAATGGAAGCTCAATATGTGTTGTCACCCTGTTAAGACGCTTCCTTAAAAGGCTATTAATGAACCTCTTATTCTTCTGGAATGGGTCCTGAATTAATTCAGGTTCATATCTTGAAAGCTCCTCTGATTTCCGCACATACTCAGAGATGGTCTTATCTCCTTGTTGTAGGTTAGCAAACTCATCGTGAAGACGCTCGATTTCTTGCCGAGAAATGAATTCTCATTAAAAAGATCTCTGAATTTTGCCCATGTCATATCAGCATCGATACCACCAGTCGTGGCTGATTTGGTCCATATCTGAGCCTCATCCTGCAGCAGCCACGATGCCATGAATAGCTTACGGTGGTCTTCAAGTTCCAAGCCTTCAAATATCTTCTCACATGTCTGGAGCCATGCCTGAGCTTCCGTCACTGTTTCTCGGCCTGTGAACGGCACGCCACTCAAATTTCTTAGCTACCCTGTCTAAGTCAAAAGGCTGCGGGGGTGGAGATGTTGGTACTACTGTCTCTGGATTGGGCTGGTCCTGGGCAGTGGGGGTTTCACCCCTTCCCTGTCCTCTGGCTCCACCTCTACCTCTGGCTCCAGTTCTTGTACTCATTTTCAGTCAGTTCTGTACCATCAAGGAAAGAGTTAGACCAACATAAATGGTAGTTTTAAAGGAAAGGTAAAAGTAAAGGACATATGGGAAAATGATGATGTAATGACTGATTATGATGTGCTATTCTACTATGCTCATTCTAGGACATTACTAAGCCTATCTCTAATAAGGTACTCGCCATAGAATACTGCTGATTCTGTCTAGACGAATTGTTTTAAATATGTTATACTCTAAAACTAAGGTTAACCATTAGCTCCGATACCAACTGTGATAACCCCGAACTCCCGTAGTACAAAAGCAAGGGTAATCATTGGAATATAACACATTTATAACAGCAACAGATCTCAGATAACAGAATAACAAATAAATCATAGTAGCGGAAAATAGAAATGTCATAAACATCACAACATCAGAACATCAGAGTGGCATAGATACAGGATATAAATCAGCATATGAAAGTCTCAACGAATAGAAATAGGTCTAAAACACCATCAAGTACAATGTAACACGTCGAAATTTTAACGATGCTAAAGATGATGAATTAAAGAATAATTAGTGTGAAATACACTACTTACAATGAACTTAAGGAAAACTTAATTAAATATTCAGAATTGGGTAAAACGGACTACGCCATTGCGTTCGTCTTGAAATTCTGGTCAAGATAGACATTTGGTTTGCGTAAATCGGACACCGTATGAAGAAGTTATTAAGGTTTGAAGTTTATATGCCTATAAGAAAGATATATATACATATAAATTCAAAAATCAACAAAACCAGAAATCCGACGCGCAAATCGAGGAAGGGCCAACATTTTGAAGTCGACCCGAGACCTTGCTGGGTTGACCTAGGGGTCGACTCAGGCTCATGAGGGTCGACCTCGGGGTCGACCTAGGGGTTGACACCCATGAAGGGGGGTCGACCCACCTGAAGGGGGGTCAACCTACCTGTGGCTCTGGAAACTTCTTTTCTGAACCTGGACGATTTTGGAGCTAGATTCATGAACCATAGGCTATATAAAGGACCCTAGTCCTAGGTTTTATTTATCTAAATACTGATGGCGAAGCTCTGCTCCAATGAAAATTAAAATGGTCTTTCTTCTTCTAAATCAATTCAAAGATGATATACATATTTGAAGATTTCTACAACAAATTCAGCGATGGCTATAACAAGTTATTCAACATGTTCTTCGCAGTAAATTGGATCCATTTCCTTAGATCTATTCACTGTGAGTTCATGTTATTTTTAGATCTGAATATTTAAATAGTAATCTTGATATGTATATAAAAATTGGATCCTGAATCGGTGCCTAATCAGTTCTATTATGACATAATTATCAGATCTGCTTTTATATGTTCATATCGCCGCCATGTTAAATCTTGTCATAATATGCCTATTCAGTTTATGCCTATTTGTATTAGTTTATTATTGATTCGTTATTATTCCTATTCTTGATTCTCTTATCTCCCTCTTTTTCCCTTTTTATTTTTATATAGCCAGGTTACCTTCGAGCCTAGGCTTAATGCTGAAAAATGTGAACTTGCGAAATTGGGAATAATGGGGAAAGACATAATTTGGGGCATAATTGATATTGGAAAATATGGATCTAAATTTGGGCATAAATTTGGAAATATACGAATATGGGTTTGGGGGCATATGTCTTGTTGGATAATATGAATTTAGGCACGCATTGGAATAAATGTAAATATGGAATTGAGCATAAAATGGGACATGCCAAAATATTGATTTGGCACATAAATTGGAACATATGCGAATATGAATTTTTGGCATAAATTGGAAAATATGTGGGTTTGGGTTTGTGCATAATACACACACACACACATATATATATATATGCCTTGATTTATGACATGGGAAAAAGGAGTGTATGGTGTATAATTAAAAGATGAATTGAAAAGGGGCATAAAAGTCTATAATTTGAATAATGAATTGGGCATATAATTAAATATGGATAAAAAGAGAAATAATCACCTATAATGACATGGATAGATTTGGATAAAAATGGAATGTCTAGTAATTACAGTTAGGAATTGTAATTGCACTTATGACACGAGGTTAGGTTGCATTAGTGGTGGAAGTCTGCCCGGACCCGACCGCCATATCCAGCAACCACTAATGTTGAACCTAATGTGAGAGGTCTAAGTGTGCAAACAAAAATCGGGCTAAGACAAGAGGTTAGACCCAACTGTGGAATAAGACTTCCCAGACCCGACTGGCATATCCAGCGTCCACACGTTGTAGGCCTAATGTGGAAGGTCTAGCCCATTATAACCATAATTGGATATGGTAATGAATTGGACTACTTGACCTAATTTAATCCATAAGGATTGTATGATTATGAACTTAAGTTAGGGTTAAGTAAAATTGGATGGGTAGTGGGTGGGTTAAGTAAAACAGAGGGGGTGGGTAATATTTACATATAGGCCCACAAACTTAACTCCATAAGGTTATGTAATTAAAGACACCTAGTGGTATACATAACCGGTGGAAAATATAATAAAGTTATGTAATTAAAGACACCCTTGTAGGGTAAGCATAACTTGTAGAAATGATAGAATTAGATATGCATAATAATCTGCTAAGTAAACAACAATAAGTTGTAGACAGTGTAAATTGAATTTATGATTAAATGAGAAAGAATGAGGAAAACGTGTAAAATAAATAAGTTATATTTAATCATAAATGGTAAGTGACATGTTAATTAGGAAACATGTGAATTGACATATACTAAGGAGAACATGTTATTGTAATGATGTAACCAAGCAAGAATATAAATTAGATTGAAGGTTACAGACCTTGGGCCATAATCTAAAAAATAACATGTTGTGGGCTTATTAATAAACTTAAATGGATTAAGTTATATGACTGAAATTAATAAGCAAGAGAAACTTAGTAATTTGAATAAGAATTCAATATGAATGGGAATAACAAAGTTAAATGGAAACCCAGTGAGGTAAGGGAAGCGTGTAAAAGAATGTTTAGAAATAGGGTCTAACAACATATTAAAGAAAGGCGCTTGGACCGCACGTTTGAGGATAAATAACCCAACGGGGTAGATCATCAAGGTGTTATAAGACACGAGGGGAGCGCACATTCATCTGATTGTTATGACGGCTCCAAAGGAATGGGATGGCGAAGCACGCGGCTTCTTGAAGTATGTAAGGTGCTCTTAGTAGTCTTCTGTGTGGTGACAAATGTCTTAGGCTGTACTCGCAGAGGTTGGGTCTGCGCGTAACTACTAGGTGGGTGGGCCTTGACTGCAGATTTAGCTATGCAGTCAAAATGTTGTGACGAGGTGACACTAGGGTGATTCGACGGTTGCCTCACGAGGAGGTAGAGAGGGTCACGACCAACAAGGATAGTAGATCAACGGATATCCGTCATCGGCAGCCAGGGGGATGCGAAAAGACTAGAGCTAAACCCAAGATGTCATTTCACCTTTAACTGCCGAGGTACAAGGTTGAGGGTAGACGCCACATGGATGTTTAGATTGGTTGTTATTAGGGGCGGTCGTTTAGCTCTGTAGTCTTTACTAGTTGAGGGATGGGCCGAGGTGGGGCCATAGCCACCATGAAAAAGAGAGTCGAGGAATATCTGTATTTGAAGGCACTTAAAGGCGGCCTGTACAGATATGGAAAAGCTCCTGGCCGGGTTCTGTGTTTCTTGTTTAGCCCTGCCACAGAACTCGGTGCACATTAGAGATGTGCGATTGAGGCATCGAGCTACAATTACAGTACATACGTGGGACAGTCTAGATACATGCATATCTGCTCTGGGTAGGATGGTGGCAGTTCATACGCTTACTTAGCATAGTAATGATAGATATATGCGGAACGAAACATTTTATATAGAGATCCGTACATCACTCCAGCGTAGGATGAGGGACTGCATTCACTACGGTGGAGACCGTGCGAGTGGGGTACCATGGGGTGTATCTCAATATTGAGAGATAGCTACATATACTGTATTAGGTGAATCCATGGAAAAGTAACTGGGTACAATGCGCGTATAAGTCTTGAGTGCTATTAACCCAAGTAACCTAATAACCAAGAAAATGTAATGGAACAGTATTGGTAGGGATCATTCTATTCTGATATACTAGTATCTGCTTGGAGCAGAGAAATGTATTTAAGAAGCGCAATATATCTTGTTCATCTTATCTTACTCAGTTCACACTTGTAATTGTTACTGTTATCTTGTTCTTCCAGTTTTATATACCTGCCATGATACTTTTATTTATTTATATTTAAAAGTAACTGACTTGCCAGACTTTATGTCTGATCCTTTTTGTTTCCTCTTCTCTGTAACGGCCCGGAAAATTCAATGCACGAATTTTCGACCCAATTACATCCCGTGTCCAAACTCGAGTACCGAACATCCAGAAAGTTAATAGAAAGAATATAGAGGGTGAGATAAGAAAGAAATATTAGAATAGAAGAAATAAGAAGGATAAACACATCAGCATCAGAGTCTCACATCGCAGTGGGTAAATATAATATAGAAATAGATCTTTATTGAAAACTTGAAATAATAGTTACAATCAGAGTACATCATTCAAGACCATCTGGACAGTTATAACAACCTGTCCTCAAATACAACACACAGCGGAATATATTAGATAAAATCATCGGTCTGAACTCCTTCAGCACGTCTTCAGTACTTCGTGTTAACCAATAACCTGAACCTGTACAACCCGGTCTAACCCGAGCATTTCAAATACCGGGTCAGTCTGGTGGACCAGAGTGAGAAAAACTCGCACAGTTTAAGGTGAATCATCCAGCTTGATTTTAAAGTTCAAAAAATCTTTTCGAAAGAAAAAGATAACCGTAAGACCAAATCCATACATAAACACGGACGGTTTTTACCTTACGATAACCCAAAACATTTTTGAAAACGATATTTATCTGATATTATAATTATGTGTAAATACAAATAGATATCAATCTAGTAGAGCGCTTGCATCTCGCGCTCTACATATATAGTATACAATCAAAACTGCGGGCTCTTATTGGAGATTACATTCCGACTATGACAAGGTATGGGACCACCTGCCGATCATGTATCTCTAGAGACGAATACACTGGGTTCAACAAGAACGTCTTGCAACCCGGCTCATACATGACCGACCACTCATTTCTCTTTAGTGTATCGAATATATTGTTACCTCACGGCTGCGCAGCTACCATTTCCCGGGAGATACAGAAATGAAAGAAGTAACAAATTGAATATTCTCTAGATGGTGTCAATATATCTTAATGGGTGCGACCCACATAGCCATGCTGCCTGCCCGATTTTTGTCATTTCCTGGTTGATGAGGCTTGAGGTTAAAATCTCTTTTGAACATTTGGCCACCATTCACTTTGAACTCCATACACGTTGTCCTGGGACTGGACAAACCGAAGGTACCCTCCTACCACATCCTAGGAATCGCCCTATAGATTGGTAGCGAGTGGTCCTTGCAATCCATAGACTCCAACCACGACAGAATCACAGTTTATCTCTAGTTGCAAGTCAGAGAATTTTATTAATTCTTCCGCTTATGAAGATCCACGGTCTTCAGTGCTCCAATTCGATCATCATCTTGATATCTTCAATATTAGCGTATTTGTTGGTCGGAATGGTTTTCGAATATAAATTCGATCCCGGTCTTTCCGTTCCAACAATCGTATAGGTCAGACTTTGATAGTCGGTTATTTAACTATCAAAATAAACAATCATTCAACCATGAAAATAAAATGAGTTCCCTGGTTCCGTACTGATCACCACTTGGCCCTTTTTAATATTTCCATTTGTTTACCAAAACCCTTTAAATATACTAATATTTGGAACAAAACTTTTTATATCTTATTTCAAAAATACCATTATATTCAAAATCATTTTTATTCAACTTAAAACATTTCCACTTTATTTTATAATACCATTTATCAAAATTCAAACTTTATTTCTCTCGACCATTCTCGTCTCTAAACTAATATCATTCTTGGATAATCATGAAGTCGTTCAAGTTGGGGTATTTTATTACCTCTCAGACCTTGAGTCAACAACATTCTTATCTTCAGAATGGATAGGATTTTATCAACGAAATCTTATTTCAAAGATATTCCCCATATTCCATTCACCATTCGATTCAAAACATAGTTTTAATACCACGCTTTCTTTTAGAAATCCCATTTCAATCTTAACGCGTTTACTTAATTTTCAGTAAACTATTATTAACCTCCTTTATTAACTTCATAGTCTTTGAAACATTCTATACACATCTTAATTCCCCTATTAAATATCGCGAATTTAAATCGCATCTTAATAACTTACTCGTCTCATCATTTTGAATTCAGACTTGTGTTTCTATTTCCATCCCATACCTTTATCAGTCCCTAACCGTAAATTAGTAAGAAAGGGATTCTCTAAATATCAACCCCGAAGGCCGAAGCCAACATCAGATCAATATTCAGAAAGTCATTCAACTCAACCGATTTCCCGTTAGGTTCAAATTCTTAATTTCACATCTTGGGTTCTTATTTCATTCACAAACCATTTCTGAAAGACTTGTTCCCCAATATTCAATAAACATGGGTTTTATAACAACTTCGTTCAACTTGGATTTTATAAAACCCGATTCAATATAATTCCAATTTAAAAACTTCAATTTGACATAAGTTGTGTTACTACTAATATGACTTGCTTTAAACTTCATTTAATTATAAATATGACTTATATTTTTATAAATTTCCATTACATTTTAAATCCCAAGATTTACAATTTGGATTATTATTATTAAGTAAATAATAATCAAATATCAGCATTTATTAAAAATAAATATGGTTTACTTCTCCATTAACATCTTCATTAAATTAGTAAACTAATTTAATATTCAAATTTGTCAACTCAGATGAGTCGATCAATTCGAACATGATTAATTCGTTAATCAATTCCAATTTGTCTTTCCATTTAAATTAATTAAAAATATACTTAATTTAAATAAATCTCATTTACTTTGATTATTATTAAGTAAATAATAATCACTTTCAATATATTTCCATTTCAAAATAATATAATTTAAAATCCATTCTCAATTATAAACAACATTTATAAATTCATTTTATCAGTTCTTCTGACGGAAAATCATTTCTTATAAAGAAAGTGTATATTTGGGGCCAACTGCTTTTGATTCCTCAACCAATATTACTCATTGGTTAATGACAGACAAATGTCGAATTTAGATTCAACGAATCACTAATCAATTCAATAATTCAATCATATTCACCAATCAGTTCATGTGATGATAATGTAAACAATAAACTTGATGATAACATGAATAATCAATTCAACTGGTCGACTAATAATAATAATTCAAGCATCAAATTTAATATTATACGTTTATATTATTATAAACGTAACCAACAAGGTATGTCACCTCGTTTGGAATCAATAGTTAAAAATAACGATTGGGTACGATTATATTAAACGAGCGTTTAATTTAAATCGGTCACATAAAATATTCAGCATATGTTTAAACAATCAACAAATCAATCAATAACTAGCAACCATAGCATACAAACAACAAACCCGGCTTATAATAAATATAAGTGGGATAACTGAGTGAGTTAAACTCACCTTGTGTTTCCATTCCTTGTCAAGACGGTTTGTTTCATTTACCATCAACTCTGTCCAAATCAGTGTTATCTGATACGGTTCCAATGCTCCTTATTCGGTCCGATTCTGATAATAAATGAGAACGTTACAAAATTTATACGCTCATGGCGTTTAATAAAACTTTAATTACGTGTTTATTTATGTCATTAAATAAATCGCGCATTTTTAAATCTTAATTATAGTTTAAATTGCTTTATTATCACTACGCCATAGATGACCTATCGCAACGAAAACCCATGGTGTTGCTAGCTACAATGTTGCCATTGCTATGATGTTTTTTGTCTATTGCAACGCACGTTTCAATGTGTTACCATAGATATCAACATGTGTTGCAGTAGCCACGTGAATAAAATTAGTAATCCGCGTCAACAATATCCAACGGTCCAGATTAGTGATCCACATCAATCTAATTTCCTTCACCACAGCAGCGATCTTTTACCCAAATTTTCATTTTCCCGCTGTAAAATAATTCGCGTTGTCTTCACTTGAGAAAATTGACCGAACTATCTTTCCCTAAATTTTCATTTTACCGCTAAAAAATAATAAAATAATTATCGTTGTTTTCACTTTTCCACTTTCAACCCTAAATCGTTCGAACCCTAAACTAAAATCCCAATTCATATCGCAGGGAATCCCAATTCTTGTTGCCCTTCTTCTTCCCTAAATTCGCCTTCCTCTCAAAAAAACCTCTTCTTCCTTCTCCTATCATTTTAGTTATCACTGCAGCAAAATTCGACGAGGCAACCACTAATTACGTTGTTCGCTACCAAATAAAGATCCGATTTTGCATGAAATTGCTTCGCTGTTGATCTACTTTCATTACCCTAAGGTACTGTAAACGAATTTTTTGATCTTAACTTACCTTTTTTCGATGATCCATAGTGTTGTACTTCGTCAGTCTGTACATTCATTTTTTAGGCTAATCTGTTTTAGGCTTAACATGAAGGGATTCCCTAGCCATTTAAGTCTTTTTTTCCTCAAACCTACATCGTTAAATATGTTGTTTCACAAAAGTACTTCTTTGGGTTGTGCCTATCATTCCACCTTGTGAGCACAAGTAGAAATCGTAATTCTTTGGGTGTTAGATTTTGTTGTCCACCATACTGCCTGGTGGAACATTGTCCGGGGAATGGAGGTAGAATGTGACAATGCTTTTGAGCACAAAAGTTCGCCGGATAATGTTCCACTCGGCACTATGGGACAATGCCAAATTCAGAGAGGCACTTTCGCTCCCAAGGCCCTTAATCGTAAGTGTTTGTTTATTTAGCCTTGTTAGATGTCATATAGTACACAGTGCATTTATCATATCCACATTTATGCAATCTTTGTTGGTACTTATAAGAGTACACGTCAGTCACAAATTTGTTTTATGTTGATGTTTCAGGAATGTAATTGATGTTTCAGGACTGCGGATATCACTGAATATTGCATGATGCGGACATCAATTTCAACTTCAAATTCGTCAACAGCGGCTGCGAGAAAGAACTGCCACCACAATATCCCAGCAAAGTTGAGGACTGTAAAGGTGGGGTCGAATGCGGGGAAGAAGTTTTTTGGTTGCTCCATGTGGCCGGTAAGTATAAATTAGGTTTTTTTTTTGGTTGCGGATTTTACTCGAGAATTTAATGTATGTGCAGATTGGCGATTGCGGGTATTTTATGTGGCATGACGAAGTGTACGAAATCAACAACAATTCTGAATTGGATGATACTAGTGTTAAATTGATGGAAAAAGAAAAGACTATATTGCAATTGCTCATGGAAAAGAAGACAATTGAAGAAAAGCTGCAGAAGAAAAAGCAAAAGAGGGTAAAAGCCGATGAATTGGTGGCAGATTTGAAGGAAGAGTTGGCCCTAATGCGCATTGACTGTGGAAAACACGAGACAGGAGAAAAATTCTTTGCAAAAGCTTTAGCTATATCTTGGATCATGTTTGGAGTTCTTTTGTGTGTTGTTATGGCAATGTAGAGCAGTGAAGTAACATGAAATAGCATGCATGGGCAGTTTTCAGGTATAATTTTAAGTTTTTCCACATTCTAGATTAGTGATAATTTTTGCCACATTGCAGATTGGTATGCACTTGTATACACATTGTTTAGATCAGTATACACTTGTATACACATTGATCAGTTATGTCACTCAGTTATGTTTTAGATCAGTACACTTGTATCCACATTGTTTAGATCAGTTATGTAACTCACACATTGTTTAGATCAGTACACTTTTATACACATTGTTTAGATCAGTATACTATGTTATACTGATGCAAATGGAATTCAGTTATGAAACTCAGTTTGTGCTGAAAGGAAACTCAGTTATACTATGACCATACTTTGTGCTGAAATGCAATTCAGGCATGCATACCTCTTATTTTGTGCTGAAATGCAACTTATGTATGCAGGTGAAGGAGGCAGTGATGAGGATTTTCAAGAACTTTTGTTAATGAAGGCACTAGAGGTATGATGCAGCAGAGGCATTGAACGCATTGAAGGCTTGTGCTATATTTTGAAACTGTTTTAGTTTTATGTAAACATGAATTTAGGACTTGCTGTGTGTTTGTTTTTGAAATGTTTGTAAAATTGAACTTAGTGGCTACGTTTTGTTATTTTGTAGTTGACTATGTACTAGTGTTCCCTGGTTAATTTGAAATAAAAAGTTCTTTGTAAATTTCAGTTTGATGTTATGTTGCCATATATATGATATAATGTTGCAGTATGTGATGTTAAATGTTGCCATAGCTATGATATAGTGTTGCCATTGGGTGGCAAAATTGTTGCTATAAATTTATGCATGTGGGCCCCACAACTGGATTCCGTGGACCCGGGCTACAGATTTTCGTGGCGATTCCGTAAACACGGGTCACAGATTATAGTGGGTCCCACATTTTTGTAAATTTAGTACATGCGGCAACAACTGTGCTGATGTTGCCTTAGGATCGAAAATGTGTTGCCTTTGACTCTAAGGCAACGCGGCAAAAGGCAACCAAAAAAGTGTTGCCACAGATCATTTTTTGCCTGCAGCAACACTATTTGGCACCTACTGCGTCATTTCTCTGGGGTTGGCGTAGGCCATCTATGGCGTAGTGTATTTTTAGAGCTGTCAGATTCAAGCTAGGAAATAAAAAGAAACTTGATAGAGCCCAACTTTAGTTTGAGTCTATCTTTAGCGTAGAACTAAACCTTTACTACAAATCAACTTTTGATTCCTTTTCAACCCATAAATAATTCACCCAATGATAGAATTCCATTCCATCATGAAGTAAAGTTCTGCTTGTGCTTTTAAACTAAAGCTGTACTACATATCCTATACTTTTGCCTTAGTGTTACAAATGGTAAGGTCATATGGGCCAAACTAAATTTATGGGAAGATTCTAGGCCCAACGCTCATAGGAGACAAACACTCCTGCTAACATGTTTACTCATGCTTGTGTCTAAGCGGGTGTAATAGGGTATGTTTGGTCACGTTAATATTGTATAATATAAGTTTGTATCCTAGTTTATTTTCAAAATAACTTTCAATTTCAAATAAACAGAGAAACGACTTTTACTACTAACGGTATACAACCATTTAAAGGGAAAACCACTGAGTTATGGTTGTGTGCAATGGAACCAAACTAATACCCATATAATTACATGTAAAATTTACTAATTTAATTATGGTTTATGTTAGTTTATAAACTAAAATACTTATTCCATCTCTTACCTGTCACCTGATAGACCTGTTCCAAGTTAAAGATCATGCATGCCCTGTTCAGCCTAATACACCCAATCTGCCTTTCAATGCTTCTCCTCTCTTCTTTTTGTTTCCTGAAAGTTTTTTTTTTCCTTACACTTTCGAACAATGGACTGGTCTCCCACCCTGCTGTGATACACAACGCCAGCCTTCCCCCTCCAAATCTCCACTTTCTTTTGCATTTGAGTCCCTTCAACCGCCACAACTTTGTTGCTACAGTAGTACCATCTTCCACCGCCTCCTGTCATCCTATCCAAGCACTTCATACATGAGCTTTCCCCATACTACATTTATTTCTTTGCCATGCACCTTCTACCCCACTGCGTGTACAACCGTGCACCTTCTATCCCACGACATTTTTTCAGCCACCCCTCGCCTGGCCATTTTATCACCACCGCACCTTCCGACTTTCCTCCACCACATCGCAGTCCGATGCCAAAGCACCGGAGCAGCCTTTCCATCCTTCCTATCCCATGCTGGCGCACCTGCGACTACCACCCTTCTTCCATTCGCACATACCTTCACGCACGCTACAGGTACAGATAAAACGATTTGAACCCTTCGAGCAAGAAAACGGTTTGATTGGATCCATTTGCAATAAGCAGACCGTAAAGAGAAAGAAAAAACGAAGATGTAAGATGGAGAATATTGTGCAGGTGAAAAGAACAGAAGAATGGAAGAAAAACAAATGAGCTTGGTATGAAAAAAAGAGAATGGAGTACTTGCTTTTGCTTTGCGTGAATATATATATATATATATATATATATATATATATATATATATATATATATAGGGTAAGAAAAACATGGTGGCCACGTATCCTTGGGAGCCAAGAATACTTGGTAACCACAAACAAAAATATATGTGCTGCCGTATACCTTACTGCAGTAGTACTCTCAAGTAGTCCTATAGCCCTGTGCGATCCATTAAATTTGATTGGAGATTTACCCTGCTGTGCACCAAAAAGTTGTGTACACTTAGTTTTATTTTTATTAGTGTAGCTGTTTTGATGGTGGGATTCTCAAAATTTTCCTTGGTTGCCACGGTTTAAAGATTTGGAAGACAAAATGAGAAAGTGTGTCATGCAGAGAATGCACAGTGGTAGATTTTATTCATTTGTTTATTTATTTTCTTTCTTTTCAACTTGATGGCATTGCTATATGATTTTGGGGTTGGCTGTACATCTACTTTAGAGTAGCTGATGCGTGAGCGATTTCAAAAAAAAAAACATGAGCAGCACGGTGTTGATTGGATTGACACGCATGGTTTCAAATTTTGGAACGCAAGGCAAACAGGAAACGACAAAAAGCTTTATTTAGTTTTACAATAAATAGAAATTATACCCATTTGCATAACGACGTTATTTTAGTTCATCAGTTCACCTTTAAATTTCGTCTACCGACAAAACAACTCTGATCGGCTCCAAACTGAAAATCTAAAAATATTTAGCGGTACGCATTGCAATAAAATTCATTTCGTAGAAAACAGAGTTTGTCTAAACATCGTTTAATTGCACATATAAATTCAATTATATTTACAATATCATATTTAAACAGATTTAAATACTCAAATCAAATAGCTGGAAAATACGGGACGTTACATTCTTCCCCCCTTAAATGAATTTCGTCCCCAAAATTGCTAAGTGATAAGAAAGTTCTGAACCCAATTATATTTTTAAAATAATAATTTCAAAATATTATCAAAATAAATTTAGTTTTAAATATTTGCGAAAAAAAATCGTCAGTATCTCCTCTACACGGACCGATCTTAGCAACTACACTTCGCCACTTCGTGCCTCACATCGACCAAAAGAAAATAAAACCAAAATGTTATCCAAATCAGAGGTATAAATCAACCATCCAGTCAATAACATCATGGCGTACCTATTTGTTAGGCATCATACTCCACTAACCAGGCAAAGCAACAACCAGCTCTTCCAACCTGTCCTTAATTCCATTTTCAACACGATAACAAATACATGATCTCATCATTATTTTTCATTTCATATTGGATACTGTTCAAATTTATTGTATTTGAATTCATTTTCTTAGTATTCAATTCGTTTAACTTCTTTAACTGTTGATGAATTTAATTTCAACGAATCTAGCATCCAAACAACAAGTAATACATATTTATCAACTAAGTTCAATTTCAATTCAATATTCAATTTACTAACTGATATTTCAAAATTTTCAACCTATAATTCATTCTAATAACAATTGATTTCGCTTAACCAATTTAAGGTCTAATTCCATATTCATTTAACTATTTGATTTTCAAATAATCCCGATTCTGCTTCATTTTCAAAAGCCATCATTCTAATTCATTATGTTTTAACTTAGCTCAAGTTAAATCCTAATTTTCAAATTCATATCAAAATTCTCGTTCACAACAATATATGTGAAATTTTTTATCATATTAATCATTCAAATTCAAATTTTCATTTGAATTATATTCAAATAAACCAATCAAACCACAATATCTCAATAATAAAATTATTTCTTTTCAATACAAAAATATGGTTTGGGTAAAATTATTTCATTTACCCTCTTTACAAAACAATATTGTGCCAGTTGTCAGTCCAATAAAATTTCCCGATACTTGAACTGATCGAACAACACAATATAAAACATTTGTTTATAAAATTTACAAGTATGCTCTCTCGTATATACACTTAAATCAATCTAGGGTATTACTAACCCCATCTCTATCGAGTTACACCACAGAGCCAAGGTTATAACTAAACCAATAGCTCTGATACCACTGTAACGGCCCGGAAAATTCAATGCTCGAATTTTCGACACAGTTACATCCCGTGTCCAAACTCGAGTACCGAACATCAAGAAAGTTAATAGAAAGAATTTAGAGGGTGAGATAAGAAAGAAAGAAGTATTAGAATAGAAGAAATAAGAAGGATAAACACATCAGCATAAGAGTCTCACATCGCAGCGGAGTAAATACAATATAGAAATAGATCTTTATTGAAAATTTGAAATAATACTTACAATCAGAGTACATCATTCAAGACCATCTGGACAGTTATAACAACCTGTCCTCAAATACAACACACAGCGGAACATGTTAGATAAAATCATCCGTCTAAACTCCTTCAGCACGTCTTCAGTACTTCGTGTTATCCAATAACCTAAACCTGTACAACTCGGTCTAACCCGAGCATTTCAAATACCGGGTCAGTCTGGTGGACCAGAGTGAGAAAAACTCGCACAGTTTAAGGTGAATCATCCAACTTGATTTTAAAATTCAAAAAAATCTTTACGAAAGAAAAAGATAATCGTAAGACCAAATCCATACATAAACACAGACGGGTTTTTACCTTACAATAACCGAAAACATTTTTGAAAACGATATTTATCTGATATTATAATAATGTGTAAATACAAATAAATATCAATCTAGTAGAACGCTTGCATCTCACGCTCTACATATATAGTATACAATCAAAACCGTGGGCTCTTATTGGAGATTGGATTCCGACTATGACAAGGTATGGGACCACCTGCCGATCGTGTATCTCTAGAGACGAATACACTGGGTTCAACAAGAACGTCTTGCAACTCGGCCCACACATGACCGACCACTCATTTCTCTTGAGTGTATCAAATATATTGTCACCTCACGGCTGCGCAGTTACCGTTTCCCGGGAGATACAGAAATGAAAGAGTAACAAATTGAATATTCTCTAGATGGTGACAATACATCCTAATGGGTGCGACCCACATAGCCATGCTGCCTGCCCGATTTTTGCCATTTCCCGGTTGAAGAGGCTTGAGGTTAAAATCTCTTTTGAACATTTGGCCACCATTCGCTTTGAACTTCATACACGTTGTCCTGGGACTGGACAAACCGAAGGTACCCTCCTACCACATCCTAGGAATCACCCTACAGATTGGTAGCGAGTGGTCCTTGCAATCCATAGACTCCAACCACGATAGAATCACAGTTTATCTCTGGATGCAAGTCAGAGAATTTTAGTAATTCTCCCGTTTATGAAGATCCACGGTCTTCAATGCTCTGATTCGATCATCATCTTGATATCTTCAATATTAACGTATTTGTTGGTCGGAATGGTTTTCGAATATAAATTCGATCCCGGTCTTTCCGTTCCAACAATCGTATAGGTTAGATTTTGATAGTCGGTTATTTAACTATCAAAATAAACAATCATTCAACCATGAAAATAAAATGAGTTCCCTGGTTCAGTACTGAGCATCAGTTGGCCCTTTTTAATATTTCCATTTGTTCACCAAAACCCTATAAGTATACTAATATTTGGAACAAAACTTTTTATATCTTATTTCAAAAATACTATTATATTCAAAATCATTTTTATTCAACTTAAAACATTTCCACTTTATTTTATAATACCATTTATCGAAATTCTAACTTTATTTCTCTTGACCATTCTCGTCTCTAAACTAATATCATTCTTGGATAATCATGAAGTCGTTCAAGTTGGGGTATTTTATAACCTCTCAGACCTTGAGTCAACAACATTCTTATCTTCAGAATGGATAGGAGTTTTGTAACAACCCGCATTCTACATATCTAGGATCGTAGAATATTTATTTCTTTTTCGTATGAAGTCGTATGGTCGTGTAACTTTGAGAGACAACTATTGGGGTCATTTCCCATGTTCATGATTTTTGTCGATTTTTAAATGACCATTTTGCCCCTAGCCGATATTGTTTTGGCCATAACTTTTGATTGGAAAGGAATTTTGACCTGAAACCACTTCCATTAGATTCGTTTGATGGTTTATCTTTCCGTAGAGTGGTCACATTAGCCAAACGGACTCACCGTTTGGGAGATATGGCTGAAACAAGTTTCAGATAGTGAAAAACAGTTTAATTGGGCTTAACCGGGTGATTAACAGCTAGGCCCAAAGGGGAATTTCGGGATTAGGGTTATGAGAGGGCTGGAAGGGTTAGGAAATTCATTTCATTTCAGTTTTCTCAGCCGCCACAAACCTTCCTTAAGCTCTAGCAATGGCCTCCATCTTCTAAAACAGTCCAAAACACCATTTTGTCATCTCTAATCACATATTAGCCTAATCTACATCAAATCAAGGCGGATTAGCATAAGGATTGGGATAGAGCTGTTGGAACACATAGAGATTGGATTCAAATCAGAGATTATTTCAGATCTATAGTTTACTTTGTGGCAAATGTGAGTGATTTGCATTGTTTTTCACTAATTACGGCTAATTATGGTAATTAGCGAAGATTAGCGAAATTATAACTCAGAATCTAGAAAAAAATTTAAAATTCTAAAACATCATTTTATGCCTCTGGTATGAATTTGGGTTAATTTCGACCAATTTTGCTAATCCCGGAATTTAGGGGATTAAGGGGTGAATAGTGATAATTAGCGAATTTATGCATGTTAAAAATCTGGAAAAATATTTATAAATTGCTAAATATTATTTTAGGCCTCTGTTAGAAATTTTGGCTGATTTGGTTAAGTTTTGTTAATCCTATCATTAGATTTGCTTAAACGTGATTAAGAGGGATTAAGGGAAAATATGAGGTTTTTGGTTATGTTTGATCTGTTTTAACATACAATATTGTTGTTTTGCTATTTGTGGATGTTTATGCATGTTGCTATGACTGTATGGTATGCTTTATGATTGATTAGAAAAGTTAGAATGGTCGAAAACGCTGTCGTATGGCGTAAACAGTCGCTGGAAAAGTTGCTGAAAAACAGTGCAGATTTTCGGATCGGATCGGAGGAATGAGCTCAGACCGAAGAGAGGACTGGGCAAGGGATCACCGAACTGAACCGAGGCTTGGCACAAGGGGAAAGTGTGGCAAAAAGAAGGCCAAAATGGTTGAACTGGGATCAGATCGAGCTAGAGAAGGGGGGATCGGATCGGAGCAGATGGGAATAGGAACGGGGATCGGATCGGACCAGAAGATCAAGCAAGGGACGGAAGGAAGACAGTTGGCGAACCGACCCGATGCGACACGGAGGACGCGAACCGACCCGATGCGACATGGAGGACCCGAACCGACCTGATGTGACATGGAGGACTCGAACCGAACCGACATACTACTAAGGGACTTGGAGACCCCCGACCCGAACCGAAGCACTTGGAGGATACCGATCCGAACCGACAGAGAAAAAGGACAGAGAACCGAACCAATCCAGTGATGACCAATAACTCGAGATGCAAAGGTAGTCCAAATGTAAGTTAGAGCTCAGGATCCAGATGGCAACCAATGAGTTCACTTCATGATTGGGCTTTGCTGCGGGACGTATACAAAGGGGTTATCGGTATCCGTAACCTTGATTCACTATTGACAGATAGATTAGGGGCTTATAGTGATAGTTGTACGGGATTGGATTCCGTCATGGCCCAAAGGATTAGGTGACCAAAGCAAAAGATATCGTATGCTTTACGCACTGAGTGAGGGATGTGAGGATGATTGCTATGCTTGATTGTTTGACATCACTATGACATGCACTTCCCCACCCCCGTATTTCTTACACTGTATGTTAGTGGCACCATAGAGTATTGTACGGTATGTAGTGCTAACTCTTTGGTTGCAGGTCCAGGTTCAGGTATGATTGGATTATACCTGTTATTGTTTTTTTGTTGCTTATCGCTCATACCAGACTTTTTGTCTGACCCAGAGTTCTATGTCTCTTCTTATTACTCTGGGTGCTCACACGAGCAGACTAGAGACAGGTTAGCTAGGTATGCACAGGTAGCTGATCTGGAGACGAGCAGGAGGCTTCCACGTATGATATATATAGTATTCTCCCTGTGCTATTGAAGATCACTGCTTGAGCATTAGTCGTGCATATTCTACTTTAGCTTTCTTTTGTTTTAGAGACAGTAAATTTGGAAAGTTGTAATAAGCTGTATTTGGATTTCCGCTGCTATGTTGGTTTAGTTTTCAGCTTACGCACTGTCTCGTCTGTTTTATGTCAAGATTATGTTATTACTATATTTTGTTCCATGCGCTGTGAGACGTTCTACAGGTTCCTTGATTTGTTCATTCTCTTATTTCCTTTCTTTGGCGACCGTTCCGTGCTAGTTGGGCATGTGTACAGCGCACTTTCGGAGGAAATGCCGGCTAGTGCGGGGCGGGTCGTCACAAGTTTATCAATGAAATCTTATTTCACCGATATTCCCCATATTCCATTCACCATTCGATTTAAAACATAGTTTTAATACCACACTTTCTTTTGGAAATCCCATTTCAATCTTAACGCGTTTACTTAATTTTCAGTAAACTATTATTAACCTCCTTTATTAACTTCATAGTTTTTGAAACATTCTATACACATCTTAATTCTATTATAATTAGAATTCCTTTATAAACTTCTGATAAGTTTATTTCAAACCCATTTAGTTATATTTCGATTAAACCTCACTTCCAATTAAATATTGCGAATTTAAATCGCATCTTAATAACTTACTCATCTCATCATTTTGAATTCAGACTTGTGTTTCTATTTCCATCCCATACCTTTATCAATCCCTAACCGTAAATCAGTAAGAAAACGATTCTCTAAATATCAATCTCCAAGGCTGAAGCTAACATCAGATCAATATTCAGAAAGTCATTCGACTCAACTGATTTCCCGTTAGGTTCAAATTATTAATTTCACATCTTGGGTTCTTGTTTCATTCACAAACCATTTCTGAAAGACTTGTTCCCTAATATTCAATAAACATGGGTTCTATAACAACTTCGTTCAACTTGGATTTTATAAAACCCAATTCAATAGAATTCCAATTTAAAAACTTCAATTTGACATAAGTTGTATTACTACTAATATGACTTGCTTTAAACTTCATTTAATTATAAACATGACTTATATTTTTATAAATTTCCATTACATTTTAAATCCCAAGATTTACAATTTGGATTATTATTAAGTAAAAAATAATCAAATATGAGCATTTATTAAAAATAAATGTGGTTTACTTCTCCATTAACATCTTCATTAAATTAGTACATTAATTTAATATTCAAATTTGTCAACTCAGATGAGTCGATCAATTCGAACATGATTAATTCGTTAATCAATTCCAATTTGTCTTTCCATTTAAATTAATTAAAAATATACTTAATTTAAATAAATCTCATTTACTTTGATTATTATTAAGTAAATAATAATCACTTTCAATATATTTCCATTTCAAAATAATATAATTTAAAATCCATTATCAATTATAAACAACATTTATAACTTCATTTTATCAGTTCTTTTGACAGAAAATCATTTCTTATAAAGAAAGTGTATATTTGGGGCCATCTGCTTTTGATTCCTCATCCAATATTACTCATTGGTTAATGACAGACAAATGTTGAATTTAGATTCAATGAATCACTAATCAATTCAATAATTCAATCATATTCACCAATCAGTTCATGTGATGATAATGTAAACAATAAACTTGATGATGACATGAATAATCAATTCAACTGGTCGACTAATAATAACAATTCAAGCATCAAATTAAATATTATACGTTTATATTATTATAAACGTAACCAACAAGGTATGTCACCTCGTTTGGAATGAATCGTTAAAAATAAAGATTGGGTACGATTAGATTAAATGAACGTTTAATTTAAATCGATCACATAAAATATTCAACATATGTTTAAACAATCAACAAATCAATCAATAACTAGCAACCATAGCATACAAACAACAAACCCGGCTTATAATAAATATAAATGGGATAACTGAGTGAGTTAAACTTACCTTGGGTTTCCATTCCTTGTCAAGACGGTTTGTTTCATTTACCATCAACTCTGTCCAAATCAGTGTTATCTGATACGGTTCCAACGCTCCTTATTCGATCTGATTCTGATAATAAATGAGAACGTTACAAAATTTATACGCTCATGGCGTTTAATAAAACTTTAATTAAATGTTTATTTATTTCATTAAATAAATCGCGCACTTTTAAATCTTAGTTATAGTTTAAATTTCTTTATTATTTTTAGAGCTGTCAGATTCAAGCTAGGAAATAAAAAGAAAATTGATAGAGCCCAACTTTAGTTTGAGTCTATCTTTAGGGTAGAACTAAACCTTTACTACAAATCAGTTTTTGATTCCTTTTCAACCCATAAATAATTCACCCAATGATAGAATTCCATTCCATCATGAAGTAAAGTTCTGCTTGTGCTTTTAAACTAAAGCTGTACAGCATATCCTATACTTTTGCCTTAGTGTTACAAATGGTAAGGTCATATGGGCCAAACTAAATTGATGGGAAGATTCTAGGCCCAATGCTCATAGGAGACAAACACTCCTGCTAATCTGTTTACCCATGCTTGTGTCTAACCAGGTGTAATAGGGTATGTTTGGTCACGTTAATATTGTATAATATAAGTTTATATCCTAGTTTATTTTCAAAATAACTTTCAATTTTAAATAAATAGAGAAATGGCTTTTACTACTGACGGTATACAACCATTTAAAGGGAAAACCACTGAGTTATGGTTGTGTGCAATGGAACCAAACTAATACCCATATAATTACATGTAAAATTTACTAACTTATTTAATTATGGTTTACGCTAGTTTATAAACTAAAATACTTATTCCATCTCTTACCTGTCACCTGACAGACCTGTTCCAAGTTAAAGATCATGCGTGCCCTGTTCAGCCTAATACACCTAATCCTCCTTTCAATGCTTCTCCTCTCTTCTTTTTGTTTCCTGAAAGTTTTTTTTTCCTTACACTTTCGAACAATGGACTGCTTTCCCACCCTGCTGTGATACACAACGCCAGTCTTCCCCCTCCAAATCTCCACTTTCTTTTGCATTTGAGCCCTTTCAACTGCCACAACTTTATTGCTACAGTAGTACCATCTTCCACCGCCTCCTGTCATCCTATCCAATCACTTCATACATGAGCTTTCCCCATACTACCTTTATTTCTTTGCCATGCACCTTCTACCCCACTGCGTCTACAACCGTGCACCTTCTACCCCACGACATTTGTTCAGCCACCCCTCGCCTGGCCATTTTATCACCACTGCACCTTCTGACTTTCCTCCACCACATCGCAGTCCGATGCCAAAGCACCGGAGCGGCCTTGCCATTGTTCTGATCCCGTGCTGGCGCACCTGCGACTACCACCCTTCTGCTATTCACACATATCTTCACGCACGCTACAGGTGCGGAGAAAACGATTTGAACCCTTCGAGCAAGAAAATGGTTTGATTGGATCCATTTGCAATAAGAAGACCGTAAAGAGAAAGAAAAAACGAAGATGTAAGGTGAAGAATATTATGCAGGTGAAAAGAACAGAAGAATGGAAGAAAAACAAACGAGCTTGGTATGAAGAAAAAGTGAATGGAGTACCTGCTTTTGCTTTGCGTGAATATTTATATATATATATATGGTAACAAAAACTTGGTGGCCACGTATCCTTGGGAGCCAAGAATACTTGGTAACCACGAATAAATATATATGTGCTGTCGTATACCCTACTACAGTAGTACTCTCAAGTAGTCCTATAGCCCTGTGCGATCCATTAAATTTGATTGGAGGTTGAAACACCCCACCCTCCATTAAGGTCACTCACAAAGGGAATGCCTTAACTTTGGTGGAGGTTTGTAAGTAAAATCGCAGATAAAACACAAGACAAATGTAAAAACATATATATATATATAAGCAGCGGAAAAACAACAGACTTATTATTTCATAAATACGTGTTCATACAAAACCTTTCCACAATTGTCACATAATAACTTCCAAAACATTACATCATCATTTCTGTCTTGGTTATTAGATAAAGAAGCATAAAAACATAATTAAAACTGCATAAATCCCTATAGAATGTGTCCAACAGCCATAGCCAAGGAAGAGAGAGTCCAAACCGTACATCTACTATCTTGAGGCTTGCAAAGAATCTGACTAAGCTGGGTTGTTTCCTCCCAGTGGACCTGGGGGGGAACGGAAGACAAGAAGACGAAAGAAAATAGGGTCAGACATAAAGCCTGGTAAGTCTAGTGACTCTTCAGTATGAGAATAAGAAAAAGGACATGATAAGTATAAACTGGAAATAGGAAAGTATCATAAACTAAGGTAAGGTAGTTTGAATCGAATATCCTATCGCACCCCACACTATATCTCTGCACCTACTTGTGTTGTCTTAACTGGCAGCCCATGCAGGATGTAAAGTGATCCCCTTTTTCTAAATATCGGCTCCTACTCGCATAATCATCTGTGTCTTACGGCCCCCGAAGATTGTAGATACCTATGTTGGTCCTACCCTAGGGTGTATCAAGTCCCATAGTGGCGGCCCAACACAAAACTAGAAATGCATAGGTTATACTACTGGTACCCCCAGTGCCCTGTTTGTCTGCTCCGAAGTGTGTGCACGCCCACACTCCGTTAGAAGCCACACTGTCGCACCCACCGTCGTCGCTTTTGACCTCTTACAATCAGCCCAGTAATCATGCCCCACCCTGCCTGGTTTCAGGGTACCATGATACCTAATTGGGTTACTGCTGAAATGGGTCCCCGTTACTAGGGTTTTCTAGTCAAACATGTTAAATGGTTAAGTGTCTGTATTTACCTAACCCCACCCATCAATTTCATTAACATGTTGAATTGGTTAAGTGTTTTAGTTAACTTAACCCTACCATCTTGACAGACTGTCCTTAGCTTTTTAAAGCACCGACCACTCACATTAGACATGTATTGTTACGGTTACTGGATGTGCTGGTCGGTTCCGGGAAGATTTACACCGTAACTCAGTCTAACCTCGGGTCCTTATTGGGCTCCATGCTTAACCACCCACATTGGATAGGTGTTGTTGTGACTACTGGACAGCCGGGCGGGTCCGAGCTGGTTTACATCACAACTCAATCCAACCTCGTGTTAAGCATACTCGTATTTTCTAAATTTACATATTTGTCTTTATTACTTAATATATGTAAATTTGTCAATAATTAAATGTTGTGGCCCACTTTCCAAGTTTAACATTTTTGGTACAAGAATTTATACCATTTAAACGCCACCAATTTTGGTATGTGACAAACATGCCAATTTCATATATTTTTACCAATTTATGTCAAGTTACCAACTTTCCCAATGTTACCCCGTCTAAATATTAGGCTAACAATCTTAGCCTAATTTTCGTTCGCATGGTTTTTAACATATAATATTAGGCTAAAAACTTAGCCTAATTTAGCGCATACAAAATTTGGCATAAGGGAATTCATAAACATAAACATGACATAGGTGTAAACTTGGCATTCTTGGCATAATAAATACGAACATCATAGGTGTGAACTTGCAAAATAGTCAATATGAATATCTTAGGTGTGAACTTGCAACATAGGCTAAATCAATTTACATACATGTGAACTTGCATTGAAATAGGGGTCTAACCAAATAGGTGTCACATGAATTAACATATGATTTAGACAACATAAGCCTAAACATGTTTAGATCTAGGCATAACATCGAACATCACTAACATAAGAATATGTCATGTTCATAAAGTATATATATAATTTCATCACATGAGTGAACTAGATCCAATCATATGTCCAACTACACATGAAACATGTATTAAAGTGGATCTTGGCATGGATCAATTATTGACTTTGCAACTTTTGTATAAACATATTAGCATGTATATGAACTTAGGCATAGAGGTTTTAACATATATATATACATGAAATCTTAATCACATACAACCTATATAATCACATAAACATATAGGTGTTGATTACAACATGAACTATACAACTTTCATGTGATTCTAAATGTACAATAGGATCAATATCATTTCAACTATACCATAAATATCACAATACCACAATCATTTCAATACTTAGGTATGAATTAACATCGTTGTTACACAATAACACAATTCCATTTCCACTTTACATCGAGTCCAATCCTAACTTTTATTCACATTGGGAAAATCACTATACTTACAACAAACGACGGTCTTGTTTTCTGATTTCTGAATTCTGAATTTGAATTGCTTTCCTTTGGGTAGACTAACGTTTATTTGATTATTGCTCTAACTTTAATTTGGCTCGTCTCTAAGCTTTTCTACAAGTGGAGGCTCCTCTTAGTTTTCTCCCGACAGCATGGCGACTCTATTTCTATATTATTTGTGAGAATTTAGGTTGAGTGTTGAGTTGTATTTATAGAATTTCAGATTGATTTGAGCAGTCAGATGATCACAGATGAATCTAGACCATTCACTTCGAGAGGAGCCAACCAAAATGCGACAAGTCATCCCTAGTGACACAGCAAGGCCTCAGAAATCGACCAGAACCCGACCAGGCCGGCCAGGGCCATACCAGGTCGACTGGGGAGGTCGACCCCCAGGTCAACCCTATGGTCGACCTGGTTACCCAGGTCGACCCTATGGTCGAACTGGTGCCTGGACGGGAATTTTCCAGCCCAGCCCAGTTTGGGTCTGAATTCGAAATTTGAACTGTTTGAACTTTAAATTTGAATTCTTAAGCTTCCGGAGGTCATAACTCCTTCATACGGAGCCCGATTCACGCAAACTCAGACTCTATCTCAAGCAGAATTCCGAGATGAACGCAAGTCTAGGAGAACGTAAGTCCTAACATCCAATCGTCCATCTACTCAACCATCAAACACAGGCATCCATTATCCTTAAAAGACTTCTAATGCTTCATGATCATATGCACAGCGTGTGTACATGTCCTTATCTAATGCAAAAAATAGGCGATCTACTGATTCAGTTGACCTCCTTAATGCAAATCATGTAAGTGCCATGAATCCATTATGTAAGCAAAATTTTCCCTATTCATAATTCTACATGAGTGCGCAACCATTCATACAAATGCGACATCCATATGACGACATATCAAATTTCAACCACAAATATGAATACATATATGCATATGCAGTATGAAGTGACTGAGCCGATCTAAAACCTAGGTTGTGTGTGTGTATATGCATCCACGAGCAACCACTAGCAACCACTTGCAACCACTTGCAGCCATCAATCATAACATGTTTCAAATACATGTTTACATCCATTTGTTTCTACCTAAGGATAAAAGGGTAAGACCGTGGAGATATACCTAAAAAGATAGATACACGCATAACTTAAGGAAAAAGAGAGAGATCAAAGATGTACCCTAAAAAAGAAAAGGGTAAACCGCGCGTATTCTGTCCTCAGTTTCCCAAGTCGCCTCTTCCTCGGCATCGCTCCATTGAACTTTGACGAGCTTGACTTCGCGATTGCGTAGCTTTTTCACTTCAGCTCCTATGATTCGAGTTGGAACCCTCCTTACATTTGCTTCGCCTTCCACTTCGGCTTCTTATAAATGCTCGGCTCCACCACTTCCGCAGATTCATATAGACAATTTCGGTGATGAGAAACGTGAAAGACGTTGTGAATTCCGGCCAACTTTTTGGGCAGCTCTACTCTATAAACCATTTTCCCAATCTTCTCGATGATAGGGAACAGTCCTACAAATCTTGGTGCTAGCTTTCCTGTGGATCCAAAGCGAACGACGTTCCTTAAAGGGGATACCTTAAGGAAAAACCTATCCCCAACCTCAAACTCAAGGTCGATCCTTTTTTTGTCGGCGTAGGATTTCTGTCTGTCTTGGGCTGTCTTCATTCTCCTTCGTATCAAATCCACATTCTCTGAAGTCTCTCGAATCATGTCCACCCCAAGTATAAGTTTGTCAGTAGACTCCCATCAACAAGTTGGTGATCGGCACGGTCTTCCATACAAAGCTTCGAAGGGTGCCATACCGATGGTGGCTTGGTAATTGTTATTGTAGGCGAATTCCACTAAAGGAAGATGATCCTCCCATGTCCCTCCGAAGTCAAGAACACATAATCTCAAAAGATCTTCTAATACTCTATTCACCCTTTCTGTCTGACCATCAGTTTGGGGGTGACAGGCTGTGCTCAAGCATAACTGTGTGCCTACAGCTTCTTGTAGACTCTGACAAAATTTGCTCGTAAAGATGAGATCTCTGTCACTCACTATACTGGAGGGTATTCCGTGGACTCGAACTATTTCCTTGAGATAAAGAGAAGCAAGAGATGAGGCAGTCCTTCTACTCTTGATAGGTATAAAGTGGGCGCTTTTAGTGAGCCTGTCCACTATTACCCAAATGCTAGTATTGCCCCTTCTTGACCTAGGCAACACGTCAATGAAGTCCATTGAAATGCTATCCCACTTCCATTGTGGGACTTATAGAGGATGAAGCAGTCCTCCGGGCTTCTTCTATTCCGCCTTGACCTGTTGGCATATCATGCACTTAGAAACGAAATCTGCCACGTCCTTCTTCATGCCGTCCCAAAAGAAAACTCTCTTTACGTCCTTGTACATCTTGTCTCCACCTGGATGTATTGTCATCTTGGAATGATGTGCTTCCTCGAGAACCTTCTTTACCAAATCCCTTGCTTGTGGGACGCATACTCTTTCATCTGGCCTCAGCCAACCCTTATCATCGATGGAGTACGTATTGAGGTGACTGGAAGTTTCACCCCTAATTAGCTTATCAATCACATCCACAAGCTTAGGGTATTCACGTTGTGCGAATCCTATTGAGTCCAAAAGAGTGGGCCATACTTCTAGGGATGCCAATAAACCAGGTACAAAATCAGAGGATGGCCCAAAGTCAAAACTGGCTATATACTCCAAGCTTTGTCTTTCTACAAAGAGAGGGCTTAAGGTCAGTTTCTTTCGGCTTAACGCGTCTGCTACTACGTTGCCTTTGCCGAGAGTATAGGAAATTTCAAAATCATACGAGGCAAGGAACTCCATCCATCTTTGCTGCCTTAAGTTAAGATCTTTCTACGAGAAAAGATACTTCAACGATTTATGGTCAGTATATAATTCGAACTTCTCACCTAGGAGATAATGGCGCCAAGACTTAAGCGCAAAGACGATGGCGGCCAACTCAAGATCGTGGGGTAGGTAGTTCTTTTCATGAACTCTCAGTTGTCTTCCACCATAAGCTACTACCCTCCCTTCCTGCAATAGAACAGCGCCTAGCCCCATACCACACACATCCGTATATACTGTGAACATCTTGCTTTCATCAGGCAAAGTTAGAACTGGGGCTGTTGTGAGAGCCCTTTTTAGGCATTGGAAAGCAATATCACAATCTAAATCCCAAGCGAATGGCAGATTCTTCTTTGTTAGCCTTGTGAGTGGAGCTGAGATTTTCGCGAAATCCCTAATGAACTTTCGGTAAAAACCTACTAGCACGAGAAAGCTTCGGACTTTGGTTGCATTTCTTGGTGTCTTTCAATCTTGCACTACCACCACCTTCGCGGGGTCCACTGCTAACCCTTCTTTGGACACTATATGTCCAAGGAATCTTACTTCTTCTCTCCAAAAGTGGCACTTGGAGAATTTGGCTTTTAGCTGGAGAGTATCCATGATTTCTTTCAGATGCTGCGCATGTTCTTCCTCATTCTTCGAGAAGATCAAAATATCGTCTATAAAGACCACCACGAATTTATTGAGGAATTCTCTGAATACCCTGCTCATTAGGTCTACGAAATAAGCAGGTGCGTTTGTCAAGCCGAAAGGCATGACAAGCCACTCGAAGAAACCGTCTGGGGTTCTGAATGTCGTTTTATCAATACTATCATCAGCTACCCTTAGCTGATGGAACCCAGTAGCTATATCAAGTTGGGAAAAGACCGACGCACCTACAAAATGATCAAACAAATCGTCTGTTCTGGGAAGCGGATGTCTATTCTTTTTAGTCAGCTTTTTTAGCTCCCTATAGTCCACACAAAGACGTAGTGAACCATCTGCTTTAGTGGCGAACACCACTGGAGCACCCCATTTCGAGATACTTATTATAAACCCCTTCTCGAGAAGCTCCTTAACTTGCTTACTGAGCTCCTTTCTCTCCTTTGGAGCCATGTGCCTAACAGGCAGAGCTACGGGCTTTGCATTATCAACAAGATATATGCGGAAGTCTATTTCCCGCTTCAGAGGTAAGCCTTTCACCTCTTCAAAGACATCCGGATATTCCCGGACCACTCTAAAGGACTGCAAATTCTCAACAGAAGCGTCAAGCGACACTAGATAACTAAGCATAACAGCATTCAAGGGATTACAAGAAATTTCTAGAGTGTTACCGAGCCAAGTCAAGAGTCTAACCACTCTTCTCTCACAATCAAGAATGGCACCATTACTGGATAACCAGTCCATGCCTAAGATCAGTCCATATCCTAAGAAGCCCGAAACAAAGGCACTACATCTAAATTCAACACTTAGAATAGAGATTTTCAAGTCCAAGCAAACCATCGACAAATAAGCCAAGCCCCTAATTGGATTTGAAACAACCAAGGGATCTTCTACCATACTAGTGTCTAGGTGCAGAGATTCTACTAAAGCAGATGAAATAAAGGAGTGTGATGCACCCGAATCAAAGAGAGCGCGAACTGGATGATCATAAAGATAAACTAAGCTTTCTACAGAAATATTTCTACCTCATTCCTGTAGAGGTGCCACCAGAGCATGAACCTGTCCCCCTGAGGTGGATCCAGTCCTCTGTCTCTGCCCCCGCTTCTTTGGGCAGTCCTTAGCCAAGTGTCCAGTCTCTCCACAATGGAAACAACCCCCATTCATCTTTGCCTTTTTCTTCCTGCAGTCTTTTGCTATATGTCCCAGAATGCCACAGAAATTGCACTTTCTCTTTTCATGGGATTTGTTGTTCCTTTCTTGAAGTCTGTCTTCTTGGCCTGTAAACCTTCTTTCTTTTCTTGAGGCACTTCCACCTTTGCCTCCTTCTTTCATTTATCTTCCTCGTGTAGCAGCGCCATGTCCACCAAGCTTTCATAAGTTGCTCCCATGGGTATATGGGTCATTGCAAGGCTGTGTAGAGGCTCATTCAGACCTTTGACGAAGCGAAGGGCCTTCTTGGTTGGGTGTTTACCAAATCCAGCCAAAATCTGGCCAGTTGATTAAACTGATTGACGTACTACTTGATTGTCATATTTCCTTGTTTCAAAGTTAGGAACTTCTCTATTTGCAGGCTTCTTTCAGCTTGGGAGAGGAATTTCATCTCAAACCTCATCCTGAAATCTTCCCAAGTCTCCACTGGCCTCTCGTCATGGGTAACTTCCCACCAAAAGGAAGCTTCATCTTTAAGCAACCACACTGCCAGCTGTTTCTTTTGCCTGTCGTCAACTTCGAAGATGACGAACAAGTCTTCGGTCTCCTTCAGCCAGTTCCTTGCTGCCACAAATGATTCAGTTCCATAAAAGTCCTTTCCTCCCATAGCCTTGAAGTCTCTACATGTCTTAGCGAAAGTATTTCAACGAGGAGGAGGAGGAGGTACCGCTGCCACTGTGGGAGGAGGAATGTCTGCTGGGCCCCCTAGCCTCTAGGTACCTTCGGAACCAGCCAGGAATTGGTACTCCTTCTGGAAGGTTAAGATCTCCAGACATGCCGGAACAAAAAGGAAAGTATTCAAGACAAAGGATTGAGAGATAGTGCATATGGCTTTGGGGAATTATGCCTTTTGAAAACAAAACTTTTTCTTGAAAAAGAATGCTTCTTTAAACTTCTTTTTGAAAATAGTTTCAAAACTTTTATCTAGTCTGGTAAATCCTCGCTCTGATACCAAGTGAAACACCCCACCCTCCATTAAGGTCACTCACAAAGGGAATGCCTTAACTTTGGTGGAGGTTTGTAAGTAAAAGTCATAGATAAAACACAAGACATATATAAACACATACATATAAGCAGCGAAAAAAAACAGAATTTTTATTTCATAAATACGTGTTAATACAAAACCTTTCCATAATTGTCACATAATAACTTCCAAAACATTACATCATCATTTCTGTCTTGGTTATTAGATAAAGAAGCATAAAAACTGCATAAATCCCCATAGAATGTGTCCAACATCCATAGCCAAGGAAGAGAGAGTCCAAACCGTACATCTACTATCTTGAAGCTTGAAAAGAGTCTGACTAAGCTGGGCTGTTTCCTCCCTGTGGACCCGGGGGGGGGACAGAAGAAAAGAAGACGAAAGAAAATAGGGTCAGACATAAAGCCTGGTAATTCTAGTGACTCTTTAGTATGAGAATAAGAAAAAGGACATGATAATTATAAAATGGAAATAGGAAAGTATCATAAACTAAGGTAAGGCAGTTTGAATCGAATATACTATTGCACCCCACATTATATCTCTGCACCTACTTGTATTGTCTTAACTGGCACCCCATGCAGGAGGTAAAGTGACCCCCTTTTTCTAAAGATCGGCTCCTACTCGCACAATCATCCATGTCTTACGACCCCCGAAGATTGTAGTTACCTATGCTGGTCCCACCCTGGGGTGTATCAAGTCCCATGGTGGCGGCCCAACACAAAACTAGAAATGCATAGGTTATACTACTGGTGCCCCCAGTGCCCTGTTTGTCTGCTCCGAAGTGTGTGCACGCCCGCACCCCGTTAGAAGCCACACTGTTGCACCCACCGTCGTCGCTTTTGACCGCTTACAATCAGCCCAGTAATCGTGCCCCACCCTGCCTAGATTTAGGGTACCATGGTACCTAATTGGGTTACTGCTAAAATGGGTCCCCGTTACTAGGGTTTTCTAGTCAAACATGTTTAAGTGTCTGTATTTACCTAACCCCACCCATCAATTTCATTAACATGTTGGATTGGTTAAGTGTTTTAGTTAACTTAACCCTACCATCCTGACAGTCTGTCCTTAGCTTTTTAAAGCACCGAACGCTCACATTAGACAGGTATTGTTACGGTTACTGGATGTGTCGGTCGGTTCCGGGCAGATTTATACCGTAACTCAATCTAACCTCGGGTCCTTATTGGGCTCCATGCTTAACCATCCACATTGGATAGGTATTGTTGTGACTACTGGACAGCCGGGCGGGTCTGGGCAGGTTTACATCACAACTCAATCCAACCTCGTGTTAAGCATACTCGTATTTTCTAAATTTACATATTTGTCTTTATTACGTAATATATGTAAATTTGTCAATAATTAAATGTTGTGGCCCACTTTCCAAGTTTAACATTTTTGGTATAAGAATTTATACCATTTAAATGCCACCAATTTTGGCATGTGACAAACATGCCAATTTCATATATTTTTACCAATTTATGTCAAGTTACCAATTTTCCCAACGTTACCCCATCTAAATATTAGGCTAACAATCTTAGCCTAATTTTCTTTCGCATGGTTTTTAACATATAATATTAGGCTAAAAACTTAGCCTAATTTAGCTCACACAAAATTTGGCATAAGGGAATTCATAAACATAAACATGACATAGGTGTTAACTTGGCATTCTTGGCATAATCAATACGAACATCATAGGTGTGAACTTGCAAAATAGTCAATATGAATATCACAGGTGTGAACTTGCAACATAGGCTAAATCAATTTACATACATGTGAACTTGCATTGAAATAGGGGTCTAACCAAATAGGTGTCACCTGAATTAACATATGATTTAGACAATATAAGCCTAAACATGTTTTGATCTAGGCATAACATTAAACATCACTAACATAAGAATATGTCATGTTCATAAAGTATATATATAATTTCATCGCATGAGTGAACTAGATCCAATCATATGTCCAACTACACATGAAACATGTATTAAAGTGGATCTTGGCATGGATCCAATTATTGACTTTGCAAATTTTGTATAAACATATTAGCATGTATATGAACTTAGGCATAGAGGTTTTATCATATATATATATATACATGAAATCTTAATCACATACAACCTATATAATCACATAAACATATAGGTGTTGATTACAACATGAACTATACAACTTTCATGTGATTCTAAATGTACAATAGGATCAATATCATTTCAACTATACCACAAATATCACAATACCACAATCATTTCAATACATAGGTATGATTTAACATCGTTGTTACACAATAACACAATTCCATTTCCACTTTACATCGAATCAAATCCTAACTTTTATTCACATCGGAAAAATCACTATACTTACAACAAACGACGGTCTTGTTTTCTGACTTCTGAATTTGAATTTTGGCGGCTCTATTTCTATATTATATGTGAGAATTTAGGTTGAGTGTTGAGTTATATTTATAGAATTTCAGATTGATTTGAGCCGTCAGATGATCGCAGATGAATCTAGACGATTCACTTCGAGAGGAGCCAACCAAAATGCGACAATTCAGCCCTAGTGACACAGCCAAGCCTCAGAAATCGACCAGAACCCGACCAGGCCAGCCAGGGCCAAACCAGGTCGACTGGGCAGGTCAACCCCCAGGTCGACCCTATGGTCGGCCTGGTAACCCAGGTCGACCTGGTGCCGGGGCGAGAATTTTCCCGCCCAGACCAGTTTGGGTCTGAATTCGAAATTTGAACTAACTTTTGAACTGTTTGAACTTTAAATTTGAATTCTGAAGCTTACGGAGGTCATAACTCCTTCATATGGAGCCCAATTCACGCAAACTCAGACTCTATCTCAAGTAGAATTCCGAGACAAACGCAATGGCGTAACCCGTTTCCCTTAATTATTTCATTAAGAATTAATTATACTTAAATTTGTTAATTTACAATTAACAGAAAATTCGTGGTGTTACAGAGGTTTACCGTGCTGTGTACCAAAAAGTTGTGTACACTTAGTTTTATTTTTATTTTGTAGCTGTTTTGATGGTGGGATTCTCAAAATTTTCCTTGGTTGCCACGGTTTAAAGATTTGGAAGACAAAATGAGAAAGTGTATCATGTAGAGAATGCACAGTGGAAGATTTTACTAGTTTGTTTATTTATTTTATTTCTTTTCAACTTGCTGGCATTGCTATATGATTTTGTGGTTGGCTGTACATCTACTTTAGAGTAGCTGATGCGTGAGCGATTTCAAAAAAAACGTGAGCAGCACGGTGTTGATTGGATTTACACGCATGGTTTCAAATTTTGGAATGCAAGGCAAACAGGAAACGACAAAAAGCTTTATTTAGTTTTACAATAAATAGAAATTATACCCATTTGTTACCATACCGGCGTTTAAATTCGTGCGATCACATATGAATTCCAAAAATAACAGAAAAAAACACCGCTCTGTTTTGACATTCCGAATCTAATGGAATTAATTTCTCTAAATTCTGACTTCGTTTGCACAACGACGTTATTTTAGTTCATCGGTTCACCTTTAAATTTCGTCTACCGACAAAACAACTTTGATCGGCTCCAAACTGAAAATCTAAAAATATTTAGCGGTACGCATTGCAATAAAATTCTTTTCGTAGAAAATGGAGTTCGTCTAAACATCATTTAATTGCATATATAAATTCAATTATATTTACAATATCATATTTAAGCAGATTTAAATATTCAAATCAAATAGCTGGAAAATCCGGGACGTTACATTCTCTCTCTTCCGTTTCCTCCCTCCCCCCCCCATTTCTCAGGGTGGAAGTGCTTAGAGTTGATTTGGATTCTTTCAGCTTAGCTTGGATTTTGGATATAGATGTATCACTTTGATTGCTTGTCAACTCTCTTATGACTTTGCAAGGGAAATATGGTTTATGGTTTATGCTTTTGTACTCTGATATTTTTGGCAAGACAGATTATTAATGTAATTAGTTACTTATGATGTAAACTCAGTATTTGGGACCATGATGTTTTAATTTAAATAAAGTTTTTAATTCTGCTGCTATTTTACATGTTTGTCTTGTGCTATTATGTTCTTATTTACCTATAACGCTTCACAAAACTTAATGCATTCCCTTAGTGAGTGACATTAACGGACGTGGGGTGCTACATACAATATGGATAAATGATGTCTAAATGTTTCAAATAGAAATAAAAGATAGAAATGATCTTCGCCTTCTGTCCAAGAGCATGCTCCACTTCGGTACATATCCAAAATAGCCTGCTACCTGTCACTTGGCTGCCCGTGTAAAAATAAGGGCACCCGAGTTTGCAAGCGAAACAAACTACGAGTCAGTCATGGGACTGGTATGAGAAATCTTACTTAACCTATCTAATAATAAGACTAATCACAGAACCATGCCGCTAACGCAGAACGGGTTTACTCCATTGGATTGCCAGTGCATAAAATAAGTAAATCTTTTATTCAAAATAACGCAATGCTCTTTAGAAAAACGAAATCATTATAAGACTCAAGTCCCATCACAGAATGCAACGCAAACCGGAGGATAGAGTTTTACCTTATAATGATCAAACATGCTTGATACGTGTAAAATAATATTTAATATTATTATTAGTGTCTAATCAGTTTTAAAATACTTTAAAAATAAATATATCAATCCTAGACGGCATAGTACCCCATCCTACCCTTATCGATTTGAGACACTCTAGAAAATGTCTCAGGATCCCTCGCAGTGAACCCTTGGATCCTGCAGGTCCGGTCCACAAATATACCTTAGTGAATTGGCAATTCCTGAACACACGTTTCCTGGTCCAATTGAACCATTTATTTGGTCTGTATCGACCAATAAATCGAGGCCTCGCAAACTATCATCCACATAAGTAAAAATGTCTGAGCTCCATACCATGACACCACTTCTAGTTAGAAAGAAATGTGTGCACTCCCTGCATTCCCTTATCCCGTTTCTGATTCTTACCGGGGTGTGAGGCTCGCGAAGTAACGCTATACACAAAGCTATGCCTAAATAAGCTATGTTTTGATCATCAACCACAAGGCTCTGCTTTTCAACAAAAAGCCTTGATCATTTGCATCTTGGCATGCCACACTGACAATTCACGCCATGCGACCGATAACTATCAATATATAACCTCTGAGCTCGTACGTCTCAGAGAAGGGTGTTAAATAAGAGAATAAATTCTCCGCCACCAAACAGATATATATTATATAGAAATCAATTCACATAGAATGAAATCCAAAGTCAGACACACATCCATTTACAAGTCCGTTCTGGGTCTGAACGAAACCGGAGACACCTTATTCCTCGTCTCTTACGTCCAATACGGAAGAGAGCTGCTTGATTATTCGGAAAATCAACAAGTACATCTGGAAAACTACCACTGTAAACCTTTCAAGGCAGCAACTCCAATCAAAGGCATCAGTAGTTGTCCATTCGATGTGAAGGTCGTCGGTCTTCAAACACCGTCTTCAATATCTTCAATTCAAATCGTTGTATAATTAGTTGAAATGAGATTGAACTCGGTCTTTTCAAATAATTCTCGAATATATATCATTTAAATCATTTCATATCGTTCATATTGTTTTATAACGATTTATCGCTGTTTTTATTTATATAAAAATAGTCCAATTTAGTTCAATGACGCTTCGGGTCAATGGGCAGCCCTGGCGCTGTTTTTACCCAAATTTGATTTACACTTTTCTCGAAATCTAGCCGTTGGATTTTAATAAACTTTATATCTTGGAAAGATCTTCCCAAAGTGGACCTAATGGTTCCAGTTTTGGGAAAATCCGACGGTCAGATCTTTCGGTATAATCGTTTAAAGTTACGATTCCGAAATGCAAACTACCACGCCTAATTCGTTTAATTTTAATTTTAATTTATATATAAAATTATATATAAATATAAATCATTCGACAATTCCACTAACATACTTAACATGCCAAATAAAAGAATGCTTTATTTGCATAATATATCTACATGTTTCTAATGTCAAATAAAAAATGTATTTTACCTGCATAATTTCTCTACATGTTTCTAATGTCAAATAAATATGTATTTTATTTGCATAACTTTCTATTATGCTAATGACAAAATAAAAAGTCAATTTTGTCTACATACAATTTTTCTAATTCTAGTGACAGAATAAAAAAAACAATTTTGTCATATGTACATGTTTTACTATTTTAATGTCAAATAAAAGATGAAATTAATTTACATGTCATTTTCTATGTTACTAATGACAAATAAAAAGAAAATTTTCATTTTCATTATTTGTATACAATTTCAATGTATAACATGACACATAAAAATGACTATTTTTATTTATATACAATTTCAATGTATAATATGACAAATAAAAAGGACTACTTGTGTTTGTGTATAAATTTTATGTATAACATGACAAATAAAAATGACTACTTATGTTTGTATACAAATTCTATGTACAACATGACAAATAAAAATGTCTCCTTTAATTTGTATACAATTCTAATGTATAATATGACGATAAAAATATCTCTTTTAATTTGTATATAATTTTAATGTATAACATGACGATAAAAATGTCTCTTTTAATTTGTATATAATTCTATTGTATAACATGACAATAAAAATGTCTCTTTTAAATTGTATACAATTCTAATGTATAACATGACAATAAAAATGTCTCTTTTAATTTGTATATAATTCTAATGTATAACATGATGATAAAAATGTCTCTTTTAAATTGTATACAATTCTAATGTATAACATGACAATAAAAATGTCTATTTTAAATTGTATATAATTATAATGTATAATATGACGTTAAAATGTCTCTTTTAAATTGTATACAATTCTAATGTATAACATGACAATAAAAATGTCTCTTTTTGTAACAACCCGGAAAATTCGAACCAATTTAAAAAAATTATTTTGGCAATTTTGATGAATTTTGAATATTTAAAATGATTTATCTTAAATAATAACGACGAGAAATTTATTTTGAATAGAATTAGAATGTATATATTTATTTGAATCGACGTTAGAATATAAATATTTATTTTTAATTATAAAAGGAATTGGAAATGGCGCGGTAGTTTGAAAATTCGATTTCAAATTTCAAATGAATGTACATGATTCAAAATAAACCGGATTATAGTTAAACCAAAAATATTAGAATCTGTTTGAAACTATCTTTCCAATAAATCCAAAAAATTGAAATTTCATAGCGGGAATAAAAAGTTAAGCCTAGTTGAAAATTCAGAATAGTCGCTACGGAAAATATGGCCCTTAAAAATGGAAATTTTGCAAACGACCTCCATTTTCGTCGAAACCACTTTTGTTAGATCCGGGATGTCAAGTTATTGCTTGATTCCAAAATTCATAATTTTTGGGATCAATACGTGAGCGTGGCAGAGGAAAACGTGTTTTGTCAGTTTTAGTCAATTTGGATCGACCAGAAAGTGGCCATTTTTAAACGGTCTCCAAATTTGATGAAACTAGTTTTATTAGGACCGTATCGTCAATACGAAGCTAGAAATAATTTTTCTGGAATTTTTAGATTCAGTATGTGGCCCTGGTAAATTGAAATGTACGTTTAAAATTGAATATACAGATTTATATTTTAAATTTAATGGAAACTGATCGTAACAGTCAAATTGGCTAACGATACATATCCCATTGTGTTCGGAATGAGGGCAATTAGTTAAGGATAACTGTCGGTGGGTTCGAATTGGAGATGAATTGAAAAAGCAACTTTTCGTGGAAAATAAATTAATTAAATATAATATATAAACCTTTTACAAAACCCCCCTTCCTTCTCTCCTCAGTAAAACCGTGGGTCTTCAAATTAAAAAAACCCAAACCTAATCGCGCCTCCACCTTCGTTAGCCACCGCTCCACTTCCTGTCGCTCCTTCCCGTCGACCCCCTCACCGCCATCTTCCCCCTCTGTTCTTGCTCCTCCCCTCCCTCATCGCGGAAATCGCGAGACCCCCATTCGACGCAACCACTTGAAAGCCCGACGCTTCACCACCACATGCCATCGCCAGTCCCCTTTCCGCCCAGCCACCCACTCATCCCCCACCTCCGATGACTACTGCACCCCCCTCTGAAAATGCAATGTAAGTTTTTAATTTCGAGTTTTAATTATTTTCTTCGATTTAATAACTAATTTTATATGTGTAGAGAATTAAAAACTGATTTTATATGTGTAGAGAATAAAGGAATGATTTTTAATAGAAGAAAGGAATGATTTTTATTAGTAGAAAGATTAGATTTTTGTTAATAAAATTATTAGATTTTTGTTCATAAAAAGGATAGATTTTTAGACATGAAAAGGTTTGATTTTTGAACATGATAAAGGTATGATTTTTATAACGTAAAAATCTAACTTTTCATAGAATAAAGATTCGTTTTTTATCATATAAAAGTAGCGATAAAAATGTGATCTTTACAGAGAAAACTAATCAATAAAAATGTGATTTTTATTATATGAGTAGCAGTGTGAAAATACGATCTTTATATGGATATCATTAAAATAAAATAAAAACATGATTTTTATATATATGAAGCGAAATAAAAATTCGATCTTTATATAAGAAGTAGAGATGTAAAAATATAATTTATATATATATAGCATTGAAATAGAAATACGATTTTTAATATGAAAATCGTGTGAAACAGATTGCGATGGGACTGATTGGAAACGAATCAAAATTCGAACCGTTCAGAAATAAAGAATGGCAGAGTGGATCCCAAAGGTTAGAACTCCTCACCATATATTCTTATATAGTTATTTATTTTTATAACTGCATATATGAATTGTTCTCCGTCGTCCACAGACCATGGACGAATTGTTTGACTGTTTAGTTTGGTTGATTAGATTATTTGGTGGAATTTGGTTGTTTGGGTGAAATGAATTGATTAGAATTATTATGTGTATATGGCGCGAGCCAATATCAGGAGAGGGGTAATGCTAGACATTACCCGATTTTGATATCGCGCCGTTATGCCGTCAAAAATTTCTAAAATATGTTAGAACAATAAAAATATCATTTTTATTGTGTAAATGAGTTGAATAAAATATTTTATCGTTAAAAAAATAATTTTTAACATGTATATGAATAAAGTAAATATTCATGTACAAATCAACGATTTGTTTATGTACACCCATTTGACTTATATGGATTGAGATGATAAATTTTACACATCGCCCAACTGCACAAATAAAATATATTATTTGTTGATTGAAACCCCACACGGGTATTAGGATGATATGGACATACACTAATCCCAATATTTAGTTGTATGTCAATCGATTGGTTGACAAGCTGTGTAAGCGTTGAATATTTATATTTAATGCTTATATGGTGTAGAATGCACTCTGGATGATGGTTGACTGTTTATTATTGTTGTTATACACATTTGTTGTGTGAAATCCATATAAACAACATTATATGATAATTGACTGTGTCTGATTCCAGTTTAGAAAGAAAGAATATTTTAAAATAACGAATATTTTAAAATAATATTCAAAAAAGATCAAAATTTGTTTTTGATGTCCGATTTGGGATGGACACGAATATATTTAAATATATAAAGCCGTGTTGATTAGATTAACGCCATTTTGACGTGAACGATATTTATATCGATTTTATTCATTTTTATAATGAATATCGAAAAGGAATTGATTTCAAAATCTAATGTTTTAAAAAAATTATCATTAATATATCGATGATATGGAATATTCAATTTTGATTAGAAATTGAATATAAATTTGAAATCATTTTGAAAAAAAAATTAAAACGATTTATAAAATACATTTAAAAAGGAAATCAATGAAATATATATTATATATATAATATAATGGCCTGAATAGAATGCGCCGCACCGCGACAGTTCGCGAATTTCGACCATTGACTTCGAATGGACATTACAGGAGATCCAACCATCGAATTCTCCTAAAACCGGAACCGTTGGGTTCGTATCAAAAAGAGCTTTCTAACGAACACAAGAAATTAGAAATCTAACGGTTGGATTTGGAATTATGTCCAAATCAAATTTGGAAAAGGTCGTTGTAAGTGCAGTTCGATGGCTGTTTATGGAAATCGACTGTACGGACCTTGATAAAATTATTAAAAATATCGATAATTTGTGTAAAATCATAATAAATGATTTGGAAAGATTTGGGATGAAAAATTCCATATTTAAAAAGATAGAAAGGTATTTTTATCGAGATGAACTAGTTATGAACTAGAATAATAAATCCAATGTTTTTAAATAACTAAAGTGGATTTGAGATGGTTTTAAAAATAACCGGAATTTCCAGTATATGAATTGGAATGGATTTGAATCGAAATTATGTTCGAAATATTTCGATATTGGATTTCGTGATTATACGGACAATGTGGAGGAATTTGGAAGATATATATCGTTATTCCAATACAATATTTGTTGATTTCAGAATTTGATATTGAATATAAGCCGATATATTTTCTATTCAGAGCCTTGTATTTAATATCAAATGGGATTTTGGGTTTGTCGTGAACGGTGTCTTCACTAACACTGTTCTTAAACCCAATGGAGTTAAGAAAATTAGAAACTAACTAGAGATTAGCTAAGTTGAATGGTTTCCTGGGCATTGATCTGATGTTGGTTTCGGCCTTCGGGATTAATACTTAGGGAATTGTTCTCTTACTAATTAATGGTTAGAGACTGATGGGACGTGAATTGGGTTTATCGTGAACTTTGTTTTAACAACATTCGTTCTTTAACCCGATTTACAGTGAAATGTGATTTGGAATTTATAGATCTTTTGTTAAGATTTAAAGGGGATTTTCCAATGCGAAGTTTTCTAATTAAATAAAATTAATTGGAATGGAATTGAATTGGATCTTTGGGTTTATCGTGAACGGTGTTTTAAATAACACTTGTTCTTTAACTCGATTAACAATGGAATAATATTTTGGGTCATCGTGAATGGTATCTTTAATAATACTGTTCTTAGACCCAATGGAGTTAAGAAAATCAGAAACTGACTGGAGATTAGTTAAGTTAAATGGTTTCCTGGGTATTGATCTGATGTTGGTTTCGGCCTTTGGGGTTAATGCTTAGGGAATTGTTCACTTGCTAATTTACGGTTAAAAGCTGATGGAATGGAATGGAATTTTGGGTTGTCATGAATGGTATCTTTAATAATACTGTTCTCAGACCCAGTGGAGTAAAGAAAATCAGAAACTAACTGGAGATTAGTTTAGTTGAATGGTTTCCTGGGTATTGATCTGATGTTGGTTTCGGCCTTCGGGGTTAATGCTTAGGGAATTGTTCACTTGCTAATTTATGGTTAAAGATTGATGGAATGGAATGTGATTTTGGGTTTATTGTGAACCATGTTTTAAATGACATTGGTTCTTTAACCCAGTTAAAGATAGGATATAATTTCCAAGTTAAACAATCATTAATATTGATTTTTGGGAAGATTAAAACCAAGTGGAGTTTTAATGAATCGGTAATTAGATTGAAATGATCGAGAATGGAGTATCACCAGTTTGGCTCTAGGCGATAGTTAAATCTTTAATTAGATTTGGACGTCAAATGGTAATTGAATTTACCGATAACACCATGGGGTTAGATATGAAGTATTACCAGTTTTTCTTCATGGGATGAATAGGTTGGGATTGGGAAATTAAACAAATGATTACTTCGGTAAGGTTCGCTATTCCCGACTAGTTTGGGTAAACCTTAATATGATTTGGATTGATATCCAAAGGAAGATTAAAAAATAAATTTAATGAATTTATCTTTGATAAAATTAATGGGAACCTTTCCCAAAGTATAAGAATATCTGAATAAAGAAATATTCTGGATTGGAATAAGGCGTATGTTGTGTTTTTATTGCACTTGTTTATTATATATGCGAGTTATTCAGAAAGACTGGGTTTATCCCATTCTGAAAAACTGATTCGACGATGTGTCGAGGATGAAGACGGTGGTTGAAGACCGGAGGTCTTCACATCGTTTGGATGATTACTGATGCATTGATTGGGCAGTACACCCAAGACAAGGTAATAAGTGGTGATCGTCCAGACGTACTTGGAGATCGACCAGATATGCGAGGACCTCTCCCCTGTATTGGACATATGGGGAAGGAATAAGGTGCCTCTGGTTTTGTTCAGACCCAGAACAAACTTGTAAATGTATGTGTGTCTGACATCGAATTTCATTCTGTGTGATTGATATACATCGGTTGCATACATGAATTGCCTGTGTGGCATGTTGAGATGCAAACGATCAAGGCTTCTTTTGAAAAGCAGAGTCTTGTGGTTGATGATCAAAGCACGACTTTAATATAGCGTAGCTTTGTGTAGCGTTAATTCGCGAGCCTCACACCCCGGTGTGAACCAGAAACGGGAGAGGACTGCAGGGAGGGCATGCGTTTCCTTCTAGCTAGGAGTGGTGTCAGTGATTTTACACGTCCTGGCATTTTACTTATGTGGATGATGGATAGTGATGTGCCTTGGTTATATCGGTCGTTCCGGGGCCGATGGTTTGGTTGGGATATGACCAGTTTACGCCCCATAGGGAGGGGAAACGCAATGTTCAGGCATTTTAATCCACTCCATGTGGACCGGCCCTGAAGATCCAAGGGTCGATGCGCTCTGACCCTGAGGCTCGGGCTAGAGAGTCTCGAAGCGGTAAGGACGATCCCTTGCCTTGGTTCACAGATGGAAATCCAACTTCCAATACGTGACTTTGCGGTTTTGATTGTAGAGCCTAGTATGGAGACATAGTGGTATGGGGCACTTATGCCGTCTATGATTGATACTTATGATTGAAATTGTTTTGACACTATACACTTATAGTAATAATAAAAGATGAAATTTCACATACCAAGCACTTTTGGCTATTATAAGGTAAAAAACTCTATCCTCTGACTTGCGTTTCATTGTGTGATGGGACCTGAGCCTTATAATAGCTTCATTGTTCTTTATTTAACATTGCGCTGTTTGTTTTATGCACTAGTATTCTTGGGTGGAAACCCGTTCCGTTTTATACGGTGTGGTCCCTTTGTTTACCGAACTTTAAAATGAAGAATAATAACTGTTTTAATTCTCACACCAGTCACCTGACTGACCTGGAGTTTATTGTTTTAACCTAAACTCTGGGTGCACTTATTTTCCGCATGGGCAGCTAGTAGTTTTGGTTTTGCCGATTTATACTCACAGGATCCTGGTTTACAGCTGGAATGATATTCGGAAAGCTATGTATCCGTTTATCTCCTTTGTTTGTGTTTTGTATTATTTTCCGCTGCATTGTAACTTGTAAATCTCTGATATTAAGTAAATGTGTAATATTTATTCATACTCCGTATATTCTTGTATTCTGATGAAATTGTTGTAATAGGCAATGAAATGTTCTTTTGTTTTTGTTCTGATTCGTCGTGTTCTCAATTCAATCCGGGCTTTCCTTCATTGGGGAATTTCTGGGTCCTTACACATTTAAATTGTATACAATTCTAATGTATAACATGACAATATAAATGTCTCTTTTAAATTGTATACAATTCTAATGTATAACATGATAATAAAAATGTCACTTTTAAATTGTATACAATTCTAATGTATAACATGACGATAAAAATGTCTCTTTTAAATTGTATACAATTCTAATGTATAACATGACAATAAAAATGTCTCTTTTAAATTGTATACAATTCTAATGTATAACATGACAATAAAAATGTCTCTTTTAAATTGTATACAATTCTAATTCAACAGAACAATTAAAATTGTCAATTCTATTTTATTGACCATTCTATTTCAACAAAACAATTAAAAATGATAACTTCATTTTGTCGACAATTCTATTTCAACAAAACAATAAAAATGATAACTTTGTTTTGTCGAAAATTCTATTTCAATAAAAATAATAACTTTGGTTTGTCGACAATTCTATTTCAACAAAACAATAAAAATGATAACTTTTGTTTTGTTGACAATTCTATTTCAGCAAAAAAATAAAAATGATAACTTAGTTTTGTCGAAAATTCTATTTGAATAAAACAGTAAAAAGTATAACTTTGTTTTGTCGACAATTCTATTTCAACAAAACAATAAAAATGATAACTTTGGGTTGTCAACAATTCTATTTCAACAAAACAATAAAAATGATATCTTTGTTTTGTCGACAATTCTATTTCAACAAAACGATAAAAATGATTCTTTTATTTTGTTGATAATTCTATTTCATCAAAACACATAAAAATGATTCTTTTATTTTGTTGACAATTCTATTTCAACAAAACAAATAAAAATGATTCTTTTATTTTATTGACAATTCTATTTCAACAAAACAAATAAAAATGATTCTTTTATTTTGTTGACAATTCTATTTCAACAAACAAATAAAAATGATAATTTTCGTTTTGTTGACAATTCTATTTCAACAAAAATGATATTTTTGTTTTGACAATTTTATTTCAACAAAAATGTTATTTTTGTTCTGACAATTTTATATTTCAACACAATAATCCACCAAATCAACAGATCAATATAACAGCATCAATCAACCCAAATCAAATCACGTATAACAACAAACTGAAATTAACATCGTATTTGTAGAAATTTCTAAACACGATAATAATTAATTTTTAATTATTTCAAAAGAAATCTCACAGTGATTCTGAATTCTATATAATTCAGAATTAAATTTGCCCCAAATTCTGATTTGCTCCAAATTTGTTCTAGTCTATTCTGAAATGTAGATCTCGAATTTACGATCCCAACGGTTTTGAAATTGTCCAGTTCTGTATTCGTATGAATAAGATATGAATTTATTTATGTAAATAATATTTTTAAATTAATTAATAAATAATTAAATTAGAATTTACCCTTCTTCCCCCTTTCAGAAACAAAGCCGACGGTTTTTATACTTCATTCAATCCTAGGTCAAGATTTTTCATCCAAACCATGGAGCTTCGTCACAATCAAATGCCACCATGTCGAAGAGGAGCAGGTGGCACACCAGGGGGGCCCCATGCGGTGGCGTGCGATCGTGGGTAGGGGGTACGGCGACGCTCAAAGCGGTGGAACATCCCGGGTCCGGTTCTCCTCTAATACGCGACTACAATTTACAAAATCTGTATGGATCTGAAGCTTGTGAGGTGCTCTAAAATAATGTCAAAAGGAGGTGGGGATTTTATAGCATGGATCAAAAGAAATTAATGGTGGAAGGGAGGAGCATTTATGGCCATGGGAAAGAAGATGGCGGCAGCCTGTATATTGAAATTAGGGTTAGGTCAAATCATATTTATAATAAAATATTATTAAATCTCTTAATTTTTAGTTAAAGCCCGTTAACGCTTAATAGCACCAAATTCAGCCCAACGAGAGTTGGTCCCACCCAAATATCCCCCTTCTGGACACAATAGGCTAGGTCTCGTCAGCTCATTCGATCATTTTCAGCTTGTTTTCTTCAAATTAAAATATAAATCATTTAATTATTTAATTTGGTCGTATATTTAAATTCACCGGGGCCACATACGGACTCCAAAAATTCCCAAAAAATGAATCTAGCTACGTTTTGACGATACGGTCCTAACAAAATTAATTTCATCGAATTTGGGGAACATTTGAAAATTTTCCTTTTTAATGGTCGATCAAATTCAAGAGAAATTATCGAACACAGTTTAATTTACCACGCTTACATATTAATTCCAAAAATTATGGAAAATTAAACTTAGCAATAAATTGACATTCCGGGTCCAACAAAAATGGTTTCATCTAAAATGGAGGTCGTTTGTAAAATGACTATTTTTAATAGCTTTAATATTATTTAAAAATTGAATTTTTAAATTCTGGCACATTTTTCTAACAAAATTCCTTAAAATAAATTTTTTAAATTGGTTCTGATTTTCCGGGTTGTTACAGTCTAGCTTCTCTTTGCATTGGCGCTGGTCTCGAGTGTGTGCTTTCAGTGAGGAGATGCTTGTGGCGTGGTGCTTCGAAGGCGGCATGCATGGTGATGGACTGCTTCGATTGGAGGGTTCCGGTTCCAATTGGTTGTGGCAACGGAGGCTGGGTGGCAGGTGGAGATTTTTCGGTGGAGGAAGTATGGATGGTGGCGGCTCTGAAGAGGAGAGGCGGAGCAGGTGCGGAGGAGGGTGCTAAGAAGGGCGCGCGACTCCGATGGAAGTAGGTTGACTCATGGTGCACGATTTGGAAGCAGACGTTGGAGAACCGTGATGGCAGGAGGCCATGGATCCACAAATGAATTTGGGGAAAACAATAGTTGTCATGATTTCGAATTGGAGAGAACGATTTGAGTAAAACTGAGTTTGATTTTTGGGGACAATGGCAATTGAAATTGGTAAGGAACGAAAAATGGGTAAAGTGAATTAGTCTGAGCAGAAGGGAAAGTGATGGAAATAAAATAAAAGGGGAATAGACATAGGAGACGCGTGGAAAGCAAGAGGTACACACGATGCGAAATATAGAAGAAGGATTACATGTGGGATGTTCATACCTTTCCAATACCTGATTTTAACAACTTAAGTTTTAATATAGAATTCTTTCTTTAAACTAAACTTATCAAAATACATGAATTCAATTTATCTCTCATTAAATCAAATTACTCTTTTATACATAATCTTTAAAAACTATTAAACCAGTTCAATTAAAAATATTATGTAAATATAATTCTAAAATCAGAAATGAAAAATCAAATTTATAAATTCTCGAACTAAATGAAATTCGAAATAAATAAATAAAAAGTTCACAAATTAAATTCAAATTTATATTCCAAATTAGCTTTAAAAATTGTAGTAGCGTTAAAATTTGATGACTCCATTCAAATTTACATATCAAAATTATTTATACTCAAAAGATTTTCATTCGAAAATTAAGTTAAAATTCAACAAAACAATTTTAATTTCAAAGATAACTTACTATTCTCACTTATAAAAATCAATTCAAAACCGAGATAAATAAACTTCATTTCAAAATTATCAATAAATTTCAAATATAAACATAAATTTTGAACATTAGACTAAATTAACTCTAAATTTCAAATGCCAAAATTCTGGTTCGTTACATTCTCCCCCCTTAAAGGTTTTCATCCTCGAAAATGAGAGGTTGTAAAATGAAATCAAAGTATGAAATAATTTCTCTGACTTAACGTCCCGATTTTATTTTCAAATTATTCAAAATACTGCATTTTCATATCGTATCATTCCTGCTTCGGGATTTCAAAGCCAAAATCATTTCGAAATTTTCAAACATTTCGTGATAAATGACATAAAGCACTTATGTCCCAAGTCGAGAGGTTTCTTCCAATGATAAGGCCACTAGGCACAACCTATGCATGTACCGATATTGAATAATGATGCCTCTCCGGACCCCCGAGGAGACCATCATCAATCAAGGGCTTACACCCACGTTGTACCTTTCTTTAGTCATGGGTTACTCGAATCTTAGCGATAAATCATTTTATTTCATATCCCGAAGTTATAAATCGTTTCGCAATAATAATTTCAAATACTTTCGAATAGTTTTGTTATCGTTTTTTTCAAATCTTTTCAAAATCTCGAGATTCAAGTCATCGAAATTTTTATGTTTACAAAACACTTTACAAACCATTTCAGTATATAAGCCATATCGAGCTTTTATGAAAATAAATTTCAAATCATTTCGAAATATCAACAATTACCCAAAAGATAATATTTTTCAAGAGATTCATATAGTCGTAAAATTTCCCTTTTCAAATTTCATTTCCAGAATTCTTTACAAAATATAGAATTTTTATCCATTCAGGTTCAAATATTAAACCTCATTTGAAAAGGCTACATAATTCGAATAGTCAAAATCTCTTGAAACAATTTTATTCAAAAATATCTTCATGCTTCGCTGCGCTGCTTTGATCTATATAATTATATTTTAGACAATTTTTTTCGAAATATCAGTTCTAAGATATTAGAAATCAATTTCAAAATTTTGGAACTACATTCTCAAATAAATATTTCTTTCAGATTTCCAACTTGTCTGTAGATTGGTCGATGCAAGGCAACGGTTACAAGATATAAGAATCAGACAGTTTCATTGGAATTCAAGCACGAATGGTTCGAATCGGTAAGCGAAAGATGACGTTAAGTCGAGGGAAAAATGAAACACATCAATAAGTTAAGCAACAAAACTATATTTCAAACATTCATTTCTTATTCCAAATCTTTCCACTTAAAATTTCATTTGCAAATTTAATTTTGTTTTTATTCTACCAACAACGAAGATGTATTTTATTCAAATTTCGCTTATCTATTCCAATTTCATATTAATTTACCAAAAAGTTTTATTCGAATTTTCCAAACAATTTCAATCAAACATCTAACTGGTTTCAAGTATCTCTCGACGTTTAAATCGGAACCATACAGTCATCCCATTTTCAAAACTCGAAAATAAACTTCTGATGATGTTCAAACTATCACCAGAATTATATTCAAGCGACTAGAATGTGACATAAGACTTTGTACATACGCTGGCCGGGCATATATTCAAAATCCGTAAATCCAACTTCGACATCGATAAAATACTCATAAAAAATCATATTTCAAAATAATTACGCTTTTCAAAATGGATTATTCAATCTCAAAATAAAATTTTATTTTCAAAATAAGCTCTTTCCCTAAAGTGATTCTTGTGTCACTTCCACTCATTCTAGAGTATTGCTACTCTATCTCTAATGAGCTTTCAAACCCGATGAGCTAAGCTTTGTCAAACCTGGCTCTGACACCAACTATAACGATCTGCCTTTTTTTTATTGCTCCAAGTCGTTAATAAAACCAACTCAGAATGCTCAAACGACAGTTCGTTATTTAGCTTATCAAGTTTAAACAGAATACACACAGAATCCCATCACAGATGACAACAGTGTATCTTGCAAACGAAATTTTATAGATAAAAATATCAGAGATTACAAATTTTAATATATAGAGGAAGATAAAATAATATATAGTACATGATTTTTAAATAAAATAAAAGTTTACAGTTTTGACGAGCCTTGCGAGCGCGTATGCATCTTCATGTTCCTCTCCAGTTTTGCGAGCTGAAATCTTTAAGCCTGGAACGCTTAGGACCTGGCCCGAGTTGTTCCATGCAAAACACAAAACACTCGAGTCGGGATTAATCTTTGTTCAAGTAAATTAATTTTGATATAAATTAAACTATAACGGTTAATCTTAACAGCAATATATTCTATGCAAATGCCGCATACTGATAGTTATATTCGGACATAATCAAATCTACCATGTGGTATAAGTTGACAAACGAACAAGGCAAAACATGCGTCAGAATTTTCAATAAGGCCTAATTGATGTTATATCCACCAATAATAGCAAAGAGTTCTTTTTGAACCTTGAGAGTTGGGTTATTAAAATTTCTGGAATGAGGAGTGATGGTATGTTGAAGGGAATGGTTTATGATTCGTGTTTTTGAGCGGAAAAAGTGATTTTTGAATTCCATGGGAGCATCGATATCAAATATGTCATGATAAGTTTCTAAATCGGTTTCATCAATTTTGAAATCCAAAAAATCCGAGCTCGTGCTTCAACAATTTAAGAGATTGCCCAAGATTTCGCCATCTAGAACAATTTGCGTGTCCTTTGATGCTACTCCAAACTTGGTCTTCATTTCTTTCGTAAAATCACGATTAAGATTGGCATAGTACATTTTGACAAGCTTCGAGTAACACACTTCATCGTTATCCCGAGCGTCAGTCAGGCTCTATACTTCATTGTGCTTGAAGAGAGTGATATAAGATCATAGGATGTAAAGTCTCCAAAGATGGCGAAAGCACCCGTATTAACTTTTGCATTTGTTAAATAGTCAACATAGGTTTTGATTGCTTCTCTATCATTGTGAAGATAACATTGATGGTTTTGGTTAACTTCAATTTCTGAGATGAACTGGAGGAAGCCATTGAAGTGTTTGTTTTAAAGAGTATAGATATGAAGAATATAATTTGAATTGTGAATAAGAGGTAGAGAGAATAGATGTATAAATAGAAATTGAATGGATATGAATTGAACAGGCATAACTTTTCAGAAATCAATGACACCTTTTCAGACCTTGGGAGTTAGTGAAAAGTTGGAGGGAAGTTTGAAAGTTTAAACCTTTGAAATTCAAAATTTTAAACTTCAAGTTACAGGCTGATATATCAACATATAAACAAATGTATGCTGACATATATGATCAATTTCAAGGGACATATGGTTTTCGTGACTTTAGATTTTAAATTATCAATTTAGATTTCAGGTGTAATTATTTCTTGAATAATACTAATCCTAGCATACATCCAAAATTTATTTTATTATTTTATTATTATTATTTTGAATTTCAAAATTCAAATTTCAAATTTGAATTTCAAATTTTAAGTTTTGAATTTTAAAGTTTAAATCTAAAAATCAAAACAAACCAATCAATCAAAGCATCCATTCAACCAAAAAAAATTAAAAATTAATTAAGGAGTGCCTAGTTTTTAGTTCCTTCTCTTCGATATTTTATGAATTCTGAATTGTTGTGAAGCACAAGTTTGAGTTCCCGGTTTTTGGCTCTTCATCACTTGATGATGAATCTGAATTGTCTAATATTGCTGCGTATGCTCTCTTTCTTTTCTTTGATGAATTGCTATTATCCGTTTGTTGAACTCATTTGTCTGGATATGGACACATTCTCTTTGTATGGCCTGGTTTATTGCAATTATAACATCGACCATCATTTCTTCCTGAACTTCCTTGGTTATTACTTTGAAAATTATTTCTCTTTCCGTATCTCAGAAATTTTCTGAAATGTCTTGTCATTAAGGTTGTTCCTTCATCATCTTCACTGCTCGAGTCAGAATTATTTGTTGTTGCTTTAAATGCTATGGATTTCTTTTCAGTTGGCTTGTTTTCCTTTCTTTTCTATAATTGTACTTCAAAAGACATCAGATTTCTGATTAACTCCTCAATCCTCATTTCACTGACATTATAGGCTTTTTCAATCGCCAATGTTTTCTGATCCCATTCTAAAGTCAATGAACTCAATATTTTTCTGATTTGGTCTTCTTCATAATAAATTTTTCCAAGTGCTATTAATGAATGCACTTTCTCTTGAAATTTGCAATACATATCGGAGATAGATTCATTCTTGTTCATTTTGAATAACTCAAACTGATTAATTAACATTGATATCTTTGTTCGTTTAACTTTAATAGTTACTTCATGAGTAACTTGTAAAGTTCTTCAAATTTCACAAGCAGATTTACAAACTGACACTCTGTTAAATTCATTCCTATCTAATGAACAAAACAACATATTCACGGATTTAGAATTGCTTTGTGCAGCAGCCTTTTGTTCATTTGTCCATTGTGCAAAATTAGTTGTGGGTTCTACATATTTAGTCTGTGTGCTATTCCATGTGTTTAATCCTATTGATTGTAAATATATTTTCATTCTACATGCCCAATATGAATAATTACTACCATTAAACAGTGGTGGTCTAACAGTTGATTGCCCCTCTACAAAAGAACTATTATTACCAGTGTTGGTTGCCATTTTAAAATTTTCTAAAATCTGATTATGAATTTTTTGAAAGACCTTGCTCTGATACCAATTGTTAGGGAATGTAGAATTGATCGTTAAGGCAAAACTAACACTAGAGAAGGTGAATAGTGTTTTTAAATAATTTAAGAAAATCTAAAACTTAAATGCTCTGCTATATGAATCACACACCAAAGAGATAATCACAGTCACAGAATCAATCACAAACACATAAATAAACAGAAATAAAATGCAGAAAAGGAAAGAACACACCGGATTTTATACTAGTTCATATTACTCCTACATCCAGTCCCACGCAACGCTGGATTGCATAGAATTTTATTACTATATCAATATCCAAGTACAACACCCTTGATTTCACGGCTACAAGTTTACCACCGTTTCCACTACCCTTGATTTTCTGGCTACAAGGTTAACACCGTTTCCTTCCTTGATTTCATGGCTATAAGGAACACACCACTTCCTAGTCTATCCCAAAACAATCCCAAATGAATACAATAGCCTTAGAACTCTTCAATAGCACTTCGATTCAGAGAGTAATGAGTAGAGAGTGAGAAGAGAAGAAGCTTTATATAATTAGAACTGAAATCGGCAGAGTAGAAGTGTAGAAATCATAAAAATATGAAATAATAATGGAGGATTGAAAAGGGATGAAGATGGAGAAGAAGAATGGTTAAAAAATTTGAAATCAACCCCTATTTATAGGATTTGTAAGGTTGCAATGCTTATGCAACATTACAAATGGTGAAAAGACACTTCCTTTCAAAACTGAAAATATGACAGTTATCTCAACTTGCCAATATATGTATGTCGACGTATGTCATTCAAAATTTGAAATTTGAGTATTTTTCAATTGTTTTAATATATATATATATAATTTTGGAAATTATTGAATTGAAAATAGTGATATAAATAAGTATTATAAAGTAGAAAATTATATGAAATCATAAATATAAATTAAATGAACATATTTATAAAATTATAAAGTTTAAAACTATATAAATATATAAGTATTAAAGTATATAACTATATAAATATATATAAACTTATAATATTAAAAACTCAAGTTTAAGATCAAAAGTAAAATAGAAAAACTAAATTAAAATTTGAATAGAATTTGAAAATAGAATTTGAATTTGAATTTGAACACAGTGTGTTATTCAGAGTCTTACATAAATTAGACTCTATTACTATGTTTATCTTGAACTCTTAAAATCTTGATTACTCATGAGTCTTGAATCTTCTTTGAATTCCGAATCTCTCGAATCTCTAAAACTCTAAAATTGTGTAATCTTCAGTATTAATTCCTATATACAAATCCTACATATATGTGTATATATTTTCTAGATAGATACGTTGATATATATTTTATAATCAATTAATGTTGAAATAAGGTTATTATCATCAAAACTCCATTCTTCAACATATATATCCTAGGATAAGGAGGATATAATTTCCTTATTTATACTAGTTAATATAAAACTTATAATTTAATGTTAGGATTGGACTTATTAGGTTAATAATGTGAACTCGTGATGATAAATCATGTCCGTATAGTATTTCCGTGAAGAGAAACTGAATGGGAAGGACTTAGTAACGTAGCCCACTTTATCCCAGTAGGGAAAGGTATTAAAGGCTAACAGGGTACGAACTTAATAATCTTCACGTATAGTACACTTCCTTAGGTATTAAGTGGCTTGAGTCAAAGAGTCCACCTAGGAGTGGATCTTTCAGTCTAGAGGTCTTAAATGGTGTGTGTGGGGCCTACCCAAACCTGGAAACTAAAAACGTCATATATGGCTACATATCCAACGGGAAGTAGTAAGAAACTAAGGAGATTATCTAATAAGGTCAGCTAGATGGTATAGCTAGCGAAAAATTAACATCTCTCACCTTACACGGGTTATGGGTTAATGTGTGAATGACAGAAGCCTACTAGTCAGGCTCATAGCTAGTGCCCTCTAGTTCATGTTAACGTTGAATAAATCATCGAGGAATATTAAGTCACCAACATGTCCGCCTAGGGTCTTAAGTGATCAGGGAGAATCCACTCTATCTATTATTAATAGTGAGGCGTTAAATAATAAAGGATGAGCGAACGAATATATATATATATATGTATGTATGTATGTATGTATGTATATATATATATAATCCATAATTAGGGGTCTTCCCTCGATTAAATAATCAGTCATGTTCTAGCATAAAGGCTTCACAAATATGTGCGTAAGCGTTCTATCTCAGTATCATACTTTGATAATACAACTTTGGGAAGAGTAGTAGAGTCGTACGTAAATAATTACAAGGTCAGACTAGAATCACTAACCATGATAGGCATACATCTTGGGTTGACCCAGATAGGATACATTTATATATTATAATTTGTGTTGTACATTTTTTGTTCACTAGAATCTTGCTGTTCTGACCCTCCTCATTACAACCACCCAGGTTTTCTAGAGAAGGTCGGGTTCTTACAAATGTTTAATTTTGGCTTTTGGTTCTCGTTCTCTCTTATGCTCGGTATTAGCAAAGTGACTTACTTCAAAAAGGTAGTTGCTTGAGTTAACACTAGTCTTTCCTATTTTGTTTCCGCTATGAGTTATGTTATTGTACTCTTATTTTGCTCATGCTCATTTATTTGCAGGTACCAGATTTACACGCTCCAAGCTTGGATGTGTTCGAATTTCGATTTCTTTCAAAATTTGGGCATAGAAAGGTGTAGGGTGTTACATTTGGTATCAGAGCATAGGTTAAACGATCAGAGGAATTATCTAAATTAGGACTCATGAGAGAACGTAATTCAATTTTTTTTCTTTTTTTCTTCTTCTTTCTTACTCGACTTAAATTTATTTCGACGATTAATTACTCGTGGGCCGAATTTCATAAAATGGGCTTTAAACGACAAAGAGTTGAAATATTTTGGGTTCGAGTTTCTAGCCAATTCTGTCTTACCCCATAGCACGTTGGCGATCACGTCGTGAAGACCATAAGGACGACATATGGTGGAATCTGTTTATTCAAGTTTCGAGACTGGACAAAAATCTAGTTACAACTGAGATAGTCGCGATTTTTGTTTTTTTGGTTTTGTTTATAGTTCTGTTTATGTCCATTTCTAGATCCAAAACAGGAAAGGTTCACATTAGTATGTTGTATCCATCGAAAATATAATTACAAGGTATATCCATTTGTTACTTCATTGAATTTCCGAATCTACCTTTATAGAAATACTCATTTGAGTTCTTGGCCTTGTATTCAAGGAATTTTTTTTTAAAAACTATTTAGAAAAATAAAAATGGGTTTTGAAAGTTTTGAAATACGGTTTTGGAAAATCGTTTTATAAGGGGATAGTTTTATAAAGATATGATTTTTAAATTTTAATCTATTCATGTTTCAAAAATTTTAGGGCTTTGTGTAATTTTAATAAATATAATTTGATTGGTAGAAAGGAAGGAATATGCAACTAAACTTAAGAATAATAAATATTCATCCTTGTGATTTTTGGTATCCCTCTACATATATATATTGGGTAATTTATTGAAATTATCACAATTAACCCTTAAGATTTTAAAGCTCCAACTTTTTTGAACACGGAAAGGTTTTTCAGTTTATAATACGAACTGAAATAATTAAATTGGAATTATAAATAAGAAAACGTTGGTAATAAATTCCATCTTTGGAAAAGTTTTAAATTTTCCTTCGAAAGGGCTAAGAAAAATCCTTCGTCCAGATTTTTGGGGTATTTGATTCTGAATCGTTTAGTTTTGTTGTCAGCTAGTAAGGGGAAAATCCGTTTTAGTTCATATTATGGATTTCTAGCTGATTTTTTGTTCCAAGTTTGTTCGCTCATTTTATGGTCGCAGCATCGTTGCTGAGACTATGATTCTTTGGAGTTGATTCGGAGTTTGACTATGGTCTTTGGTATCATCATGATGAGGATAATTATTTTTTGGATTGCGTCAAATCTTAAAAGATGACACGGGACAGTTAATATTTTAATCCGGTATAATAAGGTCAAGATTCAATCTTTGTCCAAAGCCCATCTAATAGTTGACCGTCTAGCGTTATGCAAGAATGGTCAACTAGTTGATGAGTTTTGTTGCAACTTGAACCTAGGACTCAACCATAAAAGTTGCGTCCAAATTACCCCCTTAACTTCTTTCTTTCGAACTCCCTTCCTCATCTAGCCGAACAATATTCCTATCCTTTTTCTCTTTTTTTGTTTTTGCCTTGACTCTTCTTTTCCCGCACTAGTTTGCATATTAGATCTTGCCTCACTAGTACTCCAAGATCTAATTTCTTCTCCCTGACCATTTTTTAGTTCATAATACCTATTTGCATTATCCAATCACTCATACCATTTACGTATCATCCTTAGGGAGAGAACATTTGGATGGATATGAATGAGCAAAAAGGTCCCACCGTTTAGGGCTAAGAAAATTTGTCGTGGCAATTGGACTTGCATCAATCTTTTGCTTCGTGATCTTAGAATAGGATTTATTTTTTGTGCTGCATGCACCTTTGTTATATCTTGTTAGGATAGATTTTTTATGAAGGCGATCGTCGTTTCGAAGATGAAGACTAAACTATCTTTGGGTGGTTTTTCTGAGGAGAATCTTAATGAGATTTTATAGGAATCTGTGTCTTATGCAGACTTGAATGATCTTTCATTGACTGGCTTTGGAGATTTTACAGCAAATCTTTTTTTTAATATCGGGTTTTGAGTTCGGGAATCTATGTTTGAATTGCACAGATAGACGTGTGATGTAACGACCCGTATTCTACGCATCATGGGATCGTAGAATATTTATTTCTTTCACATATGAAGTCGTATGGTCATGTAACTTTGGGAGACGACTATTGGGGTCATTTGCCATGTTCATGATTTTTGTCGATTTTTAAATGACCGTTTTGCCCCTAGTTGGTACTGTTTTGGCCATAACTTTTGACTGGAAAGGAGTTCTGACCTGAAACCACTTCCATTGGCTTCGAATGATAGTTTCTCTTTCCGTAGAGTGGTTACATTAGCCAAACGGACTTACCGTTTGGGAGATATGGCTGAAACAAGGTTTAGAAGGTGAAAAACAGCTAATCGGGCTTAACCGGGTGATTAGCAACTAGGCCCAATGGGGGATTTCGGGATTTGGGGTATTTAAGGGCTGCTAGGGTTAGGATTTCGGTTTTAGACTCATTTTTCCAGCCGCCACTTACCTCCTTCAAGCTCTAGCAATGGTCTCCACCTTCTAATTTCATCCCAAATCGTCTCTAATCACTTTCTAATCGAAGATTGAGCAAAACTACATCAAATCAAGGGAGGGTAGCACCAAATCAGAGAGAGAGCTGCTGGAACACGTACGGATTGGATCCAAATCAGAGATTATTTCAGATCTAAAGTTTGTTTGTGGCTAAGGTGAGTGATTTGCATAGTTCCTCACTAATTATGGTAATTAGCGAAGATTAGCGAAATTATGGCTCAGAAAAATCTAGAAAAATTCCCAAAATTCTAAAACATCATTTTATGCCTCTGATATGAATTTGGGTTAATTTCGACTAATTTTGCAAATCCCGGAATTTGGGGGATTAAGGGGTAATTAGTGATAATTAGCGAATTTGTGCATGTTAAAAATCTGGAAAAATATTCATAAATTCTGAAATATTGTTTTAGACCTCTGATATGAATTTGGGTTAATTTGGTTAAGTTTTGTTAATCCTATGCTTAGTTGTTCTTAAACATGCTTAAGGGGAAATATGGGATTTTGGCTATGTTTGATCCATTTTAACCCATCTTATTGTTGTTTTGGTGTTTGAGGTCACTATTACATGTTGCTATGACTGTTTGGTATGACTTGTGATTGTTTAGAATAGTTAGAATGGTCGAAAACGTCGTCGAATGGCGCAAACTGCTCGCTGGAAGAACTGCAGGAAATCAGCCCGAACCGGACCGGATCGGTGGAAGCAAAGGCGATCCGAACCGATGGCGCGACCCGATCCGCCGATGCTTGAAGACCACGATCCGACAATGTAATCCGATCCGAGCCCTCCACCACGATCCACCTTCACGATCCGCTAGCAGCTCCGACCGCCAGAAGGAAGCACGACCCGATCCGACAGGGGCCCCACGAACTGATGAAGCACGACCCGACCCGAAGGAGCTTGTCACGAACCGATCCGCGGCGATAGACTTGGAGACCCCGACCCGATCCGCTGAAGGGTACTCGAACCGATCCGATGGAGCTAGAGGACCACGAGTTGATGGCGCGACCCGATCCGAATGGAGGAACTCGACCCGAACCAGTATGGTGACTGCGAACCGAACCAGGAGGCTATGAACTGAATGAAGACCGATCCGGAGGATGATGACTAAAACCCGAGATGCAAAGGTAGTCCAAATGGAAGTTAGAGCTCAGGATCCCGGACCCAGTTGGGAACCAATGAGTTCACTTCATGATTGGGCTTTGCTGCGGGACGTGTGCAAAGGGGTTGTCGGTATTCATAACTTTGGTTCACCACTGAGAGATGGATAGTGGGCTTGTAGTGATAGTTACACGGGATTGGATTCCGTCATGGCCCAAAGTATTAGGTGACCAAAGTAGTGGATATCGTATGCTTTACGCACCGAGTGAGGGATGTGAGGATGATTACTATGCTTGATTGTTTGACATCACTATGACATTCACACCCCCGTTATCTTTACACCATTTGAAAGGGCACCTTAGAGTGTTGTACAATATGTAGTGCTAACTCTTTGGTTGCAGGTCCAGGTTCAGGTATGATTGGATTATACCTGTTATTATTCTGTTTAGATGCTTATCGCTCATACCAGGCTTTATGTCTGACCCAGAGTTTTATGTCTCTTCTTATTACTCTGGGTGCTCACACGAGCAGACTAGAGACAGGTTATGGTTAGCTGGTGATGCGCGAGTAGCTGATTCGGAGGCGAGCAGGAGGCTTCCACGTATGATATATAGATATTCTCCCTGTGTCGTTGGTGGTCGCTACTTGGGCATTAGTAGTGTACCTCCTTTATCTTGCTTTTGCTTTGAGACAGTTTGAAAAGTTGTAATAATGTTTAACTTTGGATCATAAGATGTACTTATATTTTCCGCTGCTATGTTAGTTGTTTCAGCTTATGCACTGTCTCACCTGTTTTATGTCAAGTATGTTATTATTATATTTTATTCTATGCGCTGTGAGACATTCTACAGGTTCTTTGTTGATTCTTCGTCTTCTTTCTTTTCTTCTGACGACCGTTCGGTGCCAATTGGACATAAGTACAACGCACCTTTGGAGTAAATGTCGGTTGGTGCGGGGCGGGCCGTCACACTTGGTATCAGAGCTCTAGGTTGCCTAGTTAACCTAGGGAAAGACACTAGGGAGAGATAGTACGTATATGAGAGCGCGTATTTGTGATTACTTTGGTTTTCAAAAGCTATATATATATATACTATTGGTAGTATAAGAATGAAGTCGTACTGCACTAGCACCACTATGGGATCGTTAATCGTTTCCACTTTTACAGATTAACGATGAGCCGATATCCTAGAGGTGCTGGTAGAGGGACCAACCAAGGGAATGCTCCTGACATGAGGACAATGTTCACTAACTTCATGAGAGACATGCTTAGAGATGTTCAGGGAGCAGTTCCCAATCCCGGAAATGGTGGTGGTCCAGTAGTGCAGGCGTCGAGGGTCGATTTCGCCAAGTTGTGCAAGGATTACACTAACCTTGGTGGGAAGCCGTTCCACGGAACAGAGTCGGCCACAGATGTTCAGGATTGGTTGGATAGCTGTGATCGTATCTTCGACGACTTGGGTCTTGAGGATGCGATGAAGAGAAGGCTAGCGTCTCGTCAGCTGCAAGGGCGAGCGATGAATTGGTGGAATGCCATTAGAACAGCTACTCCAGAAGATCAAGTTACTTGGAATCAATTTAATACTCGCTTTTGTGATAAGTTTATTCCAGCTGCTCATAAATCGGAACTGTTCAGGAAGTTCTTGGAGCTTAAGCAGAATGGTAGAGCAGTCTCGGAGTATATCGCTGAATTCGACACTTTATCGAAATATGGATGGTCCCTTATCGATACTGTCGAAAAGAAGAACGAGAAGTTCATAACCGGCTTGGATGGGTACTTGGGGGAAAGACTTATAAACCATATCGATGAGACGTTCGAGTCTATTGTAGGAAAGGCATTAAGGTCAGAGAGCCTTTTCCCTAAGTCGAAGACTGAGGTTGCTACGGCATCTACAGAGGAGCCAAAGCCGCAAGCAGGCGGTGAAGGCCAGAAGAATTCTCAGAACAAGAGGAAGTAGAACCCGACCAAGGATGGTCAGAGTAAGAAAAATAAGAAAGATGGCGAATGCTTTAGTTGTGGCAAGAAGGGCCATTACGCCAGAGATTGTCGAGAAAAGCCTGAGGAAAGGAAGTGCTTTAACTGCGGCCAGGCGGGACATCACAAGGATGATTGCCCACAACCTCCTAGGGAGAAGCAGATTGTGAAAGCGTATGCTATCAACGCTGTTCCTTCTTCGTCAAATGCCCCAACTGCGGCGCAGAAGGAAAAAGGTGTCGTTATTCGAGGTATGCTTTCTATTTAAGAAATTTTGATCGGGTTTTGTTTGACAAACCTGAGTTAGTCGATAGACCTTTAGTAGTGACGAACCCGATTGGTGGTTCGACTAGTTTTGGCATGATTTGTTAATGTGGTCTTATTGAGTCATGGATGTATGTTTCCTTGTGATTGCTTTGTTTTGGGCTTTACTGGGTTTAGCATTATTTTGGGGAGTCGATCTACTCCAAAGGAATAGGGTGGTATTAGGTACCTACCTAGTGATGGCGATAGTAACTGGAGTTAAGGAAGCTAAGAGGTTATCGTTGTAATAAGTTCTAGTTGTCTCTGGGAGACAAATGAGTACTCCAGTGCTAGATTGTTTTGCTAGTATAACCTCATGAGGATTGTCCGAACTCGGAGGAGATGTTCCTTGGGTGCTTGTCTGATATTGTTTTAGGCCTTTGGGGCTTGTGCTTGGGGAATGTCGATTTCGACTAGGATGGTTTGCGTGAGGGGTAAATAGTTGTTGTGATTTTTCATTGGATGATATCTTGGTTCACTCGAGGAGTGACGGGCAGATGGAACATGATAAGACTGTTCAATGGTATAGACTGCCCAGGGTTGGACTCGATAGGGTTATGAGATTGCTCGAGTGGGACTCGAGAAAGATGCAAAGTAATGGATTGTTTAGGACCCTATGTTGATGTTCACTATTGGATAGTAGAACTTTGAAGGAATAGGATGTGTTCGTTGATCATGGAAGATACAACGAAGATTAGGGCGATTCAAGTTGGACTTGAACTCGTAAAAGAAAATGGGTGTTCGTTGATCTTGGAGATGCAACGAATAGGGAGACGACTCATGTTGGACTAGAGTTTGTCACTAATGGATACTCAAGACTGGGTCTGAGTTATAGATTGACTCGAGTTGGACTCGAGAAGGCTGCAAGGAATTGGATTCAGCTCGAGTTGGACTCGAGAGGGCAGCAAGATAATGGATAGACTTGGGATGGACTCAAGTATTTTAGGAGGACTAAAAGCAGGGGTATCTGGGGACGCCCGTTACCTTGGATCTGTTGGATGTGATCTAGTTATCCTTGGAGGATAAACGTACGTTGGACGTACGGTAGTCCGATTGGAGGCTGGGCTTCCATTAGTTTAATTATCCTTGGAGGATAAACGTACGTTGGACATACGGTAGTCCGATTGGAGGCTAGGCTTCCATTAGTTTAATTATCCTTGGAGGATAAACGTACGTTGGACGTACGGTAGTCCGAAGGGAGGCGGGGCTTCCATTGGCCTGGGATTGGTTGGACCAGTCAAGTAGGCATCGGTGTATGTATGGGGGCTGGGCTTCCATTAGTTATTGATGTTGGTTGGACCAGACATACTAGAATCGACATATTGGGATTGGTTAGACCAATCATGTAGGTGTTGATGTGTTTATGAATTTAGCAGGTGATAGGTAGGACTTGTTTGATGGATGTTATGGTTGCTATGTTGTTCCTATTTTTCTTCCCTTGGGTAAACTATCACCTGTAGGGTTCCAGCGATGGGGAACAAAGTGATTGTAGTAGGACTATGAGCCAGTGCAGTAGAGTCGTCATGACTCGAGGGGCAAAGTGGACATAGTAAATGATTAGTAAGGCTATGAGCCAGTGCAGTGGAGTTGTTACGACTTCATGGGGCAGAGTGGACACATCAAAGGACTAGTGACTATGGATCAGTGCAGTGGAGTCGCCATGACTCCATGGGGCAGAGTGATTATAGTAAAAGATTTGGGTGCGGTAATAGTTGCATTGAATAGGAGACATGCCAGTTTAGGGGTTTTGTTTCTAGGATGGAAGCAACTAGAGTATGTCATAGGATATGATTTCAAACCCAAGACTGAATTGGATTCAGAAACGCTAGTAAGCTTAATGATTAGATCGATTTTGATTAAGTGGATTATTTCCAGTTAGAAGGACGATCCTAACCTATTGGAAACCATCTCTAGGGTAGAGATGGGTATCGATGGAAAGAGAATGATCAGGTAAGGATTTGATCGAGAAGGGTGGCTTCGAAAGAATAAGGGACTAGTTGTACCCAACGTAGATGGACTGAGAGGTGAAGTGCTTAGAGCATATCATCACTCGAAATTGACTATACATCCCAGTGGTAACAAGATGTATTGAGACATAGAGCAGATCTACTACTGGGAAGGGATAAAGATAGGCAGAAGGCTTATCTCGATAAGAGACGAAGAGATTTGGAATTCTTCGTTAACGACTTGGTGTTCGTCGAGATCTCTCCATAGAGAATGTGATTCAGATTGGTTGGAGAGGTAGGTTAGCACCAAGATTTGTTGGCCCATTCCCAGTCCTCGAGCAAGTTGGGAATTTGGCGTATGAAGTAGAGCTACCTGACAAGACGGCGGGAGTTCACAACGTATTTCATGTTTCCTAGTTAAGGAAATTCGTGCACGACCCTAGTGTGGCTATTTCACCTGATCAGTTGGATAACATCGAAGTTGAACTCGAGGCGGTTGGGAACTGCAAGTCTATGCGTATTGTTGGGAACGATACGAAGCAGCTTCGAAGGAAGGCGGTGAAACTAGTCAAAGTCCAGTGGGGTGAGAATGAAAAAGACTGTACTTGGGAAACAGAGGAGGATATAAGGAAGAAGTATCCAGAACTCTTTGCCTAGTAGGGTTTTGGTAGTGATAGTTCCTTCCCTTGTTAGTAAACCGCATGCTAGGATAGACTTGTTTTGCATGTTGATTGTTGTTTTATGGTTGATAGGCATGCGGGACCCTTTGTGTGTTCTGGTTAGGGAATTTCGGTGGCGAAATTTCTTAAGGGGGGAAGAGTGTAACGACCCGTATTCTACGCATCATGGGATCGTAGAATATTTATTTCTTTCACATATGAAGTCGTATGGTCATGTAACTTTGGGAGACGACTATTGGGGTCATTTCCCATGTTCATGATTTTTGTCGATTTTTAAATGACCGTTTTGCCCCCTAGTTGGTACTGTTTTGGCCATAACTTTTGACAGGAAAGGAGTTCTGACCTGAAACCACTTCCATTGGCTTCGAATGATAGTTTCTCTTTCCGTAGAGTGGTTACATTAGCCAAACAGACTTACCGTTTGGGAGATATGGCTGAAACAAGGTTTAGAAGGTGAAAAACAGCTAATCGGGCTTAACCGGGTGATTAGCAACTAGGCCCAATGGGGGATTTCGGGATTTGGGGTATTTAAGGGCTGCTAGGGTTAGGATTTCGGTTTTAGACTCATTTTTCCAGCCGTCACTTACCTCCTTCAAGCTCTAGCAATGGTCTCCACCTTCTAATTTCATCCCAAATCGTCTCTAATCACTTTCTAATCGAAGATTGAGCAAAACTACATCAAATCAAGGGAGGGTAGCACCAAATCAGAGAGAGAGCTGCTGGAACACGTAGGGATTGGATCCAAATCAGAGATTATTTCAGATCTAAAGTTTGTTTGTGGCTAAGGTGAGTGATTTGCATAGTTCCTCACTAATTATGGCTAATTATGGTAATTAGCGAAGATTAGAGAAATTATGGCTCAGAAAAATCTAGAAAAATTCCCAAAATTCTAAAACATCATTTTATGCCTCTGATATGAATTTGGGTTAATTTCGACTAATTTTGCAAATCCCGGAATTTGGGGGATTAAGGGGTAATTAGTGATAATTAGCGAATTTGTGCATGTTAAAAATCTGGAAAAATATTCATAAATTCTGAAATATTGTTTTAGACCTCTGATATGAATTTGGGTTAATTTGGTTAAGTTTTGTTAATCCTATGCTTAGTTGTTCTTAAACATGCTTAAGGGGAAATATGGGATTTTGGCTATGTTTGATCCATTTTAACCCATCTTATTGTTGTTTTGGTGTTTGAGGTCACTATTACATGTTGCTATGACTGTTTGGTATGACTTGTGATTGTTTAGAATAGTTAGAATGGTCGAAAACGTCGTCGAATTGCGTAAACTGCTCGGTGGAAGAACTGTAGGAAATCAGCCCGAACCGGACCGGATCGGTGGAAGCAAAGGTGATCCGAACCGATGGCGCGACCCGATCCGCCGATGCTTGAAGACCAAGATCCGACAATGTGATCCGATCCGAGCCCTCCACCACGATCCACCTTCACGATCCGCTAGCATCTCCGACCGCCAGAAGGAAGCACGACCCGATCCGACAGGGGCTCCACGAACTGATGAAGCACGACCCGACCCGAAGGAGCTTGTCACGAACCGATCCGTGGCGATGGACTTGGAGACCCCGACCCGATCCGCTGAAAGGTACTCGAACCGATCCGATGGAGCTGGAGGATCACGAGTTGATGGCGCGACCCGATCCGAATGGAGGAACTCGACCCGAACCAGTATGGTGACTGCGAACCGAACCAGGAGGCTATGAACTGAATGAAGACCGATCCGGAGGATGATGACTAAAACCCGAGATGCAAAGGTAGTCCAAATGGAAGTTAGAGCTCAGGATCCCGGACCCAGTTGGGAACCAATGAGTTCACTTCATGATTGGGCTTTGCTGCGGGACGTGTGCAAAGGGGTTGTCGGTATTCATAACTTTGGTTCACCACTGAGAGATGGATAGTGGGCTTGTAGTGATAGTTACACGGGATTGGATTACGTCATGGCCCAAAGTATTAGGTGACCAAAGTAGTGGATATCGTATGCTTTACGCACCGAGTGAGGGATGTGAGGATGATTGCTATGCTTGATTGTTTGACATCACTATGACATTCACACCCCCACCCCCGTTATCTTTACACCATTTGAAAGGGCACCTTAGAGTGTTGTACAGTATGTAGTGCTAACTCTTTGGTTGCAGGTCCAGGTTCAGGTATGATTGGATTATACCTGTTATTATTCTGTTTAGATGCTTATCGCTCATACCAGGCTTTATGTCTGACCCAGAGTTTTATGTCTCTTCTTATTACTCTGGGTGCTCACACGAGCAGACTTGAGACAGGTTATGGTTAGCTGGTGATGTGCGAGTAGCTGATTCGGAGGCGAGCAGGAGGCTTCCACGTATGATATATAGATATTCTCCCTGTGTCGTTGGTGGTCGCTACTTGGGCATTAGTAGTGTACCTCCTTTATCTTGCTTTTGCTTTGAGACAGTTTGAAAAGTTGTAATAATGTTTAACTTTGGATCATAAGCTGTACTTATATTTTCCGCTGCTATGTTAGTTGTTTCAGCTTATGCACTGTCTCACCTGTTTTATGTCAAGTATGTTATTATTATATTTTATTCTATGCGCTGTGAGACATTCTACAGGTTCTTTGTTGATTCTTCGTCTTCTTTCTTTTCTTCTGACGACCGTTCCGTGCCAATTGGACATGTGTACAACGCACCTTTGGAGTAAATGTCGGTTGGTGCGGGGCGGGCCGTCACATGTGACCCATTTAGCACATCGTTCTATAAATAAGAAGTTATGACTTGATTTATTTCATGGCGCAGAAATTTATCTTTTGCTTGATCGATGGCGTAACCATCATTTAGTGTCGCATCATAATCGGTTCAGCTTGTTGATCTTGTGTGTCGTCTCATGGAGTTATTTCTTATAATTTCGCCTATCCATTTTTGTCCTTAGATAATGTTAGATGGATTTCCATGAGAAGCAGTTTTATGGTAGTTTTCTTTTCTCACTATAAATTCTCTCTTAGAGGAGGTGGTGATGTGAGAACCTTCAACAACACAAGCAGTGTTTGTAACACGAGATTGAGCATTATGCTATCATGATATGGTCAATTAAAGTTCATAAAAAAATTGGTTTGAGCTCCAGCCACGGAGACAGATATCTCGTTGTTTATAGCCATTTTTTTGGGCATTTTGGTGTTGTTGTCTTGTCGTCTTCTTTGTTATTTTCCCTTTCCGACATCGCGTTCTTGGCTTTGTGGTGATTCATGCTTGTAACTGTTAGTGTTGTTTAAATTGCATGACTTTAGTTAATGGGGCTTCTATGTTTAGAAATCTTTTTATCATTCATGCATATCTATTCGAATAAAATCTCATTTTCATATCTAAACTCTCAGTTGTCCTAGAGCTGGAAAGAATAGAATTCTGTGTTGGATAAATTTTAGTGAAGTACCGGTTCCGCGTTGTTTTCATCATGGGTATATAAATAAATAAATCACTGTTCCTTGTCAAGCTAAAATTTATTTTGTCTTTTTGTATGTGATTTCAGTTTTCTCATTTTCTATGTAACTGACTTCCTTTTTGGCCAACATGTGACTTAAATCGTTTATGTTTCCACAAAATACATTTTTGAAACCTTTGGAAATCATTTTTTGAAAAAAAATACATTTTTATATTTTTACTGAATCATTTTCTTTTATTTCGGTTCGCGCGAAAGACAAAATTTTGATAAAGCGATTTGCGCATATTTAAACGTCTGTTTTACATTAGAAATGAGGATTTGAATGATGCAAAATGCATGTTACCGAAATTTTTATTTTTCATACGAATCTCATACGGAAAGTGAAACAGTATTTAAAAGAGATTTTCAAAATAAACATAAAAAGATTTTAAGAGAAAATTTATTTTATGAAAATATTGGATTTTTGGTCACATGAATAACATAAGGAAGATGTTCAGATGGTTTGTATGTGCGTTTTAGCAGTGCAGTAGGACCGACGATACGATAAAAACAATAACGACAACAAGAAAAAGACTGTTTTAGCATTGAAAACATTATTTCCATACATTGTCAACGATGCGCATTAGTTATTAATTAACTCGTTTTACGTTTTAAAGCTTGTTTTAAGCCTCCTTCAGTCTACAGATGGAAAATTTCGGAGTATTTGAGTAACTAAGGTGAAAATTCCACTGTAGGGTGAGAAATGGAATATTTGTGAGCGGTGGAAACGTTGAAATCCTTCGTTTTGACTTCCTTTTTCCAGTTTAGGAGAAACTAAATAGGGAACGATAAGATTGCGTGACTTTTTGGATGTAAGGATTTGGATGCAAAATTGGCTTCTTTACACTTCTATTCATAGTTGTGTGAAGGTTATGGATGAAAAAGAATTTTAACAATTTGCATTTATATAGAACTGCCAGTATATTTTGGATGTTTTGCATCATGTTTTCAAAAGTGTTTTAAAAATATCAATGCATATGTATAGAGGGCCCAATTTAGAATCATCTTGCATACATGTTTTATGGTTGAAATGCATTATGTACAACGTGCACATACACGGTTGTTGCAAAATGGATGTACACAAATTGGTTGTGTAGAATAGGATAACTAGGTGTCAGAATTTCGGGATGAAATTCCTTCTAAGAGGTGAAAGAATGTAAGAACCCAAAAATTTGACAATAGATTAGTTATTTAATTAGATTTTCAAAAATAGAAATTTCTGTAAATAACGGAATTTGACCATGAAACTTTAACCGTTGTGTTCGTCTTGAAATTCTGGTCAAGTTGCATGTTTGGCATTTCGCGAACGAAGTCCTATGAAAAAGTTACGGACGAAATACAAAAAGTGTACCAAAATAAAAAATAGAATAATGAATATATATCTTTTCCTCTTTGACCAACTCAATGATGGCTAGGTTTTGAGGGGCAATTTCGTTACATAATATAATATAAACCAATAGATGTTTATTTAAATAAATCTAATGGTTCACGACCAATTCCACTCTTATAAATAAGGGGTAAGGCCTCTTTCACTTCTACACAAATCTGTAGGTAGCAGCGAAGCTTTGTCGTTTCCCTTTCTCTTCTGATCAAATTTCTTAATCAAAATTATATTCATATACAATCAATCAAATATAAATCATATAGAATTGAAAGAGATTATCAGATCTAAATGGAAAATAACATGAACTGACAGCTAAGCTATTCTAGATTAATTCCACCCCTCTATTCCTATTTTCTTGCATATCTACAGATCTGAAAGTATCTCCTTTTCAGGTTAATTGTAAATTCGTAGAAATTTGGGAATTGTAGGCCTAAAAGGTTATTTAAATTTCAGAGTTTGATTCTTTCAGGTGAGTGAGAAATTTACATATAAAGTTATAATAGCCTATTTTTATCGTTTAAATTAGATCCACAAATATATGTGTATTATCATAAGATCTACTCATAATATTATTGAATTTGAATTATCACCTATCAGATCTGTTAATAAATATTGTCAAAACCTGGAAATTGTGAATTGTTGTTAGGAATAATAATAATTATAGGTTTACTTAAATTGTTTATTCATAGTGCCTACAATTATGTTGGAAATTATATTATGGTTGTTATAAAACACTGAAGGTTTGGAAATCAGTCCCAATAACATTGTTTAGATGTAGTTTTCTTCCAAATCTCTAGTTTCAGTGTTAAAAAGATAAATTATGTGATTTTGATTAAAAAGATGCAATGTTGAATTATGTGATTCTAATAAAATGACACATTCCTATTTGTTTTCAATGTTGTGAGGTTTTGCATTAATTATTGAAAATAGGTCGTTTTCCTCTTTATAAACCAAAAGACATTATTTTGAATTCCTTTGGAATATAACAAAAAGATTGAAAAAGAGAAGTTGGGCAAATGTACGTATAAATATAAATGTATATATTTGTGTGTAGTTTGCATCAACAATCCAAAATATACATAACATGTATATATTTCTTGTGATTTTATAACATGTTTATTCCATTTATCAAGCATAATTCACAATAATTATAACTAACGGTCTTTTTGTAAGATTTGGAACCTTTAAGCAAGATTGAATGCGAAAAGGAAGGTTTGGTTATTAATGAAACCGGAATGTTAAATCTAACAATAAATAATAATAATAATAAAGAAAGATAAATACGTTAGCTGTGCAAATATACATATATATATATATATCATCCGTTTGAATCTACGTAAAATGACAAATATACATCATATTGAATGTTCGAACGATATTCATTTATGGAGTCATACATGTAAATGTAATCCATATTAAATTAATTTATTTGTGGTAACCATTGCAACAATCACTGTGATTGGTTGCTATAAATAGGACCACAATTAAATAACCATTGTAAGCAATAATGATGGGGAAGGTAAACTTAATAGGGAAGTTAAGTAAAATGGTTACAATTCCAAAGATATATTAGGATTAATGTTGTAAACTCCAATTAGGGATTTTAATTAAAAATGCTTCTTGACACGAGGTTAGACTCAACTTGTGGTAGAAGTTTGCACAGAACCTGTTGATAACAAGATTTTGACCGATGCCAACAATGAAGTTGCAATGGGAATTATGTCATAGAGATAAGGTTATATATATATATACACACAATGAGTCGTGTTAGAATTATGTTAAAATCTATCGTCAAGTATACACGAATGTGCAAAACAAAGTTATATATATATGTGTGTGTATATATATAATTATAAACCTTTAAAAAGCAAGGAATATACAAAAACTGGTCTACCAGTCGACTGGTAGAAAAAGGACCAATCAACTGGTCAACCTGTTTTTGTATGCAACAGCTAGTTTTGAAATTTTTTATATATACGATTTAATTCAACTGATGATTTTTAACCAGTCGATGCTTCGACCCAGAAACTATTTTATGAAGAGTCACCATCTTTCATGAAGAGATTCCTCTTCAATAATCAATGGAAATGGACATAACTTTTTATAGAAACTCTTCATGAAGGAATGCTACTCTTATACTAATATATAAACAACTTCAAACATGTTTTACAATTACCGATTTTACAAATTACTATTCTATTCTCTCCATTCTCTGAATTTACATCCTTCGCAAATGAAAAGCTCTCCAAATTCAAATACTTGTTGAATCCTTGAATTGATTTAATATCTATTGATTCAATAAGCAAATTTATTCCTTAAATCTAAGCATTCAAATCATATACTCGAGGATCAAATTATAGGAAGGTTATACTTAAACTGTTGATTATCTGCGTTGATTCAAGAACACAAAGCAGAAGTCAAATACTTATAATTGTGGAAGACATATGTAGTTGCTCAGGATAGAGCCATCCTTGTTGGGGCCTGGGTGTACTGACCTATTACTCCGGGTTAAGAGAGCACGTTGTTGGTGAATTCCGAAGAGGAGCTTCAGGACTGGACATAGGACGGGAAGTCCGAACTAGTATAAAATTCCTGTTGTCACTTTACTTTACCTATTGCATTTACTTCTTGCTTGTGATATATCTCTATAACTTAGCTTTTACCTGTGTAACTATTGTATTAAACAAGTTAGTATATCATCTACATTTCCTCTATATCCATATAGATCATGCTTACATCGTACACATCAGCTTTTCATTTGGTATTAGAGCGAGGTCATCACATAACCGTAAAACCGTTATTTGATATTTAGATATTATGGATAATAACACTAGTACTAGCAATAAAACCAGATATACTAAACGCCAATCAACTGCTAGACCACCCTTCTTTAATGGCATGAACTATAGCTATTGGGCTACTCGAATGAGGATTTATATGCAAGCAAATAGCTATGACGCATGGAATATCACATAAAAAGAGTACACACAACCTACTACACTTTTCAAAGAATGGTTTGCATCTGAAAAAGCAGAGGCTAGTGCCAATGCTAAGGCTATGAACATGTTGCATTGTGCTTTAGACAGAAATGATTTCAGTCGGATTTGTATGTGCAACACTGCATATGAAATCTGGAGAACACTTAATATTACTCATAAAGGTACTAACAAAGTTAAAGAAAGCAAAATATCTATGCTCAAGAATCGGTTTCAAAATTTTAAGATGAATGAAAATGAATCCATAAACGATATGTATTCACGTTTTCAATACATTTATCACTCTTTGCTAGTATTCCGACTTTGATATAGTATCAAAAATTTTGAATTCTTTAACGGATGAATGAGAGAGAAAAGTATTAGCAATGGAAGAAGCTAATGATCTCTCTACCATGAAACCGGAAGAATTAATCGGTAATCTAATGTCTTATGAAGTAAATTTGTAGGCAGAGAAAGCAGAGGTACAAGATAAGAAAATTTTAGCTTTCCATGCTAAAAAAGATGATTCCGATTTAGATGAAGAAGATATTGCATTTGTTGCTAAGAATTTTGGAAAATTTCTAAAATATAGATAAAGCCAAAGCAAAAATATAAAGAAGAATTCATCAAAAGAACCTGATCCTACTCCAGTAGAATGCTTCAACTGTCAGAAGATCAGACACTATCAAAAGAATTGTCTAGGGCTAAAGAGAAATCGCAAAAATGGAAAATAAATGAGATGAGCTTTTCCAGTCACTTGGGGCAACTCGGATTCATCTTCTGGAAGTGATAGCGACAGTGATAGTGATCAAGCAAATGTGTGCTTCATGGCTAAGAATAATGATGTAAGTGATTTTACTTTTGTTGAATTAGTAGAAATTAGTATTGAAATCTTAGAGTCTAGGAAAATGTTTAAGCGAAAATTTAAACAAGCTAACGAAGATAAAAAGAAAGCAGAATTTGAGAGAGATCTTTTAAAAGATGAAAAAGAAATTTTAGAAGAAGAAATTAGAAAATAAAAAGATTCTATTTTAATAGCAAATTCTAAATTTCTATGTTGAGTCAAGAAATCGAGACTCAAAATAATAAAAATGATTTATTAGCATCTGAAAATTATGATTTAAACACTAAAATTGTAGAGTTAGAAAATTCTAGTTTTAAAACTAAGTTAGAAAGCATTTCTATAAATGTAAATAATTTTAATAAGGGTAGAGAGAATTTATCTAAAATATTAGAAAATTCTCAATCGGCTTTTAGTAAAAAAAGGACTTGGGTGTGATAAAGAAATTAATTCAAAATGGTAATCCAATTTAAAAAATTCTAATATTAAACCAAAAATTTCTTGTAGTAAATTAAATATTTCTACTAAGAAAAAATATTCGGATAATATTAGTATATGGATTCCGAAGACAAATAATGTTATTATTAGGAATAAATATATTAAAAACTTTTTGGATTCTATTCATTATAATGGTAATTATTTTTTCAAAAAGGAACCTAACCCTTCTTGGGTTTGGTTTCCTAAGACTTAACCCTTAGGACCCTAATGGAGGAATTGGGTACCAATGAAATCTTTTTAATTATTTTTTGTAGGTCCCACTCAACAAAAACAGAGGAAAATGGATACTAGATAGTGGTTGCTCAAAACATATGATAGGACACAAGGAAATGCTATCAAATATCATTTACTGAAAAGGAGGAACTGTCATATTTGGAGATAATTCCAAAGGATACATCATCAACAAAGGCGATGTGAGCAATTACGGTATATCTAATTCACCTCTTATTTCAGATGTTTTATTAGTTAAGAACTTAAAACACAATTTACTAAGTATAAGTCAATTGTGTGATAAAGGTTTTAAAATATCGTTTTCTAAAAATAAATGTAGTATATTTGATTCAAATCAAAATCTCATGTTTGAAGGAAATCGAGACAAAAATATTTATATTTTAAATATGGCAGTTAATAATAATCCAAGTATGTGTTTATGGCACAAAGGATTTTGCCATATTAACTTTAAAACAGTAAACAAATTATCTAAAAATGATCCTGTAAGAGGATTACCCAAAATAAAATTCAAAACTTAAAATTTATTCGATGCTTGTCAACTCGAAAAGTTAACCAAATCCTCTTTTAAATCTAAAAAGGTCGTATCAACCTTACAACCACTTGAGTTACTGCACATGGATTTATTCGGACCAACTCAAGTTCGATCCATAAATAATAGTAGGTATGTGTTTCTAATTATTGATGATTTTTCAAGATACACTTGGACAATGTTTTTAAAGAATAAAAGTGAAACTTTTGATATCTTTAAGAATTTTGCCAAACAAATTCAAAATTTAACTGAGTTGAAAATAAAGAACATACGAAGTGATCATGGAGGAGAATTTGAAAATGAAAATTTTGATTTGTTTTGTCAAAAGAAAAGAATTTTTCATAATTTCTCTTCTCCTAGAACTCCAACAAAATGGAGTTGTAGAACGTAAAAATAGAACTTTACAAGAATGTGCAAGAATGTTATTAAATGGGAGTACACTACCAAAACGTTTTTGGGCTGAAGCAGTCGCAACAGCTTGTTATGTCTAGAGTTGTGTTTCCATTCGACCTCTTACTAAAAATACTCCATACGAGCTTTTTACTGGTAGTAAAACCAAATATATCCTATTTTAAATTTTTTGGATCAAAACGCTTTATTTTAAATACCAAAGATCAGCTTGGCAAAATTTGATTCAAAATCTAACGAAGGAATATTCTCTGGATATTATGAACGTAGCAAGGCTTATCGTATTTTCAATAAAAGAACTAATAAAATAGAAGAATCACTTCATGTTTCGTTAGATGAAAATTTTATTCAAAATTCCTTAAATACAGATATTGCAACAAATAACTCTTCTCACGATGATGATCTGATAATATGTAGAGAAGATGAAAACATTGTTCATAACAACATAGAGAATAATACTACAGAAACTCAAGATAATATCAATAATCAAAATATTCCTGTTAATGAAGTTAGATCTCCACCAAGAAGATTACGAGATCATCCAACACAAAATAGTATTGGAGAAATAACTTCAAATGTTAGAACAAGAAGCCAACTTAATTAGGAACGTAACGTGGCTTTCTTGTCAAATATCGAACCCAAAAATTCAAAAGAAGCATCTACAAATGAAAATTGGATAATTGCCACGCAAGAAGAATTAAACCAGTTTAAACGAAATGAAGTCTGGGAACTAGTTCCAAGACCAAGTGATCAAACTGTTATTGGAACAAAATGGGTTTATAAAAATAAAGCAGATGAATTAGGTAATATCACTAGAAATAAAGCTAGACTTGTTGCACAATTTTACAATCAAGAAGAAGGCATAGATTATGAAGAAACTTTTTCTCCAGTCACATGACTAGAAGCCATTCGAATACTATTAGCATACGCTTGTCATCATAACTTTAAATTATATCAGATGGACGTTAAAAGCGCTTTCTTAAATGGTTACATTAAAGAACGAATATATGTTGAAAACCTCCACTATTTTCTCATGAAAAATATCCTGATCATGTTTATAAATTGAAAAAGGCATTATATGATTTTAAACCAGCACCTCATGCTTGGCATGAACATCTCAAAACTTACTTGTTAGATTCAGGATTTCAAATTAGAAAGGTTGATCAAACACTATTTATCAAGAAAGACAATAAAGATATTCTAATAGTTCAAATATATGTAGATGACATTATCATTGGATCAACAAATGATCAATTATGTCAAGAATTTTCAAAAATAATGACCAATGAATTTGAAATGTCACACATGGGAGAACTATCTTACTTTCTAGGTTTGCAAAATAAGCAATTATCTGATGGAATTATCATCAATCAAGAAAAAAATTGTACTAATTTAATAAAATGTTTTGGAATGGAAAACGCATCAAGTAAACCTACACCAATGAGTACGACGACACATTTAGATAAAGATGAAAATGGTAAAAGTGTCGATCAGAAGTTATATCGAACTATGATAGGTTCACTTCTGTATTTAACTGCAAGTAGACCATATATTATGATGAGTGTTTTCTTATGTGCTTGTTTTCAAGCTAATCAAAAAGAATCACATTTGAGAGCGGTTAAACGAATATTATGATATCTTAGTAGTACTAAAGACTTTGGACTCTTTTATCCGAAAGAATGTTCCTTTGAATTAGTTTCATATAGTGATGCTGATTTTGGAGGATCACGGACGAATCGTAAGAGTACAAGTGGAACATGTCACTTTATCGGTAAATCACTTATATCTTGGATCAGCAAGAAACAAAATTGTGTTTCCTTATCAACATGCGAAGCTGAATACATATCTACTGCACTAGCTTGTGCTCAAGTAATATATATGCAACAAACATTAAAAGATTTTAATATAAATTTATCAAATTCCATAATTTATTGTGATAATACAAGCAGAATAAATTTATCTAAGAATCTGGTAAACCATTCCAGAGCTAAACACATAGATATCAGACATCACTTCTTGTGAGATAATATTGAAAAACAAACAATTAATTTAGAATTTGTTAATTTAGAGAATCAAATTGCTGATATCTTGCTAAACCCCTTTTAGAGAATTCTTTCATTAGACTCCGACGAGAACTAGGAATTGTATCTTTCAAAGATATCTAAAATATTATTTGATTACATTGTGCTTATGATATCTTAAATTCTTTTTAATCGATGACAAAGGGGGAGAAATATCTCTCATGCTATATATGTCATTCTACATATACATAATTCTTATATTTCCATGCTAATATACTCATTTGATTCCATGCTATTAGGATATTTGTGCTAACATGTTTTGTTGCAGGAATCAAATGGTAAGCTTATAAAATTATGACCTAACAAAATATTGCAGAAAATCATGGGGAGCTAAACATTAAGGGGGAGAAAATCCGAAGTGTTGTCATCAATCAAAAAGGGGGAGAATGTTAATAACAAGATTTTGATCGATGCCAAGAAATGAAGTTGCAATGGGAATCATGTCATATAGATAGGGTTTATACACACACACACACAATGAGTCGTGTTAGAATTATGTTAAAATCTATCCTTAAGTATACACGAATGTGCAAAACAAAGTAATATATATATATTTATAAACCTTTAAAAAGCCAGGAATATACAAAAACTGGTCTACCAGTCGACTGGTAGAAAAAGGACCAGTCGACTGGTCAACCTGTTTTTGCATATAACGGTTGGTTTTGAAATTTTATATATATATGATTTAATTCAACCAGTCAACTGATGATTTTTGACCAATCGACTGAATTGACCTAGAAACTATTTTATGAAGAGTCACCATCTTTCATGAAGAGATTTCTCTTCAATAATCAATGGAAATGGATATAACTTTTTATAGAAACTCTTTGTGAAGGAATGCTACTCTTATACTAATATACAAACAACTTCAAACATGTTTTACAATCACCGATTTTACAAATTACTATTCTATTCTCTCCATTCTCCAAATTTACATTCTTTGCAAGTAAAAAGCTCTCCAAATTCAAATACTTATTGAATCCTTGAATTGATTTAATATCTGTTGATTCAACAAGCAATTTTCTTCCTTAAATCTTCACATTCAGATCATATACTCTAGGATCAGATTATAGGAAGGTTGTACATAAAAAGAAGAAGTCAAAAATTGTAGTTGTTGAAGACCTATGTAGTTGCTCAGGCGAGAGGCATTCTTGTTGGGGCTCGGGTGTACTGACCTATTCCTCCGGGTTAAGAGAGGGCGTTGTTGGTGATTTCCGAAGAGGAGCTTCGGGACTAGACGTAGGATGGGAAGTCCGAACCTGTATAAAGTTCATGGTGTCACTTTACTTTACTTATTGCATTTACTTCTTGCTTGTGATATATCTCTTTAACTTAGCTTTTACCTACGTAACCATTGTATTAAACAGGTTAGTATATCATCTACATTTCTACTACATCCATGTAGATCCTGCTTAAGTCATACACATCGAATTTTCAGAATCGACCGACAAATCCAGCAACCATAGGTGATCAGCTTAATGTATGGGGTCTAGAGCGCAAATATAATTGTACTAAGACACGAGGTTAAGTTCAACTTGTGGTAGAAGTCTTCCCAGAACCGATCGGAAAATCCAGCATCTACAAGTGGTCAACTTAATATGGGAGGTATGGTGCATAAATATATGGATATATATTTAAAGGCAATAGATAAATAAATAAATAAGATTAGTACTGTCTATTGGGGTATAGTAAATATATACATTCGGGAGTGATAAGATAAAGATATCCATTGTGAATTAATGCCTTAGGAAAATTATGGCCGTTAGGCTCATAAATGGCATTTATTATAATCAATGGTAATAAAAAGGAAATTAAGAATTTTATGAGATCGATAGGAAAATATAACCGTTATGGTTATAAATGGCAATTAATATATGTACAGAAGTAAATGGAATAAGAAGGGTTTTAATGGGTATTGATTTTCGTTTTAAATACTAAGTCCAATTAGGGGAAATAAATAAATAAATATCTCCTAGGATAAGGAGGATATAATTTCCTTACTTATTGTGACGGGCCGCCCAGCACCAGCCGACATTTCCCTCGAGATGCCCGGTACCAATGCCCGACTAGCACAGGATGGTTGTCAAAAGAAAGGGATTTGAAGCTATGAATCAGCAAGAAACCGTAGTATATCTCATAGCGCATGGAATAAAAAATATTAATAACATAACTTGACATAAAACAGGCAAGATAGTGCATAAGATGAAAACTAAACCATCATAGCAGCGGAATCCCAAAATACAGCTATGCTCCAAACCATTATTGCAACTTCAAAATACTGTCTCTAAAGCAAAATAGAAAATGTACACTTGTGACACCCCACGTCTGTTAATGTCACTCACAAAGGGAATTCATTAAATTTCGTGAAGCGTTATAGGTAAACAATTACAGAATATTACAAGACAGATATATAGAATAACAGTGGAATAAAAACTTTATTTATTATAAGATACCATGGTCCAAAAACATCGCATGTCTGAAACATAAAAACCCATTACAACAAAAAAGTTACTGTTTTGTACTTCAAAAATATCAGAGTACATAAAAGAAGTAAAATTCCCCACTTTTGGATCTCTTACAGTCAGTCAGTAAGCGTGCCCCACCTCCGACCTAGCTCGGAGTTCTCTACTCGATACATACTCCGGGTTACTGACTGAAATGGGTCCCACACAATATGATACAAGCTCTCCGCTTTGTCTTGTATCCCCACTAGGTTTTCTTCGGCTATGTATACCAAAAGGTGTCATTAATTATATAACCCTATTATTTCTACAAGTTATGTTTACCCTAAATGGTGTCTTTAATTACATAAATTTATTATTTCCTCTTGTTATGTATACCACTAGGTGTCTTTAATTACATAACCTTATCAGTTAAGTTTGCGGGCCTATATATAAATATTACCCACCCCCTCCAGATTTGCTTAACCCATCCATTATCCAACCAATTTTACTTAACCCTAATTTTAGTTCATAATCATACAATCCCTATGGATTAAATTAGGTTAAATAGTCCAATTCATTACCATGTCCAATTATGGTTTATAGTGGGCTAGACCTCCCACATAGGCCTACAACTTGTGGAGGATGGATATGCCGATCGGGTTCGGGTAGTCTTATTCCACAGTGGGGCCTAACCTTGTGTCATAGCCCGATTTGTATTTGTGCAGTTAGACCTCTTACATTAGGTTCAACATTAGTGGTTGTTGGATATGTCGGTCGGGTCCGGGCAGACTTCCACCACTAATGCAACCTAACCTCATGTCATAAGTGCAATTACAATTCCCATTTGTAATTACTAGAAATTCCATTTTTATTCAATTCCTACCTATGTCTTAGTAGGTTATGTTCCCACTTTTCCCCTTTTTGAATTATATGTCCAGCACATGTTTATATTCAAGTTATGCCAATATTACCCTTTTTCCCTCCCTGTTCCCTAACTAGCGTGTTCACCTAATGTACGGCATGTGTTCGCTAAATAATTGCCTAATCATAAATGATAAAAAGGGAAGGTAATAGAAATTTGACAAAGGTGAATGTCCTAACATAAATAGCATAAATTAACATGGTGAACATATAAGCATTGATCTAATGAACTTGTGGTAGTTAACTTAGTTGTAACGTAGCAAAGGTGATAAGATGAACATGACAAGATCTAAATTTAATTAAGATGTCCAACAAGTTTAGATCTAATATGAGAAGCACAAGGGGATCCAAACTAATTAATAATTTAGGTGTCCACATAATATAGATCTAATACGTAAAAGTAGATCTAATAAATAGGGATTAAGATCTATATCATGGAATGTCAACATAACTCAGATATAACTGTTTATAAGTAGATCTACACAATTAAGATCTAAGATTCACATCATGGCATGTGATAGGAGTTATAATAGATCTAACAAGATGGAGATTTAGATCAATAGTTAAAACAGATCTTGCACAAATCAAAGAATGCCATAAGGGTTACAACAGATCCAATAAGATCGAGACTTAGATCCAAATCCTAATCAATTCAGAATGTCATATGTTCCTGATTTACATTGGATTTGATTTGATTTAGGCATATGAACAAATCCAAGTCATAGTCGTGTCATATTTAATTTTAAATATTCAAATCTAAAAGTAACTAGAAACTCACAATGTTAGGATTAGAAAAGAGAAACAATGGATCTTGAATCTCTAGATTTGATTTGCAAAACTGATAGTTGAAGAAGATAACGGGTTTAATTCATACACCGGCAGAGTTTGGCCATCATGAATTCTTAATTCAAGAAAATATGAGGAATGACCACGTATATATAGCTGCAAAACCCTCTGAAACCGATTGCCACCTTATCCCTAAGGGTGTCGACACCCCTGTGGGTTGGTCGACCCATGGGTCGACACCCTTAAGGGGGTCGACCCCGGTGTCGACACTCCTCTAGGGGGGTCGACCATCTAGAGCGGGAAATCTGCCGCCTCTTTTCCTTTTTCGAATTTGAATTGTTTTGGATAAAATTCTGACACATCTCTGACTCATGTGTATATATATATTCTTCCTGCGTGTATACAAACTTAAAACCCTCATAACTTCTCCATATGGTGTCCGTTTTATGCAAACCAAATGTCTATCCTGACTAGAATTTCGAGACGGACGATTGGTGCCGTCCGTTTTCCTTAATTATGAATATTAAATTAATTATAATTTAGTTTATCCTCTTTTAGTGTCGTTAAAATTTTGAGGTGTTACATTCTCCCCTACTCAAAGGATTTCATCACCAAAATCTCTAAGATGAGAAGAATGCATATCCTACCATCCATCATCCATCTACTCATCCATCAATCGCTGACATCCATTGTCCTTAAAGACTTCTAATGTTTATATTAATATATGCAACAGTGTGTGTATATGTCCTAACACTAACGCGAAAATCAGGTAGTCTACTGATTCAGTTGACCTCCTTAATACAATGTATGTTAGTGCCATGAATCCAATATGTATGCAAATAATCCTATTATAACATGTAAGCTCTATATGTATGCACACTCATTCATCCAAGTGCAACATCCATATGCTAATTCATCCATTTCCATCCATAAAAGAAAAGAAAAAGCATAAACATCCATATGCAGTATGAGAGTGAATGAGCCGATCTAGTGCCTAATGTGTGTGTATATGCGTCCACAGGCAACCATTAGCAAACACTTGCATCCATCAAACATAACATATCTCAAACACATGCTTACAACCAAAGGATTACTATCTAAAGGTCGAAAAATACTATGGATGTGATATACTCAAGTGATAGAAACAAGTACTGATAAAACTTTGAAAAAAGGAGTTAAGAACATACCCTCGAAAAGGAAAGGGTATGAAGCACAAATCTTGTCTTCAGTCTCCCAAGTTGCATTCACTGGGTTATCTCCCTATTGAACCTTTAACAACTTGATCTCTTTATTGTGTAGCTTCTTAACTTCTGATCCAAGAATACGGGTAGGGACTCGCCTGACTATCGCCTCCCGTTCCACTTCTACTTCTTCCAACACACTCGGCTCAACAATACTGCGGTGTCATGCAGGTATTTCCGCAGATGAGAAACGTGGAAAACATCATGAACACCGGATAGATTTTCTGGGAGCTTTACTCTACAGGCCATTTGGCCAATCCACTCTGTAACAACCCGTATTTTCAATAACCTGTTATAACATAAATCGAGGCAGAATTTAATTTATAAATCTGAATCAAGGGAAACGGGCTGTGCCATTGCGTTCGTCTCGGAAAAATACGCGAAATAGAGTCCGAGTTTTCGAAAATCGGAGTCCGTATGACCCTATTAAGGCCCAATGAAGTTTTCAGAAAATTTCAAGTTCAAAACAGATTTCGAATTTCGGGTTCAAAATACGAAAAACGGTCAGATTGGGCTAGGCGGGAAAATTCCCGCCAGAGCACCCAAGTCGACAGCCCTGTCGACTTGGGAGTCGACTTGGTTGGACCCAAGTCGACAGCCCTGTCGACTTGGCTGTCGACTTGGTTCTGCCGGGCAGTTTTGCCTGGTGCACCATTTTGGGGTTTTGGTTAGGTTTTGGGGCCAGATTCGGTTTTAAGGGCTGAGATTGGAATTAGGGTTTAATCCTAAGGTTGAAACTAATCCTAATCTCTATAAATAAGCCCCTAACCTAACCCTAAATCATCATTATTCATTCAAGTAACTAAACTATGGCAAAATCATTCCTCTCATGGCCTCCACTCTCTTCATAAAATTTCTAAGTTATTTCTATGAGAGATTTTCCATGCATACAAGTGTTTTCAAGCTTGTATGTGTGTCATTAGCTTGCATTCAAGTCAAGTTTCCATATTTACATCATAAAGCAAGGGTTTTGATCATTTTGGCTCAAGGGTTTTTCTATTGGAGCTTGCATTTTGGGTTTATTTGATTGCATGAGGGCTTTGTCTCAATATTTTTTTTTTTTTGTGTCTTCATAAGCATTGTAAGCCCTTTTCTACTTTCATATTTAAACTCTAAAGTTAAATGAATGATGCAAGTTTGGTTGATCATTATGATATGCAAGTTTGCCATGATATGCAAGTTTACTATGTCATGTTATGCAAGTTTGATATGTTATGATATGCAAGTTTGCCATGTTATGTTATGCAAGTATGTCATGTTATGATATGCAAGTTTACCATGTTATGCTATGCAAGTTTGCCATGTTATGATATGCAAGTTTATCATGTTATGTTATGCAAGTTTGATATGCAAGTTTGTCATATGATATGCAAGTTATGTTATGCAAGTTTGGGTTGATCATTTTGTTCATGTTATCATGTTATGCAAGCTTATCTTGGGTTTATGAGCTTAAAGCTTCAAGCTTTATGCTAAAGGTTGCATTTTGGGCAACATGTAAGTTATCATATCCCTTATGATAACTTGCACGTGAGGCTAAATGCGAACTTATGGCAACTTCTACATGTCATTTATCACCATGTATCACTTATATGCTAATTTTGGTTTTATGCATACTTTTGAGGCCTAATGATGCAATATGCAAGTATATGAACATATGTACATTTCATATGCCACCATGTTAAACTTGTGGCTTCAACACCATTTGTCATCTTTATGCCAAGTTCCCTCTTTCTATCCTTTATGCGCTATTGCGATTATGTAAGCGATGGGATTGCGTTTGGGGTAGGGTAAACTTAAAAGACATAAAAACATAAGATTGGGAATTTACCTATTAAGTTAGGTCTACCCATTGGGAATTTACCTATTAAGTTAGGTCTACCCAAATTCTTGAAAACTTGTAATATGTTTTGGAAACATGATGGACATGACACTTAGAAAATATAAGTGTGACCAACTCGAGGTTGGGTTGAGTTTGTAGCGTAAAACTACCCGGAACCGACCGACTTAACTAGTTGCTACAAACAATAGGACCCAATGTGAGAAGTTGTCCATGTTGTACCTTGAACCCGAGGTTAGACCAAGTTGTGGTGTAAAGCTACCCGGACCCGCCCGGCTTAACTAGTAACCACAACAAGGTCTAATGTGAGAGGTTAAGGCACATTAAATTAATTAATGCCTCATGATTAGGGTTAAGTCATGGTCCACTTAATACTTAACCAATTTGGGCTTGGTAGATTAATCGGGGTTAAGTCGTGAACCCATCATTACACTTAACCAAGTTAATCCATGATTAGTAAAAGGGTTAAACCGTACTTAACCCACTAGAAAATCCTAGCAATGGGGGTCCACTCCAGCAGTAATCCCAAGTTTGTATCATTAAGACCCTAGGGACTAGGCTAGGGTGGGGGCACGATTACTGGACTTGAGGTAAGTGACCAAAAACGACGGCAGAGTGGTACGCCGATGTAGTTCCGGACGGACTATGGTCGTGCACGTAGTCCGTATTTGGAGAAGTCAAGCATGGGTACCAGTAGATCTAAGACTGTGCACTTATGTTTATGGTGTCCAGGGGTTGACACCCTAGGGCTTGATACACCCGACGGGAGACCCGGCACAGTCTGACTACAATTATGTTTGGGCCGTATTGACACCAACACGTGACGAGTTAGGCTTAGGGAGCCGATCGATTAGACCGTTTGGTTGGACCTCGTATTAGGGTCACTTCATGTTATTGGACCTCGTATTAGGGTCACTTCATGTTATTGGACCTCGTATTAGGGTCACTTCATGTTATTGTACCTCGTATTAGGGTCACTTCATGTTATTGGACCTCGTATTAGGGTCACTTCATGTTATTGGGCCAAAGCTTGGGCCAAGGGATCAATACTTGTTTATTCAAGTCATGTTAGCTTGCTAGTACACCTGTGGTGCAAAAACCTTAAACCTGAGTATGCGATGACACCTTTATCTACCTTGTTAGTTATTCATCATGCTAGTATGTTGTTATCCTTATGTTCATCCCTGCTTCTCATGTCAGTTAACTTTATCAATTTACATTGATTGTAGTAGGGCTTACTCAGTCTTTTTGACTGACCTGTTTTTCTTTCGCCTCTTTTCTTCCGTTTCCCCCCAGGTTCTCAGGGTGGGAATATTGGAGCTTAGCTTGGATTTCTGATCGCTTGCTTTTGGGATTTTAGCTCATGTACGGTCTTGACATGAAGCTAGCTATGGTTATCACTTATTTTGGGGATAGTACTTATGTATTTCAGTTTTTCAGTGATGTTGTTTTTATCTAGACTTGTGTATTTGGAAAGTTGACATTATGTTGTACCAGACTTGTTTTGAAATAATTTGAAATCTTCCGCTGTTTTACTTATCTTATTTACTCTGTTTACATATATACATATGTTCTTGTTCTGCCTTGATATATCATTATGCATGTTTACCTGATTCAAACGCCCCTCCAAAGTCAGAGTGCTTGCAAGAGCCACCCTGGCGGAGGTGGGGTGTTACATTTGGTATCGGAGCATATGGTTTACGAGAAGGGACAAAAAGGTTTTTAAAACTTTTGGAAAACTATTTTCAAAACCAAGTATAAAGTATTTTCCAAAGAAAAGTCTAGTTTACTTTAAAGGCTATTCCCCAAAAAGCCATTAGCAACAATTCCTTCGTTTTTTTTTTCTCTCCATTCTGAATCTGACTTTTTCTTCGTTTTCAGTATGGCCGATAACTTTGCCATTCCGGAGGGAGTACACGTACATGTTTGGTATAGGAGACTTTTGGAGGCTAGGGCGACCGAAGCCGGCCCCGCAGATGTTCCTCCTCCTCCTCCTCCGGTGGTTAATGTTTCTCCTCCTCCTCCCATAGCTGATGTTTCTCCTCCCCCTCAGCCTCCACAAGCGGATTTTGCAGAAACTTGTAAGAACTTTAAGACGATGGGTGGCAAGAATTTCATTGGAACCGAGACTTATGTAGAGGCAAGGAATTGGTTGAAAGAAACCGAAGATCTTTTTGCCTTCTTTGATATAGATGACCATAGGAAGGTTTTATTGGCAGTGTGGTTGCTAAAGGAAGAAGCTGCACGTTGGTGGGTGGTTACCACCGCTACTAGGCCAATTGAGACTTGGGATGACTTTCGGGGAAAGTTTGGACTAAGGTTCCTATCACTGAAGCAAGGGGACATGACTATTAGGGAATACATAGATAAGTTTAATCAACTGGCTCGGGTCGGTTTAGACTTGGTTAACACAGCTCAGAAGAAGGCCCTATACTTCGCTCTAGGATTAAACGAGCCATTACATGGTTTGGCCATATCTCATATACCCTTGGGGGCAACTTTCGAGAGTTTGGTGAATATGGCCCTACTCAATGAAGAGAATAGGAGTGACAAGAGGGAGGTCAAGATGAATGAGTCTCAAAACAAGAAAACGGGGCCCAAAAAGGAAATGAAAAAGAAGGAGGAGAAGTCTAAAGATAAGAAGGAAAAGAAGTGCTTTACTTGTTGAAGTTCGACTCATCTTATTAAGGATTGTAAGAAGAGGAAAAGGAAGAATGGTGAATGCTTTTTCTGTGGTGAGACTGGACATTTCATCAAAGATTGCCCGAAGAAGCAAGGGCAAGGTCAGACTCAGTGTGCAAGACCGTCTGAAGGGCGAGTTCATCCCCTCAACGTCGTTCTTCCAGCTTATGATCGAGGTAGTGTTTCTGTTAAAAGTCTTGTTTACATTTCTGATTTTCCTGTTTGTACTTTGTTTGATTCTGGCGCATCGCATAGTTGTTTCATCTGATCTAGTTGAAAGTTTGCACCTAAGTACTAGTCTAGTTAATGATCCCGTGTGTGTTTCAAATCCAATTGGGGGTTCCGCCCATTTGTCTATTATCTACGTGGATTTGAAAATCTCTATCTTGAGTATAGAATTCTCGCGTGATGCTTATATTCTCGGTTTCATGGGGTATGGGTTGATTTTGGGCATGGATTGGTTGTCCAGTTTTGGAGCCATTCTTGATTTTTGAGCATAGGGTTGAGAGTCTCATGACTCGCCTCGGTAATACCCTAAAAATTTCTAGTAACCCTATGAGTCCCGTCATGTTGTGTTATCTTGAATCCCTCAACTCGTCTATCGATAGTTTGCAATCGGTGAGGGTGGTCCGAGAATATCCTGATATCTTGGGTGAAGTGAAGGGGGTTACCCCTAAACGAGAGATAGATTTCCGCATTTATCTGGTTGATAATGCCAAGATAGTTTCGTGGCCGGTTAGGCACATGGCCCCGCAAGATGAGAGTTAAGAAAGCAAGTCAAAGAGTTGCTTGAGAAGAACTTCATTAGACGAAGTATATCTGAATGGGGAGCGCCTGTAGTATTTACTACCAAGGCAGATGGTTCTCTTCGACTTAGTGTTGATTATCGTGAGTTAAACAAAAAGAATAGACAACCATTGCCAAGGATCGATGATTTGTTTGATCAGCTTGTAGGAACATTTGTTTTCTCTTGATCTTGCTACTGGATTCCATCAGCTCAGAGTAGCTGAGGATAGTATAGACAAGACTGCGTTCAGAACTCCAGATGGATTCTTCGAATGGCTTGTCATGCCGTTCGGCTTGACTAATGCACCCGCATATTTCGTGGACTTGATGAGTAGGGTGTTCAGGGAGTTCTTGAACAAGTTTTTCGTGGTCTTCGTAGATGATATTCTGATCTTCTCTAAGGATGAGGAAGAGCACGCAAGGCATCTCGTGGAGGTGATGGATACGCTTAGAGCGCATCAGTTGAAGGCCAAGTTCTCCAAATGTCATTCTGGAGAAAAGGGAGTTAGATTTCTTGGGCACATAGTTTCTAAGCAAGGCTTAGTGGTGGATCCTGCTAAAGTGGTCACGGTTCAAAACCGAAAAGCTCCGACGAGGACAATTGAAGTGAGAAGTTCTCTCAGTTTAATTGGTTAGTTAGCGTCCCTTGAGCTTAGACCTACCCTTATGGATCAAGTAGGGACTTCGCAGAAAGAAGACCCGCAGTTAGTCGAGATCATGGACAAGTTGATTCGAGGCGAGATGTTAAGACACCTCGCTATAGATGACAAGGGATGGCTACGACGCAATGAGAGAAAGAAGACTCTTGAAGATGCACATCACTCGAGGAGGTGGCCGAGTTTGTCCCAAGGTGCATGTTGTGCCAACAGATTAAGGCCGAGTCATAAAAAGCCCGGTGGGCTATTACATCCATTGGAGGTCCCCGCAATGGAAGTAGTAAAGCATCACGAAGGATTTCGTGGATGGACTGCCTAGATCAAGGAAAGGGAATACGAGCATGTGGGTCATAGTAGGTAGACTCACGAAGAGTGCTCATTTCACTCCGGTAAAGAGCGAAAGGACTGCATCATAGCTAGCGACAGTTTACTTTCAAGAAATAAAGCGGTTGCACGAGGTTCCCTAAAGTATAGTTAGTAACCATGACTCAATCTTCACTAGCCAGTTTTGGGATAGTCTACGAGAAGTCATGGGCAAGCAACTGAATCTAAGTACGGCCTATCATTCGCAGGCGGATGGTTCATTTCGTTCAAGCATGAGTTATAGAAAATCACGTTAGTAAGAGCAATTGGCAACGTGGATTGGTATTTCCAAGAAAAGTTCTGCTGCGTGGAATACTTTATAGTAAGTAAACGAGATCCAGGATTCACTAGTGAATTTTGGAGAGCTTGCATGAAACCATGAGGTCATAGTTATGTTTAAGCCAAGAATGATAGAAGAGTAAGTGAAAAAGGAAGACGAGAGGCGACAATGAAATGGGTTCCAACTCATATTTGGAAATAAGAGTTAAGAAGCCAAGGAATCATGAAGTAAAAGACGGTCAAAGCACAGTGGAGTTAAACTCAAAGAAACGTGACTTAGAAGATTGAAGGCTAGATACGCGCATCATATCTCTTTATAAGAGTATATCCTTGATCCTTGTTTTCCGGTGGAACTTACTTGCATGTTATCTTTTACATATATCCTCTCGGTCCCGTTCTCGATCCCATTTCTGTTGTAAACTCCATAAGGGGGTGTGACTCATCGGTTAGTAACACATGTCAAGGTTTAAAGGGGTCCGTTAGGTTGACTAAACCTTTTGGGCTTTTATAGAATATGGGTTGGGTTAGGAAGGGATTTCTTTTAATCCGAAAGGAGTATATCCTGCTTATCTTCCCGATCTCTTTGTAGCATATCTTTTGCTATCCATGTTTGTCTTGATTATCTAGTTTATCATGTTAATCTTGTCATGAGAACCTTAGGTAGAAACCCTTTGGATGAAACATGTGTTTGAAACATGTTATGCTTGATGGTTGCAAGTGGTTGCAAGTGTTTGCAAGTGGTTACTCGTGGATGCATTATACACATTAGGCACTAGATCGGCTCACACACTCCTCATATTGCATATGCATGAGTGTTTACGCTTATTCATGGATGAAAATTTTTGTGTTATCACATGGATGTTGCATATGGATGTATGTTATGTGCACACATATAGATGTTATACATTATGTTAGGAATTGCATACATATGGATTCATTTCACTAACATAATTTGCATTGATGATATTTGCATTAGATAAGTACATATACACACACCTTTGCATATGTTCATACAACATTTAGAATCTTGTAAGGACAATGATTGCTCGTGGATGATGTTTTGAGTAGATGGATGTTGGATGGTAGGATACGTTCTTCCTAACTTGAAGATTTCGGGGACGAAATCCTTAAAGGAGGGGAGAATGTAACAACCCGTGTTTTCAATAACCTGTTATAACATAAATCGAGGCAGAATTTAATTTATAAATCTGAATCAAGGGAAACGGGCTGTGCCATTGCGTTCGTCTCGGAAAAATACGCGAAATAGAGTCCGAGTTTTCGAAAATCGGAGTCCGTATGACCCGATTAAGGCCTAATGAAGTTTTCAGAAAATTTCAAGTTCAAAACAGATTTCGAATTTCGGGTTCAAAATTCGAAAAACGGTCAGATTGGGCTAGGCGGGAAAATTCCCGCCAGAGCACCCAAGTCGACAGCCCTGTCGACTTGGGAGTCGACTTGGTTGGACCCAAGTCGACAGCCCTGTCGACTTGGCTGTCGACTTTGTTCAGCCGGGCAGTTTTGCCTGGTGCACCATTTTGGGGTTTTGGTTAGGTTTTGGGGCCAGATTCGGTTTTAAGGGCTGAGATTGGAATTAGGGTTTAATCCTAAGGTTGAAACTAATCCTAATCTCTATAAATAAGCCCCTAACCTAACCATAAATCATCATTATTCATTCAAGTAACTAAACTATGGCAAAATCATTCCTCTCATGGCCTCCAATCTCTTCATAAAATTTCTAAGTTATTTCTATGAGAGATTTTCCATGCATACAAGTGTTTTCAAGCTTGTATGAGTGTCATTAGCTTGCATTCAAGTCAAGTTTCCATATTTACATCATAAAGCAAGGGTTTTGATCATTTTGGCTCAAGGGTTTTTCTATTGGAGCTTGCATTTTGGGTTTATTTGATTGCATAAGGGCTTTGTCTCAATATATATATATATATATATTTGTGTCTTCATAAGCATTGTAAGCCCTTTTCTACTTTCATATTTAAACTCTAAAGTTAAATGAATGATGCAAGTTTGGTTGATCATTATGATATGCAAGTTTTCCATGATATGCAAGTTTACTATGTCATGTTATGCAAGTTTGATATGTTATGATATGCAAGTTTGCCATGTTATGTTATGCAAGTATGCCATGTTATGATATGCAAGTTTACCATGTTATGCTATGCAAGTTTGCCATGTTATGATATGCAAGTTTATCATGTTATGTTATGCAAGTTTGATATGCAAGTTTGTCATATGATATGCAAGTTATGTTATGCAAGTTTGGGTTGATCATTTTGTTCATGTTATCATGTTATGCAAGCTTATCTTGGGTTTATGAGATTAAAGCTTCAAGCTTTATGCTAAAGGTTGCATTTTGGGAAACATGTAAGTTATCATATCCCTTATGATAACTTGCACGTGAGGCTAAATGCGAACTTATGGCAACTTCTACATGTCATTTATCACCATGTATCACTTATATGCTAAGTTTGGTTTTATGCATACTTTTGAGGCCTAATGATGCAATATGCAAGTATATGAACATATGTACATTTCATATGCCACCATGTTAAACTTGTGGCTTCAACACCATTTGTCATTTTTATGCCAAGTTCCCTCTTTCTATCCTTTATGCGCTATTGCGATTATGTAAGCGATGGGATTGCGTTTGGGGTTGGGTAAACTTAAAAGACATAAAAACATAAGATTGGGAATTTACCTATTAAGTTAGGTCTACCCATTGGGAATTTACCTATTAAGTTAGGTCTACCCAAATTCTTGAAAACTTGTAATATGTTTTGGAAACATGATGGACATGACACTTAGAAAATATAAGTGTGACCAACTCGAGGTTGGGTTGAGTTTGTAGCGTAAAACTACCCGGAACCGACCGGCTTAACTAGTTGCTACAAACAATAGGACCCAATGTGAGAAGTTGGCCATGTTGTACCTTGAACCCGAGGTTAGACCAAGTTGTGGTGTAAAGCTACCCGGACCCGCCCGGCTTAACTAGTAACCACAACAAGGTCTAATGTGAGAGGTTAAGGCACATTAAATTAATTAATGCCTCATGATTAGGGTTAAGTCATGGTCCACTTAATACTTAACCAATTTGGGCTTGGTAGATTAATCGGGGTTAAGTCGTGAACCCATCGTTACACTTAACCAAGTTAATCCATGATTAGTAAAAGGGTTAAACCGTACTTAACCCACTAGAAAATCCTAGCAATGGGGGTCCACTCCAGCAGTAATCCCAAGTTTGTATCATTAAGACCCTAGGGACTAGGCTAGGGTGGGGGCACGATTACTGGACTTGAGGTAAGTGACCAAAAATGACGACAGAGTGGTACGCCGATGTAGTTCCGGACGGACTATGGTCGTGCACATAGTCCGTATTTGGAGAAGTCAAGCATGGGTACCAGTAGATCTAAGACTGTGCACTTATGTTTATGGTGTCCAGGGGTTGACACCCTAGGGCTTGATACACCCGACGGGAGACCCGGCACAGTCTGACTACAATTATGTTTGGGCCGTATTGACACCAACACGTGACGAGTTAGGCTTAGGGAGCCGATCGATTAGACCGTTTGGTTGGACCTCGTATTAGGGTCACTTCATGTTATTGGACCTCGTATTAGGGTCACTTCATGTTATTGGACCTCGTATTAGGGTCACTTCATGTTATTGGACCTCGTATTAGGGTCACTTCATGTTATTGGGCCAAAGCTTGGGCCAAGGGATCAATACTTGTTTATTCAAGTCATGTTAGCTTGCTAGTACACCTGTGGTGCAAAAACCTTAAACCTGAGTATGCGATGACACCTTTATCTACCTTGTTAGTTAATCATCATGCTAGTATGTTGTTATCCTTATGTTCATCCCTGCTTCTCATGCCAGTTAACTTTATCAGTTTACATTGATTGTAGTAGGGCTTACTCAGTCTTTTTGACTGACCTGTTTTTCTTTCGCCTCTTTTCTTCCGTTCCCCCCACCCTAGGTTCTCAGGGTGGGAATATTGGAGCTTAGCTTGGATTTCTGATCGCTTGCTTGTGGGATTTTAGCTCATGTACGGTCTTGACATGAAGCTAGCTATGGTTATCACTTATTTTGGGGATAGTACTTATGTATTTATGTTTTTCAGTGATGTTGTTTTTATCTAGACTTGTGTATTTGGAAAGTTGACATTATGTTGTACCAGACTTGTTTTGAAATAATTTGAAATCTTCCGCTGTTTTACTTATCTTATTTACTATGTTTACATATATACATATGTTCTTGTTCTGCCTTGATATATCATTATGCATGTTTACCTGATTCAAACGCCCCTCCAAAGTCAGAGTGCTTGCAAGAGCCACCCTGGCGGGTGGGGTGTTACACACTCGTTTATGGGAAATGGTCCCACAAACCTAGGTGCCAACTTCCCTACCAATCTGAAGCGAACCACATTCCTCAGGGGTGATACTTTGATAAAAACTAAGTCTCCCACTTCAAATTCGATGTCAGTCCTACTCTTGTCTGCATAGGATTTCTGGATATCTTGAGTTGTCTTCATCCACCATCGAATAAGGTAAATCTTTTTGGACGTTTCTCTAACCATATCTAGTCCAAGTAATAATCTTTCTGTTGATTCCCACCAACAAGTTGGTGATCTACAGGGTCGTCCGTACAATACTTCGAAGGGTGCCATGCCGATGCCGGACTGATAGCTTTTGTTATAGACAAAATCTACTAAAGGAAGATGCTCATCCCAAGTCCCTCCGAAGTCTAGGATACACAGTGTAACACCCCACACCCGCTACGGTCACTCACTAAGGGAATGCCATAACATCGGTGGAGTATTTTAAGTGAATATAGAACAGAAAAATTACAACAAGACAGATATAAGTAATACTTGAGAATTTAAAACATCATTTCATTCCAGCGGAAAGTAAAACATGTTTGGTTACACCAAAACCATAATAAGGGTCAAGTACATAATATCCATCCTGATAAAAACAAAAGTACATAATCCCACTACATAACCTAATAGCCATAATAGAAAAGATAAACTGAGCTTTACATCCACGGCCCAAGCTCCAAAAGATAGATAAAGCAGTCTGATCAAAGCCCACTAGTGCTAGGCCCACTCTGAAAACCTGAGGGTTGGGAAAAAGATAAAGAAACAACGGGGTCAGACATAAGTCTGAGTGAGTCCTATAACCCTAACAATACAATCATTAAAGTAATTAGGGTATGATATAAACAAGGTACGGTACCTCTGGGGATAATGACTACATTAAGTAGCCAACTAAACACAGGATGTACTAAGATAACCGGAAAGACGCATTTATCCACCGAAGGATAATTACTAGATTGCACCACCCCAGATCTGCCCACCCAAGGGTAATTCCTACACTGCACCACACCAGTTCTACCTACCCAAGGGTAATTCCTACTTAAAGGTTGATCCCACTAAGTGTACTTAGTAATTTTTAATAGTAGTTTCGTGTACCTCTAGCTGACTACATAGGTGCCGTCTGCCCCTATCTCCACTAGGTGTACCCACTACTCCCCAAGCGATCGGCTCCCTACCGTAGATACCCGTGCTGGCCCCACAATGGGGTGTATCACTCCCCAAAGTGGCAACCCGATACAACAAGTGGTGCACGGCTTATATCTACACGATGCAACAACGTCTTACCTACCAGCCCGGGTCCACACACGCATATGAAACCCGTTGGACTCGCGTTGCCACCGCTACCCCGTTTTGGCCTCTTATAGTCAAGCCCAATATGCGTGTCCCGTCCTCGACTTGGGTCGAGCCCACAAAGATACGTTTGGGATATTGGTTGAAATGGGTCCCCACAAGCTACTACTTAAGCTTGCCATTTTATCTAGTGCGTCCCACTTAACCCCTTTTATAATCATGCCCACTTACATGTTAAGGTTTGGTTAAGTCATCTAATCATATTTCAATTGCCACTTAAGGCCCACACAAGCTACTACTTAAGCTTGTCATTTAATTGTATTTCAATTGCCGCTTAAGGCCCCCACAAGCTACTACTTAAGCTTGTCATTTAATTATATTTCAATTGCCACTTAAGGCCCCCACAAGCTACTACTTAAGCTTGTCATTTAATTATATTTTAATTGCCACTTAAGGCCCCCACAAGCTACTACTTAAGCTTGTCATTTAATTATATTTTAATTGCCACTTAAGGCCCCCACAAGCTACTACTTAAGCTTGTCATTTAATTATATTTTAATTGCCACTTAAGGCCCCCACAAGCTTTCCACATGCCACCCAAGGCACTTACTTGATTCCCACATGCCACCCAAGGCACTTACTTAACCCTTTAATCATGTTTAATTACATGTTCCACTTTGGTTAAGTATTCTAATCGTATTTTCTATTGCCACCCAAGGCAACCCACTAGTTTCCTCATGCCACCCAAGGCATCCCCACTAGTTACTACATTCCACCCAAGGCACCCACTTAACCCCTCATGCCCCTCTACATGCTAATTTGGTTAAGTGTTTCTTAATTAATTAAGATCGTAACCTTTGTAAAGACCTCTCACATTAGACTGTCTTTTATGGCAGCTGGATATGCCGGTTGGTTCCGGGCAGCCTTACACCATAACAGAGTCTAACCTCGTGTCTTTACACTTGTCACGTATTTAGTTTATGTCTAAGACCTCTCACATTGGGCCAATCATTTGTAGCCGCTGGATTTGCCGGTCGGTTCCGGGCAGTCTTATGCTACAAAAGGGTCCAACCTCGTGTCTTAGTAGATTAATTACACCTAATTAATCACCCCCATAATTTGTATTAATTATCCCTAATTAATTACAAATATTTAAGAATATGGGTAGACCTAACTCAATAGGTAAATTCCCAATTCCATAATATGGGTAGACCTAACTTAATAGGTAAATTCCCAATTATGTCCATCCACTTTACGGTATGTTTAATCATACCCACTTTACACAATTTTTTTTTATGTGTTCATTAATTTTTACCCCATCGTCCCCACGTAAATACGTTAACATGACATACTTCAAAAGAGAAGATTCATCATACACACCATGGGTTCAACTTAGCATATCATTAGCATTATCATGGGTTTAAAAGGTGTCAACTTGTATATATGACCATAAACCCAACTTGCATAAATAACCAACCCCAAACTTGCATGAATCATATATGTCATAAAGATGGTAACTTGCTTAAATGTTCATGTCATAGACCTATCATAAAAGGTGTCAACTTGCATACATGTCATAGGTCTAAAAGGGATGAACTTGCACATGTACTTATGTCATACATAGAGGCGAACTTGCATATGAACTTGCATCATAACTTGCATATGAACTTGCATCATAACTTGCATATGAACTTGCATCATAACTTGCATATGAACTTGCATCATAACTTGCATATGAACTTGCATCATAACTTGCATATGAACTTGCATCATAACTTGCATATGAACTTGCATCATAACTTGCATATGAACTTGCATAACATGCCATACTTAGAGGCAAACTTGCATATATTATGCATATCATAAAAAGAGACAAACTTGCATAAAACCAAACACTTAGTATGCATAAAACCAAATACTTAGCATGCACAAAACCAAATACTTAGCATGCATAAAACCAAATACTTAGCATGCATAAAACCAAATGCATAACTTGCATATCATGTTACATATAACTTGCATATACTCTCACATATAGTTTGCATAACATGTTACATATGCATAAATGTTCAACATAGTGTTTTGCATCATAAAACATGGCATTAAACTTGCATATAGCATAAAACTTGCAAAACACATAACATACACAATACTAAACTTGCATAAACACATTTATCCACAAACATAGCCATATCTTATCATATCCTATCATAATCAATTTAACAATTGATTATTAGGTCTATAGAAACTCACCACTAAACTCCCATAAGCAAACCCTTGCCAAAAACCACCCAAAAACTCTAGCTTTGAACATAAAGCTTGCAACTTGATGATGAATGCAAGCTAATGATCACTCATACAACCCAAAGATGCTTGTATGCACATGAAAGCCTTCATAAAAATGGTTTAGAAATAGGATGGAGGCTAGCCATTTGAGTGGATGCCATGATCATAGAAAATTTTGGCATAGTTTAGTTAGGAGATAGGATTATGATCATTTAGGGCTAGCTTAGGGTCTTATTTATAGGATTAGGTTGTGTTTTAGACCCTTAGATTAACCCTAGGTTAGTTTAGGACCATCAGATCTCGGAAGCTTCCAGAAACCAGCCCCAAAACACAGCCCAAACACTAAAATGGTGCACCAGGCCATACTGGCCGAGCACCCCCTGTCGACACCCAAGTCGACAGGGCTGTCGACTTGGTCTAGCCAAGTCGACTGCCCAGTCGACAGGGCTGTCCACTTGGGTAGCCAGGCGGGAATTTTCCCCGCCTGCGCCCAATGGCCTAATTTTGAAATTTGAACCTGAATTTTAAATCTGTTTTAAACTTTGAATTTTCTGCAAACTTCATTGGGCCCTAACTGGGCCATACGGACTCCGATTCTCGAAAACTCGGACTCTATTTCGCGTATTTTTCCGAGATGAACGCAATGACGTAGCCCGTTTCCCCCAATTCTCACACCTGAGATTAGTTATTCTTTAATTTGTGAATTTTAGCATTAACCGAAATTCGGGGTGTTACATTCTCCCTTCCTTAAAGGATTTCGTCCCCGAAATCTCTAAGCTAAGGAGAATGCATATCCTACCATCCAAACAACCATCTACTCAATCCATCAAACACGGGCATCCATTGTCCTTAAAACAATTTCTAATGATGTATGAGCATATGCAAAAAATGTGTGTATATGTTCCCTATCTAATGTATGAACATATGCAAACCATGATAGTGCCATGCATCCATTATGTATGCGAGAGAACCCTATCGACACATACAATATCTACATGAGTGCACAATCATTCACCAAAATGCATCATCCATATGATAACACAATCATTATACATCCATAAATATAGCTACCTACACACAATTATATGCAATATGCAATATGAAGTGATTGAGCCGATCTAGTGTCTAGAGTGTGTGTATATGCATCCACGAGCAACCACTGGCAGCCACTTGCATCCACATGCATCCATCAAACATAACATGTCTCAAACACATGTTTCAACCATAGGTTTACCCTATCTAAAGGTCAAAGGTACTAATGAGAGGACATACCAAAGATAAAATAAGCACTAGACGAACGATAAAGGAGACATTTAAAGGACATACCCTTAAAAAGGAATGGGTATAACGAACGCATCTTCGCTTCTGTCTCCCAAGTAGCATTGCTCTCACCTTCTCCCCTTTTCACTTTGACTAGTCGAACCTCTTTGTTTCTCAACTTCCTAACCTCTGACCCAAGGATGCGGGTAGGAGCTCGTCGAATAATCACATCACGCTCTAACTTTACCCCTTTAAGCCAGCTCGGCTCTACCGCCTTTGCGGTCTCATGTAGGCATTTCCTCAAATGTGACACATGGAATGCGTCATGTTCCCTATGCAACCGAACTATCTCTCGAATATAGACTGAAGCTAGACTTGGAACAGTCCTCTTGCTCTTCACGGGTATGAAATGGGCACTCTTAGTAAGTCTATCTACCACAACCCAAATTCCCGTATTACCCTTCCTCAATTTCGGTAATCCATCGAGACACTATCCCACTTCCATAGCGGAACCTCCAATGGGTGAAGCAACCCACCGGGTTTCTTCTGCTCCGCTTTCACTTGCTAGCCCACCAAGCATCTAGCGACATACTCGGCCACATCTTTCTTCATATCGGCCCAAAAGAAAACTCGCTTCTTGTCTTGATGTCTTGCGGTACTCAAAGTCTACCGTCTCTACGCAACCACCCCTTACCATCTAGGGTGTACCTACTCAATTGGCTGGACGACTCCCCCTCCTCATGAGCTTCTCTACTAACTCATCCAACTGTGGGTCGTCCCGCTATGCTCCGCCAATCCGCCCCAAAAGAGTAGGCCTAACCTCCAAGGAGGCTAGCAAACCGGGTACAAAGTCAACGGAAGGTCTAAAGTCAAACATAGAAATAAACTCTAAGCTCCGTCGTTCAACGAACAATGAACTCAAGGACAACCTTTTTCTACTTAAGGCGTCCGCTACCACGTTACCCTTGCCATGGGTATACGCTATCTCAAACTCATAGGATGCTAGGAATCCCATCCACTTTTGCTGTCCTAAGACTATGCGCTCGAAGAGTCTCCAACACTTCCCTAAGATGTAGGGCATGCTCTTCTCCACTTTTAGAGAAAACCAGGATATTACCCCATCCAAAATCATCACAACTGTCCATCTCTCACGCAAACCATCCTAGTCGAACTTGACATCCCCCAAGTGCAAGCCCCAAAGGCCTAAACCAATATCAGACAAACACCCAAGGGATACCTCCTTCGAATTCAGAGGACCTACGTGAGATGATACTAGTAAAAACGGCTAAATAATTAAGCCCTTGTCCAACTCTGGATGTCCTCGCCAGTCTCGCTCCGAAACCACCGTTTATCCCATAACTGGCTTTGCTCAACCTATTGAGCACATACGAAAACTTATTTCGCTCCTAGGAAAGACCAAGATGTCATTTACAAAGACCATCACGAACTTATTTAGGTACTCCCTGAACACCCTTCTCATCAAGTCAATAAAGTATGGGGGCGTTCGTTAAACCAAATGGCATCACCAGCCACTCATAAAAACCATCCGGAGTCCTAAAGGTAATCTTCTCTATACTATCCTCAGCCACTCTCACTGATGAAACCCCGTGGCTAAGTCCAACTGCGAAAATACTGAGGCGCCAACTAACTGATCAAAGAGATCATCAATCCTCGGCAATGGGTGTCTATTCTTCCTTGTGAGTTTATTTAGTTCTCCTTAGCCTACACAAAGTCTGAGGGACCCATCCGCCTTCGTGGCAAAAACTACTGGAGCACCCCACTCCGATATACTTCGTCTTATGAACCCCCTTCTCAAGCAAATCGCCTACTTGCTTATGGAGTTCCCTCCTCTCACGAGGAGCCATGTGGCACACTGGCCAAGATACTGGTTTGGCATTGTCTACCAGATATATTCGGAAGTCAACCTCCCGCTCCGGAGGTAAGCCCTTCACCTCCTCAAACACATCCGAGTATTCCCGGACCACTCTAACAGATCGCAAACTCTTGACCGACGTGTCAAGCGATAACTTAGCATAACAGATTCCATGAGATTACAAGAGATCTCGAGAGTGTTACCCAAGCAGGTCATAAACCTAACAACTCTCCCTTCAAAATCAAAAAACGGCACCCCTACTGGATAACCAGTCCGTGCCCAAAACTAACCCATAGCCCGTGAAGCCCAGAAAGCATCACATCTAAACTCAACGCTAAGTATAGCAACTTCCAAACCCAAACACATCATGGAGCCCCAATTGGGTTTGAAACAACTAAGGGATCATCTACTAACTGGTGTCTAAGTGCAGTGACTCAACTAATAATGACGAGATAAACGAACTCGATGCGTCAGAATCAAATAAAGTTCGAATCGGATAATAAAGAAATCCAAATTCCAACCTGGACGGTCCTATCCCCATCTGGTACACTAGCCGCAAGGGAATACAACTACCCTCCAGGAGATTCCATACCTTGCCCATGCCCCTTTGGGCAATCCTAATAAGGTGTCCCATTCCTCCAAAAGGATAACTACTCGCCTTCTTCTTCCCATTCTCCACTCGTAACCTCCCACCAATGAGGTTTCATCTTTCATTAACCAAACAACTATTTGAGCCTTCCTCCCATCGTCTATCCAATAGATACCTACCAATCCTCCTCCTTCTTGAACCAACTTCTAATCCGACTAATGTCTAAGTCCCTTGAAGTGGTTTTCCATTCTTATCTATCTTAGAAAGGTCATCTATACGCGGAGGGGAAACTCAAAACGAGAGAGGAAGAGATTCAAAATGGAGAATTCGAAAGATATAGATATGGCTATTGGGGATTATGCTTTTCTTTCAAAAACTTTTCTCTTAAAAGACATGTTTTTTTGAAAATACTCCTTTCAAAAATATTCTTAGAAAATAGTTTTTCTAAAAATTTTATCTGTTCTGGTAACCTTAAGCTCTGATACCACGTGTAACACCCCACACCCGCTACGGTCACTCACTAAGGGAATGCCATAACATCGGTGGAGTATTTTAAGTGAATATAGAACAGAAAAATTACAACAAGACAGATATAAGTAATACTTGAGAATTTAAAACATCATTTCATTCCAGCGGAAAGTAAAACATGTTTGGTTACACCAAAACCGTAATAAGGGTCAAGTACATAATATCCATCCTGATAAAAACAAAAGTACATAATCCCACTACATAACCTAATAGCCATAATAGAAAAGATAAACTGAGCTTTACATCCACGGCCCAAGCTCCAAAAGATAGATAAAGCAGTCTGATCAAAGCCCACTAGTGCTAGGCCCACTCTGAAAACCTGAGGGTTGGGAAAAAGATAAAGAAACAACGGGGTCAGACATAAGTCTGAGTGAGTCCTATAACCCTAACAATACAATCATTAAAGTAATTAGGGTATGATATAAACAAGGTACGGTACCTCTGGGGATAATGACTACATTAAGTAGCCAACTAAACACAGGATGTACTAAGATAACCGGAAAGACGCATTTATCCACCCAAGGATAATTACTAGATTGCACCACCCCAGATCTACCCACCCAAGGGTAATTCCTACACTGCACCACACCAGTTCTACCTACCCAAGGGTAATTCCTACTTAAAGGTTGATCCCACTAAGTGTACTTAGTAATTTTTAATAGTAGTTTCGTGTACCTCTAGCTGACTACATAGGTGCCGTCTGCCCCTATCTCCACTAGGTGTACCCACTACTCCCCAAGCGATCGGCTCCCTACCGTAGATACCCGTGCTGGCCCCACAATGGGGTGTATCACTCCCCAAAGTGGCAACCCGATACAACAAGTGGTGCACGGCTTATATCTACACGATGCAACAACGTCTAACCTACCAGCCCGGGTCCACACACGCATATGAAACCCGTTGGACTCGCGTTGCCACCGCTACCCCGTTTTGGCCTCTTATAGTCAAGCCCAATATGCGTGTCCCGTCCTCGACTTGGGTCGAGCCCACAAAGATACGTTTGGGATATTGGTTGAAATGGGCCCCCACAAGCTACTACTTAAGCTTGCCATTTTATCTAGTGCGTCCCACTTAACCCCTTTTATAATCATGCCCACTTACATGTTAAGGTTTGGTTAAGTCATCTAATCATATTTCAATTGCCACTTAAGGCCCACACAAGCTACTACTTAAGCTTGTCATTTAATTGTATTTCAATTGCCGCTTAAGGCCACAACAAGCTACTACTTAAGCTTGTCATTTAATTATATTTCAATTGCCACTTAAGGCCCCCACAAGCTACTACTTAAGCTTGTCATTTAATTATATTTTAATTGCCACTTAAGGCCCCCACAAGCTACTACTTAAGCTTGTCATTTAATTATATTTTAATTGCCACTTAAGGCCCCCACAAGCTACTACTTAAGCTTGTCATTTAATTATATTTTAATTGCCACTTAAGGCCCCCACAAGCTTTCCACATGCCACCCAAGGCACTTACTTGATTCCCACATGCCACCCAAGGCACTTACTTAACCCTTTAATCATGTTTAATTACATGTTCCACTTTGGTTAAGTATTCTAATCGTATTTTCTATTGCCACCCAAGGCAACCCACTAGTTTCCTCATGCCACCCAAGGCATCCCCACTAGTTACTACATGCCACCCAAGGCACCCACTTAACCCCTCATGCCCCTCTACATGCTAATTTGGTTAAGTGTTTCTTAATTAATTAAGATCGTAACCTTTGTAAAGACCTCTCACATTAGACTGTCTTTTATGGCAGCTGGATATGCCGGTTGGTTCTGGGCAGCCTTACACCATAACAGAGTCTAACCTCGTGTCTTTACACTTGTCACGTATTTAGTTTATGTCTAAGACCTCTCACATTGGGCCAATCATTTGTAGCCGCTGGATTTGCCGGTCGGTTCCGGGCAGTCTTATGCTACAAAAGGGTCCAACCTCGTGTCTTAGTAGATTAATTACACCTAATTAATCACCCCCATAATTTGTATTAATTATCCCTAATTAATTACAAATATTTAAGAATGTGGGTAGACCTAACTCAATAGGTAAATTCCCAATTCCATAATATGGGTAGACCTAACTTAATAGGTAAATTCCCAATTATGTCCATCCCCTTTACGGTATGTTTAATCATACCCACTTTACACAATTTTTTTTTATGTGTTCATTAATTTTTACCCCATCGTCCCCACGTAAATACGTTAACATGACATACTTCAAAAGAGAAGATTCATCATACACACCATGGGTTCAACTTAGCATATCATTAGCATTATCATGGGTTTAAAAGGTGTCAACTTGTATATATGACCATAAACCCAACTTGCATAAATAACCAACCCCAAACTTGCATGAATCATATATGTCATGAAGATGGTAACTTGCTTAAATGTTCATGTCATAGACCTATCATAAAAGGTGTCAACTTGCATACATGTCATAGGTCTAAAAGGGATGAACTTGCACATGTACTTATGTCATACATAGAGGCGAACTTGCATATGAACTTGCATCATAACTTGCATATGAACTTGCATCATAACTTGCATATGAACTTGCATCATAACTTGCATATGAACTTGCATCATAACTTGCATATGAACTTGCATCATAACTTGCATATGAACTTGCATCATAACTTGCATATGAACTTGCATAACATGCCATACTTAGAGGCAAACTTGCATATATTATGCATATCATAAAAAGAGACAAACTTGCATAAAACCAAACACTTAGTATGCATAAAACCAAATACTTAGCATGCACAAAACCAAATACTTAGCATGCATAAAACCAAATACTTAGCATGCATAAAACCAAATGCATAACTTGCATATCATGTTACATATAACTTGCATATACTCTCACATATAGTTTGCATAACATGTTACATATGCATAAATGTTCAACATAGTGTTTTGCATCATAAAACATGGCATTAAACTTGCATATAGCATAAAACTTGCAAAACACATAACATACACAATACTAAACTTGCATAAACACATTTATCCACAAACATAGCCATATCTTATCATATCCTATCATAATCAATTTAACAATTGATTATTAGGTCTATAGAAACTCACCACTAAACTCCCATAAGCAAACCCTTGCCAAAAACCACCCAAAAACTCTAGCTTTGAACATAAAGCTTGCAACTTGATGATGAATGCAAGCTAATGATCACTCATACAACCCAAAGATGCTTGTATGCACATGAAAGCCTTCATAAAAATGGTTTAGAAATAGGATGGAGGCTAGCCATTTGAGTGGATGCCATGATCATAGAAAATTTTGGCATAGTTTAGTTAGGAGATAGGATTATGATCATTTAGGGCTAGCTTAGGGTCTTATTTATAGGATTAGGTTGTGTTTTAGACCCTTAGATTAACCCTAGGTTAGTTTAGGACCATCAGATCTCGGAAGCTTCCAGAAACCAGCCCCAAAACACAGCCCAAACACTAAAATGGTGCACCAGGCCATACTGGCCGAGCACCCCCTGTCGACACCCAAGTCGACAGGGCTGTCGACTTGGTCTAGCCAAGTCGACTGCCCAGTCGACAGGGCTGTCGACTTGGGTAGCCAGGCGGGAATTTTCCCCGCCTGCGCCCAATGGCCTAATTTTGAAATTTGAACCTGAATTTTAAATCTGTTTTAAACTTTGAATTTTCTGCAAACTTCATTGGGCCCTAACTGGGCCATACGGACTCCGATTCTCGAAAACTCGGACTCTATTTCGCATATTTTTCCGAGACGAACGCAATGACGCAGCCCGTTTCCCCCAATTCTCACAACTGAGATTAGTTATTCTTTAATTTGTGAATTTTAGCATTAACCGAAATTCGGGGTGTTACACACAGCCTCAAAAGATCTTCAAGAATCCTGTTCACCCTCTCTGTCTGTCCATCGGTCTGAGGATGATAAGCAGTGCTCAAACAACACTGTGTACCTAATGCTTCTTGCAAGCTCCTCCATAATTCACCGGTAAAGATAGGGTCACGATCGCTTACGATGCTAGAAGGCACCCCATGAAGACGAACTATCTCCCGAACATAATTTGTTGCCAACCATGATGTTGTCCTCTTACTCTTAACTAGAATAAATTGAGCGCTCTTAGTGAGCCTATCTAGTACAACCCAGATACTGGTGCTGCCTTTCTTCAATCTAGGAAAACCATCTATGAAATCCATAGAGACGCTCTCTCATTTCCACTGAGGAATCTCCAAAGGTTGAAGTAAACCACCGGGCTTCTTTTGCTTAGCTTTAACTTGCTGGAAAACTAAGCATTGGGAAAAAAGTTTGGCCACATCTTTCTTCATCCCAGCCCAAAAGAAAACCCTCTTCATGTCTCTGTACATCTTATCACCGCCTGGATGGATGGCCATCTTAAAGATGGGCTTCTTCTAGGACTACCTTTATCAAGCTTCCAGTTTGAGGAACACAAAGCCTTCCATCTCGTCACAACCACCCCTTTTCATCTATGGAATATCTACTGAGGTGACTAGAAGTCTCCCCTCTTCTGAGCTTTCCCACGATGTCTAAAATCTATGGGTCACCTTGTTGTGAAGCTCCTATCTGGTCCATAAGTGTTGGTCGTATCTCCAAGGATGCAAACAAATCAGGCAAAATCTAGATGCAGGATCAAAAATCAAAAGCTAATATGAATTCCAACTTCTTTCTTTCCACAAATAGAGGACTCAGGGCCATCCTCTGCTTACTTAGGGCGTCTGCCACCACATTACCCTTGCTAGGGGTATAAGCAATCTCAAAATCATAAGAAGCTAGAAACTCCATCCATCGTTGTTGCCTTAAATTGAGATCTTTCTGTGAGAACATATACTTGAGAGATTTATGATCGGTGTATAACTCGAACTTCTCTCCAAGTAAATAACGTTGCCACGTCTTAAGCGCGAATACTATGGCAGCTAGCTCTAGATCATGGGCAGGGTAGTTCTTTTCACAAACTCTCAACTGTCTACCACCATAACATTCTACTTTCCCGTCTTGCATCAGAACCGCACCAAGCCCTGTACCACATGCATCATTGTAAATGTTAAACACCTTATTCCTATCAGGCAAGGTCAAGACTGGGGCTGTTGTCAGAGCCCTCTTCAGTCGTTGGAAAGCAACGTCACACATTATATCCCACGAAAATGCCAAGTTCTTCTTCGTCAGCCTAGTGAGTGGGGCTGATATCTTTGCGAAGTCCTTAATGGACTTCCTATAATAACCTGCCAACCTCAGAAAGCTCCTCACATCGGTTGCACTTTTAGGAATTTGCCAATCTTGCACTTCAACCACCTTCGCGGGATCTACAGCTATCCCTTCTTTGGAGACTATATGCCCTAAGAATCTCACCTCTTTTCTCCAAAAATGACATTTGGAGAACTTCGCCTTAAGCTAATGGTCACAAACCGTTTTCAAAACTTCTCTCAAATATTGGGCATGCTCTTCTTCGCTTTTGGAGAAGATCAAAATATCATCAACAAAGACTACAACAAATTTATTTAGGAACTCCCGAAACACCCTACTCATCATATCGACAAAATAGGCGGGTGCATTCGTCAGCCCAAAAGGCATCACTAGCCATTCAAAGAAACCGTCTGGAGTTCTAAAAGCAGTCTTATCTATGCTATCTTCAGCCACCCTCAATTGATGAACCCTGTGGCTAAGTCTAACTGAGAAAATACCAAGGCACCAATAAGCTGATCAAAAAATCATCAATCCTCGGAAGCGGGTGCCTATTCTTCTTAGTGAGTTTATTCAGCTCTCTATAGTCAACACAAAAACGAAGCGAACCATCTGCCTTAGTCGCGAATACTACTGGAGCACCCCATTCAGATATGATTCGTATGTTAAACCCTTTCCCAAGAAGCTTCCCTACTTGCTTACTCAGCTCCCTCCTTTCCCTCGGAGCCACGTGGCGCACTGGCAATGCAACTGGCTTTGTATTGTCCACAAATTATATACTAAAATCGATCTCATGCCTCGGAGGTAAACCCCAAACCTCATCAAAACATTGGAATAATCTCGGACTACTGGAATAGATTACAACTCATCTATATATGCATCAAGAGACTCTAGGAAAGAAAGCATAACCAACCCTTGTGGGTCACAATATATCTCGAGGGTCCTCCCATGACAAGTCAGAAGCCTAACAACCCTCTTCTCACAATCTAGAATGGCACTATACATGGTAAGCCAATCCATTTCTAGAATCAATCCAATGACCATAAACCCGAGCACATACGCGTCACATTCAAACTCGACGCCTAACACAGATATTTTCAAACCCCGACAAATTATAGATAAATGAGCCGAACCACCAATGGGGTTTGAAACAACTACAGGATCCACTACCATACTAGTAATTAAGTGCAGAGATTCAACCACAGAACTAGATATAAATGAATGTGAGGCACCAGAATAAAAAAGTGTTCTAATAGGATGGTTTGAAAGAGAAATTAAACCTTTCATAGAATTTTTTCTACCTCTATCGGGAGCACTGATCGCGAGAGCATGCACCTGCCCTCCAGAATTCCCTGTCCATTGACCCTGTCCCTGTGATCCTTGTTTCTTCGGGCACTCTCTAGCGAAGTGTCCGACCTCTCCGCAATGGTAGCAAGAGTTCTTCCTTCTCTTACAGTCTTTGATCAAGTGGCCTTCCTTCCCACAATTGTGATATTTTCTCTTATCCTTGCCTTTTTCATTCTTCCCTCCTTTCTTCTGATGTTATTGTTGTTGCTGTTGCCCCTTCTTGGGCCACACCTTCCTATTTTCCGATGTCTCCTCAGCCTTTGCTTCCTTCTTTTCTTCCTTGTCTTTCTCATGCATTAGGGCCATATCGACAAGATTTTCAAAAGTACCCCCCTTTGGAATATGAGACATGGATAACCAATGCAGAGCTCATTCAGCCCTTTAGCAGACCGCAAAGCCCTTTTGTGCGGCGTATCCACCAAATCTAACCCGAACCTTGCTAGCTGGTTGAGTTTATTCACATACTCTTTCACCGTCAAGTTTCCTTGTTTGAGTGCTAAGAACCTCTCCATCTGCATGCTTCTTTCGGCTTAGGCAATAAATTTCATTTCGAACATCTGTCTAAAATCCTCCCAAGTTTCCACCGGACGTCCAGCTTGGGTGACTTCCCACCAAAATGAGGCTTCGTCTTTCAATAGCTAGGCGGCTAACTGAACCTTCCTTTTATCCTCTACTTCAAAGATTACGAACAAGTCCTCGGTCTCCTTGAGCCAATTTTGTGCTTCCACGAATGTCTCATTCCCATGGAATGGCTTCCCTTCCATAGCACGGAAGTCTTTGCAGATCTTGATCAAGTTATCTGCTCTTGGAGGGGAAGGAGGAGGAATAACTGGTGCAGCTGGGGGAGGAACATTTCCTTGGCCTTCGGTAGGCGCCGTGGCCTCCAAATACCTATGGAACCATCCGGGTATCGTGACGCCCTCTGGGATATTAGGAATGTTTTATTCCCCAGACATGCTAAAAAATAAGAAAAGGAAGAGATTTAGACAAAGGACCGAAGGATATTACATATGGCTTTTTGGGGAATGTTTTTCAAAATAAACTTTTCTTTTTGAAAATGCTTTCTTTTAAAACCTTTTTTTGAAAATAATTTTCAAAAGCTTTTATCTAATCTGCTAACCTTCAACTCTAATACTAAGTGTGACACCCCACGTCTGTTAATGTCACCCACAAAGGGAATGCATTAAGTTTCGTGAAGATTGGTAAACAGACACAGAATATTACAAGAAAGATATATAGAATAACAGCGGAATAAAAACTTTATTTATCATAAGATACCGTGGTCCAAAAATATCACATGTCTAAAACATAAAAACCTATTACAACATATAAGTGACTGTCTTGTACTTCAAAAATATCAGAGTACATAAAAGAAGTAAAATTCCCTAAGGACAAAATAAAGCCATAGCAACAAGGAAAGGAGCTTGAGCCATACATATTAGCAGCTCCAACAAAATATGCAGAATCACGGTTAAGCCTGAGTGTTTCCTCCCTAAGATCCTTGAGGGGGGAACGGAAGAAAGAAGGAGAAACAAAAGGGTTAGACATAAAGTCTGGCGAGTCTAGTTACTTTTAGCCAGTAAATAAATAAAAGTAGCATGACAGGCATATAAAGTAGATAAGAGAGATCATTACATAAATGGCAGGTGTGACAAGGTAGACATGATAAGGTGTATACGTTTCTCTAATGATTACTCTGCACTATCATTAGTACAACCAAAATGAGATGATCCCTTCCACTATAAGGTGGTAGACTTAGGCATACGTCCAAACATACCCGAACTACTACCCTAATCGATCGACTCCCTACTCCGTAGATACTCTGTGTCGACCCCATAGTAGGATGTATCACGTCCTAAATTGGCAACCCCTCACTAATATGCACAGCCCCATATCTATAGGTGTCACCGTCGTCTTATCCCCTTCAACACGACTCATGCATGCACATGGCTCGGTCGATTTGCGCCTCCAACACCGCCTCCACATTTGGATCTCATACACTAAGTCAGTAAGCGTGCCCCCACCTCCGACCTAGCTTAGAGTTCTCTACTCGATACATACTCCAGGTTACTGACTGAAACGAGTCCCACAAAATACGATACAAGCTCTTCCTTTTGTCTTGTATCCCCACTAGGTTTCTTCGGCTATGTATACTAATAGGTGTCTTTAATTATATAACCCTATTATTTCTACAAGTTATGCTTACCCTAAAAGGTATCTTTAATTACATAACTTTATTATTTCCTCCGGTTATATATACCACTAGGTGTCTTTAATTACATAACCTTATCGAGTTAAGTTTGTGGGCCTATATATAAATATTACCCACCCCTCCAGATTTGCTTAACCCATCCACTATTCAACCAATTTTACTTAACCTTAACTTTAGTTCATACTCATACAATCCCTATGGATTAAATTAGGTTAATTAGTCTAATTCATTACCATGCCCAATTATGGTTTATAATAGGCTAGACCTCCCACATTAGGCCTACAACTTGTGGATGTTGTATATGCCGGTCGGGTCTGGGCAGTCTTATTCCACATTTGGGCCTAACCTCGTATCATAGCCCGATTCGTATTTGCGCACTTACACCTCTCACATTAGGTTCAACATTAGTGGCTGCTGGATATGTCGATCGGGTCCGGGCAGACTTCCACCACTAATGCAACCTAACCTCGTGTCATAAGTGCAATTACAATTCCAACTGTAATTACTAGACATTCCATTTTTATTCAATTCCTACCTATGTCTTAATAGGAGATTATGTTCCCACTTTTCCCCTTTTTGAATTATATGTCCAACACATGTTTTTATTCAAGTTATGCCAATATTACCCTTTTTCCCTCCCCGTTCCCTAACTAGCGTGTTCACATAATTTAGGGCGTGTATAGGCTAAATAATAGCCTAATCATAAACGATAAAAAGGGAAGGTAATGGAAATATGACAATGGTGAATGTCGTAACATAACTAGCATAAACTAACATGGTGAACATATAAGCATAGATCTAATGAACTTGTGGCAATTAACTTGGTTGTAACATAGCAAAGGTGATCAGATGAACATGACAAGATCTAAATTTAATTTAGACGTTGTTGGCTAGCTTTTTGACCTAGCCACCAAAGTCCAAAAGCAAAGAAAATATGAGTCCTTAAGGGTCCGACCCCTCAAGCATTCGATCGTGGTCATATCGTCTTCCTCGGATTGTGACACTCCCCGGATCGCTGCGCCAGTATGTGACCCAATCGCCCCTTGTAGCCTCGATCCAATCCGCTACCTCTAACTCGATCCGATTCGTCCACAACATGACGATCCGATCCCAACCCAGAAGACGCGGCGAGGCCCCTGACCAAGTCATTCACGATCCAAGAATGCAGGATCACGCTACACCTATCCACAACTGTCATATTGACCAATTCTCCATCAAGCTATGAACCCGTCCGAGATCTTCGGGATGTGGGCCACGTACGACCGCGATCCGTCACCAAAAATCGGCTATAAATAGCCCAGAGCTGGGCAATTTTCAGGATCTTTTGGCAGTTTTGAGTATTGATTCCACCATTACTGTCACACCACTATTTCTTATCAGTTTTACTTCGAAATTACTGAGAGAAACCATAATTGTAAGAGTGAGTTTAAGAGAAATCATTGGTTGTACTAACATTCAAAGTATAATCAATAGCATATAAAGTGGACGTAGGCTCGTTAACGCCGAACCACTATAAACCTTGTGTGTTCTCTGCTTTTTTCCTCATTTTTCAGTTATAATTCTCAACGAATAAGAACCATTTGGGTGTTAGAGCCAAATTTTGATCTAACATTTTGGTGCTTTCACTGAGAATTGATTTCTCGGCGCATTGGATTGTTACTCCGTTGTTTGGATACTCAAGTCCGAAGAAAACAGTCCCAAAACTTCACTATTCAGATTTTTGAAAATTCCAGCGGCATCTGATATCATGGCCGGAAAGAAGTCTAAGGAAGTACAAACTTCGCATGCGATTGATGTTGCGAATGAAGCAGTTGAAGAAAGTGTGCATGAGCAAGTTGAGGAAGGCTTCGCGGATCACGGAGACATAGGGGCGATCCGACCCGAACGTGGCGCCATGATCCGAACTGAGGGCGACACGAACCGAGCATCTGAAGGGGTCGTCACTCGATCCCGAGACAACACCGTGAACCCTCCCCCTAATGTAACCACGATCCGACCCCAGGGGGGCGCTACGAGCCACAGACACAGGTCCACTGCGATCCGAAGTGATGACCAGACTACAACTCGACCTGGAAAGGAGGTTATGACTCACTCTACCCGTCCTGGTACCTCTGTTCGACCTGGCTCAAGTTCTCTGCGCATAAGAGAAAATGCTGATGATCAATATGACCCCTCTGCTCCGGTCACTGAAGGAGATCTCTCTCGCTTCTCCAAAGTGTGGGATAGGCTGTTTGATGAATTAGCTGCTCAAAGGCAGCAAAACTCTGTGCTGCAGAAAAACTTAACTGCTATGGATAAAAGGATCGATGATCTCGCAAACAAAGAACACTCCCAGTTCGCCCACTCAACCCAAAGTGCTCTTCTTCATCAGAGGAATCGCCAAGACCTCCGCGGCGACCGTATGAGAGGGCTGAAAACATAGAGCAGCTCTGATTTGGAACCTTGCCATCACGAGAGGAAGAGACACTTGGTGTAGGACCCTCAAACTGCAACTTGAATAATCATACCGCAACTCCTAGAGCTCGAGTTATGGATAATCCTGTTGAGAATAGATCACCTCAGCCTCTTCGCCGTACGAATACTCATGGTAACAGGGGGCAACGAAGCCCAATCCGAACCCCGGACTTTGTGGATGTTCCTAGAAGAGGGATCGGAGAATTCCATCGAGCTAGGAGCGCTGATCCCGAGCCTCCGATGACCAGTGCAAATGTTGCAGCTATGGTCCATCAAATCCTGGCGGATAGCCATGGACAAAGGAATGAAGATTGGGGAATTGACCGCAGTCACACCCCTTTTACTGACGACATTCTAGATGTAACATTCCCTAGGCGCTTCAACATGCCTCAGATGAACCGTTACGCGGGTAGATCTGATCCATTCCAACATCTAATGAGATATTCTTGGTCAATGACCGCTGCCGCAGCTTCAGACGCTGTAAAGTGCAAAGCATTCCCTATATTCCTGGAGGATGTAGCGTTATTATGGTTTACTCGCTTACCAGCAAGATCAATTTCCAGTTTCAGGGAATTGAGTGAAAGGTTCGTGGAACAGTTCCGCATTTATGCACAAAGGTCGAAAAGTGTGATTGTCCTGTTCCTCGTCAAACAACGACCAGGCGAGAGCTTGAGGGTGTATCTGGATCGTTTCAACCTAGCCGCCACCGAAGTCAAGGATCCCCATGAGCCAACTGTTGTGGCAGCCCTAATTGATGGGGTAGATAAAGATACTGAATTTGGGAGATACCTGGCCGGCAAGCCACCTCATACTAGAGAATTGTTCTACGAGAAGGCAAACGTACGCTTACGTCAGGAGGAGGTATATGCTAACCGGAAGATAAAAATGGTAGATAAGGAGGAAATCCAAAGTAATGTGGCCATCAAGCAAACCGGAGACAACTCGAGAAAGGTCGAAGTCAATGTTGGAAACCGAAACCAGGGCGACGACCGCCAGTTAGGAAACAATGGTAACAACAGTAATGGCAATAATCGGAAGAGAAATCGAGGGAGCGACTCCCAGAGAAGGACCCGTCCCAGGTCTTTCGAAAATTATACGCCAATAAATTATACTTTGGAGAATATATTCGTCGACTCGTACAACGTTCTCCAACATAAAAGGCCTCCTCCAAGAGATTCGACGGAGAAAGAACGTGAGAAGGGGAAGTTTTGTCTCTTCCATCAGACCCACTGCCACTCTACAAATGAATGCCGTCATCTGAGAGACGTAGTTGAGAGGTTGCTCCGAGAAGGGAAGTTGGATGAGTACCGGGTGACTCCTAGAGACAGGGGCAAGCTATTCAGACCCCGAACCAAAACCAGAATCAACCTATTGCCAGGCCAACTGTCCAGCAAAAAGGAAAGGATCTTGTTATCAATACCATAGTAGGAGGGCTTCACCTAGCCGGGCATAGTTTCAAGGCGATGGACCAATACGTAAACGCAGCAAAGCATCATCTTAAGGCAGGAGAGTGTAGCAACCCTGAGGACAATGTCCTGGTAAAACAACAAAAGGTGATGTCAGATGACGTCATTTTCCGCAACCGAGAGAGTATTGGAGTCCACGCTCCGACCGAAGATCCATTTGTAATCACAGTTCCTATTGGCCCGGCCACTGTCCATAAAGTTTTAGTGGATAACAGGAGTTCAGTCAACATTCTATTCAAAAAGACGTTCGATCTAATGAACCTTGAATTGAAAGATTTAAAGCCGTGTGAAGGATGGATCCGTGGATTTAACGGAGCTTCAACTGCTCCAATGGGATATGTAGAGCTGCCGGTAACACTTGGGGAAGGAGAACGCCAGAGAGTGAGAATTCTTCCCTTCGTGGTTTTGGATATTGAATCGCCTTATAATGCCTTCTTGGGCCGACCGACCCTAGCAAAGTTTAGAGCTTGTATAGCCCCCCTAGTGCTTGTTATTGAAGTTTCCTACGGAAGCTGGTGTTGGCATAGTCAGAGGAGATCAGGTTGTTGCGCGAGCATGTTACATTGTAGAGCTAAAGCTACTCCGTAAAGGAAAAGATATTGAGACTAAAGACGCTTCTTCCCCCACAAGGGAGGAGACGTCATAGCAATTAAAGAGAATGACTATAGGTGAGTCGCCCAGAGAACTGCCCGAGGATATAGATCCCAGAGAGGACGAAGAGACTGGGGGCGGAATGGTGGCTCCCAACAAAACGACTGTGGATGTACCGATCGATGATAGTGACCCAGAGAAGGTCCTGAAGATTGGATCCCAGTTGGATCCAGTTCGAGCTAAAGAACTGACGGATTTCCTGAAAGATAACTTGGATATATTTGCTTGGACCCACGCAGACATGTGTGGGATATCTCCATCAATCATGAGCCATTCATTGAGCATTAACCCAAAGCATCCCCCTGTAAAACAAAAAAGGCGAATGCTGGGCCCAGAGAGGTCCGCAGCCTTGAAAGAAGAAGTTGAAAAGTTAAGAAGTAACGGATTCATCAGAGACTCAACCTACCCAGATTGGATTTCAAATCCAGTTTTGGTAAAGAAGGCCAATGGGAAGTGGCGTACGTGTATTGATTTTTCGGATTTGAATAAAGCCTGCCCAAAAGATAGCTTTCCGTTACCCAGAATTGATCAGTTGGTAGATTCAACGGCAGGTCATGAGCTTCTCTCTTTCATGGATGCTTATTCAGGATATAACCAGATTCCTATGCATGTTCCAGATCAAAAACACACTAGCTTCATTACTGATCTGGGATTATACTGCTACGTGGTAATGCCTTTTGGTTTGAAGAACGCAGGCGCTACGTATCAACGGTTAGTGAACAGAATGTTCTATAACCAGATTGGGAAAACGAGGGAGGTGTACATTGACGACATGTTGGTTAAGTCCAGACAATCGTCTGATCACACTACAAACTTGGTAGAGATGTTTGGTATTCTTCGAAAGTATGGGATGAAACTCAACCCAACGAAATGCTCATTTGGGGTTGCATCCGGGAAATTCTTGGGATTCATTGTCAGCTCGCGCGGGATTAAAATTAATCCAGACCAAATTGCAGCAATCAGAGACATTCAGGAGCCTAGCCAAATCAAAGATGTGCAGAGCCTTGCGGGGAAAGTAGCAGCATTAAGCAGATTCATCTCCAGAGCGACAGACAAATGCATTCCGTTCTTTGAATTGATAAAGCGAGGAAAACACAATTTTAAGTGGACTCCTGATTGCATTGAAGCATTTCGGAACCTGCTGAATCATCTGGAGAGACCCCCGATACTGTCTAAGCCGGTGGATCACGAGGATTTATTCGTGTACTTAGCAGTGTCGTCCCACGCGATCAGCTCAACGTTAGTGAGAGAAGAAGACAAGGTTCAAAGGCTAGTGTACTACGTGAGTAAAAAATTGGTGGCAGCTGAACGTAATTATCCGAGGATCGAAAAGCCGGCGTACAGTTTATTGATTGCATCTAGGAAGCTTCGACATTATTTCCAAGCTCATCCTATTACCGTGTACACAGATCATCCGTGTTATCCATCTGATCGATCCAAGTGAATATGGGTCGGTTTTAAGCGTTTTGAAGAAGGGATCGGTCCTGCCGTTATTAAAAGGGGGCGGTCGTAGCACAAGATTCCTGGTCGTCCTAAAGCTGGTCGCTCCAGAAGCCAAAGAAATCTGGTCGCTCCAGAGACAAAAGGCACCCGGTCGCTCCAAAGAGTAGAAGAACCTTGATCGTCCTAAGGATTCTGATTGTTCCTGAGGATAAAGACTCCTGGTCGCTCTCTTTTATGCGCTGACCCGATCATTCCAAAAGCTAAAGAAAGCTGGTCGTTCCAAACTTGGTCGCCCGCTAGTCTCTGATCGCTCCAAATACAAAGGGCAGCTGGTCGTCCTTCTCTGGAGACCGACCAGATGTTTGAGGGAACCAATTCCGATGTGTTCCCGATCCTGGTCGCACATTTATGGAGGGTATTCTTTGGTCGGTCCGCTCCGCATTCTAGCCTCCTGGTCGTCCTTTCTTCTGGCGGAAGCTCCTGGTCGGCCAAAGCGCTAGAAACGACCTGTGATGGCGTGACAGCTGGAAACAACTGGTGACAACTGGCAGTGGCATTTCCGTAAATACCGAAAATACCGACCAGACCCCTGAATACAAGATTTCAGCCATTTCTCCGCCTATAAATAGGACCCTACCTCCATCATTTTAGGGGGACTTTTTCTGGAACTACGAGGAGGTGCTGCCTAATTGCTTTCGAGATTTCTCCAAGCATTCTCACATCTCTTCTCTATCATCAATCATAAGTCTATGGAACATTGGAGCATGAGGAGCATAGTTGGCATGGAGGAACAAGCATAAGCATTTCACGCACTTCTTCATTTCTTCTTGATCATTCACCCAAAGATCTAAGGAGTTTTCATCCATGGCATCCATGGAGGGATTGGCATAAAATACTTCAAGCTTTCATCCATTCTTTCAATCGGTTGTAAGGACAAGTGCATGTCAAAGGAGCTTGTATGAATGCATAATGGAGCAAATGTTGTAATCTTTTGGTGATTAATGAAATCCAATCTTCAAAGTGGACGTAGACTAGAATAAGAGTCGAACCACTATAAAATTCTTGTCTTCTTTCTTTATTTTGGTATTTTGATGCTTTTGAATGTTAGATATGGCCTCACATAACTCTAAAGGTTTTCTAACGCCCCGCCTCTGAAAAGGTGACGTGCTTTCTAAGCATCTCGCCTCTGATTAGGTAACGTGTTTAGAAATACCATTTTGGTTGTTATACCAATTTCCGGTATCAACAATTAGGCGCCCACCGTGGGGCCAGATCTACTTTCTGGCATCAAGTATACTACGAAGATCTTGAGATCTTGAAGCTAAGCCTTAAAATAGCTCGCTCCAGCTTACGATTTGGACCTTCTGACGGATTTTCTGCAAAGTTCAAGTTGTTTTCTGAAATAATGCCGCCAAAAGCAAATAAGGAAGCTAGAATTAGAACCTCTAACGGAGAAAATCGGGATGAAACCCCCGTGGCTAACCGATTTGAAGTAGGCGAAACATCAAATGGAGGTGTGAATGTCACAAGAGGCGAGCTTGATCAAGCTGTCGCTGGATTGACGCAACGGCTAGAGATAGCTAACAAAGCTATGTTGACAAAACTTGATTCGCTCTTTGCTCTTCAGGCCGCTACGGCAAAGGTGGCCTCTAAGCCCATTCGTGCAGAGGATGCTGGTTCTTCTTCTTCCAGTCCAAATCGGGAAAAATCTTTTCAAGAAATCTCCAATCCTGATAAAGGAAAGCATGAGACTTCAAAGCAAGCTGATCGGAACCGCACTGCAGGGATCACTTCTCATCAAGCGGCCAATTCTGCCAAAGGGGCACTTTCCAACCAAGAAAGGCCAGGGCCCCTAAGTCGCAACCGCGATGGTTTGCTCAAGCAAGCCTCCGGTCAAGACAAAGGTGTCCGCCCCACAGATAGCCTCCCTGAGAAGGAACGTCTCAAGAAAATGGTCCAACAACTTATGAAGGAAAGCCAATCTCGAAACGATAACGAGGCTGAATGGGAATTCGCACCGTCCAAAACCCCCCTCACTGAAAGGATTAAAAAGACAACTTTCCCACGCAAATTCAAACCTCCTTCAATCCAAGCTTATAACGGGACAGGCGACCCCAATGTGTTCTTGTTTCGATACGATCAACACATGGATGGGGCACAAGCAACTGACGAACTTAAGTGCTTGTACTTCCCGGTGTATTTGGAAGGGGTTGCGTCATTATGGTTCACAAGGTTGCCTCCCCGATCTATTGATGATTTTGCCACATTGACAAGATGCTTTCGAGACCAGTTCCGCCTCCAAACAACAAAGGTCAGAGATATCATGTCCCTCAATGAACTAGAACAAGCTCCTGGTGAAACGATAAGGTCTTTCTTGAATCGTTTTAATGCTGCTGCTGCAGAAGTAGGGACCCAAGAGCCAAGGCTAATTCTAATGGCCTTAAAGGGGGGCATTGATAAGTTGTCTGAGTTCGGAAGGTGGCTAAAAAGAAAGAAACCTGAGACGCTAGAGAAATTTTATGACAAAGCCGAGGAATACATGTGTCTTGAAGATGATCCTATCTATTCCGTTGGCAATGTCAAAACTAAGGTGGTCCCGGAAAGGAAGGAAGCTCCCAAAAAGAATAGTCAAGAAAATTTTGGGGAAGGTCAAAAGAGAGGAAGCAGTAATGATGCTAGAAATGATAAGGATTCCAAGAAACGGCGTTTCTTCAAGCCAACGGATTTTACTCCGTTGAATGATACAATCGAGCATATATATATGGCAACGAAGGATGCAGAGGGCTATCCGAGCCCAAAGCCAGTAAAGGTGTCCGAAGAAGCTGCAAACTCAGGGAGGTTCTGTCGATTTCACAATCGACCGGGACACGACACTAATGAATGTCGACACCTGAAAAACTTGATTGAAGAATTGATAAGGAAAAATCGTCTCCAGGAGTATGTAAAGCGTTCATCAGATACCGAGCCTGCCCAGGGGCAGCAGATCCATCCAAGTCAAGACAGAAGAACACCTGCGAATATTCCTCGACCTGTTATCAATATAATCAGTGGCGGACCTCATCCTGCAGGGGATACTTGGGAGGATATGATCAGGTATACTAATGAACCAAGAAGCATTCTAAAAGGAGACGGTTTTGAGGTTTGCAATAATTCTCTTCGTCGAAAAATGCCTAAAACATCCTGCGAAGATGTTATCTTCCGGGATCGGGATTCCGACGGAATGTTGGTTCCAACTGTTGACCCAATGGTGATCACCATTGGCTTGGGTCCGGCAATAGTAAAGAAGGTGTTGATTGATAATGGAGCATCCGTGAACGTTCTATTTTACAGTACTTTCTCTAAAATGGGTCTATCCATGGATAATGTGCGAGCTAGCAAAGACAAAATACACGGGTTCACTGGCGTACCAACTCAGCCAATCGGTATGATTGATCTCCTTGTAGAGCTAGGAGAGGGAGAAATGCAAGTCTTCATGATACAATCTTTCGTTATAATTGACTCACCTTCAGGGTATAATGCATTCTTGGGAAGGCCAGCACTTGCTGACTTCAGGATAGCCCTTGCTCCTTGGTGCTTGATGATGAAGTTCCCGACCGCAAATGGGGTGGGAGTTATCAAAGGGGATCCTCAGGAATCGAGAGAATGCTATATGGCAGAACTGATTGAAGCTCGGAAATACGAAATTCAGAAGGATGCGGAGACTCCTCTCTGCATCCATAAAGCTCCTTTATAGCAATTAATGACCTCCCCCTGCACTGAAGCATATAACGACATGCAGGAAGATATGGACCCACAAAAAATCAGTGCAGGGGATGAAAAGGTAGCACCAGCTGAAGCTACCATTTCCATAGAGATCCATGATAGTGATACAGATAAGCTAATAAAGATAGGCTCCCAATTGGACCCTATGCTGCAAAAGGAATTGATTAGTTTTTTGAAAGCAAATTTGGATGTCTTCGCTTGGAGTCACTCAGATATGTGCGGGATACCTCCAGACGTAATAGTGCATAAGCTGAATATTGACCCCAGCGTGCGCCCGGTGAAGCAGAAAAGACGGATGCAGGGCCCAGAAAGGTCTGAAGCTTTGAAAGATGAAGTGGATAGGCTATTGACGAATAATTTCATTCGAGAATCCACCTATCCTAATTGGGTGTCCAATCCGGTCCTTGTGAAAAAATCAAACGGCAAATGGCGAGTGTGTGTTGATTATTCTGACTTGAATAAGGCTTGCCCAAAAGATAGTTTCCCCCTACCTCGAATTGATCAACTTGTTGATGCAACAGCGGGGCATGAACTATTGTCTTTCATGGATGCATATTCTGGATACAATCAGATTATGATGCACGAGCCAGACCAGGATAGTACCAGTTTCATAACTGATCGTGGTTTATATTGTTATAAGGTAATGCTGTTTGGTTTGAAAAATGCAGGTGCACCTACCAACGCTTGGTGAACGCAATGTTCAAAACTCAAATTGGAAAGACTATGGAGGTCTATGTTGACGACATGCTGGTAAAATCCAAAGAGGCAAAGAATCATATAGAGGATCTTGATGAAATGTTCCAAATCCTGAGGAGATACGGCATGAAGCTCAATCCACTTAAGTGCTCGTTCGGCGTAGCATCAGGAAAATTTCTTGGTTTCATGGTAAATGCTCGGGGCATTGAAGCAAACCCAGCACAAGTGATTGCTTTACGGGAAATGCAAGCTCCACGGACTAAGAAAGAACTCCAATGCTTAAATGGCAAGGTAGCAGCATTAAGCCGCTTCATCTCAAGGGCAACGGACAGGTGCATTCCTGTATTTGATGCATTAAAAAAGGAAAAGAAAAGCTTCCAGTGGACTCCTGAATGCCAGCAAGCATTTGAAGATCTCATTAAGCACATGGAATCCCCTCCGATGCTATCGAAGCCTAGGGATGGAGAAAGCTTGCTCTTATACATTGCAGTGTCATCCCATGCGTTGAGCGCAGCACTCGTTAGGGAGGAAGACAAAGTGCAGTGGCCAGTATACTACATTAGCAAAAGGTTTACCGGGGCGGAGATGAATTATCCAAGGATAGAAAAGCTTGCATATGCCTTGCTCATCGCATCACAAAAGCTCAGACCCTATTTCCAATCCCACTCTATTAAAGTCCTTACCGACCAACCCTTGAAACATGTGTTGTTCCGTCCAGAAACTTCAGGGAGACTCCTGAAATGGAATATTGAACTCAGCCAATATGATATCACTTAATACCCCAGAAAAGCAATAAATGGGCAAGCTCTGGCTGACTTTATCGCTGAATTCACTGACAGGGGAGAGGAAATGGAGGAAACTAACGAATTGGCCGTTAGGTGGAAACTTTTTGTTGATGGCGCTAAGAATGAATATTGTGCTGGGGCAGGGATAGTATTCGAAACCCCAGAAGGACGACATGTATGTTGTGCTCTGCGTTTCGAATTCCCCATCACTAACAACGAGGCCGAATATGAAGCGTTACTTGGAGGATTGCGGGTTGCAAAAGAATTAAGCTTGAAAAGTCTACTAATCGATTCACAGCTAATGGTTTCTCAAATCAAAGGTGAATTCCAGACTAAGATGAGAAGGCTTCCGACATATCTGCTTAAAGCCAAAGAACTTCTCGACAACTTGGAATATTATTCTATCTCTCATATTCCTCACAGAGAAAATTGGAAGGCAGATTCCTTATCAAAACTAGCTAGCACCGGAGATCCTCAAATCTTCGATCTAGTTCCTGTGGAAGTATTATCTAATTCCAGCATTGAGGAATCCGATATAGACTGGGTTATGGAAGCAACCAACGAGCCCGACTCGTGGATGACCCCTATAAAAAACTATATACTTCACGGAACACTTCCTGAGAAACCAAAGGATCGCAGAAAACTGCTCCGAAAGTCTCGCCTATATCTCGTCCAAGATGGCCAGTTATACAGGAGAGGGTATTCAACGCCATTACTACGGTGTGTAACAAAGAAGGAATCTAAAGCGATTTTGGCGGAGCTACATGAAGGAGATTGTGGAGGTCATGTTGGTGGACAGACTCTTGCCAAAAAGGTCCTTCGATATGGTTATTTTTGGCCCGATGTGAACTTCGACTCAATGACATTCACTAAGAAATGCGACCGGTGCCAGAAATTTGCAAAAATTCCAAGAGCTCCGTCGACTGAGTTGACACAGATGTTGAGTCCTTGGCCATTTGCTATCTGGGGCATAGACTTGATTGGAGCACTACCTACCGCAAAATCGAGCTTCAAATATGCTATAGTGGCCGTGGATTACTTTACCAAATGGGCTGAAGCTGAACCATTGGCAACTATCACATCGAAGAAGGTAATCAACTTTGTGTTGAAAAATATCATATGCAGGTTTGGGGTTCCACAGAAAATTATCACCGACAATGGCACGCAATTTGAAAGTGATGAATTCAAGGATTTCTGCAACAAATATCATATTCAGAAAAGTTTTGCAGCAGTTGCCCACCCGCAGGCCAACGGGCAAGTTGAGGCAGTCAACAAAATCCTGAAGTCCACCATTAAAAAGCATCTCGAGAAAGCTAAGGGCAACTGGATTGAAGAATTGCCACTTGCCCTATGGGCTTATCGTACAACTCACAAAACTGCAACAGGGCATACTCCATTCTCTTTGGCATTTGGCTCGGAAGCGATGATACCTGTGGAATTGGAAGTTCCCACTCACCGCATAGTACACTTTAGCCAAGAAGAGAATGAAAAGCTGCAACTTGAAGCTCTCGACCTACTTGAGGAAAGAAGAACCGAAGCAGAACTTAGAATGGTTGCCCATCAGAGAAGAGTTGCTCGACACTTCAATCAAAAGGTCAGGCATAGAACATTCGAAGTGGGAGACTTGGTGTTAAAGAAAATCATGACCGCAACAGGAGTCTTTGGCCCCAATTAGGAAGGTCCATTCGTCATTGACCAAAAGCTTCTTGACGGTACCTTTAAACTCAAAACTACAGATGGAATAGAACTCCCAAGGGCCTGGAACAGTGATCACCTTCGTCGTTATTTCAAATGATTTTCTAACTCATGTTCTTTTGTATTTTTCTATGAATATAGTAAATACTTTGTATGAAATTACATGAGTATGAATCCAGCAGCACTTCTGATTCTGTCTAAGCTTTATATTCGCATGTCTTTGATCATATATCCAAAAGATGCACAACTATGGATACAGGACACGATACCTCCGTCATCCTGTTTTCCGACATAAAACTCGCCATAGCTTTACTGAAGAAATATGGTCCAAAAGCAGGCGCAAATTTAATCCAAACCCTCTCCGAGGATTCTCAGTCGAATAATAAACTGAGTCTTCTCCAGGGGTGCTCGGTCAAACAACCCAAAGTCAGAAAAAATCTGATCGCGTTATAACCGAATTTCTTAACCCAAACCCTCTTCGAGGATTCTCAGTCGAATAATAAACTGAGTCTTCTCCAGGGGTGCTCGGTCAAATAACCCAAAGTCAGACAAAATATGATCGCGTTATAACCGAGTTTCTTAACCCAAACCCTCTCCGAGGATTCTCAGTCGAATAATAAACTGAGTCTTCTCCAGGGTGCTCGACCAAATAACCCAAAGTCAGACAAAATCTGATTGCGTTATAACCGAGTCTCTTAACCCAAACCCTCTCCGAGGATTCTCAGTCGAATAATAAACTGAGTCTTCTCCAGGGGTGCTCGGCCAAATAACCCAAAGTCAGACAAAATCTGATTGCGTTATAACCGAGTCTCTTAACCCAAACCCTCTCCGAGGATTCTCAGTCGAATAATAAACTGAGTCTTCTCCAGGGGTGCTCGGCCAAATAACCCAAAGTCAGACAAAATCTGATCGCGTTATAACTGAGTTTCTTAACCCAAACCCCGAGTTTCTTAACCCAAACCCTCTCCGAGGATTCTCAGTCGAATAATAAACTGAGTCTTCTCCAGGGGTGCTCGGTCAAATAACCCAAAGTCAGACAAAATCTGATCGCGTTATAACCGAGTTTCTTAACCTAAACCCTCTTCGAGGATTCTCAATCGAATAATAAACTGAGTCTTCTCCAGGGGTGCTCGGTCAAATAACCCAAAGTCAGACAAAATCTGATTGCGTTATAACCGAGTCTCTTAACCCAAACCCTCTCCGAGGATTCTCAGTCGAATAATAAACTGAGTCTTCTCCAGGGGTGCTCGGCCAAATAACCCAAAGTCAGACAAAATCTGATTGCGTTATAACCGAGTCTCTTAACCCAAACCCTCTCCGAGGATTCTCAGTCGAATAATAAACTGAGTCTTCTCCAGGGGTGCTCAGTCAATAAATCAAAGTCAGATAAAACTTGACTACGATATTACTGAGTCTTTAACTTAAGACACCTTCAAGAAGCACTTCCTCACCTCTCAGATATCTAATACCTTCAGATACAAAGGATGAGAGATTATGGATGACACATGCGAAGGTCGTATGAAGAATGAAAAAGCTCCAAATGTCACAATGCAATGACAGACGCTTTCTAAATTCTGATCACAGCTTAAAAACATCCAAATCTCAAATCTATTTTCAATATATTAAAGTTGAAATATCCCATTGGTGCGGGGGCATATAGCAAAAGCATCTCCTTGATTTCTCACATACCAAAGGATCATCTCAACCGTTTATAAGTGGGAAATTCATAAATAAGCAAAATGTGTAAGGTGTGGTGTGCAAGCATAATGTACAAACCAGAATGCGCAGAAGAAAGTAATAACAAGGTTAAGAGCACAGAACATCGTCACATACACATACCAAAATAAAACTACCAGTGTCGCGTACACAACCAAAAGTAGGTGATAAAAAGAGTCATGAAGCGAGGACTGGCACTCGCTTGATACATCCAGTCATACAATATCTACAAACACCGGATCTGAAACCCCCAAGTCAAGCATTCTTACCAAGAGATTTCTCCCCATCACAAGGGGAAGGGGGAAGGACCTCGCTTCCCTAGCCCAAAAGTTCGACAATCATCTTATCCCTAGACTTGAGAGCTCGAATGAGGAGGGCCTTATCTTCCTCCAAAAGAGCTATACGCTTGAGATGCTCACGATTCAGCCCCGAAAGATTGTTGACAAGGTCATGCCATCCTGTCAAGTCTTTAGCCAAGTAATTGCCAAGCATGTCAAAATGTCTTTCAAGCCAATCTTTCACTTTGTCAAGCTGAGTCAGCCCATCAAGCTGAATAGAGTTCACGTCATCAGCAAGCACTCTGTAATCGGACGGGTGTATATCAGGGTTAATAAACACCCCATCCAAGCAGTATCCTTTGAACCGATCAGCAAGCTCGGGGTGACATGGCAAGACACAATATTGGGGTCTATTTATGATAACTCGAAGCTCCTTTAGGGAAGCGGTTCTCACAGCAGAATCACTAGTTGCAGAACAAGCTTCAGGCACAGGAGATTTACCAGCTCTGCGCTGTCTTTTAGAATCACTATCCTCCTGTTGGAGGTTTTCTGGCATATCATGTTTACCTGTCATCCTGTACAGAAATTTCACAAATTTTTTAGTCAACAATCAAGTTCAAGCAGTGTTGTGAGCTAAACTGATCGGTCATGATTAGTCAAACAAGAATGGTCGGCCTGAAAATTATCTAAGGCTGATCGCTTTAAAAACTAAAACGCTGGTCACCCAAGATTGGCCTGGGTAGGTTTATATCAAACTTCGTCATAGCGCGATCCAAACTCCACCAAAGCCATACTAAGCTCTAAAGGCGATCGGTTTTAGGGGGATCACACACAAAAGCTGACCTGAATCGGTCAAACCTTGTTCGCTCTAAAGTGGTAAGGATCCGATCGTGCCAGAAAGGGTAAAACTCTGGTCACTCCCGACATAGACAATACCGATCGCTTAAAAATCAGTCAAAATTTAATCCAGTTCTAGTCGCACAAAACTAGCCTCGATTGGGTCGATAAAAACATCCCAAGGTTGGTCGCTCTACGATTAGTCTGAAGACAATCATACCCTGGTCGGTCAAGATTTAAATCCATCTGGATCGTTCATATCGGGTAAAACTAAAAATAGCCGGTTCTGGTCGGTCGAAGGAGGATCGGCTCATCTAAAAATAGACCATACCACTGTTCTAAAAAAGACCAGTCTGGTCGCGCAAAGGAAAGAAAACTTGAATTTTCGTTGCAAATGCACAGTAAAAACATCAAAAATAATGATATAAAGAGATGATTCTAGAAGGAAAATCAAAGCATGCATCACAAAAAGATTTCATACACATCAGTCAGTCAAGCATTTGCACAAACAAGTCGTGATCGCTGCGAAAATGACATAGAAATTGCTCATTTTGAAATCATCACTCCCCTATTCCATTAGGGTGACTCGGTTAAAACCGCGCTCAAATGATTAATGATGTCAACAACGAAGGTTTACAAAGAATTATTGTGACTTCTTCCTCAAACTCATTCTACTCCAAACTCAAAGTCAACGTTGGAATGCATACAACGTACCTGGGATTTGGAAGAATAGTTCGGGTTGGTAAAGCAGCAGCTTGAATCGGCAAGGAAGTAAGCTAAAGATCGAGCAATTTGTTTTTTAAAGAATGGAAAGCCACCATTGATGAAGATTTTGACCAAGAAGAAATGGAGAAGGAAATGACGGGATGAATTAATTATATAGGTTTAATTTAGTCTCTCCGGATTTTTAGGAATTGTCTCTTCGTCTTCCAGAATTTAGCTTTTTCGCGCGTTCCAAAACTGGAGAAAAGACCGACCCCCCGAGCTAATTCCAGAACCGACCCATGAGAACTGCGCCCAAGACCGACCCTTAATTGAAGCAGATCGATCCACTAATGTTTCGAAGCCCACGGTTTTTATAAAAACTATGAAACTTCGAGGGGCAAAATGTTATCCATCTGATCGATCCAAGTGAATATGGGTCAGTTTTAAGCGTTTTGAAGAAGGGATCGGTCCTGCCGTTATTAAAAGGGGGCGGTCGTAGCGCAAGATTCCTGGTCGTCCTAAAGCTGGTCGCTCCAGAAGCCAAAGAAATCCGGTCGCTCCAGAGACAAAAGGCACCCGGTTGCTCCAAAGAGTAGAAGAACCTTGATCGTCCTAAGGATTATGATTGTTCTTGAGGATAGAGACTCCTGGTCGCTCTCTTTTATGCGCTGACCCGATCATTCCAAAAGCTAAAGAAAGCTGGTCGTTCCAAACTTGGTCGCCCGCTAGTCTCTGATCGCTCCAAATACAAAGGGCAGCTGGTCGTCCTTCTCTGGAGACCGACCCCATGTTTGAGGGAACCAATTCCGATGTGTTCCCGATCCTGGTCGCACATTTCTGGAGGGTATTCTTTGGTCGGTCCGCTCCGCATTCTAGCCTCTTGGTCGTCCTTTCTTCTGGCGGAAGCTCCTGGTCGGCCAAAGCGCTAGAAACGACCTGTGATGGCGTGACAGCTGGAAACAACTGGTGACAACTGGCAGTGGCATTTCCGTAAATACCGAAAATACCGACCAGACCCCTGAATACAAGATTTCAGCCATTTCTCCGCCTATAAATAGGACCCTACCTCCATCATTTTAGGGGGACTTTTTCTGGAACTACGAGGAGGTGCTGCCTAATTGCTTTCGGGATTTCTCCAAGCATTCTCACATCTCTTCTCTATCATCAATCATAAGTCTATGGAACATTGGAGCATGAGGAGCATAGTTGGCATGGAGGAACAAGCATAAGCATTTCACGCACTTCTTCATTTCTTCTTGATCATTCACCCAAAGATCTAAGGAGCTTTCATCCATGGCATCCATGGAGGGATTGGCATAAAATACTTCAAGCTTTCATCCATTCTTTCAATCGGTTGTAAGGACAAGTGCATGTCAAAGGAGCTTGTATGAATGCATAATGGAGCAAATGTTGTAATCTTTTGGTGATTAATGAAATCCAATCTTCAAAGTGGACGTAGACTCGAATAAGAGTCGAACCACTATAAAATTCTTGTCTTCTTTCTTTATTTTGGTATTTTGATGCTTTTGAATGTTAGATATGGCCTCACATAACTCTAAAGGTTTTCTAACGCCCCGCCTCTGAAAAGGTGACGTGCTTTCTAAGCATCTCGCCTCTGATTAGGTAACGTGTTTAGAAATACCATTTTGGTTGTTATACCAATTTCCGTTATCAACAATCCGCTCAAGCAAGTTCTGCAGAGACCAGAAGCTTCTGGAAGGTTGCTCAAGTGGAACATTGAACTGAGTCAATTTGATTTGAATTTTCAGCCCCGACGATCGATACGGGGGCAAGTGTTGGCAGATTTCATAGCAGAATTTAATGTCTCGGAGGATGACATGGTAAACGAAGAGGCTGACCCACCAAAGTTACTTCTCGATCCTAGTGCATGGAAATTGTATATTGATGGTGCTAGGAATGATAAACGATCCGGTGCCGGAGTGGTGCTTGAAACTCCTGAGAAAAGACTGATATCCTATGTTATCCGGTTGGAATTTCATGCCACTAACAACGACTCCGAATATGAAGCCCTAATAGCCGGGCTGAGGATCGCAAAGGAATTAGAGATCGCGAAGCTAGACATATTTTGTGACTCCAAGTTGGTTGTAAATCAGGTTACTGGAAAATTTCGAGCTAAGAGCCCAAGATTGATTTCATATTTGGAGAAAGTGAAGGAGTTACTGACTGGCTTTGATCACTACAGTATATCCCATATTCCGCGGTCAGAGAACCAACAGGCGGATAAGTTAGCGAAGATGGCTAGTTCCGACGATCCTGAAGAAGCTGGGCTAGCCCCAGTTGAAGTACTTCAGTTCCCTAGCATAGGTCAGATGGAAATTGATCCGATACTAGAGACTGAGCCAGAAAGGGAGTCATGGATGAACCCTCTAAAGAATTTCTTGATAAATGGAACGCTTCCGACCAAGAAGAGCGAGAGGCGTAAAATAATCCGTAAAGCTTCCTGATACGTTCTGCAAGGCGGAATCCTGTACAGACAGGGATTTTCGATGCCTCTTCTCCGGTGTATAGCCCATGACGACATCAAGCGTGTACTGCAGGAAGTACATGAGGGTGAGTGTGGTGACCATACTGGAGGACAAACATTGGCAAAAAAGGTGTTGCGGTATGGTTACTTCTGGCCTACCATAAACAAAGATGCGGCAAAATACGCACGACGTTGTGATGCATGCCAAAGATTTTCAAAAATTCCTAGGGCACCTCCTGGCTTGTTAAAGACAATGGCGAGTCCATGGCCTTTCGCTATGTGGGGGATTGATATCATCGGAAGCCTCCCTATAGCAAAGGGCGGAGCAAAGTTCGTTATTGTGGCTGTAGACTACTTCACCAAATGGGTCGAGGCTGAGCCGTTAACTACAATCACAACCAAGCGAGTGATTAATTTTGTTGTTAGGAGCATTATTTGCCGGTTTGGGATTCCGAAGATCGTCATAACTGACAATGGAACCCAGTTTGATAGCAACGAGTTCAAGGACTTCTGCCAGAAGTACCACATTAAGAAACGGTACACCTCTGTGGCACATCCGCAGTCGAACGGACAGGTCGAAGCAGCAAATAAAGTGATTAAGTCCATTATCAAAAGAAGATTGAAGCGGGCCAAAGCCATGTGGGTCGATGAATTACCCTTGGCATTATGGGCCTACAGGACAACGTATAAATCGGCGACAGGCCATACTCCCTTCTCCCTTGCTTTTGGAGCAGAGGCGGTCGTCCCGGTTGAGCTAAAAGTACCATCTCACTGAGTTACTTACTACGATCCGATGACTAATAATGAGTTGCTCCTTGAATCCCTAGATACAATAGAGGAGAAGAGGGATGAAGCACACCTGCGTGCCTTGAGACACAAGCAACAGGTCGCTAGATACTACAATAAAAGAGTTCGAGGCCGAACCTTTGAACCCGGAGACTTGGTTCTGAAGCGTGCCTTTCCACCCCCATCTCTTATGGGTGCGAAGTGGGAAGGACCATACTCCGTTCTACGAAGGCTTGGTAATGGAACCTTCAAGCTAGCAACCGTAGATGGAGAAGAAATCCCCAGAGTGTGGAATGCCCAACATTTGCGGCCTTATCTGACATAAAGTCATCAGATTTATCCTTTCGTTTCATAGGACCATGTAAAAGGCATGACTTGCCTAGAATAGCCCAATGTCTTGAGCAAAGGATTATAAAGTGCACGTAAGTCACGATTTGACCGAACCACTATAAAAATATTGTGTGTCGTTTACCTTTATTTGCACTATTATTTATCTACTCTTCTATCTTTATAAAGTTTGTTGTAAAATTCATACAGTGATTACAGAAACATGTAATTCTAGGTGCCTTCCATCAGAATGGAGAGTAATCCGCAGCCAGAACGAGGAAGGTGCAATAAAGTGAATCACACCATTGATTGCGCTCTAACTCTCCAGAGCCGAGAGAAAACGTAAAGGAAGCGAAAATAACGTCCACATGGCAAGGCGATGCACCACGAGAAGAACCTCCTTGACCGAACTCTAACCTTGGCGACCTCCAGGAGAGTATAAAAGCGTCTACGATTAAGCGCCGAGAAAGAGCTCTTACCCCGCTGAAGGATCGGGGGGCGACTGAACAGCCGAGTTCGAACTCTAACCTTGGCGACCGCCAGGAGAGTATAAAAGCGTCTACGATTAAGCCCTGAGAAAGAGCTCTTACCCCACTGAAGGATCGGGGGGCGACTGAACAGCCGAGTTCGAACTCTAACCTTGGCGACCGCCAGGAGAGTATAAAAGCGTCTACGATTAAGCGCTGAGAAAGAGCTCTTACCCCGCTGAAGGATCGGGGGGCGACTGAACAGCTGAGCTCGAACTCTAACCTTGGCGACCGCCAGGAGAGTATAAAAGCGTCTGTGATTAAGCGCTGACAAGGATGCTGGAGACACAGTGTAGCGACCCGAACTTCCCCGGTCTCCGAAGAGATGAGAAAGAACGAATTACTATGAGGACAAGACAAAACAGAACGCAGACGGAAGAACATTTCATTGCTATTACAACAATTCCATCAGATACAAGAATATACAGAGTATAAATGAATAAATTAGATTCGATAAATATCAGAGATTTAAATACAGTACTACAGCGGAAAAATAATACAAAACACAACTGAAAGTAATACACGGATACAGAGCTTTCCGAGCATCGTTCCAGCTGTAAATCAGGATCCTGTGAATATAAATCTGCAAAACCAAAACTACTAGCTGCCCGTGTCGAAAATAGGGGCACGTAGAGTTTAGGTTAAAACAATAAACTCCAGGTCAGTCATGTGACTGGTGTGAGAACTAAAACAGTTATTTAAAGCTTTACTTTAAAAGAGAGTAATTCAAGGGACCACGCCGTATAACACGGAACGGGTATCCTCCCAAGAATACCAGTGCATAGGAAAGACAACGCAATGCTTTTTCGAAAAAATGAAGCTATTATAAGACCCAGGTCCCATCACACAATGCAACGCAAGCCGGAGGATAGGGTTTTACCTTATAACAGCCAAACATGCTTGGTACGTTTAAAACAAATCATTTGATACTATAATAAATGTATAGTGTCAAAACAATTTCAATCATAAATATAAATCATAGACGGCATAAGTGCCCCATACCACTATGTCGCCATACTAGGCTCTACAAATAAAGCCGAAATACACGTATTGGAAATTGGATTTCCGTCATGAGTCGAGGCAAGGGGCAAGCTCCTCTCCGCTTCGAGACACTCTAGCAAATGTCTCAGGACTACACACTCTGGGCAACCCTAGATCGGCTGGGCCGGTCCTCTCTTACGTTTGAGGATTGGCAATTCCTAAACACACGTTCCCGGTCCTTACAGACCTATAATCGAGGCGCCTCATTCCAACAACCACAAAGGTGAAAAGTATATAAATGTCAGGGCTGGTAAGTCACTGACACCACCAAAGCTAGAAAGAAACGTCGTGTCCTCCCAGCGGTCCGTATCCCGTTTTTAACTCATACCGAGGTGTGAGGCTCGCGAATTCACATTATACACAAAGCTACGCCACAAAGGCCGTGCTTTGATCATCCACCACAAGACTTTGCTTTTCAACAGAAGCCTTGATCCATGAAACTCAGCATGCCACACCGGCAATTCATGCCATGCGATTGATGTCCATCGATATACAACCTCTGAGCTCGTACGTCTCAGAGAAGGGCGTTAAGCAAGAGAATAAATTCTCCGCCGTCAAACAGATGTATATTTAATAGAGATCAATCAACATTGAATAAAGTCCAATGTCAGACACACAATCCATTTACAAGTTCGTTCTGGGTCTGAACGAAACCGGAGGCACTTTCCTCGCATATCCATCGATCTCCAAGTACGTCTGGACGACCACCAACTATTTCCATCCTATTGGGTGTACAGCCCAGTCAGGATCATCAGTAATTATCCAAACGATGTGAAGACTTCCGGTCTTCAACCACCGTCTTCATCTTTGACATATCGTCGAATCGGTTATTCAGAATGGGTATAAACCCGGCCTTTCCGAACAACCCGCGTATATTAAAAACAAATGTTACACAAACACAACATACGCCTCATTCCAATTCATTAGTCACTAACCGTAAATCAGTAAGAGAGCAATTCCCTAAATATTAACCCCGAAGGCCGAAACCAACGTCAGATCAATACCCAGGAAACCATTCTTCTTAACTAACCTACAGTTAGTTTCTAAATCTCAATTCTTAGGGAAAGGTTCCCATTAATTTTATCCAAGATAAATTCTTTGAAATTTATCCTTTAATCTTCCTTTGGATGTCATTTCAAACCAAATTATGGTTTTTCCCAAACTAGTCGAGATTAGCGAACCACACCGAAGTAATTATTTATTTTATTTCGCAATCCCAACCTATATATCCCATGAAGCAAAACTGGTAATACTCCATATCTAATACTATGGTGTTATCGGTAAAATTAATTACCATTTCACGTTCAAATCTAATTAAAGATTTAACTATCGCTCTGGAGCAAAACTGGTGATACTCCATTCTCGCTCAATTTCTAAATTTGATAATTTAAATTATCAATTCACATTTCAATCTAATTGCAGATTCATTAAAACTCCTTTTACTGGGTCAAAGAACTAATGTCTTTTAAAACACAGTTCACGACAAATCCAAATCACATTCTATTTATTTATCGGGTTAAAGAACAAGTGTCATTTAAAACACCCTTCACGATAAGCCCACAAATCAATTCTATTTACAATCCATTTCAAATCCAATTTATTTATTTAAAAATAAATGGGTTTTAATTTTAGTTCAAAACTAGTTCATTTCGATAAAAATCTATTTTTATCTTTTCAAATGTGGAGTTTTTCATCCCAATTTTTCCCAAATCATTTCTTATGATTTTATACAAATTATTACTATTTTTAATAATTTTATCAAGGCCCGTACAGTCGATTTCCATCAACGGCCATCGAACTGCACTTACAGCGACCTTTTCCAAATTTTATTTGGACGTATCCCCAAATCCAACCGTTAGATTTATAATTTCTAATATTCGTTAGAAAGCTCTTTTCGATACGAACCCAACGGTTCCGGTTTTAGGAGAATCCGACGGTCGGATCTCCCGTAATGTCCGTTCGAAGTCAATGGTCGAAATTTACGAACTGCCGCGGCGCGTTCTATTCAGGCCATTATATTATATATATAATATATATTTCGTCGATTCCTATTTAAAACGAATTTTATAAATCGTTTTTAATTCGTTTCAAAAACAATTTCAACTTCCATTTCAATTCAAATCAAAATTGAATTTTTTCCTTATAAATTCGTTTTAAAATTCATTTCTATTCAATTCAATTTCAATTCGTTTTCAATTCAATTCGAATTCGTTTTATATTCAATTCATTTCGAATTCGTTTTCAATTCAATTCGATTTCGTTTTATATTCAATTCATTTCGAATTCGTTTTATATTCAATTCATTTCGAATTCGTTTTATATTCAATTCATTTCGAATTCGTTTTCCATTCGATTCAATTCAAATTCAATTCGAATATAATCGATATAAATATCGTTCGCGTCAAAATAGCGCATCTCTAATCAACACGGCTTTATATATTTCAATAACTTCGTTATTCTATTCAGCCAATGAATCTATATTTTTGTCAACACACGACTAATCTCAACGAATGAGTACTCCACGTGTGACTATTTTTGTTATTTAGTATATTTTATAAAAGTTATGGTATCTATCGTTTGATTTAAAATCAGACTCCAACCGTAAATCAGTAAGAGAACGATTCCCTGAATATTAACCCCGAAGGCCGAAACCAACATCAGATCAATATCCAGGAGACCACTCATCTTATCTATTTTCCAGTTAGTTTCTAATTTTATATATGATAAAGATGTAAATTTTATTGTTGAAATATTTCGTTCAACACATGACTATCTCAACGGATGAGTACTGTCAACACATGAACCTTTATTTTATAATATTCTTTATTTTCTAAATTGGAATGAGGCCCAATCAATTACCATATAAAGTTAATTATACGGATTTTCATACAACACATGTATATAATAGCAACGATAAATAATCAACCATCATCCAAAGTGCACTACACTGTATAAGCATCAAATATAGATATCTAACGCTTGTAACAGCCTGTCAATCAATCGATCGACATACAACTAATTATTGGGGTTGGTGTATGTCATATATTATCCCAATACCCGTGTGGGGTTTCAAACAATCAAACACAGATTTTATTTGTGCAGTTGGGCGATGTGTAAAATTTATCGTCCCAATCAATGTCCTTCAAATAGGTGTACATAAACAAACCGTCCGGTTTGTAAATGAATATTTATTTATTCACATTCACTATATTCATATCCACGTTAAAAATTATATTTTTAACGATAAAATATTTTACTTTAACACATGAATTTCTATTCAGTTCATTTACAAAATAAAATTGATGTTTTTATTTTTCTAACTTATTTTAGAAAATTTCGGCGGCATAACGACACGATACTAGAAACGGGACGAGGCCTAGCCTTATCCCCGGTCTAGTGAAGGCCCACGCCATTCACACATCAATTAAATCCATTCCATTTCACCAAACAATTTAATTCAAACCAAATAATCTAACCAACTACACAACCAAACAAACAAGTCCATGGTCTGTGGACGATGGTGTCGGGTGCTACTAAACACCGTCTGCATCCTAGTATATATATATAACTAGAAAAAGAAATTAAAGAGTGAGGAATTCTCACAGAATAGCTATCCAATCATCTCGACTCTTCTTAAGTAGAAATCTTCGTCGTTCTCGTCTTTCGTCACTTTCGTTGCCCGTAGCCACTACATATATAAAAATCGAATTTTTACTTCGCTATTCAATATATAAAAATCGAATTTTTATCTTTGCTATTCAATATATAAAAATCGAATTTTTACTTCGTTATTCAATATATAAAAATCGAATTTTTACTTCGTTATTCAATATATAAAAATCGAATTTTTATCGCGCTATTCTCTATATACTGATTTCGTCTTCCCAAATATAAAGATTTCGCCTTTTCAAATATAAAGATTTCGTCTTTTCAAATATAAAGATCTCTCCTTTTCAAATATAAAGATCTCGCCTTTTCAATTATAAAGATCTCGCCTTTTTCATTTCAAAAATCTAATCTTTTCTATTTTAAAAATCTAATCTTCTCTATCCTAATTCATGTATATATATAAAAAAAAAGAAATTCAATTTTTACACCCTAAAAGATCATCACTTTTCATATTTACAAAAGAAATCACATTTTTATTGAACTAAAAATTATATTTTTACAATACTACTATATAGATAAGGATTTCGCCTTTTCAAATATAAAGATTTCGCCTTTTCAAATATAATTTTTTTTTTTTTTGAAATGGTTTTCTAATCGGGGGGGGGGGGGGCTGAGTATAATAGGGGAGAGGGTTTTAATTTTTAATTATTTTATTTTTTCACCAAAAAGCAACTTTTATTTTCGACCTCAAAACGAGGCCCACCGCCTGTCGTCCATAGCTAATTACCCCCATTCCGAACACAATGGGATATGTATCGTAAGCTGATTCGATCGTTTCAATCAGTTTTCGTCAAAATCAACATATAACTCTATATCTTGAATTTGAACGCACATTTCATTTTACCGGGGTCACATACTAACTCTAAAAATTCTCAAAAAATATTTTCTAGCTTCGTATTGACGATACGGTCCTAACAAAACTAGTTTCGTCGAATTCCGAGACCGTTGGAAAAATGGTCATTTTCCAGTCGATTATAATCAACTAAAACTGGTCAAATGCGTTTTCCTTCGCCACGCTCACATATTGATTCGAAAAATTATGAAATTTGGAATCTAGAAATAATTTGACATCATGGATCCAACAAAAGTGGTTTCGTCGAAATCCGAGGTCGTTTGCAAAATTTCCATTTTTGAGGGCCTGAATTCCATAGCGACTATTCAGAATTTTCAACTGGACATATCTTTTAATTCCCGCTATGAAATTTTGATTTTTCGGATTCGTTGGAAAGATATTCCCAATTAGATCCTAATGTTTTTGGTTTCACTAAAATCCGGATTGTTTTGCACCCGGTACATTCAATTGAAGTTTGAAATCGAATTATCGAACTACCGCGCCATTTTCAATTCTATTTATAATTATATATAATTATTTATATTCTAACGACGACGCCTATAAATATATACGTCGAATTCATTTCAAAACATTTTTCTCGTCGATATTATTTAAAATAATTCATTTTAGATATTCAAAATTCGCTAAAATTGCCAAAATAAAAATTTTAAACTGGTTCAGAATTTCCGGGTTATTACAATCTCCCCCACTTAAAACTTTTCGTCCCCGAAAAGGAACAAAGTCGAAAGTGGTTGGATTAATCAACTCTACGTTCGATCTGGCTTCCATTCTCCAGCTTTTCAGTTTCTGAGAATTTTCAAATTCTTCAAAAATTTGGCTAACACCCTAAATTTTCGAAAAATTTCGCCATAACCTCCCCTGCACCGGGAGCCACGGGAATATCCCGAAATTGCCATATAGGCCTTCTGATCTCAAAAAGAAAAAGAAAAAGCCAAGCGGCTAGCCAATAGGCTCATAAAATCATCATCACCCAAACAAAACAGTAAATTATAGCAAACATGTACCTATTTGTCGGGCAAACAAATTTTATTCTCTGCTCTAGCCTCCTTGCTATGACCTGTTCAATGTAAGTACATGTATATGCAAGCAAATGCGACTAATTTCAATACAATTCAATATTTGGTTCAATTAGGCTTAATGGTTCAAAAATTATCAAACAAGTAAACAATCAACACAAACATCAATCAATCAGTGAATTAACGTTTCAAATTCATAACTTTGATATATATACAAAAAATCATGTTTTTGAAGCCAAATCACAACAAATGAATCTATCTATATAAGTTTTGGTTCTCACACCAGTCTAATGGAAATATATAGATATCACACCTTCGTCACTCGAAAATAAATGTTGATGATGTTTCGAAGCACCATCAGAACATCTCCGGGCTACTAGAGTGCGGTTCTATATCTATCCGGTATATTAAAACTTCGAATATACGTTCATGACGCGTATATGCAAAATCTTTATATAGCGGATTGTCCAAATTCAAAATAAATAAATATTCAAATACGTATAAAATGGTTTAAATTTTCAAAACAATAATTGTTTTATTTGAAAAATATACTCTTCACACCCGTTCTAGGATACTACTGATCCTATCGCTAACGAGTCATTCTAATTGGATATTACTAATCCAATATCTGATGAATTCTTTCGTATGGTTCTAATGTGTCTTGTTCTCGAGCCCTGTAAACCAAAGCTCTGATACCAAATGTAGCGACCCGAACTTCCCCGGTCTCCGAAGAGATGAGAAAGAACGAATTACTGCGAGGACAAGACAAAACAGAACGCAGACGGAAGAACATTTCATTGCTATTACAACAATTCCATCAGATACAAGAATATACAGAGTATAAATGAATAAATTACATTTGATAAATATCAGAGATTTAAATACAGTACTGCAGCGGAAAAATAATACAAAACACAACTGAAAGTAATACACGGATACAGAGCTTTCCGAGCATCGTTCCAGCTGTAAATCAGGATCCTGTGAATATAAATCTGCAAAACAAAAACTACTAGCTGCCCATGTCGAAAATAGGGGCACCCAGAGTTTAAGTTAAAATAATAAACTCCAGGTCAGTCATGTGACTGGTGTGAGAACTAAAACAGTTATTTAAAACTTTACTTTAAAAGAGAGCAATTCAAGGGACCACACCGTATAACACGGAACGGGTTTCCTCCCAAGAATACCAGTGCAAAGGAAAGACAACGCAATGCTTTTTCGAAAAAATGAAGCTATTATAAGACCCAGGTCCCATCACACAATGCAACGCAAGCCGGAGGATAGGGTTTTACCTTATAACAGCCAAACATGCTTGGTACGTTGAAAACAAATCATTTGATACTATAATAAGTGTATACTGTCAAAACAATTTCAATCATAAATATAAATCATAGACCACATAAGTGCCCCATACCACTATGTCGCCATACTAGGCTCTACAAATAAAGCCGAAATACACGTATTGGAAATTGGATTTCCGTCATGAGTCGAGGCAAGGGGCAAGCTCCTCTCCGCTTCGAGACACTCTAGCAAATGTCTCAGGACTACACACTCTGGGCAACCCTGGATCGGCTGGGCCGGTCCTCTCTTACGTTTGAGGATTGGCAATTCCTAAACACACGTTTCCCGGTCCTTACAGACCTATAATCGAGGCGCCTCATTCCAACAACCACAAAGGTGAAAAGTATATAAATGTCAGGGCTGGTAAGTCACTGACACCACCAAAGCTAGAAAGAAACGTCGTGTCCTCCCAGCGGTCCGTATCCCGTTTTTAACTCATACCGAGGTGTGAGGCTCACGAATTCACGTTATACACAAAGCTACGCCACAAAGGCCATGCTTTGATCATCCACCACAAGACTTTGCTTTTCAACAGAAGCCTTGATCCATGCAACTCAGCATGCCACACCGGCAATTCATGCCATGCGCTTGATGTCCATCGATATACAACCTCTGAGCTCGTACGTCTCAGAGAAGGGCGTTAAGCAAGAGAATAAATTCTCCACCGCCAAACAGATGTATATTTAATAGAGATCAATCAACACAGAATAAAGTCCAATGTCAGACACACAATCCATTTACAAGTTCGTTTTGGGTCTAAACGAAACCGGAGGCACTTTCCTCGCATATCCATCGATCTCCAAGTACGTCTGGACGACCACCAACTATTTCCATCCTCTTGGGTGTACCAACCCAATTAGGATCATCAGTAATTATCCAAACGATGTGAAGACTTCCGGTCTTCAACCACCGTCTTCATCTTCGACATATCGTCGAATCGGTTATTTAGAATGGGTATAAACCCGGCCTTTCCGAACAACCCGCGTATATTAAAAACAAATATTACACAAACACAACATACGCCTCATTCCAATTCATTAGTCACTAACCGTAAATCGGTAAGAGAGCAATTCCCCAAATATTAACCCCGAAGGCCGAAACCAACATCAGATCAATACCCAGGAAACCATTCTTCTTAACTAACCTACAGTTAGTTTCTAAATCTCAATTCTTAGGGAAAGGTTCCCATTAATTTTATCCAAGATAAATTCTTTGAAATTTATCCTTTAATCTTCCTTTGGATGTCATTTCAAACCAAATTATGGTTTTTCCCAAACTAGTCGAGATTAGCGAACCACACCGAAGTAATTATTTATTTATTTTATTTCCCAATCCCAACCTATATATCCCATGAAGCAAAACTGGTAATACTCCATATCTAATACTATGGTGTTATCGGTAAAATTAATTACCATTTCACGTTCAAATCTAGTTAAAGATTTAACTATCGCTCTGGAGCAAAACTGGTGATACTCCATTCTCGCTCAATTTCTAAATTTGATAATTTGAATTATCAATTCACATTTCAATCTAATTGCAGATTCATTAAAACTCCTTTTTACTGGGTTAAAGAACTAATGTCTTTTAAAACACAGTTCACGACAAACCCAAATCAGATTCTATTTATTTATCGGGTTAAAGAACAAGTGTCATTTGAAACACCCTTCACGGTAAGCCCAAAAATCAATTCTATTTACAATCCATTTCAAATCCAATTTATTTATTTAAAAATAAATGGGTTTTAATTTTAGTTCAAAACTAGTTCATTTCGATAAAAATCTATTTTTATCTTTTCAAATGTGGAGTTTTTCATCCCAATTTTTCCCAAATCATTTCTTATGATCTTATACAAATTATTACTATTTTTAATAATTTTATCAAGGCCCGTACAGTCGATTTCCATCAACGGCCATCGAACTGCACTTACAGCGACCTTTTCCAAATTTGATTTGGACGTATCTCCAAATCCAACCGTTAGATTTACAATTTCTAATATTCGTTAGAAAGCTCTTTTCGATACGAACCCAACTGTTCCGGTTTTAGGAGAATCTGACAGTCGGATCTTCCGTAATGTCCGTTCGAAGTCAATGGTCGAAATTTACGAACTGCCGCGGCGCGGCGCGTTCTATTCAGGCCATTATATTATATATATAATATATATTTCGTCGATTCCTATTTAAAACGAATTTTATAAATCGTTTTTAATTCGTTTCAAAAACAATTTCAACTTCCATTTCAATTCAAATCAAAATTGAATTTTTTTTCCTTATAAATTCGTTTTAAAATTCATTTCTATTCAATTTCAATTCATTTCAATTCGTTTTCAATTCAATTAGAATTCGTTTTATATTCAATTCATTTCGAATTCGTTTTCAATTCAATTCGAATTCGTTTTATATTCAATTCATTTCGAATTCGTTTTATATTCAATTCATTTCGAATTCGTTTTATATTCAATTCATTTCGAATTCGTTTTCCATTCGATTCAATTCAAATTCAATTCGAATATAATCGATATAAATATCGTTCGCGTCAAAATAGCGCATCTCTAATCAACACGGCTTTATATATTTCAATAACTTCGTTATTCTATTCAACCAATGAATCTATATTTTTGTCAACACACGACTAATCTCAATGAATGAGTACTGTCCACGTGTGACTATTTTTGTTATTTAGTATATTTTATAAAAGTTATGGTATCTATCGTTTGATTTAAAATCAGACTCCAACCGTAAATCAGTAAGAGAACGATTCCCTGAATATTAACCCCGAAGGCTGAAACCAACATCAGATCAATATCCAGGAGACCACTCATCTTATCTATTTTCCAGTTAGTTTCTAATTTTATATATGATAAAGATGTAAATTTTATTGTTAAAATATTTCGTTCAACACATGACTATCTCAACGGATGAGTACTGTCAACACATGAACCTTTATTTAATAATATTCTTTATTTTCTAAATTGGAATGAGGCCCAATCAATTTCCAAATAAAGTTAATTATACTGATTTTCATACAACACATGTATATAATAGCAACGATAAATAATCAACCATCATCCAAAGTGCACTACACTGTATAAGCATCAAATATAGATATCTAACACTTATAACAGTCTGTCAATCAATCGATCGACATACAACTAATTATTGGGGTTGGTGTATGTCATATATTATCCCAATACCCGTGTGGAGTTTCAAACAATCAAACACAGATTTTATTTGTGTAGTTGGGCGATGTGTAAAATTTATCGTCCCAATCAATGTCCTTCAAATAGGTGTACATAAACAAACCATCCGATTTGTAAATGAATATTTATTTATTCACATTCACTATATTCATATCCACGTTAAAAATTATATTTTTAACGATAAAATATTTTACTTTAACACATGAATTTCTATTCAGTTCATTTACAAAATAAAAATGATGTTTTTATTTTTCTAACTTATTTTAGAAAATTTCGGCGACATAACGGCACGATACTAGAAACGGGACGAGGCCTAGCCTTATCCCCAGTCTAGTGAAGGCCCACGCCATTCACACATCAATCAAATCCATTCCATTTCACCAAATAATCTAACCAACTACACAACCAAACAAACAAGTCCATGGTCTGTGGACGATGGTGTCGGGTGCTACTAAACACCGTCTGCATCCTAGTATATATATATAACTAGAAAAAGAAATTAAAGAGTGAGGAATTCTCACAGAATAGCTATCCAATCATCTCGACTCTTCTTAAGTAGAAATCTTCGTCATTCTCGTCTTTCGTCACTTTCGTTGCCCGTAGCCACTATATATATAAAAATCGAATTTTTACTTCGCTATTCAATATATAAAAATCGAATTTTTATCTTCGCTGTTCAATATATAAAAATCGAATTTTTACTTCGTTATTCAATATATAAAAATCGAATTTTTACTTCGTTATTCAATATATAAAAATCGAATTTTTATCGCGCTATTCTCTATATACTGATTTCGTCTTCCCAAATATAAAGATTTCGCCTTTTCAAATATAAAGATTTCGTCTTTTCAAATATAAAGATCTCGCCTTTTCAAATATAAAGATCTCGCCTTTTTCATTTCAAAAATCTAATCTTTTCTATTTTAAAAATCTAATCTTTTCTATCCTAATTCATGTATATAAAAAAAAAGAAATTCAATCTTTACACCCCAAAAGATCATCACTTTTCATATTTACAAAAGAAATCACATTTTTATTGAACTAAAAATTATATTTTTACAATACTACTATATAGATAAAGATTTCGCCTTTTCAAATATAAAGATTTCGCCTTTTCAAATATAAAGATCTTGCCTTTTTCATTTCAAAAATCTAATCTTTTCTATTTTAAAAATCTAATCTTTTCTATTTTAAAAATCTAATCTTTTCTATTTTAAAAATCTAATCTTTTCTGTTGGTTAAATAACCTAAAATAAAAATGAAATAAAACAGAATAAAATTTACCGATTATAGAAGGGGGGAGGGGTTCCTTTTGCTGCGTTCGGATTTGAGGGAGGCGGGGTCGGATTGGGGTTCGTGGAGGTGGCTGACGCGAGGCCAGAGGGAGAGGGTGCGGGTTCGGTCGGGGAGAAAGGAAGAGGAGGAAGAAGAGAAGAGGGGGGCGGCGGCACGGGGGGGGGGGGGGGGGGGGGGGGGGGCTCGCGGTTGTATTGATCGATTAAGGGGGGGCTTCTTCGCGTCAGGAAGGAACAGGGGAGGAGGAGGAAGAAGAGGAGGCAGCGACAGGTGGTTGTGCCCCACCTGGGCGGCGGCGACGAGCGAGGGGGGGGCGGCGGCGAGTTCTCCCCCCCCCCCCCCCCCCCCCCCCCCGTCTTCCTCTTTCGAAACCAACATCAGATCAATATCCAGGAGACCACTCATCTCATCTATTTTCCAGTTAGTTCCTAATTTCATATATGATAAAGATGTAAATTTTATTGTTAAAATATTTCGTTCAACACATGACTAATCTCAACGGATGAGTACGGTCAACACATGAACCTTTATTTTATAATATTCTTTATTTTCCCGATTGGAATGAGACCCAATCAATTACCATATAAAGTTAATTATATGGATTCCATATAACACATGTATATAATAGCAACGATAAATAATCAACCATCATCCAAAGTGCACTACACAACTGCATAAGCATCAAATATAAATAATCAATGCTTACACAGCCTGTCGACCAATCGATCGACATACAATTAAATAATTGGGATTAGTGTACCCAAATATCATCCCAACACCCGTGTAGGGTTTCAAATTAACAAACACAGATTTTTATTTGTGAAGTTGGGCGATGTGTAAAATTTATCGACCCAATCAATATTAGTCAAATCAGTGTATATAAACAAATCGGCCGATTTGTTTATAACTATTTATTTACTCACATTCACGTTAAAAATTATATTTTTAACGATAAAATATTTTTAACTATATAAATATTTTATTTCCTTTCAACACATGAATATATTTCATTATCTATTTCACATCAATTTCACAAACAAATTTCACAACACATCAATCAAACAAACAAGCCATCCATGGTCTGTGGATGACGGGTGTCGGGTGCTACTAAACACCGTCTGCATCCTAGTATATATATATATAACTAGAAAAAGAAATTTAAAAGGTGGGAAGTTCTCACCGATAGCTAATCCAAACGCCAGATACCATAATTTTTATAAAATATATTAAATAACAAAAATAGTCACACGTGGACAGTAATCATTCATTGAGATTAGTCACGTGTTGACAAAAATATAGATTCATTTGTTGAACAGAATAATGGAATTATTGAAATATATAAAGCCGTGTTGATTAGAGATGCGTTATTTTGACGCAAACGATATTTATATCGATTATATTCGTTTATATAAATTGAATGAAAAAGAAATTCAATTTGAATTGAATCGAATAGAAAACCAATTTGAATTGAATCGAATAGAAAACCAATTTGAATTGAATCGAATAGAAAACCAATTTGAATTGAATCGAATAGAAAACCAATTTGAATTGAATCGAATAGAAAACCAATTTGAATTGAATCGAATAGAAAACCAATTTGAATTGAATCGAATAGAAAACCAATTTGAATTAAATCGAATAGAAAACCAATTTGAATTGAATCGAATAGAAAACGAATTTGAATTGAATCGAATAGAAACAGAATTTGAATTGAATCGAATAGAAAACGAATTTGAATTGAATCGAATAGAAAACCAATTTGAATTGAATCGAATAGAAAACCAATTTGATTTGAATCGAATAGAAAACGAATTGGATTTGAATTGAATAGAAAACGAATTGAATTTGATTTGAATAGAAAACGAATTTGATTTGAATCGAATAGAAAATGAATTGAATTTGATTTGAATAGAAAACGAATTCGAAATGAATTGAATATAAAACGAATTCGAATTGAATTGAAAACGAATTGAAATGAATTTAAATTGAAATGAATTCAAATTGAATTGAATTTAAATGAATGTTAAAACGAATTTATAAGGAAAAATTCAATTTTGATTTGAATTGAAATGGAAGTTGAAATTGTATTTGAAACGAATTTAAATCTATTTATATAATTCGTTTTAAATAGAAATCGATGAAATATATATTATATATATTATATATAATATAATGGCCTGAATAGAACGCGCCGCGCCGCGGCAGTTCGTGAATTTTGACCATTTATTTCGAACGGACATTACGGGAGATCCGACCGTCCGATTCTCCTAAAACCGGAACCTTGGGTTCGTATCGAAAAGAGCTTTCTAACGAATATTAGAAATTTGAAATCTAACGGTTGGATTTGGAGATACGTCCAAATCAAATTTGAAAAAGATCGCTGTAAGTGCAGTTCGATGGCCGTTGATGGAAATCGACTGTACGGGCCTTGATAAAATTATTAAAAATTGTAATAATTTGTGTAAAATCATAAGAAATGATTTGGGAAAAATTGGGATGAAAAACTCCATAATTGAAAGATAAAAATAAATTTTTATCGAAATGAACTGATTTCGAACTAAAATTAAAACCCATTTATTTTTAAATAAATAAATTGGATTTGAAATGGGTTGTAAATAGAATTGATTTGTGGGTTTATCGTGAAGGGTGTTTTAAATAACACTTGTTCTTTAACCCGATAAATAAATAGAATGTGATTTGGGTATGTCGTGAACTGTGTTTTAAATGACATTAGTTCTTTAACCCAGTAAAAGGAGTTTTAATGAATCTGTAATTAGATTGAAATGTGAATTGATAATCTAAATTATCAAATTTAGAAAGTGAGCGAGAATGGAGTCTCACCAGTTCTGCTCCAAAACGATAGTCAAATCTTTAATTAGATTTGAACGTAGAATGGTAATTAATTTTACCGATAACACCGTGGTGTTAGATATGGAGTATTACCAGTTTTGCGTCATGGGATGAATAGGTTGGGATTGGGAAATAAAATAAATAATTACTTCGGTGTGGTTCGCTAATCTCGACTAGGTTGGAAAACCATAATTTGGTTTGAAATGACATCCAAAGGAAGATTAAAGAATAAATTTAAAGAATTTATCTTGGATAAAATTAATGGGAACCTTTCTGTAACAACCCGGATTTTTACAACATGCTAAGACAAGAATCAAGGCAGAATTTAATTATAAATTTTGAATCAGGAGAAACGGGTTGTGCCATTGCGTTCGTCTCGGAGAAATACGCGAAATAGAGTCCGAGTTTTCGAAAATCGGAGTTCGTATGACCAAGTTATGGCCCGTCAAAGTTTTCAGAAAATTTCAAGTTCAAAAACAGTTCAAATTTGAATTCAGATTTCAAATTCAGCCAAGCAGAACAGGCGGGAAAAATTCCCGCCACCCCCAAGTCGACTGGGGAGTCGACTTGGGAGTCGACACACCCCAGGTGGTGTCGACTGCCCAGTCGACACCCCTATCGACTTGGGTGGTCGGCCAGTTTGGCCTGGGTGCACCTGACTTGTTCCTCAAGACATGTTTGGAGGCTTGTGACGTATTTTAAAGGCTCAGATCTATCCTAGGGTTAATCTAAGGGCCTAAACAACTCCTAATCTCTATAAAAAGACCCCTAAGCCTACCCTAAACCCTCACAAATCACTTATGCCACGAAGTGCTGCCCAAATGCCAAGTGATCATGGCCTCCATCTCCAATTCCTAGAGACTATGCATTCAAATCGGATTCAAATCAAAAGGTGCAAGCTTTCTACATCAAATCAAGGGAGTGGACCAACGTTGCTACGCAAATTTCATGACGATTCTTCAACAAAGGAGCCACCTTTCTTCGTCAAGACGATGCATGATCTTTCCCTAAGCCTCGCTATGTAAGTTCTAGCTACTTGTAGATTCTAACGGTGGTTCTAATGTGACATGGAATAAAATGCGATGAAACATAAGTATGCTAGCCTATGTGAACCTAATTTTGCCCCTTTTCAATGATCTATGACCTTGGGCTAAGTTTTAGCGACTTAATCATGCCACTCATGCTATGTTTAACCTAGTTTATCTTGCAAGTTTGAATCTTTATCAATGGAATGTTAGCATGAACCTTTGGGAACCATTTGACTTGTGAAACATTGGCAAAGACTTGACTTTGGGGCTTATGCATGTAAATGAACCCAAATTCCCTTATGATACTATGCATGTTTGTGGCCAAATTCCCTTATGATACTATGCATGTTTGTAGCCAAATTCCCTTATGATACTATGCATGTTTGTGGCCAAATTCCCTTATGATACTATGCATGTTTGTGGCCAAATTCCCTTATGATGCTATGCGTATTTTGAGGCCAAATCCCTTATGATACCAGGCATGTTGGTGGCCAATCCCTTTTTGACATCATGCATGTTTTGAGGCCAATATGTAGCATAGTATCCTTACTATGTTGACTCGCTTTTACTTGGTTTGGAAACACGATTTGGGGTAGGTTAGACGTGCGTGATTATGACATGATAACTTGACATGGGATTTCATTAAAATGTGGTACTCATGATACACCTAAATGTGGACATGACATGTGGGGTAAACATGGGGCTTGAGACTAGACACGTATGAGTTGTAAGTGTAATATGACACTAGACCAAACATGGAAGTGGCCAACTCGAGGTTGGGTTGAGTTTGTAGCATAAATCTACCCGGACTCGCCCGGCTTAACTAGTGGCTACAAACAATAGGACCCAATGTGAGTAGTTGGTCACATAGCACTTAAAACCCGAGGTTAGACTAGGTTGTGGTGTAAATCTACCCGGACCCGCCCGGCTTAACTAGTAACCACAACAAGGTCTAATGTGAGAGGTTAAAAGTGCATTAATTTAATTAATGCCACATGATAAGTTTAAGTAAATTTGACTAATGACACTTAACCGATATGACACGAATGGGTAGGTTAAGTTAAACCGGACTTGATTTCTTAATGACACTTAACCATTCTAATACGATTAGTGGATGGGGTTAAGTAATTTACACTTAACTAATCCGACTTGGTAATTAGATGGGGTTAAGTAACTTAGACTTAACTAATCTAAACACGGTAATTAGATGGGGTTAAGTAACCTACACTTAACTAATCTAAACACGGTAATTAGATGGGGTTAAGTAACCTACACTTAACTAATCTAAACACGGTAATTCGATGGGGTTAAGTTAAACACTTAACCAATCTAAACTTGGTAATTCAATGAGGTTAAGTAACCAATACTTAACCAACTTAACATGATAATTTAATAGGGTTAAGTAACTTATACTTAATCAATTATACATGAGGATTTGATGAGGTTAAGCAACCATACTTAACCAATCTAATATGAGAACTTGATAGGGTTAAGTCACAAGACCGTTTAAATATACTTAACCATTCTAATACGATTAGTGGATGAGGTTAAGTTAACCTATACTTAACCAATCCGACTCGATAATCTGATGAGGTTAAGATAATCTATGCTTAACCAATCTAACACGATAATCTGATAGGGTTAAGATAAACAAATACTTAACCAATTTGACTTGATGATTGAATAGGGTTAAGTCATGAGCTTCTTAGCATAATTAACCAACTTGTAGGGCTAAGTCTTGGACTTGAATACTTAGCCAAAGCTTGACATGATTCGTAGGCGGGTTAAGTCATGAACTTGAATGACAACACTTAACCCAATAGACAAAACCCTAGTTAGAGGAACTAAGTAGAAAATCGTAGTTAATCAAGGATAACGGGAAAAGAAGCTAAGTGGTAAACCTTAGTTAAGAATAACTAAGTAATAATTCTTAGCCAAGGACATGGGACTAGTTCATAAATAGATGAGTAACCTGATACGGTAGGTCATCGCTTAGTATACGAGGAGGAGCAACTTATCTGACTTGGATAAAAAGCTCCAGCGAACTGGGTGACGAAGCGGTAGCTTCGGGGGACGTGAGGGTACTCTTGGTATCCCTCTGTGAGGTGGCAGATGGTCGATGAAACCTGGCCTCACAGAGGTTAAGGTCTGCGGTAGAAGAGCCAAGGGTATGCCTTGGTTTCTATGCGAGCGACCTAAAGACTGGGATGGATTAGCGTGGAGTCGACGATTCTTGTTTTTGCCCTGGATAGCGCGTCGTCGACTACCTACCATCTTTAGTCAATCGTGTACGTACGGAAAGGCAGAGAACTCCCAACAGACCATATACTTGCTATCGAGTTATGGGTGAGGTTGGCCAATAGGTAAGTGGGGCATAGTGGGGCCGGGATGTAGTTCTCATACATGATTTTTCTTGGATTGCCTTTCAGTAGTTGAGGGAGGGGTCACGTGGGACCATAGCCACGGATACAAAAACAGACCTTGATATCTGCATCAGCAGACGACTTAAAGCTCCCAACCGAGTTCTGTATTTCTCGATTTTCCCTGGCACGGAACTCGGATGGCACATTGAGATACATGTGCGTCTAGACATGGAAAACGATTCACGGTACACACGTGGGATAAAGGGCGTGGTTGACGGGTGGCATAATCCCTAGTGGCCCTAGGTGGCTAAAACCCAAACCAAGTTACGGAAACGTTCATTAGGTAGCATAATCCCTAGTGGTCCTAGGTGGCATAAATCCTAAGTGAACACGCGATAGTTCATGGTAAGAAAACATAACCAGATCAAGGGTAGCAGTCCAAAACAACTTTAAGGATAAAATGGTACTACGTTGAGGTGGTATAGATTTACATGGGAAAGCCCGTACGGCCTACGGCAAAGGACTGAACTTATACATGGAAAGAAACATACGAGTTGGGAAAACCTACATATGATATATATTAGGTTGACATGGACCATTACATGACATTGGGCAAGGGACATTCATAGTTAACACATGAACGCGGGTTGGGACACTAGTACGAGAGGTGCAGAGCAAATATACATGATAAATACCGTGGGATGTTATACATGATAGATACCTTGGGATAGTATACTTGATAGAAACCCGACAATGTGATACCTCGATTTATCTTGACACCGTAGTTTATCATGATACCTTAGTTTATCTTGCTACAGTAGTTCATCCAGTTATCTTGGTTTAGCTTATCTATCTTGTCGTCATCCTTATGTTTACTTTCAGTTTATGCATGTCATGTTACCTTTACCTGTTTTTATACTGGAAGTAGATAGGACTTACCAGTCTTTATGACTGACCCCGTTTTCTTTCGCCTCTTTGTCTTCCGTTCCCCCCCCCCAGGTTTTCAGGGAGGAAATGATGTTGTTTAGTTCGGACCTCTTATGCTTGAAGGTCATCATGTATAGCTTGGTCTTCTCTTGGCTATGGCTGCTTCACCGCTTTATTTTGGAGAATAATTTATGAAAAGGTTTAATGCTTCTTTACTATTGCAAGACAGGTTTTGATGTATTCTGATGTAAAGGGCTTTAGGCCTTATTTTATAAGGTAATGGAATTTGTTTTACTTCCGCTGTTTTGTATATGTTCTGTCTTGTAATATTTCTGTGCATGTTTACCTCGATAATGCTTCACCAAACCTAGTGCATTCCCTTTGTGAGTGACCCTAGCGGAGGTGGGGTGTTACACTTTCCCTAAGAATTGGAATGAGGCGTATATTGTGTTTGTGTAACATTTGTTTTAATATACGCGGGTTGTTCGGAAAGGCCGGGTTTACACCCATTCTGAATAACCGATTCGACGATAAGTCGAAGATGAAGATGATGGTTGAAGACCGGAAGTCTTCACATCGTTTGGATAATTACTGATGATCCTGATTGGGCTGTACACCCAAGAGGATGGAAATAGTTGGTGGTCGTCCAGACGTACTTGGAGATCGATGGATATACGAGGAAAGTGCCTCCGGTTTCGTTCAGACCCAGAACGAACTTGTAAATGGATTGTGTGTCTGACATTGGATTTTATTCTGTGTTGATTGATTTCTGTTAAATATACATCTGTTTGGCGGCGGAGAATTTATTCTCTTGCTTAACGCCCTTCTCTGAGACATACGAGCTCAGAGGTTGTATATCGATGGACATCAGTCGCATGGCATGAATTGCCTGTGTGGCATGCTAAGTTGCATGGATCAAGGCTTCTGTTGAAAAGCAAAGTCTTGGGGTTGATGATCAAAGCATAGCCTACATGGCAGCTTTGTGTATAGCGTGGATTCGCGGGCCTCACACCTCGGTATGAGTTAAAAACGGGATACGGACCGTTGGGAGAACACGACGTTTCTTTCTAGCTTTGGTGGTGTCAGTGACTTACCAGCCCTGACATTTATATACTTTTCACCTTTGTGGTTGTTGGAATGAGGCGCCTCGATTATAGGTCTGTAAGGACCGGGAAACGTGTGTTTAGGAATTGCCAATCCTTAAACGTAAGAGAGGACCGGCCCAACCGATCCAGGGTTACCCAGAGTGTGTAGTCCTGAGGCATTTGCTAGAGTGTCTCGAAGCGGAGAGGAGCTTGCCCCTTGCCTCGACTCATGACGGAAATCCAATTTCCAATACGTGTATTTTGGCTTTATTTGTAGAGCCTAGTATGGCGACATAGTGGTATGGGGCACTTATGCCGTCTATGATTTATATTTATGATTGAAATTGTTTTGACACTATACACTTACTATAGTATCAAATGATGTGTTTTAAACGTACCAAGCATGTTTGGCTGTTATAAGGTAAAACCTTATCCTCCGGCTTGCGTTGCATTGTGTGATGGGACCTAGGTCTTATAATAGCTTCATTTTTCGAAAAAGCATTGCGTTGTTTATCCTATGCACTGGTATTCTTGGGAGGAAACCCGTTCCGTGTTATACGGCGTGGTCCCTTGAATTACTCTCCTTTAAAGTAAAGTTTTAAATAACTGTTTTAGCTCTCACACCAGTCACATGACTGACCTGGAGTTTATTGTTTTAACCTAAACTCTGGGTGCCCCTATTTTCCGCATGGGCATCTAGTAGTTTTGGTTTTGCAGATTTATATTCACAGGATCCTGGTTTACAGCTGGAATGATATCCGGAAAGCTCTGTATCCGTATATCACCTTCAGTTGTGTTTTATATTGTTTTTCCGCTGCTATGTAATTTATTGTAATCTCTGATATTTATCGAATGTAATTTATTCATTTATACTCTGTATATTCTTGTATTCTGATGGGATTGTTGTAATAGCAATGAAATGTTCTTCCGTCTGCGTTCTGATTTGTCCTGTTCTCAAACGAACAGGGGTTTCGAACGGTCTAGATCGGTTTAACGACCGATTCGGATCGAGCGAAATTCACGGCCGTCACATTCAGCATCCCCAGAATTCCTGCCCCGTTAAAGGATCGGTGAGCAGATCCTGATACGAGTTCGAACTTTAACCCGCTGATGGATCGGGAAAGTATAGAGGCACCGGAGATTTGGCGCCTCAAGGACTGTAATCCTACTAAAAAATTCCAAGTCCCCCGTATTCAAATATAGAGGGCAACATGCATAGAAATTGTTAAATTCTTTCTGTTGCTTGAATGATTTGTAATATAATTTCAGCTTGGTTATGGTCAAATGATTTGTGACTAAGTGTGAGGAGTTTATTCGATGCAAGTCCACGATGATGCAAAAGAAATAAACTTTCATTCATAAACAGCAAACCTACAAGATAAAGAGGAACCTAAACAAAAGTGAGGGCCATTCTCACAATTACATTTCATGGCCAGTGGAAAGCCTAAAAATCCCAAGGACAAAAAATGAACTGATATCTGCATCCTACTTATGCTAAGGGGGCTATGTAGGCTTCTTGCTCTTTTTCTGCTTCCCCGACTCCTCCTTATCAACATCCGAACGATCACCTTTTTTCCTCTTCCTCTTATCAACAAGGGGCTCTGGCGAAGAACTAGAAGATTGAGAGGCTAGTTGTGATGTTATTGATCGGGAGGAAAATCTTACGACCAACCCAGTTTTGGGGTCGATCTCGGAAATAGGGGGCACATATACTGGATCTTGTCCCCCTTTCATAAGAAGCAACTGCTTCCCCTCTTCGGCCTGTTGTTCAGCCAAGGTCTCCTCATCATTGCCTCTGCTTTCTTTGGTAATGGCGACTTCCTCTTCATCGCCGTCGTGGCACCCGTCCATGTCTCTCAAAGCCTCGATGGGTTCAGCATCTGGGGGGACATCAGCACCAGCACTTGGCAGGATGTCAACCTTCTCTGCCTCTGTCCTCTTCTCAGCATCCTTATCAACTGGCACGCCACCTGTATCATGAGAAACAAATGTTATTTTGGGAGAGAATGCGGTTTGCTCAGTTGATTGTCCGACAAGACGACGACAAGTGACAATGGCTTTGACAAATTGCGGAGAAAATACAGGGATACCTTCCGCCGATCCTCCATCCAAACTAGCAGCAGAACCTCCGACAGCTGGAGGAGTTGGACCCAGAGGAATCAATGAATCGTCGGGATTGTATTCCTCAATTTCGGAGGCCTTAGGCTCTGCAGCTGAGCTTGAGCCTTCTTCAATTTTATCTTTGCCCTTGGCCTGAGTTTTCTCTTTATCAATCTCTTCTTGGAGTAGGCGTCTGCCTTTCTCTAGATCTTCAAGTTCGTTATCCCTAAGAATTGTCCGCATCAACTCATCCTCATCAATTTCATCGACCCCTAATCGCTGTTTCTCGCTTTGGACGATTGCATCCCATATGTTGGCTAAAGAGACATGGTAGTCCGGGATCCAGGAGATGTTGCGGGTCTTGATGACCTGGCCAAGGAAGTCAAACAGCATTTCCTCAAATCCTTCAATATTTTTCTCTCTCTCAAGGAGCTTTTCATTAGAAACAGTGGCCATTTCAATGGCACTTTCTACATTATTTTCAGCCAGGATCGCACGCTTCTCTGCACGCGCGAGTTGATCATTCAGAATCGCCCTCTCTTTTTCGGCCAGAGTTAAACTATCTTTCAAGCTTGCCTTTTCTTTCTCCCAAGCCGCTTTTTCAGCCTCGAAATGATCCTGTGCTGTTTTCAGTTCGGTGTTGGCCATCCTGAGATCTTCCACCTCTTTCTTCAATGGCACTCGCTCTTTGCTGTTAGAATCAAGCTCATTATGAAAACGTTGTCTGGCCTCCTCCAGCTCTGTTTTGTAATTTTTAGCATCTCGTTGAGCCAAGGCAAGCAAAGATTGTGCATCTTCTAAGTCCTTCTCCATTTTTACCCTGGCCCTTTCATTGTTATTTATCTTCACTTTGGACCTATGCGCTTCCATCTCAAGTGTTCGGATGACGTCTGAAAGATTGACAGCATGTTTCTTCATCGCCTCATACTGCTTGGCTACATGGCGAACGTGTCTGATGACTTCAGTATCCCAATTCCTAGGGACTGGTTCCAAAGTTGGAACGAACATCATCCTTTCGAAGAAGATATCGGGGAATTGTTCTCGTAATTTTTCCAGCTTGGCCTGAGTCTCAGGGCCATGGATATAGTCTCGTGACCCGGGGGCACTCAAACTTTGTTGGCTGGAAGGGACAATGTCAGTTTTCTCCTTCTCAGAATCCTTGTTTGGATCCTTTCTTTTATCCTTAGGCTCATGGTGCTTTTTGGATGATCTGCTGTGAGATGGTGCACTCTTCGGAGGGGTTAAGTCTTTGGGAAGTTGTTTTCCCCCTGTAGGTGGCACCGGATGACTGGGAGGCTTTCCAGAGGTTTGTTTTGACAGAGATCTAGACTGTGAAGAAGTAGGCTTGTTAGAATCCCGGGACCAATGGCTGTCTCCCCCTCGGCTGCTGCTACGAGCACGCTCAGGATTTGGATGAAGACTAGGTGTGCCTTCACGAAGAGAGCGATAGGAATAAGATCGTTTGCGAGACATCTTTCCTACAAAAGAAACAAGTACATATTAAAACCTTGAATACTGTTGGTATAAAAGTGTGGGGTCAGACAGTGCATGTGATTTGTGCATCCCATATAATTCCCCCTAACAGACCAGGGCCCGAAGTCATGCTCATCTGGGTAGTCTCTCGTTCTCCAAATGGAACAGTTGTTTCCTCAGAAATAGGGAAAAATGGCTCCCCTTAGAAGTCTTCCTGTGTATATACATCATCAGGTAAAGGAATCTTGCTCAGTTCTTTAAATAACTGCTCCTCTGTTAAATCATCGGGAGCAGCAGGTTCAACCGGTAGAGAGGCCCTTGAGGGGAAACCCACCGGAGAGACTGAGATTTCCTTCGACTCGTCAGCACGGGCCTCATCTTCTCTATATACATTTAAGTCTTCGTCGTCTTGGATAATTATCGGCGAAGGACTCTTACGAAATTTAGTTGTTTTTGCTGCCTGTGACGTTCCTTCTCCCTCGGTCGGGGGCACGTATTTGTAAGGTTTGCCACCCGCACCAAGTCCAAACCTTATATCCAGAAGGCGGTGCTTGTGAAGATTCTCGTCAGTAATACATTTCTTGATCTTTAGGAAGTCGGATTTGCTTTTCAGAAGAAGGGACAGTCGATTATTGTACACCGAGCCTTCCGTCTTTGGAAAGGCGTGATCTGCATAGAGAAAAGAAGCATGTTAGCGCTTCGATTTCTTAAACAAGTTATTCATTCAAAGGTTTAAAATTTACTTGATTTAAGCCATCTTGTTGCACACCCAGCCTGTCTCTTTATGTAGAACCAATCGGCCTTGGGATCCCCTATGTTGTTGTAACCGTCAGATAAGACCTTCCTATTCGCTGCCGATTCGAAGAAAGAAAAATTTGGGGTTGTTGTAGAGCGATGCTTGAAAAGGTAATAGAATTTCAAACCTTTAAACGTGAGATCAGTTTGCAAGATTTCCGCATATGCAATGTATAGAGTGTAAAGAGCTGCATAGGCGTTGGGATGTAGCTGCATCGGAGCAATACCCAATCGTTTTAAGGTTTCAATGACGATGGGAGGAAACAGAGGAATAGCGCCTACCCAGCACATGAGTCGGCTAACTATCATATACCCCTCCGGAGCCAAATGAGGTCTATCTTCGCTACCAGGTGTCCTCACATCATCCCAGGGGATCCCGTGTCTCAAGTAAATTCTCTTAAGCTTTATGTCATTAAGTTTGAAAGCTAAAGAGTCAGTGAATTTCTCTATTTCTATTGCACCAGGAATCTCGCCGGGAGCTCGGTCGTCTACTTCGGACTCCTCATCAAGCGAGGTACTCTCAGACGGATATGATTCCGTTTCTGCCTCATTTTCAGATCCAGAATCCTCACCCTCTAGATTAATTGGAAGAACCTCGGGGTTGTGGTGCTCATGCACCTCGGGATCCGTCTTCGTATCAGATCTTGAAGGGGAACGGTTATCCGACATTACTGTTTAGGCGAGTAAACATGAGAAATAAGAATATAATTACCCATCCCCCCGTGTGTGTAAGTGCAAATGTGTGCCTGTGCATACAATAAAGAAAAGCATAAAAGTTAGCAAGTTCATTGAAGGATTAGTCGTCATATGCAGTCAAATTATGTTGTCATTCAGTTTAGTGAGTCTCGAAGGCTCTAGCCTAACTGTTCATTGATATACCAGAGTCTAGTTGCATTGTCTATTAGGTAAGTTCATCGGATCGTTCATTAACTAGATCGCTAAGTAAGGCTCGGATCGTGAGGTGTCCCCGGATCGCGAAAGGGGGGTTCGGATCGTGATACATCTTCGGATCGTAGAACGGGTGTGGATACACGGCAGAAGTATTAACTCACGAACAAAGCATGGCAGCGGATCGTGAAAACTGGAATGGATCACGATAACTCCCTGCGATCCGCAGTTCACTAGCGCGAACCGATCCGTTCACCAAATCCCACTCCTTCCATCTACCACAATCACGACCCGCTCCCTCACCATCGCCACGATCCAGCCCGACGTATTACTTCTTCTCCCTCCTCTCTACCTCCGAATTCGAATAACAAGATCCATGGCGCCTCATCAACCTCCAGAACTTCGAACGCCACACGACTCCTTCACTCTCTCCTCTCAAACTAGCGAAAAACCCAAGGAAAACGAGAGAGAAATTGTACGAAAGCACTTTTAATAAGATTACCTTTCTTAAATTAGGGGGCAATCGGGTTTTTGGAAAGTTAAAAGCTAGGGTTTTACTCAAAAAATAGCTGGCGGCGCAACAGTAAAAGAAGAAGAAAGAGCAAAAATGAAGAAGGGATCGGCTTATATAGGTGGAGCGGTGACCATTCGTGTTCTCTTTTTTGTTTTATTTGCAGTGGTTGGATCATGGATAAAAGCCCACTACGGACCGTAGAAAGTAAGCAGGCCATGAGCAGAAGCCCGCATCAGCCTGTCATGTGATCCGATCCGTAAGGGGTTCACGACTGGAACCCAGAAGCCCTTCATAAACCAAAAGAAGGCCCGCTCCCTGTTACGCGTTCATGATGGGTGTTGTGCCCACGACCCGAGGCGTATAACAACGAATTGAGCCCCAGCGAGGTTGATGAATCGGGAAGATAATGTTCTAAGTTCATAGAAATACAACAAGCTATAAAATACTATTTTCTACAGTTAGTTCTGAGACTTACTCGGCGATTTAATGGCGATATTTTCGAAAGCCTAAAAGAATGGAGGAAGATTCCTTGAGCACGAAGGTGATTGAAGATCTTACCGAATATTTATACTTGCCAAAGGGCGTGACTTCTTGAAGTAATACAACCATTCAGACATATACGATCACTGGTTCACATCGCTTCACGGAAAGATGAATCTGCAGTTTCGAAGCATGTTCCATCCACGATAAAACATACTTCGAGGGGGGAAAATGTTGGCTAGCTTTTTGACCTAGCCACCAAAGTCCAAAAGCAAAGAAAATATGAGTCCTTAAGGGTCCGAACCCTCAAGCATTCGATTGTGGTCATATCGTCTTCCTCGGATCGTGACACTCCCCGGATCGCTGCGCCAGTATATGACCTGATCGCCCCTTGTTGCCTCAATCCGATCCGCTACCTCTAGCTCGACCAGATCCGTCCACAGCATTATGATCCGATCCAAACCCAGAAGACGCGGCGAGGCCCCTGACCAAGTCATTCACGATCCGAGAATGCAGGATCACGCTACACCTGTCCACAACTGTCATATTGACCAATTCCCCATCAAGCTACGAACCAGTCCGAGATCTTCAGGATGTGGGCCACGTACGACCGCGATCCGTCACCAAAAATCGGCTATAAATAGCCCAGAGCTGGGCAATTTTCAGGATCTTTTGGCAGTTTTGTGTATTGATTCCACCATTACTGTCACACCACTATTTCTTATCAGTTTTACTTTGAAATTACTGAGAGAAACCATAATTGTAAGAGTGAGTTTAAGAGAAATCATTGGTTGTACTAACATTCAAAGTATAATCAATAGCATATAAAGTGGACGTAGGCTCGTTAACGCCGAACCACTATAAACCTTGTGTGTTCTCTGCTTTTTTCCTCGTTTTTCAGTTATAATTCTCAACGAATCAGAACCATTTGGGTGTTAGAGCCAAATTTTGATCTAACAGACGTCCACCAAGTTTACATCTAATATGAGAAGCACAAAGGGATCCAAATAATAAACTAGATCTGATTAATAATTTAGGTGTCCACATAATACAGATCTAATAGGTAAAAGTAGATCTAACAAATAGGGATTAAGATCTACATCATATAATGTCCACATAATTCAGATCTAATTGTTTATACGTAGATCTACACAATTAAGGTTTAGGATTCACATCATGGCATGTGACAGGAGTTATGACAGATCTAACAAGATGGAGATTTAGATCAATAGTTAAAATAGAACTAGCACAAATCATAGAATGCCACAAGGGTTACAACAGATCCAACAAGATCGAGATTTAGTTCCAAATCCTAACCAATTCAGAACGTCATATGTTCATGATTTACAATGGAACTGATTTAACTTAGGCATATGAACAAATCAAAGTCATAGTCGTGTCATATTCACTTTTAAATATTCAAATCTATAACTAACAAGAAACTCACAGCGTTAGGATTAGAAAAGAGAAAGAATGGATCTTGAATCTCTAGATTTGATTTGCAAAACTGATAATTGAAGAAGATAACGGGTTCAGTTCAGACACTAGCAGAGTTTGGCCATCATGAATTCTCAATGAAGAAAATATGAGGAATGGTCACATATATATAGCTGCAAAACCCTCTGAAACCGACTGTCACTTCAGCCCTAAGGGTGTCGACACCCCTGTGGGTGAGTCAACATATGGGTCGACACCCCTTAAGGGGTCGACCCCAGTGTCGACACCCCTCTAGGGGGTCGACCCCTTAGAACCGGAAATCTGCAACCAATTTTTCTTTTTTGAATTTGAACTATTCTGGATTAAATTCTGACTCATCTCTGACTCATGTGTATATATATTCTTTCTGCACGTATACAAACTTAAAACCTTCATAACTTCTCCATACGGTATCCGTTTTACGCAAACCAAATGTCTATCCTGACCAGAATTTCAAGACGGACGTAATGGTGCCATCCATTTTCCTTAATTCTAAATGTTAAATTAATTATAATTTAATTTATCCTCTTTTAGTGTCATTAAAATTTTAGGGGGTTACAACACAACTAATGCCCAAAGCAGTGACCATCAATAACACAAGGAGAATATAAGTAAATAGTACGTGGAAGCCTCCTGCTTATCTCCGGACAGCTACTCGTGCATAACCACCTAACATGTCTCTAGTCTGCTAGTTTAGGAGCACCCAGAGTAATAAGAAGAGACATAAAACTCTAGGTTAGATAAAAGTTTGGTACGAGCGATAGCAGCAAAATAGAACAGTAACAGGTATAAATAACCATACATGAATCTGGACCTGCAACCAAAGAGTTAGCACAACAAGTTGTACATTACTCTAAGGTAATAGTAACATATAGTGTAAAAATAGGGATGTGCGTGTCATGGTGATAGAAAACATCAAACATAGCAATTATCCTCACGTCCCTCACTTAGTGCGTAAAGCATATGATATCCACCGCTTTGATCACCAAATCTATTGGGGCCATGACGGCAACTCCGTACAACTATTGCTATGACCACTTTGCCCTTTGGGGCCATGATGGCAACTCTGTACAACTATTACTCTGACCCCACTGCACGAGTTCATAGTCAATAACCCTAACGGGCCAACCAGTCCACACTTCCCTCGCTCTGGTTCGTCTACATGCCCCCTCTCTTCAATGGTGAACCAAAGTTATGGGTATCGATAACCCCTTTTGCACACGTCCCGCAGCAAAGTCCAACTCTAGAAGTTAACTCATTGGTTCCCATCTGGAACCTGAGTAATAACTTCCTACTTGCACTTCCTTTGCATCTCGGATTTTGGTCTCTTCCAGTTCGGTTCGGTCCTCTTGAAGCGGTTCGGTTCAGAGTCGTCATTAGGATCGGGTCGTGGTTCCATCGGGTCGTGCTCATCATTAGGAGTGGGGTCAAGCTTTATCCTTATCTGTTCGTGGGTCATGATCTTCGGTTTGAGACCAATGGTTCGGGTCGGGCCTCTTGGCTCGAGCGGCGGCTCGTGGTATATGGAGCACGAGCGGGTCGGCGATGGGGTTCAGGTCGTGATACCTGGTTCACGAGCCTGGTCAGTTCGGGTTCCTAACCCGATCTGGTTTCCTGCTTTGTTGCCCTTGCCTTTATGTGCTGCTGAAGATGCCGCCACTCTAGTTCAGTTCGGTTATCCGATCCGATTCGGATCTCTGCACCATTTCCAACAAACTTGTTTCGTCCATTCTCGCCATACGACATCGTTTTCAACCATTTCAACTTTACTAAACAATCATAAAACATCACAAACAACAGTAACAATATATGGGTTCAATCAAAAAGATCAAAACATCAAGCATATAGGTTATTTTTGATCAAACATACCCAAAAAGCATGATTTTCCCCTTAATCCCCTTAACCATGTTTAACTATACGATTAGCAAACTTACTCCAAATTAACCCAAATTTATATCAAAACATAAAATAATATTTTAGATTTTTTACATATTTTTCTAGATTTTTTATGATGCATAATTTCGCTAATTATAACCAATCACCCCTAATTAGCCGATTAGTAAACAAAAGTGCAAATCACTCACCTTAGTTGCAAATAAATTTCAGATCTAAAACTCTAACTGATTTAGCATGGATCGCAATGTATTCCAGCAGCCTTTCTCGATTTTTATGCCAATCCGCCTTGATTTGATGTAGTTTTGCTTAATTTGTGATTACGAAGTGATTAAGGATGAATTTAGAAGGTGAAGCTCATTACTAGTGTTAGAGGAAGTTAAGTGGTGGCTAAAAAAATGAAAATGAATCATCCTCTAACTCTTCTCATCCCTCTCATTACCCTAATACCGAAATAGGTTATGGGCCTAACCACTAATCACCTAATTAAGCCCGGTTAAGCTGTTTTTTCATCTTCAAACCTTATTTTGGCCATATCTCTCAAACGGTAAGTTCGTTTGATTAATATGACCACTCTAGGGAAAGGTAGATCATCATCCGAATCCAATGTAAGTGGTTTTAGGTCAAAACTCCTAACCAATCAAAAGTTATAGGCAAAACAAGATTCTCCAGGGGTGAAACGGTCATTTAAAATTCAGCAAAAATCGTGAACATGGGAAATGACGCTAATAGTCGTTTCCCAAAGTCACACATCGATACGACTTCGTATGTGAATGAAATAAATGTTCTACGATCCTCCGATTCGTAGAATGCGGGTCGTTACACTCTCCCCCCTTAAGAAATTTTGCCCCCGAAGTTCCTTAACTAAAACAAACAATGGTGCCCCGCATGACTATTAGCCATTTACTAACAATCAAACATACATAACAACACAGCAAGCCTATCTTAGCATGCGGTTTACTAACAAGAGAATAACCATATCATGATTAAAATCTTACCAGGCAAAGAGTTATGGATATGACTTCTTTATGCTTTCCTCGGTTTCCCAAGTACAGTCCTTCTCGTTGTCGCCCCATTGGACCTTAACCAATTTCACCGTCTTCCTTTAAAGTTGCTTCGTATCATGTCTGACAATATGAATCATTCTATGGCTCCTAACTGCCTCAGACTCCACCTCGATATCATCCAACTGATCTGGTGAAATAGTCATATCAGAATCGTGCACGAACTTCCTTAACTGGAAAACATGAAATACATTGTTCACTCCTGCCATCTTGTCTGGTAATCCAACTTTATACGCTAAATTCCCCTCTTACTCGAGAACTGGAAATGGACCAACAAACCATGATGCCAACTTACCTCTCCTGCCAAAACGAATCACACTATTTAATGGAGAGATCTTGACGAATACCAGGTCGCTAACAGAGAATTTCAATTCTCTTCGTCTTTTATCAGCATAACTCTTCTACCTATCTTGGGCAGCCTTCATCTGCTATTGAATAACCTTGATCTTATCTAAAGTTTCTCTTGTTACATTTGGCCCAAGCACAAATTTCTCACCGGTTTCCAACCAACATGATGGTGAGTTACATGGTCTTCTGTACAAAGCTTCAGATAGAGCCATACCAATACTGGATTGGTAACTATTACTATATGCGAACTCAACCAGATGCAAATGGTCATCCCATAACCCTCCAAAATCCATTATACAAGATCTCAAGAGATCCTCTAATGCACGATTCACCCTCTCTGTTTGACCATCAGTTTGTGGATGGTACGCGGTACTGAGATGTAATTCTGATCCTAAAGCCTCTTGTAAGCTCTTCCAAAACCCACTAGTAAATATCGGATCTCGGACACTCACAATACCTCTAGGTACTCCATGAAATCTCACTACCCACTTCATATACAGTTCTGCTAACTTAGCTGTCGTTCTATTCGACTTGACCGGTATAAACCTTGCACTTTTGGTCAATCAATCCATAATCACCCAAATACTATCATGACCTGATCTAGTTCTTGGTAAATCATCAATTAAATCCATTGAGACTTGTTCCCATTTCCATTCGGGAACTTCCGACGGTTGTAACAAACCACTTGGCTTCTTTTGCTCGACTTTAACTAACTGGCAGTTCATGCACTTGGATATAAACTTCCCAACGTCTCTCTTCATCCCTTCCTAGTAGTAGGTCTGCTTCATATCTCAGTACATTTTGTTACCACCGGGATGTATAGTCAGTTTTGACTAATGACACTCTCTGAGCACTTCACTCAATCTATTTACATTGGGTACAACCAGCCTGTCCTACTTTCGAAGCCATCCTTCTCGATCAAGTCCATACTTGTTCATTCTCTCGCCGTCGATAACCATCTTTACCCTGGAGATTATTTCCAATAGATCAGGATCGTCCCTCTGACTAGAACCAATCCGCTCAATCAAAGTCGGTCTGATCGTCAAACTTGCTAACATCTTTGGCTCCAATTCACACTAAGGTCTGAAATCAAATCCCGCGATATACTCCAGTTGCTTCCATTCCGGAAACATAGCCCCTAAGCTGGCATGTATCCTACTCAATGCATCAGCTATCGCATTTCCCTTCCCGGGTGTGTATGCGATATTGAAATCATATGAAGCCAAGAACTCTAACCATCTCTACTGACGGAGATTTAAATCTTTTGAGAGAAAAGATACTTTAAAGACTTATGATCTATAAACAATTCACATCTTTCTCCCAAGAGATAGTGTCTCCACATCTTCAACACGAACACAATCGCCACCAATTCTAAATCATGGGTAGGATACCTTTTCTCATGCGGTTTCAGTTGCCGACTTGCATAAGCTACAACCCTACCTCCTTGCATTAGTACAGCACCAAGTCCGGTACTACAGGAATCCGTGTATACCATCATCTCTTCGTTCCCTTTAGGAATAACTAGCACTGATGCACACGTTATCTTTTCCTTTAGACTCTTAAATGCATAGTCGCACCTTCCTCCCAGACAAAAGCTTGATTCTTCCTGGTCAACTGAGTTAACGACATCTCTATTTTGGAGAAGTCTTGAATAAACTTACGATAATATCCAGCTAATCCCAAGAAACTTCTCACGTCCGTTGCATTGTTGGGCGTAGGCCAATCTTGTACCATAACCACCTTCGTAGGATCCACGACAATACCAGTCTCTGAAACAACATGGCCTAAGAATTCACTTCCCTCCTCCAGAAGTGACATTTAGAAAATTTTGCTTTCGATTGGTGTTTCCTCAACACCTCCATCACTGTCCTTGAATGTTTCTTGTGTTCTTCCTCTGTCCTCAAGTAAACCAAGATATCATCCACGAACACAAGAACAAACTTATTCAATTGATCTCTGAAAACTCTACTCATAAGATCCACAAAATATGTGGGTGCATTGGTCAACCCGAACGGCATGACCAACCACTCATGGAATCCAGACGACATCCAAAATGTTGTTTTAGCTATACTCTCAGCGGCTACTCGGAGCTGATGAAATCCTATCGCGAGATCCAACTGGGAAAACACTCTTGCTCCTTTTAACTGATCAAACAAATCATATATCCGCGTAAGAGGATAATTATTCTTCCAAGTCACCTTGTTCAACTCGCGGTAGTCTACACATAACAGAAGGGAACCATCTGCCTTAGTGGCAAATACAACTGGTGCTCCCCACTCTGAAACACTCCTTCGGATAAATCCCTCCTTCAAAAGATCGCTCACTTGCACCTCAAGCTCTCGCTGCTCCCTTGGCGCCATACAACGAAGAGGCATCACTATAGGTTTGGCAGCTTTCACTAAATCAATCCGAAACTCGATTTCTCGGTGTGGTGGAAGTCCGGTCACTTCCTTGAAGATGTCCGAATACTTGCCAGCAATAGGCACATCTGATAACTCATCATGTGGGATGTCGAGGGAATGTAGAAAACTAGCCATCACCTCATCACCAGGTGGGCAACCCAATACCACCCTCCACCCATCATCCACTCTAATGGTCACCGAAGGTCCCTCACAGTCTACCACCACCCCATATCTTTGGAGCCAATCGACTCCTAAAATAATGCCAAACCCAGTAAAGCCCAAAACAAAGCAATCACAAGCAAACATACATCCATGACTCGATAAGACCAAATTATGAGAAATCATGCAAAGGCTGGTCGAACCACCAATCGGGTTCGTCACAACTAAATGTCTATCAACAATCTCGAGTTCCAATTCCAACCTATCTACTAGGTCATTAGACACGAAGGAATGGGAAGCCCCGGTATCAAACATCACTCGAACAGAAACATCATAAATAGAAATCATACCTTGAATAATGATTCCTTTTCCCTTTTCCATCGCAATTGGGGCATTCGACGAAGAAGGAACAGTGTTGATAGCATATGCTTTCATGATCTACTTCTCTTTAGGAGGTTGTGGACATTCATTCTTAAAATGTCCCACTTGGCCATAGTTGAAGCACTTCTTTTCCCCAGGTTTTTCTCGACAATTGCTGGCATAGTGGCCCTTCTTTCCACAGCTAAAGCACTCAATATCTTTCTTATTCTTCTTTTTCTAACCATCCTTGGTCTGGTTCTGCTTCCTTTTAATCTGGGAATTATACTTGCCACCACCGCTTGCCTACGGCTTTGGCTTCTCTGCAGATGTAACAACAACCTTGATCTTCGATTTAGGGTAAAGGCTCTCAGATCTTAATGCTTTTCCCATAATAGATTCGAAAGTCTCATCGATATGGTTTATGAGTCTTTCTCCCAAGTACTCATCTAAGCCAGTTATCAACTTCTCGTTCTTCTTCTCGGCAATATCGATGAGAGATAATCCATATTTCGATAAGGTATCGAACTTAGCAATATATTCCGAGACTACCCTACTGAAACACCCAACCTCCATTAAGGTCACTCACAAAGGGAATGCCTTAACTTCGATGGAGGTTTATAAGTAAAAGTCACAGATAAATACAAGACATATATATAAACACATATATATAAGCAGCGGAAAACAAACGGACTTTTATTTCATAAAATATGTGTTCATACAAAACATTTCCGTAGTTATCTCATAATAACTTCCAAAACATTACATCATCATTTCTGCCTTGATTATTAAACAAAGAAGCATAAAACATAATAAAAGCTGCATAAATCCCCATAGAACGTGTCCAAAAGCCATAGCCAAGGAAAGAGAGTCCAAACCATACATCTACTATCTTGAAGCTTGCAAAGAGTCCGACTAAGCTGGGTTGTTTCCTCCCTATGGACGGGGGGGAGGGGGGGGACGGAAGAAAAGAAGAAGAAAGAAAAATAGGGTCAGACATAAAGCCTAGTAAGTCTAGTGACTCTACAGTATGAGAATAAGAAAAAGGACATGATAGGGATAAACTAGAAATAGGAAAGTATAAACTAAGATAAAGTAGTTTAAAACGAATATACTATCGCACCCCATACTAAATCTCTGCACCTACTTGCAATGTCTCAACTGGTACCCCATGATCGGGGTGAAGTGATCCCCTTTCTAAAGATCGGCTCCTACTCGCATAATCATTTGTGTCATACGACCCCTAAAGATTGTAGATACCTATGCTGGTACCACCATGGGGTGTATCAAGTCCCATGGTGACGGCCCGACACAATCCTAGAATGCATAGGGTATACTAGTGGTGCCCACAATGCCCTGTTTGTCTGCTTCGAAGTGTGTGCACGCCCGCACTCCATTAGAACCCACACTATTGCACCCACCGCCGTCGCTTTTGACCGCTTACAATCAGCACAGTAATTGTGCCCCACCCTGCCTAGTTTCAGGATACCATGATACCTAATTGGGTTACTGCTGAAATGGGTCCCCGTTACTAGGGTTTTCTAGTCAAATATGTTAAGTGGTTAAGTGTCTGTATTTACCTAACCCCACCCATCAGTTTAATTAACATGTTGAATTGGTTAAGTGTTTTAGTTAACTTAACCCTACCATCCTGACTTGTATGTCCTTAGCTTTTTAAAGCACTGACCACTCACATTAGACATGTATTGTTACGGTTACTGGATGTGCCGGTCGGTTCCGGGCAGGTTTACACTGTAACTCAGTCTAACCTCGAGTCCTTAGTGGGCTCAATGCTTAACCACCCACATTGGATAGGTATTGTTGTGATTACTAGACAGCCGGGCTGGTCCAGGCAGGTTTACATCACAACTCAATCCAACCTCGTGTTAAGCATACTCGTATTTTCTAAATTTACATATTTGTATCTATTACTTGTTATATGTAAATTTGCTAACAATTAAATGTTATGGCCCACTTCCCAAGTTTAACATTTTTGGCATAAGAATTTATACCATTCAAGTGCCACCAATTTTGGCATGTGACAAACATGCCAATTTCATATATTTTCACCAATTTATGTCAAGTTTCCTATAATTACCAATTTATCCCAACGTTACCCCGTCTAAATATTAGGCTAACAATCTTAGCCTAATTTTTCGTCTGCATGATTTTTAACATATAATATTAGGCTAAAAACTTAGCCTAATTTAGCGTACACAAAATTGGCGTAAAGAAATTCATAAACATGACATAGGTGTAAACTTGGCATTATCGACATAGTCAATATGAACATCATAGGTGTGAACTTGCAAAATAGTCAACATGAATATCATAGGTGTGAACTTGCAACGTAGACTAAATCAACATATGCGAATTTGCAATATAGACTAAATCAACTTACATACATGTGAACTTGCATTGAAATAGGGGTCTCACCAAATAGGTGTCACGTGAATTAACATATGATTTAGACAACATAAGCCTAAACATGTTTAGATCTAGGCATAACATCGAGCATCACTAGCATATGACAAGAATATAACATGTCCATAAAGTATGTATAATTTCATCGCATGTGTGAACTAGATCCAATCATGTTTACTACTATAACATGAAACTTGTATTAAAATGGATCTTGGCATGGATCCAATTATGAACTTGCAACTTTTGTATAAACATATGAGCATGTATATGAACTTAATCATTTAGGCATAGAGATTCTATTGTACAGCATATAACTTGTCATAATCACCTAACCATATAGGTGTAGATATGAACCAAATGACTTGTATGTGAATTTGAATAGATCCAACATCAACTAGATTAATCCACAAACATTCTAATGGATCCAACATCAACTCAATTATACCACAAACATCTCAATACAATTCACATCACAATCATCGCAACACAAAGATATGAATTAACATCGTCGTTATACAATAGCACAATTCCATTTCCATTTCACATCGAATCAAATATTAATTTTTATTCCCATCGAAAAATCACTATACTTACAATAAACGACGGTCTTGTTTTCTGGATTCTGAGTTCTGAATTTGCAATGCTTTCCTTTGGGTAGACAAACGTTGTTTGATTCTTGTTTTAACTTTAGTTTTGGCTCGTCTCTAAGCTTTCTCTAACTGACGGCTACTCTTAGTTTCCTCCCAACAGCATGACGACTTTAGTTCTATATTATTTGTGTGAATTTAGGTTGAGTGTTGAGTTGTATTTATAGAATTTCAGATTGATTTGAGCCGTCAGATGATCATAGAGTGAATCCAGACCATACACACCAAGAGAAGCCAATCAGACAGTGACAACTCAGCCCTAGTGACACAGCCAAGCTCAGAAACTCGACCAGAAACCGACCAGGCCAGCCAGGGCCAAACCAGGTCGACTGGGCAGATCGACCCTATGGTCGACGTGGTCACCCAGGTCGACCCTTTGGTCGACCTGGTGCCTGGGCGGGAATTTTCCGCCCAGCCCAGTTTGGGTCTGTTTTTCGAATTTCGAACAGAATTTGAACCATTTGAATTTTGAATTGAATTCTGAAACTTCCGGAGGTCATTACTCCTTCATACGGAGTCCGATTTACGTAAACGCGGATTCTATCTCAAGCAGAATTCCGAGACGAATGCAATGGCGTAACCCGTTTCCGTTAGTTCTTTCATCTAGAATTAATTAGATTTTAATTTGTTAATTTACAGTTAACAGAAAATTTCGGGGTGTTACATTCTCCCCTCCTTAAAGGATTTCGTCCCCGAAATCTTCAAGTCTGAAAGAACGTACGTCCTAACATCCAATCGTCCATCTACTCAATTAACAAACACAGGTGTCCATTGTCCTTAAAAGACTTCTAATGCTTCAGGATCATATGCATAGTGTGTGTACATGTCCTTATCTAATGCAAAATCAGGCGGTCTGTTGATTCAGTTGACCTCCTTAATGCGAATCATATAAGTGTCATGAATCCATTATGTATGAAAATTTTTCGCTACTCATAATTCTACATGAGTGCGCAACCATTCATACAAATGTGACATCCGTATGACAACATATCAAGTTTCACCAAATACAAATATGAATACATATATGCATATGCAATATGAAGTGACTGAGCCGATCTAAAACCTAGGTTGTGTGTGTATATGCATCCACGAGCAACCACTTGCAACTACTTGCAGCCATCAACCATAACATGTTTCAAATACATGTTTATATCCAAAAGGGGTTTCTACCTAAGGATAAAGGATAATATCGAGGAGATATCCCTAAAAAGATAGATTCAAGCACAACTTAAGGAAAAAGAGAGATCAAAGATGCACCCTCAAAAAGAAAAGGGTAGGCCGCGCGTATTCTGTCCTCAGTTTCCCAAGTCGCGTCTTCCTCGGCGTCGCTCCACTGAACCTTAACGAGCTTGACTTCGTGGTTGCTTAGCTTTTTCACTTCAGTTCCTATGATTCGAGTTGGAACTCTCCTCACAGTTGCTTCGCGTTCCACTTCGGCTTCTTCTAGAATGCTTGGCTCCACCACTTCCGCAGATTCATGTAGACATTTTCGGAGATGCAAAACATGAAAGACGTTTTGAATTCCAGCCAACCTTTCGGGCAGCTCTACTCTATAAGCCATCTTCCCAATATTCTCGATGATAGGGAATGGTCCTACAAATCTTGGTGCTAGCTTTCCTGCGGATCCAAAGCGAACGACGTTCCTTAAAGGGGATACCTTAAGGAAAACCCTGTCCCCAACCTCAAACTCAAGGTCGGTCCTTCTTTTGTCTGCGTAGGATTTCTGTCTATCTTGGGCGGTCTTCATTCTCCTTCGTATCAAGTCCACTTTTTCTGAAGTCTCTCTAATCATGTCTGGCCCAAGTATAAGCTTGTCAGTAGACTCCCACCAACAAGTTGGTGATCGACACGGTCTTCCATACAAAGCTTCGAAGGGTGCCATGCCGACGGTGGCTTGGTAGCTGTTTTTGTAGGCGAATTCCACTAAAGGAAGATGATCCTCCCATAGCCCTCCGAAGTCAAGAACGCACAGTCTCAGAAGATCTTCTAATACTATGTTCACCCTTTCTGTCTGACCATCAGTTTGGGGGTGATAGGCCGTGCTCAAGCATAACTGTGTGCCTATAGCTTCTTGCAGACTCTGCCAAAATTCGCTTGTAAAGATGGGATCTCTTTCACTCACTATGCTGGAGGGTATTCCATGGAGTCGAACTATTTCCTTGAGATAAAGAGAAGCTAGAGACGAGGCAGTCCTTCCACTCTTGATAGGTATAAAGTGGGCGCTTTTAGTAAGCCTGTCCACTATTACCCAAATGCTAGTATTGCCCCTTCTTGACCTAGGCAACCCGTCAATGAAGTCCATTGAAATGTTATCCCACTTCCATTGCGGGACTTCTAGAGGATGAAGCATTCCTCTAGGCTTCTTTTGTTCCGCCTTGTCCTGTTGGCATGTCATGCACTTAGAAACGAAATCTGCCACGTCCTTCTTCATGTCGTTCCAATAGAAAACTCTCTTTACGTCCTTGTACATCTTGTCCCCACCCGGGTGTATTGTCATCTTGGAATGATGTGCTTCCTCGAGAACCATCTTTACTAAATCCCTTGCTTGTGGGACGCATAGTCTTCCATCTCGCCTTAGCCAACCCTTATCATCGATGGAGTACCTATCGAGGTGACTCGAAGTTTCACCCTTAATTACTTTATCAATCACATCCACAAGCTGAGCGTCTTCACGTTGTGCGGCCCTTATTGAGTCTAAAAGAGTAGGCCGTACTTCTAGTGATGCCAATAAACCCGGTACAAAATCAGAGGAGGGCCTAAAGTCAAAACTGGCTATATACTCCAAGCTTTGCCTTTCTACAAAGAGAGGGCTTAGGGTTAGCTTCTTTCTGCTCAACGCATCTGCTACTACGTTGCCTTTGCCAGGAGTATAGGAAATCTCAAAATCATACGAGGCAAGGAACTCCGTCCACCTTTGCTGCCTCAAGTTAAGATCTTTCTGTGAGAAAAGATACTTCAACGATTTATGGTCAGTATATAATTCGAACTTCTCACCTAGGAGATAATGGCGCCAAGACTTAAGCGCAAATACGATGGCGAACAACTCAAGATCGTGGGTTGGGTAGTTCTTTTCCTGAACTTTCAATTGTCTTCCACCATAAGCTACTACCCTCCCTTCTTGCATCAGAACAACGCCTAGCCCCGTACCACAAGCATCCGTATATACTGTGAACATCTTGCTTCCATCCGGCAAAGTCAGAACTGGGGCTGTTGTGAAAGCCCATTTTAATCGTTGGAAAGCAAACTCGCAATCCAAATCCCAAGCGAATGCCAGATTCTTCTTTGTTAGCCTTATGAGTGGAGCTGAGATTTTCGCGAAATCCCTAATGAACTTTCGGTAAAAACCGGCTAGCCCAAGAAAGCTTCGGACTTCGGTCGCATTTCTTGGTGTCTTCCAATCTTGCACTGCCACCACTTTCGCGGGGTCTACAGCTAACCCCTCTTTGGACACTATATGTCCAAGAAATCTTACTTCTTCTCTCCAAAAGTGGCACTTGAAGAATTTGGCTTTTAGCTGATGAACTCGAAGAGTTTCCATGATCTCCTTCAGATGTTGAGCATGTTCTTCCTCATTCTTTGAGAAGATCAAAATTTCGTCTACGAAGACCAGCACGAACTTATTGAGGAATTCTCTGAACACCCTGCTCATTAGGTTCACGAAATAAGCGGGTGCGTTTGTCAAGCCGAAAGGCATGGCAAGCCACTCGAAGAAACCTTCTGGGGTTCTGAACGTTGTTTTATCAATACTATCTTCGGCTACCCTTAGCTGATGAAACCCAGTATCCAGATCAAGTTGGGAGAAGACCAACGCACCTACAAGCTGATCAAACAAATCGTCTATTCTGGGAAGCGGGTGTCTATTCTTTTAAGTCAGCTTGTTTAGCTCCCTATAGTCCACACAAAGACGTAGTGAACCATCTGCTTTGGTGGAGAACACCACTGGAGCACCCCATTCCGAGATACTCCTCCTTATAAACCCCTTCTTGAGAAGCTCCTTAACTTGCTTACAGAGCTCCTTTCTCTCCTTTGGAGCCATGTGTCTAACAGGCAGAGCTACGGGCTTTGCATTATCAACAAGTTATATGAGGAAGTTTATTTCCCGCTTCGTAGGTAAGCCTTTCACCTCTTCAAAGACATCCGGATATTCCCGGACCACTCTAACCGACTGCAAATTCTCAATAGAAGCGCAAGCGACTCTAGATAACTAAGCATAACAACATTCAAGGGATTACAAGAAATTTCTAGAGTGTTACCGAGCCGAGTCAAGAGCCTAACCACTCTCTTCTCACAATCAAGAATGGCACCATTACTGGATTACCAGTCCATGCCTAAGATCAATCCATATCTTGAGAAGCCCAAAATAAAGGCACTACATCTAAATTCAACACTTGGAAAAGAGATTTTCAAATCCAAGCAAACCACCGACAAATAAGCCGAGCCCCCAATTGGATTTGAAACAACCAAGGGATCTTCTACCATACTAGTGACTAGGTGCACAGATTCTACTAAAGCAGATGAAATAAAGGAGTGTGATGCACCCGAATCAAAGAGAGTGTGAACTGGATGATCATAGAGATAAACTAAGCTTTCTACAGAAATATTTCTACCTCGTTCCTGTGGAGGTGCCACCAGCGCGTAAACCTGTCCCCCTGAGGTGGATCCAGTTCTCTGTCCCTGCCCTTGCTTCTTTGGGCAGTCCTTAGCCAAGTGTCTAGTCTCTCCACAGTGGAAACAACCACCATTCATCTTTGCCTTCTTCTTCCTGCAGTCTTTCGCTATATGTCCAACAATGCCACAGAAATTACACCTTCTCTTTTCACGGGATTTGTTGTTCTTCCTGCCTTTCTTGAAGTCTGTCTTCTTAGCCTGTAAACCCTCTTTCTTTTCTTGAGGCACTTCCACCTTTGCCTCTTTCTTGCCTTTATCTTCCTCGTGTAGCAGCGCCATGTCTACCAAGCTTTCATAGGTCGCTCCCATGGGTATATGGGTCATATCAAGGCTGTGTAGAGGCTCATTCAGACCTTTGATGAAGCGAAGGGCCTTCTTGTGTTGGGTGTTTACTAAATCCAGCCCAAATCTGGCCAGCTGATTAAATTGATTGACGTACTCCTTGATTGTCATATTTACTTGTTTAAGAGTTAGGAACTTCTCCATCTGCAGGCTTCTTTCATCTTGGGAGAGGAACTTCATCTCAAATCTCATCCTGAAATCTTCCCAAGTTTCCACTGGCCTCTCAGCATGGGTAACTTCCCGCCAATAAGAAGCTTCATCTGTGAGCAACCACACTGCTAGCTGTATCTTTTTCCTATCTTCAAATTCGAAGATAACGAACAAATCTTCAGTCTCCTTCAGCCAATTCCTTGCTACCACAAATGATTCAGTTCCATAAAAGTCCTTTCCTCCCATAGACTTGAAGTCTCTATACGTCTTAGCGAAAGTATTTACACGAGGAGGAGGAGGAGGAACCGCAGCCACTGTGGGAGAAGGAATGTCTTCTGGGCCCGCACCATTGGCCCTAGCCTCTAGGTTCCTTCGGAACCAGCCGGGTATCGATACTCCTTCCGGAAGGTTAAGATCTCCAGGCATGCTGGAATAAAAAGGAAAGTATTGAAGATAAAGGATAGAGAGATAGTGCATATGGCTTTTGGGGAATTATGCCTTTTAAAAACAACACTTTTTCTTGAAAACAATGCTTCTTTGCACTACTTTTTGAAAATAGTTTCAAAAACTTTTATCTAGTCTGGTAAATCTGTGCTATGATACCAAGTGAAACAAAAGGTCACTCACAAAGGGAATGCCTTAACTTCGGCGGAGGTTTATAAGTAAAAGTCACAGATAAACACAAGACAGATATATAAACACACACACACACATATATATATATATATTATGTTTTATTCCATAAAATATGTGTTCATACAAAACATTTCCATAGTTGTCTCATAATAACTTCCAAAACATTACATCATCATTTCTTTATTGATTATTAAACAAAGAAGCATAAAACATAATAAAAGCTGCATAAATCCCCATAGAATGTGTCCAAAAGCCATATCAAAGGAAAGAGAGTCCAAACCATACATCTACTATCTTGTAGCTTGCAAAGAGTCTGACTAAGCTGGGTTGTTTCCTCCCTATGGACCGGGGCGGAATGGAAGAAAAGAAGACGAATGGAAAATAGGGTCAGACATAAAGCCTGGTAAGTCTAGTGACTCTTCAGTATGAGAATAAGAAAAAGGACATGATAGGTATAAACTGGAATTAGGAAAGTATAAAATAAGATAAAGTAGTTTAAAAAGAATATACTATCGCACCCCACACTAAATCTCTGCACCTACTTGCATTGTCTCAACTGGCACCCCATGATCGGGGTGAAGTGATCCCCTTTCTAAAGATCGACTCCTACTCGCATAATCATCAGTGTCATACGGCCCACAAAGATTGTAAATACCTATGCTGGTCCGACCATGGGGTGTATCAAGTCCCATGGTGGCGGCTCGACACAATCCTAGAATGCATAGGGTATACTACTGGTGCCCCCAGTGCCCTATTTGTCTGCTCCGAAGTGTGTGCATGCCCGTACTCCGTTAGAACCCACACTATTGCACCCACCGCCGTCGCTTTTGACCGCTTACAATCAACCCAGTAATTGTGCCCCACCCTGCCTAGTTTCAGGGTACCATGATACCTAATTGGGTTACTGCTGAAATGGGTCCTCGTTACTAGGGTTTTCTAGTCAAACATGTTAAGTGGTAAAGTGTCTGTATTTACCTAACCCTACCCATCAGTTTAATTAACATGTTGAATTGGTTAAGTGTTTTAGTTAACTTAACCCTACCATCCTGACTTGTCTGTCCTTAGCTTTTTAAAGCACTGACCACTCACATTAGACAGGTATTGTTACGGTTACTAGATGTGTCGGTCGGTTCCGGGCAGGTTTACACGTAACTCAGTCTAACCTCGGGTCCTTATTGGGCTCAATGCTTAACCACCCACATTGGATAGGTATTGTTGTGACTACTGGACAGCCGGGCGGGTCCGGGCAGGTTTACATCACAACTCAATCCAACCTCGTGTTAAGCATACTCGTATTTTCTAAATTTACATACTTGTCTCTATTACTTGTTATATGTAAATTTGCTAACAATTAAATGTTATGGCCCACTTTCCAAGTTTAACATTTTTGGCATAAGAATTTATACCATTTAAGTGCCACCAATTTTGGCATGTGACAAACATGCCGATTTCATATATTTTCACCAATTTATGTCAAGTTTCCTATAATTACCAATTTATCCCAACGTTACCCCGTCTAAATATTATGCTAACAATCTTAGCCTAATTTTTCGTCTGCATGATTTTTAACATATAATATTAGGCTAAAAACAGCCTAATTTAGCATACACAAAATTGGCATAAAGAAATTCATAAACATAACATAGGTGTAAACTTGGCACTATCGACATAGTCAATATGAACATCATAGGTGTGAACTTACAAAATAGTCAACATGAATATCATAGGTGTGAACTTGCAACGTAGACTAAATCAACATATGTGAATTTGCAATATAGGCTAAATAAACTTACATACATGTGAACTTGCATTGAAATAGGGGTCTAACCAAATAGGTGTCACATGAATTAACATATGATTTAGACAACATAAGCCTAAACATGTTTAGATCTAGGCATAACATCGAGCATTACTAGCATATGACAAGAATATAACATGTCCATAAAGTATGTATAATTTCATCACAAGTGTGAACTAGATCCAATCATGTTTACTACTATAACACGAAACTTGTATTAAAATGGATCTTGGCATGGATCCAATTATGAACTTGCAACTTTTGTATAAACATATGAGCATGTATATTAACTTAATCATTTAGGCATAGAGATTCTATTGTACAGCATATAACTTGTCATAATCACCTAAACATATAGGTGTAGATATGAACCAAATGACTTGTATGTGAATTTGAATTGATCCAACATCAACTAGATTAATCCACAAACATTCTAATGGATCCAACATCAACTCAATTATACCACAAACATCTTAATACTATTCACATCACAATCATCGCAACACATAGATATGAATTAACATCGTCGTTATACAATAGCACAATTCCATTTCCATTTTACATCAAATCAAATCTTAATTTTTATTCCCATCGGAAAAATAACTATACTTACAACAAACGACGGTCTTGTTTTCTGGATTCTGAGTTCTGAATTTGCAATGCTCTCCTTTGGGTAGACAAACGTTGGTTGATTCTTGTTTTAACTTTAGTTTTGGCTCTTCTTTAAGCTTTCTCTAATTGACGGCTACTCTTAGTTTCCTCCCAGCAGCATGACGACTCTAGTTCTATATTATTTGTGTGAATTTAGGTTGAGTGTTGAGTTGTATTTATAGAATTTCAGATTGATTTGAGTCGTCGGATGATCATAGAGTGAATCCAGACCATACACACCAAGAGAAGCCAATCAGACAGTGACAATTCAGCCCTGGTGACACAACCAAGATCAGAAATTCGACCAGAAACCGACTAGGCCAGCCAGGGCCAAACCAGGTCGACTGGGCAGGTCGACCTCCAGGTCGACCCCCAGGTCGACCCTATGGTCGACTTGGTCACCCAGGTCGACCCCTTGGTCGACCTGGTGCCTGGGCGGGAATTTTCCGCCTAGCCCAGTTTGGGTCTGTTTTTCGAATTTTGAACAAAATTTGAACCATTTGAATTTTGAATTGAATTCTTAAACTTCCGGAGGTCATAACTCCTTCATACGGAGTCCGATTTATGCAATATCTCAAGCAGAATTCCGAGACGGATGCAATGGCATAATCCGTTTCCCTTAATTCTTTCATCTAGAATTAATTATACTTTAATTTGTTAATTTACAGTTAACAGAAAATTTCGAGGTGTTACATTCTCCCCTCCTTAAAGGATTTCGTCCCCGAAATCTTCAAGTCTGAAAGAACGTAAGTCCTAACATCCAATCGTCCATCTACTCAATTAACAAAACAGGTATCCATTGTCCTTAAGAGACTTCGAATGCTTCATGATCATATGCATAGTGTGTGTACATGTCCTTATCTAATGCAAATAAAATACCAAATATGAAATGATTTTCTGTTTGGCGCTATTCCCAAGGCTATACAGCCTTTCTACCTCGATTCTTGTGCTAATCCTCTTTGATTTGATGTATATTTGGCTTAATTAGTGATTAGGAGGTGATTTGGGTGTTCTAGCAAGCGGAGGCCATTTCTAGGTTGAGAGGAATGTCTTAGGCGACTGGAAAATGAAGTAAAATTTGTTTTCTAAACCCTAGCAGCCCTCTTATACTCTTAATCCCGAAATTCCCCTTTGGGCCTAGCTGTTAATCACCCGGTTAAGCCCAATTAAGCTGTTTTTCACCACCTGAAACTTGTTTCAGCCATATTTCCCAAAAGGTGAGTCCGTTTGGCTAATGTGACCACTCTATGGAAAGGTAAATCATCATCCGGATCTAATGGAAGTGGTTTCAGGTCAAAAGTCCTTTCCAATCAAAAGTTATGACCGAAACAAGATCAGCTAGGGGCAAAACGATCATTTAAAAATCGGCAAAAATCATGAATATGGGAAATGACCCCAATAGTCATCTCCCAAAGTTACATGACCATATGACTTCGTATGTGAAAGAAATAAATATTCTACGATCCTCCGATGCGTAGAATGCGGGTCGTTATGTGACGACCCGCCCCGCACCAACCGACATTTACTCCAAAAGTGCGCTGTACACATGTCCAGTTAGCACGGAACGGGTCGTCAGAAGGAAAAAGGAAGAAGGAAATGAACATACAAAGAACCTGTAGAATGTCTCACAGCGCATAGAATAAAATATAATAATGACATACTTGACATAAAACATGAGAGACAGTGCATAAGCTGAAAATCAGAACTAAACATCATAGCAGCGGAAATCCAAAATACATCTTATTACAACTTTCAAACTGTCTCAAAGCAAAAGTAAGATAAAGGAGGTACACTACTAATGCCCAAGTAACGACCACCAACGACACAGGGAGAATGTGTATATATATATATATATCATACGTGGAAGCCTCCTGCCCGCCTCCGAATCAGCTACTCGCGCATCACCAGCTAACCTGTCTCTAGTCTGCTCGTGTGAGCACCCAGAGTAATAAGAGGAGACATAAAACTCTGGGTCAGACATAAAGCCTGGTATGAGCGATAAGCATCTAAAGTGAACAATAACAGGTAGACTAAAACATACCTGAACCTGCAACCAAAGAGTTAGCACTACATACTGTACAACACTCTAAGGTACCATATCAAACAGTGTAAAGATACGGAGGTGGGGGAGGTGTGCATGTCATAATGATGGCAAACAATCAAACATAGCATCCATCCTCACATCTCTCACTCAGTGCATAAAGCATACGATATTCACCACTTCGATCACCCAACATACTTGCTACGATCACTCTGCCCCATGAAGTCATAAATGGCTTCACTGCACTGATAACGTAGCCACTAATTCTTTGCTATGTCCACTTTGCCCCATGGAGTTACAAGAACCCCACTGCACTGGCTCATAGCCTTACTAATCCTTACTATGTCCACTCTGCCCCATGGAGTCACAAGAACCCCACTGCACTGGCTCATAGTCTTACTACGCATCACCTTGCCCCTCAGGTCATAATGACCCTACTGCACTGATAACGTAGTCTTGCTACCATCACCTTGCCCCTCAGGTCATGATGACCCTACTGCACCGATAAGTAGCCCATCAACCATTTTCAGTGGTGAATCGAAGTTATGAACGTCGACAACTCCTTAGCACACGTCCCGCAGCAAAGTCCAACTCACGAAGTCCACTCATTGGTTCCTATCTGGATCCTGAGTCAATACCCTTCAATTGGACTACCTTTGCATCTCGGGTTATCAGTCATCATCGTCGAATCGGATTGGGTCGTAACCTTCAGATCGGATCGGTTCGGAGTCCTGTTTCCTCGTCACCACAGTTCGTATCGAGTTCCTTCATTCGGATCGGGTCGCGCCATCAACTCATGGTCCTCCAGCTCCATCGGATCGGTTCAAGTACCCCTCAGCGGATCGGATCGGGGTCTCCAAGTCCATCGTCACGGATCGGTTCGTGACAGGCTCCTTCGGATCGGGTCTTGGTCCTTCAAGCGGTTCGGGTCGGAAAGCACTTCTCCAGGTCGACGGATCGTGCTCACCCTTCATGGACGGATCGGGCTGGGGCTGCTGGCGCGGTTCGGGCTCATGCTCTTCTTCCCATCGGATCGTGTCCTCGATTCGGATCGTGGCATGTGCCCACGATCGGTTTGGGTCGGGTAAAGGGGGTCTGATCCGATCCTGCCTGCAATTTCCTGCAGTTCTTCCAGCGAGCAGTTTACGCCATTCGACGGCGTTTTCGACCATTCTAACTATTCTAATCAATCACAAAGCATACCATACAGTCATAGCAACATACATAATCAACCACAACCATCAAAACATCAATATGATAGGTAGAAATGGATCAAACATACCCAAAATCCCATATTTCCCCTTAAGCATATTTAGGTGAAACTAATGATAGGATTAGCAAAACTTAACCAAATTAACCCAAATTCATATCAGAGGTCTAAAACATCATTCCGGATTTTATAAACATTTTTCCAGAATTTTATCATGTTTAAATTCGCTAATTAACATTAATCATCCCTAATTAGCTATAATTAGTGCAAAACTATGCAAATCACTCACCTTAGCCACAAATAAACTAAGATCTGAAATAATTCTCTGATTTGATGTGAATCTTAATGCCAAACAGCAGCTCCTATGTTGCTTTGGTGAAGATCTTCCTTGATTAGGGGTTGCTAAGCTTAATCCTTGACCAAAAGATGATTTGGAGGTGATTTAGAGGTTAGAGGCCATTTTTAGGGTTCCTTGGTGATAAGTGGAGGCTAGAAAACTGAAATGGAATGATCCTCTATCTCATTTCAGCCTCCCCATAACCCTAATCCCGAAATGGGTAATGGGCCTACTCACTAATCACCCGATTTGGCCCGGTTAAGCAGTTTTTCACCCTCCAAACCTTATTTCAGCCATATCTCCCAAACGGTAAGTCCGTTTGGCTCTTATGACCACTCTACGGAAAGGTAAACCATCAAACGAATCTAATGGAAGTGGTTTCAGGTCGAAATTCCTTTTCAATCAAAAGTTATGGCCAAAACAGTACCAACTAGGGGCAAAATGGTCATTTAAAAATCGACAAAAATCATGAACATGGGAAATGACTCTAATGGATGTTTCCCAAAGTTACATGACCATACGACTTCACATGAGAAAGAAATAAATATTCTACGATCCTATGATGTGTAGAATACGGGTCGTTACACTCTCCCCCCCTTAAGAAATTTCGCCCCCGAAATTCCCTAATCAGAACACATACTAAGGTCCCGCATGCCTATCAACCATAAAACAACCATCAAACATGCAAAACAAGTGAAATAAGTCTATCCTAGCATGCGGAATAACTAAATCGCAAAGTAAATCTTACCAGGCAAAGAGTTCTAGATATGCCTTCCTAATGCTCTCCTCTGTCTCCCAAGTACAATCATTCTCGTCCTCGCCCCACTGAACCTTGACTAGCTTCACCGCCTTCCTCCGAAGTTGCTTCGTATCGTGCCCCACAATACGAATCGGCTTGCGGTTCCCAACCGCCTCGGGTTCTACTTCGAAGTCCTCTAACTGATCAGGTGAAATAGTCATATCTGAGTCGTGAACGAACTTCCTTAGTTGGGAAACATGAAACACATTGTGAACTCCCGCCATTTTCTCTGGTAAGTCAACTCTATACGCCAAATTCCCGACTAGTTCAAGAACAGGGAATGGGCCAACAAATCTTGGTGCCAACTTGCCTCTCCTGCCAAATCGAATCACGCTCTTCAACGGAGAGATCTTGACAAACACCAAGTCACCAACAGAGAATTTCAAGTCTCTTCTCCTCTTATCAGCATAACTCTTCTGCCTATCTTGGGCAGCTTTCATTCGTTGCTGAATGATCTTGATCTTATCTGAAGTTTCTCTCACCACATCTGGTCCAAGCACAAACTTCTCGCCAGTCTCTATCCAACATGATGGTGAGTTACACGGTCTTCCGTACAAAGCTTCATATGGAGCCATACCGATACTGGATTGGTAGCTATTATTATATGCAAACTCTACTAGATGCAAATGGTCATCCCATGATCCACCAAAATCCAATATACACGCTCTCAAGAGATCTTCCAATATACGATTCACCCTCTCCGTCTACCCGTCGGTCTGAGGATGATATGCGGTACTGAGATGTAATCCTGACCCTAGAGCCTCTTGTAAGCTCTTCCAAAACCCACTAGTGAACAATGGGTCTCGGTCACTCACAATGCTTTTGGGTACTCCATGAAATCTCACTATCCACTTCATATACAATTCTGCCAACTTGACTGCCGTTCTGGTCGATTTGACTGGTATAAATCTTGCACTTTTAGTCAATCGATCCACAATTACCCAAATGCTATCACATCCCGATCTAGTCCTTGGTAAACCATCGATGAAATCCATCGAGACTTGCTCCTATTTCCATTCGGGAATTTATAATGGTTGCAACAAACCACTAGGCTTCTTTTGCTCGGCTTTAACTAGCTGGCAATTCATGCATTTGGATATAAACTTCCCAACGTCTCTTTTCATCCCTTCCCAGTAGTAAGTCTGTCTCATGTCTCGATACATCTTATTACCACCGGGATGTATAGTCAGTTTTGAGTGATGACATTCTCTAAGCACTTCATCTCTCAAACCATTCACGTTGGGCACAACTAGTCTTCCATTCTTCCGAAGCCATCCATCTCGATCAAGCCCATACACATTCATCTCCTCATCGATACCCATCTCTAACTTGGAGATGATTTCTAGTAGATTAGGATCGTCCCTCTGGCTGGAACCAATCCGCTCTATCAAAGTGGGTCTGATCGCCAAACTAGCTAGCATGACTGGATCCAATTCGCACTTTGGTCTGAAATCAAACCCCGCAATATACTCCAGTTGCTTCCACTCAAGAAACATTTCCCCTAAGCTGGCATGTCTCCTACTCAAGGCATCGGCTACCGCATTACCCTTCCCAGGTGTGTATGCGATATTAAAATCATACGAAGCCAAGAACTCTAACCATCTCTGCTGACGGAGATTCAGATCTTTCTGAGAGAAGAGATACTTTAACGATTTATGATCGGTAAACAACTCAAATCTTTCTCCCAAGAGATAGTGTCTCCACATCTTCAGCGCAAATACAATCGCTGCTAATTCCAAATCATGGGTAGGATACTTCTTCTCATGTGGCTTTAGCTGTCGACTAGCATAAGCTACAACCCTACCTCCTTGCATCAATACTGCACCCAGTCCGGTACCACAAGCATCCGTGTATACCGTCATCTCTTCATTCCCTTTAGGAATGACTAACACTGGCGCACGCGTCAACTTCTCCTTTAGGCTCTTGAAGGCGTCCTCACACACTCCGTCCCAGACGAAGGACTGATTCTTCTTAGTCAACTGAGTCAACGGTCCTGCTATCTTGGAGAAGTCCTGGATAGACTTACGATAATATCCAGCTAATCCCAAGAAACTTCTCACATCTATTACATTCTTGGGTGTAGGCCAATCCTGTACCGTAGCCACCTTCGCAGGGTCCACGACAATACCACTCTCTGAAACAACATGACCCAAGAATCTCACTTCCCTTCTCCAAAAATGACACTTAGAGAATTTCGCTTTCAATTGGTGTTTCCTAAACACCTCCATCACTATCCTCAAGTTCCCCTTGTGTTACTCTTCTGTCCTTGAGTAAACAAGGATATCATCCACGAACACAAGAACAAACTTATTCAACTGATCTCTGAATACTCGATTCATAAGATCCACAAAGTAGGCTGGTGCATTGGTCAACCCAAACGGCATGACCAACCACTCATAAAATCCAGACGGCGTCCTAAATGCCGTTTTCGGAACACTCTCATCTGCTACTCGAAGCTGATGAAATCCTGTCGCGCGGTCCAACTGGGAGAACACTCTTGCTCCTTCCAGCTGATCAAACAAATCATCTATCCGCGGTAGAGGATACTTATTCTTCCTCGTCACCTTATTCAACTCGCGATAGTCCACACACAAACGAAGGGAACCATCTGCTTTAGTGGCAAACACAACTGGTGCTCCCCACTCGGAGACACTCCTTCTAATAAATCCCTTCTTCAAAAGATTGCTGACTTGCACCCTGAGCTCTCGCTGCTCCCTTGGTGCCATACGACGAAGTGGCATCACTATGGGTCTGGCATCTTTCACTAAATCAATACGGAACTCAATCTCTCGGTGTGGTGGAAGCCCGGTCACCTCCTCGAAGACGTCCGGATACTGGCCAACCACGGGCACATCTGACAACTCATCCTGCGGGATGTCGAGGGAATTTACAAAACTAGCCATAACCCCATCACTAGGTAGACTACCAAACACTACCCTCCGCCCATCATCCGCCCTCACTGTCACCAAAAAGCCCTCATAGTCTACCACCACCCCGTATCTTTGGAGCCAATCGACTCCCAATATAATGCCATACCCAGTAAAGCCCAAACCAAAGCAATCACAAACAAACATACATCCATGACTCGATAAGACCAAATTCCTGCAAATCATACTAAGGCTAGTCGAACCACCAATCGGGTTCGTCACAACCAATGGTCTATCGACTATCCCGGGTTCCAGTCCCAACCTATCTACCAGGTCACTAGATATGAAGGAACGGGAAGCCCCAGTATCAAAAAAACTCGAACTGGTACATCATAAATAGAAAGCATACCTTGAATAACAACATTCTTTCCTTTCTCCGCCGCAGTTGGGGCATTTGACGAAGAAGGAACAGCATCAATAGCATATGCTTTCACAATCTGCTTCTCCTTAAGAGGTTGCGGACACTTATCCTTCTGATGTCCCACTTGACCGCAGTTGTAGCACTTCCTTTCCGCTGGCTTGGCCTGACATTCTTTAGCATAATGGCCCTTCTTTCCACAGCTGAAGCACTCAACATCCTTCTTGATCTTTTTCTGACCACCTTTAGATTGGTCCTGCTTCCTCTTATTCTGAGAATTATTCTTGCCTCCACCGCCTTCTTGCGGCTTTGGCCCTTCTGCAGATGCAGCCTCAGTCTTTGACTTAGGGTAAAGACTCTCTGATCTCAAAGCTTTCCCCAAAATCGATTCAAAAGTCTCATCGATGTGGTTGATAAGCCTTTCCCCCAAGTATCCATCCAAACCAGTAATGAACTTCTCATTCTTCTTTTCAGGAGTATCAATGAGAGACAGTCCATACTTCGACAAAGTGTCGAACTCAGCAATATAATCAGAAACTGCCCTTCCGTTCTGCTTGAGTTCCAAGAACCTCTTAAACAACACTGACTTCTGGGCAACTGGGATAAACTTCTTGCTAAAGCGAGCCTTGAACTGATCCCAAGTAACCTGGTCCTCTGGAGTAGCTGTTCTAATGGCATTCCACCAATTCATCGCTCGCCCTTGCAGTTGACGAGACGCTAGCCTTCTCTTCATCGCATCCTCAAGACCCAAGTCATCGAAGATACGGTCACAGCTATCCATCCAATCTTGAACATCTGTGGCCGACTCCGTTCCGTGGAACGGCTTTCCACCAAGATTAGTGTAATCCTTGCACAACTTGGCGAAATCGACCCTAGGCGCCTGCACTACTGGGCCAACACCAACTCCGGGATTGGGAACTGCCCCTTGCACTTCTCTAAGCATGTATCTCATGAGGTTAGTAAACATTGCCCTCATGTCAGCGGCATTCCCTTGGTTGGTCCCTCTACCAGCACCCCTCGTGTCTTGGCTCATCGTCAATCTGAAAAAGAGAAACGATTAACGACCCCATAGTGGTGCTAGTGCAGTGCGACTTCATTCTTATACTACTAATAGTATATATATACACATAGCTTTTGAAAACCAAAGTAATCACAAATACGCGCTCTCTTATACGTACTAACTCTCCCTAGTGTCTTTCCCTAGGTTAACTACGCAACCTAGAGCTCTGATACCAAGTGTGACGGCCCGCCCCGCACCAACCGACATTTACTCCAAAAGTGCGCTGTACACATGTCCAGTTAGCACGGAACGGGTCGTCAGAAGGAAAAAGGAAGAAGGAAATGAACATACAAAGAACCTGTAGAATGTCTCACAGCGCATAGAATAAAATATAATAATAACATACTTGACATAAAACATGAGAGATAGTGCATAAGCTGAAAATCAGAACTAAACATCATAGCAGCGGAAATCCAAAATACAGCTTATTACAACTTTCAAACTGTCTCAAAGCAAAAGTAAGATAAAGGAGGTACACTACTAATGCCCAAGTAGCGACCACCAACGACACAGGGAGAATGTGTGTATATATATATCATACGTGGAAGCCTCCTGCCCGCCTCCGAATCAGCTACTCGCGCATCACCAGCTAACCTGTCTCTAGTCTGCTCGTGTGAGCACCAGAGTAATAAGAGGAGACATAAAACTCTGGGTCAGACATAAAGCCTGGTATGAGCGATAAGCATCTAAAGTGAACAATAATAGGTAGACTAAAACATACATGAACCTGGACCTGCAACCAAAGAGTTAGCACTACATACTGTACAACACTCTTAGGTACCATATCAAACAGTGTAAAGATACGAAGGTGGGGGAGGTGTGCATGTCATAATGATGGCAAACAATCAAACATAGCATCCATCCTCACATCTCTCACTCAGTGCATAAAGCATACGATATTCACCACTTCGATCACCCAACATACCTTGCTACGATCACTCTGTCCCATGAAGTCATAAATGGCTTCACTGCACTGATAACGTAGCCACTAATCCTTTGCTATGTCCACTTTGCCCCATGGAGTTACAAGAACCCCACTGCACTGGCTCATAGCCTTACTAATCCTTACTATGTCCACTCTGCCCCCATGGAGTCACAAGAACCCCACTGCACTGGCTCTTAGTCTTACTACGCATCACCTTGCCCCTCAGGTCATAATGACCCTACTGCACTGATAACGTAGTCTTGCTACCATCACCTTGCCCCTCAGGTCATGATGACCCTACTGCACTGATAAGTAGCCCATCATCCATTTTCAGTGGTGAATCGAAGTTATGAACGTCGACAACTCCTTAGCACACGTCCCGCAGCAAAGTCCAACTCACGAAGTCCACTCATTGGTTCCTGTCTGGATCCTGAGTCAATACCCTTCAATTGGACTACCTTTGCATCTCGGGTTATCAGTCTTCATCGTCGAATCGGATCGGGTCGTAGCCTTCAGATCGGATCGGTTCGGAGTCCTGTTTCCTCGTCACCACGGTTCGGATCGAGTTCCTTCATTCGGATCGGGTCGCGCCATCAACTCATGGTCCTCCAGCTCCACGGATCGGTTCAAGTACCCCTCAGCGGATCGGATCGGGGTCTCCAAGTCCATCGCCACGGATCGGGTCGTGGTCCATCAAGCGGTTCGGGTCGGAAAGCACTTCTCCAGGTCGACGGATCGTGCTCACCCTTCATGGACGGATCGGGCTGGGGCTGCTGGCGCGGTTCGGACTCGTGCTCTTCTTCCCATCGGATCGTGTCCTCGATTCGGATCGTGGCATGTGCCCACGATCGGTTCGGGTTGGGTAAAGGGGTCCGATCTGATCCTTCCTGCAGTTCTTCCAGCGAGCAGTTTACGCCATTCGACGGCGTTTTCAACCATTCTAACTATTCTAATCAATCACAAAGCATACCATATAGTCATAGCAACATACATAATCAACCACAACCATCAAAACATCAATATGATAGGTAGAAATGGATCAAACATACCCAAAATCCCATATTTCCCCTTAAGCATATTTAGGTGAAACTAATGATAGGATTAGCAAAACTTAACCAAATTAACCGAAATTCATATCAGAGGTCTAAAACATCATTCCGGATTTTATAAACATTTTTCCAGAATTTTATCATGTTTAAATTCGCTAATTAACACTAATCATCCCTAATTAGCCATAATTAGTGCAAAACTATGCAAATCACTCACCTTAGCCACAAATAAACTAAGATCTGAAATAATTCTCTGATTTGATGTGAATCTCAATGCCAAACAGCAGCTCCTATGTTGCTTTGGTGAAGATCTTCATTGATTAGGGGTTGCTAAGCTTAATCCTTGACCAAAAGATGATTTGGAGGTGATTTAGAGGTTAGAGGCCATTTTTAGGGTTCCTTGGTGATAAGTGGAGGCTAGAAAACTGAAATGGAATGATCCTCTATCTCATTTCAGCCTCCCCATAACCCTAATCCCGAAATGGGTTATGGGCCTACTCACTAATCACTCGATTTGGCCCGGTTAAGCAGTTTTTCACCCTCCAAACCTTATTTCATCCATATCTCCCAAACGGTAAGTCCGTTTGGCTATTATGACCACTCAACGGAAAGGTAAACCATCAAACGAATCTAATGGAAGTGGTTTCAGGTCAAAATTCCTTTCCAATCAAAAGTTATGGCCAAAACAGTACCAACTAGGGGCAAAATGGTCATTTAAAAATCGACAAAAATCATGAACATGGGAAATGACTCTAATGGATGTTTCCCAAAGTTACATGACCATACGACTTCACATGGGAAAGAAATAAATATTCTACAATCCTAAGATGTGTAGAATACGGGTCGTTACACGTTACATTCCCCTCCCCCCTCCCCTTAAGAAATTTCGTCCCTGAAGTTCCTTAACCCAAAACATACAAAGGATCCCGCATGCCTACCAGCCACATACAACAATCAAACATGCAAAACAAACAAAACAAGCCTATCCTAGCTTGCGGAAAGACTAAATCGAAACTGAAATCTTACCAGGCGAAGAGTTCTGTATACGTCTTCCTAATGCTCTCCTCTGTCTCCCAAGTACAGTCATTCTCATTCTCGCCCCACTGAACTTTGACTAGATTCACCGCTTTCCTTCGAAGTTGCTTCGTATCGTTCCCAACAAAACGCATAGGTCTGTAGTTCCCAACCGCCTCGGGTTCAACCTCGATATCATCCAACTGATCAGGTGAAATAGTCGCATCGGGGTCGTGCACGAATTTCCTTAATTGGGAAACATGAAATACGTTATGAACTCCTGCCATCTTCTCTGGTAATTCAACTTTATATGCTAAATTCCCAATTTGCTCAAGAACAAGGAATGGACCAACAAATCTTGGTGTCAACTTGCCTCTCCTGCCAAATCGTATTACGCTCTTCAACGGGGAAATCTTGACATACACCAAATCGCCAATGGAGAACTTTAATTCTCTTCTCCTCTTATCGGCATAACTCTTCTGCCTATCTTGGGCAGCCTTCATTTGATGTTGGATAACCTTAATCTTAGCTGAAGTTTCTCTTATCACATCTGGTCCAAGCACAAACTTCTCACCAGTTTCTAACCAACATGACGGTGAGTTGCACGGTCTTACGTACAAAGCTTCAAATGGAGCCATACCAATACTGGATTGATAACTATTATTATATACAAACTCTACTAGATGCAAATGGTCATCCCGTGATCCACCAAAGTCTAATATGCAAGCTCTCAAGAGATCTTCTAACACTCGATTCACCCTCTCTGTCTGTCCATCGGTTTGAGGATGATACGCGATACTGAGATGTAATTCTAATCCTAACGCCTCATGTAAGCTCTTCCAAAATACACTAGTGAACAACGGATCTCGGTCTCTCACAATGCCTTTGGGTATTCCATGAAATCTCACTACCCACTTTACATATAGTTCAGCTAACTTAGCTGCCGTTCTATTCGACTTGACGGGTATAAATCTTGCACTCTTGGTCAGTCAGTCCACAATCACCCAAATGCTATCATGGCCCGACCTAGTCCTTGGTAACCCATCAATGAAATCCATTGAGATTTGTTCCCATTTCCATTTTGGAACTTCTAATGGTTGCAATAAACCACTAGGCTTCTTTTGCTCAGCTTTAACTAGCTGGCAATTCATGCATTTGGATATAAACTTCCCAATGTCTCTTTTCATCCCTTCCCAGTAGTAGGTCTGCTTCATGTCTGGATACATCTTGTTACCACCGGGGTGTATAGTCAGTTTTGAGTGATGACATTCTCTAAGCACTTCATCTCTCAATCCATTGACATTGGGTACAACTAGTCTTCCATTCTTTCTAAGCCATTCATTTCGATTAAGCCCATACTTGCTCATCTCTTCGTCGATTCCCATCTCTAACTTTGAGATGATTTCCAATAGGTTAGGATCGTCCCTCTGACTCGAACCAATCCGCTCAATCAAAGTGGGTCTGATTGTCAAACTTCTTAACATTTCTGGATCTAATTCGCACTTTGGTCTGAAATCATACCCTGCGATGTACTCCAGTTGCTTTCATTCAAGAAAAATAGCCCCTAAACTGGCATGTCTTCTACTCAATGCATCAGCTACCGCATTTCCCTTTCCTAGCGTATATGCGATATCGAAATCATTGGAAGCCAAGAATTCTAACCATCTTTGTTGTCGGAGATTTTGATCCTTCTGAGAGAAGAGATACTTTAATGATTTATGATCAGTAAACAACTCGAATCTTAACCAAATTTTCCCTTAAGCATGTTTAAACAAAACTAATGATAGGATTAGTAAAACTTAACCAAATTAACCCAAGTTTCTAACATAGGTCTAAAACATCATTTTGAATTTTATGAATACTTTTCCAGAATTTAATCATGTTTAAATTCGCTAATTAACACTAGTTACCCTTAATTAACCATAATTAGCGAGAAACTATGCAAATCACTCACCTTTGCCACAAATAAAATATCAAATATGAAATGATTTTCTGTTTGGCGCTGTTCCCAAGGCTATACAGCAGTTCTACCTCGATTCTTGTGCTAATCCTCTTTGATTTGATGTAGATTTGGCTTAATTAGCGATTAGGAGGTGATTTGGGGTGTTTTAGCAAGTGGAGGCCATTGCTAGGTTGAGAGGAATGTCTTAGGCGGCTGGAAAATGAAGTAAAATTCGTTTTCTAAACCCCAGCAGCCCTCTTATACTCTTAATCCCGAAATTCCCCTTTGGGCCTAGCTGTTAATCACCCGGTTAAGCCCAATTAAGCTGTTTTTCACCACCTGAAACTTGTTTCAGCCATATCTCCCAAACGGTGAGTCCATTTGGCTAATGTGACCACTCTATGGAAAGGTAAACCATCATCCGGATCTAATGGAAGTGATTTCAGGTCAAAACTCCTTTCCAATCCAGAGTTATAGCCAAAACAAGATCAGCTAGGGGCAAAACGGTCATTTAAAAATCGGCAAAAATCATGAATATGGGAAATGACCCCAATAGTCGTCTCCCAAAGTTACATGACCATATGACCTCGTATGTGAAATAAATAAATATTCTACGATCCTTCGATGCATAGAATGCGGGTCGTTACAGAGCGGGTCGGAGATGGGGTTCGGGTTGTGATACCTGGTTCACGAGCCAGGTCGGTTCGAGTTCCTAATCCGATCTGGTTTCCTACCTTATTGCCCTTGACTTTGTGTGCTGCTGAAGATGCCACCACTCCGGTTCAGTTCGGTTATCCAATCCGATCCAATCCCCCTTATCCGATCCGATCTGGATCTCTATAGCATTTCTAGCAAACTTTTTTCGTCCATTCTCGCCATACGACGACGTTTTCAACCATTCCAACTTTACTGAAAATTCATAAAACATCACAAACAATAGTAACAACATATGGGTTCAATCAAAAAGATCAAAACATCAAGCATATAGGTTGATTTAGATCAAACATACCCAAAAAGCTTAATTTTCCCCTTAATCCCCTTAACCATGTTTAACTATAGGATTAGAAAACTTAATCCAAATTAACTCAAATTTATATCAGAGAAATAAAATAATATTTTAGAATTTTTACATATTTTTCCAGATTTTTATGATACAAAATTTTGCTAATTATCACTAATCACCCCTAATTAGCCGTAATTATTGAACACAAGTGCAAATACTTCACCTTAGCCACAAATAAATTTCAGATCTGAAACTCTAACTGATTTGGCATAGATCCCAATATATTCCTGCAGCTCTGTCTCGATTTTTGTGCTAATCCGCCTTGATGTGATGTCGTTTTGCTTAATTTGTGATTAGGGATGAATTTAGAAGGTGGAGGCTATTACTAGTGTTAGAGGAAGGTAAGTGGCGGCTGGAAAATTGAAAATGAATCATACTATAACTCCTTTCAGCCCTCCCATAACCTTATTTCCGAAATGGGTTATGGGCCTAACCACTAATCACCAAATTAAGTCCGATTAAGTTGTTTTTCCATCTTCAAACCTTATTTCGGCCATATCTCCAAACGGAAATAGTTTCAGGTCAAAACTCCTAACCAATCAAAAGTTATAGGCAAAACAAGATTCGCCAGGGGCAAAACGGTCATTTTAAATTCGGAAAAAATTGTGAATAGGAAATGACCCCAATAGTCGTTTCCCAAAGTCACACGACCATACGACTTCGTATGTAAATGAAATAAATATTCTACGATCCTACGATGCGTAGACTGCGGGTCGTTACACTTATACTAGTTAATATGGAACTTATAATTTAAAGTTAGGATTGGACCAAGTAGGTTAATAATGTGAAACATTATCAACCATAGGAACTCATGACGATAAATCATGTGCGTATAGTATTTCCGTAAAGAGAAACTAAACGGGAAGGACTTAATAATGTAGCCTACTTTATCCCTTTAGAGAAAGGTATTAAAGGCTAATGGGGTATAATAATCTTCGCGTATACTCCACTTCCTTGGGTCTTAAGTGGATTGGGTCAAGGAGTCCACCTAGGTGTAGGTCTTTTAGTTCAAGGGTCTTAAATGGCATGTGTGTGTGGGGCCTACCCAAATCTCAAAACTAAGAACATCAGATATGACTACCTATCAAACGGGAAGTGGTAAGCGACTAAGGAGATTACCCAATAGGGTCAGCTAGATGATATAGCAAGCGAAAAAGTACCATCTCTCACCTTGCACAGTTTATGGGTTAATGCGTGAATGATGGAATGCTTAACTGTAGGGCCCATAGCTAGTGCCTTTTAGTTTATGTTAACGTTGAATAAATTATCGAGGAATATTAAGTGACCAACAGGTCCTCCTAGGGTCTTAAGTGATCAGAGAGAATCCACCCTATCTATTATTAATAGTGAGGCATTAGATAATAAAGAATGAGCGAATGAATATATATATATATAAACTCCGTAATTATGGGTCTTCCCTTGATTAAATAACCAGCCATATTCTGGTTAAAGGCTTCACAAATATATGCGCAAACAGTCTATCTTGGTATCATACTTTGGTAATGCTACTTTGGGAAGAGTAGTAGGGTCATGCGTAAACATTTACATGGTTAGGCTAGAATCACTAACCTTGATAAACATACATCTTGGGTTGAACCAAACGAGATACATCTACATATTATAATTTGTGTTGTACATTTCCTGTTCACCATAATCTTGTTGTTCTGACCCCCTCCTCATTACAACCACCCAAGTTTTTCTATAGAAGGTCGGATTCTCACAGATGTTTAAGTTTTGCTTTCAGTTCTCATTCTCTCTTATGCTTGGTATTGGCAAAGTGACTTACTTCAAAAAGGTAGTTGCTGGAGTTAATGCTAGTCAATCCTGTTTTGTTTCCGCTGTGAGTTATCTTATAGTGGTCTGATTTTGCTCATACTCATTTATTTGTAGGTACCAGATTTACACACTCCATGCCTGAATGGGCTCGAATTTTGATTTTGTCGAAATTTGGGCATAGAAAGGTGTAGGGTGTTAAACCACTTATTTGTTAGAAAATTTAATGGGTATTTTAGTAACTGCATAAAATTCAACTTATGATTTTCTCATTATGTACAGGTTAGTTCTTACGCACGTGCATAGAAAAAGAATCATCTTATTTATATTTCTTTCGAAATGCTATTGATTAAAATATGGTGAAAATGGTAGCATAAAATTTTGGTGTCTTTCACACTCATTAATAAAAGAACAAGTATACATATTTGTTTTGTAAGTATATAAGTTTTAATAGTCATAACATTCTATTTCAAGTTGTTTTAGGTAGTGTCGGTAGAATATCAGTAATAAAATTCTGTTGATGGATAATAAAAAATAGGATGGTATTGGAGGTTGCAAACTAGCGGTCAAATTCCAATAATGAGTGAGGTATTTTCGATATTTCAAAAAGATATGTAAATTTTAGTCTTGAATTCTCCCTCTTAATATCAGAGAAGCCACAAAAATGCTTTAAAATCCAGTTTTAAACATCAAACAAGCATTGATACAATTAAAGGGACCCCAAAGCTAAATGTCCACATATATATTATACTAATTAAATTAAGAGAAATTAGAATGGAACAAAATTGACCTAAACATTATCGTTTATGAGAGAAGGTTTCCAAATTAGAAGCTAAGTGGTTATTATTTTGATCCGGTCATAATGGTTTATGGATGAACGAAAGTGAAATTAAAATACCACCAATTATTTATTAAAAAACTCAATGGGTGTTTTTGTAGCTGCAGAAGATTGAAGTTAGGGTTTTCTTGTTATATACAGTAAGCGCTCAGAAATGTGCACATAAAAAGAACCATCTCATTTGTTTTCTTTCGAAAAATTTACTGACCAAAATATAGTGAAATTGGTAGCAATTTTTTTTTCTCTTGGATGTTCGAACCAAGAACCCCGAGAACTCCATTCTAGAGCAATTATTTAGCATGGTAAATTTTGCAATTTCAAAAGCCTCATGTTAATGTGTGGATGCATGTAAAGAAAATTTCATGTCCATAATGATTTAGTCAAATAACTCATTATCCGAGATAGTGTAATTAGCAACCAAAATTAATAGTCAAAAATAATAATCACTACTTATATATATTCCTCTTCATATAGTAATTAGAATTAAAGACTAAAAATATATCAAAATTCATGCTTGCGTTTAGGACACAAATTTAACTTTTGCAAAACTTTATGTAGACAATGTTAAAATGAAAAGACCCCCATCACCACTTATACTTATGCATTGAAAAGAAAATGAATTAATAGAAATTCGTGTAAAATGATGATAATATATCTCATGTTGCACAACCTTTTGTTGTCAAATAAAATTGTTTGGTTTAGTAGTTGAAACAACAATTCGGTAAATTTATTGGACAATATGCATTTATCTTCGTATGAATATAAAAGGATTACATTGTTGATGCATAGATTTTTGTACTAGATGAATTAATCAATCAAATTGTGTACAATAAGTTAATATCATACCAAAGAACAATATACTGATCATCACTCTCTCTCTCTACACACACACACACACATATATATATGTATGTATGTATGTATATATATGTATGTATATATATATATATATATATATATATATATATATATATATGTATGTATGTACACACACAGAGGTCATCGCAAAGCACATAGCACCGTACTGGTCATCGCAATGAGAAATAAATTATGGGTTGTTTTATCTTAGTTTTTAAACAATAATGTAATTAACAAAAAAAAAGTATGGTTATGCTTATTTGAACCAAATTAAAATTATCTAAAAAATGGAAGCTAGGTTGAGAGAAAGTTGCACTAAAAGTAGCATGTCACCAGGATTCCATGTTTTAAGTGTTTGCACAGAAAATGAGCAAACAACTCTAATCAGTTATTTAAAAATTAAAGAAATAAAGAGAACATAGATAGAAAGTAAAAGATACCAACAATTTATAGTAGTTCAGTCATAATAAGCTTGCATCCTCTTTGGATCTTAGTTCGATTTTCTTTCTATAATTTTCTGATGTTACATGTACAAGACTTTGAATACAAATGCAAATGCATGAAGAAAATGATTCTAGATGCTTCAATTGGTTGAGTGGTAAGAATCTGAATGTTTGCAACTCCCCAGATTGTCCCAAAGAACACAAAATGCTTGGTTATTTGTAAGGATTTATGATGGATTCATTAACTACGCGCATATATTATATTTCCATGTTTATTCTGACTTAAAAGAATGTTCCTTGAAATGTGTAATATTTTCTACGATTTCCATATACATGACGATTTCATTCCATGTTTAGTCCAACTACAGATGGCTTAGGGTGTAGTATGGTTCGGTGGCAGGTTGGAGAAAATAGTTTGAAAGAACAGATTGTTTTGGATGGGTTAGACCACCGAACATCATTCTCTATTTGGAAGTAAAGTACCCAATAAGATTTCCTACTCGGTCCCCTACCAACTGAACATAGTTTGGTGTCTGATAGTGGGTCAAAAGGCTAGTGGCATGTTTATATATATTCTAGCTTGGTTCTTGATTGGTCCAAACCCTAGAATTTTCAATGCTATACAGTTGACTCACTTTTTAAACAGTCATCTGATATCTCTCTTAATGCATCTATCCTTACAGGAAAAATCACCCATAACACTTGCTGTCTAAAACTGGCCTTGTAGGTTACATGTTGGGCTTTGCTAGAATAGACGATATAAAGAAGTTCTAATTAATAAACATCCTTTAATAATTCTTCTTGATGAATTCACATATGGTTAGGATAATCCAATGTCCATCTAGTTCAGCTCTGGTGAACACTACCTATATGTAAGCTCTTGTAGCCTTCCTCTTGAATGCTTACCTTCCATTTGTCTTCCATTCGGTTTTTCTGTGCCTCTTTGTCCCTTTCAGCCTGTCCTGTATCGAACACTATGCCCCGAAGAGTGTCTTTGCTCCAACAAGTGGATATACTTAAGTGAGCTTTCTACCTTAGTCTTTTATCATCTTTAACACTTTTTTACAAAGCCTTGCTTGGAATTTTTCCTTATATACACTAGGCATTGGATTAGCGAAGAAAAAAGTTGGAGATTGTTCTATAGTAGGGATACACCCAACTTATTATGGTAAAATATAAGTCTACTTATAACGCATATGCATGTCAGGACATCGTCAAACCTATTCTTGTAATGTCTCTGGAAATCGAGGCTCATTGCCTTCCATTCCTTTGGACCTTCTTAATAGGGACATTAGTACAGTCAATCCAGCTCTGCATACACTTTGGTTTGGGGATATGGACTTTGCTGGAGGACCTTGTTGAGCTGAGGCTTCACTCCTGACCGTTTTGGCAACTAGAGCTTGTCGTTGGTACCAATGACCTTCCCAAAGAGGATTTCTTAGTTCCTACCCTTGAACAACACGCACTCACTCCTCTTGAGGTATACATAGCTTACCAATGTTACCACTTCCTACAGAAGCTCCACCCCCTTCATGTCCGCGTGGATCATTGGATTTTTGATTTACTTAAAATTATATTTGTTTCAGCTTCATCCCAATGGCTATGCAATCCTGATGAGCTTATATTCTATACTTACGATGGAGTTTCAGGTGCCCTTAATGCATTGCAATGTTAGATATCTAAACTCCATGAAAAGCAAGTCAGAAGACTCCACTTTATCTATTTTGAGGCCAGAAGTATATTTAAGCAAATAGAGGAATTATACTTTATGTACAAACATGTTTAAACTGGAGTATATCTTTATTAGTGATGAGTCTTCATGCTTCAGTCAGTGGAATTTATGATGTAATCATATCTTATCATATCATCCCTTTATCTCGCAGCTTCCACATTATAGAAATTAAATTGTGTTTTCTGCGTATACTTTCCATGTGTGGTTAAGGAAGCTTCCAGAAGCTACCTGGATGGGATGCTGAAGAGGCTTTAACGCACTACAACAAAATAACCATATTACAACTGTTCATTCACAACTCGCATAAAATAACAGTTGTGATAGATACTGTATAACAAAATTGAACATATTAAAATACGGTTTTAACAACTGTATTTACGTAGCAGTTGTAACATAAATCTGTAATAACTGCCGGTTCATATACAGTTGTGAATATCCATCTATAATCACTGTTTTATGGTGTTGTAATACTTACGTCAGTGTTTTTTGGTTTCCTGACTTAAAAAATTATAAAATATTAGAAGTAAGGCTCAACACATTTTCAGGCCGCGCTTTCACGAAATTCCTAATATCCCAACCCTAATATTTCGCTCTGTCTTCTTCATCCACAACCACCGTCGCTTTCCCGAATCCCTAATCCAATCTCTTGATTTCCATCGGACCTCCATCAACAACCGTAGAAACCCAAGTCTCAGATCTCCTTCAACAACCGTAGAAACCCAAGTCGAATCGTCAGATCTCCTTCAACAACCGTAGAAACCCTAGTCGAATCGTCAGATCTCCTTCAACAACCGTAGAAACCCTAATCAAATCGTCAGATCTCCTTCAACAACTGGTCGCTGCGATTGGAAAGGACGCGTTTCTGGTTTCTTCGTGAGGAACTGCCGTAATTTGAAGATCTTTTCTGGGTAAAATTAGTTTTCTCTTGTAGTATTTTAAATAGCATCTGCACTTCTAATTTCGTCGGTTGTGTTGATAATTGGGGAACGTCCGCTGTCAATTTTGATTTTAGGGTAAGCATGGATCCTGTCCTTTATTTGTTACAATAATTGTTACAGCAAGGATCCTTTCCTGCTGCTATTATTTGTAACGAAGTTGCGAATGAATAGTTCTAAAATTGCAAGAAACATGAGCACTTAGTGTAAGTTAGAATTAATGTCTAATTTTCAAGGAATGAGCACTTAGTGTAAGTTAAAAGTCTATTATAGTCACTAAATGGTGAATGCGTAAATAATTAATGTCTAAATTCAGTTGATAACCTTGATTTTTTTAACTTATTAATCGATCAAAACTGGTTTTGAAATTGTTTTTGTAGGAATTGAATAACTTGGTTTCATGATTCATTGTTTGATAAGGTAGTTCATTGATTAAATTTGATGCTTGTCTAAAAAATTATAAGTTTGTTCGCTGATTTATAAGTTAGTTCACTGATTTATAAATTAGTTCATTGATTAGAAATTTATGAGTCAATTTATAACATAACTTGATTAACCAATATTTCCAAACTTCAACCTTATTCGAATGTTGTAGCCTATCATGTTTTGTATGGGTTGCCTATCAGATTTGTTAACTACTACAGCTATGGTTTCTTCTGTAAAGGGAAGTTTTTTTAATTGAAACTGAATAAAAACCATATTTGAAGTAAAATGTCACAAAAAATATTGAATGGGTGGCTAGTAATGATCTCAGTAGGTAAATGATCACACTTGAATTTTGTAATGGAAAACTGTGAGATTGTGAAGTCTGGAAACTTGTAATGCAAAACTGGTTTTTTTTTATTACTAAAAGAGCACTGAAATTTATAATTGAAGTCTGTAAACTGAATTTGAATTAATGCAAAACTGGAATTATAATGCAAACTAAAGTATGGAAACCGTGAGACAATGAGATTGTTACAGGAAATTTAAAAGTGGATTGTTTTTTTTTCTGTATCTATTTTATTTCTGGATTGCAAACTAAAGTATGCAAACTAAAACTGGATTTATTTCTGTATCTATTTTAAAATATTAATTGATTATTGAGCTTTGCTAGTAATGATCTCATTAGGTAAATGAGCACACTTGAATTTTGTAATGCAAAACTGTGAGATTGTGAAGTTTGGAAACTTGTAATGCAAAACTGTTTTTTTTTTACTAAAAAAACACTGAAATTTATAATTGAAGTCTGTAAAAAGAATTTGAATTAATGCAAAACTGGAATTATAATGCAAACTAAAGTATGGAAACCGTGAGACTGAGATTGTTACAGGAAATTTAAAAGTGGATTGATTTTTTTTTTCTATATCTATTATATTTCTGGATTGCAAACTAAAGTATGCAAACTAAAACTGGATTTCTTTCTGTATCTATTTTAAAATATTAATTGATTGTTGAGCTTTGCTATATTTTTCGACTACTTGATTATTCAATGGTCTGATATTGAACATATACAAAATTTAAAATGTAGGCTATTTAATTTTGCACTTCAAACAAATTTTCTTAATAGATTCGTTCAAGTTGGGATAATAGATGTGCTATGATATAATCTTTTTCATTTATTACTTCAAGTTGCGATAATAAATATTCCTATGTACGAAATTGGATTAGTGTAAACTGGTTTGGAACAAGCTATGTGCACCGAAAATGTCACTAACTACTCTCCTAGCTTACAAGGATAAGCTTAGAGCTAGTAAGTGGAACATTTATATTGACCAAACTTGTACTCTATATGATATGTACAAGTGACCCCCCTAGGCCCAGGGCAACAAAAAAGCCCAACAAAAAAAAATAGATGCAATTAGTAAAAAAACTAAAAACAAAATAGGTGCAGCCCATTTCCTGTGCTCTCTCCTTCATCTGCTCTAGGCTGCGACTGAAACATCATTCAAAAGTTAGGATTGTGGCCCTCGCATAAAATTAAAAAGCAGCGATGAACTAAAAAGTGACTGCTGCTACTAATCCTAAGCTCTAGACCTCCAGTGTTTTGCTCCATCTCCTCCTGCAAGGCTGAGACTGCAACCATGGGTAACTGCAGTTGATTTCCAGAATTAAATTGGTCGACTATAGATTTAAATTCAGTTGATAACCTTGATTTTTTTAACTTATTAATCGATCAAAGCTGGTTTTGGAATTGTTTTTGTAGGAATTGAATAACTTGGTTTCATGATTCATTGTTTTATAAGGTAGTTCATTGATTAAATTTGATGCTTGTCTAAAAAATTATAACTTTGTTCGCTGATTTATAAGTTAGTTCACTGATTTATAAATTAGTTCATTGATTAGAAATTTATGAGTCAATTTATAACATAACTTGATTAACCAATATTTCCAAACTTCAACCTTATTCGAATGTTGTAGCCTATCATGTTTTGTATGGGTTGCCTATCAGATTTGTTAACTACTACAGCTATGGTTTCTTCTGTTAAGGGAAGTTTTTTTAATTGAAACTGAATAAAAACCATCTTTGAAGTAGAATGTCACAAAAATATTGAATGGGCAGCTAGTAATGATCTCAGTAGGTAAATGAGCACACTAGAATTATGTAATGCAAAGCTGTGAGATTGTGAAGTCTGGAAACTTGTAATGCAAAACTGTTTTTTTTTTTTTTTACTAAAAGAGCACTGATATTTATAATTGAAGTCTGGAAACTGAATTTCAATTAATGCAAAACTGGAATTATAATGCAAACTAAAGTATGGAAACCGTGAGATTGTGAGATTGTTACAGGAAATTTAAAAGTGGATTGATTTTTTTTTATAAAGAGAAATTCAAACGAGACAAATGCACAGACCAAAATGATGAAACTAAAGGGAATCAAAGAAAAAAAAATACCTGCAGCTCTTATAGCGGCAACAGAGAAAAGATGAAATAGACGTTTTTATTTAAAAGAACCTGTATTAGACAAGTCTTAAGTATGTGATGTCATTAAGAATCTCGAGTGCGCGAAGCACATCTTAAAATACGGACTCATGAGTCTGCTTATTGCTGTAACAAAATAGCAGCAGGAAAGAATCCTTGCTGTAACAAATAATGCAACTTCGATTTGCAATAAATACACATCTTTGATCTTTTTTTTTTTTGATTAGTGGTGTTCCAATATGTACGAAATTTCTTCATCTTAGTTGCAAATACAGTTGGGAAAAAATGTTTTCCCAGCCAAGGATTATTCATTTGTCCAAAAGCAAATCTGAACGTTTTCATACAGAACTTTTTTTCACCATTCTGTTTTGTTCTGCCCAGTCACGTCCTAAACGAGTGTATCAATAAATAAATCATGAGTTGAATCATTGCTGATAGGAGATGTCTCCCTCGCTCTAGCCGATGGAGTCTCATCTAACAAATTAACATAGGACCTAATATCTCCAATGCTCTTTTCACATAACTTGAATTAGCTGAACTGTGAAAGAATAAGGCTGAGGCTAGCATAAATTTATTCTGAAGGCAAGGAAGGAATGTCTTCCATAACGGATGTTGGAGTAAGCTATGACAAAATTAGAATATGCTTGATCCTTATCTTGGTTCATTTTTTGAGAATGAATATGTTTGACTTGAATTTGTCCCTTATGACCGAATTTACCCACTGATTTCCTATGCTTAAACTGTTTTTGGGTGTTTGTGTTGCTAAATTTTCACGGGAAATTTAGTCAATAGCTGAGCCTTTCATTGACGTATTTTCTATGCCTCCCAATGCCATTGTTAAAATAATCGGTAATGAAAGAAAACAAATATTTCAAATTTTGGTTAACCTAAATGGTTATACTAAGGTATTCAATTTTCTGTTTCCTGATAACATGTATCTTATACATAGGATAATTTACCTGACTTATAGTCAGTACCCTTGATAAGTACTGAATAAGGCAGTATGTTTGTATGTTTTAAGTAATATTTATAAGTTTTTTCCTTAGTACTTCAGCACTGAAGTGAAGTATTGGTATTTTTTTTAAAATATGAACACACGCACTGAGGAAAGAGAAAACAACAATAAGACACTGCTACACTTGTTATCATGCACTCGCTGGCATATTTTGGATTGCATATTCATGCCATGGTATTTGCTGTGGTCAATACATATATTCATGTCATCTGGTTAATGCACTGTAAACTCCTCACTGAAAAGAGATAATCAGTAACACTTATGCCCAATTTCTTATGCCTGCGCATGTTCAAAAACTTTAATTCATATTTGACAATTTGATAGTAGATATGAGTCTGAAAAAGATTATTAAGTGAAATGAATAACCCGGGATTATGCTAAATGACATGGAGGTCTTCCCATTTTTTCTTGGAATATTTCACAGTTGAACTTAATATAAACCTTATGTGTTTAAAATGGTTCAAAAATATTAAGTCTTAAGCTTGGCATTATTGTTCATAGAAATGTCAAAGTTTCTCCACCTTGCTGTGCACTCCTTCATTGGGTGGCCTTACGGCTTTGATTAAATTTTGAACTTGGACTGGGTGTTTCTTCGTAAAAATATGGCCAGATCCATGTTCTATGGTTTAACTCCTCTCAAACTACTTGCATGCATGGTTTCACCTATATCTTTCCCTTTGATTTATCCTTCCTCAGCATGGTCTTATACTACATCCGTCTCAACTACTGGACTTTTTACTTGGGGAAATCTAGGATCTTCCGCACCATACTTAGATGGAGTACCTTCCTTTTTACTGTCGATGAAAGTTGGGGCATGGCCAATGCTAACGGTTAGCTTCCAACAGATTTCAGCCATGAAAGTTCAGTGTTTGAGCTCAACCGCTGAGATTATTTAGAGTGCAAGGGGAGAGACATAGTTAGATAATTATTTCATGTCTAAACAATAAAATAGTCGACCAAACTTTAGCTTACAGCTTACTCTACTTTACTGTTTATTGCCCTACAATTCCTGCTTTTAATTAATGGTTGAAATACTAAGCTGTGTTTGATATTTTCTTTTCCCTTAAGCGTTGATTGTGATCGCAGTCCAAGACAGTCGTCAATGTGGTATATATCTTATAATCACCAACTAGCTCGTGCATTGTTGACTAAATAACCTTTGAAATCAAAACAGCACTTGCTGCTTTGATGACAACCTCCATGTTTGTAAATGGGAAAGCTGCAAAATGAAATTTTGCAGATTATGTTTTTAACCTATTACGCTGTTTGATAACTATATTTGCATTTAATTGTTTGTTATTCTTTTGCAGTCATATCGGAGTAGCAATAATCTCCCAAGTGGTGGTAATACACAAGTCATTTCTAGAAAGTGCAAACTATTGAGTTGGCAAAGAAATGTTGTTGCGGAAGCAACAATTGCATCAACTGATCCTGCTGTTTTAGTGCACCATGTACCATTAGGAACAGATGCTTGGAGAGTTTGGGTTGATACAGTGGTGGATCCCCAAGCTATTTTGTACCGGCCTAGTTCAGATATATACACTATTGGGCAAGCAATTGGGACGACTGTCGCTTGGCATAAGGAGTACATCTCTTTTGATTAGTACGTATATGTACTTATATTTAGCTATGTTATGGATTTGGCTACGATTTGACTACGTTATGGATTTGGCTACGATTTGACTATGTTATGGATTTGGCTATGTTATGTAGTGAAGTTAAAAATTCAAAGACGGTGTAACTTGAATTGTTTTTTATTGTTATAAATGTGAACGGTTTGCGTTGTTATGAAATATTTGTTTTAATTGTAATGCTGTAAAATTTAATGTTTAATATCAGCTATGAAAGTATGGGTATTTTTCAGTTGTAGTAGATTATAATACAACCCTTGTAATATTTGTTGAAAAGTTAATTGCAACAGCTAGCAACAGTTGTAAGTGAGTCTTTTATAACTGATAGCAATTGTTGTTAAAGGAACTTATTACAACAGTTAGCCGATGTTGCAAAAAGCCTCCACAGTTAGTGCAAACGTTTTTTACAAGAGCCATTAGCTGTTGCGAAAAGAATTTTTACAACAGTAACTGACAGTTGTCAATAACTCTGTTACAACTGTCACTAATGGTTGTAATAACTCTTTTTGCAACAGACCAAAACAGTCGTAAAATAGACCCGCTATTACAACCCCGGATATAAAGACTGCTGTTGGCTGTTGTTATAGATGTATTACAACAGTTATTGATCGTTGTAATAAACATTTTTACAACTCTCACAAACAGTTGTAAAATAAACCCGCTACTACAACTCCGGATATTAGGACTGCTGGGCGCAAGTTGTAATACACCTATTACAACTGTTTTTGGCAGTTGCAAAATGGTATTTCTGTTGTAGTGACGGATCCTTAAGAAATTTTAGGGGATGTTGAAGGGCAGGGGCCATAGCTCAAATTTGCAGTGTTAACGTAAAATTAATCATTTTGAAGAGTTTGCCCAACCTAAAATTGTTTGTCTGCTTGCCAACTTCTACTCTTTGCTCTATCTGATAAGATTCTCTAGCTCCACCACTGGCCACAGATGGCGGTTGTTGAAAATCTAAGGCAATCGCGGTTGTTGGCTATGGGTCATTAGATCGGTAGAGGTAGGAAGACATCCATTTAAACGCCTACTAAAATAAAGAGCACTAGGTGATAGAATCAAGCGAAAATCCCTTATCTCATCCTCCCGTTCTTAAGGAAGTTGCCAAACATTCTATTCCTAGTCCTGCTGTGGCAGTAGACCTAGAGGCGCAGGGGTCACGTGTCCCTTATGCCACTCATCGTAAGACTACCCAGTTTGGAACAATTAAATATTAAGAGGACACGATATTCCATTTAGGAAAGGAGAAGTGGATTAATCTTCTTCCTAAGAAAGTGACCACACTACCTCTGATCAAGGGGAAGAGGTTCATTCCTACGGAGGTACTGCACGGCGACCCTGTCTACTCTAGAGATTGATGAAGTTATCCTCTAGGTTTTTGGTTCAAAGGTAGGAGAGGGAGGGGCTTCACTCCAGGATGCATTGACACTTTCAATTACATTCAAGATCCAAAACTTAAGATTAATTATGAGGATATAGAATCCTAGGCAGAAATATTACATGAGATGGCGAATAGTGATGACGCCAAGGGTTCGTGCAACCATCTACAATCCATTTTTGCTTACGTTCACATATTTACACATTCCATGATACCCATCAAGTTTTCTATCATCCCTAATTTTACTAAGAATTATTTAGAACATGTAATTAAGCAGGTTAAATAAAATAGTGTGAGATAATGAAGAGAATGAGATTTTATAATTAATGAACTGAGCCCTGACTGATAAACTAGTTAGATCAATTAGGAGTAATTAAATAAGGAGGAGGAATATAAGAGGGAAAAAATTGAAAAAGGAATTTCCTGACATATAACCCTTCGCATCTCTCATAACTCTCTTACTATTTTCATTTACAAAATAAATAAAGATGTAGAGGCCGCCCATTGCTCTAGGAATGAAAGGAAAAAAGACAAGGCAACAAGAGGGAATTCAGGTTAGGATTAGTCAACAATCAAATCTTAAGTTTACCGTTAATATAGTCCGTGGGGCTTAGCCCAGTTGGCAAGGGCTCCCAGCAATCATGGAACGAAGTTCTTGGAGGTTGCGGGTTCAATCCTTTGCGACTGCTCTTTACGGCTTAGAGCGGTTATCTCGATAACACCTAATGTAAAACAGGTGGGGATTTATGCTCCTTGCTGGGCTGGCATTAAATGTGGATCCCGGGGGTGGACAGTGGGTGACCTAGCTACCTTCGATTCCATCGAACAGTTTTTCAAAAAAAAAAGTTTACCATTAATATATTCAAGGTGAATAATGATATTCACTTTTTCTTTTGGTTATTTGGTTTGGTTCTAAGTCTATAATTAGATTCACGTATGCTAATATGGTTTACTGTGCCATGTCTAGATGATAAATGCTTATACCTATATGTTTGTTGAGGACAAATGCATTTTTATGAAGTTATCATGTAAGGTAGAAATTCTATCATATGAAACCCAAATGCCTTGAGATTTTAGGACGAGGTGCGGGGTGCTACTTTGAAGATATTTTTTCTTTAAATACTATAGTTTTCAAAACAAGTTTGAATATTTTATGCAATTTCTAATTTAAGAATTCGTTTAATTTGGTTTTAATTATTTAAAGTGATTAAATAATTATTTTTGGTTTTTAAAATTATATATGTTGTTATATATAAAGCAAGATAAATTATGATTTATTGGAATTTACCTATGATTTAACATGAATTTTATAAGCTAGATATGCTTAATTATTTAATTAAGTGTAACTAAATTAGTGGTTTTGAAAGAGAAATTACCATTATTTTAATGTCCTCAGTTTTCGGAGCTATGATGGAAATATATTGAATAAAATTTTGCCAAATAATGAGGGTTTTGTGAGTAGTTTTACTTTAAATTGAGTTTTTATAGTTTTCATGTTAATTACAGTTCTACCACCTACGAAGTATTTGTTTCACTTCGAATAATGGATTCCAATGGAGTGGCTTCATTGCTCCAACCTATAGAAAAGTGCATGATACTACGGAAATTTAGCATGGAGTTGAAGAAGGAAGATGCGAAGGGGTTCTTTGAAGTCCTGTTTTGTTTTGAAGCTTCATTTCGCTTGTTGGTGGGGTCTTTTTTCAAACGGTTTCAAAACAAACTAACCACCTTGTTTTGATTTCTTTGAAGCGGTTGCTTCGACCTATCTTACTTCAATTCAAAATCATTTGCTTTGAATCTGTTTTCATAAATTGGCTTCAAATGTTTTAATGGATTAATGTCAACTATTTTGAATGCCTAAGTATTTTCTGATTCGAAGCCCTTATTTTGAAATTATGAAGTGTCTTGACTATTTTTTTCTTTAAAGCTATGGTCTCAAATCAAAGCCATATATTTTTAAAGCAATCTGTTTTTCTATAAGGCTTATAAACCCCTAAAGCTTCTTATGTTCGAAATATTTTGGATTGCTTGGAACCAAAGCATTTAAATGAACTATTTTCATTCATTTTGTATATTTTCAGAAGGATCCGAAGTACTTTAAGTGAATGCTTGTCTCAAAAGTATTTTTGGTTCGATGCCCTATGTTTTGAAGTATGTACACTTCTAAGATTTTGGAATATCATCAATAATGTTTTAAGAGCACATATTTAGTATAATTGTTTTCTTTAATAAAGGGCTATTAAATTTCTGGCTTCGAAAGTTGATAATCAAAGGGATAGAATAAAAGGCCTACATTAAAAGAAATATTTTGAGGAATATTTAACCTAGTACTTTACTATGCTGATTTAATCCATTTACATTGGATAGATGATGAAGGGATTGTACTCACTCAAAAGATTAGAAAGCCAGGTGGGACTGGTGTAGGATTGCTCCCTATATTTGGGCTATCATCCCTAGCTGAAATCGTCCAAGATTCCAATGCACATGGAAGGGTTAGAGTTAGAACAAAAATCGGTTATGCACAGAAAGAAATGCAAGAGATAGATTATTAACGATCCCGTAAAACCATTAGATTCTAAGTCATCCTTGCAAAACTAAGAGAGACAATTTGCCAGGAAAGAGTTGAACTTAGACACACCATCTAGTTTCGTTCTAACAACTAACTACAAAATTTGGTAAACTTAGTAGACTTGAATAAGCCATTTGAATTGAAATAAATAGTCGGGATAGGTAGATTGCCAAGAGTGGATGGATTGTCATAATTACCTAAGGAAGACAGATAGTCATAATTAGACAGGTAGTCAGGATAAGATATGAGACAACTAGCCAAATTTAGGTTGAGATAGATAATCAAAATTACCCTTTAAACAAATATTCAGGACATAAATGCATATGTTTTTCCATGATTAATTGTAATTATAATGTTTATTAACCATTGTGATTGTAGGTGCAACTTGGATGGTTAATTGGTCGATTAATTTTCTTAGGAAGCTAGTAGGGAAAAACACCTTATACTAGGCGGCCTGTTCTCACTAGCTATTATATATTTGAGTTGGCATATTATTATTCATACCAGAATGTTTTTTTGACCCAAATTTTTTTCCCTTTAACTCTCGGGTGCTCAGTTGAGTAGTTCGAGATTAAGTTTTAGGTTCTTAGCTCCTTTGACTAATAAGGCTAATGAAGACATGCAAGAGGCATCGTATTCTATTTTGGGAGCATTATTTTGGATTTCGCTATGTTTGGTGTTGGAATGTTGTTGTAACTAAGTTTTATTTATATGATTCAATCTAAGGGCATTTTCATGTATCACATTAGAGGCATTTATGTTAATCTATTTTATTTGTACCTAAGAAACATTAAGGGATTATGTATTATAATTAATGTGAAATGTAAAATCTATTTTTGAAATTATGTTAAATTTTGTTTCATGTTTATGTGCATTTGGTATTGGTATCGTCAACACACCCGTTTTTGGTATTCGAAAACCAATACTGTAGATGACTACAACATCTGTATCGCTTAGTTTCTAACCTCGAAATAAGAGGCATTAAACGCTTAAGGAAGATTAGTTCTATATTTAAGCGAACATTATTATCTAGTGCATGAGATATGGGTTCAAAGAAGGATATGGCATTATCCAAGATGAAATATGTTGAGCTTAAGGCACCTCTAAAAGATGTAAAGAAAGAAGCTGCAATGTTAGGCGAAACAAAAATGTCGAGCAACCTCCAAAGGTGTTAGATACTTAAGAGTGCTTGTGTTATTGCCTATCTGGGGACTTAGGTGAGAAGGACATCAATGATAGCTCAAAGAAGAGGTTATACCCCATAGTTAGAATTCTAGATCTCGTACTTCTTCTAGGTTGTCCAAATCTCCTTAGCTCTCTCCGTTATCATTATTTGACTTTGAGGCTTCCAAGCACCGAGAAAAAACTGATAAATGAAACCTAATGGTCATTGCACCCAGTGAGAAAGGAAAAGGTAAAGGAATATAAGGAAATGCCCCTAGTACTGACCCCTTAAGCCCTCATAACAAGAATTTCTCCAGCCTTACCAGTCTAGAGATCCCTTAGCCCCCATACTCGTTGATGCTTCCATAATATTTTTTCCAAGGCAAATGAACTTTTAGTTCATAGCTTGAGTGAGAATAAATCTTTATCAGATTTTTAAACTATAGTTATTCAATGTGACAACCCCACCCCTGGACATACATTAAATATGGTCATATGAGACGATGTGAATCATCAGGTGGAAATAAAACAGTACAAGACTAAGATATTAACATACAATAAAACATCATTATAAAATAATACTATATAATAGAAAGGGTCCATTTGGCATATGTCATTATTAAGTTTCAAAATTAGGCTCAGGTCGAGTCATAAACTTATTGTAAATTACATACCTATTTTTTTAAAATTCAATAAAAAAATAAAAAACACGTAAATTCATGATTAAATAAAACAATTAATCAAAAAAAATCAAAGGGGAAAACAATCAAAAAACAAGTCAAAATAAAAAAACACAAAAACAACGAAAATGCAGTAAAATGCATCGAAAGATGCATATATTTCAAAATAGTTGCATATGTATATGCATTTATTTCAATTCTCCATCAAACAACAGCATACATTATGAAGATTTCATGAAATACAAGCATGTTTTTACGCAACAATTCAATTTCTTCATGGAAAACAAGCACCAACGTATATCTGCATACAATTATGCAGTTTTACATAAAAAAAACATCATACAAGTATGCAAATATTTCCATGCATCAATTCTGCAAAACTTTTATGCATACAAATATGCAGTTATGTCTGAATAATTTCATACTTGTATGCAATTATTCAGTAGCCGTGCACATTTTACTGCAAGTGCATTCAGATAGTTACATAAATATATGCAGTTATTGGTATAATTTGCATACATTTATGCAACTTTTTTTTAAATTTCTATGGACTTCCGAGAATTTTTCCAGAATTTAGATTATTTTTTACTTTGCAACGCCTTTTTTGAAGAAAACACGTAGAAGGCAGAAGTTTCGAAAATAGGGGGGCAGGTTTGCATGGAAAAATTGGGAGGGATGTGAGCCTAATTAAGTTTGAAAATAGGGATGTGTGCCTAATATTCACTTATAGAAAAATCGAGTAAAATAATTATTCTAGGAAAATATTAATAATATCAAATTATAAATAAGCAAATATTAGTACGTACTTTAAAAACATAAGAGTACATCAGTGGAATCTCTCTTAGATAAAAAAAGCAAATGTAATGATAAAATAAAAGATACATGAAGATAATGGAGCGATCCAACTAAGCTTAAGGACATCAAATCCTGCTGCACTGATCAACTGCTATCCTAACAAAGTCTGATGAATGGGAAATAAATTGAAAGAAAAAGACCAATGCAATTAGTTTCAGATCCGCACAAAGCATCATTGTTAATTTGTCTTTTAGCATGGCCTTATGCTTTGGACTTGGACATCCGAATTGCTCTTGGCTTGAGCATTGACTCATACAAGCTCGGACTAAGCACCGAAATCGATGCTTGCTTGGAACTTGCTTGACTCACATCCATCACTTTAGTGCATCGTCCGATAATTTAGAAAAATCCCAATCGACTCATAAGACCAAACAAAATAAATTGATCGGTCATCTCTGGGACCGGATCGGCTAAGAAGTGATTGGCACAGTTGGATCATCTTGGAAATCAAAGAATTGGGTTTATCCTGCACTTGTTTGATCATCCCAAAAGGTAGGATCGGTATGAGAAAAAACAATTGATCATCATGGTCTGACTATGAAAAAAATCATTGGTTTACACATGGAATTGCACATATGGTACTTGCCCGATCATTCTGAATCTCGAAGTGGTATTCCTCAAAAACATCAGATCGGTACGTGCTGATCATCCGAAACGAGGTGATCAGACCTGGGAACTAGTTTTTCTGGAAATTACACACTTTGGGATCAGATCCATCGGATTTGTATCGATCCCTACTAATTATAGGGATGCTAGTCGGTATTCTTCCCCCGTGCTCGATCAACAATTCGAATCTAATTTTTCTCCTTAATTTGTGGCAGATCTGAGTTCTTTTGCATATATAAATAGGAAAACAAATGGCTGCAAGGACATTGCTAAAACCGAATAAAGTCTACTTTTACAGTACATTTTTTAGATCAAACAAAATTGTACTCGTAACCATACAATATAAATAATCGATTACACTTTAATGGACATTGACACACTTGCCAAACCATTATAATTCTTACTTTTCGCATTTCTGTGATGGTTTTGCAATTATTATCTGATTTGCACACAAATTAGGTGCTGGCGTTTGATTGACGAAATCGTACATCAACATTTTTGCATGTTAGGAAAATGCTATTACTTGAGCCAAAGGAAATCTCATTGCTTAGGAAAACATGGCGAGCAAGAAGAACACTGGCAAACACTTGTAGGCGCAATAATGGAAGGAGGGATTCAGGAGGCTACTTCCATGGGAAATCCTTCCTTTTGTCTAATAAGAGATGACATAGATGAGGTTGTGAACCACTTGCAAAAACTCCTCGAGCACCGAGAGAACTTGATGAACGACAAGAGGAATTGATAACGAAATTCCTCAATTAGGGTAGGCATCCAGTATAATCAGAAATCCAAAATTTGTCCGTTGGAGCTGGACCTTGTAACGAACAACATCTCAACATGGAACCATGGGCTATTGCCTCTGCATCCGGAGAAGTCGAAACCGGTCACTCGAAGCGAATAGGTACCGAACCCTTAAGAATCGGGGCCGATTCCTCGGTGTTGCAACTTCCTGTTCAACCCGACTTTGAATCCAAATTCAAGTATTGGACTAGGAAATGAGGCGTGCTCAGACTTGAACATTGGATTGGATGCTTAAAACGCTCTGTTACGAGCATTGGAACTGGAGGATGGCATCAACTGCTTCAATGATGACAATTGTATCATGGACATGATACACAGTTTCTCAAGAGGAGGACTATCTCGCTCGGACTTAGATTGGAATCGAAGTCCATTCACTAAAAAACATTTGGAACTTTTGGAGTCCATTGAACTTCAAGCTGCCTATGTTAGAAGCTTATGATGATAGAAGGATCCTACCACTCAACTTATTCGATTCATTCACCACATGGAATTACTGGGGATATTTGATAATGACATGGCTAAGTTTTCCCTCTCTTTCTATCGGACATAGATGTTATGTGGTTCAAGCAGCTAGAATCAAACTCTATTGGGAGATGGAGCAACCTAGCAACAAAAAGTAGCATAGCTAACCAAGACACAATAAAGGGAAATGGAATTCTGATAGCAATGCATGACCAGGTAACCAAATCAAAAACTAACCAAAATATGACCTGTATATACATATGAAAGCGAGTCTAAAACAAATTTTCATGGACATCTAGGACTTCCTTCCGATGAAAAAGAAAACTAAATAAGAGCCCACTAATAAAGGCCTAACTTCTGGAAAATTCTGCTTGTTTCATGAAATAGTTAGACATGAAATGAATGAATGCAAACACTTGTGAGACATAGTTAAAGAGCATGTGAGGAATGGACTATTTCCACAATACATCCAATATCAAATCACAAAAATACAACGAGAAAACTATTGGCTACGAGGAATACATGCAACCTTGATTCTCTTTGGGGCGCCGTCATCAATTGATAAGTAGAAATTGGACAATAATGGTGGCTACTCTCCTACCTATATACTCAATTGAATAAGATCCTCAGGCATGCTCTTGGATGACTATGAACCACTAACCCTATCTTTTTTATTTCCTAATCAATTTGTTATAAAAAGGCTAAGTTGTTTACTCTTTTACCGGGACCGGCAACATCCCTAAGCAGGCTCTAGGCAGTGAAAAACCTATTAGTTTTGCAATAAATTTTGTTGTTGTCTATTCTAATAAAGCTGTTTGGTATGTAGGGATGATTCCTGTAACACCCCACATCCATTAAGGTCACTCACAAAGGGAATGCCTTAACTTCAATGGAGCATTACGGGTACTGGAACAGAAATATTACAAGACAGGCATATATAAAACAGCGGAAAGTAAAGTAGAAGTATTTCAAATAATTTATTAAATATAATTGTTTATAATAAAAGCCCATCAACTTTCAAATACCTAATTACATAACTTAAATATCTGTCTTGCTCAAAAACAAAGAAGCATGAGAATAAATTGTAGTATTCCCCAATAAAGCAAAGCAAGCCATAGCCAAGAGAGATCCAAGCCGCACATGAAAGAGCCTTGGAGCTTGGTAAGATCTGAACTAAGTTGTATTCCCAACCTGCGAACCTTGGGGGGGGACGGAAGAAAAAGAGGCGAAACAAAACGGGTCAGTCATAAAGACTGAGTAAGTCCTAGTGACTTTCAGCATAAAAACAGGTAAAGATAACATGGAATAAATTAACTGAAAGTAAACATAAGCATGATGACAAGATAAGCTACAGGCGCGATGAACCAAGTATAACATCCCATACTTCCTATCAAGGATAGCATCACAAGGTTCCTACCAAGTATCATATCGCAAGGTTTCTATAACGTCGCAAGATTTCTAAGTTTCAACATTACCCTATTTTCCTTGACTCTCTGCACCACCTAACTAGCGTTCCAATTAGTTTACTTAGTTGTAATTACAAGATAAGTGATCCCCCATACCCCACATGATAGTTTTATAGGTACATATCCCATGATGAGGGTCTCCCCTCATATTGACAGTTTCATGTCCCCATCGTACCTACCTTAATTGGTCGGCTCATACTTACCATGTTTCACATGTGTTATATACTAAGGTTATCCCAACCCCGTAGTTGTGGTAGCCTTCAAGACTAGATCTAATATGAGGATTTTTCCTCAACCAGCCCAATTACCATGAATGTGTTAGATGTATCCTTACTACCCTAATCGATCGGCTCCTACTCGACCTAGTTCTTGCGGCCCCCTACTTGTATATACCTGTGCTGGTCCCACCCTAGGGTGTATCAATCCCTAGGATGGCAACCCCGACACCCTTTTTGATGCACAACTTTATATCTACTGATGCCCAGTGGATAAATTTTCCACTTCGGAATACATGCACGCCCATAATCCGTCGGAACCTTCACTGCTGCATCCCCTGCCGCCGTTTTGACTGCTTACAATCAGCACAGTAATCGTTCCCCACCCTGCCTAGCTCAGGGTACCGTTGATACCTAATGTGGTTTACTGGTGAAACGGGTCCCGCTACTACGGTTTTCATAGGGTCTATTCGTATACCCCACAGGTTGGTTAAGTGTTATCTATTTAACTTAACCCCACCCCCCATCATGATACCGTGGTTAAGTGTTCTCTCTTGTGTTACTTAACCCTACCACATGTCTTGTTATATCGGTTATGTGTTCTCCCCTGTGTTAACTTAACCCTTACCATACCTCATGTTAGATTGGTTAAGTGTATGTTAACTCAACCTCATCCACTAGCCATTTTATAACGGTTAAGTGTTACCCTTGTGTATTTACTTAACCCTACCACACATCAGGTTGTATCGGTTGGGTGTTATCAACCCATTGAAGTTAAACCAACCCATTTAACTTAACCCTCCCATTCGTCAAATTGCATTGGTTAAGTATTTCAAGTAGTTCATGGCATAACCCGTCCACGTATCATGCTAAGTTGGTTAAGTATTATCTATATGTTTAAGTTGACTTAACCCTGCCACGTGTCATGTTATATTGGTTAAGTGTCATTAGTCTAGTCATATTACTTAACCCACCCATTGGTCTGATTAACAGTTATGTTGGTTAAGCCCACATTTATAAGTTTTACATGTTCTTAACTCATACCGGTTAGGTCCACATTCACATGTCAAATTTCCATGTCATCCCACCTAAGCCTCTAACCATACCCACGTCTTTTTATGGTTAGTATTCCTTAATTCATTCATTATGACGAACGAATCATGACCTCTCACATTAGACCGTGCATTTTGTGGCTACTGGATTTGTCGGGCGGTTCTGGGCAGATTTACACCACAAACTGAGTCTAACCTCGTGTCATAAACCGTTACGCCTACAATTTGGCCTTCGACCTCTCACATTAGACTGACACTTTTTGGCTACTGGATTTGTCGCGCAGTTCCGGGAAGATTTACACCACAAACGTCTAACCGCATGTCAAAGGTTCATTAATGGTCGTATTCCACCCAAAACCCCAATACCATTTCATGTGTTTGACATATAGAAATGTTCATGTTCATGTTCAAGTCAATTATCCAATACATAGTCATTTCATGTTTCAAATTCCCAACTTTACGTATAAATAAACATATGCCCAGGTTCCAAAATTACATGCTAATTTATATATATATATATATATATATATACCCAATTCTAGTCAGTTTACATATGTCCAATTCTTGCCTATTTACATGTATGCCAAGTTTATGCCATTTTACCCATATCAAGTTCTAGCCAAGATTACATGTGTCAAGTTTCATGCCCAAATAAACCCAAATCATGATTCATGATGTAGTTATCCCAAACTATAATCTTTTTGTTACAGTACACGCCAATTACCCAAGTTCATAATACATATTTATGCCAATTATCATGTTTACAATCGCTTTTAGGTTCAAATTCCCAATTCTACTTATGCCCAATCATAAGCCTAATCTTTTGATTTAATTTACATAGGCCCGAACCCGTGATTTAATATACAAGCCAATTCATATATGCCCACTTTATGCCAAATTAATTATGTCAATGGCCAAACCTGCGATTTCAATTATGTTGACAATACCCAAGTTTCCAATTTCATGTTATGCCAAACACGTATATCCAAATAGGTAATATCCCAAACATTTCCCCGAATTCAATCGTAAGCAAATCATGGTTTAGGCCTAGGTCCGAAATTGACCAAGGTTCATCAAAAGAAAATAAATAGGGGAAGATAGAATTTTGCATAAAAATAAGATCAGAGAGAAAAACATCATTACAGGCATGAAGATTACAACTTGATAATAAGTTCAACATGAATCAAGAAAACTGATTTACAACAGGCTGAATAGATCATGAACTTGACATGAGAATAAAGATAGACAAGTCTCAAAAACCCAAGATTCAAGAAGCAATAGGAATGGGTCTGAATCGATAAACATACTTAAATCCAATTCCACTTTATTCCATGGCCATATTATAATTAACAAGTTTAAATCTAAAAACAACTAGAACTTACAGATCGTGGCTAATGAATTAAGAAATGAATTTGTTGTAGAATGCTGATTTACTGTCTTGAATCATTGTAGAAGCCTTAATCTTCGAATTAAATTGTGTTTGAAAGCTTTGTCCTTAGAATTGATTTGAGTTTGAATGCTTAAGTTTTAATTTGGGGGCGGCGACCATGGTTCAAGAGGGAGTTCAGCATCATTTTGGTGTAAGAATGATTTGTTGTGAATTATTATGTCTAAGGGTGTTTTTATAGGTTGAGCAACTAGTTTAGGCCCTTGGATTAACTCTAGAATCAATCCTGACCTCCTGAAATCGTCCCAGCCCTCTGACTCAACCGGTGCACCCAACCAGGCCACCCTGGCCTGACCAGGGAGGCCAGGTCGACCTTATGGTCGACCTGGTCTTGCCTGGTCGACCCCCAGATCGACCCTATGGTCGACCTGGTCTGGTCAGGTCGACCGTATGGTCGACCTGGGCTCTGGGCGGGAATTTTCCCGCCCAGCCCGCTTCTGGGTCTTGAATTCGAATTTGAATTCGAATTTCTGAGCTGTTTTTTATTCTGAAAATTCGTGAAACTTCTAGAGGTCATAACTCGGTCATATGGACTCCGATTTTCGAAAACTCGGACTCGATTTCAAGCAGAATTCCGAGATGAACGCAATGGCGCAACCCGTTTCCCATGATTCTCACTTTAAAAGTTAATTATACCCTTATTTCTTGTTTTAACATGTTATTAAAATTCAGGTTGTTACATTCTCCCCTCCTTAAAGGATTTCGTCCCAGAAATCTTCAAGTTAAGAAGAATGTGTCCTACCATCCAATCATCCATCTACTCAATCATCAATCACAGGCATCCATTGTCCTTAAGAGATTTCTGATGCTGTATAAACATATGCAGAAAGTGTGTGTATATGTTCCTTATCTAATGCAAATGATCAGGCCTGATTGATCTTTTTAATGCAAAATATGTTTAGTGCCATGAGTTCAACATGTATGCAAATAGCCTTAATCACATAAACACTATATGTGTGCATAAACATCCATACATATGCAACATCCACATGATAACACATTCAAATTCGTCCATAAACAAGTATAAACACTCATGCATATGCAATATGAAAGGTGACGGAGCCGATCTACTGTCTAATGTGCATGTATATGCATTCACGAGCAACCACTAGCAACCACTTGCAACCACTTGCAACCATCAATCATAACATGTCTCAAACACATGTTTACACCCAGTTGTTCCTACCTAAAGATATAGTCAAACGATAGAAGCAAGTAAAAACTTTGTGCCCACTAGGCAATGTCAAAACTGGAAATCTATGTCACATATATACTGATTAGGAGAAGAACTCCCTAAGCACCAGCCCGAAGACCGAAATCAACATCAGGCTGACACCCAAAGAATTACTCAACCCAACGGACACCCTCAAGCCCCAACATGTATTACTAACAGATGATCCCTATGGGGTTTTGCAACAGAAATAGGATTGAGAATAGGACCGAGAGGCTATACTTAAAAGATAACATGCAAGTAAGCTCTACAGGAAAAGAGGGATCAAGGATATACTCTTAAAAAGAGATATGATGTGCATATCTAGTCTTCAATCTTCTAAGCCGCATTTCCTTGAGCTTAACTCCATTGTGCCTTGACCTTTTTTAACTTCGTGATTTCGTAGCTTCTTAATTCCTATTTCCAAAATATGAGTTGGAACTCGTTTGACTATCGTCTCTCGTTCCACTTTCACTTATTCTCTTTCTAGTATACCCGATTCGAACATAACTGTGTACTCATGGTTTCATGCAAGCTCTCCATAAATCACTAGTGAATCTCGGATCTCGTTCACTTACTAGAAGGTATTCCACATGAATGATTTATCTCTTGAAAATAAACAAATGCCAACCATGTTGCCAAGTGTACTTACTAAGGTGATTTTCGATAACTCATGCATAAGCGAGATGAACCATCCGCCTTAGTGGCGAACACTACTTGAGCGGGTCAATAAATGTATCAAGAGATTCTAGGTAACTAAGCATGGCAGAACCCTAAGGGTTACACTAGACTTCGAGGCTATTACCGAGGCAAGTCAAGAGTCTAACTACCCTCTTTTCATACTCGAGAATGGTATCATTTCTGGATAACCACTCCATCCTTAGAATCAACCCATAGCCCAAAGACATAAGCTTTACTTCAATAATTAGCATAGACTTTCTCAAATCCAAACAAGTCATGAATAAATGAGCCGATTCCCCAACAGGATTTGAGCCAAAAACGGGATCCTCTACTACGCTAGTACTAAGGTGCAGAGACTCAACTATCGAAGCAGAATTAAAAGGATGCGATGTACAAGAACAAAGTTCTAACGGGATGATAGAAAAGAAAGCTAAACCTTTAACAGAAACATTCCACCTTTCTTAGGTACGCTAGTAGTGAGAGCATACAATTGCCCTCTCGATGATCTTGTCCTTTGCCCTTATCCTTGTCTTGTAATACTTAACTACATGCCCCTTTTTACCACACCAACGATGCTCTTTCTTGTCATGGGTTTTATTATTCTTTTACTTTGACCTCTTTCCTTTCACCTTTTTCCTCCTTCGTGGATTAAGTCATATTAGCAAGTTTTTCATCCTTAGGCTTGTGTTCTTTATCCCTGTTCTTACTATCCTTGTATAGTTTGTTGACAAGTTTCTAGAAAGCTACCTCCATCGCACGGCGACTCCACAAAGCTTGAAATAATTTTAGATGCAGATGGAACTACTGCGGCTACAGATGGAAATTGGACACTTCTTTGCCCTCCTACATGTGTCTTACACCTACAAAACTATGGTGAAAAAGAAAGAGAGAAAAGACTCAAGTAGAGAATCAAAAGGTAGTGCATATGGCTTTGGGGAATATGCCTTTCGTAAAACAAAACTTTTCTTAGAAAAATGCTTCTTTGTAAACGTTTTGAAAATAATTTCAGAATGTTTTTAAAAGCTTTTGCCCAGTCTGGTAACCTTCTGCTTTGATACCAAATATAACACCCCACATCCGTTAAGGTCACTCACAATGGGAATGCCTTAACTTCAATGGAGCATTATGTGTACTGGAACAGAAATATTACAAGACAAACATATATAAAACAGCGGAAAGTAAAGTAGAAGTATTTCAAATCATTTATCAAATATAATTGTTTACAATAAAAGCCCATCAACTTTCAAATACCCAATTACATAACTAAAATATCTGTCTTGCTCAAAAACAAAGAAGCATGAGAATAAATTGTAGTATTCCCCAATAAAGCAAAGCAAGCCATAGCCAAGAGAGATCCAAGCCGCACATGAAAGAGCATTGGAGCTAGGTAAGATCCGAACTAAGCTGTATTCCTACCCTGCGAACCTGGGGGGGGGAACGGAAGAAAAAGAGGCGAAACAAAACGGGTCAGTCATAAAGACTGAGTAAGTCCTAGTGACTTTCAGCATAAAAATAGGTAAAGATAAGATGGCATGAATAAACTGAAAGTAAACATAAGCATGATGACAAGATAAGCTACAGGCACGATGAACCAAGTATAACATCCCATACTTCCTATCAAGGGTAGCATCACAAGGTTCCTACCAAGTATCATATCGCAAGGTTTCTATAACGTCGCAAGATTTCTATGTTTCACCATTACCCTTTTTTCCTTGACTCTCTGCACCACTTAACTAGCATTCCAATTAGTTTACTTAGTTGTAATTACAAGATAAGTGATCCCCCATACCCCACATGATAGTTTTATACGTACATATCCCACGATGAGGGTCCCCCTCATATTGACAGTTTCATGTCCCCACCGTACCTACCTTAATTGGTCGGCTCTTACTTGCCATGTTTCACATGTGTTATATACTAAGGTTATCCCAACCCCGTAGTTGTGGTAGCCTTCAGGACTACATCTAATATGAGGATTTTTCCTCAACCAACCGAATTACCATGAATGTGTTAGATGTATCATTACTACCCTAATCGATCGGATCCTACTCGACCTAGTTCTTGGGCCCCCTACTTGTAGATACCCGTGCTGGTGCCACCCTAGGGTGTATCAATCCCTAGGATGGCAACCCCGACACCCTTTTTGATGCACAGCTTTATATCTACTGATGCCCAGTGGCTAAATTTTCCACTCCGGAATACGTGCATGCCCGCAATCCGTCGGAACCTTCACTGCTGCATCCCCTGCCGCCGTTTTGACCGCTTACAATCAACACAGTAATCGTGCCCCACCCTGCCTAGCTCAGGGTACCGTTGATACCTAATGTAGGTTACTGCTGAAACAAGTCCCGCTACTAGGGTTTTCCTAGGGTCTATTCGTATACCCCACAGGTTGGTTAAGTGTTATCTATTTAACTTAACCCCACCCCCCATCATGATACCGTGGTTAAATGTTCTCTCTTGTGTTACTTAACCCTACCGCATGTCTTGTTATATCGGTTAAGTGTTCTCCCCTGTGTTAACTTAACCCTTACCACACCTCATGTTATATTTGTTAAGTGTATGTTAACTCAACCTCATCCACTAGCCATTTTATAATGGTTAAGTGTTACCCTCGTGTACCCTACCACACATCAGGTTGTATCGGTTGGGTGTTATCAACCCATTCAAGTTAAACCAACCCATTTAACTTAACCCTCCCATTCGTCATATTGCATTGGTTAAGTATTTCAAGTAATTCATGGCTTAACCCGCCCACGTATCATGCTAAGTTGGTTAAGTATTATCTATATGTTCAAGTTGACTTAACCCTGCCACGTGTCATGTTATATTGGTTAAGTGTCATTAGTCTAGTCATATTACTTAACCCACCCATTGGTCTGATTAACAGTTATGTTGGTTAAGCCCACATTTATAAGTTTTACATGTTCTTAGCTCATAACAGTTAGGTCCACATTCACATGTCAAATTTCCATGTCATCCCACCTAAGCCTCTAACCATACCCACGTCTTTTTATGGTTAGTATTCCTTAATTCATTCATTATGACGAACGAATCATGACCTCTCACATCATACCGTGCAGTTTGTAGCCACTGGATTTGTTGGGAGGTTCCTGGCAGATTTACACCAAAAACTGAGTCTAACCTCGTGTCATAAACCTTTACGCCTACAATTTGGCCTTCGACCTCTCACATTAGACTGACACTTTGTGGCTACTGGATTTGCCGAACGGTTCCGGGCAGATTTACACCACAAACTGAGTCCAACCTCATGTCAAAGGTTCATTAATGGTCGTATTCCACCCAAAACCCCAATACCAGTTCATTTGTTTAACATATAGAAATGTTCATGTTCATGTTTAAGTCAATTATCCAATACACAGTCATTTTCATGTTTCAAATTCCCAACTTTACGTATAAATAAACATATGCCCAGGTTCCAAAATTACATGCTAATTTATATATATATACCCAATTCTAGTCAGTTTACATATGTCTAATTCTTGCCTATTTACATGTATGCCAAGTTTATGCCATTTTACCCATATCAAGTTCTAGCCAAGATTACATGTGTCAAGTTTCATGCCCAAATAAACCCAAATCATGATTCATGATGTAGTTATCCCAGACTATAATCTTTTTGTTACAATACTCGCCAATTACCCAAGTTCATAACACATATTTATGCCAATTATCATGTTTACAATAGCTTTTAGGTTCAAATTCCCAATTCTACTTATGCCCAATCATAAGCCTAATCTTTTGATTTAATTTACATAGACCCGAACTCGTGATTTAATATACAAGCCAATTCATATATGCCCACTTTATGCCAAATTAATTATGTCAATGGCCAAACCTGCAATTTCAATTATGTTGATAATACCCAAGTTTCCAATTTCATGTTATGCCAAGCACGTATATCCAAATAGGTAATATCCCAAACATTTCCCTGTATTCAATCGTAAGCAAATCGCGGTTTAGGCCTAGGTCTGAAATTGACCAAGGTTCATCAAAAGAAAATAAATAGGGGAAGACAGAATTTTGCATAAAAATAAGATCAGAGAGAAAAACATCATTACAGGCATGAAGATTACAACTTGATAATAAGTTCAACATGAATCAAGAAAACTGATTTACAACAGGCTGAATAGATCATGAACTTGACATGAGAATAAAGATAGACAAGTCTCAAAAACCCAAGATTCAAGAAGCAATAGGAATGGGTTTGAATCGATAAACATACTTAAATCCAATTCCACTTTATTCCATGGCCATATTATAATTAACAAGTTTAAATCTAAAAACAACTAGAACTTACAGATCATGGCTAATGAATTAAGAACTGAATTTGTTGTAGAATGCTGATTTATTGTCTTGAATCATTGTAGAAGCCTTAATCTTCGAATTAAATTGTGTATGAAAGCTTTGTCCTTAGAATTGATTTGAGTTTGAATGCTTAAGCTTTAATTTGGGGGCGACGGCCATGGTTCAAGAGGGAGTTCAGCAGCATTTTGGTGTAAGAATGATTTGTTGTGAATTAGGTTAGGTCTAAGGGTGTTTTTATAGGTGTAGCAAGTAGTTTAGGCCCTTAGATTAACCCTAGAATCAATCTTGACCTTCTGAAATCGTCCCAGCCCTCATACTCAACCGGTGCACCCAACCAGGCCACCCTGGCCCGACCAGGGAGGCCAGGTCGACCTTATGGTCGACCTGGTCTGGCCAGGTCGACCCCCAGGTCGACCCTAGGCCGACCTGGTCTGGTCAGGTCGACCCCCGGTCGACCCTATGGCAGACCTGGGCTTTGGGCAGGAATTTTCCCGCCCAGCCCGCTTTTGGGTCTTGAATTCGAATTCGAATTTCTGAGCTGTTTTTGATTCTGAAAATTCGTGAAACTTCTAGAGGTCATAACTCGGTCATACAGACTCCGATTTTCAAAAACTCGAACTCAATTTCATGAAGAATTCTGAGACGAACGCAATGGTGCAACCCATTTCCCATGATTCTCACTTGAAAAGTTAATTATACCCTGATTTCTTGTTTTAACATGTTGTTAAAATTCGGGTTGTTACAATTCCCGTCAAACATAAACTTCATTTTTCATCACTTTAATAAGACCACTTTGCGTGTATGTCTTATGCTCACTAGGTGTGGAATATGCGATTAGAAAACTCTTACAACACCACTTGTTGAGTATGGTTGAGGCTCATCAATTTAAAACCTGATTTCAAACAACATTAATCACTTGGTGGGTATGGTGGATGTTCATTAAGTATAAGGACTTTTAATTATCCAGATCATTGCGTATGGCTAATGCGTAGCAAAATCCCAATGAGACTATGAAATGTCGAGTATGGAAAAGAGCCTATGAAGGCTGTAAAATATCAAGTATGGCCGACGCTTGTTAAATGCGAACAAAACGGTGAACCATCAAATATGGATGATGCTTGAAGGGAATCCAAACAATGGCCCATTAATTATGGTTAATTATTCATAAGCCAACCAAACCATGAACCACTGATGAGGTTCAGTTAAATCGTGAACTGTCAAGTACGGATTCTGCTTGACAAGGATCAATCCGATGGAACGCTAAATATGGCTTATTCTTTGCGAAAACCCAGCGAGTCCCAAAAACCATTATGTATGACTGATACATGATCAAAACCCGATGAGGTTACAATACAACAAGTATGGTTTATGCTAATTTAAAAGCCCTCCGAGGCTTGGATCACCATCTGTGGATTACGATTGGTGTGGACAAGACTTGGATCATCAAGTATGGTTGATACTTGGTATGGAATCGACCTGGAGTGGTCGTGGTAACTCGACATTGACGCTATCTCGAAGGTCTATTGGATATACAAACAGTCTGAGGAGATCGTGATTTGTCTTAGAATAGCCATGGGACTCAAAATTAGTTTGGAGAGATTGCGGAAACTGGACTTGTACAAAACATGTCTTCCAAAAAAACATGTTCTGCTGGGTAAGTTTTACCCGCCTTTAAGAAAGATCATTACACTTTAGACTTGGACATCCGGTTCACTCCGGCTCAAGCACAGACTGAAAATAACTCAGACTAAATGTCGAAATCGATGCTTGCTTGGAAATTAGATATGCTTAACCCGAATAAATCGATTGTAGACATTGTCCGATCACATAGAAAATACATGATCAACTCACAGGATTAAGCAAAACACACCAATCGATCATCTCTTGAATTAGGTCAATCACTTTAGAAAAACCTGATTGGCACAAGTCGAACACCCTAGACATCATAGGATTAGACCGATCCGGCACTTGCTCGATCATCCCAAAAGGTCGGATCGATATGATAAAAAAGACTTGATTTGCATGGTATAATCACCACAAAATCATCGGTCCGTGTGTGGAATTACACACTAGTACTTGCCCTATCATTCGAAACCTTGTATTGTTATTACTCAAAAACACCGCATCGGTACGCGTTAATCATCATAAACGAAGTGATTGAACCAAGTAATCAGTTTTTATGGCACTTTCACAACATTAGGACTCGATTCATTGGATCCAAAGCGATCCCTTAAATGGACAGTATCGATCCCTGTTAATTATGAGGATACTGATCTGATTTCTCCGTCGTGCTTAGCCAACACTTCAAATCTATTTTTTTTCTCCTTGATTCCTGGCCTATCCGAGCTCTTCTACAACTATAAATAGGAAAAAAATTGGCTTTTTGAGGATTTTCTCTTAGCTTTTGGACATTACTATGCAAGGACATTGTTATAGCCTAACAAAATTTACTTGTTATCTATGTTCTTAAGATTAAACCAAACTATACATTTAATCACATAGTATAAACAATAGATTACACTTTACTGGACGTAGGCACACATGCCAAACAACTATAAATCTTATGTCTCCATAACTTTATTTCATTTCTATGACTTAGATCTGTGATTGTTTTTCAATTATTATCTGGTTCATGCATAATTTCAGTGTTGGCATTTGACTGACAAAATCCAACGTTAGCAATCATAAAGTGTATATGGTGTATGTGCATTTCAATGGCCTAATTCCCTAAAGGGAACCTATCTGCTCCATGAGACCTAACCTAAAGGTCAACTCAAACCCAAATAATGATCAACCAATAAAATCTCCCACCTCTCTTTCTACTCTACTAAAACTTAGCAAAGAAGAAGTGAGATGTAAACTCGCTAATGACGCATTAGTACACACATACTCTCATTACGCACATAGTAGCAAACTAACGCTTATTCCTACTTCGGTGTTTTGCTCTAATCTAGGCAGTTAAAGTGCTTAGCAGATTCAATGTGGCGAAGGTATAAAAAGTCATAATAGGATAAAGCGAGAAAATAGCTGGGATATAGCGGATGATTCTAAAATAGATATAAAACCTGCACTTAATGTTTTTACAAAAATACAAATGATAATTAAGTGAGAGACTAACGCTCAATTAAATAATAATTTGTACATTCTTAATTTTTAATTAAAACATGTACAAATATATGTAAATAAATGTAAACTTCTAATTAACTTAACTAAATTAATAAAGTGGTATTTTTGTTTCTAAAAAGATATGTTAAAATATAATTAAAATTACCAATTTCATAATTTTTATAAATTCTTTTCTTTTATCAAAGATATAACATGAATATCGTAACATAGCGAAATAACAAGATATATCTAGAATAGCGGGATATAGCAGGACTTAAAGCGAAAAGACAATTTTAAAGGCTATTTGGGAAAATCATAGCGGTAGAAATTTTCTACGAGATATAGTGGGTTATAATGGGGCATTAACTACACAGCCTCGAACAAACATTCCTAAGGCTAGACTACCCATTGCTTCCTCTTACTTCTTAATCCAAAGTTGTCCACAAACCTGTTAGGGTTAGGCACTACTCCTATCATTGCTACAAAGCATAGAGCCTCTTTTTGCATACTCCGATGTTGCATGATATCCACCCGTCAGGACTGGGCACCCTTTTACCTCATACATACTTTTAATCACTTATTTCCTGCTCCAACATTGCATGTCGATACGCTGTTAGGACATGTCCCACACAAATTTAACATTCCCAACCCTATTTCCATTGACATACTGCCCAATGCCTATGTCACAACAGAATTTTACCTATTTTATTTTCAATATTACCCACACAAGAGTTCTCAGCGGCCTATTTACAGCAAAGGATTGCATATGTATATATTGCGCCGATGGACATCCTCCCATTTTCCTATGTTATGGTTTGTTGAATTCTATCCATACTATAACTATTATTAGATTTATCGACATTGGACTGCGAATGACATTATGGTCCAACCAAGTTATCTAATTTAATAGAAGGGAAGTTAAAATGCCTCTCCTTCTGAAAGTTAAACACATAACCCAAGGTTTCAAAATCAACCCAATAAACAAACCTTGATATTTATGCCATTAGGCCTAAGGTCTACTGGGTCTCAACAAGGTGAACATTGAATCTATGCATGTATGACTTTCTCTATATCTTAATCCGATATTTAAATTACAAATTAGATTTCCTAAAGCAGAGTTTAGGATCGGTTTATTCTTCTTTTTATTATATTCCAAACTAGGGTTTGTATATCTTGTTATTTTACTTGATTTATATACAGATTCAATTTTGATGTAACATTGATTATTCCATCTATGCATGTATGGTTTTCACTACTATATCTTAATCCAATATTTAAATTACAAATTAAATGTTACAAAATAATGTTTAGGATTGATTTATTCTTCTTTTTATCATATTCCAAACTTAGGTTTGCATATCTTGTTATTTTAACGTAATATATATATATATATATTCAATTTAGATTAAGACTTACAAACTAAGCTAGAACAAAGTTCCAATTTGAATCCCAAGATCGTAATTACCTAATTAGATAGGATTTACCAGTTTCAAATTTATAGAAATCCAGATTCATATTTTATTTAACTAGTGGAAATATAACACTAATGGATTAACCATTTAATTTAAATTTTGTTTCCACTCTGTTGAAAGCCTAAGTTCTATTAACACAAACATCCATCATCAATTCCCCCTTTATGTATATCCTAATAAATTTGGTTTATCTTTAATTTATTTTGAAAGAGAATGGGTGTTGAGGAGGTAGAAGAAGAAATGGATAGTGAATAGTTTATGTGAAGAGATAATAAAGTTTTAGAATTAGGATTAGGGTTTATTTATAGTGTTATTATGCTCTTAGAACCAATAGATTAATTAACCCAAACACGCCACTCCCCTCATTTTACCCTTTAAATCCTGATGCTCCTTAAGATCAATCCATTGGAACATGCCGCAATGGCTATCTAATCGTTCGAACATGTCATGAATGAAATCTTACAGTTCAGACACATCACAAATATCACCCAAAATAATGATCATTTTTAGTCCCCACCTAATCAAAATAGTGTCTGAATTCAACTTGTACATTCCCCCTAGAATGAGTCTAGGACAATAGCAATGGTCGATCATCTTGGGAAGTGGTCGACTGCCATGGTCGACTACTCTTGTGATTGATCAGCCATCCATTTTTTTCAAAATTATACTGTTCTCCTTTTCGTATATCTTTATACTAACTTGGATCATGATGTGCTACATATGAAAATTTCCAATAAAATCACTACGCAATGCAGAATTCCCCATATCTATTTAGATATTTGTGAAAAAATAACATTTTAATTTGTTTTCATAATTTAATTTGTTATTATTGAAATTCCAAGAGTGTTACATTTAAGCAACTTGGGAGATCAAAAAGAAGAACACTGGCAATATATGATAATCTTTGCCTTGAGGAAACATCTACATAGAAGGATGAAAGCTACAAGAAGGTAATATATGCCTTAGAACGATCCCAAGCGAAGGAGAACCAAAATTTTCTCAAGCATATTGTGGACTTTAAGGTCATGCATGTCGCAAAACTTCAGCAGAGAAGGCAAGTGCACTGAAAAAATTTGCGATGCTAAGGAGTACAATACGAAGCTTTCCACTTATTTGGTTACCATAAGAAGGTGAGTGACGAGTTACAAAATTAGATGGATAAGATATAAGGGATAGAAAATAGGGTGGAATAGAGATTGGCTAAGGTGAAAGAGTTGCTTAGGATTGGAAAGATAAGAGAAATTATGGGCATGATTGGGCAGGCTAAAGGTCATCTCAACAACTGAATCTTCTAGAGTGGTTGAAATGCAAGCTGAAAACGAGAAGATAACACTACAACAAGATTAAAACCTCGTCATGAGACATAATTTTGAATGTTTAAGGAAAAAAGTAAGGCTTAGATGGACGACCACTAGAATGTGAAAGATGCCATCTACAGGTCGCTAGTGCGGAAAAAGATAGTGGCCAGTGAATAAGGCCCTTCAATCCTGATGCCATTGGCTCATGCTTAATGGATAATGAGAAGAAAATTGTCTAACATGGTTACATCATGTTTTCCAATTCCAGATAAGCTTACATGGATAAGGTGACTAGAAAGACCCACCAAACGAGGCAACAAAGGAAAAGGATAATGACCTATCTATTGTACATGCTTCCCAAGGTAAATTCATCTGGTGGGTAACTTACATTCTTTTGCACAATGTCTTCCAAATGGTTTTCCATACTCCTACAATCCTATATTTTAGGAGCCAACCTATAGTGCTTCCACCAGGATCTTCATACAAAGGTAGAGTTCATATTCATAGCCCACGAGCAATCACTCAATGCATACATGCCCATCTGGATGAGTATATGTCTAAATACATTTCCTTAACTTGTGTAGGTGATGCATATTCATGGGATTCAGCTGAAGTATGGGGGCCTTTAATCCCTTGTTTGGTGAACATTATGACCTTTGGCCCTTCTGGTGACGTGGCCCAAATGAATTGATTAATACCCTTCGAGATGGGAAGGCGGATAGAATGCGTGCAACTGATTTTTCTAATGATCTGTAAAAAAAGGGTAAGGAAGAGCGATACCCAGTTATGCCAGAATTTCTTAAGGACTTGGAAACGATCTAGCATGAGGTCTGGGGTGAGCTACAAAGGATGCATATGAAGCAAACCAAGCATGGCATTGCTGCTAGAGAGGAAGAAAAAGATAACAAGAAGAAAAGGAGAAAGGGAAGAAAGATGGAAAGTATGATGCTTCTCACTGTTCCAAGAGTATGAAGAATTGAAAAATGTGATCTCCAAGCTAAGTAACTTCCAAGCTTGCCCCTTTTCTTAACTATAACTAAGATAATCATGTGTATTTTTTTTAGACATTATGTTCATTCTTACACTATTTTGATGCGTCGCAAAGGCAAGCATGAAGATATACCTTTGGTGCCTTATATTTTCTTTGTCTCTCTGACAATTGGTGTAACACCGCACCTCTATACTCGCTTTAGCCAAGGTCAGCGCAAGCAAGGATGTCAATTAACCCTGCAAATAAGGCTATTGAGGAGCGACCATATGTATAATAGCTTTGAACAAGTGTTGAACATGTCGAATAATGTGGTCTTACTTTTTAAATCTCATGAGGAAATCCAACACATCTAATTCAAGTTTAAATCCACTACACATTAGCCGTATATAATTTAGAATGAATATAAAATACATAAAAATATAATCAGAGTAAAACACAAATATTCATATCACTAAGGCAGAAATAATTATGAATATAACACATAAGTGGTAACACAAAGATAGTGGACATATTGATTTATTATACAACAAAAGAATAGGTACAAATTCTAGCCAAAAGAATATGTATACATATATATATAACCCAAAATTACTACAATAACAATGTAGATATGAAAAACCAAGAAGTGGTCTCTGTTAGAAGTCCAATGTAAGCACTTGTAATACTTTGTCTGACCCGAGTATTATTTTTAACATGAAACAATAAACAGATCAGTCTAGCTGTACTCATCATAATAAAGTGATACAGAAATAGAGATATAAACAGAAAATGACAAATAAGTAACCACAACAATGTTCACATTTAAAATTTGAAGGCTCGAAATGTCCATATAATATATCAAAGAAATATCAATGTTAAATAAGGGTATCTCAATATCAATGAAACTAAGGTTGATAACACAGTATCAGTAAAACTTAGATTGATAGCTTAGTATCAACATAACTCAGATTCCAGACATCAATTAGATATCCAGAAAATCTCAAAGAGGGGGAGACCTAAGTCAAGATGGGAGCCTGAAGACTCAATAATTCAGTATAGAAGGTGAGATGCGATCTTAAGGCAACTAGCCTATAATATTGAGCTGAAGCTCCATAGATGGTCCGAAGACCGCAGGTCGCGACCCTGCTAGGATGATCCAAAGATCATTGATAAAATCAAATGAACTAAAGTTTCTAAACTAGTCTGAAGACTCTCAGGATAAATCGGAGTTCATCTGAATTCCCTGAAGGTCAAAACGATCCGAAGATCCACGGAACCGAAGTTCCTAATATAAGTGATCGAAGAACCTCACCGATCAAAATTGATCAAGTATAATGTAAATATGCCAAGCTAGTAAATATAAGAGTTGAGCTACATGTCCCATAACCACTTGCTCTGCTAGAATATTTATGAGTCGATTGTATATTCCACAGAAAATACGAAATGATCATTGCCACGGTTTTCAATCGAACGAGTCCAAGAATTAACCGTTGAAGCAAATGAATGGTTCATATTCCTTTCTTTTACTAAGGCGTTCAATTAGATTCATCATATGAATTAGATAACGGTTTATCTAAACATATACTAGTAGATTGGAAAACAATTTGGAAAATAACTTCATATAATGAAGTAGGATTGGATACTGTTTAATGAAAGATTTGGTATCTACTAATAATGTAAAATCCTTTGTATAGTTTCAAAGGGGTAAATCCCGTATAATAGCGATTGAAGTAATGATCGAACTAAGAATTCAAGTTTTAACAACGTAAATTAAATCTCATGACTATCGATCATAAATTCGTTTATCACGAAGAAATCAAAAGTCCGGAAAAGAAGTTATCGACATGAAAATAACAGTAGAAACAAATGCGAAGTAAGTTGGATCATTAAAACTCAAAATATCGCAAAAAAAGTCAAGATGTACATTTTTCATCAATTCAGCTATCTGAATTGAATTAACATGAACCATGTTTCTGCTTTGAGTTTTGGACATTTGAATTGAATAATTCAGCCGTCTGAATTATTCATTCAGCCATCTGAAACGCAGATACACGATTTTTTTAATTGCCAGTAGCAGGCAAAACGTCTGAATGAAAATATTCAGACGTCTGAATTGAGGACTAGGCACTGGTTTACCTACATCACACATAATCAAGGAATTTTGGGCGAGAGCGTGCTAGGGGTGAAGACTTATGTTGTTTTCTAGGTGTTTATGAAGCTTCTAACACTCGCTGAAACACTGATATCATACGAATCAAACCCACTTAAAGATTTATATTGGGATTCATATATAATCGAATTCAAAACTCAAGAAATGGAATTTTCACATAATCAATCCAAATCACATACTATATACAAATACAAACATGCCAAAGGAACAATATACAAGCTTATAGCTTAAGGCATAGACGTAAGTTCTCCATGAAGTAAGGAATCAATTCAATAGAAAGCTAGAATAACCTCTCTTCTAATATAGCTTGCTAATCTTCCATCTAAACATGAATGCACAAATTTCCTTGAAGTTAGATCATAAGAAATTTCAGAAATTAAAGAAAGAACAAGATGGAGAGGAAGAGGAGAAGCTTACCAAAGTCTGTACACTTGATTTCCTCAAGAATTAAAATAGTTTAGGAATTTTAATTTCCTTTTCCTCTCACCATTTCTATTTTTATTTAAGTGTTGAAAGTGAGTGAGAAGGAGATGGGGTTGTAGAGTTATAAGAGTGTGGGTTTTTTCATTTAAGTGTTGAAAGTGAATGAGAAGGAGATGGGTTGTGGAGTTATAAGGGTGTGGGCTAGGTTAGCTAAACCAAGACCCAATCAAAGTCCAAAATTTCATTAACTCCAAACATGTCATTGTTTACAGTTTTTATTATTGTAAACAGCGTTTTGAACTCAATGGACGTGGTCTCAAGTTCAAATTCATCCATATGCAAAAAGTGACTTTTTGTACCTATACTCGATTAACGCGTCATATTTAAATAAAAAATTTAATTGTATTATCGTGAAATATGTGGATTGTTACAGACTTCCCGCCTTAAGGAAATTGCTTCCCTACAGTTATTTAAGAAAAACTCAAAATAAATAACAACAAAGCATCAACAAAATCTATATAGAAATAGATTAACTTAAAAAATTCACTTTTGTTTTTATATTTACTATATCATGCTTATACTAAAATTCGCTTTTGGATAATTTCACAGATTTTAACTTTGAGTTATAAATCACTATATATAACTTAAGTCTATACATGCATAGTTTTAAAAAAACTCAGTAGTTTTAAAAAAACTCATGAACATATATAAGAAACTAGGTTATTTCAATCATAAGTGGTTTCATCAAATTAGGATTTCCTTTACTTAAATTTCGTGAATTACTGCACCGCGATTTTTCTGAAAATTTGGTTTTGACATTTCTCAAAATTTACAAAATGAAATTCAAATCTTTTTCATTCATGTAAAAACTGTAACCCGATAGGTCTTAATGATTCTTATTTCCTCGAATTCCAACTTATATTGGATTCTATACATTCATTTGAACTTAAATTCTCAAAATCTTAAACTATCGCTACGCGACAAGCTCGTTTTAATAAAATTTAATTAATTTGTTTAAGGATCAATACGTTCATAAATTATAAGCCTATTATCTTATGTTCTGAACATAAATTAATTAAACGCTTAAATTCAACTTGGAAGTATCAACTATCCAAAAGCGTCGAACATTCCCTATCACATTTTAGCTAGAAAATTTTATCATTTAACAATTTCTTAAAAGCATTCTAGCTTTCAAAATTTTCTTATATTGAAAAGTATGTATATATGATAGCCATGTATATCCTATTCACAAAAATAAACGATCTCGTTGGGGAAACAAGATCACAAAAAAAATCTAGGTTATATACCCTAAATTGGAAATATTAGCACATTTTCTAACATTCCACAAATAAATTGGAACTTTAAAACTTCCATTTAATACCTAGTAGCTCAAATTTGAAATATTAACACATTCTCTAATACTTTGAAAACAACTTCTAAGTCATGCGAATATGATAAATAGTAGAAGTTGAAAGAATATCATAAAACTTGAAAAACTTGTTTCTCTAATCCACAAGGACATCATCAACAAGGATGTGCTCAAACCAGTCGGGTTACGACCTCGAAAACCTCTAGTTTATTAAGGTTAACAAAATAAATTGGAATATTTGTTAACCCCAAATCATGAAATCCTGGCTAGAATCAAAATTCAAAATAAGAGACAAAGATAGATAAGAAAAATATAGCTTATTACTTTTCGAAAGAAGATTCAAGATAAATTTTCAAATGAAAACTCGAATTTCCCAAATTTTAGAAATCACACAAAGAGACCTTGAAGAATATAAAATGGAAAGATGCTCAAACAATAACAAGTGAGAGCGTACAAATTTCATAAATAGTAAAGTGATCATAAACGATTAACAAGGATATAGTAATTTAAGTTAAGATAGTTAATAAGTGAGTTTATCCAAATGTTCCATAATCATTGACTTAACTCAATAATTTACGACCTAATAGAAAAATGCACTAAGAATCACGAATGAGCGCACGGCTTCACAGATGAACACATAAGAAATATGTGTTATAATAGCTCATGGAAATGCTTATGTAGTCCATAATGGTCAATCCTCAAAGAAAGGGTTTGAACCTCCGGGAAACCCAGAAATGGCCAGAAGAAATAAATGGCCGACTCAAACATAAAAATCACCAAGTCGATAACTTTTAAACTTGGTGAAGGGATAGCAAATCATCACGCAGGGCTTTTTGTCATTCACCAAGGTTGTCTGACACCACAAAGGAATCTGTTGACGGAAAAAATGTCGCAAACACCAAAGATTTCTAATTACTAGGAATTATAAATATGGTCGCATAGACAAGAACGTATTATAGAACATAAGCAGTAAATAACAAAAGAGATTTATAGTGGTTCGGCCTCAGGGAGGGCCTACGTCCACTTTGAAGAGTTGTAGGAATTTTATTAATCACTTGAAAGATTACAAGGTTGAGATCCTCTCATTACATTCATTGACTATGATATATGAAGCTACAATAGTCATATTTGCAAGAAATAGTAAAATGGACAAGTTTTCCCTTCTTCTTCCTCAAAGAGGAGGTGCCATTAATGAAGCTTTATGGAGGCCTCAAAGCCCAATAATCTCCCCTTTTGAAGTGTGAGGCCATGGGCTATTTGTAGGAGTGGGGGTAGGTAGGATTAGGTGGGAGTAGGTAGAAATAGGGACCATATGCAGAAAATTCGCACCCAGCAGGCCTGCATACCAGAAATTCTCACCCCCTAGACGGGGTACGAAATTTCAGACCTCGCTTGGAGGTTCGGAATTTCGCACCCCCAGGGGGGTTCGAAATTTCGAACCTCGCTTGGAGGTTGGGAATTTCGCACCCCCGGGTGGTTCGAAATTTCATACCCCCTGATGGGGTACGAAATTTCGAACCCCGCCTGGGGTACGAAATTGATGAGGAGGAAGCTGGACTTCTTAGTGCTGAATCCTTGCCGTTTTTAGGGTGTCGAAGTTCCTCAACAGGAAGTGAAGGAATCCACCATTTTGCTGGTCTAGAGTGAAGGAATCTGAGCTTCCGGCTAGGTCAATCGCCGCCGGGACCGTGGGGCCCCGGACCCCCACCTGCGCTGCGCCCGGACCCGCTTGACGGCTCGCCTTCGGCTCGGAGCATGGCTTGCCTTAGGCTCGGATGCGGACAGATACTGATGGAGGTTGTGTCTGAGGGATGCGACATCCTTCTAGTGGTCAGACTCGAGTCTTCTGATACTGGCCCTCGGATGATATTGGCGACACCTCCGGGCTGTAATATCACGCGATATGTTGAGTCGAGCGTGTCTTGAGTACTTTTGGTGACAGAACCAAAAGGCCGGTTAACAGAATCTAACTAATCTTTTGGTCCTATGACGAGGTGGCTTCATACCACACTAAGCATTTCGTCTCGCCTACGTGGTGGCTTCTCATTGCAAAGAGAATGATTGACCATCGATGTATATAAAGATATACAACACATGAGAGCAAAAGAAGATAATCAACAAAAATGTATATAAAGATATACAACACACATTATCTCTCAAGGATGCATATAAAAATACATAACACATGAGACAATCAAAGATGATCAACGAGGATGTTTATAAGGATATACAACACATGAGATCTCTCAAGGATGCGTATAAAGATACACAACAAATGAGACAACTGAAGATGATCAAAGAGGATGTATATAAAGATAAACAACACACGAGATATCTCAAGGATGCATATAAAGATACACAACATATGAGATAACCGAAGATGATCAGCGAGGATGTATATAAAGATATACAACACACGAGATCTCTTAAGGATGTATATAAAGATACACAACACATGAGACAACCGAAGATGATCAACAAGGATGTATATATAGATATACAACACAAGAGATCTCTTAAGGATGTATATAAAGATACACAACACATGATACAACCGAAGATGATCAAAGATGATGTATATAAAGATATACAATACACGAGATCTCTCATGGATGCATGTAAAGAAACACAACACATGAGACAACCGAAGATGATCGACGAGGATGTTTAAAATGATATACAATACACGAGATCTTTCAAGGATGCGTATAAAGATACACAACACATGAGATACCTGAAGATGATCAACGAGGATGTATATAAAGATATACAACACACGAGATCTCTCAAGGATGTATATAAAGACAAACAACACATGAGAAACAAAATAATCATACACGATCCTGATATTTAATCCAAAAATGAAATCAAATCTCAACAGACTAAGTCCAGAAATTAACCGACGAAGTAAACACAAGTAGGGATGGCAAAAAAATCCCATATCCGCAGTTACCCATGGATAAAATCCATCAAGGGCATGAAATGGATAGCTAAATGGGTACCCATAGGTAAAAAACGGGATTTTAAATATCCAATAACTAATAGGGAAGATAGGGATATTAAGATATTCATGTCCATGGTACCTGTGCCCATATTATGTGTGATTTATTACCAATGCAAAAATCATTGGTGTTGGCTGTTGGGTATTTGTGCGCGTGCTTTTATTTAACAATTTATAAGTAGACATTGATATTGTAACAACAGTGCATGCTACTAATTAAAACCCTATATATTTGGTTAGAAATTCTCAAATTTCTCATTAATTGTTTCAAATTCTAATCCACCAGGCAACGCATCTTTTCTTCTCTCCAAACCTTATGCTTTCTTTACTAAATTCAACAGATCTTGCCAAGTTCTTGCTTCACTCCTCCTTACTAGTTTATATCAATACATTGTCAAATCCAAGCAATGCATTGCCAAAGTTCACGCCTAGTCTAATATGTTTTTTTAACCAAATGTATGTATTTTTAAACAATTTAATATATAGTTAAACAATAAATTGAATAAGATATAATGGATACCCGCAAATACCCATGAATACCCGCAACTTGTTTAAAATCCGTTTAATGGGTACTCATGAGGGGCGGGCACGGGGTGAAAAATTACCTAACGGGTGGGTGATGGAGGGTTACTACCCATGCCCGCCCCACTCCATTGACAGTCCTAAATGCAAGTGTGTCGACCCACTTGTTTTTGCCAAGACGTTTAATCAATCGAAAAGACGAAATTACTCGTTTGAAACAAGTAGACTCTAAAGAAATAGAGAACACTCAACCATTACCCAAAGAAAGCTAAAGACATCTCCATAGTAAATACATGGGTAACAAAAGCAAATGGTAAGAATGTAAATTCATAACCCACGACATCTAAAGATAAAGTGTCCATAAGCCCTCTTGACTTAGACCAAAGAAGTTCCAAAAATGAAAACTATGAAAACGACAATAGCACTAATGATATAAGGAATGTATCTTAGTCGAGAAGGATCACATCCTTATTTTATTTTGGAGTTCAAGAAATGCCGAAATATGACGGTTCAAACTTTTGCAATAGCGACAAAAGACAAGTTTTGAACAATCATTAATAAAGTGGTCTTTAGCACCACAATTGAAGCATTCCCCTTTATTCGGGGTAGAAGTTTTTGCCATCAAAGTCATTGCTTGCTTTCTTCTCTTTTTTGCATTCACGGCTCCACTATCGTTATCTTTATCTGCTTCCTTAAGACAAAGGGCAATACCCATTAGTCCATCCAAAAGGCTCAACTAATTTAAGAAGTAAGAGCTTTTTAAGATTCTTGTTGAGTCCACACACGAATTTCTGGTTCTTTTTCCTTGCAATGCTAATATACTCAAGCTCATATTTTGAGAGAGAAACAAAAGATGCAGCATACTTTGCCATTGAAGATACATCTTGAACCAGGTCTATAAAATGTCGAGCTAATGTTACTTTTTCACCCTCGAGTACGAACTTTGCTTCGAGCCTTTCTTAGAATTGCTTCCAAGTTAGATCCGCTTCCTAGATTTCAAAAGTCATGTGCTCATACCAATCGAGAGCTCGATCTTAGAGAATACTAGAAGCCACCTGACTCGATGCAAGACAACAAGATTTATGCAGGTAAAGATGCGTTCGCATGATCGGATCTAGCTTAAACCTCAATGACGCCTTCGAAACCCTAGAAGGACTTTCCACCAAGCTTAGTGAAATCGCCACACAAACTAGAAAACCCATATTTGGGATGCGCAGACACAGAAGGGGTTCCTACTTATTGGGAATTAACCACTAAATCATAAGTTGTTGGGTTGCTATTACCACTTCTCCCGTAGGAGGGGCACTGAATGGACCGACATTCGTGTGGGTATGCCTTGGCATTTCTCTTCTAGAAAGTAAGAAAGAAAATGTCATTATCAAATAATTTTAATTCATTAAACAAGGAATCATAATATAAGATAGGATATGACGGGTCCTAAGACTCGATTTAAACCTAAATACGATTTCCTAAGAGAGGCATAGGACAATGATCCTCACCATAATTTTTTATATTGTTCCTAACTTGGCTCTAACACCAAGTGTAATGCCTCACCTCTATAATCGCGTTAGCTAAGGTCATCACAAGCAATGATGTCAACTAACTCAAAGAATAAGACTGTTGAGGAGCGATCATCTGTATAATAGCTTTGAATGAGTGCTAAACTTGTTGGATAATGCGGTCTTGCTTTTTAAATCTCATGAGGAAATCCACCACATCTAATTCAAGTTCAAATCCACTACATGGTGGTTGTATGTAGTTACGAATCAATATAAAATACATAACTACGAAATCGGAGTCAGACACATATATTCACAACACTAAGGCGGAAATAGATATGAATATATCACTTAAGTGGTAATACAAAGATAGTGGACATACAGATCCACCATACAATAAAAGAATAGGTGCAAGTTCTAGCCAAATGAATATGTACACATAGATATCTCATATACTTATAACCCAAAATTAATACAATAACAATGTAGACATGAAAAACCAAGAAGTGGTCCCTACTAGAAGCCCAATGTAAGTACCTATAATACTTAGTCTGACCCAAGTATTATTTATAAGAATAAACAATAAACGGGTCAGTCTAGCTGTACTCGTTATAATACATTGAGATAGAAATAGAGATATAAACTGAAAACGACAAGTAGGCAATCATAACAATGTTCATATGTAAAATATGAAGGCTTAAAATTTCCATATAATATGCCAAAGAAATCTCAATGTTATATCAGGATATCTCAATATTGATGAAACTAAGATTGATACAAAGTATTAGTAAGACTCAGATTGATAGCTTAGTATCAACGAAACTCGGATCCTATAAATTAATAAATTAGAAATCTCAAAGACGAGGAGACCTAAATCAAGAAGGGAGCCCGAAGACTCGCCATTTCATGTATCGAAGGTGAGAAGAGATCCCAAGGCAACTAGCCTATAATATTGAGTCGAAGCTCCTTAGATGGTCCGCAAATCGCGGATCGCGACCCCGCTAGGATGATCCAAATATCATCGATAAAATCAAATGAACTGAAGTTCCTAAAATAGTTCGAAGACTCTCAGGATGAACCGATGTTCATGTTAGAGAATTCAGAATGGATCGTTAAGGCAAAACAAACATTAAAAGGGTGGTGAATAGTGTTTGTGAGAATTTAAACAAAATCTATAACTTATGTGAACTACAAGATGAATCAAATACCCCAAACATAATTATAGACACAGATTCAAATATAGATGCAAAACAAATAGAAATAAAAATGCAGGAAAGGAAAGAACACATCGGATTTTATACTGCTTCGGATTGCTCCTACATCTAGTCCCTAGCAACACTGGATTGCGCAGAGTTTTATTACTATATGAAAATCCAATTACAACCTCCTTGATTTCATGGCTACAAGGGATACCACCGATTCCAACCTCCTTGATTTCACGGCTACAAGGGATACCACCGATTACCCGTCCTTGATTTCATGGCTATAAGGGATACCATCGATTCCTTAACACAACCCAAACTTTTACAAACAACCCTATAACTCTTCAATAGCACTTGATTCAGAGAGAGATGAGAAAAGAGTGTAGAGAGAAGTTTGACCAAAACAGAACTGAATTTAGCAGAGTATAAATCTTGAAATCATAAAAATGTTTAAGAATGATTATATAATGAAAGAGGATGAAAGTTGAGAAGAAGATATGTTTAAAAATTCGGTTTTTACCTCTTTTAATAGTGTATGAAAGGTTGTAATGTTTCTAAAATGTTTCAAATAGTGAAAAGACGCTTCCTTTCAAAATTGAAAAAGTGACAGTTATATGTCGACATGGTGTTTTTGGTATGTCGACATACCATAGTGTATTTTTGAATTTTAAATTATTTTTCAAGTGTTTTGATATAAAAATAATTCTAGATATTCTTGAGTAAAAATCTAGTGTTATAAATTAATATTATATTGTAGAAAAACATATGAAAACATAAATTTAAACTATATAAATATATTTATAAAATTATAAGGTTTTAAACTATATAAATATAAAGTACAAGAGTATAAACATATAAAATTTAAGTTTGAAGAATAAAGAAGAATAAGGAAGGAAAAAAATAGAAAAGATAGAAAATAAAATAGAGGGGATTGAGGATAGAATTAAAAATCAGAATTTGGAAATTAGAATTTGAAGCTGGAGTGATATTTAAAGTCTTACATAATTAGACTCTATGACTATATTAATCTTGAACTCTAGAATTATTGAAATCTTGAATACTCATTAGTCTTGAAATTTCTCTGATCTTTGAATCTCTATCATCTTTAAAGCTGTACAGTCTTCAGTAATATTTCCTGTATATAATTCCTGCATATGTGTGCGTGTGTATATATATATATATATTCTATACAAAAAGTGTTAGTATATATTTTATAATCAATGATAATTGAAATAAGGTTATTGTCATCAAAACTCCATTCTCCAACAATCTCCCCCTTTTTAATGATGACAACCTTAGTTTATAAAATATCATACATGTATATGCCTGTTGATGATGATCCTTCTACTAATACTCCCCCTATCTGTAAGAATCCTATAAACTATTCCTATATTTTATAATTTCTCCCGCTTTGGCATTATCAAAAAGAAATTCAAAGAATATTCCCCCTAAATCCTATATCTATCTATAATAAATTCCTAAGATATCAGAATAACTCCCCCTAAATTCATGCTTATATAACTCTCCCTAATACTATAACTCTCCCTTAATCTATAATTCTATAAATTTCTATAACTCCCCCTAAATCTACGACTACATTAGTCTAAATGGAAGCACAATAATCTAATCAACCAATCAATTCAAACAAGCAAATCAATCCAAACAACCAATTCAAAAAAACAAGCAAATCAAACATTCAATCCAAACAATTAAATCAACCAAAGCATTCTTAAACCTTCAATTAATCCTTAGGACCTCTAAAACTCCCCCTTAATCTAATACAAGACTAAACCTATCCTATACTCTAATTCCCTTAAAACTATAATAAGACTTTAATCTAGACTAAGAAATAACTCTAATATGATATCCTTAAAATTATGATATAAGTATAGCAATTCAATTCAATCCTATCAATCAATCAATTTAAGTTTTATTGTCGCAAAACATCAATTCAAACACGAAACCAAACATTTCTTGTAACTTCTATTTATCTTAAAACTTATAAATCTCCTATCAACTACAAATGCATAAGTATATCTCTATCAAACCTATCAACCACTGATGAAATTTAACTGTGTTAAGTAAGTCAATCAAGTTATTTAAGTCAAACAAATCAAATAAGTCAATCAATTCAATCAAGTTAGTCAATTCAATCAAGTTAGTCAGTTCAATCAATTCAACCAAGCTAAACAAGTCAATCAAGTTAATCAAAGCAAAGTAAATATGTTATGTATTTGATTAATAATCCTAGATAAAACTTTTCATACTATATACTTGTTATGTGTGGAGTTAAAGTTAACATGTAATGCAGTGTGTTGGTTAAAATGTAGTATGTCATATGCAAAACTATATGAAGTGATATATTGAATGAAGTGCAACTTGCGATGTGAATAATTTTAACTTGAGATGTACTGTAATTTATATTAATAATGTATGATATGTGTAATGATAATATGTAGAATGATTTAGTAGTTATATCTATTTATGTAAATCATATCCAAAGTACTATCTAACTATTATGCATATACATATACATATATATATGTATGTATGTATGTAAGGGTAATATATATTAATTTCTAGACTTAGGTTAATGATACTTATGAAAGAGATTGAAAGGATAGTAAAGATAAAGTCTTATGTATTCATAATAAAAAAAACATTAATATAATTCTATGAGAAATTTGGAGTTAAATAATCTTAGTAGAATGCTTATTTAATATAGTAAAATATTGAAGATCCTTTTTTAAAGAGAATATAGAATTGTATCATATAAACATATAGTCATAATTATATGTATAAAAACTTATTTTTTTTAAAAGACTTAAAATTTAATTTATTATGAAATGTAAATCAATCTTTTAATACAAATCAATTTTAAATTTAAACTTTTAGAAATTAATTTGTTAAGGAACCATTTACATGTTAAAACTTTTAAAAAGAAATATATAGTCGTAACAAAATTATGAAATCTGGATATAAATTAAATTATAAAACTATAATTTCTTATATTTAAGACATAAAATCATATATATACATATATATTATTATTATTATGTCAAAATATTAGGTTAAATATTTAAGCTTTTATAAATCTTAATAAGAAATCAAAATAATTATTTAAGTTACAAATAATATTTGTGATAATGTAACCAAAATTGTTATAAAATTATATGAATAATATATAAGTTAAACTATGCATGTTTAAACTATATAAAAGATAAATAAATTTATATTTTATAACAATATATAAAAAATTAAGTTTGTATATCATATCGACATGTTTATATAATTTTATTAATCTATATACTTTTAATATATATGTATATATATATATATATTTGGAAACAAGGTATAAGAAAATAAGTAGACTAATAAAGTTAATAATCAGAATTTGAATTGGCATTTTCTTATTGAAAGGTAGAGGGAAGTTTGAAAATTCAAAATTTGAATTTATTGGAACATATGTCGACATGCTCATTTATGTATGTTGACATACTTGTATAATTTCAAACGACATATGTTTTTGTGACTCTTGGTTTTAAATTATCGATTTATATTTCAGGTTTAATTATTTCCTAAAATAATATTAATCCTAACAAACATTCAATTTTTTTATTAAAATATTATTTTTTTGAATTCCAAAATTTGAGTTTCAAATTTGAATTTTAGAGTTTAATTTTCAAATTCAAAACTAGGCAAACAAAACATCCATTCAACCAAAAAGGAATTTAAAATTTACTTAAGGCGTACCCAGCTTTTAGATCCATTTCTTCGACATTCTCTGAATTCTGAATTGATCTTATGGAATTTGATGATGAGATCTGCTCTATTGCGACAGGCTCATTTTTCTGGTCAGGATAGTATATTAACTTGTAGAATTTGAACACCGTATGAGAAAGATATCAAAGAGTTAGTAGTTCAGCCAACTTGCGCCAAAATTTGAATTTGAATTTTGAATGAATGGACACTTCAATTACTATATAAATGGCAAAAAATCATGTCTCTTCACAATCTCCTCTTCTTCTTATTATTATCATTTTTCATTTTCAGTCAAACTTTCAAGAGGTATAACTTCTTCGTTTCTTAACGGAATTGGACGAAATTAGCGGCAAATCGAAGAGGAATTCAAGGACTACTATCTAGTGATAGTTCGTGGATGAATTCGAATGGTATTGGGGTGCATCAAGTCGAAACAGTAAGAGATATGGATGAAACCCCGTAACAGTTATTCAGTTTTGCATAGCCAACTTCAAATAGTCACATCTCCTCATTTTTTATTAGAATTTGATGATCTACCCATCAAATCGACCGCAAGAATGAGAAATACAATATGGAAAATGAATTGAGACAAAATAGTCTAACCTATGGATGTAATTTGAAGATAACCGGTGATAGTTTTGGTTTCCTTCTCTCTTTTATTCACCAAAACATCATTTGATCATTACTTGATAAATTCTTTGACGGATTCACAAGAAACCAGTGGCATTACGAAGAAAATGACGAGAAGTACAATAAGAAGATAAGTTGTAGATGAAAATCCGAAGTTGTAAATTGATCTGGTACCCATTTCTTTGCTGATTTATAATATATGTATATATATATCCATTTCTTCTTGATGTCTCTTCGCCAACTATCGTTGTTCTTCTTCTCGTTTTGGTTTCATTTCAGAATTTGAATTTTCAATAGCCACCATTCCGGAGTTTGAATTACCAACAACCACGTCACTCATCTTTTCAGAGTTTGATTATCCAATAGTCATATAAGACATCTTTTCCTGTAAAACAATGCAACTTTCAAATAATCAAATAACTTTTGAAATAATTCAACTGACTTTTCAAAATAACTAACTACAATAATATCACGATAAATAAAAAAATTCTGAATTTAAAAAATTTTAAATTCAAAAATCAAATCATAATAACTTGATTTTTCAATAAAATTGAATGCAGACTCATCTAATACGGATGCAATACATAAATTTAAACTAGTGTTCAAAATTTGTCATTTAACATTTTTAAAAATCAGATTATGAACTTTTTGAAAGACCTTGCTCTGATACCAATTGTTAGGGAATGCGGAATGGATCGTTAAGGCAAAACAAACACTAGAAGGGGGTGAATAGTGTTTATGAGAATTTAAATAAAATCTAAAACTTATGTGAACTACGAGATGAGTCAAACACCACAAACATAATTAAAGACACAAACTCAAACACAAATGCAAAATAAACAGAAACAAAAATGCAAAAAAAGGAAAGAACACACCTGATTTTATACTGGTTCGGACTGCTCCTACGTCTAGTCCTACGCAACATTGGATTGCGCAAAATTTTATTACTATATCAAAATCAAATTATAACCTCCTTGATTTCACGGCTACAAGGGATACCACAGATTCCAACCTCCTTGATTTCATGGCTATAAGGGAAACCACCGGTTACCCATCCTTGATTTCACAACTATAAGGGATACCACCGATTTCTTAACACAACCCAAATTTTTACAAACAGCCCTATAACTCTTCAATAACACTTGATTCAGAGAGAGATGAGCCGAGAGTGTAGAGAGAAGAAGTTTGATCAAAACAAAATTGAATTCAGCAGAATATAAGTGTAGAAATCATAAAAATGATTAAGAATGATTATATAATGAAAGAGGATGAAAGTGGAGAAGAAGATATGTTTAAAAATTCGGTTTTAACCCTTTTTTATAGTGTATGAAAGGTTATAACGTTTCTAAAACGTTTTAGATAGTGAAAAGACTACTTCCTTTCAAAATTGAAAAAGTGGCAATTATATGTCGACATGGTGTTTTTGGTATGTCGACATACGCTAGTGTATTTTTGAATTTTAAAACATTTTTCAAGTGTTTTGATATAAAAATAATTCTAGAAATTTGTGAGTAAAAATCTAGTGTTGTAAATTAATATTATATTATATAAAAACATATGAAAACATAAATTTAAACTATATAAATATATTTATAAAATTATAAGGTTTTAAACTATATGAATATAAAGTATAAGAATATAAACATATAAAATTTAAGTTTGAAGAACAAAGAAGAATAAGAAAGGAAAAAATAGAAAAGATAGAAAATAAAATAGAGAGGATTGAGGATAGAATTAAAAATCAGAATTTGGAAATTAGAATTAGAATTTGAACCTTGAGTGCTATTTAGAGTCTTACATAATCTAGACTCAATGACTATATTAATCTGGAACTCCTGAATTCTTGAAATCTCGAATACTCATGAGTCTTGAAATTTCTCTGATATTTGAATCTCTATCAACTTTAAAACTGTACAGTCTTCGGTAATATTTCCTGTATATAATTCCTACATATGTGTGTGTGTGTGTGTATATATATATATTCTATATAAAAAGTGTTAGTATATATTTTATAATCAATGATAATTGAAATAAGGTTGCTGTCATCTAAACTCCATTCTCCAACAGTTCATCGGAATGACCTGAAGGTCAGAATGATCTAATGATCCACCGGTACCGAAGTTCCTAAGATAATATGATTCGAAGATCCTCGGTGATTCAAACTGATCTGTGACACCCCACGCCCGTTAGTGTCACTCACAAAGGGAATGTGTTAAGTTTCGTGAAGCGTTATAGGTAAACAGACACAAAATATTACAAGTTAGATATAAATAAGATAGCACCGGAAATTCAAATTTTTATTTCAAACACAAATCATACATCATGGTCCAAAATACCATAAGTCATTAAAACCATTACAACAATATAACTTCTGTCTTTTACCATCAGAGTACATAAATACTTAAAAGAAAACATAATCCCCCAAATAAAAGAGACAAAGCCATAATAGAGATAAGAACTTGAGCCATACTTCGGAAGCAGCTCTAGCGACATGATATCTGAGTCCTGACTAAGCCTGAGTGTTTCCTCCCTGAGAACCTGGGGGGAAACGGAAGAAAGAAGAGGAAACAGAAGGATCAGACATGAAGTCTGGCGAGTCTAGTTACTTTTAGCAAGTAAATAAATGAAAGTAGCATGATAGGCATATAAAATGGATAAGAGAGATCATACATAAATGGCAGGTGTGACAAGGTAGACAGGATAAGGTGTATACGCTTCTCTAGTGATTACTCTACACTATTACTAGTATAACCAGAATGAGATGATCCCTTCCATTAAAGGTGGTAGACTTAGGCATACGTCCAAATGTACCCTAACTACTACCCTTATCGATCGGCTCCCTACTCCGTAGACACTCTATGCCGGCCCCACAGTAGGATGTATCACGTCCTAAAGTGGCAAGCCCTCGCTGATATGCATAGCCTCATATCTACAGGTGCCATGGTCGTCCTATCCCGTTCTGCCCGGCTCATGCACGCACATGGCCCGGTCGGTTTGTGCCGCCCACACCGTCCTCCACGTTTGGATCTCTTACAATCAGTCCAGTAAGCATGCCCCTTCTCGGACCTAGTATGGAGTACATGTTCTGATACCTACTCCGGGTTACTGGATGAAACGGATACCACACAATATGATACAAGCTCTCCCTATCCCCCACTAGGTTTTCTTTGGCTATGTATACCACTAGGTGTTTTTAATTACATAACCCTATAATTTCTGCAAGTTTTGTTTACCCTGAAGGTGTCTTTAATTACATAACTTTATTATTCCAACGGGTTGTGTATACCACTAGGTGTCTTTAATTACATAACCTTATCGGGTTAAATCTGTGAGCCTATATGTAAATATTACCCACCCCCTCCATATTTGCTTAACCCCTGCACTATCCAATCAATTTTACTTAACCCCAACTTTAGTTCATAATCATGCAATCCCTATGCATTAGATTTGGTTAAGTAGTCCAATTTATTACCATGTCCATTTATGGTTTGTAGTGGGATAGACCTCTAACATTAGGCCTACAACTTGTGGATGCGGGATATGCTGGTCTGTTCCGGGCAGTCTTATTCCACAAGTTAGGCCTAACCTCGTATCATAGACCGATTCGTATTTGCACACTTAGACCTCTCACATTAGGTTCAACATTAGTGGCTGCTGGATATGCTGGTCGGGTCCGGGCAGACTTCTACCACTAATGCAACCTAACCTCATGTCATAAGGGCAATTACAATTTTTAATTGTAATCTTAAACATTTCCTTCTTATCTAATTCTTGCCTATGTCTTTATAGGTGTTTATGTTCCCACTTCCCCAATTTGAATTATATGTCCAATTCATATAAACATTATTTAAATTATGCCAATTATAACCCTTTTTCCCTCGTTCACTAACTAACACATTCGCATATATTTGGCGGCATCTAGGCTAGAAAGTAGCCTAGTTATGCACAATAAAAAGGGAAAAGTGATGGGAATATGATAAAGGTGATTGTTTTGGCATAAACATAAACTAGCATGGTGATAAGGTGGACATATAAGCATAAATCTGATGAACCTATTGCAGTTAATTGATTCTAACATAACTATGATATCATAATAAGCATAATAAGATCTAAATTAACAATTTAGATGTCCAACTGGTTTAGATCTAATATAATAAGCACAAGGTGATAAACTAGATCTGACTAGCAATTTAGATGTCCACATAATTCAGATGCAAGAGTTAAAATTAGATCTGACACAAATAAGGTCAAGATCCACATCATATAATGTTACAATAGATCCAACAAGATAGAGATTTAAATCAATAGTTAAAAATAGATCTAACACAAATAAGGTCTAGTTCCACATCATAGAATGCCCAAAAGGTTATAATAGATCCAACAAGATAGAGATTTAGATCCAAGTTATAACCAATTTAGGATGTCATATGTTCGCAATTCACAATGGATCTAATATAATCTAGGCATATGAAAAAATCCAAGTCATAGTCGTGTCATATTTACATTTAAATATTAAAATCTAAAAGCAACTAGGTACTCACAGAGATTGGATAAGAAGATAGAAACAGGAAAGATTAGATCTTGAATCTCCAATTGATTTGCTTAGGTTGATAGTTTTAACGGATCCAGATCAGTTCAGATACTGGTAGAGTTTGGCCACCATGAATTCTCAATGATGAAAACAAGAGAAATGACCACGTATATATAGCTGTCAGACCCTCTGAAATCGACTGCAACGTCAGCCCTAGGGGTGTCGACACCCCTGTGGGTGTCAACACCCCTTAAGGGGTGTCGACCCCGGTGTCGACACCCATTTAGGGGGGTCGACCCCCTAGAGCAGGAAAACTGCTACTACCTTTACTTTTTCAAATTCGAATGGTTTTGAATAAAATTCTGACTCATCCCTGACTCATATGTATTTATATATTTCTCTTTTGCGCGTATACAAACTTAAAACTCTCATAACTTCTTCATACGGTGTCCGTTTTATGCAAACCAAATGTCTATCTTGACCAGAATTTCGAGACGGGCGCAATGGCGCAGTCTGTGTTCCTTAATTATGAATATTAATTAATTATTATTTAATTTATTCTCTTTTAGTATCATTAAAAATACTGGGTATTACATTCTCCCCTACTCAAAGGAGTTCATCCCCGAAATCTCTAAGTTGAGAAGAATGCATATCCTACCATCCATCATTCATCTACTCACCCATCAATCACTGACATCCATTGTCCTTAGAGACTTCTAATGCTTATATGAATATATGCAAGGGTGTGTGTATATGTCCTAACATTAATGCGGAAATCAGGCAGTCTGCTGATTCAGTTGACCTCCTTAATGCTATGTAAATGCCATGAATCCAATATGTATGCAAATAATCCTATTATAACATGTGAGTTCTATATGTGTGCACACATATTCGTCTAAATGCAACATCCATATGGTAATACATCCATTTCCATCCATAAAAGAAAAGAGAATGCACACACATCCATATGCAGTATGAGAGTGATTGAGCCGATCTAGTGCCTAATGTGTGTGTATATGCGTCCACATGCAACCACTAGCAAACACTTGCATCCACTTGCATCCATCAAACATAACATGTATCAAACTCATGTTTATAACCATAGGATTCCTATCTAAAGGTCGAAAATACTATTGATAAGATATATTCACATGATAGAAAAAAGTACAGATAAAACTTAGGAAAAGGAGTTAAGAACAAACTCTCAAAAAGAAAAGGGTATGAAGCACGAATCTTGGATTCGGTCTCCCAAGTCGCATTCTCTGGGTTTTCTCCCCATTGAACCTTTAGTAATTTGATCTCTTTATTGTGCAGCTTCTTAACTTCTGATCCAAGAATACGGGTAGGGACTCGCCTGACTGTCGTCTCCCGTTCCACTTCTACCTCTTCTAATACACTCAGCTCAACGGCTTCCACGGTGTCATGCAAACACTTTCGTAGATGAGAAACGTGGAAAACATCATGAATACCAGATAGATTTTCTGGGAGCTTTACTCTATAGACCATTTGGCCATTCCTCTCGGTTATGGGAAATGCCCACAAACCTAGGTGCCAACTTCCTTACTGATCCGAAGCGAACCACATTCCTCAGAGGTGACACTTTAATAATAACCAAGTCTCCCACTTCAAATTCGATGTCATTCCTCCTCTTGTCTACATAGGATTTCTGCCTATCTTGAGTCGTCTTCATCCGCCGTCGAATAAGGACAATCTTTTTGGATGTTTCCCTAACCATATCTGGTCCAAGTAATAATCTTTTGCAGATTTCCGCCAACAAGTTGGTGATCTATAGGATCGTCCATACAATGCTTCGAAGGGTGCTATGCCAATGCTGGATTGATAGCCGTTGTTATAGGCAAACTCTACTAAAGGAAGGTGTTCTTCCCAAGTCCCTCCGAAATCTAGGATACACAGCCTCAAAAATCCTCTAGAATTCTGTTCACTCTCCCCGTCTGCCCATCGGTCTAAGGATGATAAGCAGTGCTCAAACACAACTTGTACCTAACGCTTCTTGCAAGCTCCTCCAAAATTCACTAGTAAAGATGGGGTCATGATCGCTCCCGATGCTGGAAGGTACTCCATGAAGACGAACTATCTCACGAACATAAATTGCTGCCAACCATGATGCCGTCCTCTTGCTCTTAACTGGAATAAATTGAGCGCTCTTAGTGAGTCTATCTACCACAACCCAGATACTGGTGTTTCCTTTCTTCGATCTAGGCAAACCATCTATGAAATCCATAGAGAATCTCTCCCATTTCCACTAAGGAACCTCCAAAGGATGAAGTAAACCACTCGGCTTCTTTTGCTTAGCTTTAACTTGCTGGAAAACTAGACATTGGGAAACAAATTCGGCCACATCTTTCTTCATCCCAGCCCAAAAGAAAGCCCACTTCATGTCTCTGTACATCTTATCACCGCCTGGATGAATGATCATCTTAGAATGGTGGGCATCTTCTAGGATTGCCTTTATCAAGCTTCCAGTTTGAGGAACACAAAGCCTTCCATGTCGTCGCAACCGCCCCTTTTCATCTATGACATATCTACTGAGGTGACTAGAAGTCTCACCTTTTCTGAGCTTTTCCATGATGTCTAAAATCTGTGGGTCACCTTGTTGCGAAGCTCCTATCTGATCCATAAGAGTTGGTTGTATCTCCAAGGATGTAAACAAATCAGGCAAAATCTCGATGGAGGGTCTAAAATCAAAAGATGATATGAACTCCAAGCTCTTCCTCTCCACAAACAGTGGACTCAAGGTGCCTACTTAGTGCGTCTGCCACCACATTACCCTTGCCAGGGGTATAAGCAATCTCAAAATCATAAGAAGCTAGGAACTCCATCTACCGTTGTTGCCTTAAATTGAGATCCTTCTGCGAGAACAGATACTTGAGAGATTTATGATCGGTGTATAACTCGAACTTCTCTCCAAGTAAATAATGACGCCACGTCTTTAGCGTGAATATTATGGCTGCTAGCTCTAGGTCATGGGTGGGGTAGTTCTTCTCATGAACTCTCAACCGTCTACCCCATTAACACACTACTTTCCCTTCTTGCATCAGAACTGCACCAAGCCCTGTACCACATGCATCAATGTAAGCTGTAAACACTTTGTTCCCATCGGGTAAAGTCAAGACTGGGACTGTTGTCAGAGCCCTTTTTAAATGTTGTAAAGCAACATCACAATCTATATCCCATGAAAATACCAAGTTCTTCTTCGTCAACTTGGTGAGTGGGGCTGATATCTTTGCGAAGTCCTTAATGAACTTCCCATAATAACCTGCCAACCCAAGAAAGCTTCTCACCTCGATTGAATTTTTAGGAATCTGCCAATCTTGCACTACAACCACCTTTGCGGGATCTACAGCTATCCCTTCTTTGGAGACCACATGCCCTAAGGATCTCACTTCTTTTCTCCAAAAATGGCATTTGGAGAACTTTGCCTTAAGCTGATGGTCACGGACAGTTTTCAAAACCTCTCCCAAATGCTGGGCATGCTCTTATTTGCTCTTTGAGAAGATCAAAATATCATCAACAAAGACCATGAAAAATTTGTTTAGAAACACCCAAAACACCTTACTCATCAAATCAACAAAATAGGCAGGTGCATTCGTCAATCCAAATGGCATAACCAGCCATTCAAAGTAACCATATAGAGTTCTAAAAGCGGTCTTATCTACGCTATCCTCAGCCACCCTCAACTGATGAAACCCCATGGCCAAGTCTAACTGGGAAAATACCGAGGCACCAACAAACTGATCAAATAAATCATCAATCCACGGGAGCGGGTGCTTATTCTTCTTGGTGAGTTTATTCAACTCTCTATGGTTAACACACAAACGAAGCGAACCATCCGCCTTAGTTGCGAATACAACTGGAGAAACCCATTCAGATATGCTTCATTTGATAAGTTCTTTCTCAAGTATCTCCCTTACTTGCTTACTCAACTCCCTCCTTTCCCTCGGAGCCATATGGTGCACTGGTAATGCAACTTGCTTTGCATTATCCATAAGATATATATGAAAATCGATCTCGCGCCTCGAAGGTAAACCCCATACCTCATCAAAAACATCATAATAATCTCGGACCACTGGAAAAGATTGTAGATCATCGATAGATGCATCAAGAGACTCTACGAAACTAAACATAACTGACCCTTCCGGGTCACAAGAAATCTTGAGGGTCCTCCCATGACAAGTGAGAAGCCTAACGACCCTCCTCTCGTAATCCAGAATGGCACTATACGTGATAAGCCAATCCATTCCTAGAATCAACCCATAGCCCATAAACCCGAGCACATATGCATTGCATTCAAACTTGACGCATAACGCATATTTTCAAACCCCGAAAAATTATAGATAAATGAGCCGAACTACCAATGGGGTTTGAAACAACTATGGGATCCACTACCATACTAGTAATTAAGTGTAGAGATTCAACCATAGAACTAGATATAAATGAATGTGAAGCGCCAGAATCAAAAAGTGTTCTAATTGCATGATTAGAAAGGGAAATTAAACCTTCCACGGAAATTTTTCTGCCTCTATCAGGAGCACTGATTGCGAGACCATGCACCTGCACTCCAGAAGTTCCTGCCATTTGCCCTTATCCCTGCGATCCCTGTTTCTTCGGGCACTCCCTAGAAAAGTGTCCGACCTCTCCGCTGTGGCAGCAAGAGTTCTTCCTTTGCTTACAGTCTTTGACCAAGTGACCCTCTTTCCCACAATTATGACATTTTCTCTTATCCTTGCCTTTGTCGTTCTTTCCACCTTTCTTCTGTTGTTGTTGTTGTTATTGTTGTTGTTGCCCCTTCTTGGTCCACACCTTCTTATTTTGCAAAGTTTCCTCAGCCTTTACTTCCTTCTTTTCTCCCTTGTCTTCCTCATGCATTAGGGCCATATCAACAAGCTTTTCAAAAGTGGCTCCCATTGAAATATGGGACATGGCAAACCCATGAAGGGGTTCACTTAGCCCTTTAGCAAATCACAACGCCTTCTTGTGTGGAGTATCCACTAATTCTAACCTGAACCTTGCTAGTTGGTTGAATTTGTTCACATATTCTTTCACCGTCAAGTTCCCTTGGCTGAGTGCTAAGAACCTCTCCATTTGCATGCTTTTATCGGCTTGGGAAAGAAACTTTATTTCAAATTTTGTCTAAAATCTTCCTAAGTTTACATCGGACGTCCAGCCTGGGTAACTTCCCACCAAAATGAGGCTTCGTATTTCAGTAGCCAGGCGGCTAACTAAACCTTCCTTCTATTCTCTACTTCAAAGATTACGAACAAGTCCTCGGTCTCCTTGAGCCAATTCCACACTTCTATGAATGCCTCGTTCCCATGGAATGGCTTCCCTCCCATAGCATGGAAGTCATTGCAGATCTTAGTGAAATTATCTGCTCTTAGAGGGGGGAGGAGGAATGACGTGTGTAGCCAGGGGAGAAACGTTTTATTGGCCCTCGACAGGTGTCGTGGCCACCAAATACCTACGAACCATCCGAGTAGTATAACGCCCTCCGTAATATTAGGAATTTTTTGTTTCCTAGACATGCTGAAAAGAAAAAGGAAGAGATTTAGACAATGGACCGAAGGATATTACATATGGCTTTTTGGGGAATGTCTTTCAAACAAACTTTTCTTTTTGAAAAAGCTTTCTTTTAAACCCTCTTTGAAAACGATTTTCAAAAACTTTTAACTAATCTGATAACCTTCGGCTCTGATACCAAGTGTGACACCCCACGTCCGTTAATGTCACTCACAAAGGGAATGCATTTAGTTTCGTGAAGCGCTATAGGTAAACAAACACAGAATATTACAAGACAGATATAAATAAGATAGTAGCGGAAATTCAAATTTTTGTTTCAAACACAAATCATACATCGTGGTCCAAAATACCATAAGTCATTAAAATCATTACAGTAATATAACTTTTGTCTTTTACCATCAGAGTACATAAATACTTAAAAGAAAACATAATTCCCCAAATAAAAGAGACAAAGCCATAGTAGAGATAAGAACTTGAGCCATACTTCGGAAGAGCTCTGGTGACATGATATCTGAGTCCTGACTAAGCCTGAGTGTTTCCTCCCCGAGAACGTGGGGGGAAACGGAAGAAAGAAGAGAAAACAAAAGGGTCAGACATGAAGTCTGGCGAGTCTAGTTACTTTTAGCAAGTAAATAAATAAAAGTAGCATGACAGGCATATAAAATGGATAAGAGAGATCACTACATAAATGGCAGGTGTGACAAGGTAGACAGGATAAGATGTATACGCTTCTCTAATGATTACTTTGCACTATTACAAATATAACCAGAATGAGATGATCCCTTCCACTATTAGGTGGTAGACTTAGGCACATGTCCAAATGTACCCTAACTACTACCCTAATCGATCGGCTCCCTTCTCCGTAGATACTCTGTGCCAGCCCCACAGTAGGATGTATCACGTCCTGAAGTGGCAACCCCTCGATGATATGCACAACCCTATATTTACAGGTATCACGACCATCTTATCCCCTTTTGCCCGGCTCATGCAGGCACATGGCCCGGTCGGTTTGCACCACCCACACCGTCCTCCACATTTGGATCTCTTACAATCAGCCCAGTAAGCATGCCCCTTCTTCGACCTAGTACGGAGTACATGTTTTGATACCTACTCCGGGTTACTGGATGAAATGGATCCCACACAATATGATACAAGCTCTCCCATTTGTCTTGTATCCCCCACTAGGTTTTCTTTGGCTATGTATACTACTAGGTGTCTTTAATTACATAACCCTGTCATTTCTACAAGTTTTGTTTACCCTAAAAGGTGTCTTTAATTACATAACTTTATTATTCCAACCGGTCATGTATACCACTAAGTGTCTTTAATTACATAACCTTATCGAGTTAAGTTTGTGGGCCTATATGTAAATATTACCCACCCCCTCCAGATTTGCTTAACCCCTGCACTATCTAATCAATTTTACTTTACCCTTACTTTAGTTCATAATCATACAATCCTTATGGAATAGATTTGGTTAAGTAGTCCAATTTATTACCACGTCCACTTATGGTTTATAATGGGCTAGACCTCCCACATTAGGCCTATAACTTATGGATGTTGGATATGTCGGCCGGGTCCAGGAAATCTTATTCCACAAGTTGGGCCTAACACCATGTCATAGCCCGATTCGTATTTGCACACTTAGACCTCTCACATTAGGTTCAACATTAGTGGTTGCTGGATATGCCGGTCGGATCTAGGCAGAATTACACCACTAATGCAACCTAACCTCGTGTCATAAGTGCTATTACAATTTTTAATTGTAATTTTAAACATTTCCTTCTTATTCAATTCTTACCTATGTCCTTATAGACTAGGCAGAATTACACCACTAATGCAACCTAACCTCGTGTCATAAGTTCTATTACAATTTTTAATTGTAATTTTAAACATTTCCTTCTTATTCAATTCTTACCTATGTCCTTATAGGTGTTTATGTTCCTACTTCCCCAATTTGAATTATATGTCTAATTCATATAAACTTTATTTAAATTATGCCAATTCTAACTTTTTCCCTCGTTCCCTAACTAACGCATTCGCATATATTTGGCGGCACCTTTGCTAGAAAGTAGCCTAGTTATACATAATAGAAAGGGAAAAGTGATGGGAATATGATAAAGATGATTGACCTAACACGAATAAGGTCAAGTTCCACATCATAGAATGCCCCAAAGGTTATAATAGATCCAACAAGATAGAGATTTAGATCCAAGTTATACCCAATTTAGGATGTCATCTATTCGCAATTCACAATGGATTTAATATAATCTAGGCATATAAACAAATCCAAGTCATAGTTGTGTCATATTTACTTTTAAATATTCAAATCTAAAAGCAACTAGGGACTCACAGAGTTTGGATAAGAAGATAGAACTAGAAAAGATTGGATCTTGAATCTCCAATTGATTTGCTTAGGTTGATAGTTGATAACGGATCCAGATCAGTTCAGATACCGGCAGAGTTTAGCCACCATGAATTCTCAATGAAGAAAACAAGAGAGATGACCACGTATATATAGCTGCCAGACTCTCTGAAACCGACTGCCACGTCAGCCCTAGGGGTGTTGACACCACTTAAGGGGGGTTGACCCCGGTGTCGACACCACTTTAGGGGGGTCGACCCCCTAGAGTGAGAAAATTGCCGCCACCTTTACTTTTTCAAATTCGAACGGTTTTGGATAAAATTCTGACTCATCCTTGACTCATATGTGTGTGTGTGTGTGTATATATATATATATATATATATATTCTGCGCGTATACAAACTTAAAACTCTCATAACTTCTTCATATGGTGTCCGTTTTACGCAAACCAAATGTCTATCTTGACCAGAATTTTGAGATGGACGCAATGACGTAGTCCATTTTCTTAATTCTGAATATTAAATTAATTATTATTTAATTTATAGTTAAAAATACGGGGTGTTACAGATCAATTATAGTGTACTCTACGCCAAGGTAGTAAATATGAGAGTCGTGCTACATGTCCCGTAACCACTAGCTCTACTAGAATATTTACAAACATGTCATATATTCCACTGAAAGTACAACAGTTTTCAGTTGAACGAGTCCAAGAATTAACCGTCGAAGTAACAAGGTTCATAGTCCTTGCTTTACTAAGGCGTTTACTTAGATTCCTCATACGAACAAGAAAAAGGTTTATCCAAAGATCTACTAGTAGACTGGAAAACAATTTGAAAATAACTTAATGTAATGAAGTAGGATTGGATATCATTTAATAAAAGATTTGATATCTGATAATAATACAAAACCATTAATGTAGTTTCGAAGTGGCAAATCCCATATAATAGCAATCGAAGTAACGATCAAACAAGGAATTCATGTTCTAATAGTGTAAATTAAATCTCACAACTATCGATTATAAATTCGTTTATCACGAAGAAATCGAAAGTCCAAAAAAAGAAGTTATCGACATGAAAACAAAAATAGATATCAATTTGAAGTAAATTGGATCATTAAAACTTGAAATATCGCAATGAAAAGGCAATATGTACATTTTTCATCAATTCAGTCGTTTGAAAGTATATTTTAGATGTCTGAACTGAATTCACAAAAACCATGTTTATGCTTTGAGTTTCAAACGTCTGAATTGTTCAATTCATCCACTTGAATCTGAATTCAGATGTTTGAATTATTCATCCAGCCGTCTGAAACAAAGATACATAATTTTTTTAATTATCAATAGCAGGTCAGACGTCAAAATGGAAATATTCAGACATTTGAATTGAGGCTTAGGCACCGGTTTTCCTATGTCACACATAATCAGGGAATTTTAGACGAACGTGGACTAAGGATGAAGGCTTATTACATTTTCTAGGTGTCTATGAAGCTTTCAATACTCGCCGAAGCACTGATATCATACAAATCAAACTACTTAAATATTTATACTAAGATTCATATATAATCGAATTCGAAACTCAAGAAATTGAATTTTCACTCAATTAATCCAAATCACACACTATATACACAATACAAACATGCCAAGGCACACTATACAAGCATATAGCTTGAGGCATAGATGTGAGTTCTCCAAGAACTCACCTTTGCTTCTTAAAAGCAAAGAATCGATCCAATAGCAAGTTAGAATAGCCTCCATTCTAATATACCTTGCTAATCTTCAATCTAAACACAAATGCACAAATTTCCTAAATTAAGTCATAGGAAATTTTATAAATTGAAGAGAGAACAAGGAGAGTCAGATATGGAGTTATAAGGGTGTGGGCTAGGTTAGCTAACACAAGACGCAATCAAAGTCCCAAATTTCACTAACTCCAAATATATCGATGTTTCAAATTTTTATTGTCGTAAACGATGTTTTGACCTCAATGGAAGTGATCTCGAGTCCAAATTCATCTATATGCAAAAAGTGACTTTTTGGACCTATACTCGATCAATGAAGTTATATTTAAATTTATCATTGTGAAATATGTTGGTTGTTGTAGTTAGTCACATGTTGAATAATTGCAAGTAATTTCCAACATTTCTTTATGTTTCTTATGTATCTACGACAACATGGTTATGTGGCACCCCACATCCGTTAATGTCACTCACTAAGGGAATGCATTAAGTTTCGTGAAGCATTATAGGTAAACAGAATCAGAAATATTACAAGACAGATATAAAAGAGATAGCGGAATTTAAAATTTTATTTCAAAGATAAATCACAACACCGTGATCCAAAATACCATAAGTCTGAAACTACATAAAACCCATTACAATAATATAAAACTTTTATCATGTACCATCAGAGTACAGAAAATACATAAAAAGCATAATTCCCCAAAAGAGACAAAGCCATAGTAGTTAAAGATTGAAACTAAGCAGTACTTCAAATGCTGCTCCAAGCAAGATGATAACCGAGTCTTCACTAAGCCTGAGAATTCCCACCCTACGAACCGGAGGGGGGAGGGTAGGGGGAACGGAGAAAGAAGAGGAAAAAAAGAGTTGGACATAAAGTCTAGCGAGTAAAGTTACTTTTAGCAAATAAGTAAAAGTATCATGACAGGCATATAAGATGGACAAGAAGGATAACATCAAGTATGACGAGGTAAACATGATAGAGTATATTGCGCTTCTAGAGATTTCTCTGTTCCAATACTAGTATAACCGATATGTAACAGGATTACATACTCCCTAACTGCTTAATAGAAACATGATGATCCCAACATAAATATAATGGTAGTTTTAGGTGTACTCTAGTAACGGGTTTTAACCCAATAGAATTAGCCGGCACCTAATCAAAATAATTGGTGTTAGCCCAAACAGAAACACAGGTACCCTATAGAAATAGAAAGGACCAGATGTACCCTATTTACTACCTCCCAATCGATCGGCTCCCTATTCCGTAAATACCCTGTGTCGGCCGCACAGTAGGGTGTATTAATTCCTAAAGTGGTAACCTACAGAAGGACACAGACCTATTTACTGGTGCTACAGCGGCTTATTTTCCTGGATGCAGGTCGTACTCATGCACACACATGAGACTGTTGGAGCGTGCCGGTACACACCTCCTCTCAAATGAACCTCTTATAATCAGTTCAGTAAGCGTGCTCTGACCCCTACCTAGTGCGGGGTCCCCCTTTAATACCGGAAGGGTTACTGACTAATATGGGTCCCACACAACAGATGCCACAAGCCAACCCTTACAGATCTTATGTCCCCAACTAACTAGGATTTTGATAGGTTATGCCTAACATATTTAACATATTCACATAACCCCCAACAGATTTTTGTGTTAAAATTTACAAGTTAACGGGTCAATATAACCCCAACATATTCAACAGGTTAAGTTTTCCAAATTAACAGGTTCGTATAACCCTTACAGATTTAACAGGTTTACTCAACCCCACAGATTTAACAGGTTTACTTAACCCCACAGATTGAACATGCTTACTTAACCCCACATAATAGGTTTACTTAACCCCACAGATTCCATAGGCTCATACCATCCTTATGTATTCAACTAGGTTAAGTTTTCATCTTTATTACCATATTCAATTATGGTTAAAATGTGCTAGACCTCCCACATTAGGCCTATAACTTATGGACGTTGGATATGCCGTTCGGTTTTGGGCAGACTTCTTCCACAAGTCGGGCTTAACCTCGTGTCATAGCACGTCTAGTATTTGTGCACTTAAACCTCTCACATTAGATTCACCACTTGCGGTCGCTGGATATGCCAGTCGGTTCCGGGCATACTTCCACCGCAAGTGCAATCTTACCTCGTGTCATAAGTGCCATTACAGTTTCTAATTACTGTAATCGTAGGCATTTCAATTATTAATTAATTATACCTATGTCTTTTTAGGTGGCCGTGCCTCTTTTTCCCTAATTATGTTCATAATTAATTATATGCCCAAATTCATGTTTATAAAAATTAAGTTATGCCAAAGTTTCCATTTACAAATTATGCCCAATTTATAGTGTTTTTCCTCTCGTTCCCATTTTAATGTATTCACATAATTTGACATCTTACCTAGGCTAGAAAGTAGCTAGGCTAAAATAAAAGAGAGAGGGTGATAGAAATGATTATTCTAACAAGATTGACATAAACATGTGGTGACATAATCATATAACGATATAATGATAAGATAGACATATATGAATGAATCTAGTGAACATGTGATATTAGAATCAATCTTAACATAATAGGGATGTCATAACTGGCATGATAAGATCTAAATAATAATTTAGATGTCAAACTAATAATAGATCCTATTGAACCGCAATATGATAGATACAAGGTAATCTAAACATTGAAACCAAGGTAGACTTGCCATGAAAATTAGGTGAAAGTTCAGATCTAAATCTAAAAACATGTCCAACTAATGACAGATCCAAAATAACCACAACATGATAAGTACCAAATGATCTTAAAAGTGAATTAGATCTATAATCAAAACTAGATCTGACATAAATAAGGTTAAGATCCAAAATAACCACAACATGATAGGTACAAAATGATCTAAAAAGAATTAGATCCATAATCAGAAGTAGATTTGACATGATAATGGTTAAGATCCAAATCAACTACAACATGATAGCTACAAAATGATCTATATAGAATTAGATCTATAATCAAAAGTAGATCTAACATGATAACGGTTAAGATCCAAATCAACTACAACATGATAGGTACAAAATGATCTAAATAGAATTAGATCTATAATCAAAAGTAGATCTAAAATGATAACATTTAAGATCCAAATCATTGTTAATTCAGAATTTCATAGATTCAAAAATTATGATAGATCTGATATGATTCAATCCTAAGCATGTACCCAAATTATAGTATATCATGTCTGACTTTTAATTATTCAATTCTAAAGGTGACTTGAACTCACAATGATTGGATCTAGAAGAATAGGAGGAGAAAAGTGAATTTTGGATCTCAGATCTACACTTGAATCTTAAACTTGATTAATTGGATAGTAGAAGAAGAAAGATTTTTTATTCAATTCAGGCACCGACAACATCTAAGTCTCCATCATTTTCGGTGTAGAAAACAAGAGAAATGGAGCCATATGTATAGCTGCTAGCCTCCAGAATTCGACCTGCCACGTTGGCCCTAGGGGGTCGGCCCATGGGTCGACACCCACTTGAAGAGGTCTGGAAGCCCAAAAACTAACATGGGCAAACTTTACAGGTGCGTTAGTGTGAAAATACCTTGACGCACTTGTCAAGTGCGCCAGTTACTCCTGCTTTCATCGCCAAACTTTTACCGTTTATAACTTCTTCATACGTTATCCGTTTTACGCAAACCAGGTGTCTATCTTGACCAGAATTTCGAGACGGAAGCAATGACGTAGTCCGTTTCCCTTAACTCTAAATATTAAATTAATTATGTTTTATTTATCCTCTTTAGTGTTAAAATACAGGGTGTTACATTCTCCCCTACTTCAAAGGATTTTGTCCCCAAAATCTCCAAGTTTAGAAGAATGAATCCTACCATCCATCATCCATCTGCTCATCCACGTAACACGGGCATCCATTGTCCTTAAAATTTTCTAATGCTTATATTAACTTACGCAAAGGTGTGTATATATGTCCCAACACTAATGCGAAAGATCAGGCGGTCCACTGATTCAGTTGACCTCTTTTATGCAATGTATGTCTCTGTCATGAGTCCAACATGTATGCAACAATCCTAGTATGACATGTAAATTCTATATGGGTGCACAATCATCCGTCCAAATGCAACATCCATATGATGATACATTCAATTTCATCCATTAAAAGAAGAAAAATGCACACACATCCATATGCAGTATGAGAGTGATTGAGCCGATCTAGTGCCTAATGTGTGTGTATATGCATCCACGAGCAACCACTAGCAAACATTTGCATCCATCAAGCATAACATGTTTCAAACACATGTTTACAATCATGGGACTCCTACCTAAAGGTCGAAGATTCAATCGATATGATATACTTAAATGATAAAAGAAAGCACGAATAAAAGTTTTGGAAGAGAGGTTAAGAACATTCCCTTGAAAAGAAAAGGGTACGAATCGCAAAATCTTGTCTTCGATCTCCCAAGTTGCATCCTTTTCGTTACGTAGCTTCTTAACTTCTGATCCAATAATATGGAAAGGAACTCATCTAATTGTCGCCTCCCATTCTACCTCAACTTCTTCAAGCATGCTCGGCTCAACTGCCTCTGCTATATCGTGTAGACACTTCCGTAAATAAGAAATGTGGAAAAACATCATGAATATCCACACATAAGCGAAGAGAGTTGTACGACTTAGTTGCAAAGACAACCGAAGCACCCTATTCTGATATGCTTTGCCTAACCAACAACTTTTCAAGTAGCTCCCCTACTTGTTTGCTGAGCTCCCTCCTTTCCCTTGGAGCCATATAGCGCACAGGTAACGCAACTGGCATTGCATTGTCCACTAGGTATATATAAAAGTCGATCACGCGCCTCGGACGTAAGCCCGGAACCCCCTCAAAACATCTGAATACTCACAAACAACTGGTACAGAATGCAGATCATCAATAGTTGCGTCGATAGATTCTAGGAAACTAAGCATGACGGACCCCTTTAGGGTCACAAGAAATCTCGAGGGTCTTCCTGTGGCAAGTCAGAAATTTAACAACCCTCCTCTAATAATCTAGAATGGCACCATACATGGCTAGCCAATCCACCCCTAGAATCAAACAGTATCCTATAAAACCAAGTATATATGAGTTGTATTCAAATTTGACGCCTAACATAGATATTCTCAAACCCCAACAAATCATAGACAGATGAGTCGTACCCCCAATGGGGTTTGATACGACAACAGGATCCAAAGCCATACTAGTACTAAGGTGCAGAGACTTAATCACAAAATCAAATATAAAAGAATGCAAAGCGCTTGAATTAAAAAGTTCTAACAGGATGATTGGAAAGTGAAAATCAAACCTTCAATAGAAACTTTCCTACCTCTATCTGGTACACCAACCATGAGAGCATGCACCTGCCCTCTAGAAGATCCTGCCCATTGGTCCTTCCCTTGCTTCTTCGGGCACTCCCTAGTTTAGTGTCTGATTTCACCATAGTTGAAGCAAGCATTCTTCCTTTCTCTGCAGTCTTTGACCAAATGACCCACGTTCCCGCAACTGTGACATTTCTTTTTGCCCTGAGCTTTGTCGTACTTTCCGCCTCCTTGTTGTTGTTCTTTCCTGGGCCACACTTTTTTGTGTTTCCTCAACCTGAACTTCCTTCTTATCAGCTTTATCTTCCTCATGCATTAAGGCCATATCAACGAGCCTCTTAAAAGTTGCTTTCATTGGAATATGGGACACAGCTAACCCATGAAGGGGTTCATTTAGTCCTTCAACAAACTGCAAGGCCTTCTTTTGTGGAGTGTCTACTAGTTCCAAACCGAGTCTAGCTAGCTGGTTGAATTTGTTCACATATTCTTTAACAGTCAAGTCTCCTTGTTTGAGCGCCAAGAACCTCTTCATTTGCATACTTTTCACAGTTTGAGAAAGAAACTTCATTTCAAACCTCTGTCTAAAGTCATCCCAAGTTTCCACCGGATGCCCCTCTTGGGTTACTTCCCACCAGAACGAAGCTTCATCCTTGAATATCCAGGCAGCTAGCCGAATCTACCTACGATCGTCCACATCGAAGATTCCAAACAAGTCCTCTGTCTCCTTGACCAATTCCTTGCCTTTATGAACGTCTTGGTTCCATGGAATGGCCTTCCTCCTATAGCACGAAAATCTTTGAAGATCTTAGAGAAGTTATCTGCTCGTGGAGGGGGAAGAGGATCGACTGGTGTAGCTGGGGAAGGAACGTCAGCTTGACCACCGGCAGGCGCCGTAGTCTCTAGATACCTACGGAACCAGCCTGGTATTGTAACGCCCTTAGGAATATTAGGTTTCCAAGACATGCTGAAAAGAAAAGGAAAAAGGGATTCAAACTGAGAATCGAAAGATATTTCATATGGCTTTAGGGAATATGTTTTTCAAAACAGACTTTTCTTTTGAAAATCCTTTCTTTTAAAATCTTTTTGAAAATAATTTTTGAAATCTTTTATCTAATCTGGTAATCTTCAGCTCTGATACCAAGTGTGACACCCCACGTCCGTTAATGTAACTCACTAAGGGAATGCATTAAGTTTCGTGAAGCGTTATAGTTAAATAGAAAAATAAATATTACAAGACATATATAAAAGCAATAGCGAAATTTAAAATTTTATTTCAAATATAAATTATAACACCGTGGTCCAAAATACCATAAGTCTGAAACTACACAAAACCCATTACAATAATATAAAACTTCTTCTTGTACCATCAGAGTATAGAAAGTACATAAAAAGCATGATTCCCCAAAAGAGACAAAGCCAAAGTAGTTAAAGATAGAAACTGAGCAATACTTCAAAAGCTGGTCCAAGCAAGATGATAACTGAGTCCGGACTAAGCCTGAGAATTCCCACCCTGCGAACCTTGGGTTTGGGGGGGGGGAGGGATGGAAGAAAGAAGAGGAAACTAAAAGGGTTAGACATAAGTATGGCGAGTCCAATTATTTTTAGCAAGTAAGTAAATAAAAGTATAATGACAGACATATAAGATGAACAAAAAAGATAACATTAAGTACGACGAGGTAAACATGATAGAGTATATTGCGATTCTAGAGATTTCTCTACACCAATAATAGTATAACAGATATGTAACAGGATTACATACTCCCTAATTGAATAATAGAAATAGGATGATCCCAACAGAAATATAGTGGTAGTTTAGGTGTACTCTAGTAACGGGTTTTAACCCAATAGAATTAACAGGTACCTAATCATAAATAACAGGTGTTTTCCTAGACAGAAACACAGGCACCCTACAAAAATAGAAAGGACCAGATGTACCCTATTTACTACCCCCAAATCGATCGGCTCCCTATTCCGTAAATACCCTATGTCGGACCCACAGTAGGGTGTATTACTTCCTAAAGTGGCAACCTACAGAAGGACACATACCTATTTAATGGTGCTACAGTGGATTATTTTCCCAGATGCAGATCGTATTCATGCACGCACATGAATCCGTTGGAACGCGTCAGTACACACCTCTTCTCAGATGAAACTCTTATAATCAGTTCAGTAAGTGTGCCCTGACCCCTGCCAAGCGCGGGGTCCCCTTTTAATACCAGAATGGGTTATTGACTAATATTGGTCCCACACAACAGATGACACAATCCAACCCTTACAGATCTTGTGTTCCCAACTAACTAGGATTTTGATAGGTTATGCCTAATAGATTTAACATATTCACATAACCCCCTATAGATTTACGGGTTAAACTTTACAAGTTAACGGGTAAAAATAACCCCAGTATATTCAACAGGTTAAGTTTTCTAAATTAACAGGTTCGTATAACCCTTACAGATTTAACAGGTTTACTCAACCCCAAAGATTTAACAGGTTTACTTAACCCCATAGATTTAATAGGCTTACTTAGCCCCACATACTTAATAGGTTTACTTAACCCCACAGATTCAACAGGCTCATAAAATCCTTATGGATTCAACTAGGTTAAGTTTTCATCTTTATTACCATATTCAATTATGGTTAAAATGTGCTAGACCTCCCACGTTAGGCCTACAACTTGTGGACGCTGGAAACGCCTGTTGGTTCTGCGCAGACTTCTTCCATAAGTCAGGCTTAACCTCGTGTCATAGCATGTCTCATATTTGTGCACTTAGACCTCTCACATTAGATACACCACTTGCGGTCGCTGAATATGCCAGTCGGTTCCAGACAGACTTCCACCACAAGTGCAATCTAACCTCGTGTCATAAGTGTCATTCCAGTTTCTAATTACAGTAATCCTAGGCATTTCAATTATTAGTTAATTATACCTATGTCTTTGTAGGTGTCCATGCCTCTTTTTCCCCAATTATGTTCATAATTAAGTATATGCCTAAATTCATGTTTATAAACATTAAGTTATGCCAAACTTTCAATTTACAAATTATGCCCAGTTTATACCGTTTTTCCCCTCGTTCCAATTTTAACGTATTTGCATAATTTAACGTCATGCCTAGGCTAGAATGTACCTATGCTAAAATAAAAGGGACAGAGTGAATAAATGATTATTCTAACAAGATTGACATAAACATGTAGTGGCATAATCATATAATGACATAATGATAAGGTGGACATATATGAATGGATCTAGTGAACATGTGATATTAGAATCAATCTTTACATAATAGGGACGTCATAACTGGCATAATAATATCTAAATAATAATTTAGATGTCAAACTAATAATAGATCCTATTTAACTGCAATATGATAGGAACAAGGAAATCTAAACAGTGAAACCAAGGTAGACTTATCATGACAATTAGGTGAAAGTTTAGATCAAAATCTAAAACATGTCCAACTAATGACAGATCCAAAATAACCACAACATGATAAGTACCAAATGATCTAAAAAGTGAATTAGATCTACAATCAAAACTAGATCTAACATAATTAAGGTTAAGATCCAAAATAACCACAAAATGATAGGTACAAAATGATCTAAAAAGAATTAGATCCATAATCAAAAGTAGATTTCACATGATAACGGTTAAGATCCAAATCAACTACAACATGATAGGTACAAAATGATCTATATATAATTAGATCTATAATCAAAAGTAGATCTAATGTGATAACGGTTAAGATCCAAATCAACTGCAACATTATAGGTGCAAAATTATCTAAATAGAATTAGATCTATAATCAAAAGTAGATCTAAAATGATAACAGTTGAGATCCAAATCATGGTTAATTCAGAATTTCATAGATTCACAAATTACAATAGATTTGATATGATTCAATCCTAAGCATATACCCAAATTACAGCCATATCATGTGTTACTTTTAATTATTCAATTCTAAAGGTAACTTGAACTCACAATGATCAGATCTAGAAGAATAGGAGGAAAAAAGTGAAGTTTGGATCTCAGATTTACGCTTGAAGCACTTGAATCTCTAAACTTGATTAATTGGATTGCAGAAGAAGAAAGAGATTTGATTCAGTTCAAGCACCGACAGCATCTAAGCCTCCATCATTTTCAGTGTAGAAAACAGGAGAAATGGAGCCATATATATAGCTGCTAGCCTCCAGAATTCGACCTGCCACGTCAGCCCTAGGGGGGTCGGCCCTTGGCTCGACACCCACTTGATGAGGTATGGATGCCCAAAAACTAACACAGGCGCACTTTACAGGCGTGCCAGTGTAAAAATACCTTGGCTCACTTGTTAAGTGCGCCAGTTGGTCCTGTTTTCATCGTCAAACTTCTACCGTTCAAAACTTCTTCATATGTTATCTGTTTTACGCAAACCAGGTGCCTATCTTGACCAGAATTTTGAGATAGACGCAATGATGTAATCCGTTTCCCTTAGTTCTGAATATTAAATTAATTATTTTTTATTTATCCTCTGTAGCGTTAAAATACGGGGTGTTAAGGTTACATGTTATGAATGAGTTTATAAGCACCTATAAAGGGAAGAAGCAACCAGTATGCGTTCACGAAAAGATAACAGGTAGGCGATTTCTCTGTTTCCATTATGCGGCTCGAAAGCTACTATGATAACTAAATATTTCTCTCTAACTAACATCAAATCTCATACAATGGCTATATCCTTTCCATGGTCGGGCCTATGAGAGCACTACATTCAATCGTCGGTTGTGGTCATCAAAATGTGGATTATTTTAAAAGTGAATAATAATTATGCCTTAATTAAAGAAAGTAATATAGGGGTTGAGTCTTGTATGACTGCATCAGTTTCTGATTCTTTATTTGGGAATTTGTTTAATGAAAATGTTAAAGTTGTGAATATTTCTTCTACTGCTAAAGCTAGTTCAGACGTCTCTGCAACTAAGTCTATTTTTTCTACTTCCCTGCAGAATCTTGCTTCCACTTCAAATGCTTCTATGTCATGTTCTTTCACTTTTAGTTCTAAATCTTCTGCTACTATGTGCAATAATTTTTTTGCTCATGCTAATAGTATGTCTTCTCCTTATGACCATCTTAAACCTCCTTCTAGTATTAAGTTACCTCCAACTAAAGTCAAAGGATGTGGGTTAACTTTCCCATCTATTAATCCTTCTGTATTATCCAATGCAGTTTCTACTAGTGCATTGTCGTCTAAGTCTAAATCTAAGAGTAGCAAGTTGAAAGGGAAATTTTGGCAAGACTCGGATGAGGGTACTGATCTTGATGAAGGTATTGAATATAAATCTGAAGATGTTATGCCTTTAAGTAGTGGATTAAAATCAGGTAAGAGGCACATGAGATGAAATCCAATTTGATTTTTCGATTTTGGTCCTTTAAGTTAGTATGCTCCATCTTCTAGTGCAAGTGATTTACCGTGTTTTTGGAATATTCATTGATTAATATGTTTTGTCTTTGGGGATTTCGCTTTATCTTGGCAGTTTGATGAATAGAGAGTAGCAAGAATTTGCGAGCATTTTGCTTGAATTTGGAACTTTTGATCACCAGTGGTTCTAAGTTTTTTTCTAGTTCAAATGTATTTTGTAATTGTTTTTTCTCATTACTACTGAGATGAGTGTAAATACAGTTTGTATAGCTAGAGTTGTTTATATATTCTTTGTAATATTTTGTAGTGTGAATAAAGGTACATTTTCCTTTCAAAAAAAATGTGGATTACTTTTGTCCACTAAAATTGAACAGGAGGGTTGGGGCTGATCATTAATTGTGAATGCCCGAATTTGGATCATATTGGTCCATCATTACTGCTCGGAAAAGTTAGGAGAGATCATCAGGTGTGGACATATACTTTTGGGCAACCTTGTGCAACATTATCATGCGAGAAAGACAATAGCCAATTGTGTGCTATGGACACCTGAATAAGAACCACTTTGGTCCAAAACCACTAGCTAAGAAAGGTTGGGATTGATTACCAGCTATGTACACCAGAATAGGGATCACTTTGCTCCATCATTACCTGCCAAGAAGTTTAGGGCTAATCAATGCCTGTGAAAACTTGAATATGGATGAAACTGGTCTACCATTACTCACAAAAAAGGAAGAGGTAAATCATAAGCTCTAGACACCTAATTAGGGATTATTCTTCTCCATCACTGCCCACAAAAAAGTTAGGGCCGATAATCAGCTGTAGAAACCCAAATAGGGATCACTTTGGTCTACCACTACTGACCGAGAAAGTCAAGACCAACTGTCAGTTGCGGACACTCGAATAGGAATCACTCTATTTCCTCCCTAATGGTGGAGAAATGTTAAAGTCGATGTTCAATTATGGACACCTAAATAGGGATCACTCTGTTCGCTATTATCGATGTTTAAAGCTTAAGAGGTAGGTAAACAGTAATGGGAATCTTTGATTCAATAATAGCTTGTTAGTCGGTTGATCAATCTCATCTTACTTGACCATGGTCTTAAGTTTTCTCTTCTAAATATCTTAGCTTTAGAGTTAATTGGTAGGATTTCAACTCTCATGACCTTCCCTAAGATGCTTTAAGTTAACCCAACTCAATATGCTAATGGAAAAATAAACAATCATGCACAAAATAAAATTTCAACGAATGCAAACTTAATTAGTATTCATTATAGTTCAATTATAAAGTTTCAATACAATATGTGTAACAAAAGTTTAAGCAAAATATCAAAGAAGATGTCTTGCATTCCAAGATTTCCTTAATATAACCTCATTCATAATGATAAGGATGGAAGTTTTTATTATAGATCCTTGTAAGTAACGAAAAGCCTTTCCCATGTTTTATCCATTGCCCATGACTAAGTGAATATATCTTTTAATATCAAATCTCCCTCCTTCATTAATCAGTGCTTAGCCTTAGAATTGTAATATATAGATACTCTCCGCTTGTGTTCCTTTACTCTCAGTAGCGCTTCTTCTCGCCTTTCATCGACTAGTCTAAAGACATGTACAATAGTTCTTCATTATCCTTTAGGTCATAGTGAATTTTTCGATTGGAAGGTACCTTGGTCTCTATTGGCCGCATTGCCTCTGATCCACAGGCCAAAGGAAAAAGGGTATGCTTAGTCGTTGTCTTAAAAGAGGTGTGGTATGCCTATACTACTAATGGTTGTTCATTTACCCAAGATTTTTTTTGCTTTCTTTAATTGCTTCTTTATCATTTTTTCAGAACTTTATTTATAGCTAGATCCTGCCCATAAGTTTGTAAATATGCTATATCTACTCTAATCTTCTTTATCATGTGTCATTGGCTAAAATTCACAAGTTTCCTATTACCGGCCCAACACCTATTGTCTAAGATGATCTATGAATATATCACAACTTTACTGAAATTTATAACCTTGATTATTGGGAGATTAGTAAGGGGTTCTGCTTTATCCACTTAGTAAAGCAGTTAACTTTCACCATGGGGTACTTAACTCCACCCTACGCCGTTACAAAAATTCTAACTAGGTCTATTTCGTAGATTGTAAAAGTCTAGGGGTTGACCGTATATGTTAGTTCGATTGAAGGAAGTTAATGAATTTAATAAACCATAGGCATTGTTAACATTTCCTTGCATATTACTTTATTATTTAGGGTATTTTAGAAACAACAATAATGTAACACTTTCTTTACTAAGGTTTGCCCCTTGTTTGGCCTGCATAACTTCCTTGGTGCACATCCCCTAGCACCTTCTCTACTTCCTGTCTAGCAACACATCTCAACAATAGATTTGAATTTCCCCTTCGGTATAGTAATTCTGGATGACGAAGATAAGCGACTTCCTTTGGTTTTTTCTTGACTTTTTTTAATCATTTGGCAATGTCCCCTCATTTAAATACTTCAGCAGCATTATCTGTATTCTTTCGTCATCAAGATCCACAATTATGTTCTCTTCCATGCCTATCAAGTTTTTTCAATAAAGGTCGTTAAGGGAATTGACTCAAGCAAGCACTCATTCCCAGAGTTCTGCACCTTCACCAGACCATCCCTGTCTAGTTTCTTTTCCCACGATATGTATATGCTTATATAGTGTTCCATTTCATCAAGTAATATTTTCACTTTTCTTGGAATAGATCATAGCTGCTCTTTTTTAGCTTGGAATTCTCTTAACACCTAGTTCACTACTGACCGAGAATTGCTATGTATGCATATTGACTTTATTCCTATATCCTTTTCCAATTCCAACATAGCAACTGGTGGTTCGTACTCTACCGCATCTTTAAATTTTTTAAACTCCAATCTTACATAAAAGCTAGTTTTCTTCCTTTGGTGGAATATTGACCTTGCACTAGAGTAGTGGTTATTTAATGCTTTATCCACATATACCCATCATTTGAGAACTTCCTCCTCTAGTGCCTTTACCTCATTATTGTATACATTGAATTCTATTAAAATAACATGTCCGTTTGTCCATTAATTGTAGTCTATAGGTAATACTTTATCTCACATTGAATTAACTCGAAACTCCACCTAACGAGCCTCCCTAAAGCGTCGGCTCTTTGCAAAACTTCTACTAAGGGTTGACCCATAAGCACCTATTGGATGTGACTAGAAGTAATGTCTCAATATCCAAGGTGCGATCAACAATAAGTATGCTAGTTTATTTAGTTTTGGATTTCTAGACTCAGTACCAGTGAAATGCTTGTTGGTGTAATTCACTGATCACTGAACTCGAACCTCCTCATTGACATAAGTTATGCTTGATTCGTGATGTCCTTATATCAGCATGAATAATGCTAATAGCTTCTTTAAGTGCTCTAAGAGATCTAAGAATGCATTAGACGTTTTTATGTCTGTACGAGCTCTCTTTCTCTTTCTTAAGTGCTCTGAAAATTGGAACTCACTTGTTTATAGCCTTAGGTTTGAACCTAGTTAAGGCAACAACCTTCCCACCAAAAAAATTCATCTTCTTCCAACTTTTAGAAATTTATATATCTCGCAATGTCGATATCTACTCTAGGTAGCCTCAATCCCTCTTGCATGCATAGTGTAACCTTGAAAATTTCCGAATTCCACTCTAAAAGAGAACTTTAGTAAATTAGCCTTCATCCTGTACATCCATAAAATCTAAAACATTCCATCAAGATGAGAGATGTGATCCTCAACCTTCCTTTATTTAACCAACATGTCAACAACATACATTTCCATGGTATTTCTGATATTCTTAGCAAACATGTTATTCACCAAGCGCTGGTAGGTGGCTTTTTGTGTTGTTAAGGCTAAATAACATAACATTGTAATGGTATAACCCTAAACCGATTGGAAAACTAGTGTGATCCTAGCCGGAAATGTGCATATTGATTTTATTATACCTAAATAGGCATCTACAAAAGATAGAAGCTCATGCTTTCCATCACATCTACCAACAAATCAATTATGTAAGAAGGAAAATTCCCTAGGATATGTGTCATTCAAGATTGAGAAGTAAATACAAATTCTCCACTTCCCATTTGACTTTTGATAAGGACCTGATTGGCTATCATTTGCGATATAACATCTCCTAGATGAAATCATTTTTGAGTATTGTCTTTACTTCTTTATTCAATGTCGTGAAATCCCTTGCTTCTTTTCTTTTGTTTTGTAAGGGTATTTCTTATATCTATATTTAAGGTATGACAAGCAATTAAAGGAGATATCCCATACATATTTACATGAGACTAAGCAAAAACATCTGGTGAAAAGATGAGTAGTTGTACTCTTAAATTCAGCTCCAAACCAGATCCGATTGGTACAAGCCTTGAAAGATCACTACCATGTACTTGTTTAAACTTCAGTTCATCTTTCGGCTCAGCTGTGGTCCTCTCATCTCAGTTTTTCATGTATGAGGATTAATCGTGAACTCAAGATCAAAAATGCCTTTCTTTAATTGCTATGCAAGGAAGTTCTTGGAATAGAAAGCAACACCCATGTCGTTTACTTTCTCTCTTATTCTATTCTCCCACGGTTTTGTAATGTAGCTTTCTGTGGCCATGTCCTTATTTTCTTCCACCACTCGTATCTTATTAAGAGTTATGAATTTGATCATTAAGGACAATAGGGTCACTACTACATGGGATAAAAGTTGGGTGCCTTAAGAAGACATTGTAAGATAAGAATCCATCCACTTGTATGAAAGTTTGTTGCCGTAGGGACGATTATGGATAATTCCTATCTCAATGAACAAATCCAACCTCGTTATGGTTATTATGCCATTGCCTGTGAAGCCATGTAATCATTGATTGCATGAAAAGACATCCTCCGTGGACAACTCCATCTTTCGATGGCGTGTTTAAAGAGAATGTTCATCAAACTTTCGTGGTCGACTAAAATTCTATGTACTACAACTGGGTTGAGCTTGACAGTTCTATGTTTGGGTACTGCTTTATCCTTAAATCATTTTTATTAAAGGCTATAACTTTCTGCTCTCATCTAGAGAATTCAACCTTATGATCCTTTTCCACCATATGTGAGTACGATCCTTTTCCACCATTTATGAGTACATGCCTCCATTCTTCAAGGACACTGCATGTCTTTCCATTTCTTCCCAATTTTTGTTTGCTATGTAAGGCCCACCGATTATGATACTAATTATCAATCTTACGTCATTCCTACAATTGATGTCATATCCTTTATTCCCTTTTCCTAGTGGGTTTCTCTTAGAAGCACGCACTTTTATAGCAAGAGGGGCTTCTAGACTCTTGATATATCTTTCTAGCCTCTTTTCTTGATAAGTTCCTCAATCACTTCTCGTAGAAGAAGACACTCATTAGTGTTTTGGCCATGTAATCTACAATACATTATGAAGTTTCTATTTGTTTCTTTTTTGTAGGTTACCGATTATACTCAAGTTTCGCTTGCATAGCAAGGTAGATATTTTCAATGAAGTTGTTAAAATCTACATAAGTACTGAATCTGTTATCAAGCTCAAACCTCTTTCAATTATTATTATTCCTATTGGAATTGTGTATGTTTCCAACTCTTCTTTATTCATTATCTTCGTCTTTGTTCTTGACATTGAGTTTACATTGTTAGATGTTTACATGGATTTAGGGTCCATTTGTCAGTTAGAGGCCACCTCCTCTAGTCCAACGCACTTTGTGGCCTCATAAAATAATTTTTGGAGAGTAGTTGGCTTTTTCTTACTAATCCTCTATGTTATTCCCATGTGTGCACCCAGACATAGTTCCATAAGGATCAACCAATCATCGACAATTTGGAAGCTTGCTACTATGGTGTTATAGGGGTTCAATGCTATTTCAAAATCTTCCTCCCTCTACATTATTCCGATAAGGAATACAGGTCCTTAGGCTATACTATATTTACCCAAAAATGTGTGATGAACTTTTCCTTTAACATCTTCCATGAGTGAATTATCCTAGGTAGTAGTTGTAGAACCACATGGTGGTCATATCGGTTGAAAATAGGGAAAACATTTACATACAATCTCCGTTGTTGCTCCTACCATCAACATGAGTTGGGAGTATCATTGTAGATGCATTATGGCATCATCCAAGCCTTGGAAGGTATACATTATGGGCATTTAGGACCTATGGGATTTTTGGCAGTTTCTATCATGTTGTAAAAGAATTCCCGCTTTTGCACCAATCCCCAATAATATATGCTCACGTTTGATGCATTTTCCGAAGATCGTTGCCAAGTGATCTTCTGGCTCAGGGGATAGACAATAATGAATTCACTTCTTCTGCCTAGGTAATAATTTTTGGTATTACCTCTTCTGACATCTTGTTCAATGATCTTGGGTACATTCGCTTCTTCGAGATTATTTACAATAGTGAACTTGTCTTTCATTAGTACTTTCTTCCACAAACATTAAAGAGTGTTTCCCATATTTTGAAGACCCAACCACAGTTTACTCAGTCCAGAATTTCACTTATTGGTTCGACAAGTTATTCCTCGGGTGTAGCAACTGGTTAAACTCACATAAGACCTAATTCCTTGGCCTAATATTGTCTGACTTCCTCATTACCATGATCAAGCTTACCATCAGAATGCGGTCTTTCTTTTGATTATCGGGTTTTGATTTTTCCTTTGATATTAGTTTATGTGCAGTTTGTTACATTTATACAAGGAATTCTAAAATTTGATCCACAATATCATGTTGTTAGGTAACAAACCGGGTATCGAAATCCACGATAATTTTTCTACGTCACCTCCGGTAAGTACTTCTGGTGTTAGGATGTTGGAAGAATGATTGTCTTGTTTAATGGTTTAATGGTTGTCACCCCTGTTGGAACCATCTTTTCTACTTTTAGATTTAGGAGGCATAAGAAAGAATAAGAAGTAGATCTTTTTCCTCAAAGTAACACTAAAAATATTTGCATAAAAAATAGGAAAACACCTCAAATCGGTTGTTTTAAGAAACTAAAAATGAAAAGAATGTAAAGACTCCAAGAGTTTGTAGTGGTTTAATAATAATGAACCTATTTCCACTGCGAATCTTTTATTGATTTTGGCTTTTATAATTTTCTGATGTTCAAGTATATAACTTTGAGAACAAAAGACGATATATAAAGAAAATGATTCTAATGCTTCAATTGATTGAATGTGAAAAGTCTAGGTGTTTGTAATTCTCTAAATCTATCCTAAAGAATGGTATATGCTTACATATTTATAGAAATCTATGAATAATTTCACTAATTGGGTGCATTCATTATATTTTCAAGACTAAAAAGAATGTTTCTTGGAATTTAGGATTCAAAATATGCTCAAAAATTTCCATATACGTTAACGATTTCATTTCATGTTTGCTCCAGAAAGTCCGATTGTAATGGATTGGGGTGCATTGTTGTTTGGTGGGAGTTTGAAAAACCGGTTCGATGAGAGTAAGAGAGACTGGCTCAGTGGTCAACAGTTGAAAAAATAGGCGGCTTGGATGGGAAATGCAATAACCTAGAATTTTACCGCTTTGGTTGGGAATATTTAATTAATTTTAAATGTTCAAAATGATGATTTTTATAACTAAAGCACTTATTTTGATTCATAAAAAATGATAAGAAAATATTTTTAAATTTGGTTTACCAAGATAGGATAAATAGTTCAAAGGTTAACAGAAAATGTAACCAAAAGAATTTTTCAAAAGACTAGTTTTTTATCATGTAAATGTTGTTTAAAATGTTGCTTAAATTACTTAAGTAAATATAATTTATGTATATATTAACCAATGAACTTAGATGAGTCAATAAGGATTAATAAACTTAATAAAATAATGATTTAATATTAAGAAAGATTAAAGAAAGAAAAGAAAACTACAAAGTACTCTTAAAATAAGGAAATAAAGAAACATAAGGTACTTTGGCACTTAATTAAGTACATGTGCTCATCAATCATCATAATGTTGGAAATAAGTTCAATAGGTGGAAATAAAGGTGTAAGGAAGGAGGTGAGGTTGCCTGAAGTTAAGGAGGGTAAAGGACATAAGGTTATTTTAGTAATTTCATATGTGTATTTTATGTAACGTGATTTATTTCTTCTTTCTCCTCATTTTCATTTTTCTCTCTGTTTTTTGCTTCTTTCTCGTCTCCTAGATATTTCCATGGCTTCCGTGGATTTGTAACTCAAAAACATTTGTTTTTTCACTTTCAAAACTCTAAAATTCCATGCTTCATTTTTTATTTCTATCTATATTTTCCACTAATTCCTATGGGCATAACTCTCTGCAAAATGCTTTCGTTTGAAATGTTTCTTAAATTTTTGTGTTTTACCATCTCAATAATCAATTCTTTCAAAACCATTTTCATCCCTAGATTTCTAGGTCTAAAAATACCTTCTATATTTTCAACCGTACCTTCTTCAAACCTAAATAAAATTAAGTGTTTCTTTCTTTGATATAATAGATGATAGAAATTAAAGAAATTTCCTTTTGACTAAATTTTCAGGTTCTGTGACTAAATTGATAAGGATTGACATAATCAAAGTCAATCTCTGCGTATATAGTATGCAATAATATGAAGAAATGGAACAAATATCATTAATGATATTATTAAATATCATTAACGATATTATTCCATAACTGGAGCATTATGTATAAACGGTATGCCATAATATGAGGAATATAATAAATATCATTAATGATATATTCCATAAATATCATTAATGATATTATTCCATAATTGTTGCAATGCGTATGACTGTGTCTTATAACTTTATATATTTGTGATTCATGAATGGAAAAGTATACTTCTCTTCAACTCTTCATCATGGTATCAGAGCCTTGATCCAAAACAGTTCAACTTCCTCTTCTTCAATGGCTCACATTAACCAAACTTCATCCTATCAGATTTTTAATGGCAATGAACCCACAAAGCCCTACACTTTTCTAGGAAAATGTCAATGGCGCAGAGAACAAGGGCATGTGATTGCTCATTGTCCTTTATTTAAGCAAAAGTTTCCGAATGTCATTCCTCCTTCTTCAAATTCTCAACCTCCGTCAACCCTATTCACACCAAAACCTCAAGAAAACATTGTAAATCCCTCTGTCTCCTCATCCTCTTCATCATGGCTTCTCAATAGTGGTGCTTACCACCACGTCACGGAAGATCTGAATAGTCTATCCCTCCGTGCTCCTTATGATGGAACCAAAGAGTTGATCATCGGTAATGGCAAAGGCCTTAAAATCACTCACGTCGGTTCTTGTTCTTTATCATCGCTCAAACTAAATAATGTATTAGTTGTTCCTGTCATGTCTATAAATATAATTTCTGTTTCTCAACTTTGTCATGATAACAATATCTCAATTGTCCTTTCTTCCACCTCTTTTCATATGAAGAATCTCAAAACGGGGGAATCTCTATTCCTGTGGCTGGTTGCAACAGGCACTGATCAGCTCAAATCCACAATCCCTACATTCTACGCAAGCACAACTAGTTCACTTGATTGGCATCATCGTTTAGGGCATCCATCTCGTAATGTTTTTAGGCAAATTATTTCCAAAAATAAACTTCATGTTCCTAGTATTTCCACTTTAGATTGTAATTCATGTGCTTGTGTAACGACCCAGATTTTTTTACCATTTAATTTAATATTTAAATTTGTTTTAAATATTGATTTGAATTTTAAATGGTTTGAAACTAATGATTTTGAATAATTTATTTGTTTAAATAATATAAATAATAATTTAATTTTGAAATAATCGAGATTGGCTGAATTTGCGCTGTTATATGATTTGGTAATGTAAGAGGATTTAAATAAAGTTTATATTTGACTTTTATTTACAATTTCGACTATAAACGCTATTTGAACGTTTAAATTATAATTTTAATTATATAACGAGCTGCAGTGATGCGATAGTTCGTAATATACCATTTTGAACTTTAAATGGCTGTACAGGATCCAATTTTAGTCGGATTTCTTCGAAACAAGAAACATCTGAGTCTGTTTGACAACAATTTTCTAATGAAGCAGAAAAATCGAGTTTTCATAGTGTAGATTTTGTTTTATGGCCAAATCAATTTTTCAAATAGTCGCTATGGAATTCGATTATATATTATAGCGATTTATTATATAGAAATATAGGGTTTTTAATTTATTTAATATCGTTTTGGCTTGGATTTCAACCTGGGTTATTTTATTTTGAAATTATAGGAAATTCCGCTCGAGTATGACCAATTATAATATTTTATTATTATTATATTGAAGTATTTTAAAATTGGTTTATTTTAATTCAAATTGGACCTTTTAAAAGAGAGTTTATTCAAACGATCTCCGTTTTCAACGAAACAAATTTCATTGGGACCGTAACAGCAAATTATTGTTATAGTTCAAGTTGCACGTCAAACAGAGTTATTCTATGAGCATGGCAAAGTAAAATGTAAATAAATCAACCGTTTTGATTCGAACGAGCACCATTTTTGCAAACGGATTCGAAATTCGACAAAACAAGAGTCATTAGTACCGTGACATCGAATTATATGTTTCCATCCATTCTTATTACGATTGAAGTTCGTGTGTGATCACAGTAATCGATAAACACTGTTTGGGAGTTGCGATAGGTACGAATAAAAATCGTTGGTCATGTCAGTAAAATATCGTTCATCACGTCACCACAAAATAATATAATATTATATTATTTCTCCTCACCTATAAGATGACCAAACCGTTCAATCCCCAAACACCAATTCTCGTTCAATCCCTAAACACCAATTCTCGCTTCCATTCCCATTATTTCTTCTGACAAAAAACTTCAGTGAATACTCCTCAAATAAAATTCAACAACAATTACCCAAAATTTCTATAAATTATAAGAATGGTATAGGTAGAATGCTGCTTGAATTAGCTTCAATTTGAGGTATATATGGTGTGTTACTATCAAGTATTTTGGGGGATTTTTCTTTAAACATAAGAATCGAGGTTGGTGACGGTTTGTGGTCGATTCTGGTGAACTCGGGAGGAGTTGGTCGGAACTGGTTCAAGTGGAGGTAGGTGGAGGTCAGAGGGTCATCGCGGTGGCGGTTCAGGGTGGTCCGGTGACTAAAGATTGGTCGTCAGGTAAGTTGAATGGAGGAGTTTTTGGTGTTGTATCTTCTGGAAATGGCTGTGGGTTTTGGGTTCGTATGGAGCTTGCAGTCCACCTGAGGACGTAGGATCTGTGGGAGGTGGAAGCTGGGAGAGTTGCGGTCATCTTGGCAAAAGTGCGGTGGTGGTTAGTGGCAAGGGGGCGGAGCAGTTTAGAGATGAACGGAGGCGGTTTTGTGTTGATTTTTTTTTTTGGATCTGGGTTCGATGTTTGGATTCGGGGTTGAGCTGAACGGGTGGGCACCGGTACATGGTCGGTCGGAGTTGAAGCGTCAGGGGATGGTGAACGTGATGGTGGTGGTCCGGTGGTGGACGATTGGACTAAGGATGATCAGCGGTGGGATTTTTGTAGGCAACGGGCTTTTGCAGAAAGGGGATTTCGGGTTTGAGTAAATAACGGACATCGGATTTATTCCTGGAAGAAAGGTGATTAACGAAAAATCATTAACTAACGATTAACTAATTATTTCCTATGATTAATGACTAGACTTAACATTTTAATTAATTCAAATTAATTCAAATAATGTAATATGTATAACTTTCGCGTTTATAAACAGAATTGGACGAAACTGGAGCCGATGGGTTCATAGCGATGGCGCCGAAATGTATGAACTAAAATAAAAGGGTTTTGAGACATCTGTAATTTTATGTGGTTTCAAACATTAGTTCGAAATTATATAAAACAACGCGACCTTGTCAGAAACAAAACTGGTGAGTTAATTCTCACAATTTTTAAATACCGCGATGTGTTAAATTTATATCATTATCCTTAATTGGCTGAATGGACGCTATGGATGATTTTTATTTATTAATTGGTTTGTTGTTTGGCTGTTGACCGTTCAAATGCATGATATTTCATATATTAGTGATAACAATATTTTAAACCGTTGTGCAGGGAAGAACAGGTTGGAGGGATTCGATCGGATTCCTCAAATAAATGGTATATTGTTGTTGTTTATTCTAATTTATATTATCCTGGTTAGTTATCAATAATTGAATGGATGGGGATTATTAAATAAAATTGTCGTGTTTTAATGACTATGTTGTATTGATTAAATAATTGGCAGCGGATGGTCTAAATCCATCGTTTGAGATAATAATTCATCGTTAGGCGAATTGATGTATTTTTAAGTTACAAGATTTATTTGTGCAACTAAATCAAAGTTTCAAGTTTTATTTTAATTATTCAAATAGAAGTTTAAATAACTTAAAATCTATATCTTGGTTTTATTAAGAAAAGAAAATATATAGCGAACTTAGTGTGTGGATACATAAAGGAATCAGATATTAACTAGAAAGTTAATCATCCTAGATAGTTGTTTCCAAAAGGAAAAATTCAATGAGTTTTTGTTTAAGTTAATTATATTTTCAATGAACTTTATAAAGAACAGTTTCAGTGGATAATTAATCAAACTTAATGATTTTTTTTAAAAAAAGCTATTAACCTTAAGTTTAATACATTTAAGATGAGTATTGGATAATTTATTATTTATAAAAGAAAATATTATATTAATAACTTGTTAAAGAAAGGTAACCAAACTATTTCAGTTAATGAAGAAATAAAAGGGTTTTACTTCAGTAAATGACGAATTTAATTACTTCTTAAATAAAATTCATTTAAGAAAGTAACTGGATATGCAGCAAGATTTAATAAATTTGGAAGAAGCATATGGAAAGGATTTTATAATCTGAATTTCATAAACAGATCACAAAAAAAAATTGAGTTTAAAAAAAAGATTCTATTCGAGTGGGAAATAAAAGAGAAGAAGTACAAAACATGTAAAATGGAAGTACTTATTGATTAGAGTAAAGAAGTAAATAAAAAGGTTTTTGTTATAAAATCCAACTGTTAGTTTTTACCAAACGCTAAAAGGAGTTTTGGACTAGTGAACAAATCCTAGTTTAAAAGAAAAAGGATTTTGAAGTTCAAACTAAGGCAAGGCCTTAAATAAGCATTTTACTTAAAAACCAAATCAAGTAAATGACGTAACCAAAGTGAAATGTGAAAGGTAAAATGGATAGTTAATGTTTTGAATAAAAGAAATTGGAAAGGGGATTTATGGTTATAAATCCAAAGTTAGATCATATAATAAAAATGTTTTTTTGGAAAAGATATTAGCGAATGGATTAGTGTAATATAATCCAAGTTATGAATAGAATACTACACATGAGTTTTGAAGCAAATGGTTTATATTTGGGTAAATGATTTACTTATGGTGATGGTCGATTGAGATGTTCAAAAGAAAAGATATTGATTATAAACCATGGTTTAAATAGGAAGTAAGATCTGATCGATATTATAAGAGCATGAGTTTTTAGTTATGAACTTCTATCTACTTTGAGAAAAGAACGTTGTCGATTAAGGTTTGAGTGGCAAATAAAATACCCCAACTTGACCGACTTCACTATTATCGAGGAATGGTATTTGTTTGTAATGGTAAAGGAGTTTGGAAAGGAGCCATTGTTGTCGTGAAACATTTGCAATTCATTTATAAGGTTTGAAATGAAATTTAATATAATAAGTTTTAAATTAAAATGTGTAAATGAACATTTGTTTAGCCAAGTTGAGACATATAGTTTAATCATACCTATAGGCTATTTATATAGCATTGTTTTCAAGAAAATAGAAATAATATGAGTATAGTATATTTATTTAAAATAATGAGTAACTAGAAATGGAAGTGTTTTACTAATTTTAAAACAGAAATAAATATTTGGATTTTTAGTAGTTAAAGCCATTTACTTTTAATAGAGGGACATGTGTCAGTTAATAGAGGTTTTTTTACTGCATAAGAATTGGCAATGGAATTATATTCGTAAATTAACGGTACATTAATATATGGACATTTCTAGAATTAAGGAAATAAATGGTTAACGGAAATATACCAATATTTTCAGAATTAAAGGGTAACAAAGCAAAGTGAGAATAAATGAGAGGTATTGTTTCCAAATGGCGAAATAAAAGAGGAGTTGGCAAGATATTTTAAATGGAATCGACTTTAAGTCGAGGAAATGATTTTCAATGACTCGATAAGGGTTTTAACGAATGGTTTCAAAGATGAGAACCCGAGCTGCCAATATACTTGACCATACTGGTTTGACATTGATAGTTAAAACACCAACTATCAATAAAATATTATTAGACCTTTTGGCATGTTGTTTCGAAGAGACCGGGATGGGAACTAGACCTAAAACCACTTCGAACCAACATTACGAAGCTAACGTGCAGATGGAGCAATTGAAGACCGTTGATATTCATAGCGGAAGGACTACTTAAAATCTCTGGTCTGCAGCCAAAGTTATACTGTGGTTCTGTCATGATTGACATCTACGGATTTGCAAGGACTACTCACTACTGATCTATAGGGTGATTCCTTGGATGCGGTAGGAGGGTGCCTTGGGTTCATCCTGTTCCTAGATGACTTGTATGGGCGGATGTGTAACACCCCGTATTTTCTGTGAACGTCAAAGTGACAAATCAAAGTATACTTAATTTTTAAAGGAAGAATCAAGGGAAACAGGTTACGCCATTGCGTTCATCTCGAAATTCTGCTTAAGATAGAGTCCGAGTTTGCGTAAATCGGACTCCGCATGAAGAAGTTATGGCACTTAGAAGTTTCAGCAATTTAAAATAAAAACCAGCCCTAATTCAAATTTAAAGTTTCGAAATTCAAATCACACACCCGGGCTAGGCGGGAAATTTCCCGCCCAGGACCCAGGTCGACCAGGGGGTCGACCTAGGGGTCGAACTGGGTAGAACAGGTCGACCATGGGGTCGACCTCCCCCCTTTTCCCAGATCCGTGGACAGATTCGTTTTTCTACATTTAAACGCCCGTTCTAACCATATTCGTTGCTCCTAAGCTATTTAAACACCCCCAAACCTCACTTTCTCTCCACACAACTTCATTTCTCCTATACCCTACCCTAATTCATATCAAAATAAATCAAAGACGGGGTTATGCTACTAAAATCCTTTGTAGAATCAAGTTAGAATTCAAGTAGAGATTCAAAGGATAATTCAACGACTTCAACAACTATTTCTAAGAAGCAAATCAAATCTAAATTAGAAGAATAAATAGTCCACTTCAAGGGAGAGCTATTCAGTTTTAGAATACAGATCCCAGAATTCAAGACCGTTCTGTAATTTGTAAGTTCATGTTACTTTCAGAAATAAAAGTTAATTGTGATTCTGACGTTGTAATAAATCTGGATCTGAGATTATGCCTATTTCTATCTGTCTTTCTATATCCTTTGGATATATCTCATTGATAATGTTATGTCCATTCTTTGTCTCTTCTTTCCTTCTTCCCTTTTTGTTTTATAACCAGGCTACCGCGAGCCTGAGCCAAATCTCATAAGAGATGAACGTATGTTGGAAATAAAATTGGGCATAATATATGATTTGGACATGACCAGCGCTAAAATTTGGGAAAAAGAATTAAATTGTGTATAATTGGGCATAATTGAGTTGTAATTGATTTGAGGACATAAAACATGTTGTATTTAAACATAAAGTATTGGACATATGACTTGGGATTTGAGGCATAAAGTTGACTTGAGATTTGAGGCATAAAGTATTGGACATATGACTTGAGATTTGAGACATAAAGTATTGGACATATGACTTGGGATTTGGGGCGTAATTTGAAATGTAAATATATGGCATAGTACACGTTGTGGTTTAAGATCTAAAAATTTGGGGCATATATATATATATATATATATATATATATATGATAGTTTATGATTTGGAAGAAGAAGATTAGGGTGTATAGTGATGTATGGTTTAGGCATGAAAACAAGACTTGCCTTTGTTTTGTAAGTCAGTTACTTTTTAGATTTGAACACCTAAATCTGATTGTGACATGTAATAAAATGGATATGAGAATATGCCTGATGTAAGCTATCCTTTCATTGAAATCTGTGCTTGAGTATATATATCTTTGGGAATCATTTTTAACTATGAAACTGGTCCAATCATATCTATCCTTGTTGTATATCGAAATTGTAATCCTTTTTAAGTTCATGATAAAATTCTTATCATATCTATATGCCTGCGATGTATTGCTTGCAAAACTTGTCTTTTTAGTGCATCAAGTTTATTGGACCAGTAGTTCTTATCATCATATGACTATGCCAATCCTTATGATTTCCATCATGCTTCTCCCCTTATATTATGAATCTTGAGTTGAATCTCGAAATACGTACATTATGAATGCGGGGGAAATTGGGTATAACATGAAATTGACATTATTTGGCATAATTTGGAACATGTAATATGGCATAACTTAACCCCACGTGGTAGGGTTAAGTTGACATAAGAAGGCAACACTTAACCAAAGTAACATGACGAGTAGGTGGGTTAAGTGAACTTGAATTGATTAATGACACTTAACCAATACAACATGATGAACACGTGGGGTTAAGTTAACAAGAAAACACTTAACCAATATAACTTGATGAACGAACGGGGTTAAGTTAACAAGAAAATTTTAATCAACATGACACGATGAATGGGTGGGTTAAGTTAACATGAATGGACAACACTTAACAAATATAACATAATGTGCGAGAGGGTTAAGTACATATCGGGTTGGTGGGTAATATTAGTAAATATAGGCCCACAAACTTAACCGTTAAATAAACATGCTTGGGTCGATGGAAGGGTTAAGTACATCTCGTGTAAGTGGGTAATATTAGTACATATAGGCCCACGAACTTAACCGTTAAGAAAATATGCTAGAATCGGTGGGAGGGTTTAGTACATCTCATGTAGGTGGGTAATATTTGTATATATAGGCCCACAAACTTAACCAGCAGGAAACCCTAGTAACGGGGACCCATTTCAGCAGTAACCCACATAGATGTATCATGACACCCTGAAACTAGGCATGGTGGGGCACGATTACTGGGCTGATTATAAGCGGTCAAAACAGCGGCAGAGGGTACGTCAGTGTAGGTTCTGACGGTTTACCGGCGTGCACGTACTCCGAAGTGGGAAAAAAGCAGGCATTGAGTACCAGTAGTTATACATTGTGCATCTCGAATCGTGTTGGGTTGCTATCATAAGGATTGATACACCTTACGGTGGGACCAACACAAGGTATCTACACGCAAGAGCGTGCCGATTAACACAAACACAAGAGAAATGAATATAAGTAGGGAGCCGATCGATATGGTAGTAAGGGTACATCTAACATGTTCATGGCAACTAGGCTGATTGAGGTGGAATCCTCACGATAGATGTACACCTGAAGGCTACCATAATTACGGGGATTGGGATCACGTTATCATTTTATACAGATTACTAGTTGGGACACTAGTTAGGTGGTGAAGAGATAGATGTAGAAATCATAATAACAAAGTAGTGGAGAAGCAGAGAAAGAGTAGAAGCGCATTCAGTTTATCTTGCCTTATCATACCTTATGCTTATCCTTTGTTTTCTTGTTATCCCTGTTATCATGGTATTGTCTTATATTCAGTTTATTCATGTCACGATACTTTTGCCTGTTTATATGCTGAAAGTCACTGGACTTACCAGACGTTTGTCTGACCTAGTTTTGTTTCGCCTCTTTTCTTCTGTCCCCCCCCCCAGGTTCACAGTGAGGAAATGTTATCACTTAGCTCAGTTTTCTTTTCAAGCTCGAAGATAGTCGATGTATTGCTTTGGACTCTCTCCCTTCCACTGCTATGGCTGGTTCACGTTTTATTGAGGAAAATCATTGTTATTTTTATGCTTCTTTTATACTTGGAAGTTTTTGAATCAAGACAGAATTTCTATGTATTACTTTTAAGTATGATTGAGACAATTTTTGTAAAAGCTAGACTGAATTAAGTTGTTTATAAAATGACTTTATTTTCTGCTGCTTTATTTGTCTTTCTTGTAATTTATATGCATCTTTTACCTAAAACGCTCCACCAATGTTAAGTCATTCCCTTTGTGAGTGACCTTAACGGAGGTAGGGTGTTTCACTTGGTATCAGAGCTGAAGGTTACCGGATCAGATAAAAGATTTGAAAAATTATTTTCAAAACGGTTTTAAAAGAAGCATTTTCTAAAGAAAAGTTTTGTTTTAAAGGCATATTCCCCAAAGCCATATGCACTATCTTTTGACCCTCTGTTTGAATCCTTGTTTCCTTCTTCCCTGAGTCTCCGGGGCTCCTGGCTTTCTGGGAGGTAACCTCATCGCGTCATGGTTCCGTAGGCTTGATGAGACTACGACACTTGTCAAAAGGAAAATAAGCACCCAACTTCCATCTATAGCCACAGTAGTTTCGCCTACGGCTGATTTTCTTTCAAGCTTTGTAGGGTTTTCCATGCGATGGAGGCAGCTTTCAAGAGACTTGTCAACAAGTTACACAAGGATGGCAAAGATGAGAATGAGAGAGTTTGGCTAAGGAGCATAACCCAAGGATGAGAAACTCATGGATATGGCCTTGGTTCACAAAGGAGGAAAGTATAGAAAAATCTAAGATAAGAAGAAGTGTTTATTATGGTATAACGGGTCATATAAGGACAAGGGCAAGTACAGGATTTTCAGGAGGGCAAGTGCACGCTCTTACCACCAGCGTACCAGAGAGGGAGGAAGAGTTTAGTTTTTCCTTTTTGATCATCCTATTAGTACTCTTTCTGATTTTTCTGCTTCACATTCGTTTATATCTTCTTCCATAGTTGAGTCTCTGCACCTTAGAACTTGTATAGTAGGGGATCCCCTTATTGCCTCAAATCCAATTGCTGGTTCGGCTCATTTATTTTTGGTTTGTGAGGATTTGATAATAACTATGTTAATGCTTATGTTTTTGGTTCCATGGGCTATGGGTTGATTCTAGGCATGGGATGGTTAGCTGGTAATTGTGAAAGGAGAGTAGTTAGACTTTCGACTAGCCTCGAGAATAACCTCGAAATTTCATGCAATCCTAAGGGATCAGTTTGTCCTGGCTACCTAGAATCACTTTATGAATTTATCGACGATTTTCCATCTGTTGGAGTAGTCTATGAGTACGCAAATGTTTTTGATTAAGGTTAGGAGTTTGTCTCCTAAAACGTGAGGTAGACTTCCACATATATCTAGTTGACAATGCAAAGCCAGTTATGCGATCAACGATAGTTTTGGAGCAAGATTGGCGAGGATAGCCAGAGTCGGTTAAGTGCTTAATTATTTGGTTGTTTTGCTAGTATCATCTCACATAAATCGTCCAAATTCGAAGGAGGTATTCCTTGGGTGCTTGTCTGATATTGGTTTAGGCCTTTGGGGCTTGTACTTTAGGGATGTCAAGTTTGACTAAGATGGTTTGCGTGAGAGATATCGACCCTCAGATTTGTGACATGATGGATAAGCTAAGTAGAAGAGAGACCTCTAATCATCCTTGTATATACACTTGGTATCATGGTTAACATCTGTTTATCTTGGAAAGATAGTTGACTACATTGGATACCCTCTAGCATAGTAAGTGATCGAGGTCCTATCTTTACTAGTGGGTTTTGGAAATGGAAGTCAAGAAGCTTCGCAATCGTGAAGTTAAATTAGTTAAGGTACAAGGGAGTGAAGCTCAATAAGATGTGACTTAGAAGACTGAAGACTAGATACGCGCATCATATCCTTTTTGAGGGTATATCCTTGATTTCACTTTTTCTGTAATATTTATTTGCATGCTAGTCTTTATCTTTTAGGTATATCCTCTCGGTCCTATCCTCGATCCTTAGGTAGAATCCAATGGATGTAAACATGTGTTTGAGACATGTTATGTTTGGTGGATTCAAGTGGTTGCAAGTGTTTGCTAGTGGTTGCTCGTGGATGCATATACACACATTAGGCACTAGATCGGCTCAGTCACTTTCATATTGCATATGCATATAAATGTATTTGTATATGGATTGAAACTTGATGTGTTATCATATGGATGTTGCATATGGATGAGTGAATATGCACACATATAGTATTTACATGATTAGGGATATTTGTATACATGTTGGACGCATGACAATCTCATGATTCGCATTAAGGAGGTCAACTGGATCAGTAGACCGCCTGATTTTGCATTAGATAAGAGACATATACACACACTCTGCATATGTTCATACGGCATTAGAAGCCTTTTAAGGACAATGGATGCCTGTGATTGAATGGTTGAATAAATGGATGTTGGATGTTAGGATATACGTTCTTCCTAACTTGAAGATTTCGGGGACGAAATCCTTTAAGGAGGGGAGAATGTAACACCCCGTATTTTCTGTGAATGTCAAAGTAACAAATCAAAGTATACTAAATTTTTAAAATAAGAATTAAGGAAAACGGGTTACGCCATTGCGTTCGTCTTGGAATTCTGCTTGAGATAGAGTCCGAGTTTGCGTAAATCAGACTCTGTATGAAGAAGTTATGGCACTTAGAAGTTTCAGGAATTTAAAATAAAAACCAGCCCGAATTCAAATTTAAATTTTCGAAATTCAAATCACACACCCGGGCTAGGCGGGAAATTTCCTGCCCAGGACCCAGGTCGACCAGGGGGTCGACCTGGGTAGAACAGGTCGACCATGGGGTTGACCTCCCCCTTTTTCCAGATCTATGGACAGATTCTTTTTTCTACATTTAAACGCCCGTTCTGACCAGATTCGTTGCTCCTAAGCTATTTAAACACCCACAAACCTCACTTTCTCTCTATACAACTTCATTTCGCCTATACTCTACCCGAATTCATATCAAAATAAATCAAAGACGGGGTTATGCTGCTCAAATCCTTCGTAGAATCAAGTTAGAATTCAAGTAGAGATTCAAAGGCCAATTCAACGACTTCAACAACTATTTCTAAGAATCAAATCTAAATTAGAAGAACAAATAGTCCACTTCAAGGGAGAGCTATTCAATTTCAGAATACATATCCCAGAATTCAAGACCGTTCTGTAATTTGTAAGTTCATGTTACTTTCAGAAATAAAAGTTAATTGTGATTCCGACGTTGTAATAAATCTGGATCTGAGATTATGCCTATTTCTATCTGTCTTTCTGTATCTTTTGGATCTGTCTCATTGATAATGTTACGTCCATTCTTTGTCTCTTCTTTTCTTCTTCCCTTTTTGTTTTATAGCCAGGCTACTGCGAGCCTGAGCCAAATCTCATAAGAGAAGAAGGTACGTTGGAAATAAAATTGGGCATAATATATGATTTGGACATAACCAGCGCTAAAATTTGGGAAAAAGAATTAAATTGTGTATAATTGGGAATAATTGAGTTGTAACTAATTTGAGGACATAACACATGTTGTATTTAAACATAAAGTATTGGACATATGACTTGGGATTTAAGGCATAAAGTATTGGACATATGACTTGAGATTTGAGGCATAAAGTATTGGACATATGACTAGAGATTTGAGACATAAAGTATTAGACATATGACTTGGGATTTGGGGCATAAATTGAACTTTAAATATATGGCATAGTACATTTTGTGGTTTAAGATCTAAAAATTTGGGGCATATATATATATATATACACACACACACACACACACACACACACATATATATATATATATATATATGATAGTTTATGATTTGGAAGAAGAAGATTAGGGTGTATACTGATGTATGGCTTAGGCATGAAAACAAGAATTGCCTTTGTTTTGTAAGTCGATTACTTTTTATATTTGAACACTTAAATCTAATTGTGACATGTAATAAAATGGATATGAGAATATGCCTGATGTAAGCTATCCTTTCATTGGAATCTGTGCTTGAGTATATATATCTTTGGGAATCATTTTTGACTATGAAACTGGTCCAATCGTATCTATCTTTGTTGTATATTGGAATTGTAATCCTTTTTAAGTTCATGATATAATTCTTATCATATCTATATGCCTGCGATGTATTCCTGGCAAAACTTGTCTTTTTAGTGCATCAAGTTTATTGGACCAGTAGTTCTTATCATCATATGACTATGCCTATCCTTACGATGTTCCATCTTGCTTCTCCCCTTATATTATGAATCTTGAGTTGAATCTCGAAATACGTACGTTATGAATGTGGGGGAAATTGGGTATAATAAGAAATTGACATTATTTGGCATAATTTGGAACATGTAATATGGCATAACTTTTAAGATGCAATTTGGGATAATTTGACATGAATTATGGAATATGTAATTTGACATATTGAACTTAGAATTAGCATGAACGACAAAGTATGAAGTTGGCATATAAATTAAGTTTTGGGCAAAATTGTTATTGTTACGAATTCGGGGTAACTTGAGCATTAAACCTAGATTGGATGTAAAATGTAACATGACTAGTTTTGGTGAATTTTGTAATTAGCATGTAAAATCTAGATTTAGGTATATAGGGTAAATGTGTAGATTAAAGATGAACATGCCTACCCGAGGTTAGATTGATTTGTGGTGTAAAACTGTCCGGAACCGCCCGGCACATCCAGTAACCACAACAACACCTATCTAATGTGAAAGGTTAGTGCATCATGCCCAAGAAAAACCCGAGGTTAGATTGAATTGTGGTGTAAAACTGCCCGGAACCGCCCGGCACATCCAGTAACTGCAACAACACATATCTAATGTGAGAGATTAGTGCATTAATAAATCAATTAATGCTAATGAACAAGATGAATGAGTAGGGTTAAGTTCATAGGAACACTTAAACAATATAACATGGATGACTAGGGTTAAGTAATGAGAAACACTTAACCAATATGACAAGATGGATGACTAGGGTTAAGTTAATAGGAAACACTTAACCGGTATAACATGATTAATGGAAAGGGTTAAGTTAACACTTAACCAATATGACTTGATTCGTGATAGGGTTAAGTTGACACAAGAAGGCAACACTTAACCAAAGTAACACGACGAGTAAGTAGGTTAAGTCAACTTGAATTGATTGATGATACTTAACCAGTACAACATGATGAACACGTGGGGTTAAGTTAACAAGAAAACACTTAACCAATATAACTTGATGAACGAACGGGGTTAAGTTAATAAGAAAAACTTAACCAACATGACACGATGAATGGTGGGTTAAGTTAACATGAATGGACAACACTTAACCAATATGACATAAAGTGAGTACATATCGGGTTGGTGGGTAATATTAGTAAATATAGGCCCACAAACTTAACCGTTAAATAAACATGCTTGAGTCGATGGAATGGTTAAGTACATCTCGTGTAGGTGGGTAATATTAGTACATATAGGCCCACAAACTTAACCGTTAAGAAAATATGCTAGAATCAGTGGGAGGGTTAAGTACATCTCGTGTAGGTGGGTAATATTTGCATATATAGGCCCACAAACTTAACCAGTAAGAAACCCTAGTAATGGGGACCCATTCCAACAGTAACCTACATAGATGTATCTAAATTAGAAGAACAAATAGTCCACTTCAAGGGAGAGCTATTCAGTTTTAGAATACAGATCCCAGAATTCAAGACCGTTCTGTAATTTGTAAGTTCACGTTACTTTCAGAAATAAAAGTTAATTGTGATTCTGACGTTGTAATAAATCTGGATCTGATATTATGCCTATTTCTATCTGTCTTTCTATATCCTTTGGATCTATCTCATTGATAATGTTATGTCCATTCTTTGTCTCTTCTTTCCTTCTTCCCTTTTTGTTTTATAACCAGGCTACTGCGAGCCTGAGCCAAATCTCATAAGAGATGAACGTATGTTGGAAATAAAATTGGGCATAATATATGATTTGGACATGACCAGCGCTAAAATTTGGGAAAAAGAATTAAATTGGGCATAATTGAGTTGTAATTGATTTGAGGACATAAAACATGTTGTATTTAAACATAAAGTATTGGACATATGACTTGGGATTTGAGGCATAAAGTTGACTTGAGATTTGTGTGACGGCAAGGAATTTCGCTCGGTCCGAACCAGTCGCTAAACCGGTTCAGGCCGTTCGAAACGCCCTATCGTTTGAGAACAGGACAAAACAGAACGCATACAGAAGAACATTTCACTGTATATCACAACAATGCATCAGATTACAAGAATATACAGAGTATTAATGAATAAATATTACACAGAAATATCAGAGATTTAAATTACATTTAAATACATCGCAGCGGAAAATAATAAAATACACAACTAGAAGAGATATACGGATACAAAGCTTTCCGGATATCATTCCAGCTGTAAACCAGGATCCTGTGAATATAAATCTGCAAAACCAAAACTAATAGCTGCCCGTGTCAAAATAGGGGCACCCAGAGTTTAGGTTAAAACAATAAACTGCAGGTCAGTCATGTGACTGGTGTGAGAACTAAAACAGTTATTAATCTTTATTTTACATCATTAGGTAAATCAAGGGACCACGCCGTATAACACGGAACGGGTTTCCTCCCACGAATACCAGTGCATAAAACATAACAGCGCAATGCTAAATAAAGAAAAATGAAGCTGTTATAAGACCCAGGTCCTATCACACAATGCAACGCAAGCCGGGGGATAGGGTTTTCCCTTATAACAGCCAAAGAATGCTTGATACGTTTAAAACAAATCATTTGATACTATTTAAGTGCATAGTGTATAAAACACTTCAAATCATAAGTATCAATCATAGGCGGCATGAATGCCCCATACCACTATGTCGCCATATATAGGTTATACAATCAAAATCGCGAAGTCACGTATTTGGAAATTGGGTTTCCATCTATGAATCGAGGCAAAAGATAGTCCTCAACCGATTCGAGACGCTCTAGCTCGCCCCTCAGGCAAGTACTCTGTCAAGCCTTTGGATCGTCAGGGCCGGTCCACCGATGTGGATTAAACTTAAACCCTGAACATGCGTTCCCCCGCCCTATGGGGCGTAAATGAGCCAACGAATGACTCCATCGGACCCGGATCGTCCGATCAAACCGAGGCGCCTCGCAACAGCAACAACCACATAAGTCAAACTCGTCAGGGCGTGTAAAACCACTGACGCCACTTCTAACTAGAAAGAAACGCATGCCCTCCCTGAGGTCCGTCTCCCGTTTTTGGTTCATACCGGGTGTGAAACACGCGAGGTAAACGTTACACAAAGCTACGCCACAAAGGCCGTGCTTTGATCATCACCACAAGGCTTTGCTTTTCAACAGAAGCCTCGATCAATTGCCACTTAGGCATGCCACACAGGCAATTCACTCCATGCGTTTGATATCCATCAATATATAACCCCTGAGCTCGTACGTCTCAGAGAAGGGCGTTAAGCAAGAGAATAAATTCTCCGCCGCCAAACAGATATATATTTAATAGAGATCAATCACACGGACTAAAATCCAATGTCAGACACACAGTCCATTTACAAGTCCGTTCTGGGTCTGAACGAAACCGGAGGCACCTAGTACCCCGCATATCCATCGATCTCCAAGTACGTCTGGACGATCACCAACTGTTTCCATCTTCTTGGGTGTACAGCCCAATCAAGATCATCAGTTATCACCCAAACGACGTGAAGACTTCCGGTCTTCGACCATCGTCTTCATCTTCGACTTATCGTCGTATCAGTTATTCAGAATGGGATAAACCCGGTCTTTCCGAATAACTCGCGTATATATTATAAAAGTGTCACACAAACACAACATACGCCTCATTCCGATTCATTAGTCACTAACCGTAAATTAATCAAGAGAATAATTCCCCAAATATTAACCCCGAAGGCCGAAACCAACATCAGATCAATATTCAGAAAACCATTCTGCTTGGCTAACCGACAGTTAGTTTCTAAATTTCACGTTCATAGGGAAAGGTTCCCATTAATTTTTATCAAAGATAAATTCCTTGAATTTATTCTTTAATCTACTTTTGAATATCAATTCAAACTAGTCGGGATTAGCGAACCTTACCGAAGTAATCATTTGTTTTAATTTCCCAATCCCAACCTATTCATCCCATGAAGTAAAACTGGTTATACTTCATATCTAACACCACGGTGTTATCGGTAAATTCAATTACCATTTCACGTTCAAATCTAATTAAAGATTTAACTATCGCCTGGAGCAAAACTGATGATACTCCATTTCGATTATTTCAATCTAATTAAAGATTCATTAAAACTCCACTTAGTTTTAATATTTGACTGAGTTAAAGAATCAGTGTCATTTAAAAACACGGTTCACGATAAACCCAAAATCACATTCATTAATCATCGGGTTAAAGAACGAGTGTTATTTAAAACACTGTCCACGATAAACCCAAAAATCAATATCGATTCAATTCCAATTAAATATTATTTAATTGGTACACTTCATTAAATCTAAATAAAAAGATTTAATCATTTCTCAACTGGGTTCAAGAACAGTGTTAGTGAAGACACCATTCACGACAAACCCAAATCACATTTGATATTCAATATAAGGCTCTGAATAGAAAATATATCGGCTTATATTCAATATCAAATTCTACGATTAACAAATGTCATATTGGAAATAACGATATAAATATATATCTTTCAAATTTCCATAACAACATCTGTATAATCACGAATTCCAACATCGAAATATTCCGAAGACAATTTCGATTCAAATCCACTCCAATGCAATCATTGGATATTCTGGTTATTTTTAAAACCCTTTTTAAATTCAATTTATTTATTTAAAAATAAATAGAATTATAATTCTAGTTCAAAACTAGTTCATTATGATAAAAATCTATTTTTATCTTTTCAAATATGGAGTTTTTCATCCCAATTTTTCCCAAATCATTTCTTATGATTTTACACAAATTATTACTATTTTTAATAATTTTATCAAGGCCCGTACAGTCGATTTCCATCAATGGCCATCGAACTGCACTTACAGCGACCTTTTTCAAATTTGATTTGGACGTAACTCCAAATCCAACCGTTAGATTTCAAATTTCTAATATTCATTAGAAAACTCTTTTCGATACGAACCCAACGGTTCCGGTTTTAGGAGAATCCGACGGTCGGATCTCCCGTAATGTCCGTTTGAAATAAATGGTCGAAATTTACGAACTGCCGCGGCGCGGCGCGTTCTATTCAGGCCATTATATTATATATATAATATATATAATATATACTTCGTCGATTTCTATTTAAAACGAATTATATAAATAGTTTTAAAATCGTTTCAAAAGCTATTTCAACTTTCTTTTCAATTCAAATCAAAATTGAATTCTTCTTTATAAATTCGTTTTAAAATTCATTTCTATTCAATTCAAATTTCAATTCAATTTGAATTCATTTCAATTCACTTTCAATTCAATTTGAAATCGTTTTCAATTCAATTCATTTCGAAATCGTTTTCAATTCAATTCGTTTCGAAATCGTTTTCAATTCAATTCATTTCGAAATCGTTTTCAATTCAATTCATTTCGAAATCGTTATATATTCAACTCATTTCGAAATCGTTTTCAATTCATTTCATTTCGAAATCGTTTTCAATTCATTTCATTTCGAAATCGTTTTCAATTCATTTCATTTCGAAATCGTTTTCAATTCAATTCATTTCGAAATCGTTTTCAATTCATTTCATTTCGAAATCGTTTTCAATTCATTTCATTTCGAAATCGTTTTCAATTCAATTCATTTCGAAATCGTTTTCAATTCAATTCATATAAATATCGTTCACGTCAAAATGGCGTCAATCTAATCAACACGGCTTCATAAATTTCTATTTTCAAATATTCTATTTCAAATATTTCTTTTTCAAAATAGTTGTTATTATCAAAAATATTTCGTTCAACACATGACCAATCTCAATGAATGAGTACTGTCAACACATGAACTTTTATTTTATAATATTCTTTATTTTTCAAATTGGAATGAGGCCCAATCAATTACCATATAAAGTTAATTATATGGATTTTCATACAACACATGTATATAATAGCATTGAAAAATAATCAACCATCAACCAAAGTGCACTACACTGTATAAGCATCCAATAAAGATATCTAACGCTTATAACAGCATGTCAATCAATCGATCGGCATATTTAATCAATCAGGATGAGTGAACTTCAAATTTCATCCTAACACCCGTGTGGGGTTTCAAACAATCAAACACATATTTTATTTGTGCTGTTGGGCGATGTGTAAAATTTATCGTCCCAATCAATATCAGTCAAATCAGTGTACACAAACAAACCGTCTGGTTTGTAAATGAATATTTTATTTTATTCACAATCACGTTAAAAACTATATTTTTTTAACGATAGAATATTTATTCCAACACATGAATTTTCTTTTCAGTTCATTTATTCAATAAATGACATTTTTATTTTTCTAACATATTTTAGAAAATTTCGGCGGCATAACGGCACGATACTAGAAACGGGACGAGGCCTAGCCTTATCCCCGGTCTAGTGAAGGCCCACGCCATTCACACATCAATCAAATCAATTCATTTCACCACACAATTCAATTTCAATCAAATAATCCAACTAATCTACGCAACCAAACAAACAAGTCCATGGTCTGTGGACGATTGTGTCGGGTGCTACTAAGCACCGTCTGCATCCTAGTATATATATATAACTAGAAAAAGAAATTGAAAGGTGAGAAATTCTCACCTATAGCTATCCAATCATCTTGACTCTTTCTTTGCAGAAGCCTTCGTCTATTTCGCCTTCTTGTCGCTTTCGTTGCCCGTATTCACTACATATATAAAAATCGAATTTTTACTTCGCTATTCAATATATAAAAATCGAATTTTTACTTCGCTATTCAATATATAAAAATCAAATTTTTTTCTTCGATGTTCAATATATAAAAATCACTTTTTTACTATGATGTTCATTATATAAAAATCACTTTTTTACTATGATGTTCATTATATAAAAATCACTTTTTTACTATGATGTTCATTATATAAAAAAATCACTTTTTTACTATGATGTTCATTATATAAAAATCATTTTTTTACTATGATGTTCATTATATAAAAATCACTTTTTTTACTATGATGTTCATTATATAAAAATCAAAAGAAATCATATTTTATATTTTAAAATTATTTTATATATATTCCATTTTCAAATATGTATTTTATTTTATTATATATTTTTAAACAAAATATATACTTCATTTTCAGTTTTCATTTTCAGTTTTTTTCTAGAAATCAATTCTATTTTCCTGTTTTTAAAAACAATGCAATTTTATTTAAACTGCTAAAATATACTAAAAACTGAAAATAACTTAAAATAAAATAAAATAAACCGTTAAACCTTTCTCTGCAAAACGATCAGCCACCTTCGAACTAGCCTCGTCGCCTAGGGTTAGGAATTGCGCCTCCACCAGTCCAGTTGAGCTCGATCAGAGACCACCGCTTCCACCGCCGTCATGACTCGCCCCTGCGCCCAGACTGCTGACCCATTCGGCGTTACCGTTGCCCCAGAAATTGAGCCCGAAGTCGCTGCCTTTGAGCAGCGCTTTCCCCCAAATCTCGCCGCCGTATATGATTAGACTTATCTCAATTGAAAGATCGAACTAGGATGTGGAATTTTCGTTTATGCGGTTTCAAATTTCATTGTAGGGATTGAGAGAAAAAGGGATCTAAAGATCTGAAACAAAACCACCGTCCATCGCTGAAACGCGGCTCAGATAAAAGAAATGGTCAAGGGTTTTGACCTTGTGACCATATATATTTATATATTTTTAATTTAATTGAATTTATTCTAAAATGTAACTTTTTATTTTGGACTCAAAATCGAACCTACCGACTGCCGTCGCTAGCTAATTACCCCCATCCCGGACACAATGGGATATGTATCGTAGGCTGATTCGATCGTTACGATCAGTTTCCGCTGAATTTACATTTAAACCACTATATTGAATTTTAAACGTACATTTCAAATTACCGGGGTCACATACTAACTAGAAAAATTCCAGAAAAATATTTTCTAGCTTCGTATTGACGATACGGTCCTAACAAAACTAGTTTCGTCAAATTCTGAGACCGTTAGAAAAATGGCCATTTTCCAGTCGATTAAAATCTACTGAAACTGGTCAAACGCGTTTTCCTTTGCCACGCTCACATATTGATTCGAAAATTTATGAAATTTAAAACCAAGCAATAACTTCACATCCCGGACCCAACAAAACTGGTTTCGTCGAAATCCGAGGTCGTTTGCAAAATGTCCATTTTTAAGGGCCTTATATATATAAAAATATATAAATTCCACAGCGACTATTTCTAATTTTAAACTGGACATATCTTATCATTTCTAAGATGAAATCTCAGTTTGTCAACTTCGTTACAAAGATATAGTTATACAGATTCAAATATTTCTTGTTTCGTTCAATTCTGACTTATATTGAATTCTGTATATTCATTTGAAATTAGAAATCGAATTTTCGAACTACCGCGCCATTTTCAATTCCTTTTATAATTATATATAATTATTATATATTCTAATGACGACGTATATAAATATATTCGTTCGAATTCTATTCAAAATAAATTTTTCGACGATATTATTTAAAATAATTCATTTTGAATATTCAAAATTCGCTAAAATTGCCGAAATAAAAATTTCAAACTGGCTCGCATTTTACGGGTTGTTACAATCTCCCCCACTTAAAACTTTTCGTCCCCGAAAAGGAACAAAGTCGAAAGTGGTTTGATCAATCAACTCTACGCTCGATCAGGCTTCCATTCTCCAACTTTTCAGTTTCTGAGAATTTTCTAAAATTTCAAAAATTTGGCTAACACCCTAAATTTTCGAAAAATTTCGCCATAACCTCCCCTGCACCGGGAGCATCGGGGAATTTCAAATAGCTTCCCCGGTCCTTCAGATCTCAAAAAGAAAAAGAAAAAGCCAAGCGGCTAGCCAATAGGCTCACAAAATCATCATCACCCAAACAAAACAGGAAATTATGTAGTAAACATGTACCTATTTGTCGGGCAAACAAATTTTATTCTTCGGCTCTAGCCTCCTTGCTATGACCTGTTCAATATAAGTATATGTATATGCAAGCAAATGCGACCAATTTTCAATACAGTTCAATATTTGATTCAATTAGGCTAATTGGTTAAAATTTAGCAAACCAATAAACAAACAACACAAACATCAATCAATTAGTTGATTAGCTTTTCAAATGCATAACTTTGATATATAGTCAAAAATCAAATTTTTGATGCCAAATCACAACAATAGGCCCTATCTAATTTTTGGTTCTCACACCAGTCAATAGGAAATATATAGAAATCCCACCTTCGAAACACGAACATAAGTTCTGATGATGATCGATCAATCATCAGAACCATCTCCGGGTGTCTAGAGTGTAATTCAATATCTATCCAGTATATTAAAATTTCAAATACACGTGGATCAGACGTATACGCAAAATCTTTATATACTGGACTGTCCAACTCAATATAAATAGATAATCAAATACGAATGATTGATTTAAATTTTCAAAACAAAAATTGTTTTCATTTTCAAAAATATACTCTTCACACTCGTTCTAGGATACTACTGATCCTATCTCTAACGAGTCATTCTAATTGGATATTACTAATCCAATATCTGATGAATTCTTTCGTAGGGTTCCAATGTGCCTTGTTCTCTGCTTTGTAAACCAAAGCTCTGATACCAACTGTGACGGCAAGGAATTTCGCTCGGTCTGAACCAGTCGCTAAACCGATTCAGGCCGTTCGAAACGCCCTATCGTTTGAGAACAGGACAAAACAGAACGCATACAGAAGAACATTTCACTGTATATCACAACAATGCATCAGATTACAAGAATATACAGAGTATTAATGAATAAATATTACACAGAAATATCAGAGATTTAAATTACATTTAAATACATCGCAGCGGAAAATAATACAATACACAACTAGAAGAGATATACGGATACAAAGCTTTCCGGATATCATTCCAGCTGTAAACCAGGATCCTGTGAATATAAATCTGCAAAACCAAAACTACTAGCTGCCCGTGTCAAAATAGGGGCACCCAGAGTTTAGGTTAAAACAATAAACTCCAGGTCAGTCATGTGACTGGTGTGAGAACTAAAACAGTTATTAATCTTTATTTTACATCATTAGGTAAATCAAGGGACCACGCCGTATAACACGGAACGGGTTTCCTCCCACGAATACCAGTGCATAAAACATAACAGCGCAATGCTAAATAAAGAAAAATGAAGCTGTTATAAGACCCAGGTCCTATCACACAATGCAACGCAAGCCGGGGGATAGGGTTTTCCCTTATAACAGCCAAAGAATGCTTGATACGTTTAAAACAAATCATTTGATACTATTTAAGTGCATAGTGTATAAAACACTTCAAATCATAAGTATCAATCATAGGCGGCATGAATGCCCCATACCACTATGTCGCCATATATAGGTTATACAATCAAAATCGCGAAGTCACGTATTTGGAAATTGGGTTTCCATCTATGAACCGAGGCAAAAGATAGTCCTCAACCGATTCGAGACGCTCTAGCCCGCCCCTCAGGCAAGTACTCTGTCAAGCCTTTGGATCGTCAGGGCCGGTCCACCGATGTGGATTAAACTTAAACCCTGAACATGCGTTCCCCCGCCCTATGGGGCGTAAATGAGCCAACGAATGACTCCATCGGACCCGGATCGTCCGATCAAACCGAGGTGCCTCGCAACAGCAACAACCACATAAGTCAAACTCGTCAGGGCGTGTAAAACCACTGACGCCACTTCTAACTAGAAAGAAACGCATGCCCTCCCTGAGGTCCGTCTCCCGTTTTTGGTTCATACCGGGTGTGAAACACGCGAGGTAAACGTTACACAAAGCTACGCCACAAAGGCCGTGCTTTGATCATCACCACAAGGCTTTGCTTTTCAACAGAAGCCTCGATCAATTGCCACTTAGGCATGCCACACAGGCAATTCACTCCATGCGTTTGATATCCATCAATATATAACCCCTGAGCTCGTACGTCTCAGAGAAGGGCGTTAAGCAAGAGAATAAATTCTCCGCCGCCAAACAGATATATATTTAATAGAGATCAATCACACGGACTAAAATCCAATGTCAGACACACAGTCCATTTACAAGTCCGTTCTGGGTCTGAACGAAACCGGAGGCACCTAGTACCCCGCATATCCATCGATCTCCAAGTACGTCTGGACGATCACCAACTGTTTCCATCTTCTTGGGTGTACAGCCCAATCAAGATCATCAGTTATCACCCAAACGACGTGAAGACTTCTGGTCTTCGACCATCGTCTTCATCTTCGACTTATCGTCGTATCAGTTATTCAGAATGGGATAAACCCGGTCTTTCCGAATAACTCGCGTATATATTATAAAAGTGTCACACAAACACAACATACGCCTCATTCCGATTCATTAGTCACTAACCGTAAATTAATCAAGAGAATAATTCCCCAAATATTAACCCCGAAGGCCGAAACCAACATCAGATCAATATTCAGAAAACCATTCTGCTTGGCTAACCGACATTTAGTTTCTAAATTTCACGTTCATAGGGAAAGGTTCCCATTAATTTTTATCAAAGATAAATTCCTTGAATTTATTCTTTAATCTACTTTTGAATATCAATTCAAACTAGTCGGGATTAGCGAACCTTACCGAAGTAATCATTTGTTTTAATTTCCCAATCCCAACCTATTCATCCCATGAAGTAAAACTGGTTATACTTCATATCTAACACCACGGTGTTATCGGTAAATTCAATTACCATTTCACGTTCAAATCTAATTAAAGATTTAACTATCGCCTGGAGCAAAACTGGTGATACTCCATTTCGATTATTTCAATCTAATTAAAGATTCATTAAAACTCCACTTAGTTTTAATATTTGACTGGGTTAAAGAATCAGTGTCATTTAAAAACACGGTTCACGATAAACCCAAAATCACATTCATTAATCATCGGGTTAAAGAACGAGTGTTATTTAAAACACTGTCCACGATAAACCCAAAAATCAATATCGATTCAATTCCAATTAAATATTATTTAATTGGTACACTTCATTAAATCTAAATAAAAAGATTTAATCATTTCTCAACTGGGTTCAAGAACAGTGTTAGTGAAGACACCATTCACGACAAACCCAAATCACATTTGATATTCAATATAAGGCTCTGAATAGAAAATATATCGGCTTATATTCAATATCAAATTCTACGATTAACAAATGTCATATTGGAAATAACGATATAAATATATATCTTTCAAATTTCCATAACAACATCTGTATAATCACGAATTCCAACATCGAAATATTCCGAAGACAATTTCGATTCAAATCCACTCCAATGCAATCATTGGATATTCTGGTTATTTTTAAAACCCTTTTTAAATTCAATTTATTTATTTAAAAATAAATAGAATTATAATTCTAGTTCAAAACTAGTTCATTATGATAAAAATCTATTTTTATCTTTTCAAATATGGAGTTTTTCATCCCAATTTTTCCCAAATCATTTCTTATGATTTTACACAAATTATTACTATTTTTAATAATTTTATCAAGGCCCGTACAGTCGATTTCCATCAATGGCCATCGAACTGCACTTACAGCGACCTTTTTCAAATTTGATTTGGACGTAACTCCAAATCCAACCGTTAGATTTCAAATTTCTAATATTCATTAGAAAGCTCTTTTCGATACGAACCCAACGGTTCCGGTTTTAGGAGAATCCGACGGTCGGATCTCCCGTAATGTCCGTTTGAAATAAATGGTCGAAATTTACGAACTGCCGCGGCGCGGCGCGTTCTATTCAGGCCATTATATTATATATATAATATATATAATATATACTTCGTCGATTTCTATTTAAAACGAATTATATAAATAGTTTTAAAATCGTTTCAAAAGCTATTTCAACTTTCTTTTCAATTCAAATCAAAATTGAATTCTTCTTTAGAAATTCGTTTTAAAATTCATTTCTATTCAATTCAAATTTCAATTCAATTTGAATTCATTTCAATTCACTTTCAATTCATATTTGAAATCGTTTTCAATTCAATTCATTTCGAAATCGTTTTCAATTCAATTCGTTTCGAAATCGTTTTCAATTCAATTCATTTCGAAATCGTTTTCAATTCAATTCATTTCGAAATCGTTATATATTCAACTCATTTCGAAATCGTTTTCAATTCATTTCATTTCGAAATCGTTTTCAATTCATTTCATTTCGAAATCGTTTTCAATTCATTTCATTTCGAAATCGTTTTCAATTCAATTCATTTCGAAATCGTTTTCAATTCATTTCATTTCGAAATCGTTTTCAATTCATTTCATTTCGAAATCGTTTTCAATTCAATTCATTTCGAAATCGTTTTCAATTCAATTCATATAAATATCGTTCACGTCAAAATGGCGTCAATCTAATCAACACGGCTTCTTAAATTTCTATTTTCAAATATTCTATTTCAAATATTTCTTTTTCAAAATAGTTGTTATTATCAAAAATATTTCGTTCAACACATGACCAATCTCAATGAATGAGTACTGTCAACACATGAACTTTTATTTTATAATATTCTTTATTTTTCAAATTGGAATGAGGCCCAATCAATTACCATATAAAGTTAATTATATGGATTTTCATACAACACATGTATATAATAGCATTGAAAAATAATCAACCATCAACCAAAGTGCACTACACTGTATAAGCATCCAATAAAGATATCTAACGCTTATAACAGCATGTCAATCAATCGATCGACATATTTAATCAATCAGGATGAGTGAACTTCAAATTTCATCCTAACACCCGTGTGGGGTTTCAAACAATCAAACACATATTTTATTTGTGTTGTTGGGCGATGTGTAAAATTTATCGTCCCAATCAATATCAGTCAAATCAGTGTACATAAACAAACCGTCTGGTTTGTAAATGAATATTTTATTTTATTCACAATCACGTTAAAAACTATATTTTTTTAACGATAGAATATTTATTCCAACACATGAATTTTCTTTTCAGTTCATTTATTCAATAAATGACATTTTTATTTTTCTAACATATTTTAGAAAATTTCGGCGGCATAACGGCACGATACTAGAAACGGGACGAGGCCTAGCCTTATCCCCGGTCTAGTGAAGGCCCACGCCATTCACACATCAATCAAATCAATTCATTTCACCACACAATTCAATTTCAATCAAATAATCCAACTAATCTACGCAACCAAACAAACAAGTCCATGGTCTGTGGACGATTGTGTCGGGTGCTACTAAGCACCGTCTGCATCCTAGTATATATATATAACTAGAAAAAGAAATTGAAAGGTGAGAAATTCTCACCTATAGCTATCCAATCATCTTGACTCTTTCTTTGCAGAAGCCTTCGTCTATTTCGCCTTCTTGTCGCTTTCGTTGCCCGTATTCACTACATATATAAAAATCGAATTTTTACTTCGCTATTCAATATATAAAAATCGAATTTTTACTTCGCTATTCAATATATAAAAATCAAATTTTTTTCTTCGATGTTCAATATATAAAAATCACTTTTTTACTATGATGTTCATTATATAAAAATCACTTTTTTACTATGATGTTCATTATATAAAAATCACTTTTTTACTATGATGTTCATTATATAAAAAAATCACTTTTTTACTATGATGTTCATTATATAAAAATCATTTTTTTACTATGATGTTCATTATATAAAAATCACTTTTTTTACTATGATGTTCATTATATAAAAATCAAAAGAAATCATATTTTATATTTTAAAATTATTTTATATATATTCCATTTTCAAATATGTATTTTATTTTATTATATATTTTTAAACAAAATATATACTTCATTTTCAGTTTTCATTTTCAGTTTTTTTCTAGAAATCAATTCTATTTTCCTGTTTTTAAAAACAATGCAATTTTATTTAAACTGCTAAAATATACTAAAAACTGAAAATAACTTAAAATAAAATAAACCGTTAAACCTTTCTCTGCAAAACGATCAGCCACCTTCGAACTAGCCTCGTCGCCTAGGGTTAGGAATTGCGCCTCCACCAGTCCAGTTGAGCTCGATCAGAGACCACCGCTTCCACCGCCGTCATGACTCGCCCCTGCGCCCAGACTGCTGACCCATTCGGCGTTACCGTTGCCCCAGAAATTGAGCCCGAAGTCGCTGCCTTTGAGCAGCGCTTTCCCCCAAATCTCGCCGCCGTATATGATTAGACTTATCTCAATTGAAAGATCGAACTAGGATGTGGAATTTTCGTTTATGCGGTTTCAAATTTCATTGTAGGGATTGAGAGAAAAAGGGATCTAAAGATCTGAAACAAAACCACCGTCCATCGCTGAAACGCGGCTCAGATAAAAGAAATGGTCAAGGGTTTTGACCTTGTGACCATATATATTTATATATTTTTAATTTAATTGAATTTATTCTAAAATGTAACTTTTTATTTTGGACTCAAAATCGAACCTACCGACTGCCGCCGCTAGCTAATTACCCCCATCCCGGACACAATGGGATATGTATCGTAGGCTGATTCGATCGTTACGATCAGTTTCCGCTGAATTTACATTTAAACCACTATATTGAATTTTAAACGTACATTTCAAATTACCGGGGTCACATACTAACTAGAAAAATTCCAGAAAAATATTTTCTAGCTTCGTATTGACGATACGGTCCTAACAAAACTAGTTTCGTCAAATTCTGAGACCGTTAGAAAAATGGCCATTTTCCAGTCGATTAAAATCTACTGAAACTGGTCAAACGCGTTTTCCTTTGCCACGCTCACATATTGATTCGAAAATTTATGAAATTTAAAACCAAGCAATAACTTCACATCCCGGACCCAACAAAACTGGTTTCGTCGAAATCCGAGGTCGTTTGCAAAATGTCCATTTTTAAGGGCCTTATATATATAAAAATATATAAATTCCACAGCGACTATTTCTAATTTTAAACTGGACATATCTTATCATTTCTAAGATGAAATCTCAGTTTGTCAACTTCGTTACAAAGATATAGTTATACAGATTCAAATATTTCTTGTTTCGTTCAATTCTGACTTATATTGAATTCTGTATATTCATTTGAAATTAGAAATCGAATTTTCGAACTACCGCGCCATTTTCAATTCCTTTTATAATTATATATAATTATTATATATTCTAATGACGACGTATATAAATATATTCGTTCGAATTCTATTCAAAATAATTTTTTCGACGATATTATTTAAAATAATTCATTTTGAATATTCAAAATTCGCTAAAATTGCCGAAATAAAAATTTCAAACTGGCTCGCATTTTACGGGTTGTTACAATCTCCCCCACTTAAAACTTTTCGTCCCCGAAAAGGAACAAAGTCGAAAGTGGTTTGATCAATCAACTCTACGCTCGATCAGGCTTCCAATCTCCAACTTTTCAGTTTCTGAGAATTTTCTAAAATTTCAAAAATTTGGCTAACACCCTAAATTTTCGAAAAATTTCGCCATAACCTCCCCTGCACCGGGAGCATCGGGGAATTTCAAATAGCTTCCCCGGTCATTCAGATCTCAAAAAGAAAAAGAAAAAGCCAAGCGGCTAGCCAATAGGCTCACAAAATCATCATCACCCAAACAAAACAGGAAATTATGTAGTAAACATGTACCTATTTGTCGGGCAAACAAATTTTATTCTTCGGCTCTAGCCTCCTTGCTATGACCTGTTCAATATAAGTATATGTATATGCAAGCAAATGCGACCAATTTTCAATACAGTTCAATATTTGATTCAATTAGGCTAATTGGTTAAAATTTAGCAAACCAATAAACAAACAACACAAACATCAATCAATTAGTTGATTAGCTTTTCAAATGCATAACTTTGATATATAGTCAAAAATCAAATTTTTGATGCCAAATCACAACAATAGGCCCTATCTAATTTTTGGTTCTCACACCAGTCAATAGGAAATATATAGAAATCCCACCTTCGAAACACGAACATAAGTTCTGATGATGATCGATCAATCATCAGAACCATCTCCGGGTGTCTAGAGTGTAATTCTATATCTATCCAGTATATTAAAATTTCAAATACACGTGGATCAGACGTATACGCAAAATCTTTATATACTGGACTGTCCAACTCAATATAAATAGATAATCAAATACGAATGATTGATTTAAATTTTCAAAACAAAAATTGTTTTCATTTTCAAAAATATACTCTTCACACTCGTTCTAGGATACTACTGATCCTATCTCTAACGAGTCATTCTAATTGGATATTACTAATCCAATATCTGATGAATTCTTTCGTAGGGTTCCAATGTGCCTTGTTCTCTGCTTTGTAAACCAAAGCTCTGATACCAACTGTGACGGCAAGGAATTTCGCTCGGTCTGAACCAGTCGCTAAACCGATTCAGGCCGTTCGAAACGCCCTATCGTTTGAGAACAGGACAAAACAGAACGCATACAGAAGAACATTTCACTGTATATCACAACAATGCATCAGATTACAAGAATATACAGAGTATTAATGAATAAATATTACACAGAAATATCAGAGATTTAAATTACATTTAAATACATCGCAGCGGAAAATAATACAATACACAACTAGAAGAGATATACGGATACAAAGCTTTCCGGATATCATTCCAGCTGTAAACCAGGATCCTGTGAATATAAATCTGCAAAACCAAAACTACTAGCTGCCCGTGTCAAAATAGGGGCACCCAGAGTTTAGGTTAAAACAATAAACTCCAGGTCAGTCATGTGACTGGTGTGAGAACTAAAACAGTTATTAATCTTTATTTTACATCATTAGGTAAATCAAGGGACCACGCCGTATAACACGGAACGGGTTTCCTCCCACGAATACCAGTGCATAAAACATAACAGCGCAATGCTAAATAAAGAAAAATGAAGCTGTTATAAGACCCAGGTCCTATCACACAATGCAACGCAAGCCGGGGGATAGGGTTTTCCCTTATAACAGCCAAAGAATGCTTGATACGTTTAAAACAAATCATTTGATACTATTTAAGTGCATAGTGTATAAAACACTTCAAATCATAAGTATCAATCATAGGCGGCATGAATGCCCCATACCACTATGTCGCATATATAGGTTATACAATCAAAATCGCGAAGTCACGTATTTGGAAATTGGGTTTCCATCTATGAACCGAGGCAAAAGATAGTCCTCAACCGATTCGAGACGCTCTAGCCCGCCCCTCAGGCAAGTACTCTGTCAAGCCTTTGGATCGTCAGGGCCGGTCCACCGATGTGGATTAAACTTAAACCCTGAACATGCGTTCCCCCGCCCTATGGGGCGTAAATGAGCCAACGAATGACTCCATCGGACCCGGATCGTCCGATCAAACCGAGGTGCCTCGCAACAGCAACAACCACATAAGTCAAACTCGTCAGGGCGTGTAAAACCACTGACGCCACTTCTAACTAGAAAGAAACGCATGCCCTCCCTGAGGTCCGTCTCCCGTTTTTGGTTCATACCGGGTGTGAAACACGCGAGGTAAACGTTACACAAAGCTACGCCACAAAGGCCGTGCTTTGATCATCACCACAAGGCTTTGCTTTTCAACAGAAGCCTCGATCAATTGCCACTTAGGCATGCCACACAGGCAATTCACTCCATGCGTTTGATATCCATCAATATATAACCCCTGAGCTCGTACGTCTCAGAGAAGGGCGTTAAGCAAGAGAATAAATTCTCCGCCGCCAAACAGATATATATTTAATAGAGATCATTCACACGGACTAAAATCCAATGTCAGACACACAGTCCATTTACAAGTCCGTTCTGGGTCTGAACGAAACCGGAGGCACCTAGTACCCCGCATATCCATCGATCTCCAAGTACGTCTGGACGATCACCAACTGTTTCCATCTTCTTGGGTGTACAGCCCAATCAAGATCATCAGTTATCACCCAAACGACGTGAAGACTTCTGGTCTTCGACCATCGTCTTCATCTTCGACTTATCGTCGTATCAGTTATTCAGAATGGGATAAACCCGGTCTTTCCGAATAACTCGCGTATATATTATAAAAGTGTCACACAAACACAACATACGCCTCATTCCGATTCATTAGTCACTAACCGTAAATTAATCAAGAGAATAATTCCCCAAATATTAACCCCGAAGGCCGAAACCAACATCAGATCAATATTCAGAAAACCATTCTGCTTGGCTAACCGACATTTAGTTTCTAAATTTCACGTTCATAGGGAAAGGTTCCCATTAATTTTTATCAAAGATAAATTCCTTGAATTTATTCTTTAATCTACTTTTGAATATCAATTCAAACTAGTCGGGATTAGCGAACCTTACCGAAGTAATCATTTGTTTTAATTTCCCAATCCCAACCTATTCATCCCATGAAGTAAAACTGGTTATACTTCATATCTAACACCACGGTGTTATCGGTAAATTCAATTACCATTTCACGTTCAAATCTAATTAAAGATTTAACTATCGCCTGGAGCAAAACTGGTGATACTCCATTTCGATTATTTCAATCTAATTAAAGATTCATTAAAACTCCACTTAGTTTTAATATTTGACTGGGTTAAAGAATCAGTGTCATTTAAAAACACGGTTCACGATAAACCCAAAATCACATTCATTAATCATCGGGTTAAAGAACGAGTGTTATTTAAAACACTGTCCACGATAAACCCAAAAATCAATATCGATTCAATTCCAATTAAATATTATTTAATTGGTACACTTCATTAAATCTAAATAAAAAGATTTAATCATTTCTCAACTGGGTTCAAGAACAGTGTTAGTGAAGACACCATTCACGACAAACCCAAATCACATTTGATATTCAATATAAGGCTCTGAATAGAAAATATATCGGCTTATATTCAATATCAAATTCTACGATTAACAAATGTCATATTGGAAATAACGATATAAATATATATCTTTCAAATTTCCATAACAACATCTGTATAATCACGAATTCCAACATCGAAATATTCCGAAGACAATTTCGATTCAAATCCACTCCAATGCAATCATTGGATATTCTGGTTATTTTTAAAACCCTTTTTAAATTCAATTTATTTATTTAAAAATAAATAGAATTATAATTCTAGTTCAAAACTAGTTCATTATGATAAAAATCTATTTTTATCTTTTCAAATATGGAGTTTTTCATCCCAATTTTTCCCAAATCATTTCTTATGATTTTACACAAATTATTACTATTTTTAATAATTTTATCAAGGCCCGTACAGTCGATTTCCATCAATGGCCATCGAACTGCACTTACAGCGACCTTTTTCAAATTTGATTTGGACGTAACTCCAAATCCAACCGTTAGATTTCAAATTTCTAATATTCATTAGAAAGCTCTTTTCGATACGAACCCAACGGTTCCGGTTTTAGGAGAATCCGACGGTCGGATCTCCCGTAATGTCCGTTTGAAATAAATGGTCGAAATTTACGAACTGCCGCGGCGCGGCGCGTTCTATTCAGGCCATTATATTATATATATAATATATATAATATATACTTCGTCGATTTCTATTTAAAACGAATTATATAAATAGTTTTAAAATCGTTTCAAAAGCTATTTCAACTTTCTTTTCAATTCAAATCAAAATTGAATTCTTCTTTAGAAATTCGTTTTAAAATTCATTTCTATTCAATTCAAATTTCAATTCAATTTGAATTCATTTCAATTCACTTTCAATTCATATTTGAAATCGTTTTCAATTCAATTCATTTCGAAATCGTTTTCAATTCAATTCGTTTCGAAATCGTTTTCAATTCAATTCATTTCGAAATCGTTTTCAATTCAATTCATTTCGAAATCGTTATATATTCAACTCATTTCGAAATCGTTTTCAATTCATTTCATTTCGAAATCGTTTTCAATTCATTTCATTTCGAAATCGTTTTCAATTCATTTCATTTCGAAATCGTTTTCAATTCAATTCATTTCGAAATCGTTTTCAATTCATTTCATTTCGAAATCGTTTTCAATTCATTTCATTTCGAAATCGTTTTCAATTCAATTCATTTCGAAATCGTTTTCAATTCAATTCATATAAATATCGTTCACGTCAAAATGGCGTCAATCTAATCAACACGGCTTCTTAAATTTCTATTTTCAAATATTCTATTTCAAATATTTCTTTTTCAAAATAGTTGTTATTATCAAAAATATTTCGTTCAACACATGACCAATCTCAATGAATGAGTACTGTCAACACATGAACTTTTATTTTATAATATTCTTTATTTTTCAAATTGGAATGAGGCCCAATCAATTACCATATAAAGTTAATTATATGGATTTTCATACAACACATGTATATAATAGCATTGAAAAATAATCAACCATCAACCAAAGTGCACTACACTGTATAAGCATCCAATAAAGATATCTAACGCTTATAACAGCATGTCAATCAATCGATCGACATATTTAATCAATCAGGATGAGTGAACTTCAAATTTCATCCTAACACCCGTGTGGGGTTTCAAACAATCAAACACATATTTTATTTGTGTTGTTGGGCGATGTGTAAAATTTATCGTCCCAATCAATATCAGTCAAATCAGTGTACATAAACAAACCGTCTGGTTTGTAAATGAATATTTTATTTTATTCACAATCACGTTAAAAACTATATTTTTTTAACGATAGAATATTTATTCCAACACATGAATTTTCTTTTCAGTTCATTTATTCAATAAATGACATTTTTATTTTTCTAACATATTTTAGAAAATTTCGGCGGCATAACGGCACGATACTAGAAACGGGACGAGGCCTAGCCTTATCCCCGGTCTAGTGAAGGCCCACGCCATTCACACATCAATCAAATCAATTCATTTCACCACACAATTCAATTTCAATCAAATAATCCAACTAATCTACGCAACCAAACAAACAAGTCCATGGTCTGTGGACGATTGTGTCGGGTGCTACTAAGCACCGTCTGCATCCTAGTATATATATATAACTAGAAAAAGAAATTGAAAGGTGAGAAATTCTCACCTATAGCTATCCAATCATCTTGACTCTTTCTTTGCAGAAGCCTTCGTCTATTTCGCCTTCTTGTCGCTTTCGTTGCCCGTATTCACTACATATATAAAAATCGAATTTTTACTTCGCTATTCAATATATAAAAATCGAATTTTTACTTCGCTATTCAATATATAAAAATCAAATTTTTTTCTTCGATGTTCAATATATAAAAATCACTTTTTTACTATGATGTTCATTATATAAAAATCACTTTTTTACTATGATGTTCATTATATAAAAATCACTTTTTTACTATGATGTTCATTATATAAAAAAATCACTTTTTTACTATGATGTTCATTATATAAAAATCATTTTTTTACTATGATGTTCATTATATAAAAATCACTTTTTTTACTATGATGTTCATTATATAAAAATCAAAAGAAATCATATTTTATATTTTAAAATTATTTTATATATATTCCATTTTCAAATATGTATTTTATTTTATTATATATTTTTAAACAAAATATATACTTCATTTTCAGTTTTCATTTTCAGTTTTTTTCTAGAAATCAATTCTATTTTCCTGTTTTTAAAAACAATGCAATTTTATTTAAACTGCTAAAATATACTAAAAACTGAAAATAACTTAAAATAAAATAAACCGTTAAACCTTTCTCTGCAAAACGATCAGCCACCTTCGAACTAGCCTCGTCGCCTAGGGTTAGGAATTGCGCCTCCACCAGTCCAGTTGAGCTCGATCAGAGACCACCGCTTCCACCGCCGTCATGACTCGCCCCTGCGCCCAGACTGCTGACCCATTCGGCGTTACCGTTGCCCCAGAAATTGAGCCCGAAGTCGCTGCCTTTGAGCAGCGCTTTCCCCCAAATCTCGCCGCCGTATATGATTAGACTTATCTCAATTGAAAGATCGAACTAGGATGTGGAATTTTCGTTTATGCGGTTTCAAATTTCATTGTAGGGATTGAGAGAAAAAGGGATCTAAAGATCTGAAACAAAACCACCGTCCATCGCTGAAACGCGGCTCAGATAAAAGAAATGGTCAAGGGTTTTGACCTTGTGACCATATATATTTATATATTTTTAATTTAATTGAATTTATTCTAAAATGTAACTTTTTATTTTGGACTCAAAATCGAACCTACCGACTGCCGCCGCTAGCTAATTACCCCCATCCCGGACACAATGGGATATGTATCGTAGGCTGATTCGATCGTTACGATCAGTTTCCGCTGAATTTACATTTAAACCACTATATTGAATTTTAAACGTACATTTCAAATTACCGGGGTCACATACTAACTAGAAAAATTCCAGAAAAATATTTTCTAGCTTCGTATTGACGATACGGTCCTAACAAAACTAGTTTCGTCAAATTCTGAGACCGTTAGAAAAATGGCCATTTTCCAGTCGATTAAAATCTACTGAAACTGGTCAAACGCGTTTTCCTTTGCCACACTCACATATTGATTCGAAAATTTATGAAATTTAAAACCAAGCAATAACTTCACATCCCGGACCCAACAAAACTGGTTTCGTCGAAATCCGAGGTCGTTTGCAAAATGTCCATTTTTAAGGGCCTTATATATATAAAAATATATAAATTCCACAGCGACTATTTCTAATTTTAAACTGGACATATCTTATCATTTCTAAGATGAAATCTCAGTTTGTCAACTTCGTTACAAAGATATAGTTATACAGATTCAAATATTTCTTGTTTCGTTCAATTCTGACTTATATTGAATTCTGTATATTCATTTGAAATTAGAAATCGAATTTTCGAACTACCGCGCCATTTTCAATTCCTTTTATAATTATATATAATTATTATATATTCTAACGACGACGTATATAAATATATTCGTTCGAATTCTATTCAAAATAAATTTTTCGACGATATTATTTAAAATAATTCATTTTGAATATTCAAAATTCGCTAAAATTGCCGAAATAAAAATTTCAAACTGGCTCGCATTTTACGGGTTGTTACAATTTGAGGCATAAAGTATTGGACATATGACTTGAGATTTGAGATATAAAGTATTGGACATGTGACTTGGGATTTGGGGCGTAATTTGAAATGTAAATATATGGCATAGTACACGTTGTGGTTTAAGATCTAAAAATTTAGGGCATATATATATATATGATAGTTTATGATTTGGAAGAAGAAGATTAGGGTGTATAGTGATGTATGGTTTAGGCATGAAAACAAGACTTGCCTTTGTTTTGTAAGTCAGTTACTTTTTTGATTTGAACACCTAAATCTGATTGTGACATGCAATAAAATGGATATGAGAATATGCCTGATGTAAGCTATCCTTTCATTGAAATCTGTGCTTTAGTATATATATCTTTGGGAATCATTTTTAACTATGAAACTGGTCCAATCATATCTATCCTTGTTGTATATCGAAATTGTAATCCTTTTTAAGTTCATGATATAATTCTTATCATATCTATATGCCTGCGATGTATTGCTTGCAAAACTTGTCTTTTTAGTGCATCAAGTTTATTGGACCAGTAGTTCTTATCATCATATGACTATGCCTATCCTTATGATTTCCATCATGCTTCTCCCTTTATATTATGAATCTTGAGTTGAATCTCGAAATACGTACGTTATGAATGCAGGGAAAATTGGGTATAACACGAAATTGACATTATTTGGCATAATTTGGAACATGTAATATGGCATAACTTAACCCCATGTGGTAGGGTTAAGTTGACACAAGAAGGCAACACTTAACCAAAGTAACATGACGAGTAGGTGGGTTAAGTGAACTTGAATTGATTAATGACACTTAACCAATACAACATGATGAACACGTGGGGTTAAGTTAACAAGAAAACACTTAACCAATATAACTTGATGAACGAACGGGGTTAAGTTAACAAGAAAAATTTAATCAACATGACATGATGAATGGGTGGGTTAAGTTAACATGAATCGACAACACTTAACCAATATAACATAATGTGCGAGAGGGTTAAGTACATATCGGGTTGGTGGGTAATATTAGTAAATATAGGCCCACAAACTTAACTGTTGAATAAACATGCTTGAGTCGATGGAAGGGTTAAGTACATCTCGTGTAAGTGGGTAATATTAATACATATAAGCCCACAAACTTAACCGTTAAGAAAATATGCTAGAATCGGTGGGAGGGTTAAGTACATCTCATGTAGGTGGGTAATATTTGTATATATAGGCCCACAAACTTAACCAGCAGGAAACCCTAGTAACGGGGACCCATTTAAGCAGTAACCCACATAGATGTATCATGACACCCTGAAACTAGGCATGGTGGGGCACGATTACTGGGCTGATTATAAGCGGTCAAAACAGCGGTAGGGGGTACGTCAGTGTAGGTTCCGACGGTTTACGGGCATGCACGTACTTCGAAGTGGGAAAAAAGCAGGCACTGAGTACCAGTAGTTATACATTGTGCATCTTGAATCGTGTCGGGTTGCTATCATAAGGATTGATACACCTTACGGTGGGACCAGCACAAGGTATCTACACGCAAGAGAGTGCCGATTGACATAGACACAAGAGAAATGAACATAAGTAGGGAGCCGATCGATATGGTAGTAAGGGTACATCTAACATGTTCACGGCAACTAGGCTGATTGAGGTGGAATCCTCACGATAGATGTACACCTGAAGGCTACCACAATTATGGGGATTGGGATCACGTTATCATTTTATACAGATTACTAGTTGGGACACTAGTTTGGTGGTGAAGTGATATATATAGAAATCAGAATAACAAAGTAGTGGCGAAGCAGAGAAAGAGTAGAAGTGCATTCAGTTTATCTTGCCTTATCATACCTTATGCTTATCCTATGTTATATTGTTATCACTTAGCTCAGTTTTCTTTCCAAGCTCGAAGATAGTCGATGTATTGCTTTGGACTCTCTCCTTTCCACTGCTATGGCTAGTTCACACTTTATTGGGGAATATCATTGTTATTTTTATGCTTCTTTTACACTTGGAAGTTTTTGAATCAAGACAGAATTTCTATGTATTACTTTTAAGTATGATTGAGTCAATTATTGTAAAAGCTTGACTGAATTAAGTTGTTTATAAAATGACTTTATTTTCCACTGCTTTATTTGTCTGTCTTGTAATTTATCTGCATCTTTTACCTAAAATGCTCCACCAAAGTTAAGGCATTCCCTTTGTGAGTGACCTTAACGGAGGTGGGGTGTTTCAGTGTAATAACTCGGAAAATGCGAACCAATTTAAAAATTTTAAAATTGGTTATTACCAAAAAATTTGAATAATTGAAATAGCATATTTCAATAAAATAAAGAATTGGGGCTAGTATTGCAGTTTGAAATTTTGAATACAAACTTTGTCTGACTGTACCGGGTGGAAAATATAACGGATTTTAGCGAAAATGAAAATATTTAAATCTGTCTATGAATACCATTCTAACGAATCTAAAAATCGAAGTTTCATAGCGGGAATCAAAAGTTATGGCCAAATGAATTTTCAGAAAGGTCGCTATATAGCATATATAGCCCCTGAAAATTGATATTTTGCATACGACCTCGGAATTCGACGAATCCACTTTTGTTGGGTCCGGGATGTCAAACTATTGCTAAGTTTCAAATTTCATAATTTTTGAAGCTAGTATGTGAGCGGGGCAAAAGAAAATGTGATTGGTCAATTTCTGTTAAAATGGGTCGACCTAAAAATGGCCGTTTTTCAAACGAGCTCAGAATTCGACGAAACTGGTTTTGTTAGGACCGTATCGTCAAAACAAAGCTAGATTTATTTTTCTTGAATTTTTCGATTCAGTTTGTGGCCCTGGCAAATTGAAATGTACGTTCAAATTGAACATTGAATTTTTTATATTTTAATTTGAAAAATAACTGACTGTAACAGTCGAATTGGCCAACGAAACATATCCCATTGTGTCCGGAATGGGGGTATTTAGCTAGGGGCGACAGTCGTTGGGTTTGATTTCGAGTTCGTTTGCAAAAACACTATTTAAATTTTCCTATAAAGTCTCGACCAACAGGATTTTTCCTTTAAAAAAAAATATAAATATCTCGAAAAACCCTAGCCGCCAGGCGATATCGACGGCGCATCGAGCTCGAAACTTCCCCTCGACTTTCCCGCCGCCACCGCCACCTACAGGCCGCGCCACCACCGCCGTTCGACAGCCCTTCGTCACCTCTTCACATCCGACCAAACCTCACCCGCCACCATCGCCTGTATCGCCCGAACCACCTCCACGAAGTCGCCGCCTTTCTGACGCCGCGCCGCCTTCCTCCGACCACCGAAGGGGACAACACCACCACCGATAGGGAGCTGGTTCGTAGCTCTTCCACGTGGCACCACCTGATCGAAGCAACGATCGATAGATTTCACGAATTTTTCAACCCTAGTTTTGAATCAAAAATAAAGGTACGACCTTTATTATTCTGAAATGAAAATAACACTATAAAGCATTGCAAAACTTTGAAAAATAATATCTTTTTTGTTCTTTAACGAAATTTGATGAAACAGGAGACACCGTGACCGCAAGGAGGCTCTCTACATTCTAGAAGAAGCCGCGGATTTTTCTGATCTTCCTAGGATTTTTAGCACTGCAATAACCAATGTGAGGAATCTAAACTACATTGTGTGAATGGAATCGCGTTGTATAAATTATATAAGCGAAGTGTAAATTATATACGCATTGTATACCTCATGTACATGTGTTGTATAAGTTATATTAGCGATGTATAAATTATACAAGCGATGAATGAAACATATATGCTTTGAATTGTGATGAAATGCAAGTGAATTATAGAAATAAAAAATATATATATATACTCCCCTTGTCCACAGACCATGGACGATATTTTTTGCTTGTGATTGACGTGATATTATATGGTATGACGAATGGTTGGAAATAATTGTTTGTGGTTGATATTTTGGTTGAAAAATACCTTTGTGGTTGAAAAATACCCTCTTGTGGTTGAAACAAATTAGAATAGGATTGTGGAATTGAAAATAAAACATGCCGCCTGCTTGCGAACTAGATGCATGATCCCCATTGTCAAAAACCGCGAGGTTTTAAGGTAGAGCGAGGAGCCGTACTAGGGACGGTCCCGGTTTTAACTACCCTGCCGTTATGCTGCCGAAATTTTCTGAAATATACATGTGTTAGAATAATTTTCATTCGTTGAAATAAATTACATATATTGAAGCGAATATTCATGTGTTGAATTGAAATTCATTCGTTGAGTTGAAATTCATGTGTTAAATATTATTTGAATTTAAACAAATTGCTTTAGCGATTAAAATCACATTTTTATATATATACAACTATAGAAAATATTCATGTGTTGAGTTGCAATTCATTCGTTGAGTTGAAATTCATGTGTTGAATATTATTTGAATTTAAACAAATAGCTTTAGCGATAAAAATCACATTTATATATATACAAACTATAGCGAATATTCATGTGTTGAGTTGCAATTCATTCGTTGAGTTGAAATTCATGTGTTGAATATTATTTGAATTTAAACAAATAGCTTTAGCGATAAAAATCACATTTTTATATATATACAAACTATAGTGAATATTCATGTGTTGAGTTGCAATTCATTCGTTGAGTTGAGATTCATGTGTTGAATATTATTTGAATTTAAACAAATAGCTTTAGCGATAAAAATCACATTTATATATATACAAACTATAGCGAATATTCATGTGTTGAGTTGAAATTCATTCGTTGAATCAAAATTCATGTGTTGAATATTATTTGAATTTAAACAAATAGCTTTAGCGATAAAAATCACATTTTTATATATACAAACTATAGAGAATATTCATGTGTTGAATTGAAATTCGTTCGTCGAGTTGAAATTCATGTGTTGAATGTTATCGTATGTTAAAATAAAATGAATCGACAATAAAAACTACATTTTTATTGTGAATATGAAGTGTTAAAAACATTCACGTGTTGAATAAATAATTTTGATGATAAAAATATTTCTTTTATCATGTATACACTTTGATAAAAATACACACGTGTCGAAATAAATAATAGTTTGCTAGAAATGTTATTATTAGCTCTGTTCTGCATATATATACATGTGTTGAACAGGAAAAATGGATTTGCTGTAGAGTAAAGAAATTATTTGCGTGCCCGACAAATAGGTAAACCTTGATGAGTTGGCTGCGCAATTTTATTTTTATATCAACTCCTGTGAATGTCATTGGATGTGGAGTGCTGGTTATTCTGTGTGAAATAATAAACGTCGCCATAGGATAGTAACAATTAATTTTGAACTACACCACATGGCATACTCCTTGACGATAGGCATACTTCATCATATTCCACATAAGCAATTGGAGATTGTGTGACGAGGTGGAAGATTTACCATACGAGCAAGAGGCTTGTATGACGATGATTATATACTACAGGTTGAACTGATGACTGATATGGACTATATAAAATATAACGATAAATTGCCAGATTAATAAAAACCCCACACGGGTCTGGAGTTGACAATAATCACGTCTCTCTAGTTATTAGATACGGCACATGGACTATTTATTTCCACACGGAAACCGGGTGACGATAATTTATTCTCTGGAGTGATTATCTGTACATACTCCCCCGTAAACACCAGAATATATCACTATAAATATGTGGATGCTTTTTAGGATTTATTGGGTACCTAACACGGCCCAATAAATTTCCAAACCCCTCCCCATACAAAGGAGGTTATGGCGAAATTTTTCGAAATATTAAGGCGTTAGTGAAATATTTGAAGTGAAAACGAAGTTGAAAATATAGAATGAACTATAGTTGGGATTATAGAATGAACTATATTTATATATATAAATATAAATATAATTAAAAGGAATCAAAGCCGTGCAGTTCATGTTTCGGAATCGTAATTTGAAACGATTAGTACGAGAAATCCGACCATCGGATTTTCCCGAAACCGCAACCGCTGGGTTCGCCTTGGAAATATCTTCCCAACGGCACCAACCTTGCAAAAATCCAACGGTTGGATTGTCCGGAATGTTTAATTCAAATCTGAAGAAAAACAGCGCCAGAATCATTTATATTTATATATAAATATAAATATAATTAAATTTAATCGAATAACGATGCTGCAGTTCGAATTTTGAAACCGTAACTTCAAACGACTAGTGTGGAAGATCCGACCGTCGGATTTTCACGAAACTGGAACCGTTGGGTTCGCTTTGGGAATATCTTCCCACTGATATAGACTTTATAGAAATCCAATGGTTGGATTTTCCGATACGTGTAAAACAAATTAGGGGAAAAACAGCGCCAATGCCACGGCACGACCTGAAACGTCGTTTAATTAAATATGGCCATTTTTAAATAAATAAAAATGGCGAAAAATCGTTGTAAAATATTATAAGCAACATAGATTGCAAATAAACCAATTGGGCTTGATTTGTTTGATATTTGATGGTTGTATGTGCTGGACACGAAAATAACACTAAAGAACTGAAAGATGGATGTCGAATAATATAACCATGGAAAGAATCGATTTAAATTCTAATGACGTGGATTATTTGAAAAGGCCGAGCTAACCCTCATTTCAAATAATTTATCGAGCGATTCGAATTGGAAAATGCAAAGACGATTCAAGACCGACGATCTTCGTATCTGTTGGATGGGCGCTGCTGAGGTTCCTGACCGGAGTAGCTACCGGAAAGGGACGGAAGTAGTAGCCGTCTGAACGTATGTGTTGATTGTACGGATATACGAGGAATTTGGCGCCTCCGGTTTCGTTCAGACCCAGAACGGACTTGTAAATGGACTGTGTGTCTGACATTGGATTTTGTTCTATACTGATTGATCTCTGTTAAATATATATCTGTTTGGCGGCGGAGAATTTATTCTTTTGCTTAATGCCCTTCTCTGAGACATACGAGCTCAGAGGTTATATATCGATGGAAATCAATCGTATGGAGTGGACTGCCTATGTGGCATGCCAAGATGCAGTGATCAAGGCTTCTGTTGCAAAGCAAAGTCTTGTGGATGATGATCAAAGCACGGTCTACGTGGCCTGGCTTTGTGTATAGCATGGATTCGCGAGCCTCACAGCTCGGTATGAGTTAAAAACGGGATAAGGACTGCAGGGAGAGCACGACGTTTCTTTCTAGCTATGGTGGTGTCAGTGACTTACCAGCCCTGACATATATATCTATTTTTCACCTGTGTGGTTGTTGGAATGCGAGGCGCCTCAATTATAGGTCTGTAAGGACCGGGAAACGTGTGTTCAGGCATAATTAATCCTCAAACGTAAGAGAGGACCGGCCCTGAAGCATCCAGGGGTTACCCAGAGTGTGTAGTCCTGAGGCATTTGCTAGAATGTCTCGAAGCGGAGAGGAGCTTGCCCCTTGCCTCGACTCATGACGGAAATCCAATTTCCAATACGAGATAACGGATTCGATTGTAACTTATATATGGCGACATAGTGGCATGGGACGCTCATGTCGCCTATGATTAATATTTATGATGCTATTCACTTTTGAAACATATATGCACTAGTAATAATATCAATTGATTTTGCTTTATACGTATCAAGCATATTTGGCCATTATAAGGTAAAACTCTATCATCCGGCTTGCGTTGCATTGTATGATGGGACCTGAGTCTTATAATGGCTTCATTCTTTTTAAAAGCATTGCGTTGTTTTAAAAGAATTTACTTTGTTTTAAATGCACTAGAAATCACTGGAGTAAACCCGTTCCGCGAAAGTGGCGTGGTCCTATGATTTGCTTATTACTGTTGTTTAAACTGTTAAATAGATTCCTCATACCAGTCCCCATGACTGACTCGTTGTTTGTTTCACTTTGCAAACGCGGGTGCCCTTATTTCCACACGGGCAGCCTAGTTCACAGGTGACAGGTTGTTTTTGGCTCTGCACTGTTGCGTAGAGTGCATTTTGGCTCATGGCGAGGCTGACTTCACAGAGACGACTTTGACATTTTCCGCCATTATTGTACTTATATTATGATTCCGCCACGGGCGATGCAGACTGATTTACTTTCAGTACTTATTATTGTATGTATATGTACCGCCTTCGGCGATGTAGACTGATACCCTTATTATGTCTCACTGCATGTATGTATTCCGCCTCTGGCGTTGATGACTGATCACTTCCCTTTTATTTACTAAGTTATATCCTACGCTGTGCTATTCTGATGTTGTTACATGTTGTGATTCCGCTGTCATATCCATGTAAAATTATTATATTTATTGTTTTTGCTATTATCTGTACTCTGCTATGATGATTGATGTGTTATATCCCAATGATTATCCTTAATACCGCCCCTCGGATTTTGGGATCGTCACAGTTGGTATCAGAGCTTTGGTTAACCTTAGTTCTGGGATCTAACACATTAAACACCTCGTCAGAATAGAATCAGTAGTGTTCTAAGGCGAGTAGCTCGTTAGAGATAGGATTAGCAATGTCCTAGAATGAGCTAAGCAAATTAGCAAAACAAATTGATCAGTACATCATTTCCTTTCCTTATATTCCCCTGCTTTATCATATATGAAAATTATCAAATCTGTGAGCTTGACTCTTTTCTTGCTTATACAGTACTCTCTTTGATGGCTACACGAGCAGCAGCAGCTAGAGGAGGCCGTGGGGGCCGAGCAGGAGTAGCAGGAGGACGGGGAAATATCCCCGTAGTTGTGGAAGGCCCTATTGTTCAGCCACCAACACCCGATGACTTTGAGCTAGACAGAGTAGCGAAGAGGTATAGGAACCTTGGGGGAAAACCCTTTTCTGGCACGGGTACAGTGACAGAGGCTATAGCTTGGTTGAAGACCTGTGAAAAGATCTTCGAAGGCATGGGTTTGGGAACCAACAACAAAGCACGACTAGGTATTTGGCTCCTACAGGAGGAAGCAGAGCTATGGTGGGATGCCATCACCTCAGGGAATGCAGCAGGTACTGTCAGAACCTGGGAGCAATTCAAAACCATGTTCAACGAGAAGTTTGTACCCGAACAGGCTTTAGAGAGGATGCGAGACCAGTTTGCTAATCTCCACCAAGGAGATCTCTCTATTCAAGATTACCTCAACAAATTCACCCAGTTGTCGCGCTATGCTCCAGAGCTTATTATGACTAACAAAACAAAGAACAAGAGATTTATATTTGGGCTAAAGCGCAAGTACCATGACAGAGCTATGAGCAACATCAAACTCTCCTTCACAGAATTGGTAGAAATGGCTTGCAATTATGAAGATATGGATGAAAGACACACCAGCCAAGACCGCGCCAAAAGCCAAGCTGGAAATAAGCGCAAGGCTTCAGCAGATCAGCCAGAGTCTAGCATTACAGCGGCCGCTACTCAGAAACCTGGAAAGATACCGAAAGGAAATTGTTACAACTGCGGGAAGCCAGGGCATTTTTCTAATGTGTACAAAGCCCCGAGGAAGCCAAAGGCAAATCCAGACTCAGCCGAATGCTACAACTGCCATAAGAAAGGGCACTATAGCAGGAATTGTCCTCTGAAGCAGAATGCACAAGTGGCTCATGTGTATGACGGGGAGACCCCGCCAGCTATCACCGATGGATCAGGTAAACCCGACGTCTTGGGAGGTACCCTTACCATTAAAAATATTCATGTTTCTGTACTTTTTGATACTGGTGCATCACGTAGCTTCATTTCTAATAACACTGTTAAGAAGTTAAAGTTAAAAGTAAGAAAGCTTAAAGAACCAATTAAAGTTCAAAACCCGATAGGAGGTTCTGTTAGTCTCAGTTCGTACTGCAGAGTGCCTATCTCTTATTCATGTTACAAGTTTCCAAACCACTTAATCGTCATGGATTTATCAGAATTCGATGTTATTCTCGGTTTGGAATGGTTAACCAAATATAAGGCCGAAGTTAGATGTGCCGAAAGAATCGTTAAAGTCGAAACGAAGCTTGGACCTATATATATACCATGTCATGGCTCAGAAATTAATAGAACAAAATTTTGGTCTTCTTTAGAAGTTACTCCCCCTTCATTAGAAAAGATACCGGTCGTTAAAAACTACGCGGATGTGTTTGAAGAAGTAGAAAACTTACCGCCGCAAAGAGAAATTGAATTCAGGATAGATCTAGTTCCTAACGCCCGACCAGTAGTACATCCAATTGGAAGGATGGCCCCGAAAGAAAAAGAAGAGTTAGGTAATCAAACCCGAGAATTGCTTTGGAAAAGTCTGATCAGACCGAGCTTTTCAGCTTGGGGAGCAGCTGTAGTATTTGTCCCGAAATCAGACGGTACTCTAAGACTTTGTGTTGATTACCGAGATCTCAATAAGCAGACACTGAAGAACAAATATCCCTTGCCTCGTATAGACGATATGCTAGATCAATTAAATGGAGCAACAGTATTCTCCAGAATGGACCTAGCTACAGGTTTCCACCAATTACGTATAGCCGAAGACTGTATTCCTTTGACAGCCTTCAGGGGTCCCGATTTATTCTACGAATGGTTAGTAATGTCGTTCGGCTTGTGTAACGCTCCGGCATACTTCGTCGATCTTATGAACAGAGTGTTCCGTGGTGTATTGAATAAATTTGTTCTAGTCTTCATCGATGACATTTTAATCTACTCCAAGTCGGAAGGCGAACATGCAAAACATTTAGAACAAGTGTTGAAAATTCTGAGAAGAAATGTCTTGAAAGCTAAATTTTCTAAATGTGTCTTCTGGCAGGATGAAGTTAAGTTCCTAGGCCATGTCGTATCAAAAGAAGGGATTGCTGTAGACCCAAGCAAAATTACAGCGATTCAGAACTGGAAACAACCTACTACCCCCACAGAAGTTCGAAGTTTCCTTGGATTGGCTAGTTACTATCGGAAATTCGTTCAGGATTTTTCAAAGATATCAGGTGTATTGACGAAGCTTACATAGAAGCATGAGAAATTCAAATGGACTCCCGAATGTGAAGAAACTTTCCAGGAGCTGAAACTGAAGTTGACAACTGCTCCAGTATTGACAATTATAGAAGGCAACCAAGACTTGACTGTATGGACAGATGCTTCTATTAGAGGGCTAGGCGCAGTATTAATGCAAAAAGGCCAAGTGGTCGCTTATGCCAGCCGTCATCTGAAGCCGCATGAAAGAAACTATGCAACTCATGATCTTGAGTTATTAGCTATCGTGTTTGCTTTGAGAATCTGGAGGCATTATTTATTGGGTGAGAAGTTCGAACTATTTACGGATCATCAATCCTTGAAATATCTATTCACTCAGAAAGATCTAAATTTGAGACAATAGCGTTGGTTAGAATTCCTTGCAGCATACGATTTTGAGATCCTATACACTCCGGGGAAAGCCAATGTTGTCGCAGATGCGCTCAGTAGAAAGAATGAAATCATTGCCAGCTTTATCATTACTTCTTCCTTAGAAGATAAGATTACTATTCTACAGAAAGACGATGAATTTATTAAAAGGATTAGCCAGCGGATCCGAGAAGGAAAACCCTCAGATTTTAGCCTAGATAGCCAAGGGGTCCTAAGATTACGAGGGTGAATTTGTGTGCCAGAAATTCCTGAGCTCAGAACGGAAGTACTTGATGAATGTCACAAGTCCAAACTCAGTATCCATCCTGGTGTGAGCAAAATGTATAACGATATCAAGCGCACATTCTGGTGGAGGGATTTGAAAAGAGATATTTCATTATATGTTAGCAGATGCTCCACTTGTCAGCTAGTTAAGAGCGATCAGCAGAAATTGGCTGGACTATTACAACCCTTAGAAATTCCAGGATGGAAGTGGGAGCAAATTTCGATGGACTTCATTGATGGTTTGCCTCGAACTAAGAAAGGAAACGACAGTATATGGGTAATCGTAGATCGCTTCACGAAGACTGCCCATTTCATACCTGTCCGATCCAACAGAACGGCTCAAAGTTTAGCACAGATTTACTTCAAAGAAATAGTTAAATTACATGGAGTGCCGCTCAATATAGTCAGTGATAGAGATCCCCTGTTTACTAGCAAATTCTGGGAAGCATTCCAGATAGAATTGGGAACCAAATTAAATCTAAGCACCGCTTATCACCCTCAGACAGATGGCCAAACTGAACGGGTGAATAGAATTCTAGAAGATTTACTGCGGGCTTGCGTTATTGATTTTGGAGGCTCATGGGAAGATCACTTACATTTAGCCGATTTCTCTTATAAAAATAGCTACCAAGCAAGTTTGGGAATGTCCCCATTTGAAGCATTATACGGTAGACTGTGCAGATCTCCCGCATGTTGGGTAGAACCTGGCAACAGACTTGTGTTAGGGCCCGATATGATTCGAGAAGCATCGGATAAAGTCGATTTCATTAAGAAGCGATTGAAAACTGCACAGAGCTGACAGAAAAGTTATGCTGATGCGAGAAGAAGGGATTTATCGTTTGCCGTTGGCGATTATGTTTATTTAAGAGTTTCTCCAATGCGAGGAGTAATCAGATTTGGCAAAACTGGGAAGTTGACACCGAGATTTATTGGTCCCTTTCCTATACTTGAACGGATTGGAACTCTTGCATATAGGGTCTCATTACCTGATTGGTTGCCTGGTATACATGATGTGTTCCACGTGTCTCAACTCAGAAAACATGTTCATGATCCAGATCTTGTTGTGGAAGAAGCAGCGCAACAGGATATAGACATAACTCCAGAATTAGCGCTCAGAAGAGAGCCATTAAAGATTGTTGGCAAAGAAACTAGAGAGCTAAGGAGCAAAAAGATTCATTTAGTCAAAGTGCAGTGGAGTAGTGATCCTAGAGACTGTACTTGGGAGACGGAGGAAAGCATTAAACAAGCCTACCCCAAATGCAGAGTGGACATCTCTGACTAACTCCGGTGCAAGGTACCTTTACAATACTTTGCATTTACATTTTATTTCCTACTCAGCTGTTATTTCCTTTTCGAGGACGAAAAGTTTTAAGTGGGGGAGATTGTAATAACTCGGAAAATGTGAACCAATTTAAAATTTTTAAAATTGGTTATTACCAAAAAAATTGAATAATTGAAATAGCATATTTCAATAAAATAAAGAATTGGGGCTAGTATTGCAGTTTGAAATTTTGAATACAAACTTTGTCTGACTGTACCGGGTGGAAAATATAACGGATTTTAGCGAAACTGAAAATATTTAAATCTGTTTATGAATACCTTTCTAACGAATCTGAAAAATCGAAGTTTCATAGCGGGAATCAAAAGTTATGACCAAATGAATTTTCAGAAAGGTCGCTATATAGCATATATAGCCCCTGAAAATTGATATTTTTCATACGACCTCGGAATTCGACGAAACCACTTTTGTTGGGTCCGGGATGTCAAACTATTGCTAAGTTTCAAATTTCATAATTTTTGAAGCTAGTATGTGAGCGGGGCAAAAGAAAATGTGATTGGTCAATTTCTGTTAAAATGGGTCGACCTAAAAATGGCCGTTTTTCAAACGAGCTCAGAATTCGACAAAACTGGTTTTGTTAGGACCGTATCGTCAAAACAAAGCTAGATTTATTTTTCTGGAATTTTTCGATTCAGTTTGTGGCCCTGGCAAATTGAAATGTACGTTCAAATTGAACATTGAATTTTTTATATTTTAATTTGAAAAATAACTAAGTGTAACAGTCGAATTGGCCAACGAAACATATCCCATTGTGTCCGGAATGGGGGTATTTAGCTAGGGGCGACAGTCGTTGGGTTTGATTTCGAGTTCGTTTGCAAAAACACTATTTAAATTTTCCTATAAAGTCTCGACCAATAGGATTTTTCCTTTAAAAATATATATAAGTATCTCGAAAAACCCTAGCCGCCAGGCGATATCGACGGCGCATCGAGCTCGAAACTTCCCCTCGACTTTCCCGCCGCCACCGCCACCTACAAGCCGCGCCACCACCGCCGTTCGACAGCCCTTTGTCCCCTCTTCACATCCGACCAAACCTCACCCGCCACCATCGCCTGTATCGCCCGAACCACCTCCACGAAGTCGCCGCCTTTCTGACGCCGCGCCGCCATCCTCCGACCACCGAAGGGGACCGCACCACCACCGATAGGGAGCTGGTTCGTAGCTCTTCCACGTGGCACCACCTGATCGAAGCAACGATCGATAGATTTCACGAATTTTTCAACCCTAGTTTTGAATCAAAAATAAAGGTACGACCTTTATTATTCTGAAATGAAAATAACACTATAAAGCATTGCAAAACTTTGAAAAATAATATCTTTTTCGTTCTTTAACGAAATTTGATGAAACAGGAGACACCGTGACCGCAAGGAGGCTCTCTACATTTTAGAAGAAGCCGCGGATTTTTCTGATCTTCCTAGGATTTTTAGCACTGCAATAACCAATGTGAGGAATCTAAACTAAATTGTGTGAATGGAATCGCGTTGTATAAATTATATAAGCGAAGTGTAAATTATATACGCATTGTATACCTCATGTACATGTGTTGTATAAGTTATATTAGCGATGTATAAATTATACAAGCGATGAATGAAACATATATGCTTTGAATTGTGATGAAATGCAAGTGAATTATAGAAATAATATATATATATACTCCCCTCGTCCACAGACCATGGACGATATTTATTGATTGTGATTGACGTGATATTATATGGTATGACAAATGGTTGGAAATAATTGTTTGTGGTTGATATTGTGGTTGAAAAATACCTTTGTGGTTGAAAAATACCCTCTTGTGGTTGAAACAAATTAGAATAGGATTGTGGAATTGAAAATAAAACATGTCGCCTGCGTGCGAACTAGATGCATGATCCCCATTGTCAAAAACCACGAGGTTTTAAGGTAGAGCGAGGAGCCGTACTAGGGACGGTCCCGGTTTTAACTACCCTGCCGTTATGCTGCCGAAATTTTCTGAAATATACATGTGTTAGAATAATTTTCATTCGTTGAAATAAATTACATATATTGAAGCGAATATTCATGTGTTGAATTGAAATTCATTCGTTGAGTTGAAATTCATGTGTTGAATATTATTTGAATTTAAACAAATAGCTTTAGCGGTTAAAATCACATTTATATATATATATATATACAACTATAGAAAATATACATGTGTTGAGTTGCAATTCATTCGTTGAGTTGAAATTCATGTGTTGAATATTATTTTAATTTAAACAAATAGCTTTAGCGATAAAAATCACATTTTTATATATATACAAACTATAGCGAATATTCATGTGTTGAGTTGCAATTCATTCGTTGAGTTGAAATTCATGTGTTGAATATTATTTGAATTTAAACAAATAGCTTTAGCGATAAAAATCACATTTTTATATATATATACAAACTATAGCGAATATTCATGTGTTGAGTTGCAATTCATTCGTTGAGTTGAGATTCATGTGTTGAATATTATTTGAATTTAAACAAATAGCTTTAGCGATAAAAATCACATTTATATATATATATATATATACAAACTATAGCGAATATTCATGTGTTGAGTTGAAATTCATTCGTTGAATCAAAATTCATGTGTTGAATATTATTTGGATTTAAACAAATAGCTTTAGCGATAAAAATCACATTTTTATATATACAAACTATAAAGAATATTCATGTGTTGAATTGAAATTCGTTCATCGAGTTGAAATTCATGTGTTGAATGTTATCGTATGTTAAAATAAAATGAATCGACAATAAAAACTACATTTTTATTGTGAATATGAAGTGTTAAAAACATTCACGTGTTGAATAAATAATTTTGATGATAAAAAAATTTCTTTTATCATGTATACACTTTGATAAAAATACACACGTGTCGAAATAAATTATAGTTTGCTAGAAATGTTATTATTAGCTCGGTTCTGCATATATATACATGTGTTGAACAGGAAAATGGATTTGCTGTAGAGTAATGAAATTATTTGTGTGCCCGACAAATAGGTAAACCTTGATGAGTTGGCTGTGCAATTTTATTTTTATATCAACTCCTGTGAATGTCATTGGATGCGGAGTGCTGGTTATTCTGTGTGAAATAATAAACGTCGCCATAGGATAGTAACAATTAATTTTGAACTACACCACATGGCATACTCCTTGACGATAGGCATACTTCATCATATTCCACATAAGCAATTGGAGCTTGTGTGACGAGGTGGAAGATTTACCATACGAGCAAGAGGCTTGTATGGCGATGATTATATACTACAGGTTGAACTGATGACTGATATGGACTATATAAAATATAACGATAAATTGCCAGATTAATAAAAACCCCACACGGGTCTGGAGTTGACAATAATCACGTCTCTCTAGTTATTAGATACAGCACATGGACTATTTATTTCCACACGGAAACGGGGTGACGAGAATTTATTCTCTGGAGTGATTATCTGTACATACTCCCCCGTAAACACCAGAATATATCACTATAAATATGTGGATGCTTTTTAGGATTTATTGGGTACCTAACACGGCCCAATAAATTTCCAAACCCCTCTCCGTACAAAGGAGGTTATGGCGAAATTTTTCGAAATATTAAGGCGTTAGTGAAATATTTGAAGTGAAAACGAAGTTGAAAATATAGAATGAACTATAGTTGGGATTATAGAATGAACTATATTTATATATATAAATATAAATATAATTAAAAGGAATCGAAGCCGTGCAGTTCGTGTTTCGGAATCGTAATTTGAAACGATTAGTACGAGAAATCTGACCATCGGATTTTCCCGAAACCGCAACCACTGGGTTCGCCTTGGAAATATCTTCCCAACGGCACCAACCTTGCAAAAATCCAACGGTTGGATTGTCCGGAATGTTTAATTCAAATCTGAAGAAAAACAGCGCCAGAATCATTTATATTTATATATAAATATAAATATAATTAAATTTAATCGAATAACGACGCTGCAGTTCGAATTTTGAAACCGTAACTTCAAACGACTAGTGTGGAAGATCCGACCGTCGGATTTTCACGAAACTGGAACCGTTGGGTTTGCTTTGGGAATATCTTCCCACTGATATAGACTTTGTAGAAATCTAACGGTTGGATTTTCCGATACGTGTAAAACAAATTAGGGGAAAAACATCGCCAGTGCCACGGCACGACCTGAAACGTCGTTTAATTAAATATGGCCATTTTTAAATAAATAAAAATGGCGAAAAATCGTTGTAAAATATCATAAGCAACATAGATTGCAAATAAACCAATTGGGCTTGATTTGTTTGATATTTGATGGTTGTATGTGCTGGACACGAAAATAACACTAAAGAACTAAAAGATGGATGTCGAATAATATAACCATGGAAAGAATCAATTTAAATTCTAATGACGTGGATTATTTGAAAAGGCCGAGCTAACCCTCATTTCAAATAATTTATCGAGCGATTCGAATTGGAAAATGCAAAGACGATTCAAGACCGACGATCTTCGTATCGGTTGGATGGGCGCTGCTGAGGTTCCTGACCGGAGTATCTACCGGAAAGGGACGGAAGTAGTAGCCGTCTGAACGTATGTGTTGATTGTACGGATATACGAGGAATTTGGCGCCTCCGGTTTCGTTCAGACCCAGAACGGAATTGTAAATGGACTGTGTGTCTGACATTGGATTTTGTTCTATACTGATTGATCTCTGTTAAATATATATCTGTTTGGCGGCGGAGAATTTATTCTTTTGCTTAACGCCCTTCTCTGAGACATACAGCTCAGAGGTTATATATCGATGGAAATCAATCGTATGGAGTGGACTGCCTATGTGGCATGCCAAGTTGCAGTGATCAAGGCTTCTGTTGCAAAGCAAAGTCTTGTGGATGATGATCAAAGCATGGTCTACGTGGCCTGGCTTTGTGTATAGCGTGGATTCACGGGCCTCACACCTCGGTATGAGTTAAAAATGGGATAAGGACTGCAGGGAGAGCACGCCGTTTCTTTCTAGCTATGGTGGTGTCAGTGACTTACCAGCCCTGACATATATATCTATTTTTCACCTATGTGGTTGTTGGAATGCGAGGCGCCTCGATTATAGGTCTGTAAGGACCGGGAAACGTGTGTTCAGGCATAATTAATCCTCAAACGTAAGAGAGGACCGGCCCTGAAGCATCCAGGGGTTACCCAGAGTGTGTAGTCCTGAGGCATTTGCTAGAATGTCTCGAAGCGGAGAGGAGCTTGCCCCTTGCCTCGACTCATGACGGAAATCCAATTTCCAATACGAGATAACGGATTCGATTGTAACTTATATATGGCGACATAGTGGCATGGGATGCTAATGTCGCCTATGATTGATATTTATGATGCTATTCGCTTTTGAAACATATATGCACTAGTAATAATATCAATTGATTTTTCTTTATACGTATCAAGCATATTTGACCATTATAAGGTAAAACTCTATCCTTCGGCTTGCGTTGCATTGTATGATGGGACCTGAGTCTTATAATGGCTTCATTCTTTTTAAAAGCATTGCATTGTTTTAAAAGAATTTACTTTGTTTTAAATCCACTAGAAATCACTGGAGTAAACCCGTTCCGTGAAAGTGGCGTGGTCCTATGATTTGCTTATTACTGTTGTTTAAACTGTTAAATAGATTCCTCATACCAGTCCCCATGACTGACTCGTTGTTTATTTCACTTTGCAAACGCGGGTGCCCTTATTTCCACACGGGCAGCCTAGTTCACAGGTGACAGGTTGTTTTTGGCTCTGCACTGTTGCATAGAGTGCATTTTGGCTCATGGCGAGGCTGACTTCACAGAGACGACTTTGACATTTTCCGCCATTATTGTACTTATATTATGATTCCGCCACGGGCGATGCAGACTGATTTACTTTCAGTACTTATTATCGTATGTATATGTACCGCCTTCGGCGATGTAGACTGATACCCTTATTATGTCTCACTGCATGTATGTATTCCGCCTCTGGCGATGATGACTGATCACTTCCCTTTTATTTACTAAGTTATATCCTACGCTGTGCTATTCTGATGTTGTTACATGTTGTGATTCCGCTGTCATATCCATGTAAAATTATTCTATTTATTGTTTTTGCTATTATCTGTACTCTGCTATGATGATTGATGTGTTATATCCCAATGATTATCCTTAATACCGCCCCTCGGATTTTGGGATCGTCACATTCAGGATGTCTGATAGAGTATTTCCAAAGGAATTACGTACGTTGATTTCTTCAAGCGTACCATAGTTGATGGCGGAGAAATGGTTTTTCTCTAGCCAAATAACTAGGGTATTTTTGTGGACGTTAATTAGTGATATCTGGCGGATCTGACGATGTGGCATTCAAAGTGAATTGTGACCAGATGTTCTCAACGTAAATCCAAACCTCAAGCCTCATCAACCAGAAAATGGTAAAAAACGGGCAGGTAGCATGGTTATGTGGGTCGCTCCCATTAGAGTGTATAATCACCAATCTAGAGAAATTGCTTTTGCCTCTTTAATCTAATTCGATGCTGTCTCTTTTTGGGAAACGGTTGCTGATCCCAACCGTTGGTGATATACATTTGATACACTCAAGCGAAATGAGTGGTCGGTCATGTGTGGGCCGGGTTGCAAGACGTTCTTGTTGAACCCAGTGTATTTGCCTCTAGAGATACACTATCGGCGGGTAGTCCCATACCTTGCCATAGTCGGAATCCAGTCTCCAATAAGCGCCCGCGGTTTTAATTGTATACTACATATATGGAGCGTGAGATGCAAGCATTCCGCTAGATTGATATTTATTTTTTATCTGATAGACACTATTATAATATCAAAATAATATTGTTTTTAAAAAAAAATTGGGTTATAATAAGGTAAGAACCGTCCGTATTTATGTGTGTGTTGGTCTTACTATTGTCCTTTTCTTTCAAAAAGGGTTTCTAAAGTTAAACCGATTGTTTGATGTGAATTTATCACTGAAGGTATTTTAGACTGATCCGGGTGTTTTTGCTTTGCTTCAAAATGTGCTCGGGTCAGACTGAACATATATGACATGTTAGTTTTCGGTTGGAGTTTCAGGAATTGGAAGCAGGAAGCTTCACCGTTAGTTAATCAAAGTTATTCCGTTGTATTTGATTCATGTTGTACTCTGATGATTGGTATGTGTAAGCAAATTTTCTTTTATGTAAAGATATGTTGTTCTATTATATATTTTATTCGTTCCACTATGAGATTCTGATGTTCTTCTTCTTTCTTCTATTCTAATATTTCTTTCTCTCTCGTCCTCTAATTGCTTTCTCTTAACATTCGGCTTTTTCGTGTAATTTGGGTTGGTTGTGGCAGTTAAATGTCAGCGTAAATTGTACTGAAAAGTAGGACGTTACAGCTTGCAACAAAAGTCATAAACTTCCTTTTTCTACTTCCTCCATTGTGTCTATTGTCCCACTTGAGTATGTTTATTCTGATCTTTGGACACCACTAATTTACTCTCATGATGGCTTTAAATATTATCTTATTTTCGTTGATCATTTTTCTAAATACATTTGGTTGTATAATTTGAAACAAAAATCAGACGCAAAACATATATTTATTTGCTATAATGCTCTAGTTGAAAAATACTTTCAACTGCCCCTCAAAATTCTCTACTCGGACAATGGTGGTGAGTATGAAAGCCTGCGTAACTACCTATACATCGATGGAATTTCGCATCTCACAACTACACCCCACATCCCTCAACACAATGGCTATTCGGAGCGACGACATCGACCCATTATTGAGACATTTCTATATCTCTTAACTCAAGCTAAAATGGCCCTTGAATATTAGACAAATGCTTGCTCAACCGCTGTTTACTTGATTAATCGACTTCCCAATCCAACTATAAACAATGTGTCACCTTACTTTAAATTATTCGGACAACATCCTAATTATTCCAAGCTTCGAAGTTTTAGATGTCTTTGCTACCCATGGCTTAAATCCTACAATTCTCACAAACTTGAACTCAAATCTCAACCATGTATTTTTGTTGGTTATTCATTTACTCAAAGTGCATATTATTGTCTCGAATTAAACACTAGTCGTATTAATGTTTCTCATCATGTTCACTTCAAAGAGAACAGTTTTCCTTTTTAGAAACTTAAAAATTCAAATGACTTCTTGTCTGACCTAGTAGAACAATAGGAACCTCTCACATTATCTATATTATCAAATACTCAATCTTCCTCCTCTTATTCATTGCAAACTAATTCACCTTCCAGCACACCTCCTACCTCATTCCCCACTTCACCACTTTCATCTCCTATGTCCACAATAAACTAATCTCAACCTTCTAATACCACTGTTGAGCTTTCCTCTACTTCATCTCAGTCAAACCTCGATACATCCACATCTACAAATTCAATACCCAACAGTCCTGTACATTTTCCTTAAATGACCACAAGACTTCAACATGACATTAGGAAACCAATCGGTAATCTGAATTTAAATGCAGAGGTCCATGAAATGGAGATCCCAAAAAATATCACCCAAGCATTAAAAAGCACCGTTTGGCGTAAAGCTATGGATTAAGAGAATAGTGCATTGAAGAAAAATAGAACTTGGGATCTTGTACCATCATCTATGTCACAAAATGTAGTGGGATGAAAATGGATTTTTCGAATTAAAAAGAATAAAGATGGTAACATTATTCAGTACAAGGCTCGCTATGTTGCAAGAGGTTTTAATCAGGGAGTTGGCATTGCTTACGGTGAGACTTTTTTCCCCGTAGTTAAACCCGCCACGATTCGGCTTGTGCTCTCACTTGCGGTTAGTCAAGGTTGGTCATTGCGCCAACTTGACATAAACAATGATTTTCTATAGGGTACACTCACTGAAGATGTATACACTGCACAACCTCCTGGCTACACAGATCCTATACATCCAACACATGTATGTAAATTAAACAAGGCATTGTATGAGTTAAAACAAGCTCCAAGAGCTTGGCATAAAGAATTATGATAATATTTAATTGAGTTGAGCTTCAAGAATATGGTCTTTGATTCATCCTTGTTCACATTGCAAAAAAATGGTGACATCGTTTATCAGTTGGTTTATGTGGATGATATTATTGTTACAAGTAATGCAACTCAAACACTGGAAGCTTTTATAAAAAAACTGGCGACACGTTTCTCACTCGAAGACCTTAGAGAATTGTCTTACTTCCTGGGAGTGGAAGTAATGCCTCATCCAAAAGTTATTTTCTTGAGTCAAAATAGGTATATTGCTGATATTTTGTGCACAACTAATATGGACGATGCAAAGACAGTTGCAACACCAATAGTAACCTATCGTCCGTTAACTATACATGGAAATCTTCTCAACGATCCTACTGAGTATCGTACTTTGATAGGTAGTTTACAATATTTAAGTCTTAAAAGGCCTGATGTGGCATTCGCAGAGAACAAGTTAGCTTAATACATGCAGTGTCCAACTGAGGAACACATGCAATCTCTACATCGTCTTCTTCGATATCTAAGTGGTACATCTAATACACAAAGATTCACCTCTCACTCTCCATGCTTATTCTGATGCAGATTAGGCTCATGGCAAAGATGACTACATTTCTACAACAATATATATAGTCTATCTGGGCAAGTATCCTGTCTCTTGGATGTCAAAGAAGCAGCGTACAAGAGCTAGATCATCTACCGAGGCCGAGTACAGGGAAGTGGAAATTGCTACTGCCGAAATTCTTTGGGTAGGAAATTTATTCAAGGAGCTTGGTCATAACCTCACTCTCGCACCAGTCATCTATTGTGATAATGCTAGAGCTACATATGTGAGTGCTAATCTGGTTTTCCATTCTAAAATGAAGCATCTGGGATTGGATTACCATTTTGTTAGAGAAAATGTGCAAGGTGAAAATTTGAGGGTTTCTTACATCTCCACTAATGAACATCTTGCGGATGCCATCACCAAGCCACTACCACGTACCTCCTTCACAACATTGATTAGCAAAATTGGTCTTTCATCTTGGCCATCCGTTTTGAGGGGGCGTGATAATGATTTACATAATCTAAGTCAATTTATGCAATAATATGAAGAAATAGAATAGATATCATTAATGATATTATTAAATATCATTAATGATATTATTCCATAACTGGAGCATTATGTATAAATGGTATGCGATAATATGAGGAATAGAATAAATATCATTAATGATATTATTCCATAAATATCGTTAGTGATATTATTCCATAATTGTTGCAGTGCGTATGACTGTATCTTGTAACTTTATATATTTGTGATTCATGAATGGAAAAGTATACTTCTCTTCCACTCTTCATCATAACTATCCTAAAATCAATTTGATAAAGACCAACTTTTAGGTTTGAATTTTTTGAAATTAGTTGATAATCCAAGCCCTTATTCTCACTACACCACCAAGACCGAGCCTATAGGCTCTATGGTCGAACAAAATGGATTTGGGCCATGCCATGTTGGCTGTGAAGCCTTTAAAATTCAAACTTACTTAAGGAAATTGCAAATTCTAGTGGTGATTCAAGTTGTTGCGAATTTAGATTTAGTTTGGATAATTTCAATATGAGTAAAGCTCACATTTTTATATCAAAGCTTTGATTTTTGCAGTATATTTATCATGTTCTTTGTTATATGTTTAAGTCTCTAGCTTTTTTGTTATTGTGATTTGGTTATGCATGTTATGGATATAACGTATGCATTGTATGATAGGAAAATTAGCACATTTTTGTGGATTTATGACTTGGACTCCTTGGTTGAAAAAATGTTTATGTTTTTGAAATTAATACCATTTTAAAGTTTCAAAACTTGGTTCTAATTTTCATAAACATTTACTTTATGTTTTGAAAAATTAGCAATCTTTCTTGAGTAGGTTTCAGAAAGTTAAGATTTTAAAATTACGTGTTTTATAATGATAGTCGTCATAAGTATAGTTCGTGAAAACAAACTGCTTTTGAAAGAAATTTTAGTTTTAACTTAAGTATGTTTTGAAATGTTTTAAAAACTCATTTGAAGTGTTAATAAGTAACTATTATTATTAAATTACTTAATTATTATTTAATTAATTTAATAGAGTTATTAATACTTAATTACCAATTAATTAAGTAATAAGTACTTATGTTTCAAATCAACCAAGTTTGATTATAATCTGTATAATTAATGAAATTTAATTATTTCATAATGACTTAACTTAAGTATTGAGTATGATTAAGTACTTAATGAAGATTTTTTAAATTAATTATTCATTTGGTAAGGTTTTTAAATACTAAATTATTAGTTAAATTAGGTTTTAATTGAAGAACCTTATTAAGGTTAGTTTAATTATTAATTGAGGCTTAAGTGTTTATTAAATTATTCAATTAACAATGATTTGTTTTTTAATTGGTTATTTAAGGAATACTTATTATTTAGTTATTTTTTAAGGGTTAATTAATATAGTTATTATGCCTTACCAAAAATAATATATTTAATTATTATCTTAAAGATAAAACAAATGTGTAATTAGTTATTCAAAGGTTATTAATTATTTAATCAAATATTAATTTAGAATTAAATAATTTAAAGTAAATTAATTATTATTTTAGGGTTTGATAATTGTTTAATAATAAGTTTGTATTACTTTAAATTTGGAATATTTATTTGCAAGGATGTTTGTAAAAGATGTTTTACTCCAAGGGATCTCCTTGTAAATCATCTTTAGGAAAGCACATCAATTAGGAACTAAATGATACTTCATTATAAGAACCCAACACCATTATGCTATAGTGTGGTTTGATAAATTGAATTGTCTGAACAATTGTTAATAGAATAAAACCCCGTTCTATTTTTAAACTAAATTGATTTGGAATATCTATTTAACAAGACAAGTTACCCTCCTAGTATTGTGTTTTTATGGACATGTTATTGCTATAGTTATTGGTGACATGTTATGCATTGAGTGATATTCATCTATTAGTAGAATATATCATCGTTCTACTATAATTTGGTAGTTAATTACATTTTTCATCTTATATTAACTTGCATGTACATAGGAGAACAAATTCCTTTATGCCATTTTCACTTAAATACATCATTTATCCTGATTGACTATTATTAATTGATTCTCTATACATATCTAGTTGTATGTAAATACCTATATTATAACTTGCATAAGTTAAATTCAATAAAATGAGAACCATTGGGAATTTCTAAGCCTCTTTCAAATTTTTAAAACATATGGATTTTCTTTAAATAAGCTATAATGTTTAATACTTTACAATATTATTATACTCATATGTGTTTAAAATGAAATTTGTATAATTGTTTTCATATAAGTTCTTATTTGAATTTAGTAAAAGTTTTGGTTTGATTATTATTTTATAATTAAATAAGGTTTGAATTTTAATAAAAGTTCCATCGAGTTGCGTTAAAGTAAATTAATATAGATTGTTGAAAATATTTACTTGTAAGTTAACTTGAGATCACAAACTTCAGAGTATTACAAAGGGTAAGAGTTTGTTGAGTCAAGATTTGAGACGTAACTAAAGCACCCTAATTTAACCTACTTTATTATTCTTAGAGAGATAGTATTGGCTTACGATCAAGAGCCAATGACTAAAATTTGATGTTTATAAATGTATTATTTTTTGGGTAAAGCGGATCGGTTTTTAAATTGACCGTGAATACTTTTTATTATAACAAATAATTAATACATTATTACAGGAGTCATACGGACTATCTAACTACAATTCAGTTTTTAAGGTAGATCGCCCACCACTTCGGTTTTTAAGGTCGACCGTCCACCACTTCAGTTTTTAAGGTGGATCGTCCGCTACCATCATGTCTAGGATGTAGCACTAGAGCTAGACACTAATATCCAGATTATAAATTCTTTACTCCATGCAGGGAGTTCAATTACAACTGCCAAAGCCTAAATAGTAGAAAAGACCAAGATTAATTGGACTGGCTAATCTAACAAACATAAAAACACAATTACATCACTAAATTGACCAACTTCACATGCACATACTAAGGGCCTGTTGATTGGTCCAAAACGGACCAGTTAACAACTGGACGTGTCTGCGTTGTACGCATCCATTAGTTAACGGTCCATTTTGGACCGGTTGCCCAATGGCTGGAAATAGAGCCGTTGGGCCTGGACGCGTCCGAGCACAATGGCTCCATTTCCAGCCGTTGGGCTCAAACACACCCTTCTCTATAAACTCCAACCATCTTCCATTCATCCTTCTACCACAAATCGATCTTCTCTCTCTAAACACTCTCCTATCTCCACTCGAAAATGGCTAATCAACAACAAAAACACCATTGGAACAGTGAATCGACCCGACTCTTGCTGAAACGCGCCGTTGTTGCGTATGGTAAATGTCGTAATAACAAGACAGGAGTTACCAAAGCGATAGTGGAAAAATTTAATACTGCAGCGGTCGAAATCAATGTTACAAGATCAGATGGATATCTGGAATTGATCGACGAAAACAAAGTTCGGCACAAGTATGATAGTTTTTGAAGGGAATGGGTCAAATGGGGAAGCTTTAACAACAAAACTGGAGCTGGTTGGGATCTTAATCGTCAAACTGTTTCAGGCTCGGATGAATGGTGGGATGATCGATTAAAGGTATTCCCGGTAAACTTCTATTTTTTGGTAATAAACCCGTTATTAATTACTGTTGTTAAAATAGGAATCTGGGTCATGTATTCTGAAATTTAGAAAGTCACCGCTTGAGCATTTGGAGCTACAGCAGCAACTGTTTAAAGGAACACATGCAACTGGACAAACGGCATATACCCCAGCATATACACCTGCTGTTACTCGACCTAAGCAAACACCATAATTCGCTCCCTCTTTGCCTAGAAATTACGCAAATCCATGGGCATTTGATCAATTCGCAGTCATCTCAATGAAACAGAAGAAGGGCAAAATACTATTCCAAATTTGAATTCACCAACGCATCATTCTTGGGTTCCTGAACCGCCCACTCAACCAAACGTACCAAAAACTCCCATGCAGCGAACTCGACATGTTGGTTCATCTTCTGGTAAAAAGGGTGGTTTCAGAAAACGTTGTGGTGAAACCCACGATAAGATGGCTGATCTCGTCGATTACATCCATGCCTGAAAAGTGCAAAAGTCTACAAGTACGGAAAGTTTGACGCCATACACTCCGACAACAAATAGTGTACGGTCAATAGGGAATTCTTTAAGTCAGGCTGATATGGTAACACGTGTTAAATGCTTGAGTAAAGGAGCAGATTTTAATTTCACTGAAGCTTTACACATACTTGCAGATCTCAACAAAGCAGATATATTCAATCTCTTAAACGACGACGATGCAATACCATGGATGGCGTTTGAGACAAAGCGCGATCAACTTTCTACAAACTACAAGTACTATCTGATCAAGAACGGACCAAGCAATGTTTAGGGTTTCTACTATTATTTCAGTTTTTGTTGTACTTCTGCATATTTATGTTCTGTTTGGTTCACTATGTTATTATGTTGTAATGATAATATTTTTAAACATTAATTAATTAAAATTTAACAAATAGAAATAAAAATTCTCCACTTAAAGCGCCAAACACATTCTCCGCTAACTAAAATTCTCCGCTAACATTCTCCGCTCAAATTCTCCGCTTCCGCTTGCGCCAAACACACCTTAAAGAGCCGAAAGCAAAACACAGAATAGAAGTTTGTTGACACCATTTTAACGTGTGTCACCATGACACCACTAACGGTGTTAGTGGTGTGTGGCTGAGATTGCCTCCTGAATTTCTCGTGTTAAATCTCAGTCACACACACCACTAACATGTACCAAAGCACATCACATCCAAGAGGACTAACATAGCAGGCGTATCACATGAAGGTTCACTCAATAGGAGCAGACTAAATTACATCCCAAAGTGTACCTAAAAAGATACATCTCATCAACAACTGCATAGCTACCACCGACAATGCCAACGTCGAACTGCCATGATACAAACTTGCGCTGCCTAAAGAACAATAGACCTCCATGAGAAATAGGATGACAGCCCAAAGCACATCAGAGAGTGCGCTCAGGAGCCAAACAATGAGTGAGAAGGGAGGTTGCAAAGTAAGACACAACATGAGGCAATGCCAACAAACATCCCGTAAAGTAGCCACAACAGAGTTTTGGCAATCCCATCCTACATCCAACAAAGTTCTGAAAGCAAAAGAATAACAAACGTAGTTTAATCGCCACAACGCAGTAGCAATGGCATGAGCAGAGCTTCACACATATATTGCCTTGCATTGTGACAAACAAGTGTAACCTGACCATAGCTTCACCAGAACCTCCACACATCACCACCAAATGCAGCAACTAAAACCAACAAGAAAAAACCCAAAAAAAGAAAAGATGCAAACCAAGCAAATAACCCACTCACAGTGAAAACAAAGAACCTTCGAATCCTTAACACCTGAAGTTGCGAAGCCCTCATCAGCTGAAGACAGTTTGGTATGAGGGTAAGCAAGGCGTGAGGGTGGCCTAGCAGGAATTCGAGGCAGAAGGAGTTACCATGCAGGAAGGAAAGCACTTGGATCATCTGAGACAATTTAGAATCCATCGTTGTCAATCTGAGATTCAGAGTTGAGAATCGCGCATGAAGTATTGTGTGGAGAGCTTCAACGCCGAGGCGAAATCAAATAATGAAGAAGAAGGCGAAGAAGGAAAGGAGGAGGAGCGGATGCGTGGAGAAAAAAGGCAGAAAGAAAAGCAAAAAAAGGGCAAAGTTATTTGTCGCCATTTTCCGGTTGTGCTAAAGATTGCATGATACAAAATGTATTCTGAAATTTCAAATTTGTATTATTTTGAAAGGGCTTAAAGAATATAAATGATTTTTTAGTAGGTAATCTTATAAGATTTATCGATGAGATTTATAAAAGGAATTGAGATATGGTTCTCTCTATTTTGATTTTCTTAAATATAGTGATATAAACATTTGTTCCACACTCAGCGCTACTAGAGAAATGGTGTTTGGTTTTACTCTTATATTTGCTTCTTTTGGAATAACATTGTTTGATCCTTTAAATATTATTTGGAAATTGAAAATCTTTTCTAAATGTTTTTTGGATATACTTATACTAATAATATAAGTTATGAATATACTTTCTATGTATAGAAAATATAGTGTTTTATGAATAAACTTAGGTAGATAAGATAAGTATAAGAACATTGTAACAAATAGTTTGAATTTTTTTTTATATATATATAATTTTAAGTGAAAGATCCATTTTAAAGAGGCACAGTGATTGCTATGAGAAAATCAAATCATTAGAAGATTCTTACTATATATTGGATAGTCAAATAATTGACTGTCAAATTTGACCAATTTAACTTTGGAAATTTAAACGACAAATAATAAGAAGACTCGTTCTCATGAACGGTTATGAGATGAACTCTGCACTTCTGTATTGTTATTTTATACCTAAAGACCATAGTTGAGTTTTTCGAAAAACTATCAGTTGTTGTTTCGAAGAGATCAAGATCGAACCCAGTTATCCGAAAGTCGTTTCGATCTAGTTGAAGTGTTTTGAATTGGAAATATCTTGATGGTGATTGAAGATGAAGTTATTTAGTTTTGTTCAGATCCAAAATGAACATTTATAGATGAATGTTGGCATTGGATATCTGCCTGTAGGTAGTGTTTGAATTTAAAGATGGTCTGCTATTTATAAGGTAAAAATGTGACATTTAACCTCATCGCCTGGTGGGAACGTGGGGCATGGCTTTATAAGTCTCCCCATTAGGGTACGGTCATTCTATATCTGTAATATATATATATATATATATATATATATATATATATATATATATATATATATATATATATATATATCTTTGCATGCTTCGGGGCCGCTTAGGCTTATTTATCAATCAAAGTGATCATATTCGATGTTGCCCATTATAGAGGTGCGGCCTGTCTAGTGGCTGAGGTGCAAATTAATGCAACCTCCTGTACATTTTATTTGTAAATGTACAGATTTGGTGGGTAGACTCTTTCCCTTTCATAGTTAGAATTCATTCTCTAATATAAACTTTTGGACTTGATTATATACATATTATCTTGGAAAGTATGCAAGCACTCCTTCTATTTTTATATATTTACTAGTGAATTCTAGAAATTATTATAATATCATTGGATATTTATTACAAAAGTGTTTTGATTATCAAGGTAAAAGTCCATTTCTGTTTATGTGCAACATGGTCTTACGATGCACCTTTGGTTTCATCGGGTTTAAGATATTACAAATTAAGTTCTTTATGATTTGAGTTGAATCATGTTGGTATTTCAAACTGATTTGGGCGTTATTTTGCGAATGCTCTGGTTAGACCGAGCATTTTTTCCATGTTAGCTTTGGTTTTTTGGAGCTTATGAAGAAGCTGGAGGACAGGACGTACTTTTGTATTTTACTTCTATCTTCCACTGTGTGTGTTTCTTGTTTGGTCTTCATTTTTTGTAAGGAGTGGACGTTGACTAGCATTGTATTACGATATGTACATCTATGTAAATTCAAGTTCTTTCTTTTTATTAAGACTTCTGTTATATTATAAATTTTCCGACGATATTAGTGCGAACTCGTGCTACGCACACGGGCTATGGTAACATGCATTGTGAAACAACATTTCTTGCAAAAACACCTTCAACTATAGTCTATTAGATGAGTTAATTTGAAGAACTGAAATCGAAAACATAAAATATCTCATGGAGCTATCTGTAAATTGTTGTCACAAAATTTGGTATTATATCTCAGTGGTAAGCATAATGGTATGCCACAACATAAATGAAACTGATCTTAAACTAATGTAGTTGCTTGTGTATGCTGAGCACCATAAAAAATAGAATATGAGACCCAACGTACCGTAGCCAAATTTAAAATTTTGAAAAGTTAAATCATAGAGAACATCATATGCTTATGCTAAATAGAAAGGTACAATAGAACATATTATGATGTCAACAGAGCGCATGCACATATCATTTCGAAAATAGAAATTTTTATTTAAACATTTAACAATGCAGAAAGGTTTATTTCCAGAGCTTACAGCTGAAAGCACTAATATGATCAATTATCCAACGGCAAGTATATTGCTAAATTTTAAAAGTAGACACAGTGAAACAACTTTTGAAGCCACATAATTCCAGCTGATAACGAAGGGATCACTCAGACATGTCACAATAAACTGTTGCAGGTTAGCATCAACATCTTATTCAACCTGGATAATACAACATGAGTTAATGTATAGTAGGGAAAAGAATGAACAATATAACTAAATATTGTACGCCCTATGAAGTAATCAATAATAAAGTGACCATGAATAATCACGAAATTGTATATTTATTAAATTTATTGATGTTAGAAGAGCATTGTAATTTAAAAAAATGGAGAGAAAAAGGGAAAAGTGGCATTAGTTCATTTGTACTTTCAAACAATATTATTATCTAAATGAACAAATTGGAAACCATGTTGGTAATAATTTATTTATATATCAGCAAATAAGACTGGAAAATAATCACATGTCTTAAGATAATCCTTAAGGTATTGCTCGTGATATTAATGTAAAACGTATGTAGTACATATAAACAATCTCTATATTTCGGGTTACAAAATAACTACCGCAACCTGAAAGCACTTATCATGTGAATGCATATTACATACATCTCATATTAACCTCCCATTGTTTTAAAATAACACCTAAAAAAAATTCACCATAACCGGTATGGAAGTTTTAAATGATTTATGGAGAAAGCTTTGACCATCAACATCTAAGCCTTCTAGCTTTTTAGTTAACCTTGAGAATGATTTCCCTAGTTTCGTTTCTTTCCCTACTACCGTAATATATTTAAATTATTCCTTCTTAATTACCTACAGGCTACAATGTAGCCACTGCATATATTGAAATATAGCATGCCACATCGATAGTTAACGCAAGCCATCGCCGAATGGTTTCTAGTTCATGTATCACGATCATTGTTTTTAAAAAAAAAAAAAAAAACAGCCTCAATACTCAAGTCTCGAGGAGAGCCTCGAGGAAATAAGAGATAAAAAACCTTAAGGCTTATTCCAGAAAGCTTTTTACCTTTAAGGCTTACGCCTCAACAACTTGAGGTGTACAAACGTATAAAGCGTATGCCTCGCATGCCTCAAACTGTTGAGGAATATGACTCAATTTTTTTTACCTTTGATGCAAATATTGACACTAATAAAAGTCATTAAATTTTAAGAAATAAAAGAACAAAATTTAAGGAAAAAGATTTTTTCAACTTCAATATGGATATGATCGAATAATTGTTTATGAAACAACGATCAAGAGTTATATAGCGGATCTTCTCATAATCTCGTTGTTATTTAAAACATGTTTTTCAATAAAATTCATTAAATCTCGGAATAATGCGAATCGATTTGAACTGATTGAAGGAATGGAAATTAGAGTTTAATCGAATCTTCAAATTTTTTCGTAATTTTTTTATTTATGCACAAAATTCTAGTATATATTGCTAACCATGAACACCCAGACCTAAACTTGAAGTTTTCATCACGACCACCATCAACCTAAGATTAAGTTAACCTACATTGTGTAAATTTAATTTAGGATAATAAAATATTCAAATAGAGAAAAACTTGGAATTCGATGTCACAAATTCATTCTAAAACCTACAATAAATTTGGTACCCAGAGTAATATCAACTTTTAGTAAAATATGAGTGTCAACGACCACGGGTCAAATGCATTGAAAATGAAAAGTGATCTCCAAACCAGAATACATAGAATATACATTTTTCTACCATAGAACTAAAGCATGTGTTGAATCAAGAATGTTAACATGATTAACAGTAAATAATAATAGAATGATCATATAATGCAGTGTAGATAAAAAACAATAAGGAAGACAAAATATGTTTGGAAAACGCAAACCACGAATATAAACTACAAAGGCTGCCCAAAGAAGGAAATAGTTAGTTAATATTCATTCTTCAGTGAAACTGGATAATGGCAGTAAACTTTGATCCATCTACTTGACAATATGTAGGAAGTTTTGTATGTGTGTGAAATTTGGGAATATAATAATAAATTTTAAAGTAGATAATAGTTTTATAAACAAATTTTTTTTTTGTAATAAGATAGCTGCAAATGCCCAAACAAATTTTTTGCACGTATGAGAAATTGTGATGTAAACTTACAAATCGCACTATTGATTAATCGCATGGTCATAAGGAACAATTGCTTGTTAAGTCAAAAACAACTGGAACCATTGAAAACCTTTTTAAGAATAAATTTCAGACATAAGAGTTTCTAAAATTGATTCACTAAAACTAATTTTATCCGAATATTTGTTGACCATGCCATTTTGCAATACAATATTGTGTTATAGGTACAAAAATTCAAAATGCGATGATTAAAACTTTCAAAATTTAGAAACTTGACAAATATACTTTTTTCTACTCATTTCCGGAACTGATTATATCGAAACAGTGATTCTTTAAAGCACATTATCAATATTTTAGCCTATTGATTATTGAGTGAATTGATTATAAATCACATTGATATTTTTTCTAAAATTAAGGAGGAAGATAACTTTAATTCATTTAGTCATTTATTTGTAGAACTAAGGAAAACTTTGAACAATAAACATACATTAGTGGTCCAAAGCAGCATTAATGGTGTTAATACAGTCAAAAGTTTTTTTTGGTATCTTTTAAACTTGGTATTAATCATATATACTTACAATTAGTTTGTCATACACTTAAAAGTAATTAGATTTTATTTGTTTTAAGTCTATATATGTCAAACAAAAAAAACCAATGAACAACATTTTTTTTTAATTCCAAAGTGTATAGCGATCAAAATCAACAAATGCTTATTATTTGTATTTCCTATCATAATATAAATGGTAGCGTGGGAAGGCCAGTAGCATAAATGCAGAACTTAGATGTTCAAACTGAAATGGGATAAAAAAAGAGAGGAAAAACATGGCCAGATTCAAGGTTCAACAAATTTGAAAGCTAAAGTAAATATGGTTTCATCCTTGGGGTAGAAATAAAAACAAAGTCATATGAAATATTCAAGGTTCAACAAATTTGTTTACTACAAATGAGTACAGCCTTACATGAGCTCAAAGTGAATGACTGTACAGAAAGATGCAGAAAAGTATTACTGCAGATGAGTATCAAGAGAATAATCTAATTTGTTTACATTTAATTACCAAGCACACAGTTCTCCCTGTAAGCACCTAAAAATGAAATGCACCATGAGTTAAATACACTGGCATATCTTATGTTAATTGGCCATCTTAAGACATGCAATTAGCATAATATATCATATATAGAGGTGGATGGTTTGCCATACATTTACTCGTATACAGGTAAAATAAATTAGGCATACATTTAGTTATCAGTTAATACTACAATATCAAGGATCGTGGTAATTATTAAATAACTATATGCAATAGTTTAATAATCATCATGTTACAAAAATTGGACCTATAAATCATACAGACTTCAAAATGACAAATAAAATAAATAAATCTCAACATAAAGGGATAGAATTACTAAAAATCTAATTATTTTGGAATTTTTGCAGTACATACAGGAACAAATTATAATCAGTAAGAAGACTGAATCTATAGGAAATAGTACGACGAAAATCAGAAGAAGTGAAGAGAAAAAAGTGAAAGCCACCTACATATAGTGTAAGTTTTACTAATTTAAGATCTACTAAACACATACAGTTGTAATAATCAAAGGTCGACATGGTAAGATAATCATAAATATACATGTGATGATAAAAAAAATCAAACAAAATTTTGTCATTAGTCAATATGAATTATTTTATTTCGTAGGATAATAATATAAGAAATAATCAGTTCATAGCAATTTCTAAACTATTTAAGTTGTATAATTTTAAAACTATAAAATTAAGAATATAATTGACACAATCTACAGGTTATAAAAAGTACAAAACATTTTTATAAAGAATTCATGTCTTTCATAATTAATTTCATGTAACTTCTAAACTTTTTGAGACGTTGGTAAATTTCAAAAGCAATAGAAGCAAATGGTATGTAGTAAAAGTAGCGGAGAGGCAGTTATTTGAAAACAATATTGTTAAACTGCAATAGCACTAAAATTTAGCTATATCCAGTAGGTAAAATGAAGGATATAACAAAGCAAAAGCGTAAGAGGGAAAGATAAAACCAGAAAAGTTTACTTTGATGTCTAAGTATGTGACCATGAAATGAAAGACATTTTACTGTTTACAGTAACTGCAAGCTGAATTTCTTTATTGAAAGAAAACTCTTGGAATGGATCCCACACACTCCACTGCCTAAACTCATCAGAAAATGATTACATTTCCTAAATTCAACTTATTTGGAATGCCTTGTTAATAAGTAGTTCAACTGCTTGATTTGTTTATGTTATATCACCAGAAGTGTGACAACAAAATAAAATTTTAAAATTGTAGAAAGCCCACTACTATCAAAAAAAGTTAGCCTGCATATACAAATTGTCCTATCATCATAGTAAACGAATGTAAGCCAAAATCTTTGGAAGAAACAACTACTTGTTATTGGAACATTTGGCTTATATATTTAGCTTAATTGCAGCCGATTGATTTGGAAGTCCCGAAGTTGGTCCTTCTCAAACAAAATGCTAGATTATAGCATCCAAACAATGAAAAATGATATTTTTTTGTATAATGTCTCAATTTGCATGTAGATAAGTTTAGTAAGTATATATAAACATGAATAGATGTTGAAAGTTGAAATAGATTTGAATAAGTTAATGAAATCTAACATAGTGAAGACTTTCTATTTTTTAATTTGGAAATGCTCGTCTAATCACAAATAGCGACAAAATTTCATACAAATATCAACAAAAGCATAAGCATTTTGTGGTGCACCGTATATCATTGGTTAAAGAAGAAATATTTTAGGTAATGAATGTTAAAAAAAAACGAACAAAGTACTCTTTAAACATATCACAGAGAGAGAGAGAGAAAATTGTGACAGAAGATGAACACACAATAATCTGTCGCTCGAATTAACAATAAATATTTAATAACAATATATATATATATATATATATGGATATTTTGATATATTAAAAAATATTTTGAGCTTTATAATTTCGAAACATGGTTGTAGTCGTAGAATAGATAATAGATAAAACAAAATCAAGCTAAAATAACAAAAACAAACATATTAATGTGTACACGGTATGAACTTACATGAGCAGAACATGTTCAAAACTAAATATTAGCAAAATCGTTGCACTGTCAAGTGGCGTAAAGTGATTAGTTTTGTTCTCATACTGTGAATATCTAGATGATTTAATGTAGTCATTATTAAATTAATGACTAACTTACAAACATGAATTCAAAAAGTTATGGTTGTGAGTTGACTTATAAGCAATTTTTAATAACCTTTCAAATAGAATATTATTCAGTTATATGTAAAAGATATGTAAGCATGGCATGTGCTTATTACTGTCTAAATATCCCTTTTTGATGATCGAAACTGTTGTAAACATGTAAAATTCTGAATGAGTTAATGATATAAAAAAGGGAACTTTTTTTTGCACATGATGTTAGGAACTTGTACACAAACTTAATGTTCTAATATGCAAGATATAAATCTTCTTTCAAATCTTATCGTCCTTATGCAGGCCAAAGACTTCTGGAAATAATGGAAGACCTCACTGACACCTCATGAATGCAAATAGACAATTTTCAACACAATAATATAACACAAGGTCAGGAAAAAAAGAACAATAAGAAAAATAATCAGTTAATCCAAACGGAAAATGCAGAATTGTGAAACAAATGAAATTCAAAATTCGATTGAATTGAATTTTATAAACATTATGCACAAAGCTAGTAACAACCCACTGTAAATATAAGGCAGAGGATTATGATAATGGATTAAATCAGAAAAAACTGAATGACCCCATGTAAGGTTAGGCATCTAGAATGTTGACTTGGAATTCTATTGATATAACAGGTGGTATATGCCATTACAGAACATTGGTGCAGTGCATTAGGATGATTCATCTACTGTTGCAAAGACTGGAAATGATAAGCAGTTTTAAGACCATCTCCAACTTCGTGACCCATTATACTAAATTTGGAGTTTCATATTCTATTACAAAACTCTATTGCAAAAACTGTGCGATTTTGTTTTTGAGTTTAGTTAAATAAAAATGGAATAAAATATTAAACCTCAGGTTTAAATAGATAACGAAACTGAGAATAGTATCTCTGATTACTTGGAATTTAGATCAATAATAGCAAGTTAATCATTAAATCACTGGTGAACTGTATAAATTAAGAAAATAACATAACTGTATAAATTAAGAATAGTAATCGAACTTATGTACGCAGATGTGTTCATCAAAATAGACGAAGGGAAATTCAATACGTGGTTTCAACCTGGAAAAAACGGAGTAGGGAAACTCAGTGCCTGGGTAGAAGCTTCGATTTCAGCATGACGCAACAGCGGGAAGCTGGAAAAGGAGCAAATTGACCATGTAGGAAGTACGAAAGCGACAGAGGGACAATCGAGTAGTTGATGCAAAGGGTCGCTTGCAGCTGTACCTAGATGCGGGAAGGAGTTAAGTGACGAACTCACTGGGAAGCTGGGGGTGTAATCATGAGAGCGATAGCCCAATTGAGGCTTGCAGTAGGGCGGGGATTTAAGAAGGAACAATTAATAGCAGCGTTAGGCTGAATTATCAACATCGATGTGGTTAGGATCTTTGACGATAAAGGAGAGGAGAATTGTCAAGAAGATGATGAAAAAGGTAAATGTGAAGATGGCGGCGGAAGATATTTTGGTAGCAGATCTGAGAATTCATTTTAAAGGGTATAGGGTCACTGAAGAGTTAAGACAGTTATCCTATTGGATGGAGTGGATTGGAATGAGGTACACGTGTCGGCCTGTCAAATTTTTGGAGGATTTGGATCTGAAAGGTCTTCGGAGAAAGATTGTGTTTTCATATAATATAATAGATAGATAAGATTCTACTCTATATTTTTTTCTTTAACCTCTAGAACTATCTTTCTTTCTTTAACCTCTAAAACTATCTTTCGGACAGCTAAACGACTGGCAAAAGAATAACGATGGTGTATTAAGTATGTCTTTAATGGTAAGAAAGACTGGCTCATTATAGGCTAACCTATTGAAAATCATTCTATTTATGGTGGTATAGAACATGATTTCCTTTTTTTCCCCTTTAAACCGAACCGAGTATGGGTTTCGGTGGTGGGGAAAAGGACTAATGGAACACGTAAATAACTTTGAGCTTAGTTCTTGACCAGTTAAAATGCTTAATTTTTCCCATTGTCAACTTACTCTTCATACAACCATTTGATAGCTCTCCTAGTGCACCTGTTCTTATGGGCAAAAATGCCTATATTATTAGGTATAATTTTTTTATTTTAGAAGTCCATAATAATAAACTAAAGATATACATATTGAACTTTATAGTACATTTTTTGTATAATCGTACTTTTAGAGTGTGAGCGGTCATACATATGAGACACTTTAGCAAAATAAAATATCAATTTTATTGTGCAACCACTGCAGTCTAAGGGCAGCAAGAATACACTGAAATTATTAGTGGGCTTTGTGTATCAGTTCATTTAAAAAATATATAAAAATTCCAAAAATTGCATCTATACAAGGTTTAGTTACAAAATATTTTACAACAAGCCAAGATGATCTAGACAGTGATATGAAGTTGATCTAGACATCTAGATACAAGGTTTAGTTACAAAATATTTTACAACAAGCCTAAATATCTAGATACAAGCATTATACTAATAAAATTAAGAAAAACCACAGTGGTATGAAGTTGATCTAGACATTTTCAGTCATGCACTTCAGAAGGTTTTAAATCTTGAATCTAAGATGTGGTAATTTTGGTCATTAGCATTGTGACTTACAGATAGGAGTAAGTGAAATCATAAAACTATTATTTATTTGTTAAAAAATTAAAACTTATGGTAGTAATTAAAAAAACTTCGGACTGTGTTCCCCTTTTATGTATAATTTTTTTTTGAATATATTCTAGGACAACACAACGGCCTGACAAACTCTCAAGGGGAATTAATTTTGTACATATAATTGAACTTTATAAGGTGGCATGAGGTTTAAATTCTATGAATAATGTGTATGATATGGTTTATCACATGTTGAGTGTTGGAAATGATAGTTCGATAATTGTTAGACCAAAAAATTGCACTAACACCCAATTGACAAGATTTTGTAGAGAGTAATGAAGAAATATAAATTAAAAGTAAGGAAAAACAATCAAACACATGGGATTTATAGTGATTCGTCTTTAGTGAGCCTACGTCCACTTTATGATCTTTCAGTTCAGAAAAGAATTACAGTTAAAGGTTCTGAATCACTCAAGCTCGCATATAAAATGTATTCCCTCACAAATCTATATAATTATATTTGAAAATCACTGCAATCCGATCGGGTCGAACAACAACGGCAGTAGAGAATAGGGTGTTTGAGTTTTTAGGTGGCAAAACGGTCTCTCTTTCTTCATCGGGTCGGGTATATATAGTGAACAGTTGTGGGTTCCAAGGCGGGAACGATTTTTATACGTGGCATCATCTCCAACATTGTTGATGTGTAGTGGATCGGTTCTATAGGGCTCGTGGAGTAGAAGTTCGTGGCCACGTGGATTTTGATCCATCAAAGTAGGAAGCGTTCAGTATACTTTGATTAATTGACCTCGGGTCGGATTGATTCTCTTTGACTCGACAAGTTTCGACCGGAGGTGTTGGCTTTAACTCGAGCTATGCATCATACTTCCATTTGAACCAATGCCCCCTTTATCTTATTCGACCCAGAAGCATGATTTCATTCGACCCGATGCCCTTCTAATATGTTCGACCCGACACTGTATAATTGGATCAACTTGATTCTTGGTCTCTTGTGCGCACGATTATGATGTCTGGACTTTGTGTGGCCTAGTCACAAAGTAGGCCAACATTTTTCCTCCTCCAAGTACGCCTTATCATAGATAAGGCATGCTTTGAACTTGTTAACCCGTCTATTTTCGAATGGTTAGCAACCAACGGTCATGTTCTTTTGTGAAGTTGTATCTCTTGATTCTTCGCGACGTGTATATAAATAGGAGATCACATCCACGTTCGTCCTTGATGTATGCATCCAATCAGGATCTTTTAACTGAAGTACATGCAGACTTATAGGTAACTTTATCATCTTTTACAAAATCACAAAATCTAAGTCATTCATCTAGATCATATAGCTTTGTCAACCCTTGTTAACATGCATTGTGCAAACCCACACTGCTTTTTCTGATCGGGTTTCAACGTCCAATTTGGTAAACGTATCGAAGTCTTTTAAATAACTTCAGTTGACACTGGGTCGGGTCGAATATACTCGACCTGCCAACCTGCACGAGCCGAAAGGCATCAGCTTCCTTTTTCAACCTCTGAACGAATAGTTCAAATTGTCACCTTGATTGGAATACGAATACTTTCTTCTGTTACATATATGTAAACCGATCTACCCTCATTCACTTCCTTATTTTATCCTTTGCTCTATTTTTCAAACCAACCTAATTTTTGAAACCCTTATTCTCCATCTGGCTTAAAACTCAACCGATTCTCGAAATTGAACATATAGGTAGCTGTTACACCATTAATTTTTTTTTCTCTCATTCAACTTTCAAATGGATTCGATTCGAATCGCACTCCGATTTATGTTGTTTTACTACCACCAAATTTACGTCGTGAATCTCGAAGCCATCGCCGTCGCTGGTGATGTCAGGCCCATTTCTAGATGATGGTTACAGCGTCAACTGTCCGGCGTTGAGGAGTTTGGCATATTAATTCGTCTTTCATTTCAAAAAATCAAAGAAGATGAAGTGTTAGGACTCGAGAAGAAGAGGAGAAAGGGAAATATACCGGACTGATTTGGAGGCTATCAGGTCGAATGTGTGGATGAAGTTAACTAGGGTTAGAGGGTAACGTGCTCCTTATATAACATGGGGTCGGGTCGAAATATTTCGACCTGGGGTTAATTTGACTCGCGACATTAGTTCACCCGATACCTTTGACTCGGAAGCATTGGACTCGTTCCCTATATGATTAACATAACTCTTGCACGCTTTTGCACGTTACCAAGCTTTGCAGACGTGAGGACTATGACAACGTAAATCCATCGTATATGCACATATATAACTTGACAAAAGCTAATCGCAACTCAAGATCTCATAAACAGTTAGGTCAGTGCCTCTTTTAAAGTTCAAACGTTAAAACATACAGCAGACTTACTTGTCAATTCCGGAGTTTATGACATAAACTTCTTCAGCATTTCAACTCATATTGAATATCAGCGTGCCTTTACTGCTTCCTCTATGTTTACTCCATTTGCACTGCACACACTTGCACACACATAGGGGGTACAGGCTATTTTACTCTAATCATCGATCTTTCTTTGATAGTACAGTTAACATGCATGTCTCGAAGGTACCCAACTAGGTACTCGGAGTCTATGAAAGGCAAATCCTCGGAATTGTCATCCAATCCCGACATTTCTCTGTCGAGTCCTGAATCTCCAGGTAGCCCAGACTCCAAATTTGAAATTGATCTTCACGAGGATATAGAATCCACTGAATCATATACTTCTGTTGATGAAGAGGACGGAGGAGTGGGTGGTAACCGAGCTCCCGAGAGTTCAATGGCGCGATTGTTCTACATGAACCCAAAGACTCTTGGTTTCGCCAACCGATGAAGCCAGACTCAGATGAATATGTTTAAGACACGAGATATTTTGGGATAAGGTTAGGGTTGCATCAAACATTACAGACAGGCCTCATAACCCGTCAGAGGGATATATGGCAATTAGTAGACTAATGTGTTTATTCGGCGCCATTCCTCCATTTCCTCTTTTCATTGTCGATTTTCTAAGATGATTGAGGATAGCTCCTATGCAACTTCAGCCAACGGACTATTTATGCTTGTACACACTATACATAGCATATACGGAGTTCCTAGGCGTAGAACCCACCTTTGAAGATGTAAACTTTTCTACCACTTCAACCATCGTCAAAAAGAGACTCCTTTCATTTACTTTGAATTTGTACCAGAGAGAAAAATAATTAGTGATGGGTTTAGTAACGTGGATGACATAAGACCCGAATGGTTTTATATTCGACAACAAACTAGATGTGCTAAAAGGTGATTGCAACCCAATAATTGTCCAAATTATGGCTTTCTTGTTTAAGCCATACTTACTAATTTATTGACCTCTCTTCCTTATTTTCAGTTCCAAATCAAAAGAATACACAGGGGGAGGTATACCAGGATCGCCTGACTAACTTATTGGATAGTAATACGGATTTCTTGAGTGTTAGAAAGTGTGTTGTTGACGAGTTTCTTCATCGGCAGCATCTGCTCGACATGCAGTGAAGCACCAGTGCTGAAGGTCGTGCATATAATTACATGCCCCTGCTCCAAGTTCCTTCTGGACCAGTGGGGACTGAGAGTGTGACGGCCCGCCCCGCACCAACCGGCATTTCCTCCGAAAGTGCGCTGTACACATGCCCAACTAGCACAGAACGGTTGCCAAAGAAAAGAAAGAAGAGAATGAACTAATCAAAAACCTATAGAATGTCTCATAGCGCATGGAACAAAATATAATAATAATGTACTTGACATAAAACAGGCGAGACAGTGCATAAGCTGATAACTAAAACCAACATCAACATCAGAGTAGCGGAAGTCTAAATACAGCTTATTACAACTTTTCAAATTACTGTCTCTAACCAAAAGAAAGGAAGAGTGCACTACTAATGCCCAAAGTAGTGACCAGCAGCGACACAGGGAGAATATCTATATATGTATCATACGTGGAAGCCTCCTGCTCGTCTCCGGTACGGCTACTCGTGCATCATCAGCTAACCTGTCTCTAGTCTGCTCGTGAGAGCACCCAGAGTAATAAGAAGAGACATAAAACTCTGGGTCAGACAAAAAGTCTGGTATGAGCGATAAGCAGCTAAACAGAACAATAACATGTATACTAAACCATACCTGAACCTGGACCTGCAACCAAAGAGTTAGCGCTACATACTGTACAATTATCTAAGGTGCCACTAAACAGACGGTGCAAAGAATATGGGGGTGGGGGCGTGCATGTCATAGTGATGACAAACAAATCAACCATAGCAATCATCCTCACATCTCTCACTCAGTGCGTAAAGCATACGATGTCCACCACTGTCAATCACTAGACCCATCGAAGTAGTGACGGAGTTCGACTTGTACAACTACTGCTACTACCAAGCTTACCACATGGAGTCATGACCAAACCTTTACAAATGACCCCACTTCATTGGTCTATAGCTCTTTAGTCGCACCTAGGCGACTGTGGCCCTAAATCCGTTCACATACTCCCTACACATAGTGATTCAAAGTTACAGACATCGACAGCCCCTTAGCACACTTCCCGCAGCAAAGCCCAACTCATGAGGTCGACTCGTTGGTTCCCAACTGGACCTGAGTACAAACTTCCCATTGGACTACCTTTGCATCTCAGGTTATTGGTCTTCTTCTCCAGATCGGTTCGGCTTTCCCTTCTCTTCACTCTGGATCGTGCTCTCCAAGGTCGTTTAGTTCGGATCCACTTCTCCACCTCGTAACGGTTCGGATCGGCTGTGGTCATCGCATCGAGTCAGATCGAACTCCTCCAGCGGTTCGGATCGGGATCCACACCTCCTGGCTTCGTGGAAAACTACTCTGGTTCGGTCCTTCTTCCCAAGCACTCCGGATCGGGTCGGGTCTCTCAAGCTTCTCCATGGTGCATCGGTTCGGGTCGGAGTGGCATACAAGAGGCGGATCGGGTCCAGATTGTCTTGCGGATACAACAGCTTGGAGGGGCGGTTCGGGTCGGGCTCCTTCCTCCGATCCGATCCGGATCGGCCAGATTCCTACACTTTTTCCAGCGACTGTTTACGCCATTCGACGGCGTTTTCGACCAATCTAACACTTCTAGACAATCACAATTCATACCACACAGTTATAGCAACATGTACAATCAATCATAAACACCAAAACAACAACTATAGCATGTAAAATGGATCAAACATACCCAAAATCCCATATTTTCCCTTAAGCACGTTTAGGCAAAACTAATGATAGGATTAGCAAACTTAATCAAAAAACTTAATCAAATTAACCCAAGTTTCTAACAGAGGTCTAAAACATCATTTAAGAATTTATAAATATTTTTCCAGAATTTATTAGTGTATAAATTCGCTAATCAACACTAATTACCCTTAATTAACCGTAATTAGTAAGGAACTATGCAAATCACTCACCTTGGCCACAAATAAAACCTTTAGAACTGAAACTCTACTGTTTGGGCGCGAATACCAATGCAACACAGTAGCTCTACCTCGATTCTTGCACTAATCCGCCTTGATTTGATGTTGCTAAGCCTAATCCTTGGTTAGAAAGTGATTTGGAGGTGTTTTAGAGGTTGGAGGCAATTGTTAGGGTTTCTAAGAGGCAAGTGGCGGCTAGAAAACTGAAATAGAATGAAAACCTAACTCATCCCATAACCCTGATCCCGAAATGGGTTATGGGCCCATTCACTAATCACCCTATTTGGCCCCGTTAACCAGTTTTTCACCTCCCAAACCTTATTTCAGCCATATCTCCCAAATGGTAAGTCCGTTTTTCACATGTGACCACTCTACGGAAAGGTAAACCATCATCCGAAGCTAATGGAAGTGGTTTCAGGTCAAAACTCCTTCCCAATCAAAAGTTATGGCCAAAACAAGATCAGCTAGGGGCAAAACGGTCATTTAAAAATCGGCGAAAATCATGAACATGGGAAATGACCCCAATAGTCGTCTCCCAAAGTTACATGACTATACGACTCCGTATGCGAAAGAAATAAATATTCTACGATCCTATGATGCGTAGAATGCGGGTCGTTACACTCTCCCCCTTAAGAAATTTCGTCCCCGAAATTCCTTAACCCAAAACATACAAAGGATCCCCCATGCCTACCAACCATATACAACAGTCAATCATGCAAAACGAACAAAACAAGCCTATCCTAGCAAGCGGAAAAACTAAATCGAAGTTAAAATCTTACCAGGCGAAGAGTTCTGGATACGTCTCCCTAATGCTCTCCTCTGCCTCCCAAGTACAGTCATTCTCATTCTCGCCCCACTGAACTTTGAATAACTTCACCACTTTCCTTCGAAGTTGCTTCGTATCGTTCCCAACAATACGCATAGGCTTGCGGTTCCTAACCGCCTCGGGTTCAACTTCGATATCATCCAACTGATCAAGTGAAATAGTCACATTTGGGTCATGTACGAACTTTCTTAACTGGGAAACATGAAATACGTTGTGAACTCCTGCCATCTTCTCTGGTAATTCAACTTTGTATGCCAAGTTCCCAATTTGCTCAAGAACTAGGAATGGACCAACAAATCTTGGTGCTAACTTGCCTCTCCTGCCAAATCGTATCACGCTCTTCAACGGAGATATCTTGACAAACACCAAGTCGCCAATGGAGAACTTTAATTCTCTTCTCCTCTTATCGGCATAACTCTTCTGCCTATCTTGGACAGCCTTCATTCGCCGTTGGATAATCTTAATCTTAGCTGAAGTTTCTCTTATCACATCGGGTCCAAGCACAAACTTCTCACCAGTTTCTACCCAACACGACGACGAGTTGCACGGTCTTCCGTACAAAGCTTCAAACGGAGCCATACCGATACTGGATTGGTAACTGTTATTATATGCAAACTCTACTAGATGCAAATGGTCATCCCATGATCCACCAAAATCCAATATGCAAGCTCTCAAGAGATCTTCTAACACTCGATTCACCCTCTTTGTCTGTCCGTCGGTTTGACGATGATACGCGGTACTGAGATGTAATTCTGATCCTAACGCCTCTTGTAAGCTCTTCCAAAATCCACTAGTGAACAACGGATCTCGGTCACTCACAATGCCCTTGGGTATTCCATGAAATCTCACTACCCACATTATATACAGTTCTGCTAACTTAGCTGCCGTCCTGTTTGACTTGACGGGTATAAACCTTGCACTTTTGGTCAATCGGTCCACAATCACCCAAATGTTATCATGGCCCGATCTAGTCCTTGGTAACCCATCAATGAAATCCATTGACACTTGTTCCCATTTCCATTCTGGAATTTCTAATGGTTGTAGCAAACCACTAGGCTCCTTTTGCTCAGCTTTAACTAGTTGGCAATTCATGCATTTGGACATAAACCTCCCAATGTCTCTTTTCATCCCTTCCCAGTAGTAGGTCTGCTTCATGTCTCGATACATCTTGTTACCACCAGGGTGTATAGTCAGTTTTGAGTGATGACATTCTCTAAGCACTTCATCTCTCAATCCATTGACATTGGGTACACCTAGTCTTCCATTCTTTCTAAGACATCCATCTCGATCAAGCCCATACTTGTTCATCTCCTCATCGATACCCATCTCTAACTTGGTGATGATTTCCAATAGGTTAGGGTCGTTCCTCTGACTGGAACCAATCCGCTCAATCAAAGTGGGTCTGATCGTCAAACTTGCTAACATTTCTGGATCCAATTCACACTTTGGTCTGAAATCATACCCAGCGATGTACTCCAGTTGCTTCCATTCAAGAAACATAGCCCCTAAACTGGCATGTCTTCTACTCAATGCATCATCCACCGCATTACCCTTTCCTGGTGTATATGCGATGTCGAAATCATAGGAAGCTAAGAATTCTAACCATCTTTGCTGTCGGAGATTTAGATCCTTTTGAGAGAAAAGATACTTTAACGATTTATGATCGGTAAACAACTCGAATCTTTCTCCCAAGAGATAATGTCTCCACATCTTCAATGCGAACACGATCGCTGCCAATTCCAAATCATGGGTAGGGCATCTTTTCTCATGCGGTTTCAATTGCTGGCTTGCATAAGCTACAACCCTACCTCCTTGCATCAATACAGCACCTAGTCCTGTGCCACATGCATCCGTATATACTGTCATCTCTTCATTCCCCTTAGGAATGACTAACACTGGTGCACATGTCAACTTTTCCTTTAGGCTCTTGAATGCATTCTCGCACCTTTCGTCCCAGACGAAGGCTTGATTCTTCTTGGTCAACTGAGTCAACGGTGCTGCTATCTTGGAGAATTCTTGGATAAACTTACGATAATATCCAGCTAACCCCAAGAAACTTCTTATGTCCGTTGCATTCTTGGGCGTAGACCAATCTTGTACCGTAGCCACCTTCGCAGGGTCCACGGCAATACCATTCTCTGAAACAACATAGCCCAAGAATCTCACTTCCCTCCTCCAGAAGTGACACTTAGAGAATTTTGCTTTCAACTGGTGTTTTCTCAACACCTCCATCACTATCCTCAGATGTTCCTTGTGTTCTTCCTCTGTCCTCGAATAGACCAAAATATCATCCACGAACACAAGGACAAATTTATTCAGCTGATCTCTGGATACCCTATTCATAAGATCCACAAAGTTTGCTGGGGCATTGGTCAGCCCAAATGGCATGACCAACCACTCATAAAATCCAGATGGCTTCTGAAATGCCGTTTTAGCTATACTCTCAGCTTCCACTCTAAGCTGATGGAAACCTGTCGCGAGATCCAACTGGGAAAATACTCTCGCGCCACTCAACTGATCAAACAAATCATCTATCCGCGATAGAGGATACTTGTTCTTCCTCATCACTTTATTCAACTAGCGGTAGTCTATACACAAACGAAGGGAACCATCCGCCTTCGTAGCAAACAAAACTGGTGCTCCCCATTCAGAAGCAGTCCTTCTGATAAATCCCTTCTTCAAAAGATCGCTGACTTGCACCCCGAGCTCTCGCTGCTCCGTTGGTGCCATACGACAAAGTGGCATCGCTATAGGTCTGGCATCTTTCACTAAATCAATACGGAATTCAATCTCTCGGTGTGGTGGAAGCCCGGTCACTTCCTCGAAGACGTCCGGATACTGGTCAACCACGGGCAAACCTGACAACTCACTATGCGGGATGTCGAGGGAATTTAGAAAACTAGCCATTACCCCATCACTAGGTAGACCACCAAACACTACCCATTGCCCATCATCCGCTCTAGCTGTCACCGAAAAGCCCTCAAAGTCTACCACCACCCCGTATCTTTGGAGCCAATCGACTCCCAAAATAATGCCAAACCCAGTAAAGCCCAAAACAAAGCAATCACAAACAAACATACATCCATGACTCGATAAGACCACATTACGACAAATCATGCTAAGGTTAGTCGAACCACCAATCGGGTTCGTCACTACTAAAGGTCTATCGACAATCTCGGGCTCCAATCCCAACCTATCTACCAGGTCACTAGATATGAAAGAACTGGAAGCCCCGGTATCAAACAAAACTCTAACAGGAACATCATAAACAGAAAGCATACCTTGAATAACGACATTCTTTCCCTTCTCCGCCGCAGTTGGGGCATTCGACGAAGAAGGAATAGCATTAAGGGCATATGCTTTCACCATCTGCTTTTCTTTAGGGGGTTGCAGACACTTGTCCATGTGATGTCCCACTTGGCCACAGTTGAAGCACTTCCTATCCGCTAGCTTGGCCCGACAATTACTAGCATAATGGCCCTTCTTACCACAGCTGAAGCACTCAACATATTTCTTATTCTTTTTCTGGCCATCCTTATTCTGGTTTTGCTTCCTCTTATTCTGAGGACCACTCTTGCTTGTGGTTTAGGTTCCTCTACAGATGCAACCTCAGTCTTCGACTTAGGGTAAAGACTGTCGGACCTCAATGCTTTCCCCACAATCGATTCAAATGTCTCATCGATGTGATTGATAGGCCTTTCCCCCAAGTACTAATCTAAGCCAGTTATGAACTTCTCATTCTTCTTCTCGGGAGTGTCAATGAGGGATAGTCCATACTTCGATAAAGTATCGAATTCTGCAATATACTCCGAGACAGCTCTGCCATTCTGCTTGAGCTCCAAGAATTTCTTAAATAGCACTGACTTCTGGGCAGTTGGAATGAACTTATCGCTAAAGTGAACCTTAAACTGCTCCCAAGTAATCTGATCCTCGGGAGTAGCTGCCTTTATAGCATTCCACCAATTCATTGCCCGTCCTTGCAGCTGACGGGATGCTAACCTTCTTTTCATCGCATCCTCGATACCCAAATCTTCGAAGATACGTTTGCAGTTATCCAACCAATCCTGAACATCCGTAGCCGACTCCGTTCCGTGGAACGGCTTCCTACCAAGACTAGTGTAATCCTTATTCAACTTGGCGAAATCGGCCCTAGGCACCTGCACTATTGGACCACCACCATTACCATTATTGGGAGCTGCCCTCTGCACATCCCTAAGCATCTCTCTCATGAGGTCAGTAAACATCGTCCTCATGTCAGCAGCATTCCCAATATTGGCTCCTCTACCGGCACCTCTTGCGTATTGGCTCATCGTTCAATCTGTAAAGAGAAAACGATTAATCATCTCCATAGTGGTGCTAATGCAGTGCGACTTCATCCTTAGCTATACTAATAGTATATATATAGCTTTTGAAAACCAAACTAATCACAAATACGCGCTCTCATATACGTATACTATCTCTCCCTGATGACTTCCCTAGGTTAACTACGCAACCTAGAGCTCTGATACCAAGTGTGACGGCCCGCCCAGCACCAGCCGGCATTTCCTCCGAAAGTGCGCTGTACACATGCCCAACTAGCACAGAACGGTCGCCAAAGAAAAGAAAGAAGAGAATGAACTAATCAAAAACCTATAGAATGTATCACGGCACATGGAACAAAATATAATAATAATGTACTTGACATAAAACGGGCGAGGCAGTGCATAAGCTGATAACTAAAGCCAACATCAACATCAGAGTAGCGGAAGTCTAAATACAGATTATTACAACTTTTCAAATTACTGTCTCTAACCAAAAGAAAGGAAGAGTGCACTACTAATGCCCAAAGTAGTGACCAGCAGCAACACAGGGAGAATATCTATATATGTATCATACGTGGAAGCCTCCTGCTCATCTCCGGTACGGCTACTCGTGCATCACCAGCTAACCTATCTCTAGTCTACTCGTGAGAGCACCCAGAGTAATAAGAAGAGACATAAAACTCTGGGTCAGACAAAAAGTCTGGTATGAGCGATAAGCAGCTAAACAGAACAATAACAGGTATACTAAACCATACCTGAACCTGGACCTGCAACCAAAGAGTTAGCACTACATACCGTACAATTCTCTAAGGTGCCACTAAACAGACGGTGCAAAGAATACGAGGGTGGGGGCGTGCATGTCATAGTGATGGCAAACAAATCAACCATAGCAATCATCCTCACATCTCTCACTCAGTGCGTAAAGCATACGATGTCTACCACTGTCAATAACTAGACCCATCGAAGTAGTGACGGAGTTCGACTTGTACAAATACTGCTACTTCCAAGCTTACCACATGGAGTCATGACCAAACCTTTACAAATGACCCCACTTCATTGGTCTATAACTCTTTAGTCGTACCTAGGCCACTGTGGCCCTGAATCCGTGCACATACTCCCTACACATAGTGATTCAAAGTTACAGACATCGATAACCCCTTAGCACACGTCCCGCAGCAAAGCCCAACTCATGAGGTCGACTCGTTGGTTCCCAACTGGACCCTGAGTACAAACTTCCCATTGGACTACCTTTGCATCTCGGGTTATTGGTCTTCTTCTCCAGATCGGTTCGGCTTCCCCTTCTCTTCACTCTGGATCGTGCTCTCCAAGGTCGCTCAGTTCAGATCCACTTCTCCACCTCGTAACGGTTCGGATCGGTTGTGGTCATCGCATCGAGTCGGATCGAACTCCTCCAGCGGTTCGGATCGGGATCCACACCTCCTGGCTTCGTGGAAAACTCCTCTGGTTCAGTCCTTCTTCCCAAGCACTCCGGATCGGGTAGGGTCTCTCAAGCTTCTCCATGGTGCATTGGTTCGGGTCGGAGTGGCATACGAGGGGTGAATCGGGTCCAGATCGTCTTGCGGATACAACAGCTTGGAGGGGCGGTTCGGTTCTTGCTCCTTCCTCCAATCCGATCCGGATCGACCAGATTCCTGCACTTTTTCCAGCAACTGTTTACGCCATTCGATGGCGTTTTCAACCAATCTAACACTTCTAGACAATCACAATTCATACCACACAGTCATAGCAACATGTACAATCAATCATAAACATCAAAACAACAACTATAGTATGTAAAATGGACCAAACATACCCAAAATCCCATATTTTCCCTTAAGCATGTTTAGGCAAAACAAATGATAGGATTAGCAAAACTTAATCAAATTAACCCAAGTTTCTAACAGAGGTCTAAAACATCATTTAGAAATTTATAAATATTTTTCCAGAATTTATTAGTGTATAAATTCGCTAATCATCACTAATTACCCTTAATTAACCGTAATTATTAAGGAACTATGCAAATCACTCACCTCGGCCACAAATAAAACCTTTAGAACTGAAACTCTACTGTTTGGTCGCGAATACCAATGCAACACAGCAGCTCTACCTTGATTCTTGTGCTAATCCGCCTTGATTTGATGTTGCTAAGCCTAATCCTTGGTTAGAAAGTGATTTGGAGGCGTTTTAGAGGTTGGAGGCCATTGTTAGGGTTTCTAAGAGGTAAGTGGCGGCTAGAAAACTAAAATAGAATGAAAACCTAACTCATTTCAGCCTCCCCATAACCCTAATCCCGAAATGGGTTATGGGCCCATTCATTAATCACACTATTTAGCCTGGTTAAGCAGTTTTTCACCTCCCAAACCTTATTTCGGCCATATCTCCCAAACGGTAAGTCCGTTTTTCACATGTGACCACTCTACGGAAAGGTAAACCATCGTCCGAAGCCAATGGAAGAGGTTTCAGGTCAAAACTCCTTCCCAATCAAAAGTTATGGCCAAAACAAGATCAGCTAGGGGCAAAACGGTCATTTAAAAATCAGCAAAAATCATGAACATGGGAAATGACGCCAATAGTCATCTCCCAACGTTACATGACTATACGACTCCGTATGCGAAAGAAATAAATATTCTATGATCCTATGATGCGTAGAATGCGGGTCGTTACAGAGAGCATGCCCCTAGCCGAGGGGCAAATAAGGACGATGATCGAGGTTGGAGAAGGCTCAAAAAGCAAAGAACCTACGGGCTCAAGGCAAGAACCACAACCTGGGGAGAAAGAGATGACTCCTGAGATAGACCCTACCAATTTTCCCAAAAGTCCTTCCTCGATAAAAATTCCTACTGAGGAACTGTTGGAAAGAACGTCGGAGGAGGAACCGCGGGGTAGCTCCCAAAAAGATGTACCTTCTCCCGAGAGGAAGCCCTCTCTGAAGACCCCATCTCCATCCAATTCTCCTTGTCGTGATCCCCAACTAGAGGATTCCATATTTAAAGTCTTGGCTAAACTTCTCTTACCTGATGACATATATACTTCCCAAGACATTGGTTCTGACTCTTTCTTTTCTCCTTCTGAATAAGAACTTACACCCTCTAAGACTGGCCAGACGACGCCTTCGAGCCGAACTCCGGGCTCTGGTCCGTTGGGGAATCACTTAGGACACACACCACTCTAGCACTGCACGTCACTGCACTTGTGTGATGCATCACCTCCCGATTCTGACATTAGCTTGTGTTGACTTGTAGGTACAATTTCTTGCCGACACTACAATCCTAGGGACCTTCGCGGGAGTCATCCCATATATAGCTCTGATGCTGAGCATGATTACATAAAAGGTCGCAGTAGTGACGAGAAAAGACGCTATCACTTAAGACATCATCAATCCTCCGATTTCGTTCTCCGGCCCGCTCTGGTTCTGATAAGTACAAGGATCACTAGACCACCGGGAAGGAGAGAAACGAGCCCCTAAAGCTCTGATTCCTCCAAAGAAGCCTCATTTTCAAGAAAATCTCTCAAGAAACATACCGATCCTAAGGACAAGCCCAAGGATAAGGAAAAGGCTAAGTGTAGCGCGACAATCATTCCGACCAAGCGCGAGTCTAGTTATATGACTACGACAAAACCTGTGGTGCTTGATCTTTCTACTGAACAAATTACTACAAAAGTGGGCATATTCCACACTATTTTTATGTGGCCGTAGATCAAAAAAGCATTGTCGTAGGCCATTTTTTCAAATAGGCAACACCAGGGGGTGTGGCATCCGCGACCATTGCATTAGCCCTCTAAGGCAACACTTTTGCCAATCTACTGCCACAAAAAGAAATTGTTGCATTATAATGCTAACGCAACAGTACTTGCAAGTAATGCAACAATATATAGTGTTGCCTTAAGCAGAAGTCAGATCCTAGCTTTCAGGTCATGATAGTGAGGGCCACATCATCTTCCACGTAATATGCCCACGTATCACACGCCACACCAGCTATCCACATCAGTCGTCCACGTGTCACATGTCACATCAGCTGTGGGGCCCATGTGGAATTAATAATATTTTATTTAATGCAACACCACTGTATTATATAATGCAACACCATTATCTTGAAATGCAACATAAAAAAAAGCAAATGCAACAGTAGAAGAAGACAAATGTTACATTAGAAGAAAGCAAATACAATGCTTTAATTAAAAATTCTACAAACTAATACACAAGAGTACATAGGACAACTCCAAACTAATACACAAGATTACAAGATTACAAGACAACTCCAAACTAATACACAAGATTACAAGATTACAAATGTACCAAAGCATTCTATTTCTATGCAATTGGAAGCCATCCTAATTTGTGGCACCATGTTTCTCCAAAGCTGCAAAGAACGAGAGGATATTTAATTATCATGTTTTTCTTCTTCTTATAAATCTTCCTAATAAATAATTTGAAACAAAACAAAAACAAAGAGTAAGATTTACCATTGCAATGATCTTTCTGATAGCGACGATCGAAAAAAAATCATGGAGGCGGATCCGGTAATTATACACAACAAAATTTTCATTATTAAACCGTGGACAGTAATGTTTAATCCAACTGGCAATGGCATAACAAAGGATCCGGTTTGGATTAAATTGATAAACATTCCGCTTTTTGCTTGGTCGCTGAGAGGAATTTCTTGGCTTGCTACATGAGTTTGAAAACCTGAAGTATGCTCGCAATGCAAAGTGTTCGGTCATGATGTCTCTAGTTGCAGTAACAATGGTGGAAGCACTTCTGTACATACGTAAACTGAGATGGAGAAAAATGGAAATGTCACCATGGATAGATGCAAAAAAACACAAGTAAAAATACCCAGTATAATAATTCCAGAACAAATGCCCAAAATCAATATACTGGAAGGAACTCTGAAGCGGCAGCTAGTGGAAAACAACTATGGACCAAGGTTAACAAGAATAAAGGCAGTATCAAGCATTCCTATTGGAATAACAATGCTGGAATCCAAGCGTCTGCGAAGGTAAACAAAGTTTCATTTTATAATAATAAGGACAACTTAGAAACAAATAATTCATCTAGAATTAGCCTAAATCTTTTTCAGTAGACAGTAAATTAACAATTGTCATGCATTACGATTGGCGAATTTCTTTTGATTGTAACAAAAATAAATTTCAAATTTTTTAATTATCATTAACGGCATGTAGCCGATTGAGTTCAAATCTAAGCCTATTTGGAAAAATGGATTGCTGCTTCTCGACTAGCAATTTGAGGAATCAAGAAGCTTAAAAGGAAGAGAACTCGTATTTTCAATGTGGACTTGAAGGCGTTTGTCATAGGTAATTTTTGCATTTACATATTAGATAAATAATTGTACACGTATTATTGTATTTAATTGATCATATACATCCGTGTATATATTAATTAGTTAGGTGAGAATTTTATAAGTAATATCATTGTCATAATATTGATTGGCTAAGCACAAGTATATTGTTCTAATTAGTACACAATCATATCTTATTCTAAGGACATATCCTGATAAAAATATATAGTTTAATATATCGTTTGCAGATGGTCAAACCCATCATTAAAAAAACCTAAACTAAAACTTGACGTAAGATCTAAACAAGAAAAAAAGTGTGCTAATTTACACAATTGCATCAATAAAGCACGTACAAAGCTATCAAGTACATGAGGCATTTTAACCCACATCAACTAATGAAAACAATAGAATTAACAGTAGAAACAAAATTCCAAACTGATTACCTTCTTTTAGAAGGGAAAAAAATTTTAAAGGACAAAAGCCCACTAAAATTTATCCATAAGGACAGCCGTCTAATATTTTATCCTAAAGGACATTACGTTGAAAAAAAATTGGGCCGCTGCTTTCAACTTCTCCCTCTCTCACGTCATTCCCGATTTCATCTTAAATCACGAAATCATGAAATCGCAAAATCAGAAAACGAGAAATCACGAATTTCAGAAAATACTAAAATCGAAATTCGAAATATAAGAAAAACATCACGAAATCAAAATCGAGAAGAAAATCATTCGAAACCCTAAAAAATTAAAAAAAAATGTCGATCAACAAAATCCAAGTGGAAATCACAATTGAATGGAATAAAAATATTTTACAAACGATGAAAAGCACAATTGAAGAAATCGAAATTGTTGAAATAATTTTTTTAGGTTGGAAATGTTTTTTTTTCATTTTACCAGTTCAGCAGTTCGTAGGTATCATTTTTGTATTTTTGTAGTTATCATTTTTCCTGTTTTTAACTTTAAAACATAGCAGCAGTTTTTAGTTATCATTTTTCTATTTTTCTAGGTATCATTTTTCTTGTTTTTAACTTTAAAACGTAGCAGCATTTTTTAGGTATCAGTTTGCTATTTTTTAGTTATCATTTTTACCGTTTTAACTGTGTTATATGTTTTTTTTTATGAGATTTTGTTGCTGTGTTAATTTTGAAGTTATATTGTTGTATCAGCTTTGAAACTAAGTCGAACTTTTTTCATTTTAATCAATAAATCTGTGATATAAATTTTTTTCCCCATTATTTTATCTTTAAAACATTGCATCAGTATTTAGGTATCATTTTTCTAATTTTTTAGGTATCATTTTTTCTGTTTTAACAGTGTTATGTGTTGTTTTGTTGTGATTTTATTATTGTGTTAATTTTGAAACTATATTTTTGCATCAACTTCGTCACTCAGTCCAACTTATTTCATTTTATGTTTCATTCCTATATATTTTAGTTATCATTTTATGTTTCAGTTATATAATTTTTTTCCATTAGTTTTCCTTCAAAACATTGCTGCAGTTTATAGGTATCATTTTGTAATTTTTTAGATATCAGTTTTACATTATTAATTGTGTTATGCTTTTTTTCCATGCAATTTTATTGCTGTATTAATTTTGAAGTTATATTGTTGCATCAACTTTTTAACTCAGTCGAATTTATTTCATTATATTCAATCAAACAGTGATGTAAAAAATTTTTGCATTGGTTTTTGTTTAAAACATTGATGGAGTTTGTAAGTGTCAGTTTTCTATTTTTTCAATTATCAGTTTTCATGTTTTAACTGTGTTATGTGTTTTTTCCATGTGATTTTATTCTTGTGTTAATTTTGCAACAGTACACCATCACAAAATTTATCACATAAAAAAAGTCGTATATGAACATAACACATAAATTACAGTAAAAATGATAACTTAAAAAATATAAAAATAATACATTCAAACTCTTATGATGTTTAACATAACACATAAACTGCGGTAAAAATGATACCATAAAAATATAAAAATAATACGTTAAAACTGCTGTGATGTTTAACATAACACATAAATTACAGTAAAAATGATAACTTAAAAAATATAAAAATGATACCTTCAAACTGCAGTGATGTGTAACATAACAAAGAAATTACATTAAAAATGATACCTTAAAAAATATAAAAAAGATACCTTAAAACTGCTGTGATGTTTAACACAACACATAAACTGCAGTAAAAATGATACCTAGAAAAATAGAAAAATGATAACTAAAAACTGCTGCTATGTTTTAAAGTTAAAATAGGAAAAATGATACCTAAAAAAATAGAAAAATGATACCTACGAACTGTTGTACAGTTTAAAAAAAAAACATTTCCAACCAGAAAATTTTGTTTCAACCAATTCGTGTTCTCCAAATGTGATTTACGTCATCTGTAAAACATTATTATTCCATTCAATTAGGATCTACAAATCGATTTTTGTTGTTCAACCTTTTTCTGTTGTCGACTTTTTCCTGTTTCGAGCGATTTAGGGTTTCGAATTTTTGGGTTCAAACGTTAATTTCGATTCTGATGTTCTTCTGTTTTTCGGGATTTATGATTTACGATTTGAGATAAGAGCGACAGAGGAAGAAGATGGAGCGGACGAGAATCAATTGCGAAGGGAGAAAATAGAGCGCACGTGAGGAAGAAGAGAAATAGTGTATTGTCCTTCTGAGTAAAATTTTAGTGGGCTGTCCTTATGGATAAAAAGGCCTTGGCTTTTGTCCTTGTAAATATTTTCCTGCTTTTAGAAACAGCGAGCTGCACTACTGGGTCAATCCCCAAAAATGAAAGCTGCCACATCTGAAAACTGAGAACCTCGACCTGGATCCGGGAAGTCTATTCCTTACCTCTCCAATATCTCCATGTTATTGTTAATGAGGCCGGTACTGGCTGTAGGTAGTGAAAATGTTGTGAATGAGGCAGGTATGAATGTTGTTGTTAATGAAAATGTTGTGAATGAGGCAGGTGTGGAAAAAACATCTAACTCGTCAGTTTATGTCGATGGAAGTGATTGTGTTGTAACCAAGGAGAACGTTAATGTCAAACAAAGTTTACACTCACATTCAACACATAACACTATGAGGGATCTGATGGATGATGTTATTTCCTTTGAAGCAAACAGAGGTGCAAATGGAAGTATTCCAAGGATCTGGAGGCGGACACTACGATTTAAACATGATCAATCATTATTGCATATCCATACACAGTATTCAATTTTGAAGCGATAGAATAGCTTTCAGCTCAGGAATGATTACACCCAACTTAGCGCTCCTACTTTGTCGGAACCTGGCAAATAAGTTTAGAAAAGTAAATAAAAGGATTACATCTCAAATTTTATTTTTAAAGTAGAGGTGATTTTTGCTAAACCCTGAATAATGAAGTTAGTTAGTGATCACCATATTGGGTTTCAGTTTTATATTTTACCAATACGTATGCATGTCTGATGAATGTGTGTAGTGATAAAAAATGTATTTAATGTTAGAAATGAGCTTTTAATTGGGTTGCACCTACGTTCTTTCATAACATATACAAAAGGCACAGTACTCGAAATACGCTACCCTTCTGCTACACACCAAACATATAATAAACCATCAACCATGGTTTACAGCAAGCATCACATTGGATCATTCATGAAATACCAAGATAGCCAAGTTAATGAAGTCTATCAACATTAATCCAGATCCTATTACCACAGCATTAATCCGATGATATATATCAACTCATCCGGCTAATAGACTACCAATCAACATGACATTTAATTGAAATTAAAAGCAGGGGAACTACCCAAAAAATGAACAACTCACCCGTCCATGAAGGCCAATGCTGAAGTAACTATTTATAGAAAAATCCGACATATCGAAATGAACCGCTAGCCCATCATCAACCTCCCGATCTTCTTGACCCTGAGATTCGCGCTGAGAAGAAGCCAGCCAAAGAGGGGATATCGAAGTAGAAATCAAGCGAAAGGGGGGAGGCAAGGGATTTAAAGGACACAAAATAGATGAGGGTACCCAACGATTGAATCAGATGATGCTCGACGAACCAGATCTGGAGGCGGGTGCTACGATTTAAAGTGGGCTAAATAGAGAAAGAGATACACGATCCATAACAGCGAACGGGTAAACTAGGTCAGGGGAAGATGGGGACATAGAAAAGAGGGAGTAAAAGAGGAAAGTGAAGAGGAAGATGGGGTGCGATCGGGTGGCTGACATGAATTTGGGTTTAATTTGGTTAGTAGAAAAAAAAGTGGAAAGTGAAGAGAAATGTAAGAACAATTAGCGGATAATTTTACACGGTATTTCGTAAAGGAGGGAAATATCCTACCACAATTTCACAAGCGAAACAGTAGTATGAAGTGGGCTACCATTGATTGGATAACAAGATAATGTTTAAACAGGAAACAAAAGATTGATTTGAATCATTAGATTAATCAATATCTACAGTTATTTATTTGGTTAAACTGATCACGTAGATCGCTGACCTGAATTGTATTTATGTAAAGCTACACTTTGAACTAGTGTTGCAGCACAAGATTTCCAACTGCACAAGAATTGAAACCGCAATAGTGCATTCACGTCTAATGCAACAACATATGAATAATGTTGCAGAAGATCAAAGAAAACACAGTTTTCAACACACTTTTCATGCAACACACACAAATTAGTTTCGAATATGCCCACTTTTGTAGCATTGAAAGAATAAAGGTCTTCAAGGAGCAGTTCGCGGATTATCATTTCGGCAACATGCATTTCGTGCCCAACCTCGAACCGGTCCCATCCAATTGGACTGACTCTATCAAGGCTCGGATAGACTTCGTGGACCGTCAATACCAGGAAACCTGCAAGTATGCTCGGAAGCTGTCCATAATTATTAGGGATCTCCAATAGGACTTGGATAATCGAAAGCTCACATCTGTACAAGGCGCATCTGGAAGGGCTGTTGCCATTAAAGAATGTGAGGAAGCTCAGGCCCAAATTGCTCTTGCACAACGCGATGCCAAGAACTATAAGAAACTGCATGGCGAGTTGAAACAACGCTTCTACACCGAACTTGATAACAACAGTAAGGAGTGTACAGTCCTTAAAAAGCAATTTGAGGGCATCACCGTCGAGAATGCCAAACTGAAATTGTCATGTCCTCGTCTGGAGAAGGAGAAAGTTGATCTTGAGAAGGAAGTTGCCGATCTGAAAGCTAAACTGGAAGGGGCTGAGGAGGGGGTCGTAATTGCTGAGGGAAACACTAACGCCGCCCTTAAATCCGTTGCTACTTCCAAGACACAACTCATTGAAGTCCAAGAAGAGCAGGACGATTTCGAACATCTCCTTATATCTTTCTTTGTTCAAGTTCTTCGGACCAGAGACATATCTTGGATTAAGGATTATGAAACAACTTTAATCGATGTATGGGATGCGCTTGTTGATGATGAGAAGCACCGACTAAAAGTTGACACTGTCGACGAAGAGGAACTGATGAAGACATAACTGAAAGGCGAGGAGCCAGAGCGCTTAGATGAGGGAAGAAGATGACTGAAAGAAATAATGAAAGCCTCTAAACGTTAGGCTAAAGGCAAAGATTCTGTTGAAGGTAGCTCCAGTTCTTCCTCCGTAATGCCCGAAAATGTTGAGGCAGAGAAGTATGACCCTAATCGCCCAAAGATTACTAAGAGTGCTCTCCTTTCTCCAATCATTGAATCTACAACTCTTGCTACTCTTGGAGACAAGTCAGCCGAAGGTATCTCCACCTTTTCTCCATATTTTTTTCAAAGCTATTCTAGCACGTCATCGCATTGTGGAGCAGACAATCGAAAGGTTGGTTTATATCTCCAGAGCTAATAACTACTGCTCTTTCTTGTTCAGGTACAATGCCTGCTGAGGAGACAAAAGAAAAGCAAAGGGAGTCGGCCAACAAATTTATAGTGGTCTCCAATACCGATGCACCCAAGGGAGAAGAAATGATCGATGCTTTAATACGGCGAGGAGGGTGAAGAGGGTGCAAATGTCGTAATTACCAGAGCTTCTAACGAAACCGAAAATCTAACTCTTGCATAGATAAAAGCAAGGAATGAGAAACTCCTAAAGGTTAAGACCAAAAATGTAGAAGTGCCTTTCTCGATCAAGCCTATCCATATGGTCCCTCCTCCTGGCGTCGAGGTTTTTATTAGACCCCCTAGATCGATCACCACAAGTGCTACTTCCCAGTCTACACTTGATCCGTAAGATCCCTCATCTGAGAAAGCCAAGAAGAAGAAGCATATCCTTACTGATGTTGAGAAGGAGGAAAAGCAGAAGCTAGCTGAAAGAATCCAAAACTTCTCCTTAATCGAAGTGAAGTTTTGTCTTGATTTATTTTTTGTTTTCCACTGGCCTGATGTGGTTGTTACGAGTGCGACCCTCGTGTTTTTGACTTGTATAAACCTGCACTTTGTAAAGAAAGTTATGTTCCTGAAATGTCACATGTTTGCAAGTTTGTTACTTCCTTATGTATGATGCATTCATAATTAAAATATTGCTAAATTAAGTAATAAATATTGGAACACATCACGACTAGCTAAAGGTTTCGATTCAAAAGCCCTGCAATTAAAGCGTTACTATGCTAAATAACATGCAACGGGTCATGTCACAACTATCGAATGGGTGTGATGTGTACTTATATTCCCTTAATCAATCTTGAACAGAGTGACTAGCCAGAGCATGTTTGGGATTGATTAGTAACGACATACCATAGCCTCCAGTATTGGTGGGGACTTCAAATTCAGCCTGTATTCGTGCCCCCAATCCTTCTATGGGGGAAAGAGACAAGTTCTCCGAGAACTTAGTCCGAGTGTTTTTATACCCACCTGTCGTAAGTCCAGGTTAGAGTTTGGGTTAAAGCGGTCTCTATTTGTGGTGCACCATTTCACTCTCTATCCTTTTATACTCATTCTCAAATCAAGAGTGTTTGAGTTAATCTGACGAATAGTCGTGTCATTCCCCTTGTCATTCCATAAACATTCTAGTCTTTAGAGTGGGAATTTGTCGGCTCGAGTGTCGATATCGAACTCGAATTCAAACCATACTCCATTCCACGCTTTAGTAGACTGATACCAAAATGTAACACCCCACCTCGAGACCCACATTAACAAAGATAATTACATAGTAATTATGTTTGCTAATGCAGAGAATGGGGCTGGTTAAGGGTGATAAACTATAACCTTGTCTCAACCATCTACTAAGCATGTTGACAAATGCTATTTATTTTTCTCAAGTGGATTGACGTATTCAATACTTACTTGAGACAAAGCTATAGATGGCTATGGATCTATCAGAACAAAACACTATTGTAACACCCCGTAATTTTATAACATTAAAATTCACAAATTAAAGTATACTTAATTTTTAGAAAAGAATTAAGTGAAATGGGTTGCGCAGAGAAATATATATATATATATATATATATATATATATATATATATATTGATATATATATATATATATATTAAAAATTAAATAAATAAATATGCGAAAAAGTTCAAAACAGCGAATTGGGAGGGGGAATAACCGAACCGGCCCATTTTTGAGGTCGACCCGAGCCCTGCTGGGTCGACTAGGGTTTAATCCAGGGTGTTTGGCTGTCAACCCGTGGGCCGATTCGCTCAAATGCAGATTTTGCATTTGATTGGTTCTCATGGTTCAGGGTTAATCTAATGGTCCTAAATAACTTCCTACACCTATAAATACATCCTAATGCTAACCCTAAACCTAATTAAAATAGAATAGTTACCGTCGCCATGGAAATCAATGGAGCCGCTGCCAACTAAGAAAGAAGAAAAGCAAATTCAATTCTAATTCTCTCAACCCTAAAGCAAAGCAAAACTCTCTCTTTTCTTCTCTAAATTGTGAGTATGATGATCTTAACAAGATTATTATCATTTTAATTAGGTTGAGTTATGAATGGATTATGAGTAGATGATGTGAATTATCATATATGTTGTTGTAAACCCCTTTTGCTATCATGTATATTGTAAATCCAATGTTATGAGATGATGATATCTTATATGTTGTAAATCATGCTATGATGATGTTATGTATGTTGAAAGTTTCTATGCTAAGTTGTGATGAATCATACATGTTAAAAAGGCCATGATGTTACCATCTATGCTAGTTAGTTCATATTAATTAAATCATCATGTTTGGGTTATGTTGATCTATATGACAAGTCACATATGCAAGTTAGATTGATTAGAAAAGTTATGAACATATACCAAGACATCTATTATGACATCTAGAATTATGCTATGACATATGTGATATCCTATGCTAGTTCACACCATCATTATGTTTCCTAAAAACCCCATATGCAAGTTTATGTATAGATTTGGGCTATGATCATATCATATAAATTGAGACATTTAACAAGTTGACACCTTTTGATCCTTAACATGTGTAGTTTATGCAAGTTTCACCCCTATTATGATTAGATTTATTTTAATTGTCTATATGTTGTGATAATTTATCTTTGTGCTAGGTGTTAGACTATACAAGTCTAGCCTATATTATGCGTTGAATAAGCGAACGTATAAACGTGGGGTAGGGGTAATATTAAGGATTTAATATTAAAAAGTTGGGGTGCAATTTATATGATTTTGCATGTCATAAGTGGATGGCCATAATTGAGTCAATTATGGACATCATTAAAAGTTGACTTAATTAATAATTTGAATATGGAATTATTAAAACTGGGGTAAAAGATTTTAAGTGTTAATCAATGCTTAGGACACAAGGTTGGACTCGTTTGTGACGTAAACCTGCCCGGACCCGCCCGGCAAATCCAGTGGTCACAAATGTCAGCCCAATGTGAGAGGTCCTAGGCCTAAACTAAAGCATAACGGTTGTAAAGACACGAGGTTAGACTCCTTTATGGTGTAAGACTGCACGGACCCGCCCGGCAAATCCAGCTGCCATAAATGTCAGTCTAATGTGAGAGGTCTTTATGAGGTTATGGCCTGAATGAATTAAGAAATACTTAACCAGATAAACATGTAAGTTGGGACATGGGGGTTAAGTAGGTGCCTTGGGTGGCATGAGGAATCTAGGGGGTGCCCTTAGTGGCATGTGAAATACGATTAGTAAGACTTAACCAAACACACATGTAAATGAACATGACTAAGAGGGTTAAGTGGGATATACTAGTGACAAGCTTAGGTGGGTAGCTTGTGGGGGCCCATTTCGACCAGTATCCCAAACGTATCTTTGTGGGCTCGACCTAAGTCGAGGACGGGACACACATGCTGGGTTCGACTGTAAGAGGCCAAAACGGGGAGCGGTGGCAACGCAAGTCCAACGGGTTTCGTATGCGTGTGTGGACCCAGGCTGGTAGGTAAGACGTTGTTGCATCGTGTAGGTATAAGCCGTGCATTCTCAAGTTGTATCGGGTTGCCACTTTAGGGGAGTGATACACCCCACTGTGGGGCCAGCACGGGTATCTACGAGTAGGGAGCCGATCGAAAGTGGGTAGTGGGGTACACCTAGTGGAGATAGGGGCAGACGGCACCTATGTAGTCAGCTAGGGGTACGTAAGGCTATTTATACAGTTTCTGTGTGAAGCAAGTGAGATCAAGCAATAGGGTGACTGGTGTGGTGCAGTGTAGTAATGTGCGGTGCAGTGTAGTAATCATTCGTTAGTAATTAGGTGTGCTTTACCGTTATCTTTAACGTTATCTTAAACGCTATCTTTATCTTCCTAAGAGTTCATAGACATTTACTTGTCTTCCAGCTTATGCCTTAGTCCAGTTATTTTGATAATAGTATTGTTAGAATTATCATACTCGCCAGACTTTATGTCTGACCCCCTCCATTTCTATCCTTTTTCCCCCTCCAGGTCCTCAGGTTGGGCCCAGCTCTAGTGGAGTTTGATTGAATTGCTTCATCTCTCTTTGAAAAGCTTGGACCGTTGAAGTAAAGTCCAGCTTGTTATCTTTTTAATGGCTATTTATGTAATGGGATTATGTATTTTTTTTTATGAAGATGGATATTGTACTTGGTTATGATCTATGGTTTTATGATGTAACAAACATGTTTAATTTCCGCTGCAATAAAATGAAGTTTTAGATTTCCAAGTACTATTTATTATCTGTCTTGTTGTAATTTTTCTGTTCTATATTCACTTATAACCTCCATGGAAGTTAATGCATTCCCTTTGTGAGTGACATTAATGGACGTGGGGTGTTACACGTGGTATCAGAGCTTAAGGTTACCAGAACAGATAAAAATACTTTAGAAAAACAGTTATTTTTGGAAGAAATGTTTTCAAAAACATGTTTTAATGAGAAATTTAAAGAGGAAGTTTTATGAAAAACATAATCCCCAAATAGCCATATATCTTTATCTTTCGAATTCTCCATTTTGAATCTTTCCTTTTTCGTTTCAGCATGGCTGAAGATCTTAATCTACCCGACGGTGTAACGATACCAGGATGGTATAGGAGGTTATTAGAGGCTAGGGCCGCTGCAGGTCCAGCCAATGTTCCTCCACCACCAGTTGCACCCATTCCTCCTCCTCCTCCTCGCGTAGATACTTTTGCAAAGACGTGCAAGGAATTCAAGGCTATGGGTGGAAAACCATTTCAAGGGTCAGAAACGTTTGTGGAAGCTAGAGATTGGCTTAAGGAGGTGGAAGAATTGCTAGAAATCTTTGAAGTAGAAGAAGGGAAGAGAGTTCGTTTAGCAGCTTGGTTGATGAAGGGAGAGGCCTCGTTTTGGTGGGAGGTCACTAATGGGGAGCGTCCTGTTGACTCTTGGGCGGTTTTCAGACTTAGGTTCGAGGCGAAGTTTCTCTCAAGGGCGGAAGAAAATCTATATATAGAAAGGTTCTTGACATTGAAGCAAGGAAGCTCATCAGTGAAAGGATATGTCAATAAATTTAATCAGTTCGCAAGGTTTGGCTTGGACTTAGTGAACACGCCGGCGAAGAAGGCGCTGAGGTTTGTGAATGGCTTGAATGAACCATTGCAAGGGTTGGCTATGACCCACATCCCTATGGGGGCCACCTTTGAGAAGTTAGTAGAAATGACGCTTATGCATGAGGAGAAAAGCGCTAAAGCTGATAAGGCACCCGAGAAGAAGGGGGATCAGAAGAAACCACAACAGCAAAACAAGAAGGGTGGAAAAGACAATAACGGCAAGGGAAAGAAGAAATGTTTTAACTGTGGAACCCCAGGCCATCTCAGCAAGGATTGCCGAAAGAAAAAGAAGACAGTCTGTTTTCATTGTGGTGATGCGGGACATTTAGTGAAGGACTGCCCAAAGAAGGGGCAGAGGGCAGGAGCTACCTCGGGAGGACAGGTGCAGGCTCTTATGGCACCCGGGCAGGCAAGGGGACAAGTTCAGGCTCTCGCGTTCCCACCGCTGCAAGAACGAGGTAGAACCATTTCTGTTGAAAGCTTAGTTTTTCTGTTTGATCATCCTGTCCGTACCTTATTCGATTCGGGCGCATCACATTCGTTTATCTCTACATCATTAGTTGAATCACTGCACTTAAACACCAGTTTAGTAGAGGATCCCTTAGTTGTTTTGAATCCAATTGGGGGCTTGGCTTATTTGTCTATGATGTGTTTGGATTTGAAAATTTCCATACTTAGCGTTGAATTTAGATGTGATGCTTATGTGTTGGGCTTCACGGGCTATGGGCTAATTTTAGGAATGGATTGGTTATCCATAAATGGGGCCGTTCTTGATTGTGAAAGGAGAGTAGTTAGGCTCGTGATTCGCCTTGGCAACACTCTCGAAATCTTTTGTAATCCCATAAATTCGGTTATGCTAAGTTATCTAGAATCGCTTGACGCGTCTGAGGAAAATCTACGATCTGTTAGAGTGGTCCGAGAATATTCGGATGTGTTTGAGGAGGTGAAGGGCTTGCCTCCGAAGCGGGAGATAGATTTTCGAATATATCTTGTGGATAATGTGAAACCAGTATCTTTGCCAGTACGCCACATGGCTCCACGTGAAAGGAGGGAACTCGGTAAGCAAGTGAAGGAGTTGCTTGAGAAGGGGTTCATAAGACGAAGTATATCGGAGTGGGGTACTCCAGTAGTATTTGCCACGAAGGCGGATGGGTCCCTTAGACTTTGTGTGGACTATAGAGAACTTAATAAGCTTACTAAGAAGAACAGACACCCACTGCCGAGGATTGACGATCTCTTCGATCAGTTAGTTGGCGCCTCAGTGTTTTCGCAGTTGGACTTAGCCACTGGTTTCCATCAGTTGAGAGTGGCTGAGGATAGCATAGACAAGATTGTCTTTAGGACTCCGGACGGTTTCTATGAATGGCTAGTGATGCCCTTCGGTTTGACAAACGCCCCAGCATATTTTGTTGATTTGACGAGTAGGGTGTTTAGGGAGTACCTTAACAAATTCGTGGTAGTCTTTGTAGATGACATCTTGATCTTTTCTAAGGATGAAGAAGAGCATGCCCTACATCTTAGGGAAGTGTTGGAGACCCTACGAGCGCATAGCCTTAAGGCTAAATTTTCTAAGTATCACTTCTGGAGGAAGGAAGTACGGTTCTTGGGACACGTGGTTTCCAAAGAAGGAATAGCTGTAGATCCCGCGAAGGTGGTGGCCATCCAAGATTGGAAGGTTCCTAAAAATGCTACCGAAGTGAGAAGTTTCTTGGGGTTGGCTGGCTACTATAGGAAGTTTATCAAAGACTTCGCAAAGATATCAGCTCCATTGACACGCTTGACGAAGAAGAACCTAGTTTTCACATGGGACGTAGATTGTGATGATGCGTTCCAACGTTTGAAGAGAGCTTTGACTTCAGCCCCAGTATTAGTATTGCCAGACGGGAGTAAGCCGTTTACCGTTTATACTGACGCTTGTGGGACAGGACTAGGCGCAGTCTTAATGCAAGAGGGTAGGGTAATAGCCTATGGTGGAAGGTAGTTGAGAGCGCATGAGAAAAATTATCCTACACATGACCTAGAATTGGCCGCTATTGTTTTCGCGCTTAAGTCTTGGCGTCATTATCTTCTTGGCGAGAAATTCGAATTATTCACTGACCATAAGTCTTTAAAATACCTATTCTCTCAAAAGGACTTGAACTTAAGGCAGCAAAGGTGGATGGAGTTCTTAGCGTCCTACGACTTCGAAATAGCTTATACCCCTGGCAAGGGTAACGTGGTGGCAGACGCCTTAAGTAGAAAAAGATTATCCTTAAGTCCTTTGTTTGTTGAGCGGCAAAGTTTAGAATTCATTTCGATGTTTGACTTTAGACCTTCCGTTGACTTCGTACCCGGTTTGCTAGCATCCTTGGAGGTCAGACCTACGCTTTTGGGACGGATTGGCGAGGCACAGCGAGACGACCCGCAGTTAGTTGAGTTAGTAGAAAAGCTCAAAGGAGGGGAGTCATCAAGCTATCTTCGTAGGTATATCCCAGATGATAAGGGTTGGTTACGTAGGGACGGTAGACTTTGTGTACAAAAAGACGATGACCTAAGGAAGACCATTCTTGATGATGCACATCGTTCGAAGATGACCATCCATCCCGGCGGGGACAAGATGTACAAAGATATGAAGCGAGTTTTCTTTTGGGCCGATATGAAGAGGGACGTAGCCGAGTATGTCGCTAGATGCTTGGTGTGCCAACAAGTAAAAGCGGAGCAAAGGAAACCCGGTGGGTTACTTCACCCATTGGAGGTTCCACTATGGAAGTGGGAAAGCGTCTCGATGGACTTTATTGACGGATTACCGAGATCGAGAAAGGGTAATACGGGGATTTGGGTTATAGTAGATAGACTTACTAAGAGCACCCATTTCATTCCCGTGAAGAGTAAGAGGACTGCTCCATGGTTAGCTTCTGTATACGTCCGAGAAATAGTTCGTTTGCACGGTGTTCCTTCTAGCATAGTGAGCGACCGCGATCCTATTTTCACTAGCGAATTTTGGAGAAGCTTACAAGAGGCGGTAGGGACTCAGTTATGTTTGAGCACCGCATATCATCCTCAGACGGACGGCCAGACCGAGAGGGTGAATCGCATTCTAGAGGATCTTTTGAGGCTATGTATCCTAGACTTTGGGGGTACATGGGAAGAGCATCTTCCACTGGTGGAGTTCGCATATAATAACAGCTTTCTGTCTAGCATTGGTATGGCACCATTCGAAGCTCTTTATGGACGGCCGTGTCATTCACCTACATGTTGGTGGGAGTCTACGGACAAGATCTTACTTGGGCCCGATATGATTAGGGAGACTTCGGAGAAGATCGACTTGATTCGAAGGAGGATGAAAGCAGCACAGGATAGGCAGAAATCTTATGCGGATAAGAGGAGGACAGATCTCGAGTTTGAAGTTGGGGACATGGTCTTTGTCAAAGTGTCTCTATTACGGAACGTTTTTCGCTTTGGGTCCGTTGGGAAATTAGCACCAAGGTTTGTAGGGCCGTTTCCTATTAAGGAGAAAATTGGACAGATGGCGTATAGAGTGGAGTTGCCCGAGAGACTTAGTGGTGTACACGACGTATTCCATGTGTCACATTTGAGGAAGTGCTTGCACGAGACCGCGGAAGTAGTAGAGCCGAGCTTTCTTAGAGAGGTGGAGGTAGAGCATGATGCGACAATTCGACGAGCTCCTACGCGCATTCTTGGGTTGGAGATCAAGAGGTTGAGGAATCGAGAGGTCAGACTAGTCAAAGTGCAATGGGGAGATGATGAGAGCAACGCTACTTGGGAGACAGAAGAGAAGATGCGTTCACGATACCCTTTTCTTTTTGAGGGTATGTCTTTTAATTTCTCCTTTATCGCTTAGCTTGTACTTATCTTATCTTTAGTATATCCTCTCGCTAGTATCTTTGACCTTTAGTTAGGATAATCATATGGTTGAAACATGTGTTTGAGACATGTTATGTATGGTGGATGCAAAGTGGATGCAAGTGTTTGCTAGTGGTTGCTCGTGGATGCATATACACACACTATTAGGCACCAGATCGGCTCAGTCACTTCATATTGCATATTGCATATATATGGATGTATTTAGTAAAATGGATGTATAATGGTTGTATTATCATATAGTTGCTGCATTCGGGTGGATGGTTGTGCACGCATATAGAATTAATATGTATCATTAGAAATCTTTTGCATACATATTGGACGCATGGCACTATCATGAATTGCACTAAGGAGGTCGACTGAATCAGTAGACCGCCTAATTTTGCATTAGATATGGACATATACACACACTGTGCATATAAACATTAAAGCATTAGAAGTCTTTTAAGGACAATGGATGCTGGTGTTTGATGGTTGAGTAGATGGACGATTAGATGGTAGGATATACATTCTTCTTAACTTGGAGATTTCAGGGACGAAATCCTTTAAGGAGGGGAGAATGTAACACCCCGTAATTTTATAACATTAAAATTCACAAATTAAAGTACACTTAATTTTAAGAAAAGAATTAAGTGAAATGGGTTGCGCAGAGAAATATATATATATAAAAATTAAAAATTAAATAAATAAATATGCGAAAAAGTTCAAAACAGCGAATTGGGAGGGGGAATAACCGAACCAGCCCATTTTTGAGGTCGACCCGAGCCCTGTTGGGTCGATTAGGGGTTAATCCAGGGTGTTTGGCTGTCAACCCGTGGGCCGATTCGCTCAAATGAAGATTTTGCATTTGATTGGTTCTCATGGTTCAGGGTTAATCTAATGGTCCTAAATAACTTCCTACACCTATAAATACATCCTAATGCTAACCCTAAACCTAATTAAAATAGAATAGTTATCATCGCCATGGAAATCAATGGAGCCACCGCCAACTAAGAAAGAAGAAAAGCAAATTCAATTTTATTCTCTCAACCCTAAAGCAAAGCAAAACTCTCTCTTTTCTTCTCTAAATTGTGAGTATGATGATCTTAACAAGATTATTATCATTTTAATTAGGTTGAGTTATGAATGGATTATGAGTAGATGATGTGAATTATCATATATGTTGTTGTAAACCCCTTTTGCTATCATGTATATTGTAAATCCAATGTTATGTGATGATGATATCTTATATGTTGTAAATCATGCTATGATGATGTTATATATGTTGAAAGTTTCTATGCTAAGTTGTGATGAATCATACATGTTAAAAAGGCCATGATGTTACCATCTATGCTAGTTAGTTCATATTAATTAAATCATCATGTTTGGGTTATGTTGATCTATATGACAAGTCACATATGCAAGTTAGATTGATTAGAAAAGTTATGAACATATACCAATACATCTATTATGACATCTAGAATTATGTTATGACATATGTGATATCCTATGCTAGTTCACACCATCATTATGTTGCCTAAAAACCCCATATGCAAGTTTATGTATAGATTTGGGCTATGATCATATCATATAAATTGAGACATTTAACAAGTTGACACCTTTTGATCCTTAACATGTGTAGTTTATGCAAGTTTCACCCCTATTATGATTAGATTTATTTTAATTGTCTATATGTTGTGATAATTTATCTTTGTGCTAGGTGTTAGACTATACAAGTCTAGCCTATATTATGCGTTGAATAAGCGAACGTATAAACGTGGGGTAGGGGTAATATTAAGGATTTAATATTAAAAAGTTGGGGTGCAATTTATATGATTTTGCATGTCATAAGTGGATGGCCATAATTGAGTCAATTATGGACATCATTAAAAGTTGACTTAATTAATAATTTGAATAGGGAATTATTAAAACTGGGGTAAAAGATTTTAAGTGTTAATCAATGCTTAGGACACGAGGTTGGACTCGTTTGTGACGTAAACCTGCCCGGACCCGCCCGGCAAATCCAGTGGTCACAAATGTCAGCCTAATGTGAGAGGTCCTAGGCCTAAACTAAAGCATAACGGTTGTAAAGACACGAGGTTAGACTCCTTTTTGGTGTAAGACTGCCCGGACCCGCCCGGCAAATCCAACTGCCATAAATGCCAGTCTAATGTGAGAGGTCTTTATGAGATTATGGCCTGAATGAATTAAGAAATACTTAACCAGATAAACATGTAAGTTGGGACATGGGGGTTAAGTAGGTGCCTTGGGTGGCATGAGGAAACTAGGGGGTGCCCTTAGTGGCATGTGAAATACGATTAGTAAGACTTAACCAAACACACATGTAAATGAACATGACTAAGAGGGTTAAGTGGGATATACTAGTGACAAGCTTAGGTGGGTAGCTTGTGGGGGCCCATTTCGACCAGTATCCCAAACGTATCTTTGTGGGCTCGACCTAAGTCGAGGACGGGACACGCATGCTGGGTTCGACTGTAAGAGGCCAAAACGGGGAGCGGTGGCAACGCAAGTCCAACGGGTTTCGTATGCGTGTGTGGACCCAGGCTGGTAGGTAAGACGTTGTTGCATCGTGTAGGTATAAGCCGTGCATTCTCAAGTTGTATCGGGTTGCCACTTTAGGGGAGTGATACACCCCACTGTGGGGCCAGCACGGGTATCTACGAGTAGGGAGCCGATCGAAAGTGGGTAGTGGGGTACACCTAGTGGAGATAGGGGCAGACGACACCTATGTAGTCAGCTAGGGGTACGTAAGGCTATTTATAAAGTTTCTGTGTGAAGCAAGTGGGATCAAACAATAGGGTGACTGGTGTGGTGCAGTGTAGTAATGTGCGGTGCAGTGTAGTAATCATTCGTTAGTAATTAGTTGTGCCTTTACCGTTATCTTTAACATTATCTTAAACGCTATCTTTATCTTCCTAAGAGTTCATAGACATTTACTTGTCTTCCAGCTTATGCCTTAGTCTAGTTATTTTGATAATAGTATTGTTAGAATTATCATACTCACCAGACTTTATGTCTGACCCCCTCCATTTCTATCCTTTTTCCCCCTCCAGGTCCTCAGGTTGGGCCCAGTTCTAGTGGAGTTTGATTGAATTGCTTCATCTCTCTTCGGAAAGCTTGGACCGTTGAAGTAAAGTCCAGCTTGTTATCTTTTTAATGGCTATTTATGTAATGGGATTATGTATTTTGTTTTTATGAAGATGGATATTGTACTTGGTTATGATCTATGGTTTTATGATGTAACAAACATGTTTAATTTCCGCTGCAATAAAATGAAGTTTTAGATTTCCAAGTACTATTTATTATCTGTCTTATTGTAATTTTTCTGTTCTATATTCACTTATAACCTCCATGGAAGTTAATGCATTCCCTTTGTAAGTGACATTAATGGACGTGGGGTGTTAACTAAATGAATATCTCATCATAGGATAGTAATAGATACACACACACACACACACACACACACACACACACACACATATATATATATATATATATATATACACACACACACACACACATTATGCCATAAATGGCCTAATGCAATAAATTTGCAAGGTGTTGCCAGCCAAAAGGTCCCGATAGCTATACAATTTTGGTCCTACTTCAACGTTCTATTTTTTGAGTTACCTTAGCCATAAAAATGTGTTGCTCTAGATAAACAAGTGTAATATGATGCAACATTTTATACAGTGTTGCTATAGTAGCCTTTCCATATCCTATGTGGCGATCCACATCAACATGATCCAACGGTCCATGTTACTGATCTGCGTCATTCTAATTTTCCTTCATCTCCTCAGCTTTTTTCCCAAATTTCCATTTTCCCACTAGAAAATAATTCATACTATTTTCACTTGGGAAAAAATAAAGTCGTCTTCCACTTTAAAGGTCGTTCGAAAACTAGGGTTTTTTCCTCTTCAATAGATCGCGACTTCATCTTCTTTAATTCAAGATGATTCACTAATTGCTTCGAATTACAACTGCTCCTCTTATCATCAATTTCTCGAATACTACTAGTGCTCCGATAATTTTCTATCATGTTCTTGTTGAGATGAAATCGATCTCTGAAATTAGTATGTGATTTTGCAACTTTTTACTTTTGATTATTGTTTTGTTGTTCGATTTCAATCCCACCTTTGCATGTGGTGAATTTGTGTGAATTTATAGGGTTTCGAATCCCTAAATAATCTCTGATTTCAACACTAGATTTGGTTGTGACTTGTAGCCCCAATTTTGTCGAGTTTGAAAACTTTCTGGAATTTAATTTTGTGATGAATGACTCAACTAAAATCAAATTTTCTGGAATTAAATTTCTGAAATTAGATTTTTAGCTCCGATTTGGTTGCAGGTTGGTCCCTTCAGTTGCGATGTTGTAGCCTGATATATGATTTTCTGATATTGGCCTTCAGTTGCTAGAAGATGGTTATCAAAGGCAATTCCTCAAAGAAAATGTTAGAGAAGTGAGAGGATGATTATTCCAAATTTGTGTTCTTGCACTGTGGAGCTGTGCTAACAGAGATAGACTGAGATTATTAATGCTAAAAGGCCTCAACTGAAACTAGCCATGAACCAATAAAAGTTGATTGTATTTTTGTTAGTGCTTATATAGTTATTAGATTATTTGTCATTCACTTAGTCTATTGGAATCCATACATCATGTTGTTTTAAGAAGACCAGAACTCATCTCAGTATGTTATGTAGTCTAACAAAATTATAGTACCGTGACATGATATAATTTATAATGCAGTTCAGTGATCATATGATCTCAACACTTATTTATCTTCCTGTTCAATTCTAATGGAGAGTTTTGATATATGTACAACATATTTTGCCTAAATTTAATCTCAAGTTGCACTGTTTCAGGTAACTGTTGTGAATAGCAGAATTATTACAGAAGTGGAAGTTTGAAACAAAAAACGTCATTTCAAAGAAGGCGTTGTCCTCCGAAATCGAATGAATAGGGCGGTGCCCACTTGTTTGACCTAACTGGCTAGGTCGATCGCCATTTGGACAGTGGAGCCCCGGACTCCCACCTGCATTGCACCCGAACCTGCTTCTCAGTTCGCCTTTGGTTTGGCTTTCGGCTCGCCTTCGACTCGACATATATTTGTTAGTGTTAGTGTCTGTATAAATTAAAACTGCATATGTAATGAGTGAAATGAGTGATGTAGCGAGGAATATCTGTATATGTGATTGACTATATTTTAACAGTGAATTGTAAATAATGGAGTTAGACATATGTACTATTTCAAATATTGAAATAAAATATTTATTTGAATAAAAATACTGTTTGAATATTTAATTCTATGTAGTAGCATTTAATTCTCCTTTTTGTCATATTTTTTTTTTTTAAATAATATAAATATCTATAGCAACATTTTTGGAATGTTGCTACAAACACCTAGGAATGTTGCTATAGAACTAAATAGGGATCTATTGTAACAATATTTGTTATGCTGTCGTAGATAGTTAAAATGTTGTCTTTGAGGTCAACAACAACGGTGAAAATTGCGTCACCCGAAAAATGTTACCACAGACCTATGACAACATTTTTTGGGCATATGCCAACAATCTTTTTTTGTTGCATTAGGTCGTTTATGGCGTAGTGTTTAGAAAATAAAAAATTAGAATAGAAGAAAACAGATAAAAGATATAACTGAACAACAACACAGAATCTTACAATCACAATGGAATAAAATATAATATATATATAATCACTTTTGAAATACAAAAATGTATTTGAACTTACATACATCATCAGAGTCCATCACATATACAACATAGTTGAATAAACTCTAAATATATAACAATGAAGCCTCCTGCTCCAAACTCCTCTAGAAAATCTGTAAAATTCCTGAAGTACATGACTGGTCGTACAAATATGGGCGCCCAAGAGTTTAGGGAAAACATAGAAAAATAAAATTTGGGTCAGTCATGGGACTGGTGTGAGTAAAAATTTCAAAACTGTTTGAGAAAAATAAAAGATATCTCATAAGACCACGACGTATAACACGGAGGTTTTTCTCTTATGAGAATCTAAAATACTTGATTTGCTTTTCAAAAACGTTTTGAAAGAAAAGATAATCGTAAGACCGATTCACATATAAATATGGATGGTTTTTACCTTACAATAACCCAAAAGTTTTTTTATTAAAACTTTTTTGAAATTATAATAGTGTTTAAATCAAATAAATAGCAATCTAGCCGAACGCTTGAATCTCAAGCTCCACATACATAGTATACAATCAAAAACTGCAAGCGCTTATTGGGTAATGAATTTTCAACTATGACAAGGTATGGAACCACCTTCCATAGTGTATCTCTAGGGAGGAATACACTTAGTTCAACAAGAACCTCTTGCAACTCGACCCATACATGACCGACCACTCATTTCGCTTGAGTGTATCGAATGTATTATCACCAACGGATGAGAGCTAACCACTGTTTCCCGAAAGAGACAACATCAATAGAAAAAGAAGCAAGGAAATTTTCTCTAGATTGGTGACAATACACCCTAATCGGGAGTGACCCATTTAGCACTACAAGAAATACGTTCATTGGCAGCATTGAAAAAACGCTGTTATATAATTTTATAGCGTTTCGAAGAACGCTGTCTAACGACACGCTGTTATAGGTCAGGGGGACTACCACAATACTTTGAAAACGCTGTAGAAAAACGAGATACTACAGCGTTTTAGTTGATGTTGTTGTTACGTTTTGTACAACATTTTAGTAGCGCTGTCATTATGTTTATACAGCGTTTTGTGCTGTTGTGTTTGCATATCTAACACAAACTATTCCTCCTTCATCACATATATAACAGTGTTTTATATGGGGCAGAAACGTTGTTATCATCTTCATACCACAGCGTTGTTATGAATATATAACAGCGTTTTAAAACGGCTATAACCATTGTCATCGTCCACATATTATAGCGTTTTCAACATATATAACAGCGTTTTATAACGTCAAGGAATGTTATGCCCATCCAAATAGCACAGCGTTTTCCAACTTACATTACAGCGTGTATTTCTGGCTAGAAAAGCTGTTACTACCTTCATATCACAGCGTTTCTGTAGAGTTGTTGAGCTACATTTATCAGCATTTATCATTTTTACACTATGCGGTTCAAAATCATCACGAAATTCAAACAACACAAAAGAATTAGAATTATAAAACTATATCACATAAGTTATAATAATTCCATATGCCAAATACAATAGTTGGACATAACATTTTGTAATCGATGTTCCCATCTAACTTGTTTTTACAAAAGATGCTTACTAACAAAAAAGAAAAATATAAACCATTCAAAGTCCAAGCTTGTGTGCTCCAAAGTTGAATTTCCGTCATGCATCAAACATCAACACCTGATTTGACAATAAAAAAATACATAACTACTTTTGTTGTATATGTACGACATTGAGAAACTACGCAACATTTCTTGTGTCTACAAATATGCATATGGCTTAGTACGACCAAATTGCAAGAAAGAAAAATTGTATAAGATCAAAATGTTAGAGCACATCTAGGTCACCGTATCTTCTATTTTTTCCGGTTTTATCTGCGTAAACGAAATTTAAATATTAATTCAGTTTTAAGAGGTGAAAAGGGAAATCATGCTTGAAGTAAAAGTCTACCAAAACAATCATAATAAGGAGTATTTCCATCATTCATACTAACGGTAAGTAAAGAGAAGTATAAGTCATTCTTACTTGAAAACGATTATGAGGCGACATTTGCAGAAGGCCAAGCTATAGTAGAACCAATTGCATCTTCAATAAACTCAAACTCAGATGTAGGTCTCCATAAAGGTGCATTTGCATCTTCAATCAACTTGCATTTAATGTTTGACTTGAAACTAGTGGTATGTCATGTAATATTTTAACAGTTTAAATATGTTTTCTATAAAACAGAAGTGATTATAATAATAAAACAGTATCAAGGTATATGCATGTTTTTATAAATTAAATCATAGAGCTAATGAGTGCATAAAGAATTAAGTATACAATTATGCAAGTAATTATTAATTGGTGGTGATCGTGATGCAATTATGCAAATTAAGGGGACTTTCTCATAAAAAATTAAAAACCAGACGTCTGAATCAATAAACGAGAAGTCTGAAAACTGACAGAGTTAAAAAAAAACAGGACAACAAAAATCAGATGTCTGAAAAAATTAACAGACGTCTGAAAATATACACTAGTTTAAAAATCATTCAACGCAGACGTCTGAAACTATTCCCAGACGTCTGAAAACTTCCTCGGGTTGAAAATAACCCTAAATCAAACATCTGTTTTTCAAATGTGAAGAAGCATTCAGACGTCTGGATATGTATTCATTGATTCACCTTTTATGAACAGCTCATTTTGATAAGTTCTAGATGAGGAGATACGTGTATATACACATATTGAGTCATCTTTTATGAACAGGGTTCTAACTTTTTATGTTTTGGCATATAGCCATGATTCATTGATTCACCTTTTGAGCATACCACAACATAGAAACCATGTGTACATGCAGCAGTGTCAAGCCTGTACATGCAGCAGTGTCCAGCTTTAATTTATTCTATCTCTGGATTCAACTTTTGGTTTTGCGAAAAGTGAAGTATGAAACTGCTGCATGTACTCAATCTTTATTTTATCTTTGGGCTTATATGACAACTTGAATTTTATTATGAATTATTTATGTAGTCATTACTCAACAAAGAGTTTATGGGGACCTTTTGCCATTCCTCATTCAACATAAATCTAGCCTGTAATTAAAAAATAGGAAAATTTGCATTTAGCCCTCTTCTGAGAACTTATAACGGATATAAATTGCTGGTTTAGGTCTCATTTGGGTATAAACTTCAGTTGCCTCCTAAAATTAACTTCAATGGACAAAAATCAAAATTTTCCTCTGAAATTAACTTCAATGGCGTCCTCGTATTGTCAACCGCCTCGTACGTAAGTTTGCCTAACTCTATTGTATAAAGTTTTTATGTGTATGTTTAAAATTAAACTTGTGATTAAAGTTCAAGTTATACATATTTAGTTGTGTATCTTAACTAATTACAGACTATAAAGCAGACAAAGTGTGACCAAGCTGAAGAATTTACTCGGTGATCCACTAGGCGGTGCATCTTAGCTCACGGACCTATTCGGGCTTTCATACATTAATAGCTTTATTCAAGAAACAAATGTTGCTTCACTTAACGTAATGAAATTTGCAACTACTTGCCGTTCAGCAATTTACTTTGAAGCAACTTGTACTATCTTTGAAGCAAACTGTGTAGTGTAGGAAATATACATTTGTGTTGCTGTAGGGAAGTGTTTCCTGAGGTTATCTCTTTTTCGTTTGCTGCAATGGAAAAACAGATAACCCCATGAAAACATTTCCCATGTACAGCAACACAAATATATATTACTTGCACTACACAGATTGCTTCAAATATAGTAAAGGTTGCTTCAAAATAAATTGCTGAACTGCAAGGAGTTGCAATTTTCATTACGTTAAGTGAAGCAGCAATCTGAGTATCAATCAGACGTCTGAAATTATAACCAGGCGTCTGGATTTCTCTACGGCCTAATGTAAAATGTTTAAAGATGATTTCAGACGTCTGGATATTTTATCCAGACGTCTGAAAGTGTTCTCTGACTAAAAAAGTTATCTGCAGAAGAATACAGACGTCTGATATTTTGTCCAGACGTCTGGATTTTTTTGAGAGTCTAAAATATTAATCCTGAAGAAGTACTCAGACATCTGAGTATTTTCCCAGACGTCTTATATTTTTCTGGGCCTATAATATTATACCTGAATAGATATGCAGACGTCTGATATTAAATCCAGACGTCTGGATTTTTTATTTAGCGTAAAACAATGAGTTAAATAGACATACCAAGATAAAAATCACAAAATATACCTGAATGCAATCCCATAAAATAGCATTCCCTAACATAGCTAGTGATATATTACTCAAGTATTTCTTCGCAATCTTCCCTAACATAGCCAAGATCCTTGGCAGCATCATCAATCTCCACATCGGTTTCTTCAAGATTTTCGATATCCATGCTAAATTCCTCAAACGAGTCATCTGTATCTATTTCATGAAAAGTTCTTGACGGTGCCCTCATCACAACATACCAATTAGAATCATCATCTTCCCTTGAATAGAAAATTTGTTTTGCTTGAGATGCAAGGATATACGGATCTTTTGAAAATGAAGCTTGATTTTGTTTTAAATTGACAAGGGTAAATCCATCTTCTACCTTCGCACCATTTCCTAAATTTGTCCAATGACACTTAAAGACGGGAACATAAAAGGCATGATAGTCTAACAAAAATATATCGGTCAACATCCCATAATAAGTAATCATGTCAACCACTTGGGAAATATCTTTTGCGCTAGCCCTACAAATGGTGGTTGCATCATAAGTGACTCCACTATTTTGAGTTTTTCTCTCAATATCTTTTGTGTGAAAACGTTCTCCATTGATGATATAACCTGTACAAGACAATACACTACTCCTTGGACCATAGGCAATCCATTTTAACATTGTGTCGTGATCGTTCACATCATAAGGTATCTGTAAATGAAAATATTATTTATGTTAGATCTCAATAATGAAGCTTTTCAAAATTAATGAGAATATATTTTAAAATTCAACTCACCTTCTTCTTAATTCAATCGACAAAGTTATTTGTGTAGGTTTTCCAAAGTAAGGTCGCATTTTTTTCTATGCGCTTGTTTGAGTGTTGCAACTCTTGAAGATGCAAAATATTGTAAAAGGAAAAAAATCAGATAAGTTGCACTATATAAATAATTGAATAATATAACAAAATGCACTAGTCACTTACTCTACAAATGGTTCCACTATAGCCATATTCATTAGTACAGCCAAATGAGCAGCTTGTTTCTCATTCTCGGACAGTGTAATTATTTTGCAAGCTGAAGTTGGTCGTCCTTCAAGTATGACATCATTTTCATAATCTTCATTTCGGACATCCTTCTCTTCTATTTTTCCTGATTTCTTTAAGAAGTCATTAAAATATTTCATGCACTCCTCTGCAAGATAGGATTCTGCAATACACCCCTCAGGCCATGCAGTGTTTCTTACATAATGTTTTAGTGTCTTCATGTATCTTTCAAATGGGTACATCCAACGAAAATGAACCGGTCCACATAATCTGGCTTCTTTTCCAAGATGAACCATCAAGTGTGTCATTATATCAAAGAACGAAGGTGGAAAATATCTTTCAAGTTCACATAAAATTAGAATAATCTCATCATCAAGATGTTGCAGTTTTTCTCTATCAACAACACGTTGGCATAATTTATGAAAGAACAAACATAAACGAATTATTGCTTCCCTTGGCTTCTTCGGTAACAATCCTCTTATTGCAACGGGCAACAACTGTTGCATTAGGACATGATAGTCATGTGACTTCAACCACTAATTTTACAATCCTCCAACGATATAGAGCTCTTGAAATTCGAGCAATACCCATCAGGTCCCTTAAAATCATACAGTCTTTTACAATTTTTTTTTTAGATTTGGACAATGTATATGGAGCAGGTGGAAGATATGTTTTTGTTCCACGAGATTGTGCATAAAGGCCACGTCGAATTCCCTACTCTTCTAAATCTTTTCTACAATTAATTCCATCTTTCGATTTGTTATCATGGAGCATCGTGCTTATTACACTTTCACTAACATTTTTTTTCTACATGTGTTTGCGAACAAATTATACAGTTGTAAACAACTGTAAAATACGTTCGGCTTTCCTAAAAAACAAGGATTGTTGTAGAGGGTGTCGAACTCTGGGACCAAATTATTTTATTAATAAATCCAATCAAGTTATCCCTAACTTTTGATTGGTTGAAAACAAAGAAAATAGCAAAATTAAATAAAAGAGAGTTTTAACAATAAGTGAAAGCAATTAGGGGATAATGACATAGATCAGATTCATAATCATCAATAGCCAAAAGATTAACCAGATCTAATACATGTTTCTGTCACAAACATGAATCAACGATAATAGGTTTTTAGAAACAAATATGTAAATAACGACAAGCATAGCCTATGCAGGAGCTCAGCTCTACAACCATAGACTATCAGGACAGATTCACTAATTAATTTCTAAAACCCTAAAATTAGATCTAAACCTGATAATTGTTAGACCGAACACGAATATACCCTGTGAAGGAGCATAGCTCTTAAACGACACATGGTATGAAGGTTCAGATCTAACCCTTAGTTCAAATCTCGATCTACATACATGAAGTTCTAATCTTTTGGCTATGTGATTCATATTGAATCATAACTATTAGCGTCATCACCCCCTAATTAAAGAGGATTAGCTAGACATAGCTAAAAGAAATGAAAATAAAAATAAAATAAACGACATAAATAAAATGCAATAAAAAATAAATAGAAGAGAGAAAGAAGAGTTTTATTCCAAGAAAAGGATTACAGAATAAAACTGAGTGTCTTACAATGAATGAGATAGAGTGTATTTATAGCTGATATGACAAAGGCTACTTGGCAAATTCCATAATGTGAGACTAAAGAATTAGCCCAAATAACACATAAGCTAGTGTGAACGGGGTTGTAGAGTAATAGGCCTTGTAAGTGAGCCAGTGTGAACGCGTGCAGTGCATGAATGAGAAGCCTTGCAAAGGAGCTAATGTGAACGCTACATGAGTGAAATGGTCTGCAATTGAGCCAATGTGAACACAATATGAGTCTTTAGTGAGCCAAATCTACCCAACTAAACTCTATTTGCAACCGTTCTTCAAGCTTTAAACTCTTCAAGCTTTAGTAATTTTAACTTCACTCTTTTTCAGCAAATTCTTCATGCTTTATTCATCAAATGCTCTAAACCATGATTCTTGTCATCAATCTGAAAACACAGCTATAAATACACAATATCAATTATTTAAAAAATAAAATAAGATAAATATGCGGATAAAATATACACATTTACGTGTATATCAACATGCATTACCTCTAAATTATGACGCATTGGCAGTTCCTACAAAAATCAACAATGTTAAATTTCATTACTAAAGAACTGTATTATTGATCAATGAAAAATAAAAAACTAACCTCCCAATATGGTAAATCAAAGAAGATTGATCGTTTTTTCCACCTTGATAGCCTATATTCACAAGATCACCATCTTCACCTCTATTTTTTTTATTTTTTTTCTCTTCCTGCTCTCCTGCTTAATTTGTTTCTTCTTACCCTTCCCATTCTGGCTATTATTATTATTTACATTTTTGATTTCTTTCCCAAAATTATTCGGGAAGTTTTTCAAAATAGCAGAGATGTTTCTTCCAGTCAAAACTCTAGGACTACGACCATTTTCTACAGTATTATCAAACTAGGTTTTTTTATTTCTCAATGAATCTGAAGGGGGTAAAAATCTCCTATGACCCATATAACCGCTCTTTCGACTATGTTTCAACCATTTATGGTGAGTATTGATACCGCATAATGGACAACCATTTTTACCTTTTACCTTTCACACAACATCTAGCAAGATTTCCATACGCTGGAAAGTCATTTATCGTCCATAGTAAAATCGCTCTCATGTTAAAAAGCGATCTACTAAAGGCATCATAAGTTTGAACTCCATTACTCCACAAATGTTGCAAGTCTTCAATTAATGGCTCCAAATATACATCAATATCATTTCTTGGTTGCTTTGGACCAGGAATCAACAATGTTAAGATGATATTTTCTTTTTTCATGCATAACATTGGCGAGAGGTTGTATGTCACAAGCATCACAAGCCAACAACTATATTTGGAACTCATTATCATAAAAGGATTAACACCATCGAAAGCAAGACCAAGTCTAATATTGCGTGGATCAGCTGCAAATGATTCTCATTTCTCATCTACTACATTCCATGTTATTGAATCCACAGGATGGCGCATTTTCCCATCATTGCTTTTATTGCTAAAATGCCATCTTAAATCTTCTGTCGTATTTTGAGATCTAAACACTCTTCTAAACCTAGGAATGATTGGAAAATATCTCAAAACTTTAATCAGAATGCCATGCATAATTTCATTGGTACGTTCATTCTTCTTCCATCTTGACACACCACATTTAGGACAACTTTCCAAATATTTGTACTCTCTTCTAAAAAGGCAACAATCATTTTAACAAGCATGAATTTTTTCAAAACCCATATCGAATATTTTGAGAAACTTTTTTACCTCATATAATGTTTTTGGAAGTACATTATTTTTTGGCAACAACAAATGTTCCACATTAGAAGTTTATCGAAGCTGGTATCAGACAAACCAGTCTCACATTTAAGATTATAAAAGGCGAGGATGGCAGATAATTTTGTTTGATCGATACAATCAGGATACAACGGGGCTTTTGCTTCTTCGAAGTTCCTTAACAAATCATCCTTTCGTTTTTGTGCTCTATCTTCATCTTTATCATCATCGGAAAAAGTATAATTGATGAAATCTTCATTTTCATAATCGATAGCTTCAAATAAATCATGTATGTCACCGGACATAACATCTGTGCTTATTTTTATGTGCTCACCGTGACAATACCACCTACTTGTCTTATATACACGATCCATTCCTTTTATAATCAGATGCTCAACTACCACCTTCTTATATTGATGATTAAGATTTCGACACTTTACGCAAGGACATAGAATTTTTTCTACATTTCCAGAATTTTTCATAGCGGTATCCACAAACTTCCGAACTCCTTGCTTATACTCACTACTAGTTCTTTGAAAAATAATTATCTTTTAGCTTTCGTCAAAATATAGGATATGATTTTCAAACTACATTTATGTTGAGAATTATGTAGTTACCTGTGTAGATTCATCCAATTTTTATCTATCATCGTCTACTACATAAGCAAGCAAATTTCTAAAATTTGAAGTAATAGTCAATTGTTGAGTACAATCAAATTAACAAAACTACTAAAATAAAACAGTGATACTAAATGAGACACAACAACTTATAAACTGCTCATAACACAGTCAACATTTTCAGTAGGCATACCAGATGCTAGAAAAAACTGAACATCGGCTAATCAATGAAAAAGATAAATTAATCAAAGAAACACTTACAGCGACTTAAGGACGACGAAGACTGAAAGGGATCTATGGGTCCGACCTCCACTGGAATGGAAATTCCTCCACTGGAACCGATTGCCTTCCGTTATGACAACCGAGAGACCACGAGCAACAGTGCGAAGTGACTGGAGATTCGAGAGTGAGACGGAGACCAGGCGGACGACAAAAATTGGATGGAAAATTTGTAATTGAGAATTTAAAATTTTGGGGAAATATTAAGGATTCGCGGCTGATTTTAGTAATAGTGGAGGGAAGTGAAAATTCATTCCCGCTTAAATTTATCTCAACGTTTTCAGATAAAACCAACGTACTCCTTCTTGATTTCTACAACAAGGAGACCAAAACGCTGTGAGTTGCAATTGTAGATAACTCCTTTTCTTGTAGTGTAGCCATGTTGCATGTCTAATTTTTGTCATTTCCCGATTGTGAAACTTGAGGCTACGCTTACCTTTATATATAACACGTCTTCATTCACTTTGAATGCCACATCGTCAAACCCGCCAAATCACAAATTGATTTCCCCAAAAATACCACGGGTATAAAGCTAAGAGAAATGAATTCCTCCGCCATTAACATAAATACATTTGAAGAGAACAACTTATACAGTTTATTAGGCATACTCTGTCAGACATTCGTCCATACAAGTTGTCCTGGGACTTGACATACCGAAGGCACTATCCTATAAATCCATCTTAGGAAATTTCTACCTAGGATCGACAGAACAACCCTTGCATAACTCCATCTTCAATGGTCTTAAAATATATCTGACTCGCAACGTATAAATCATATTGGAGTAGAATTTAGATTCCGGACTCTTCGAAATGATAATCAATCAGGTCTAGATTTGATAGTCAGTTATTTAACTATCAATATAAAATAAATAGATTTATTTCCGTTAGATCTGTTAAGTCTTATTTAAATAATCATTAATTATTTAAATTCAAATATTAACTTGTTCATATGTTTATTTGAAAACGTAAGTATTACTTAACTTATAAAATTCGTATTATTAATCTTACGTGATAATCTTATTCTTGAATACCAGTTTCATAGTTGAAAATGATATTCAATTCTAACCCTGATTTCGAACACAAACTAATACGATCTACCGGATAATGGTGAAATCGTTCAAGTTGGTGTATTTTAATTATCTCTCAGACCTTGAGTCGAAATCATTCTTATCGTTAAGATTTGTCAAAGTTGATATCCAAAATATTCGACAAAACTAGAAATTGTTAAATCCATTTGATTTTCCAGTCTTAAACCATTTTGAAAACAACGTTATTGTTTGAACCGTTGATTAAGTTAACATAACTTAAATATCAAATCAGGGAATTTATTCCTGCACATCGACTAGATTTCCTTATCATTTTATAATTAAATTATCTTTCTTATTAAATTAACTAAAAGATTAATTAAGTCAAAATCATTATCTTGTGTAAACATACAATTCTTTATTTAACTGCTCCATTAACTATAATCTGTTAATTTAAGACATACATTAACATTTATAAAATATTACTAAGTTTAAACAATCATTTGTTAGAACCATTTCTATTAAATTAATTAAAACAAATTAATTTAAAATCAATTCCCATTTAAAATAGTTGGTTTACATCAACAAACCGATTAACTGATTACGATTAATCCTTCCTTTTAAATTAGTTAATAATATAATTAATCTAAAATAATCCATTTAATTGTTTCTTCAAAACAAGTTATAATCCAATTATTATAACTTAAGTTTATTTCTGAGTTACTTTACATAAATTATAACTTAGTATTCCCAACAACATATAGAGTTTCTTTTAAAAGACAACAATCAAGTCGTTAACCTAGTTTGCACAAACAACCATGTAAATAAAATTCAATATTATCAATTGCATAATTCAACAATCATGTAAACACTAGTGAAATATACACGTTAAAAATAGCATATTTCATATTTTGAACCTAGGATGTTGGCAAAAGAGCATAAGCCCTTAACACAAAGCCACACCTCCTTTGTGTCACTAATTTCACTACCCATCAACCTTTAATGATTGACTGGTTGACCTATCAGACATGCACTTTACAACCATTAATCGATCTATTTGACTCCTTGTTTTCATCTTCTCCAATTCGTTATATGCACTATAATACCAAATAATCAATTTTTCTATGTATTTTAAACTCTCAACCACTTTTATATCTATTTTAAAATTTACTAAAAACTCAAAAAAAATTGCTAGGTTGACCGGTTTTTATAGTGTCCCATAACACTTTTTATTATAACAAATAATAAATACATAATGGTACAGGAGTTAGACAAATTGTCTAACTGCTACAAATAGTTTTTAGAGTAGATCATCCACTGAAACTAACCTAGCTTATAGTACAAGAGCTAGACCAAATGTCTAGACTATTATAATATGACGCTTTACGTAGGGAACAAATCAAATGACATACACTGCGCAGGGTGTTAATATTGCAATACTAGAAAAATCACTACATAGGACCAACTTACATAGGTTTGCATCTTACAAACAAATAAGAAACAAATAGCATTACAATAAGCCAAACAAATCTGAAATGAACATACTCACCAACAAAAACAGCAAGGCAACTGCACTTGCTTTCCATCACCAAACTATGGAAGAAGAAAACCAGTAGCAGGCAAAACAAATGATCAGCAATATGTAGCACTCCCACGCTCATTCCTATGGAGATCCACCGTTGCAAGCATTCATCGTAGAGCCGGAAAACCGGATATGCATGCAACACAAAACCAGACATCCATCTGAGTGAAATCTCACCACAATCAAAATGTTATTTAACTAAATTCACTTGTTGTAAACTGAGAAGCAAAGCAGCAACCAGCATCAAGCAATCAACAACTCGGGCATCGACACAATGACATTCGAGATAAAAACTTGCAAAAGGAAATCACAACATCATTATTCAATAACCCCAAGAAATAAAAACCAACAATAAAATACCACAAGACTACACCACTCCAGAAAACTAATAGAGCACCACCAACTACCAATACATCTAGACGATACCATGAACATCATAACACACACCGAGCCTATGAAAAATCAACTCCTGAAATTCCAACAAACGCCAAACCAAATAACAACTTAAAACAAAAGAAACCGAGATGAGTTACTAGGCAAGACCAACTGAACTCCAAACAAGTGGAGATAGCTCGATATCGGTTGAGCTAAAGAAACTCGCGATAATTGGGAAGAATTTAGAAGCTAACGATTGGTGAAGTCGCGAAAACAACAAACGTTGCATGGGAAAAAGGTGGATGATCAGAGCGGGAACTCCGCGATAATTAGGAAACGATAGTGAGATTAGGATTTTGGAACGATGCGGAAAGGTAGATCTGAAGCAGAAAAATGAAATTCTGAATAGGAGGAGGAGAGCCAATCTAAATAGAAATGGTGAAATCTAGCTCAAGATAAGGCGGAACGAGGATAAAGAGAGAATCTAGGAAATAAACTAAGAAAAGGTAGAGAAGCGGCAAAAATGTAACGACCTAACTTGTTGGCTCTTGAATATCAACACTAATACATCCTCTGTATTCATGTATTTCAAATCAAGTACCAGAAAGCCTGATATTTACAGGAAAAGAAAGGAGATAGAAGAATAGAAGAAAGAAGAGATAGAACAAAATCTCACAACTGAATGAATAATCTATAATTTAAACAATGTTGTTTACAAAAAGCAAAAAAGTTTTAATATGCATACATCAATCAGAGTACATAAAAAACAATTAATCAGCCTAGACAGTTATAACAACCTGTCCTTACAATTGCTGATACATATAATAGCATACATAGCGGAATAAATAAAAGAATATGAGCATACCCCTCGTCACCAACTCCTCTCCTGAAGCTCCAAAGCGATCCAAGTCCAATCTGAAAATATACTCGGTATGATCCAAGCATTATAATAAATAACACTCGGATCAGACTAGGCAATCGCATGAGATAACTCAATATATATTTACATATATCAACATAATCTGACTGTAAGCATGTCTATAACAGTTATCCCCTTATAACATCCAACCGTTTATTAGGATAAGTATCATTGTATATAATAGATAATGTATAGGGTGTGGAATATAAATAAATCACATAGCTGGAATGGTTACATTGGTTACATTCGACAACTATTTAGTGTACAAACAAAACTGATAAGGCACGTTCGCATATTGTATTTTCCGTTGGAGATCTCTCAATGCAAATACGAACTCCATGCACAAGGGTCAAAAAGTACCTCCAAGTGTCGTATATCTCTAGATAAAATATACCATAAGGTGAACACAACTGGCCCATGCATGATAACACCAAAGTGCACCACGTAGAACCTAATATACCCAACTCCCCCATGCAACTTCAACGAGCTCTCGCAACGATATGATAATAAGCATATACTGTATATAGAGTCAATATATCCTGCCATAGGTTTTCAAAACCTCGGATTGTGCTCCTACTCTGTTTTTAGCCATATTCGATGTCGAGGTTTCATTCGGCATCTTTCACATGAGTCTTCATTACTCAAACAAAACAAGAATTCTCAGTTAGGATCACAAAGTACAATAGATCTTGGAATCATACATAGAATCCTTCATAGATCTCGGAACCATGCATGGATTTCAATACATCAACAGATCTTGGAATCGCATATAGATTCCTTCACAAATATCAGAATCCCCATATGTATTTGAGCATCTCAATAGATCTCGAATCGCCACATAGCCTTTACTTCACAACCCCTTCCAAAACATAAAACCGTAAACTAATTTTGAAGTGGTTTTCGATATGTATAACACTTTCCAATCCCAGTCTTCTCAAAACCAGTCGATAGATTTAAGGTCAAGTTTTATAGTTGATTAACCGACTACAGTTCACACAAAAGGCGACTGAATATGGAAAACAACCTTGCTTAATTTCCATAACAACCTATAAACATCCAAGGAATTATCAAGGTCACGAAGCATGATAAATAACCCAATCATTATAAAGTCATATCGCATGATAAAAGTCAAAGCATGATTACGACATATAAACGACTTCGAATCCCTATCCGTTTAATTAATCTTTCATTAATTAAAACTTCTTTTATTAGTAAAACTTCTCTTTATCTAATAAACTTTATTTGTCAAATAAGACTTCACTTATTAATAAATAACTAATACTCGATTAATATGCCTTTATACATTAATGTATATATTCAACTTGTACGTATAAAAGGCATATGTATATATTCTACGAATTCCAAATTCCTTTATACTCTTAATACTTAAATAGGAATTAATATACTTATCCCTCTGGTATAAGTATAACCATAATTCATGTACAATATTCAATACTTAAAAATGTATTCATATACTTATCCCTCTGGTATAAGTATATCAACAATTCATTTACAAGATTTTCTATCTTTCAAATGTAATCAAAGACGTTAAACTCATCGTTTATTAAGAACCCCTTCTCTTTTATAAGTTAAAAATGTCTTATCCAATATCTTATTCTTGAAAGATCCCTATACTTGTTTCTATCTTTATAATCCATTATTAAAGATCTAAGCATATTCAAAAACCATTAAACTGTATATTTCCGGTTTACCGTATTCCAAGGGTTTAAAACAAATGTTGCTAAAACACTATTTACAACAAACCCAAACATGTACTTTTATAATTATCTTTAAATGTTCGTTTAAAGATTCAATTATGCTAACTTCGATGATATAATCCGAGAGGGTTAAAGACGGATGTAAATAACACATTATCACGAAAACCCAAAACCAAAACCATTTCTATACTTATTCATATATTTAAAATATTCCTTTAATGATGTAAATATCAATAAATATTCGACAATGTGAAATACTAGAGATTTCTAAATCATTGATTATAACAGATGTGTTATAATCCCAAATTCATTTCCGAATATTATAAAACAGACTTAGTTAAATTTCAAAAAATATATAGTACAATAGCTTAAAAACGAGATTTAAATAAAAAGGATTAAATATATATAGTAAAATAACTTGAAAATTTATTTTTAAATAAAAGGGTAAAATGTGAATATAGTAAAAAAATATTAGGTTTTCCGTAAAAGAATTTAAAAGACTTTTATATTTAAAACCATTCACTTCTAATTTCCCAACTCCTGTTGCATTCATATAACTTCCGAATTCGGTCCGGTTATTCCAAACGCACCAAATTGTGTGAAGTAGACAAACTCAATATATTATATAAAATAATATACTCACTTCACAATAATTCCACATATAAAATGTTAAATAATCAATGGGGTCCAAAGTCAGGTTTAAAACACAATCAATTCATATACCAGCATATGAATATAAATACGGTAATAGTCATACCGAGGAATCCTGTTAAATTCTACAACCTTTCCCCCGCGTCACAGCTCATATATCAACACATATGTACGTAATACAGTTCAATACTAGCTAATTCATATAAGATGAATCTTATGCTACAACATAGGTAATGTCAAAGGATCATCCGTTCGCAGACGGGAATATAACTATATCGACAACCACCAACAAAGCAATAAATCATCCAACAACCAATTATACATATAAATATCTAAATAACAGTTAATACTATTATATGGTACAATAACATATCAAAACGCGTGAGTTAAACACACCATCCATTCCAAACGATGTTTTGCGTTGTTTTTATCTAATTTCCAATAGGCATTTGAAATTAGATAAAAATCCAAACTCTCCATAACGATTCCAATCCATGGCGTACATGTAGTTTTTTGATACAAATCCAACGCAACTGACGGTTCGTTAATCTAACGCCGTATGAGCTGTTTATGGGTGTTACAAGTTAATAAAGGATTAAAAAGCAATTAAATTTGATTTAACTCAAAACCAAACTCACCTCTCTCACTCACAGCTCACGCGCGCTGCACCTTATCGCCTTTCTTCACCAAACGTTTTCAAACTCCCTTGTACATACACAACAACACACTCCCATGCATGATTTCAACTGACACCACAAATCGCAAGGCAATTCCCCAATCCGATTTCGTCGACGTGTTTCCCACCCAGTCAGCATCTGCTCAACAGCTCCATATCAACTCCGGCCCACTATGGAAATTTCCGACCTTCCCCTAGTAACAGCACCTGTAAATAAATGTGCGACCTTTATTTCCATCAAATCCCATCACACTACACCTATCGGCTCCTCCTTCGACCCTAATTTCAATGCCACCATCCCCATCGTCACTCGACCACCCTAGCACCCCCTCACGTCATCCCTAGGTCGGTTGCAACAATTTTGAGCTCCAGATATTCTTGTTGCACCCCATAAAATGCATACCAAGTTGAAGCCCTAACTTTTACAAGTCCAAATGATCTGAAGTCATTGAATTTCATGGAGTAGTTTGCCTGATTTTATTGACTGAAGATTTGAGGAAAAGGCGTCCTCATTTTAAATTTGCAGAAGATGTTTTGATTTAGGTCTTAAGATTGATAAGAGTTAGATTTATAGGGAATTATTTTTTAGATATTTTTAAATATAATATTCAATTATATTCAAGCGTATTCTATTCGATCATTTTTTGCACGCACGACCACACCATAGTTCCAATCGTCACGAAAATTGACATTCTACTACACTACAATATTTCGGACTCGATCAAACTGATTTCATCAAATTCGAAGACTGTTTGCAAAAACAACTATTTAAAATTATCAAATCATTGATTGATATGCCTTTATATCACGCATGATCATACAACTTCTCCGATTGATACGAAACTTGAAATCCTTCAATAATTAATCATTACGGATTTTATAAAACTGATTTCACTGAAGTCTGAGATCGTTCGAAAAATGGCTATGCACATGTCTTAGTAAAATTGAGTAAATACCAATCGATTTCCAAACACTCCAATTCTTCGATAATAAATTATTCTTATCGTTCATATACAAATATGATGGTTCATAAGCATCAAAATCAATTTAATTCCATATTAAATTCCTGATTGGATTCAGTTATATTAAATAACTCGTATATTCTAAATTCAAGTTAATCAACTTCTAAATTAACATTTCCTATTTAAATAAATTAAATAGGGTGCGTTTTTTACAGGTCCCTATTAACGTTTAAAATATAAAAAAAGTCCGGTCGTAAAAAGAATATAAATTACATCCCTATTTTTGAAAACCAGGCAATAAAATTCCGAATATATCCTTTCTAGCCCTAAAATCCGTCGTTCCACCAATTATCATTTCATTTTTTGCGGCGCATAATTAGGGCATACGCTTGAAGAAGAAAATTAATTTTTTCAGCCGATTTACATTTTTGTAGTCTCGATCGAGTGAAAATGGCTAAAGTCGATGGCGATTTGATCAGAAAATTTCATCGATAGGGCGAGAATGAAGGTAAAAATTTGATTTTTTTATTTTTCTGTCAAACAATAGTAAATCGAGCCATATTTTATATTAAAATATGGATTAACTTGGAATTGTTGCATTATTATATGATTACATACAAATATTAATTCGAATTTGGTTGAAAAATTGTTTTTGGTTGAAAAAAAATGCCATACTATCTTTTTTTTCTTCAGAATTGAGACATTGTAGAAAGACTTTGTTATGAAATATGCTTGCATAGTAATATGGTTGAATTTTTTGTAGTCAGAATTTTTTGTTGACGATGTGATTTTAATCCTGAATGTTGCAAAATTATTTGATTTGCATAAATGAGTATATGAAGAAATTCTGAATGAAAATATGCATGTATTTACATTATTTTCATAGTTGTACGCATATATTTGTTACGTATGCAAACACACAATCATATATTAAAAATAGTTTTCATTTATTTAGAGCTGTTTCATGCAAGTATGCAACTATCAGCAGGTTCATGCATAAATGTATGCATTTAATCACAATTGTTGCATGTAATTCTGTATTTCTTCTACTGCTGTTACTAAGCCCCGCATAATTTATAGTGTATTAAGAGTAGATGAAAAAGATTGTTAGATATTAGTAAGAGATATTGAGTGTTATTAAATAATTGTTAAGAATAATTGCATTATTTTATGCTGATGTTATGAATAAGTATATAAATGTATGCTAGTAAGCAAAATGTTAATTTTATGAATAGTTATTTGATTGTATGTTATTACTCAGAATACTTGCACACTTATACTCTGTAATTAAATTTTAATGCAAGATTATATGCTATTACGAATTCTTGCATGCTTATATGAAAGTTTGAAGAACTGTTTCATACTTGTATGCTATTAATATAATTTGATGCAAACAATTGTGCTGTTATTAAGAAATTTTGCGCATCAGGTTGCTATTAATAACAATATTTGCTCAAATTTGTGAATCTATCCAGTAAACTTAGATAATTGTTGCATATATTCAGAATATTTATCCATTTGAGAGCATCAATTCAAATTTGGTGCAAAAAAAGTGTGCACATATTTAGAATACGTGCAAACTTGTATGCTTCTGATAAGAATATATGCAAACATGTTTCCAGCAATTAAAGATGTTTGAAAACCTGCGTTTTTATGTTGAAAATATATGTATATTTCTTTGCAAATATTTAAAGTATTTGGACACTTGAGTGAATATGTACAGAAAATTTGAACCATTGTGTGCATCTATTAAGAATATATGCACAAATGTGTGCATATTTTAAGGATATTTGCACATATGAGTTCATTTATTAAGAAAACTTGATTAGTTATATGCTTGATCTATTCCTAATGTTTCCACATTTGTTTGAATTTATCAGCTGTTATTTGTATTCATGTATTGAGAATACTATTGCATTTATCACCGGAGTACATTTGGATACATTTGAATATATTCAGAAAATTTCACGTATGCACGCATGTATTCATTACATTTGCATATATGAATGCATATATTCAACACATTTGCATACATCCTTGAATGCATAAAAAATAGTTTCATAAACAATGAAGTTTATCAGAATTATTGAAGTCTTGTACGCATTTATTCAAATTTGGTACATGCAAGTGTGCAGTTGTCACCTAAATTTTGTAAGATTATATGCATGTATTAGCAACTGTTGCATGCAAATGTGCAGTTATCAGCTGAATGTTGCATGATTACATGCATGTATTATGAAGTGTTGCACCGGATGTGCATTTGTTAGTTGATTGTTTCACAGTTATATGCATTTTGTCCAACTTGTTTTAAAATCTTATACTTCTTATTGCAGAGATCTATGGTGGAAGAACTGATGCAGAAGATAGTTGAACATAGTTGGATACCATTGGATAACCTAACACAAAAGTACCTTCTACCGAATGCAAAATTGAAAGATCAAAATTTAGGAAAGTTGATGTTTACATATCTTGTAAATATGTTGACTGATATTTTGTTTTCAAACAACTGGGAAATTATTATGAAGGTTGAAAACTGAATTACTGTACAATTTATGTTGTAAATTCAAGTTCTTCTGACTTTATATCATGTTATAAAATGTTGCTTATTTGTGTACACATATTCATAATACTTGCACACTTATATGAAAATACTATGGAATTTACTTATTTGAAATGCCAAATTATTCAGAATAATTTCGTACATCTATGAAAGTATTCTTATTAGTTTCATTAGTATATGAAAATGCTTTAATTTTTTTGCTGTGAGAACTTAATATGAGTACTTGCATACATTTATGCAATTTTTCCAGATAATATCATAATTTTCTTCCAATAATTGCAGTATTAATCGAACAAGCAATGCTGCCATTGTTTTTTCAAATGCATATTGTACAAAGATAACTGCATAATATTTAAGGATAGATTAAAAAAAAAATTACACCAATCATTCCCAAACTTCATATATACAGAACTATCAAAATAAACACGACGAACTGTTTATAAAGATACTTTCGCACCTATATGTAACTACGACGAATTGTTTCATACATATATGCAGAAATGTAAGATGATACGGAAAAATGATGCAAGTATTCAGTATAATTTCATACATGTATGCAACAATACTGAATAATTGCATATATATAAGCCTAAAAAAATAACTATAAAAACAACACAATTTAACATTAAAATACTGACCTAAATTTAAACCAGAATGTAAATGCTCACAACACTATACAGTATAACCTTTTTAAAAGAAAAAAATTACAAAAAAACATCTAATAGCCTTTTGCAGAACCCGTCATCTTCTATGATCATCATTCAGGAAATTTTTGAGTTGCTGAAAATACCAAATCCAATTGTCTTCATCTTCTCCAGACACAATAATAATTGCTACATGGAAAAAACCTATGAAAAAAATAAATAAAAAAAATAAAAGAAGAAAATAAATTACATGAACACATAGTACAAAAAAGAAGTAAAACTGGAACAAATAATTAGTATACTACATCACAAATTTGCAGTAAAATCACATTTATACATACAATTATGTTTTATTTTTCCATATTTAATCAAATTTGCACAAAAGCATTCAAATTCTAAAATATATTTGCATACATAAATGCACATAACTATAACAGTTGAAAAAAATCTGTATAGACATAATAATTGCATTCAAGTATGCATGTATCCATATTAAATGCATACCTTTATGCATTTAATTCAATATTCCGAACAATTGTATGCACACGTTTACAATTTCTGCATTATTGCATGCTATTATAAACCAAAATATGCATAATTAAAAGCGTATATACAAAATAATATTATAAAAAAGAATATATGCATAGCCCTATAAACCAGTTATAACAATAGTGGCATAACCGTATGCAAATATTAACAAAATATGCATATTTATATACACATATTCATAATATATGAAGAAAAGTATTGCCGAACTAAACAAATAGATCTGTACGATCTATAATAACATTAAAACTGTATACAATATTGTGAATCGACAAGCCTAAAAAATACATAAGATCAGATTAATCAATTAACAAATATCGATCAAAAAATGATACCTGTAGAAATTAAAAATTAATAAAAAGCATAAGTTACCTTGAAGAATAAACAATCAACATATAAATCAAGGATGGATCTAATCAAAACACTGGAGTAATTCCAAGCACCGTAAATTTCAGATCGACAGAAGGCATAAATTGAGAAAGATGGAGGCGCCGCCATATCATAGGACTATATGATTTCCGAGCGCTGTATATTTCAGATTGACGGAAGGCAGAAATTGAGAAAGATGGAGGCGCCGCCATTACACAGAATTATATGATGCTGGAAAAAATAAAACCGTAATACGGGTTTCATATTACATGAATTAAGGCGATAATTAAGTGAGAAAGGGCAATTCTGTACAAAAAACAGCCGCTATTTGAAAATAGGGATGAAATTTATATGTTTCTAAAGGGGAGGATGTGAGCCTAGTTAAGTTTAGTTTTAAGGATGTGAGCCTAATTTTCACAATTAAATATTCTAGTATTAAAAATCTGAATCGTTACATTCTTCCCTCTTAACCTGAAATATAAGTTAAGACGAATATAATTAAGCCCACTAACTTTACTGAATTTTTTTTTTCCAACATTATGTTAACTTTTTTTAACACCCGAAATATACGGAAAATTTCGCCAGCACCTCCTTTATACGACTCGATCCTAAAAACCATAACTGCCACGTAAGGTCCCCAATCAATCAAAAAGAAAAAAAAGCCAAGTGGTTACCCATATCAGGGACATTAAACCCATTAAACCCAATCAATTACATAAATGTGTACCCATTTGTCGGGCAACAAACTCTATTTTTGATATCAAAAGTGACTAGCGCTATTTGCTTCCATATACATGTATATACTTACATAACCCAAAAGAGAGTTAAGCAAACAGACAATTAACAAAATAAATACAACATGTGCTAAACGAGCATAACAATCATATGCAAAATTTTAAATATGATGCAACTGGTAATAATGGTGCAAATCCATAAGCAACAATCGTATAACAGTATCTTATAACATCATAACCAATAACAATCTTAACTCATGATTCATTCAAATTCTGAAACCCCATCACCGCACGAAGATGATAAACAATCCATTAAGCATCTACTTATTCTCAGCAGCCTCGGGTTAACACTTAACTAATCATTCATGCTACCCCTAAACAATTCAAAGATTCAATTCCCAATTTCTCCATAAGTCATTAATATAGCATGAATCATTTTTAATGCACATACGATATACATAATCATTCGTACACAATGTCGAATTCAATCGCTTATTCGATCACATAATTTCACTCACAAACTAGTGTCAATCACTCTAGTGTGGATTTAGAAGTGGTTTCTTGATTAGAAATTGTCAAACTCCTAACATAGCCATATACTACGATAAAGAATCACAAAATCATACCCAAAATCCTGTGTCTAACTTCGTCATTAAGAATCAGGTGAAAAATACCAACTTTGATTGGTATTAGCTACGGCTGTCAAAAAGCTATCCAACCTGTTCACCCAGCCCAAATATCCAAAAAATAAACAGGTTGGGTCAAACTCATTTAAATAAAGTGAAAATTGGGGTTACATCCTTAAAACTAAATTTAATTAGGCTCACATCCTCCCCTTTTGAAACGTATAAGTTTCATCTCTATTTTCAAATAGCTGCTCTCTTTTTTCAGAACTGCCTTTTTACGTTAATTAACGCCGTAATTAATGTAATACGAAACACGTATTAGGGTTTTATTTTTTCTAGAATCATATATTTCTGTGTCATGGCGGCGCCTTCATCGTTCTCATTTTTTGCATTCCGTCGATCTAAAATTTACAGTGCTCGGAATTCTTTCAGTGATTTAATTAGATCCATCCTTGGTTTATATAATGGGCGCGTTATTCTTCAAGATAGTTTATACTTTTTATTAATTTTTATTTTATACGGGTATCATTTTTTGCTCAATCTTTGTTAATTGATTAATCTGATGTTCTTTAATTGTATAGACTTGTCGATGGAAAATTTAATTATTGTATATAGTTTTAATGTTATTATAGATCGCACAGATTTATTTGTTAAGTTTGGCAATACATTTGTTCTTATACTCTGAATATGTATATATAAGTATGCACAAGTTGTTAATATTTGCACAAAATATGCAACTATTGTTATAGCCGGTGTATAGGGCTTTGCATATGTTCGGGAAATTCGCGTATATGTGTTCATATATTCTGTATAAATGCATTAGAATATAAAACTATTCTGAATATCTGTGTGTGTTTGTTGATTAATTGTATACAAATATGCATATTTTCTTAATATATGCATATTAAAATGTTTAATATATGCATATATTGTTAATAGTTTTAATTTTTGTAAATTTTTGTGTAATGTTATTTGATTATTGGAGATTATGTTTATTAATGTTTATTCTTTTCTTTGTATAATAGTGTTCCTGCTGTTAATAGTGTATTGGTGTTGTTGATGTTTGGTAATGATAGATGTGAATAAGGATGTTTAATAGCTGCTACCGGAAAAAATGGAAATGAAGGTATGTTGTGTTACAGTTTATTTTTCACTTATTACATCAATTATTGTGTTTTTAATCATACATGTATGCTATTTTTCTGAATATTTGCATGTGTTCATGAATTTAATCTGAACAGTATAATATTCTTTTGTATGTTAGATTTAATTATGCTTCTTTTGGTTAATACTAGCATGCATTAATGCAGAAATTGTAAACAAATGCATACAATTGTTCGGAATATTAAATTACTTGAATAAAGGTATGCATTTAATCTGGATATATGCATACTTGAATGCAATTATTAAGACTGTACAGACTGTTTTCAACTGTTATAGTTATGTGCATTCATGTATGCAAATATTTTTAGAATCTGGATGCATGTGTGCAAATTTGATTAAATATGGAAAAATAAAACATAATTGTATGTATAAATGTGATTTTACTGTAAATTTGCGCATTATTTGTGCATGTTTTACTTCTATTTTGTAATATTTGTTTATGTAGTTTATTTTATTCTTTTAATATTTTTTATTTATTTTTCTCATAGGTTTTTTTTCCCTGTAGCAATTGCTATTGTGTCTGGAGAAGATGAAGACAATTGGATTTGATATTGTCAACAACTCAAAAAATTTCTGAAAGATGATCATAGAAGATGACGTGTTCTTCAAAAGACTATTAGATGCTTTTTTGTATTTTTTTAACAAAGTTATACTGTTGTGAACATTTACATTTTATTTTAAATTTAGTTCAGTATTTTAATGTTAAATTTTGTGATTTTTATAGTTATTTTTTTAAGCTTATATATATGCAATTATTCAGTATAGTTGCATACATGTATACAATTATACTAAATATTTGTATCATTTTTTCCTACTATTTTGCATTGCTGCATAAATGTACGAAACAGTTCATAGTAGTTACATACAGGTACAGAAGTATCTTTATAACTGGATAATGTATACGAGTATTCTCAATTGTTGCATACAAGTATGCAATTATTCTTATTATGTGCATGCAAGTATTCAAATTTCTGCGTGTATGCATATCCTCTTTTAACTTTGAAGTTTAGTTCCCTTTTTTTATCTTGAAATTATCCTGAATATTTTATCAATTCACATATGCATAACATATAACAATATTTGCATTTAAGCATTCAAGTATTATGAATAACTATATACAAGAAAGCAACAATTCATAATATCATTTAAGAATAGAAGAACTAAATTCAGTACATAAAATTCCACAGTAATTCATTACAGAAAATACATAATCATGTCATAGTAGTTCGAATACAGAAAATCGAGCAACTTATTTGTACAGAAATCTAAACACCATTTTCAATAATTTTAATTAGAAGGTTTGTTTTCGTCTGATAACAGGAATACCAGTGTTAGATCATCATCTACAGTCCAACTGTAAAATTTGTAACTTATAATTTGAGCAGCAAGCACAGCTCATTGTAGATTTACAGAATCAGGCTTGTATATTTCATCATCTTTGTCGACTTGTTTGTCCTCATTTCTCTGTTTCATTATATTTATTACAAACATTTCACAATTAACGCTGCAGAAATTGTAAAAAAATAATATCAATTTGTTACAATTATTCTATTTAGTATGAAAACGTGCATAGAAATATGCCAATATTCTCAATATCTGCATTAATATGATAACATTTACGAAATCAGCATAAAAGTATGCAAGTCATCATATTTTATGCATACAAGTTTGCAAATATTATGAATTCATGCGTACAAGTATGCACTTATTATGTGTGTACATACATATTCTACTATTCTAAATATGTGCATACAAGTAAGCAACTTTTTTATTATCTACATCCAAACATGCAAACATTATCAATATTTGAACATAGGTATGCCAATGTTCTGAATATTAGCATAGTTGTATGCAAATACTCTGACTATTTACATACGTGTATACAAATATTTTTGAATTTATTTACTTACGTATAGCCTTGTTGTGGGCAATTAGCCAACTCAAGTTGTTCGTGTTTATAATGATTCGTCTTTTCCAACCTTCTCATCACTTCACCGATGTACATTCTCTGTATAAAAACATATATAGATAAATTATGTAAATGGTTTACATACCAAATTGCATAAAAACAATTTTTAATTTACATACCAAATCTCTTGCTAATCTTTCTAATTAAATAGATAAGATTATGCAACATTCAGATGACAGTTGCACATTTGCATGCAACAATTCTCCTAAAACCCATATAAATGTGCAATAATGTGTCGATATTTTCAGAATTGCACGCAAGATTTCTAATTAAATGCATAGAATTATGCAACAATTATATAATAAAATTACAATTGCATGCCACAGTTTTGGATAAATGCATATAATTATTCAGCACTCAGTTAATAATTGCACAATTACATGCAACAATTGTGATTAAATGCATACATTTATGCATGAATCTGCTGCTAGTTGCACACTTGCATGCGACAGCTCTAAATAAATGCATATTTTCATTCAGAATTTCTTTATATACTCATATATACAAATCAAATAATTTTTCAACATTCATGATAAAAATCACATCATCAACAAACATTTCCAACTAAAAAAATTCAACAATGTTACTATTCTGACATTTTTCATAATAAAGTCTTTCAACAATGTTTCAAATTTGAAAAAAAAACAATAGTATGGATTTTTTTGGCAACCAAAAACATTTTTCAACCAAATTTGCATGAATATTTGTATTTAATCATATAATCATGCAACAATTTCAAGTTAATCCATATTTTAATATAAAATATGACAAGATTATCTATTGTTTGACAAAAAATAAGAAAATCAAATTTTTACCTTCGTTCTCGCCATATCGATGAAATTTTCTGATCAAATCGGCAATGATTTTAGGCTTTTTCGCCCGATCGAGATACAGAAAACAAAAATCGACTGAATTTTTTTAATTTTTTTCTTTGATCGTCTGCCCTAATCGTGTGCCGTGATAAGTAAAACGATAATTTGTGGAACGAGTGATTTTAGGGTTTCAGCGAATAAAATCGGAATTTTATTAGCCGATTTTCAAAAATAGGGATGTAATTCGTATTTTTTTTACAGTCAGACTTTTTTTACATTTTAAAAGTTAATAGAGACCTGTAAAAAATGCACCTTTAAATAAATAGGTCTTTTGGGCAAACCCATTTAAACCACTTAACTTGTTGGGTTATACGGGTCCAGCCCGTTTATTTCAGTTTCAACCATTTAACCCGTATCTGCAGATTATTCTACCCTTCACGCTCACGTTGAAAGAATGAAATAAAATTAGGGCTTCTTCCACGGATTTATGTCTGATCTTATACCAGTTTCACTAGTACTGCTATCTCAATAAGGAATCGTTTAAGATGGGCAGGGGTACTACTAGGGCTGTTACGGTAACGGTAAATTTACCATTACCGATTAATTGGTTACCGATCACACAACAAAATGATATACCGATATAATCGGTACGGTAACGTTAGAATTACCGATTTATGCAATAAAAATGTTGGTAACCTTTTCTTCAAATCGAAGGTATCGGTAAATTACTGAATGTTGATTCTCTGCTCACTCTAATATTTGATATAAGACAACTTGAACTGTTGGATTATTATTTTCTCTAATCTACAACATCCACTCAATCGATTGATATGGTTTTCCTTTAGTAAACTGAAAGCAGCCACCATAGATCTTTATTTTTTATAATACCTTCTTCTACGGTCACTACAATCGCTTTCCTCTGCACAAAATAAACTTAACGCTGCCGCTAGTGGTACAATCGCCCACTCGTAGCTGGTCACTGCATCATCGTTGGTCATTGCCTCGTACCTTGTAGTCAACGCCTCATCGTTTGTCACCGTCATGTCCAGGTTATCTGCAATTGATTATTAAATTTGATTCAAACGTTATGTAATTGTGTATTTTACTAGATTGCGCAAGGGTATGGGATTATAAATCTTCATGGTATTATAATCAGATGAATATTTTTAACCACGAAGATGTATTAGGACGTTCATTTACAGAGAATTCCTTTTCTTTATCAAAGCATTGGTTTAACCTTTTTCCCGCCTCATCTACAGACCTGAGTGATAAAGCTCCTTCTAGTCTACCATCATCAAGCTTGCTTAATTAACTCCACTATTAGATGAAGAGGCTACTGCAAACAAACTGATATGATTAAGATTTCAGCATAACGTTGCTTTATGCTGGAATTTAGATTGATGTTTTGGTTTGTTGGTGCTAAAAAATGTTTTAATTCAGTTCAATGAAATGCCGAAAGACTGACTGATATTACTATTAAGTATATGTATGTAATCTTTTAACCATTAAACTACATATAGGATTTTTATTTGACTCAGCAGTCAGTATGTTCTTTTTGTATTTCCTTGTTTTTTTAAGTAGTTTATGGTGTTGTAGCCCATTGGTTACCACTTATATTGGATTTAACCTGACAGGATGTGGTTGTTATATAATTAAAACGTTTATTTAGGTGACATGGTTTCTGTAAAATTTTATTTTTGTATTTATATTTCAATTGCATTATTGCGATGCCGCAATACTTAAAAGATTAATTTGTAGGTGTTGCATTTTTAACGTACGTGATTGTCATATTACTGATCCTATTAAGTTTATTAATAAGTCACTGAGTCTTTGATGTAAAATAAATGCAGTATTTCTTCGGTTTTTAGGTAATGGTAATTTACCGTTACCAACAAAACTGTCACCGATGTTTTGGTATACCGACATTCGGTATACCGACAATTCGGTAACGGTAACGTTAAGCATTTTTTGATTTACCGACAAAAACGGTAACGGTATTTGCACAACGGTGATGGTAACCGTTACCATAACAGCCCTCGGTACTATAGCATCACTGCCTTCTTTTCTGTTTCTAGGGTATTACGCTACTTCTCATTGAATGTTGCTTACTTCTTTATCAACAACCTCCTTTACTTCATCATCTGCCCTTTTGATTGTCTGAGTTTTAGGTGGTTTTATTTCTTCAACATTGACACGCCATCCATTTCAAAACTAATTTTTCTCCCTTTCCTTCTCCTAGACCTGAGCCTAAACCCTACTTAATAATATGTCCACTGCTACAAAACAAAGACGATCCCCTAAATAAATTGAAGACATAATCCTCCACAAAATCTTCTTAATCACCCTCACAGATCCCAACATTCAAAATCCAAAAATAGTATACTTAGAACGAATGGTAGCAGAAATCCTGAGCGACGACAACTAGAAAAGCCCTTGCTCCTATCCCATGCTCTCATAGAACCCATCCTCATTGACCGCCCCTCCGTGGATCTGTCATCGACAGACCTGCCATTTTCTTACCTCAACGGCTGCTACCTTCATTGCTCTGACGAATTGAAGAAAATTTCATCCGTGAAAGATTTGCCTGTAAGAACCCAAGTTGAAAGCTTTGTTAAACATGCCAGGAGGCTTGCTGTTTCTTACTCGATAATCCATGTTGGTAACCCGGATATGTTGGAATTGGGTTGAGTATGAAAACTCCAAGCGAGGAGTTGTGGGGAATTATTTTTGCAGAGGTAGCAAGCCCACTAGATGGGGAAAGTAACTTGAGTGGGGAAATTAGAGCACCAGCAAGGGTTTCCGATGATTTTTTTTAGGATGGAGATTATGAGAGTTTGGAAATGGTAATGAAGGATATATATGAGAAGCTGAGGTTGAGCATGGAGAAGGTGAGTGTGTTAGGAAATTTTTAGCAGCCATTAAGGGCTTTGGTCATGCTGGTGAAGTACCCAAATAAAATTATGCTACAGTTTTACAGTTCGGTTTTTCAACTATAGTTTCAGTCAAAATGGGTTTTGATGGGTTGGGTAGGATTTTACCCATAAAATTATGGGTTGGGTTTGGTTTTATCCATTTAATAAATGAGTTTAATGGGTTGGGTATATTTTTATTTAAATGGGTTGGGTTCATTTTCAACCCAACCCATTTATACCCAACCCAACCCATTTGACACCCCTAGTATTAGCTACCACAAAATCACGCATTCGAATCTGGGTCAAATCTCAAAGAGAATAAAACAACCTTCATAAATCTTACGTACTCATTCCCAACTGGTTTTATTAATATTCCAATTCTTATACTAATATCATTTCTGAATTATTTCTTACAACCTAACTTCAAGTTATCAAACCTTATATAATTTAAGTCCATACTCTTAACTTCAAAACAATTTTCTATAATTAATATGATTATATTCCTATAGTTCTTTCTTATGGAAATTCTATTATAAACATAATCAATTTCACATATAGTTATAATTCATTCAATACTTACCCTAAATTTTAACATATTCTAATATTAGCTGAGTGTATAAATAGTAACTTTCACATTTTATTCATCGGATCAAGGTGTTTGGTGTTAGATGCTTGTTATTTGGATTCTTATTTTGTCAGTTTTAGCTTTTTTGGAGAATCGGTGAGTGGTTTACATCTCTCACATGGATTCAATTAAGTGTATGAGTGATTGATCATGTTTCCCATCATATTTAGGTGTTTTTCCATAGATCTATGCCATATTTAGCACTTTTTCATATGAATCACCTTATGATCTCAGTTAGTGAGTTTAGATTGATGATTCTATGTTATTTCATATGTTTAGGTAGGTTAGATCTATAGTTTTGTTTATATGACCATTCATTATGATTTTTGGAGTGATTTGCATGATTTGGGGAAAACTGTTGTTTTCATGTTGTTAGTGGGTTCATACCGTGTTTTTGATCATATTTGATGAATTGAACAAGTTGGTTTCGTCAAATCCATCGTTTGCCGAAGTTTGGGTGGAAATTGAAGTGGAATTGGTGAAGTGCAGGTTTTGGTTTGCACATAAGGGGGTCGCTCGCTCATGATGTGTTTTCTTGGAGAACAAGGCATGAGTTTTGGTCGCACCTACAATAGTATTTGTGAAATGTTCAGCATTTGTGAAATGCTGTGGTCGGTTGCGCATGTGGTCGTTCGCACCTATGACATCATTTGTGAAATGCTATGGTCGGTCGCGCATGTGGTCGTTCGCACCGACAACAGCATTTGTGGAATGCTGTGGTTGGTCGCACCTACAACAGCATTTGTGGAATGTTGTCGTTGGTCCTGCATGGATTTTGTTCGCACGTACAACAACATTTGTGAAATGTTGTGGTCGGTCGCACATACGACAGCATTTGTGAAATGCTGTGGTCGGTCGCGAATGGGTTTAGGTCGTTCATGGATGCAGAATTAAACCAGGGGATATAACAGCAATTCAGAAACGCTGTAAAAGGTTGTTTTGACAATTTGGTCAGTTTTTCATAGCGAAAAGGATGAAGATGCTATAAAATGCAGTATTGACCAAACGAAGCTTGTTTTTAAGTCGACAGTGGTTCTAGCTTCGACAAGAGTTCAAGTAGGAAGGTTCGAAGTGTTGAATGTGTTCATTGAACAGTGTAGAACAACGAATAGTATGACAACCCAAAGGTGTCCTAAGTGGGGTGAAGTTGTTTGGTTCGTGGTGAAGGTGGCTTCGACGAGAGTCCAGATGAGAATGTTCGAAGTGATGTGATTTGTTTGTTGTTTATTGAATATAACGAATGTGGTAAGGGCTCAAGGATGTATTGAGTTCATGCGAAACAATGACTCACGGATGTATTGAGTTCAAGGATGTATTGAGCTCGTGTGAAGTAATGGTTGCTCTGAAGTGTTCTGAGCTTATACATTGTCGCAAGTGAAGATGACTAGGGGTACAAAAGGCCAAGAAAGTATCGTTGTCGTAGATTCTAGCGGACTCAAAGCAGGGGTACAATAGGGGCGTACCTAAAAGACTGGATGTAGGTCGAGTACCCTGGGTATCGTTAAAAGGCCTAGGTATGTATCGTTGAAAGGCGTATGGGGTTTTTGCTAGAACCGGGGTTGCCATTATCCCTTGACGGATGGCAGTATGGGCCAGTCATACGATTACGATGGTTTCAAAGCAGGTTTGGCAGTGATAGCCAGAGTGTGTCATGGATGATTTAATGTCTAGATGTTTTTTTATACCATCTCATGTTGATTATCCAACGTAGAGGGAGATGTTTCTTGAGTGCTTGACTGATATTGGTTTAGGCCTCTGGGGAGAGTACTTGAGGGATGTTAAACTCGATTAGAATTGTCTACGTGAGACCTAAGTAATCTGAATGCTATGAATGTTATGAATGGTTGTTTTGATTACCATGAATGAATCGTTGTTCCTTTAGTTGTATGGATTGTAAACGCTATCACTGTCTGATGTGGGGAAGGTGTAGTCGAGTTCTTCTCTGGTGTTGGGTAGTGGTTGATAAATCTATCCATTCTCATATACTTTATTGATGAAGTTTGTTAGTTGTTTTATCGCTCACTAAGACTGTTGTCTGACTCAAGGTTTTATGTCTCCTCTTATTACCTTGGGTTGTTCATCCGTTCTGGATGGGCATACTAGGTGGCAGGTGACAGGTGGTAGCTTAGAGAAGGCGATGTAGCAGTTCGGAGGCGAGCAGGAGGCTAGCGTACTATCTCTCTTACTATATAGTATTTGGGTTTCCGCTGTTGGTTATTCTACTCTGAGTGCTGTAGTGAGGCAAATTTGCACAGACATTTGTTGCAATCCTAGTGTATGGATATACTTCCTAGTTGTTTTGGATATTTGAGATTTCTGCTCAGATACACTTCACTAATATTACCTGTTGTATATGTTCTATTATATTTTATCCTTGCGCTGTGAGATTTACGATAGCTTCCGCTTATGAACCATACCTTGATGATCATCCGTAGCTGCCTGGCACACCTTTCAGCGCAGTATTCCCCTTGTTTAGTGCAGGGGTTGTAGGCGGTCGTCACATTGGTATCAGAGCATTGGTTAACGATTTTAGCCAAAGTTCAAAGAGGTAATTACATATGAGAGACGTATTTGTAGATTTCAGTTAGATATTTACTATATATATTAGCATATATAGTTGTAGCGTTTGTACCTGTAAGACCAAAAATTGGTTCTAACACCCAAATTAGTTATGATTTCAATGAAACAGAATCAAAAAGCAACAAAGAACACACGATTTATAGTGGTTCAGCATTAAAGAGCCTACGTCCACTTTGTTTTCTTTTAATTGATGATTTGGGTACAAATACAGCAATGATTCTCACTCAACTTCACAATTACAATGCATAAACTCACTTAAATCTCTCAAAAATAGACTCTAAAGATGATTTTGATCTGAGTATGATTGTAGAATTTGGCTATGGAGAAAGTTAGAACTGAGAATTTTCCAAAAGATCCTTTCAAATGCCTCTAGATGGTGTATTTATAGGTGAAAAATCTCTTCGAAATGGCTCTAGTTCGGAATTGCGTGGCACCCATCCCATACGAGTTGGGTTCGGAGGCTTCTAGATGATGACAACGCATTGATTCGGTGGGAGATCGTGGGAGAAATAGTCATGCTAGGTCCGAGTCTTTAGGGAGCGTGTGTAGCAACGGTCACAGACTCAGGGAAAGCGGTTCGGATCGGCTGCCTCCGATCCGATCCGTTGAGACCACCGGCTATCTTCTGTTGCTGACGTGCTTCTCCGCTCCGAACCGATGAGGCCACTCGCTATGCTTTGATATTGCTGACGTATCTCTCCGATCCGATCCGATGTGATTTCTGCGTCTTTGATCTCTACTTACCTCTGGCACTACTTTCCTCCGATCTGAACCGGTTAATGTCTTTCTCACTATTTGCTCTTTGTGTAGCCTCGTTCACAAAGTAGGCTAACATTTTTCCCCCTCGAAGTACACTCTTATTTAAGATAAAGTGTGCTTCGAAGCAGTTTACGAAACATTCTTTGAATTAGAACCATTGAATGATCGCCTCCATTTACTTGTAATGTTGTGTCGCTTCATCAAGTTGTGGCTTTTGCTGCTTATATATATCCACAATCCATGTGAATTGCTTTCTTCATTTTCAAACAATTTTAAGAGCTTCTTTTAATATCCAGTGATTCTTCCAGGTGAGCTTTTTCTTTACTTTCCCTCAAATTCATCATGCACGACAAGTCCATGTGTATAATCTTCTTCGGTTCAGACTCCGATCCAAATGGATTCCCCTTCTGTACTGCTCATCAGTGGGCTAACAGGCCATAATGCACGAGTGGTCCTGACTTCCGGTCCGAACGGGAATACGAGTGGTCACCTTAATTTCATATAAGTATCCCTCCCGTCTTCTTCTTCCTCTTCTTCTTTTATCACTTTGCATAAACTGATTCTGCATCGAAACCCAAAAACTCCAAAAACCCCGAAACTCTCTCGTTCTTCCTTAAATTAAACAACTAGGTAGGTTTAATATCTCGAATCACTTTGCTGTAATCATTTTCAATTTAAATTTGTGGTAAAACTGGATGATTTGAACATGGTGCCCGTTTAATTCCAACGCCACCGCCCTCTCTCTTTTCGTCGTCGTCGTTGGTGGCTCTTGTCACCACCTTGAGGCGTTGAGAGGAAAAATTTGGGTTCTACAGTACATTTGAGCACGTAAGTGCTTGGACTCAATAGGGATTTGTGAAATGGAGTTGGGTTCGGTATGGGTTAGGCGAGGTGGAAAATGGGGAAGATGAAGAAGAGGAGAGGAACTGGGATCGGTTCGGGTGAAGAAACGTTGGAATGAAGGAAAGGGAAGATGTTTGCAAGATCGGATCGGGTCGGAGCAAAAGAAAGAATCAGAAAAGATGTTTACAAGGTCGGATCGGGTCGGAGCAAAAGAAATCAAAAAGAAAGGGAAAGCAAAGCTTACTTGACCGGGTCGGATCGGAGTAAAAGACGAAGGAAAAGAGGCATTATTATTCAAATCAACCCGAACCGATCCGGTGGCCTACATCCGAACCGATCCGGTTCTAATTACTGGGTGTATATCCGCTTCAGATTGAAACATCGCTTTGCCCCCCTTCCCCCGATCCGATCCTAATGCACATGCCCGAACCGAAACAGTCCAACTCAATGCACGAGAACTTATCCAACTATCTTAATCAATGCTTGGCATAACCTACAACTTGATGAACAGTTAGGATAGCGCCTTACGAACATAACAAACATCCAGAACTTATTCTGAAACATTATTATTTCTTTGAATCCTCATACCATGCTTTCATGTGTTCGCTTTGCATTTTTGTTACACGTAGCACACACTTTAGCTCACATACACACACGGGGGATACAGGCAACTTTACTCTAATCTTTTCTATTATTTCTTCAATAGTCTAGTGATCATGGCCGAGATACGTTCATCTAGGTTAGCAAAGAAGATGGAAATTGCGGGAACCTCCGAGAAAGTTACTATTGATGACATATCTTCTTCTTTAGACCCTGAATGGGACGCTGAGGGCCCAGATTATGAGGTAGGGACACATAACAATGAAACACCTTCCGATAGCGAAGTTTCTCTGGGCTATGAGGAGGGAGGAGGGATAGGAGATAATCGAGCTCCTAGTGAGTTTGAGTCTGCCATTATATTGGAGTCACCCATAGACTCTGTTGAATCAACGATTGACGACGACAGACTTGTTCGCATATGTTTAAAGCACGGGATATTGAAAAGGGATACCCTGGTACCTTTGAAAACCGACCGTTCTCACAATCCCCCAGAAGGATTTATGGCAATTACCCGATTGATGTGTATGGTTGGGGCTATTCCACCATTTCCGCCTTTTGTTGTCGACTTTCTGAGACAGATGCGGATTGCCCTCATGCAGTTACATCCCAACTCCTATGCTTACTTATATACCTTATATATAGCATACCGAGAGATTTTAGGTACAGAGCTCAATTTCGACGACGTCCACTTTTTTTATAATTTCAAGCATCGGACTCGGGAAACTCCTTCCTTCTCTTACTTCAAATCAGTCCCAAAAAGGAAAATCATTTCAGCTCCATTTAGTAGCAAGGCCGGCGATTCCAAGCTAGAATGGTTTTATATAAGGCAACAACCGGGATATGCCAGGAGATGGACAAAATCAAGTAAAGCATTGATTTTCTAGATCTCAACTTTGAATGTTCACGCCAACACATTAATCCACTTTCTTTTTGTTTGCAGTTTATAATCCAAAACAAATATCGGATCAAGTGTACTTTGATCGGATGCATCGGCTCCTCAATGGCGATCAAAAATTTCTCACCATCAATGAAGTCCTTAAGGATGAATGCCTCCATCATCACGGGCTATGGTCCATTACCCGTAGCATAGGTCATGGGTCGGGTCCATATGTATACATCCCCCCAGTGGACATTATTCCTGAAACGGGCGAGGGCTCGAAAAGTCCAAGAATACCCCTTCGGACTTCACCTTCTCCATCTTCAACTCAAGACGATGAGCTGTCCAACATAGCCGAAAAGCACCGAAAAGGGTACATCGTCCCTGGGGATGCTATTTCTCCTGAGAAATCATTATCTCCTAAAGAACTGCCAATAGACGCTTCCCAAGGAGATGCCCCTACTACCGATGATCCTACATTTCAGGGTTTAGGAGATCTCCCCCTACCTGAAACTATCTATACTTCAGAGGATTTTGGCACAAATCCTTTAGTTTTTACTTCTTCAGAGGAGACTACTCCTGTTAAGGCCAAAGTGCCCACTCGCGCTGGCTTGGCTTCGTACTCGGGTTTGTCGGGGGGAACACCACTTAGGATGCACTTAACACAATAGCACCATACTTCACAGCACTTACTTCTCATGAGAATACTGATTCTGAATTCCACTTACATTGTTGCGCAGGTACAATGGCTCGCCCTTACTATGACATCAGGAAAATATGTCGCAGCATGACTAGACCCCCTTCCGATGTCGAGCATGATCGCCGCGAGAGCCGGGGTAGAGAGGACAGAAGGCCTCATGATTCTTATCAGTCGCGCACCTCGCGCTCTCGCTCCCCCGTCCGGTCGGATCTGGACCGATACAAAAGCTACCAGGGTCGTCGAGGAGAAGACACATCGCAGCCTAAAGACCAAACTTCTCCTCAAGACAAACGCAGTCGGGAAAGGAGCCCGCCGAAAGATACCGACTCACGAGGCAAGCATAAGGTTTCTGATAAGCGGCCTAGAAAGGGTGATGCGGCCATCGTGCCCACTAAACATAAGGATACTGAGCTAACATACTGCGCACCTCCATCATTGGATGCTGAAACTAAAGTTAAGCGGGCATATCTGGAGAAGCAGTTCCCCGACCACTATTTTGAAAATCTGACTTTCTTACCTGCTCTCGAGCCTATTTCCTCGAGGTGGGCAGACGAGGCAAAAGTAAAGATTGACGCGGTCGAAAAACAATATTCGGAGATGTTCAAGTATTCACGTAACCTCTCTAGAATCATTCGTACTTTAATTACGGATATTAACTCGATGAAAAAGACTGCAGACGCCGATGCAAAAGCCTTGAAAAATTTGGAGAAAGACCTCGAGGACACACAGGCCCAACTTGTTATTGCTCAACGAGACGCTACCAACTTTAAACAACAATTTGAAGAGTTACAGAAGCGTTATCATAACTTGCTAGAATCTCATAGCCAAGAGCGCTTGGAGTTGAAAAAGCAAGCAGAAGATGCTAAGTCGGATAACGCCAAAATGCAACTTGCTTACAACGCTCTTGAGCGAGAAAAGCCGAGTTAGCGAGAAAGAACGCTGAATTGGAGAAGAGAAACGCTGACTTGGCTTCCAAGTTGATGGAGGCCGAGAATAGGGCTGCCCTAGCAGAGGGTAATGTGGAAAGTGTTATTAAGTCCGCCGAAGAGACCCGCAAGCAGCTGCTAGAGGCCCAGGAGGAAGTGCATGGTTTCGGCGAATTACTGATCGAATTCTTCGTGCATATAATTCGTCGCCGAAACATCTCTTGGATTGAAGATTATCTGACTACCTTGGTTCACATATGGAGCCAAATTATCGAATGGGAGAAAGAGGAACTCAAGGTAGACTCTGTCGACGAAGACAAGCTTATAGAAAAATATCTAAGAGATGATGAGCCGGCACGTCTGGCCGAGGGGCGTCGCCTCATCGCTGCTGCTAGGGAGGAGGAGAAGCGGATGGCCAAACAAAAGAATATCTCTGAGTCTGGTTCTTCTTTTACCACCGCTGAAACTTCTAAAGTTGAGGGATATGACCCCGAAAACCCGTGGATCCCTCAGGCATCTCTTTTATCCCCCATACCCAAGACGGCGTCAGAGACGGCAGTCACTCCAGCTGATAAGACATCGGAAGGTATTTCTACCTTTTCACCCCAATTTGTCAAAGTTGTCTCCACTTTTCATCACATAGTCGGGCAATCGATGTAGGATCCTTTATTTTCTCCTGAGTTGATAACTGTTGCTTCTCATTCTGTAGGTGTTGAACCGACCGAGAAGACAGACGTGCCTCAGGGAACCACCACCGGAGCAAAATCCGTGGAGAAGGCTCAAGGAGAAAAGGATAAGGCTGCCACAGTAGAATCAGGAGGAGGAGCTGAATTGTCTAAGGCTAATGCTCCTCATGATGACGAGATGATAGACGCCTTGAAAGATGATGGTGGTAGCGAGGGACATGAGGAAGACCCTGATGTGGCTATAGTTGAGGATTCAAAAAGTGCTGATGACATCACTTTGGCTAAAATGAAAGCCAAACAAGATAAACGTATGCAGCTAAAAGTTGAAGACCTGAACCCCAAAAGCCTTAAGCCTCTTGCAGTGATGGATCCTGGATCAAGGTTAGTCGTTAAGCTTTCAACTAGATCTATTACAGAAGAGCTTGCTAAAAAGTCTTCTCTTGATTCCAGCATTCCGACTCCTGGGAAAAAATCAATTGATTCTAGCACTTCGGTTATAGGGAAGAAAAAGTCCGAAACGCGTTATGACCGATGCTGAAAAGGAAGCTAAGGCTGCTCAGAAAGCTGCCAAAAAATCCAAGTCCGATCCAAAGCCCAAATGATGAAGTGCTTTGTTTTATTTTGGCATTTAATTGGTTCGCAATTGTTGCAGCGAGCGCGGCCCTCGCATCTTCTTTTTTGCTTGTTTTCCTTGTACAAACTCACACGTTTGTAAATAAAAATAGTTTATTTCCTGCAATGCCTGCTAGTCGTTAGTTCAGCGCTTAAGTGAAAATACAAAAGTATGTCATACTAAAGTTATGTAATGAAGTCATGGTTGAGGGGAATATGTGTGTACATATATGCCCCCAGATAATTTTGGATAATTAAGCAAGAACTATTCAAGATTGATTAAATTAGAAAACACAAATGCCCCCGATTCTCTGACGGAGCCATATTCCTTTCGTCATTGATGCCTGTTCTTTCTAGCATCTTTATACTCTCCTGTCTCGTATCCAGGTTGGAGTATCATTGAGGCGGTCTCTCATCTGGGTGCACCTTCACGCCTCAGAGGACGTCGTCTTCCCGTCCTTTATACTCACTCTCTCGATTCTAGAGAGTTAGAGTTAAGAATGTCATCTTCCTATTCTTCTATGTCTCATCGTACAAACAGTCGTTTTGTTTGTTCCTGCATATAGGTCATCTCTAACTTTCCAAATTTAATTTAACATTTCGTGTTTCACGGTCATAATAGAATAATTGTTAAAGATATAAATAATGCAGGAAAGTAAATGACACACGATATTTTTATAGTGGTTCGGCTAAGTCGTAGCCTACATCCACTTTATAATCCTTTGTTCACATAAACAGACTTTTTAAGGCAAGTCATACCTTTTTACATAGCTTATGAAAACAAAAGAAATGACATTTCATATTTAGCTCAGATATCGTCGTAGGTGCTGAGCGTTCCAGGCTCTGGGAATCTCCTCACTGTCCACGGTCATTAGCTTGAATGCTCCTGTATCAAGCTTCCGTTGGATGGTGTATGGCCCTTCCCATTTTGAACCCAATTGGGTTGAAGGCGGGAAGACTCGTTTCAGTACTAGGTCTCCTAGTTCAAAGGTTTTGAGGCGAATCTTCCGGTCATAATAACGTGCTACTTGATTTCGATGCCTTGAGGCACGCAAATCGGCTTCATCTCTTTTTTCTTCAATCATGTCAAGAGATTCTAGGAGGAGTGCTTTATTCGTCATCGGGTCGTAGTACGCAACTCGATGAGAAGGGACTTCCAATTCTACCGGGATCACTGCTTCTGACCCAAAGGAAAGTGAATAGGAAGTATGGCCGGTAGCCGTCTTAAAAGTCATCCTGTAGGCCCATAAAGATAATGGCAACTCATCTACCCATCTAGCTTTGGCCTGCTCCAACCGCTTCTTTAGAATTGATTTAATGACTTTATTTACGGCTTCGACCTGGCCATTTGACTGTGGGTGAGCCACTGCAGTGTATCGTTTATCAATCTTATATTTCTGGCAGAAGTTTTTGAACTCGATGTTGTCAAATTGCGTCCCATTATCAGTTATGATGGTCTTCGGAATCCCAAATCGAAAAATAATGTTTCTGACCACAAAACTGATCACCTTCCTTACCGTGATGGTTGTTAGAGGTTCAGCTTCCACCCATTTTGTGAAGTAGTCCACGACAACGAACGCGTACTTGGCTCCTCCTCTGGCAATAGGTAGCACTCCAATAATGTTAATTCCCCACATGGAAAACGGCCACAGACTTACCATTGACTTGAGCTGAGTCGGAGGCGCTCTGGGAACTTTGGCATATCTTTGACATCTATCGCAGCGTCGTGAATAATCAGCCGCGTCTTTGTTCACGGTAGGCCAGAAATATCTGTACCGTAACACATTCTTTGCTAAGGTTTGGCCCCCAGTGTGATCTCCACACTCACCTTCATGCACCTCTTGCAGTACACGTTTGATGTCGTCGTGTGCGATACACTGTAGCAGGGGCATTGAAAACCCTTGACGATAAAGGACGTCGTCCTGTAAAACATATCTTGTGTCCTTACATCTTACAGCTCGTCTTTCGCTCTTTTTCAACGGGAGGGTTCCATTTTTGAGAAAATTCTTAATTGATGTCATCCAGGATTCTCTTTTTGGTTCAACTTCCAAGGTTAGCTCTACTTCCATTAGGTCGAAACTCGGTGATTCCAACACCTCTATTGGAACCATTTCGGTTTCTTTAAGATTATCAAAACTTGCCAGCTTCGCCAGTCGATCTGCTTTCTGATTTTCCACTCTCGGAATGTGTGTTATGCTATAATGATCCAAACCTTCCAATAACTCCTTAACCATTTTGAGATAAGTGATAAGTCGAGGTCCTTTAGCAGCAAATTCTTCCCGAACTTGACATACAACTATCTTGGAATCGCAATATATATCTAGTGTCTTCACTCCCAAATCTTTGGCGAGTTTCAGCCCGGCAATCAGGGCTTCATACTTAGAATCATTGTTAGTAGCAGCAAACTCTAACCGTAATGCATAGTAGATAGATCGTCCTTCAGGAGTTATCAAAACGACTCCGGCGTCGGACTTTCTATCATTCTGGGCTCCGTCCGTATATAATTTCCACGGACTAAGCTCTAATTCTCGATCCAAAGCAACTACCTTGTCACCCACCGTTTCCTTTTCAGGAATTGTAAATTCGGCTATAAAGTCAGCCAAGGCCTGTCCCCTTATTGATCTTCGTGGCTGAAAGTTCACATCAAACTAACTCGGCTCGATATTCCATTTACGTAATAGCCCCGATGCTTCGGGTTTCTGCAGCACTTGTCTCAAAGGTTGATCGGTATATACAATTATCGGGTGTGCCTGAAAATAGTGGCGAAGCTTGCGATAAGCAATCAGGAGGCTATAAGAAAGCTTCTCTATCTTCAGATAGTTACGTTCTGCAGCAGCCAGTTTTTTGCTTACGTAATACAAAGGTTTCTGGACTTTATCCTCTTCACGTACCAATGCTGCGCTGACGGCGTGAGATGATACTGCCAAGTAGACGAACAAATCCTCATGTTCCACAGGCTTTGATAATATTGGAGGCTTTTCCAAGAAGTCTAATAGATTCTGGAACGCCTCCACACTGTCGGGAGTCCATTCAAAGTTTTGCTTCCCCCGCTTTATGAGATCGAAGAAAGGTACACACTTGTTTGTTGCTTTGGAGATGAACCTGCCCAGTGTTGCAACCTTCCCAGCTAAGCTCTGAACATCCCTAATCTTTCGCGGCTCCTCTATATTCCGGATTGTTGCTATTTGGTCTGGATTGATTTCAATTCCTCTGGAGCTCACGATGAAGCCAAGGAACTTGCCCGATGCTACGCCAAAAGAACACTTCATGGGATTCAACTTCATTCCGTACCTTCGTAGTATGCCGAACATTTCTACTAAGTCCTTCGTATGATCGGGAGATTGTTTGGATTTCACGAGCATATCATCTACGTAAACTTCCATGGTTTTCCCAATTTGATTGTAAAACATGCGGTTGACTAGGCGCTGATACGTGGCTCCCGGATTTTTTAACCCGAATGGCATTACCACGTAACAATACAATCCCAAATCTGTGATAAAGCTTGTATGTTCCTGATCTGGTATGTGCATGGGAATTTGATTGTACCCGGAATAGGTATCCATAAAGGATAAGAGTTCATGCCCGGCCGTCGAATCTACTAGTTGATCAATTCTAGGAAGAGGAAAGCTATCCTTCGGGCAAGCCTTGTTCAAATCAGAAAAGTCAATACACGTTCTCCACTTCCCATTTGACTTTTTGACCAGGACAGGATTCGATATCCAGTCGGGATATTTCGAATCCTTAATGAATCCGTTACCTTTTAACTTCTCTACTTCTTCTTTCAAAGCTGCTGACCACTCTGGGCCTAACATCTGTCTCTTCTGCTTGACTGGTGGGTGCTTTGGATTAATACACAAAGAGTGGCTCATGATGGTAGGCGAAATTCCACACATGTCAGCGTGAGTCCAGGCAAACACGTCCAGAATTGCCTTTAAAAAATCAGCCAATTCCCTCGCTCTAACTGGATCCAGTTGCGAGCCGATCTTTAGTACTTTTGTTGGATCTGTTTCATCTATAGGTATATTAACTATTATTTCGTTGGGAGTTGCCTTCTTATCCCCGGGTTCTCTATCCTCTCTGGGATCTATATCCTCGAGCACGTCTGAGGGCGATTCTCTTGGGGCAGGACCCCTTAGTTGCTATGCTGAGGCCTCCTTTGGAGGGGCGGAATCATCTTTAGCATCTATATTCAACCCCTTCATTAACATCTTTAACTCTGCCACGTAACAAGCTCGTCCCGTAGCTTGGTCGCCCCTCATCGTCCCAACTCCTGAGTCAGTCGGGAATTTAAGCAGCAAGCACCAAGGCACAATACATGCCCTAAATTCGGCAAGGGTCGGTCGGCCTAGGAAGGCATTGTAAGGTGACTCCAAATCCAAAACTACAAACGGAAGGATTCTTACTCTCTGGCGATCTCCCTGCCCTAACATGACTGGTAACTCCACAAAGCCCGTCGGAGCTGTAGATGCTCCGTTGAAGCCACGTATCCATCCTTGACATGGCTTTAAGTCCTTTGCTTCGAGCCTCATTTGTTCAAAAGTTTTCTTGAAGAGGATATTGACCGAGCTTTCGTTGTCCACTAACACTTTATGGACTAGAGCGGGGCCAATTGTCGTGGTAATCACTAGTGGATCGTCAGTTGGAGATTGAACTCCAGAATCATCTCTATTGCGGAACACGACATCATCTGACATTGTTTTTTGTTGTTTTATTGGAGTGACGTCTTCAAGGCTACTGCATTCTCCTACTTCAAAATGATTGGCGGCGTTGACGTACTAGTCCATTGCTTTAAAACTACGACAACTAAGTGAGGTCCGCCTATAATAGAGTTAATGAAGATCCTCTTTCCTTTTTGCTGAGCTGTGGGTTTTGAAGCGGGCTGGTCTTGGTTCGAGGCTTGTCGCCCTTGCCCCCTATCCCTTGGGGCGGCCTTGTACTCATCCAACTTCCCTTCTCGCAGCAATTTTTCGACGATATCCCTCAAATGACGACACTCATTGGTGGAATGACCGTGTGTACCATGAAACAAGCAAAACTTTCCTGTTTCAATCTCTTTCTTAGTAGAATCTCTGGGCGGTGGTTTTTTGTACTGCAATATGCTGTATGTATCTAAATAAATGTTTTCCAACGTATCATTTAACAGCGTGTAATTTTCAAAAGTCTGGAATCTGGGTCTTTTATTAGAGCTATTCCCTCGGTTTATGTTCCTTCTATTGTCGTTCCCATTTATGTTGCTATTACCACCACTCTGGTTGCCAACATTTACTTCCACCTTCCCTGAACTGTCACCAGATTGTTTCACAGCAATGTTACTCTGGAGACCCTCCTTGAGGCCCCTTCGGATTTTCTCTTTCGATTTTCCTTAGCTTCTTCTCGCCTTAAGCGGACATTAGCCTTTTCATAGAACAGTTCTCTAGTAGGAGGTGGTTTTCCAACCAAGTAATCCCCGAACTCTGTATCAGGATCTATCCCTTCTATCAAGGCCATCAGGATAGTGGGCTCATTGGGATCACTAACTTCGGTGACGGCCAGGTTGAAGCGATCCAAATATGACTTCAAAGATTCTCCTGGGGCCTGTTTAATTCGTGATAATTCAATAACGGTCTTGGACTTTTGGGCATGGAGTTGAAACTGATTCATGAAACGCTCACTCAATTCTGTGAAATTTGATACCGATTGAGGAGTGAGTCGGGTGAACCACATCAAAGCTACATCTTCCAGATAGATTGGAAAAGCTTTGCATTTTACGGCGTCCGGGGCTGCTGCCGCATTCATGAACCATGCATATCTCATCAAATGCTGCCCTGGGTCTGTTCTTCCTGAATATCGATCCATCTAAGGCAAGTTGAATCGTCGGGGGAACTGGAAATTCGGTATGTCGTCTGTGAAGGGGGTATGACTTCGTTCAATGCCCCAATCTTCATTAATATAGTGCCGGCTTTCGGACATGATCTTGCGCATCATTGCCCATACATCGGCATTTGTTAATGTCTGCACAGGCTCTCTTGATCTGATGTTCGGATTACCTCTGGGTTCTTGGTCAGGGGACAACCTCCTGTTTCTGGCGGCAGCTGCTCTCTGTGCTCCCAGTCGATCTCAGGAGGTAGAGGTTGGAGAAGCCGGTGCTGCGTGGGGTTGGTAATATTAGGATCTCTGGGTAAGACGTGGGATCCGCGCATGGGTAGCAACAAGGGTTGTTGTAGGCTCGGGTCATCAGGGCCCAATGCACGAGTAGCGTCTTCTCGGGATCCCAAAGACCCAAAAATCAATTTCTGAGGTCGTTCAAGCGGCCTCCTCTCACGAGGGTGTTCCTCCTACGAAGAAGACGAATCATCTGTAGTAAGACAGCGTGTCGGGGAAGGAGACTTCTGCCTCCGTAGCGCCTGTAGTTCTCTACCCATAGTGATCATGTTTTCCCGCATGCGAAGGTTGTCACGCCTTTGGGCTTCCAATGCTTCTTTAGTGCTCTGAAGCATGTCAAGAAAATGTGAAAAATCTCCCTGAGTAATGGGTGCAGATGGATCAGGCTGAACATTGGTCATCGTGGCTGGAATCGGAGCGTTGGAGGGAGCTCGAGTAGAAGTTCCAGCTTCATTCTGGTTCGGATTGGATCGGTTCATAGCAGCCTGGTCGGGGCAGTTCAGATGGAGTGAGTGTGTGCCCCCGACCTCATCAGATTGGATCAGATCGGTGCCTTCCACCCAGTTCGGATCGGCACCTCCGATCCGGTTCGGATCCTCCTGATTGGAGTGATCTGCTCCAGAGCTTTGAGCGTGTGACCTTGTTAACACGATAGCTTGCTGATCTTCTCTGGAATCATTTCCCCTAGCGCCTTGCACTTCTTTTCCTTTGGTCTTAGCCATAACACTTGATTTTTCAACGGTTAGTCAACAAGTACTGAAAGATGTCAGAGAGAAGGGATTAACTTCTTTGAACTTGAAGGTCCAAATAGTAGAATGATAATCCCGAAAAGGCTGAGAATTCGAAAGGCTCTCAATGAAAGCACCAAAATTTTAGACCAAAAATTGGTTCTAACACCCAAATTAGTTATGATTTCAATGAAACAGAATCAAAAAGCAACAAAGAACACACGATTTATAGTGGTTCGGCGTTAAAGAGCCTACGTCCACTTTGTTTTCTTTTAATTGATGATTTGGGTACAAATACAGCAATGATTCTCACTCAACTTCACAATTACAATGCATAAACTCACTTAAATCTCTCAAAAATAGACTCTAAGAGATGATTTTGATCTGAGTATGATTGTAGAATTTGGCTATGGAGAAAGTTAGAACTGAGAATTTTCCAAAAAATCCTTTCAAATGCCTCTAGATGGTGTATTTATAGGTGAAAAATATCTTCGAAGTGGCTCCGGTTCGGAATTGCGTGGCACCCATCCCATACGAGTCGGGTTCGGAGGCTTCCAGATGATGACAGCGCATTGATTTGGTGGAAGATCGTGGGAGAAAGAGTCATGCTTGGTCCGAGTCTTCAGGGAGCGTGTGTAGCAACGGTCATAGACTCAGGGAAAGCGGTTCGGATCGGCTGCCTCTGATCTGATCCGTTGAGACAACCGGATATCTTATGTTGCTGACGTGCTTCTCCGCTCCGAACCGATGAGGCCACTCGCTATCCTTTGATATTGCTAATGTATCTCTCCTATCCGATTCGATGTGATTTCTGCGTCTTTGATCTCTACTTACCTCCGGCGCTACTTTCCTCCGATCCGAACCGGATAGTGTCTTTCTCACTATTTGCTCTTTGTGTAGCCTAGTTCACAAAGTAGGCTAACAGTACCTCTTTAGTAGTTTATCTTGTAAGTCGACTAATCATTCTATTTTAGATTTAGAATGACTCGTCAAACATCTGGGAGTGAGTTTGGAACTGGAGGAGTAGGAGATGGAAGTCAATTGGGAGCTTTAGCAGTTGCACCAGAATACCTGGTTATGTTTGGGGTGGCCATGATGGCAGCGGCTATTTTAAGGATACCCATTCCAGAAGCGGCAGTGGAGCGTGGTGTTCCTATGAAAGTACCTAGAAGGGATTCTGCTAAGCAACAGAAGGACTTTTCTCCTACAGATGAAGAAACCCTTGTTGGCTCAAGTAATTCAAAGAAAAAAATAAGAAGAAAAAAATTAAGAAGAATGATTTGTGCTTCAACTGTCAGTTAAAGGTCCATTATGCTAAGGATTATGAGAAGCCAAGAGCCGAAATGAATTGCTTTAAATGCGGCAAGCCTGGACATAAGAAGAAAGACTGCCCGGATTTTCTAAAGAATAAGCAATCAGAGGAAGCATGTGTTGTGGAAGTTACTCTGATCTCTTATTACATTCCTAATGAGGATTAGAAGAATATGTTGCCAATTTAGATGTGCTTTCTGCTAATGGAGTTGTTGAGTTCTATTGGGTACTAGAGAATCGTCTTCTTTTACCTATAATAAGATTGTATGCCGAATAAGTTTGAACTTGAAGTTGTAATAGACCTTTGGTTGTAACTATTCTAGTATGGGTTCATCTGCTGTTTGCAAACTCTATGGATCTAATATTGTTTGATCATGGATGCTCATTTATGAGTGGATGCCTAGTTGTAACTTTTGTTGGGTTTGAAATCATCTTGGGTATGAATTTGGCCCAAGAGATGTGCAGCAAAAGTGAGTTGCGAAAAGCTAGAGATGACAGTCGGGGATGTTCAAGGGCGAAAGGTGTTGGTTTGGGGTAAACCCGAGGATGGTGTCTTTGTGATTTGTTATATTCACTTGTGATTCCACAAGAAGACTTGTCATCTGTACTAATCGCAAATGAGTATGAGGATGTCTTTGACAAAGTCAAAGGATTGCTGCCGCATCGTAAGATCAAGTTTAAGATCGATTTGGTCGCGGGTGCTAGACTAATTATTATGGCTCTTAGGCAGATGGTGCCTAAGGAACAGCAAGAGTTGGAGGTGCGAGTTAGAGACCTTTTGGGAAAAGGATTCATTTAGAGGAGTGTATTCGAATGAGGTGCCCAGTCATGTTTGCAACCAAGGCAGATGGCTCGTTAAGATTGTGTGTGGACTATCGTGAGCTGAACAAGGTGATTAAGAAGAACAAGTATTTGTTACCAAGGATTGATGACTTGTTCGATCAGCCTTACAAAGCCAAAGTGTTTTCTCATATGGATTTGGCAACGGGATTTCACTAGTTGAGAGTGGTGAAGGATTAAGTTGTGGCCTACGCAAGTCGATAGCTGGAGCCGCATGAGAAGAATTGCCTGACTCATGATTTGGAGTTGGCGGCGATGTGTTTGCTTTGAAGATGTAGAAGACACGCAAGTTTGGGAGCGTTTTCAGAATGGAGGAGCCTTGAGTATTTGGCAAGGTTTGATTTCAGCCCAAGGTGTGAATTGGAACCTGAAATGTTGGCAAGCTTATCGATAAGACCTACACTTATCAAAAGAGTAAGCGGAAGCCAAAAGTGAGATGCTAAGCTTGTTGAGTTTGTCCAGAATCTAGAACCAAAGGATAAAGAGTTCGAAGTCGATCAAGAAGGTTGGCTTCAAAAGCAAGGGCGATTAGTTGTTCCTGATATCGACAGATTGAGAGATGAGGTTTTGATAGAATGTCATCACTCGAAGTTGGCGATTCATCCCAATGGTAATAAGATGTATCATGACATGAAGCGAATGTACTACTGGGAAGGGATGAAGTAAGATATTGGAAAATTCATTTCCAAATACATAAACTGTCAGTTGGTGAAAGCTGAATAGAAGAAGCCGAGTGGTTTGGTTCAGCCATTGGAAGTTCCTACGTGGAAGTGGGAGCAAGTATCGATGGATTTTACCGATGGACTACCTAGAACTAAGGCAAGGAATGAAGGGATTTGGGTCATCGTGGATCGCTTGACCAAAAGTGTGAGATTCATTCCTGTCAAATAGACTAGAACGACATCAAAATTGGCTGAACTTTATGAGAAATGGATAGTTCGATTCCATGGTGTCCCAAAGAGTATAGTGAGTGAACGAGATCCATTATTTACGTGAGGATTTTGGAGAAGTTTGCAAGAAGATTTGGGAACCGAATTGTGCTTGAGTACGGCATATCATCCCCAAACTGATGGTCAGACTGAGAGAGTCAATCGAGTTTTGGAAGATCTCGTGAGGGCTTGTGTGTAAGACTTCGGTGGATCATGGGAGGACCATCTACATCTAGTTGAGTTTGCATATAATAATAGCTACCAGTCAAGTACTGGGATGGCACCATACGAGGGATTGTATGGGAGGCCACGCATTTCTCTAGCTTGTTGGTTAGAAATTAGAGACAAGATGATACTTGGGCCTGAGATGATTAGAGAGACCTCGGATTGTATTGAGATCATTCGGCAACAAATGAAGGCAGCTAAAGATCGTCAGAAAAGTTATGCCGATAAACATCGCAAGGATTTGGAATTTGACATTGGTAATATGGTTTTTGTGAATATTTTGCTATTTAAGTATGTAGTTCGATTCGGAAGTAAAGGAAAGTTAGCTCCTAAGTTGTTGGACCGTTTCCAATAGATGAGCAAATCGAAAAGCTTGCGTATAGATTGATTTTACGCGAGAATAGATTGGTTTTACGCGACAGATGTAAAATGTGCACAATATTTTTGTGAGTTGTTTTTGTGAAAGTATTCGCATGGTCCGGATGTGGTAGTACCTCCGGAGTAGTACGTCGACTCTATAGATGAGTTCGTAGTTATGAATCTCGTAAGTCGCTTCGTGTTATGGCGAATGACACGAAACAGCTTAGGTAAAGGACGTTTAATTTATCTAAGGTACAAAGGAGTGGGGAGGGTAACAATGTTACGTGGGAGACGGGTGAGAGTATAAAGACGACCCATCCAAAACTCTTCATCCGTATGAACCATTGATGTTGCGCTATCATTATTACTTGTTGATTTTGTTGTTATCTTTGTTATTGTTATGGTTAAGATTCCGCATGCTAGGAAAAGGCTATGGATGCATGGTTTAATGGTTGCTAGTTTGGGTGATAGAATTGGTTTCTCATGGATGATAGGAATGCAGAATTGTTGTGATTACTTGTGTTCGCTTGGAATTTCGGGGGCGAAATTCTTAAGGAGGGTAGAATGTAACAACCCGCATTATACGTATCGGAAGATCGTAAAATATTTTTATTTTTTTTCTGAGAGTTGGATCATTCTCATCTTTTCATATATTGCTTATGGGGATGTGAGACATGTCCATAATTTTTACCAATTTTGTTTGTCACCATTTTGCCCCTGTCTGTCCTGTACAGGGTATAACTTTTAACTCCGGTCGAATCAGAGGGTGAGACCTATGTCATTGGAAAGAAATTGATGATTGCCTTTCCGTAGAGTGGTCATAATAAAGATTTGGCTAAGTGGTTTGGGAGGAATCATTATTTTAAGCTTTTTCAGTTGGTTGTTCAGGATTTTGAGTCACAATGGACTGAATTTAGAAGGCCCATTAGTGGGCTGGTGGAAATTATAAATAGGGGGTGAGGGGTATGAAGAATAGGTTACTTCTCCCATTCTTTCATTAGATGGCCTTGAGTTCCTCCTTCCTCTAACAACTTTCCACCATTAAAAATCAAAATCCAAAGAGAAGAATCATAGATCTACACCATTAGTGGCTAGATCTACATCAATTGAGGCATGGATTCATCAGATCAAGGTGTTTGGTCTGAGGTGCTTGTTGTCTGGATTCTTATTTCATCAATTTTAGCTTGTTTTGGATAATCGTGAGTGGTTTACATCTCTTACATGGATTCAATGAAGTGTATGAGTGATTGATCATGTTTCCCATCATATTTAGGTGTTTTCCACGGATCTATGCCATATTTAGCCCATTTTCATATGAATCACCTTATGATCTCATTTAGTAAGTTTAGATTGCTGATTCTATGTTATTTCATACGTTTAGGTAGGCTAGATCTGTAGTTTTGTTCATACGACCATTCATTATGATTTTTGGAGTGATTTGCACGATTTGGAGAAAACTATTGTTTTCATGTTGTTAGTGGGTTCATACCGTATTTTTGATCATATTTGATGAATTAGACAAGTTGGTTTCGTCAAATCCATCGTTTGGCTACGTTTTGGTGGAAATTGGAGTGCAATTGGTGAAGTGCAGGTTTTGGGTCGCACATAACGGGGTAGCTCGCTCATAGTGCGTTTTCTTGTAGAACAAGGCATGAGTTTTGGTCGCACCTAGAAAGCATTTGTGAAATGTTGTGGTCGGTCGCACCTACGACAACATTTGTGAAATACTGTGGTTGTTCACACATGTGGTCGTTCGCATATGACATCACTTGTGAAATGCTGTGGTCGATCGCGCATGTGGTCGTTCGCACCGACGACATCATTTGTGAAATGTTGTGGTCGGTCGCGCTCGATCGCACCTACGACAGCATTTGTGGAATGTTGTGGTTGGTCATGCATGGTTTTTGGTCACACCTACAACAACATCTGTGAAATGTTGTGTTCGGCCGCACCTACGACAACATTTGTGAAATACTGTGGTCGGTCCGCATGTGTTTAGGTCGCGCATAGATGCAGAATTGAACCACGGGATATAACAGTATTTCAGAAACATTGTAAAAGGTTGTTTTGACAATTTAACCAATTTTTTCATAGTGAAAAGGATGGAGATGCTATAAAATGCAGTATTGACCGAACGAAGCTTGTTTTTGAGTTGACAGTGGTTCTAGCTTCGACGCGAGTTCACGTAGGAAGGTTCGAAGTGTTGAATGTGTTCGTTGATTAGTGTAGAACAACGAATATTATGACAACTCAAAGGTGTCCTAAGTGGGGTGATAATGTTATAGACTATATTGAACTTTATATTGAAGTTGTTTGGTTCGATGGTGATGGTGGCTACGACGAGAGTCCAGATGAGGATGTTCGAAGTGATGTGATTTATTCATTGTTTGTTGAATACAACGAATGTGGGAATGATTCAAGGATGTATTGAGTTCATGTAAAAGAACGACTCAAGGATGTATTGAGCTCGTGTGAAGTAATGGTTGCTCTAAAGTGTTCTAAGCTTACAGATAGTCGCAAGTGAAGATGACTGGGGGTACTGAAGGCCAAGGAATTATCGTTGTTGTAGGTTCTAGCGGGCTCAAAGCAGGGGTACAATAGGGGCGTACCTAAAAGGCCGGATGTAGGTCGAGTAGCCTGGGTATCGTTGAAAGGCCTAGGTTTGTATCGTTGAAAGGCGTATGGGGTTTTTGCTAGAACCGGGGTTGCCATTAGCCCTTAACGGATGGTAGTATAGGCCAGTCATACGATTACGATGGTTACAAAGCAGGATTGGCAGTGATAGCCAAAGCTTGTCATGGATGATCGAATGTCTGGATGTTTTGTTATACCATCTCACATTGATTATCCAACGTCGAGGGAGATATGTCTTGAGTGCTTGGCTGATATTGGTTTAGGACTCTGGGGAGAGTACTTAAGGGATGTTAAATTCAATTAGAATTGTCTACATGAGACCTAAGTAATCTGGATGCTATGAATGTTATGAATGATTGTTATGATTACCATGAATGAATCATTGTTCCTTTGGCTGTATGGATTGTAAAGGCTATCACTGTCCGATGTGGGGAAGGTATAGTTGAGTTCTTCTATGGTGTTGGGTAGTGGTTGATAAATCTATCCATTCTCATATACTTTATTGACGAAGTTTATTAGTTATTTTATCGATCATTAAGACTATTGCCTGACTCAAGGTTTTATGTCTCCTCTTATTACCTTGGGTTGTTCATCCATTTTGGATGGGCAGACTAGGTGGCAGGTGACAAGTGGTAGCTTAGTGAAGACGATGTAGCAGTTCGGAGGCAAGTAGGAGGTTATCGTACTATCTCTCTTACTATATAGTATTTGGGTTCCGCTGTTGGTTATTCTACTCTGAGTGTTGTAGCGAGGCAAATTTGTATAGACATTTGTTGCAATCCTAGTGTATGGATATACTTCCTAGTTGTTTTGGATATTTGAGATTTCTACTCAAATACGCTTCACTAATATTACCTGTTGTATATGTTCAATTATATTTTATCCTTTTTCTATGAGATTTACGATAGGTTCCGCTTATGAACCATACCTTGATGATTGTCCATAGCTGCCAGACACACCTTTCAGCGCAGTATTCCCCTTGTTTAGTGCGGGGGTTGTGGGAGGTCGTCACAAGTTGTTACACTTGGCTTAGAGGGATGGCGAGTATTAACCATACTCGGCTTACAGAGATGGCGAGTATTATCCATACTCGGCTTATGGAGGTGGCGAGTATTAACCATACTCAGCTTATGGAGGTGGCGAGTATTAACCATACTTGGCTTGTGGCAAGTGTCATACATGCTCAACTTTTTATAAGGTCATTCGATAAGTCTTAGAAGGGGCGAGTATGGTCCATACTCGGCTTAAATCATTCAAACATAATCCATATTTGCAAAAGAAAAATCACCGTTTACTAAGGAATTATTTACAGGAAATCAATTCTAAAAGGACGAACGTTGATTCCAGAGCATGCCTAGGAGCTAAATCCTAACCTAGTGCATGTGTACATCAATATATCCTTTTTATTGAAAGAAACAAACATATATTGAAAATAATAAGTCTAAATTTTATTAATTGATGGTAATGTCGCAAGTGCTAGTCTCGAGGTCCTTTCCGTTTCTAGGAGCTCGAAGAACGGCTTAAGGAGCTTGGGCTAAAGACTGCGGCGGCTTGGCCTGTGGGTTCTTCTTGACATACTCGGGAAGCTCTCCACGCCTGACCCTATCCTCAACGAGATTGCGCAAGTGCCTGCGTTCATTCGTGATGTGGCTAGCGATGTTGTGAAACATGAATTGCTTTCTAGAGTCGAGATCTTTCTAGGTCGGCTCTCTTCGAGGAGGTCTTGGGAAAGATAGGGACCCTCGTACGTCAAGGCAGATGTCGAGCAAGGAAGAATTGAGCTCAGTATATTGATCGTACTTATCCTCTCTTCGAGGTTGTACATTGCGTTCATTCTTCTCTGGGGCCTTTCCTCTTCCCTTATTCTGGCCATTGATGGGAGATGGACCCCCTTGTTTTGTGGCTAGGACCTCGAGGCTCTCCATCTCAATGTTGGCATCCTCTTTTCGGAGGAATCGTTCTGCCTCTACATAGAAATCTTCTATATCCTTGGGAGGGATCTTTGGTCAAAGAGGTAGAGAATTCTGATTGATTCTGAATACCTGCAACGACGGCTATGAGCACCATCGATATCTCCGGTCAATCAACGGATGCTACAACCGCGTTGAATCTTTCGAGGAATGACCGTAGCGTTTCTCCCGGACATTGCTTGACAGAGGTTAGGAACATGACACTCTTTAGTTGGGAGATATGAACTCTAAACTGCTCGATGAAGCGGGTGATCAGTGTGTTCCAACTGCTGATCGACTCTGTTGTTAGCTGTCAAAACCACATGCTAGCTATATCTATGAGGAAGAGTGTGGGAAGCACTTGGCCATGACATTGTACGATGCGCCGAGCACTTCCATATGGCGCATATATCGCATGTGGTGGATGGTTGGGTCAGTCCGACCGTTGTAAGGCTCAATAGCTAGGAACTTGAAGTCCAGCGGATTATGGGAGTTTCTTATCTCCCTGGTCAATGGACTACGGTGGATATTATCTATATCCTGCTAGGAAGAGTTGCCACAGGTGAAACGCCGAATAATGCTTGCAAGCTAGCTTCCATCTCCGAGGAGTCGTTGCCATGAATTCAGCTCTGCATTTGGGAGAACTCCAGCTCCAGGATCCAACGAAACATGCTCGGAAGGGTGGTTGTTGGTTGGGCTCGACCTCCGAGAGTTGAGTGAAGGTGAGGATGAGGATGATCCCTGGCTGGTGGTTCTGGGAAGAATGGCCCCTCTTGACCTGATAAGAATTTGACCGGGCCATACCCACGACAGAAGGTCCGATCTAATCCAACATAGCATGTGATGTTCGGGGATTGGCGTTTCCCCCAGTCAGGGCGATGTAAGGAGGGTTTACGGTAGTGTTTTCTTCCGCTATGATGAGAACCGGTATGGTAGAGTGGTCTCCCTCGTTCGAAGGGAAGGCTCCACCAGCTCTTCGTTGAAGGGGAAGAGTCGTTAGACGAGTCTATGGTAAGATACCGGGTTGTAATGGGAATGGCATTGATTCTGAGTGACCCGGTGGTTGCTCGATTGGTCCAGGGGGTCAAGCTTTCCCCAAAAGTGGAGGCAAAGCGGTCGAACGACCTAGATCTTAATCGTGGGCCTCCTGTGAATCTGCAGTTGTGGCTGCGCTGGTTGTTGGAAGTGATGCTCCTGGCCGTGATTGATCGGGAGGTAGAGCCGAGCCAAGAGGTATAAAAGGTTTGATCGGATCAGTGGCTTGATTCCATGCAGAGTGAAGATTATGCAGACTGAAGATTAGTTACTGCCCCAGCCCCAGTCGGTGAAGGGATTGATGTTGAAGCGTTTAATCCCATCTCCACTCAACCAAGAAGGTAATCCATCAACTGTTGTTGTCGTTCGAGGAGTTTACCCTAAGATGTCATATGGCCTATGAATTTGGCCATAATCTTATACATATCGTCTCGGGTGAGATATCGGGACACGTCTTCACGAGAGGAGGCTTCTTGACTTGCTTCTGCAGCGTTTGTATCGGCTGCATCGGCATTCGTGAGACGGGAAGATGTTGCATCTTTCTTTCGCTTGTTCGCCAAAGGTTGGACTTAGCAGAAGGTCATAGGTTCGACCCCTTACCTGGTGCGCCAAAGTGTTGACGTCAAAAGTTGGTCACTAGTGACAGTCAACCCCTAAACACATGGAAAACACATGAGTAATGATTATGAACTACAAAAAAGTAAATTAAACAGGGAACACACAAGAGTTTTTATAGTGGTTCGGCAAAGATGGTGCCTACGTCCACTTTATATATATATATATATATATATATGTATGTATATATTGATTTTCTTTATGATTACAAGTACAATGCTTTTTCTGCTTTGAGGAAGAAGAATTGGCTATTTTTAGACTTAGCCGTGGAGAAACTTAGATTTAGGAGGAGAAGTTCAGCTAAGAATTGAAGCAGCCGAAAAGTTGTTTTTCCAAAAGAGAGTTCTCTTTTCCTCTTTATACATGGGTGTATTTATAGGTGAAGAAGTGGGTTGAGCGGGCCGCCAAGTGGCTTTCCTCTTTTTCGGAACTTGGACACGTGGAGCTCGATCAGTGGAAGTAGTTGCGGCGGTGGGACCTGGTCTACAGCTGATTAATAGTATCCTCGGAAATAGTGGCTTACGTGGCACTCGAGGTGAGGTGTATCAAAAGTAGAGCTTTTTTCGGAGATGGTTGACCGCCTTTATTGCCTTGAGAGCCGAGCTGCGTTGAATGACTTATTTGGATATTTTCAGATAGATCCGAGATATTCGGTCGATCCTATTTTAGAGGAAGCGGCTAACTTGGTCGGTTGAGAGGAGCGATTCTTCCAGGCTCGTCGAGTTGTTGTCTGAAGGAGACCATCTCGAGTCAGCCTTGGTTGTGGCTGATCTTGAAAGAAGCTGGTTTAGGTCAAGCCTTTCCTGGGCATTCTGAGGCACGAGTTGCTACGTCGGCCTGTCGACCGATGCTAAAGAGAAATTTTGGATGTTAGGCTTCGATCCGTTGAACCGTGACAGCTTTTGCGAAAAAGTTGGTCAACACTTAGTATGAGTTCTCAAACGTTAAAATTCAAGTAAGAGTTTAAAAGCATCTCTATTAATTATAATATTTTTAAGTGATTGCTATGGAACCATCCTAAATTGCAATGGTTTATAAAGCTCGCAATTATTATTACTTGCTAAAAGGGAAATCTCACGCAAGAATGATTTTCCACATATTCGACAGCCTAAAGGGAATTGTTTTACCACTCAAAGGCGGAGTATTTTGAAGTTTAAAATAATGAAAGCAGCATATGAAATGCAATGTATCCAGTCGCACATGAATAGCAGTTCTGATTCTCATATTCGGAACTTTTGTTGCCAACTAAAGTATAATAGTACGCATTTATATTTATCGCCAATGGCACTTGAACAAGAAGAAAAATTTATTAGCAAAATGTACTCCAAAAAATCACTTTGTAAAATATACTCCGTAAAATCACTTTGTCCAGTTATGCAAAACCAAATGAAAAAATCAATCATTCGGTTTTCATTATCAAATATAGTGATATATAAGAACTAAACCCTGGACGAAAAACAAAGTAACAGCTTATAGTAATAAAAGTTAATAATAGAATAATTGGAAGTAAATGATATATTTCAGTCATTTTTTATTGTTTCTGAACAAATCAATTTGATTATTTTTTTCTATTACGAATCAAAATTAGCAAGGTTTTTGTTTTTCATGATCCCATTAAATTCAAGGTTGAACTTATTGTAATTTATATTGATTTTTTTCTAAAATAGTAAGTGATAATAATTTAATTTCAGTTAAAACAACAATAAGATATGTTTTTAATTAAAAAATAGGTTTTAGAGGTGATCGACTTTATGTTTGATTCACATATTACATTATATTTGAGTGAGCTGTCATTTTTCATTACTGTAGAACATTTTTTTTATATATAACATGAAATATGGATAAAATTTAGTATTTTGTTTTGTTTTATTTCAAATCAGTTTCGTTACAGTGCATAAAAATAATGATTTGGACAATCAGAGCAGTAAATGATTTGTAGCAAAGAGGTAAAAAAAAAAAGGATTTTACGATCTTTTTTTATGAAAGAAGTAACACACAATAAAGATAAAAAAATTAAATGAATGGTTATGTTAATGTGTTGATTCGCACTAATAGATGGTCAGTACCACGTGGGAGTGCTAAGAGTGTTGTGTGCATACACCATTATTTTTATATATAAAAAAAGTGTACAACTAAATGCTAAAGACTACTAGCTCGGTGATAGGTCGGCGTTGTCGACCAAACATGTAGCACCTAACACTTTGCCAAGTGAGCTCAGTAGTAATCTATTAAATAATAGTAAAGCAGAATCTTCTGAAGTCCTCTCTTTAATCTTAGGAGTTTTCTCTCTTCTCCTTAATTCTATTTGGATGTTTTATTTTTAAATTTGTTTATTACTTTACACTTATTTATTATTTCTCTCACACTATTTTTCTTCTTCTATCATTTTACATTTTGATATGGATATTTCAAAGATTACACAAATTTTATTAACAGTTAGCTTCTAACTTTTTACATGTTAGTCTACATATTTAAATTAATTAGAAAACTCAAAATTTAAGTAATTTAAATAAATTTAATTAACTAATATTTCTTTTAAATACTAAAAATGAAAAAATTGTCCTATATTTTGCTTCAAATACCTGCACTTCAAATTTTCTATAATCATTTAAGTCTTGCTAAATTCTTTTCTAATATTTTGCATTTTTACCATATTTACAGTTAATTACATAATATTAAAACTATTTAAATAACTTTAGCAAACAATTATTCATTGATTCGCCCAATAAATCACATCAAGATTAACCATGTTCGTATTAACAAAGATAAAATAATAACTAAATATATAAACATGTCAATCACACAACATAAATTATATACATAAATAAATGTCACAAGTTCAAAGTTAAACTCATTTACGTTAATATATTTATCATGTGTTGCATTGTAATATTAATGTCAAACACCTATATGTTAACATTCATTTAGTTATTTACAAAATGTACATATTATCACTTAACGTTGTACATTTAAGTCGATATGTTTACATTAACTATGTGATGTTGAATTTAACAAACAAACTCAATCAATAAATTGTTGTTAATTCATCCGATTAACACTAAGTGTAATGTTTTAAAATGTACACCATGTTCGTATCAACAGAAATGGAAAAATTAGTTTTTGTTTGAAATTTAAGGCTAAATAAGTCACACTGCTTAATAATATATGTACATAATAACAATTTTTTTTAAGTATTATACACTTATCTCAATAAATTTATCATAAATTGAACAAAATACTTTCCACTTCAAACGCCTGTATTTTAACATTTCTATAGTTATTTGCTGAACTTCCTTAATTCTTTCGTGCTATTTATATTTCAATTCATATGTTTAAACTACTTATAAAATCTTAAATTCTAATTATTTAAATAATCTTATGAAGTATCTAGTATTTTTTTTTTTTTTTTTTGCAAGGCAAGCGGGGTTGAGTGGACCCCTACCACATTTATTAAAAGAAACAAAAACAAACAAACAACACGTCTTAGCACAGGAGCCAAGCGCCACACACCGGGAAAACAAGGAGTAAAAAACAAGAAAAAACTACAAGAACTTAGCAAACCAAACAGACAAGAAAGCACTGTCAAAAGCATACAAGGATGCAGACAAATCCCGATGGATTTGGAGCTTTAACAACGACCACAGCAGGTCAGCACTTGTACACTTCGAGTTGAAAACACGCGAGTTTCTCTCAGCCCATAGCATTCGCACCATCTTTTTAATGCAAATGATGAACAGAACGTGAAGAAGAGTCCTCCACCTAGATGACAAGCGAATATAGTGCCATTGCTCAGCCGAGGAGGCCGGAAACACAGAGGATCCGAAAAGATTAAGCAGCTTGAACAACAAAACCTTGCTGTAATCGCATTCAAAATAAATGTGATCACAATTCTCTTCCTTAGCGTGACAAAGCATACAAGTAGTGTTGACAGCCACTCCCATTCTTTCAAGAGAACACTTCGTTAGTAAAGAATTGCTAATGGCTTTCCATAACATAAAATTATCACTCGGCACCGAATTCTTGCTCCATATAATCCTAGACCAAAGACACTCAGGAAGAGCAAAATTACCAATGAGATGAGAATACACTCTTTTGATATTGTGAGCTTTGCCACCCCACAAAATGGCGTTTTCAGTAGAATAAATAACCTGATGTAGAAGATCATAGCAAAAAGAGAAAGCAGTCGGATCATTGAACAACGGGAGGATCACCTCACCAGTACGCATCAGGGAGGAAACCTCTGCATTGCGTATAACACCAGATTGCATTACCGAGTTGTAGCTCAACACTTTCGAAAGGACGACTCCCTTTCCCATCCACGGATCATCCCAAAATGACACATGACTGCTGCAAGAAACAGAATATTGAATTAACGGAAGAAAATTGCCCCTTGCTGCTAACAAACATCTCCAGAACCAGCTACACGAGACAGGAGCTTGCATTACCCAGAATTTCCGATTTTTGACATTAAAATTCCAGCACCACTGAACCCATAAAGTATCTTTTCGACAAATAAAATTATTAAAATGCTTACTCAACGCGGCACAGTTCCAATGCTGAAGGGAAAACAGACCTAGACCGCCATTAATTTTCGGGAGGAGCATTTTCTGAAAAGCACACGGGATGAGTTTTCTACCATCAGAACTACCCGTCCAAAGGAAGCGAAGCAAGGCCGACTTAATCATAGACAACAGCTTCTTTGGCAATATGAAGGCACGCGCCCAGTAGACGGACAAAGAGAACCCAACACTCTGAACGAGGATAAGCCTACCTGCTTGTGTTAAAAATTTGTTGGCCCAATTGTTTAAAGAAGCAGTAATCTTCAAAAAAAGCTGCATGCAATCGGACTTTGTAACTCTAGAGGTGCATAAAGGCAAACCCAGGTAGAGTGAACCCTTTTCTAGAACCTGCATGCCAAGGAGGGAATATAGTCTTTGAGCAGTCAGATCATCAACTCCCGCAAACATAGCATGAGATTTGTTTAAGTTGAGGCGAAGACCAGTCATACTGTAAAAGGAATCCAAAGCTAGAAGAATGGCATTTAAAGAAGATTCAGCCGGTCTAGTGAAAATCATTACGTCATCAGCAAACAGCAGAGTAGAGATCGCATTTTGCTTACATTTGGGGTGATATTGAATAATGCCCTGATCAAACTTTTTTTTAAAAATGGACGTGAGAACCTCCATCACAATAATGAAAATATATGAGGATATCGGATCGCCCTGTCGGATTCCCTGTCTGCTCTTAAAAAACCCGGAATTCGTACCATTAAACACAAGGGAGAAACTCGGCGTAGAGATGCATGTGTAAACCCAAGCGACGAAGACCTTTGGAAATTTCATTCTAGCAAGTATTCTGACTATCGAAGACCAATGAATACTGTCAAAAGCCTTAGTGAGATCGAGTTTCAACACAGCAGACGGAGAAGCATTGGCCGTATTGTACCCCTTAATGAGCTCATGTGTGAGAATCACATTATCAATAATATCTCTAGAAGGGAGGAAGGCCGATTGATTAGAAGAAATTAGGGAAGGAAGAACAGCAAGCAATCGATTCGACAAAATTTTAGAAATACATTTGTACGTAACATTACAGCAGGAAATAGGGCGAAAAGAAGTCACAGAGGACGCATGCTCACATTTTGGGATCAGGACAAGGTTGGTTGAGTTCACCTCGGATAGCAACTTGAATTTATCAAAGAAATTGTGGATCGCTTTGCAAAAATCTGAAGCGATAACATTCCATGAGGCAATAAAGAAGTTAACGTTAAAACCGTCCGGTCCGCCACACGATTTTTTATTCATGGAAAAGAGGGTGTCCCTGATCTCTGTATCAGTGACGCGCTCAATCAGAAGAGCCGACTGGGAAGAGTTCAGAACAGGTAAACATACATCATCAATAAGGTTTAAGCAAGGAGAAAAGTTGCTATTATTACCGAGCAGCTCAGAGAAATACTTCAAAAATGCAGCGTCAACAGTTTCCGGGGTGCTAAAGAGGGTGCCATTTTCATCCATAATAGAGTGAATCTGCTCTTTAGAATGCTTAACCTTAACAGCCGCATGGTAGAATTTTGTATTTCTGTCCCCTTGAAGTTTCCATTTTAGGTTTAATTTCTGTTTCTTCATACTGGCTTCGACAGCAAGGGCGTCATTTAATTCGCCAAACAGTTTGTTTTCAGCAAGCGCAATGTCGGCATCATCTGGAAATGCAAGCAAGTTATTCTGCGCTTGATTCAAAAGAGATTTGAGATGATCAGACAGCTTCGAACCATTGCCGTACTTAGAGCTCGCCCACCGCCTAAAGACATTTTTGGTTTCTTTCAATTTCCTGCAAAGAATGAACATCGGGTTACCAAAGAAAGGTGGAGACCAGGAAGTGTTAAGTTTAGAAGAGAAATCTTGATCATAGATCCAAGAGTTAAAAAATTTAAAACTTCGAAGCACTCTACTCCCATGGTTACCGAAGGAAATGATGATGGGGGAATGGTCAGACAATATATACCAGTGGAGGCTTCCACTGTCCGCCAACGACATGGTGGCGACAACTTTCAACAGAAGCTACTTTCTAGATTTTTCTTACGAATTAAAAAAATATCTCCATTAGAGGCCGTTGGTATATACCCGTTGGCAGCTGTTGTAGTCGTTGCTAAATCGCAAGCAAATTGCGAAAACATTCTTCTTCCTCATTCGGATTTCACTCCAAATTGCTCCCAAACCCCACCTTCCTCCTCTAAAACCGTGACCTGTTACCACTCCTTTCTTCCCTATCCCCTCTAACACCTAGAAATCTCCCTTCCTCTCTAGCCTCCTAATCTCTATTGGGGATGCAGATCAAGGATTTTAAGACAAACTAAACACTAAAGAGGAGTGAATAGTGTTTTATGGATTTTAACAATTTCTTGAAATCTTTTTACGTTTATCATAGTGTTATTGAGACAACCCAAACCTCCCCTTATAGGAAAGCCCAGATTGAATTGAGAACATGACAAATCAGAACACAAACATAAGAACATTTCATTGCTTATTACAACAATTACATCAGAATACAAGAATATATCAGAGTATGAATAAATATTACACAAAAAATATTAGAGATTTAAATTACAAAGAAGCGGAAATAAAATGTATAAATACAATGTGTAGCGGAAAATACATTAACAACACAACTGGAAGAAATACACGGATACAAAGCTTTCCGAATATAGCTCCAGCTGTAATCCAGGATCCTGTGAAAAGAAATATGCGAATACCAAAACTACTAGCTGCCTGTGTGGAAAATATGGGCACCCAGAGTTTAGGTTAAAACAAGGCAACGCAAGCCGCATGATAGAGTTTTACCTTGTAATAACCAAATATGCTTTGTAGTGTCCCGAAATTCCGATACAATTTGAGCTGACCAATAACACAAGTCCAACCCAAATTACATTGGAACCCAGAAAACTAATAAAAAGAAATTGGAGGGTGAGAATAGATAAGATAGAAACTTAGAATAGAAAAAGAAGAAAAACCTACAACATCAGAGTAACACGAATCTCACAGCAGAACGAACAATATATAACAGATACATAACTTTGAAATAAAAGATTGTACTTGAATATACATATCATTATCAAAGTACAGCACTTACAACACAGTGGAAATAACTATAGCTATATAATCCTGAAGCCTCCTACTCCAAGCTCTCCAGGTATATCTGTAAAATCCTGACTACTTGACTGCCCGTACAAAATTGGGCACCTAAGAGTTTAGGGAAAAAAAAAAAAAAACTCTGGGTCAGCCATGGGACTGGTGTGAGTAAAACAATTTAAAATAGTTTGAGCAATTAAACGATGTCTCATAAGACCATGCCGTATAACGGAACGGATTTTTCCCTTATGAGAATCCAAAACATTTGATTTTAACTCTCAAAATCCTTTTGAGAAAACAGTAAAATTTATATCAAAACTCTTTTGATATTATAATAATGTCTATCAACCACAAGTAAATAATCATCTAGCAGAATCGCTTTCATCTCACGTTCCACATATATAGTATACAATCAAAACCGCGAGCACTTATTGGGTAATAGATTTCCAACTATGACAAGGTATGGAACCACCTTCCGACACTACACCAGAAAATGCCTTTTGTAGCGTTGAAAAAACGCTACTAAAGCTTTTAGCAGCGTTTCGGCAAACGCTTCGATACGACATGCAACTAAAAGTCTAAAAGTTTTAGCTGCGTTGTAGTAAACGCTACCAAAATTGAACTTATTGTAGCGTTTATAAAGTCCTACAAAAGGTTTTTTAGCAGCGTTCTAAAAATGCAACCAAACTAGTGCTTACACCTTTATTTTTTCATTTTTTGTAGCACTTTTGAAACGCTACTAAAACTTATTTATTGATATACAGCACATTTTAATCGCCGCAACTTACTGTTAATGGCTTGTATCATTTCCAACAGTCACTTGTATATAATAGCCATATTAAAACTAATTATCAATCATATAATTGTCGTTTTCAAACCAATATCGATAATTATTCAAATAATTAAAAAAACAGATTAACTACATAATTAAATATAATATCCATATCATTTCAGTAATAGTATTTCGACAAAATAAACGAATCCGCGTATCATAGCTGTTTACAAACAAGTCTAAACAACCAGTACAAACAAAATATTATAGTACATAATAATTAAAGTCATGTTCATGGCTTAATTACCTACAATTGTTAATGCAGTTGTTCTTCACTTTGGTAATAATTAAAGTTTTTTTCATGGCTTAATTACCGACAGTTCTTTGATGCAACTGTTCTTCACTTCAGAAATGCTAATTACCTGTGCATAAGTATAGCAATCAACGGTTAAAATTACATACAAATCCTGATAATTTACATACAAGTATAATTTACTGTATACTAATTTCGAATGGGCCAAGTTTCAGAGTATGTATCAGTTTTCATATAAATAGTTTCACACACACACACACACACACACATATATATATATATATATATATATATATATATATATATATATATATATATATATATATATATATGGGAAAAATCTAAATGAACACAAAATGTTGATACAAAATTAAACACACAAAATATGAGTTATTAGATCTCCTCCTGAATCTCACATCACACATAAAGACAAACAAATCTTGTGCTTTAGATTTTGTGTACATAATTTTGTGTGTCTCTCTCTCTCTATATATATATACATATATATATATATATATATACATATATATATATATAGTTTCATAATTTACTATTCACTTGATGGTTCTAATACCAAGCCCCTAATTCCCTTTCTGAACAGAAATTAGTATTATTGATTTGTGTTTCTGCAATGATAAGTACATTTTATATCTTACGTATGATTTATACAGAAGGATATCATACCCATGGAGACCAAGTGTAGCTGCAAAACCTGCAATTCCGGCACCAACTATCACCACGTTTTCAACTGAAGTGTCCATTGATCAATATATATAGTTTTGGATATTTGTCAAAGTAGCACATATGCACCATATACTTTGACTTTGAATGTTTATTCTACACGATTTTACACGAAAAACAAATTCAACTGCTAGGTCAATGCTCTCTAGATGTATAATCACACAATGAAATGATTATGTAACATCATGACAGTATAGTGTATTATTCTAAAAAGCAACAAATTATAATTGTTAACTCTGGCACAAGTTTCGTTGTAATTTAATTATTTACATGACACAATTTCATCCACATGCGTGACAAACCCAACACAAATAAGAATGTGTCAAAGCACAAACATGCAACCACATAACAAAAGGTAAATTGAACTGAAAAGAAACCCAAGCCATAATCAGTGACCTTGTATTTAGAATCTTGGAAACATGGTCATTGTATGCAACCTGCACTAGTCATACTATGAAAGTTTACTCTCCTTTTTTCTAATAGAAGTATGAAACTGAAATACTTATGAACTCAAAACTATACAAATGAGTCTGTTCATATATAAAATTTGACATATACTTGAAATCACTATTGAAGTTCAATCAAAGACTTGTTCTGAAGGTAAAGTTTTGGATTTGGAGCAGTCTTTTCAAGCAATTCATGAGAAGAATCAGCCATTGCGAGTGACTTGACAACGGCAAAGACTTGATTTGAGCTCTTGTTTTTAACTTATTTTTGAAATGGTTTAACTGAAACCATATTCCATGTATTCACTGAACTTATAAATTTCAACCAAATAAAACCATATACACCATTTCACGTTAGTAAAGAAGGATAAATGCACCAGCATGCCCACTGAAAATTTCAAACCCAAACTAAGCAACCAAAAAGGCGTTGACCCAAAAACTTATAAGCTTCCTCCAGAACTTGAGGTAGAAATGCTAGGATTAAAATAAATAAATTTTGGAATAAATTATTGAACTTATAAGCTGTGAGTACTTGATTATGCCAGCAAAAGACGTATTACTTGGGTAAACGAAATAAGAAACTCACAAAGTACACCAAGAACGGATTTCAACATTGGGTAGTTTAGGCTTTCATTGGGAAGTTTGGGCTAAGATGGAAGATTATAAATTGCATAGAAATCAATTACAGGTAAAATACGAGTTGTATGATACTAACAACTATGACAAAAAGGTTGTAAATTCTATGTAAATCACTATAAATTCTTTTCATGCTTTTGTGGATAATAAACACATGTATGAAGAGAAACCATATAATTTAAGTAAAAAGTGTACCTCGGAAATCTTGTATTTTTTACCATTGCTGGCATAGAGTTTCGGATCGTCCTTGTTGAGAAGAATAAAATATTGGTAAGTGGATTGCTTTTGGATGATGGGACCAACCAAAATAACCAATTTAAGTACAGCAGGGGATCGCACTCAATCTTTGGTGTTATCACAAACTAAAACTATGTTGTGGATTCTTTACGTTTCTAATTGGTCTAAACTTTTTCTTATTTACAAAAAAGGTTAGTTCCCAATAGAAGTATCTTTTAAATAGAAAGAAGCCTTCATTGGAAAGGCTAGTTTTCCAGTAAAGTTATGGATTTTAGACAATGAAGGAAACTCGTTACATGTAAAGCAATTATACTTAATTGTTCTTATTTTTGTAAATGCATCTAGTTACATATAAAATTGCATTATTTTAACAATTAAAATATATTGAATTGTTGGGTAGCCTTATGGTAAATAATAGGTCACTTCCAAATAAAAAGACCTCTCATTAACATCAACTAAGCAGGAAATCCAGTCTGTCTTAATTGAGATTTCTACTCTACTTAGGAAAATCATGAGCATTAGGTATAGAGTTATTGTAAGTGTATATGAAATACCTTAAGTAATCAACATCCAGTCCTGCAGCATTCACACTTTTTCCATCGAGGTCAGTAGCATTACAGCAGAAGTCATAAAGATCATCATAGAATTGGGCGTTCATCTATGCCTTTCTCATCGAGTTAAAAGCAGTGTATTTGTTAGTCAAAAATTTCAGGACGATCATGGACATGTATTTGCATAATAAATAATAAATATTATCAATGCACGCTTTATACTGTAGGATGGCTAAACTTCTAGTACCACCGTACTTTTCCAACAAGAGGTTTCCTAAATCATCAACCGTTTGAGCTCTAAACTTAAAAGTACGAGGCATAAAGGATACGGCACAGAGTTATATAGTGTTTAACGATGAAAAAGAGAACACTATTTTGTACAAGCATTATTCTACGGTCCAAGCAAAAGACAACCAGTCTGAAACATGTGGCATTGAGCATTGATGATGGAAATATCAGTGACTTATACATACTGGCAAATGAGAATAACCAAAATACGGACAGAAGTACTCAACCGAGAAAACAGTCGGGTCTGAGATGAAGTGAGAGATGCAAAGATATACCGCCTACATCCCATCATTGATAAACCTGCAAGGAACTATGACCTATAGAAACAGTTCAGTTTCAACAGTTTAATAAATATTGAGAAGGAAAGAATTCCACTGAAGGAAAATGCCACTTTAATAATGTATAACATTATGCTATAAAGAAATGATTATTATCCAGGCAAACTTTGGTAAATCCTAAAAGCGGAATATATACATTTTATCTGGCATTGTTTGAATTGAATAATAACGGTGCAAACATAGGAATAACCACCAAATTTAAAGGCTTGTGGTTCAACATTAATAAGTGGCATACATAAGATAGTCAAAGTGTGGACTTGATAACATTCAGCAGATGTATTCAAGACTATAAAAAGGCACTTCCAGTAGATTGATTGGGTGCAATTAATATTTTCTTCAACACAGTCAAAGTAATGATAAGGTGACAAATTTTAACGGATTGTTAACTGACAAAATTAGTAGCAATATGCCATTGAAATCAAACGATTTCATATACCCTGTCCATTCATCTCCTCCAAGTTTTGTATGAAATGTAGAAAGCTCATTCAGAGAGAAACATTTGATTCTAGCACTGGTATGCGTCACAACTGAATCAATTATGTATGTAGTATCTTTTACATGTCACTATCCAGTTAGACTTAAATATCAGTTTGACGCATAGGCCATGCATTTTGCAGTTCAACTTAATCACAATGATGACCAACCAGCTTCAACTACTTATGTTCAATTTTTATTGCATATTCCCTTGGTTTAGTGCAATCTGATGAGTTGCTTTGTACATCAGTACATGAAGTTCAGTCAATCGATACTGTATAGATGATGCCTTTGTAGATGTTGACCACATCTATCATGCTCAGTTTTGGCTTGTGGTGAGAAGTCAGTTGATGTTCATCTATGCACTAAAACATTTAGAAGCCCAATTGTTTCGCTTACAGTTTTAAATAATTCAAGAGTCTAATGTCCTAACCATAAGACAATGGGACGAAGTCGGTTGGAACTTTATTCACTACATCCTAGTCACTGACAATGGAATAAAGTTAGCTGATGTTCATGATGTCTGAACCGCTGGACATTGAATCAGAAAGCAATCCACATAAGGCAAGTGAGTTCACCCTGCCCAAATTAGAGTTCTTAGCCCACACCTTGCTGCCAGATCTAGATTACATCACATTCTCTAGCAATTGAACAAGTTAACAACTCATCTTTATCGCCAATTTACATGGATGCTATTTTGTGTACTGTTATCTCTATATGGATATTAGTTGATTTTCACGTTAATTTTTATTTCAACAACAAATTCAATTCGCTTAATAATGTTAATTTTACAAAAACATAAAATAAACTAATAACATTAATAAAAACAATAACTCTTCATTATATTCCCCTTTAAAGCCTAAAATTCTTCAATTGACATTACCAGATTTAAATGAATTTTGGATTTGTAACATGATTTCAAAAATCTTTAATTTGTAGAATCACCCCTCTACCAATAATTGAACTCTATAAATAAGCTCAAAATTCGCACAAGTAGATGTGACTAATAAAATTACCCTCTTTGGTTCCAGGTGGTATGGGGATTGTTTTAAATTTTCATTTATTGCAACATTATCATATTCATTTTTTTCATGTGTGGTACACCATTATGTTTCCTGTTTAATATCGAATTCCAGAATTTATCATGCTTTATTTTTTTATCCTATCCTAAAATCACTGGTTTCTAGTTTTGCTCTGCTAATTTACTTTGTAAGATGACACATATTCTTTTCACTGTAATTAAAAAAAGTACTGCATCAATTTATTTTGTAAACAAAAATCCAGTAGTAAAAATATCTGCATATTAATGTAAATATATTACATTAAGAGATAAAAGCACATTTAGTTACATGACATTTATAAACTTATTTGTATTGTACATTAGTAAATAATCAACATATATTTTGCATGGTTGAAAATTTTGCACTGTGAAAAGTTTGTGTTTTAAAATAAATTCGTTGACGCAATGTCAAAAGGTACACTAGAGCTGAAACTTGATTTTGAAAAGCAGAAGCATTTTACAGTGCAATTTATGCACAAGACTCCAAGAGTAGATGCCGCTTTGTAATATAATTTGTTTTATGCCTTACGTGAAGTTAAAGTCCCTTTGATAGCAAAAATAATAATGTACCTTATTATTCATTGATTGCAAAATAAAATTGACCTTTTAGAAGTTAGGAACACTGTATTAACTCCTTAGTCTACAACATGATGTGTACTCCTTAAAACAATTTTGTGTTCATTCAAAGTTATATATTACTTATCAAGATTTAGAAAAATTATACAGTTAATAGACATATTCGTTTTTTTATAATCCAAATCATGAACTTAATAAATAAATAAACTTATTGCTGGATTTAACTCAAGCACAATAGCATCTTTCACGGATATTTTAGTACATTGATCGGATCAAAATAGATAAGTGATTTTTAGCTAATCAAAACAAATTTGGTCATAACTGAATGCAAACAAGCCAGATAGACTTTGTTTCGTTCGAAAGAGTACAAATTCTTGAGTTGGTAATACTTTTTTATGATATTTTTTATTTATTTTTCCTAGAACTTCTAATGTTTCATAGTACACTTGACTTGACTAGTTGCATGTCGATCCCATGGAAACTTACCCTGATCCAGCGATTGAAAAATAAAAGACCCTGATCTGATGGATCATTTTCAAACTATGACTATTGAGTACGTTGTATGAAATAATTATAAGTGAATCTTCACCTTTTTTCATACAGCTCCCGTTAAAGTTTCCATGCTGCAACCAATAGTCAAATACGACGACTACATTGACATCTTAATTCAACTTACTTAGTGCCCTATTCTCTCTATAAATATATAATACATATAACAAATCAAAAACCAAATTAAGCATTCTAAAAACTTCAAAAGTTATACTCTCTTTATAACACTAAACATACCTTGACATTTCTGCGGTATCCGATATGGCTTCGTTACCTACATCTGGTGAAGGTATATTTGCATTAATCGGTTTGAAGCAATTTTATATGCATTAATACATTACTGGGTGCAGATAATTTGTATAACTGATCAATGTTTCTACAAGCTACAAAAAAGGTAGCAATAGTTACCGAAGGAGCAATAGGCACATAAGTGACAGGAAGGCTTTTTTTGCCTCCATGGAGTAAAGGTGGTGATTGTGGACATACAAGATGAACTTGCCAAAACTGTTCATACCAACATTGTTTCTGAGGATATCATTAGCTTCATTCATTTCGATGTAACTAGGGAAGAATATGGTAAGAAAGCAGTAGACTTTGCAGTAGCAAAATATGGAAGCTTAGATATAATGATCAACAACTTATAAAAAATGTCACAGTTAATATAGACCAGGGTAATCTTTAATAAATGATAAAAGTTTGCACGCTAGAGATAAAAAATTACCTCATAAGAGCAGGAACATTAAGGGAGAAAAAGAAAATCAGAACTTGGTTAAAATATTTTCAATAACGGCAGAGTAAGCAACATAACTAATAATGCCATGTATTGTGATAAATGATAGAAGAAACACATGCATGAAGCAATATACCTTCTTATACAAACCATATCATGAGCTATTAATTACATAATGCAAGCGAGAGCATGGTAGCATTTATGCAATATGCGGTGATGCGGCAAGTTGGTTGGACATGACTTGAATAGGATCGATCAATCTACGAATCCATATGCAATATCCAAACACAGCTCAGGCCCTGGATGTATACCACAATAGATTGTAAAGGTAGTTAGTTTCAATATGTAGACAATAATTTTTGCTATTATAAAACTTACGTAGACTCTAACCATGGGTGGTTCAAGGAAACCCAACCGACCCTCCATCTATTAGACCCGACCCAGCGGTTGTTGGTTCTGATTAGGTCCAGACGATCAGTATGGAAGTATATAACTATGAAACTAGAACCCAACCATCCAAGAAGAATCAGGTCTTAATCTGATTTTAGAAGCACATTTGCGTGTGCAAATTGTTAAAAAAAATGCTTTTGACTGAAACAATCTTTGCATATTTCTTATCATTGTTACGCTCCAATACCTTTAGTTTACCGGTCGATGATGACTAAAACCAACCTAAGAGATGCTGCTGCTATTAGAAAAGTTGTTTTACTCCAACTATATAAGGTTAATTCATCACAAGATGAACCACTAGTATATCTATGTGCATACGACGGAAGTATGCATGTTACTAATTTCTGTTAATTTTAAAAAATACATCGAATTTTTTTATCATTTAATTATTTGTATTAGCATCAGATATTGTAGGCTTGTTTTCCAGGGTATATCTATAATGATTCTTATCACCTCCAAAATGAAACTTAAACGATATAAAAGAAATACAACTTCAGTTTCAAAGGCACTAAAATGAATAAAGCAATCATTCACTATTTATCTTTTTGCATGCTTTATTCTTTATGACATATGAGAAATAGATAATGATAACATTATGGTCTAATAAAACTTCTTTATATGAACAATGAATTCAAACATTAAGCAAATGGCTATCACTCAATTCAACCATTCTTTAGTTTATATTAACATTTTGCTCACAATAATATGCAATCCCATATGAAATATAATTTCTGGCGAGATTGCATTTGTTTCTACAAATGCAACAAAATTGGATAAAAACTTAAGAAATTTCCTAAAACTTTGGCTTCGGGTTAAGCATCCTCCTACACTTAGATTATTCAGCACCACAATAGAGATCTACATTGTTACTGACCCTAATTTCTATGTGGAGCAGTTAGCAAGTCTAATGCAATTAAATCCACCATAAAATTACGCCTTATAATACAAGCTAATACTCTTGCTTCTGGCATAACAAATGTTCAGTTGCTCCACAAAAACTAATTCAAACAATGGAATAGTTTTGCAAGATACAAATAATGAAATAGTTTTACAAGATCTAAACAATGAAACACTTCTACAAGATTCAAAATTAATTCCATATTAAATGTCGATTCCTGGTTTTCTGACTTTTCAACTAAAATCAATATCTGTTCCAAAATTATTATTTTATTAAAAAACGATTTAGTGCATAAAATAGAATCTAGTTTTACATACCTGACTGGGTTGCTCGAAGTAAACCCTTGGAGCGACGAATTTGAAATGAAACAAGGGAAGAGACGCGGTGAGGGAAAACAAGTGTACAAGAATCGGTAAGCAGAAATGTAAGTGGAGGACGCGAACCAAGATGGGAGTTGAAGCAAGATGGTGGCAAAAACGTAAGAGGAGGTAAATTTTGGTGAAACCTGGAAAAGCTAGGGGAGTGGAGGGAAAGGGGCGAAAAAAGAGAACCAGTGCGCCAAAAAATTGGAAACCGGAAACAAAACGTAAACATCCAGAAAATGTAATATTAGATGCATTTACATTGCAAACGCCGCCAATAAAAGTAACCAAATGTATGTTTTCTTGTAGTGCGATAGTGTACCTCTAGAGAGGAATACACTGGGTTCAATAAGAACATCTTGTAACCCGGCCACACATGACCGACCACTCATTTCGCTTAAGTGTATTAAATGTATATCACCAACGGTTGGGATCAGCAACCGTTTCCCGAATGGGGCAGCATCGAATAGATTAAAGAATGAAATGAATATCTCTAGATAGGTGATAATACAACTTAATTGGCAGCCAACCACTTAGCCATGCTGCCTGCCCAATTTTTGTCATTTCCCGGTTGTGAGGCTAGAGGCCATGCTTATCTCTGACAGATCACACATTTATTCACTTTGAATGTCACATCGTCATACCCGCCAAATCCCAAATTGATTTCCCCAAAAATACAAGGGGTATATAGCTAAGAGAAACGAATTCCTCTACCACCAAACGTATATATGTTTGAAGAGATCAACTTACACGATCTATTAAATATACTCTGTCAAACATTCTTCCATACAGGTTGTCCTGGGACTGGACAAACCGAAGGCACTATTCTGTAAACAGGACAGCCCTTGCATAACTCCGTCTTCAATTATCTTCATCATATTTGATCGCAATGCTAACGCCCATATAGAGTGGTTTTCAGATAATGAAACTGATCCGGTCTCTCCGTATTGACAATGGAAAAATGGTCAAAAACTTCGATAGTCGGTGAGTTAACTATCAAAGAAAAACATGTGTTCAAACAACGATATTATTTCCAAATGGAAATCTTACCGAGCAAATCATCAATCAACATTGATTCTCTTTAATTTAATTTGTCACGCAATTATCCATTTCCCTATTCTTGTTTCCATATATTCGTAAATTCTTATTTTCTAAATTTAGAAAATATACGTTATTACTCATTGGAAAACATTTCCCTATTTACTCTTATTTCTTAGTTTCTATATTAGAAAACAATTCTGATTCTTATTTGGAAAACTTTTCCAAAGCTCCTTCATTGGATTTAAACAGATGTTTAAGTAAAACATCGTTATGTCAACTCAAAACATTACCTTCATTAACTAAATTCACTTAACCAACCTTCGCTATCGAACCTTAACCATTCCTTAGTTAAAAACGAAGCCAATCAAGTTGGGGTATAACTACCTCTCAGACCTTAACTGAACAACATTTCTAACTTCGAAACAGACAAGGTTCACCTTTTAAACCTTTAACAAACTTCCTTACGTAACTCTCTTTCGAATAAATCTCTATTCGATAACTCTTTCCTTCGAATAAACTATATTCGATAATCTCTCTTCGAATAGCCATATTCGATTAACTCTATTCAATTAACATTATTCGATTAACTCTAATCGATTTACTCTTATTAGTTAGCTCTATTTGATTAACAATATTCTATTAACTCTATTTGATTAACTCTATTGGATTAACTCTATTTGATTAACCCTAATCGATTAATTCTATTGGATTAACTCTAATCAATTAACTTTTTCGAATAAACTCCTTTAACTCTATTATATTAACTCTATTGGATTAACTCTATTTGATTAACCCTAATCGATTAACTCTATTGGATTAACTCTAATCAATTAACATTTTTCGAATAAAATCTTTTAACTCTATTATATTAACTCTATTGGATTAACTCTATTTGATTAACCCTAATCGATTAACTCTATTGGATTAACTCTAATCAATTAACTCCTATCAATTAACTCCTTTCAAATAAATTATATTCGATTTACTCCTTTCGAATAAACTATTTTCGATTTACTCCTTTCGAATAAACTATTTCGATTTACTCCTTTAACTCTATTCGATAACTGCTTTAACTCTATCGAATAACTAATATTCGATAACTCCTTTCGAATAACTAATATTCGATAATCCTTTGAATAACTAATATTCGATAACCCTTTCGAATAACTAATATTTGATTTGCTCCTTTAACTCTATTCAAATAAACTATATTCGATTAACTCCTTTAACTCTATTCAAATAAACTATATTTGATAACTCCTTTAACTCTATTCGAATAACTAATATTCGATAACTCTTTTCAAATAACTAATATTCGATAATCCTTTCGAATAACTAATATTCGATAATCCATTCGATTAACTCCATTCGAATAACTAATATTTGACTAACTCTTGTTCGATTAACTCTATTAAGTTTGACTTCGTATTTCAAAATAGCATCCTATTTCCAAATTCTATTTATACTTCTATTTATAGATTTATTCATACGAAATCTCCTTTTTATTTCTAACACTTAAATCTCATTTAGAATTTCCTTTTATAACTCTATTTATTTCATAAATAAATATTTCCTTTTATAACTCTATTTATTTCCCAAACAAATATTTCCTTTTATAACTCTATTTATTTAACAAATGAATATTCTTTTATCTTTCTATTTATTTAACAAATGAATATTCTTTTATCTTTCTATTTGTAAATGTTTTACAAATATTCTCTGTAACAACCCGTATTTCTGATAACCTGTTATATCGTAAATCGAGGCAGAATTTAATTTATAAATCTGAATCAAGGGAAATGGGCTATGCCATTGAGTTCGTCTCGGAAAAATACGCGAAATAGAGTCTGAGTTTTCGAAAATCGGAGTCCGTATGAAGAAGATATGGACGAACGAAGTTAGGCAGAAAAACCGAAAACAAGCCAGAATGCACTGGCGCACTTGTGAAGTGCGCCAGCACAAAAATACACTGGCGCACTTGGGAAGTGCGCCCGTGTCGAGCCAGAAACCTGCACAGCTTTCTGGCTTGACCCTGGCTGGCTTGGTGCACCTGTTTTGGTTCTCTGGTATGTTCTGCTGGCCTATGACGATTTTTGATGGTTTAGATCTAAACTAGGGTTAATCATATGGCCTAAACTAACCTAAACTTCTATAAAAGAACCCCTAAACCTAGCCTAAATCATCATTATTCATTCAAGTAACTGAACTATGGCAAAATCATTCCTCTCATGGCCTCCACTCTCTTCATAAAATTCTAAATAAATTTCTATGAGAGATTTTCCATGCATACAAGTGTTTTCAAGCTTGTATGAGCATCATTAGCTTGCATTCAAGTCAAGTTTCTATATTTGCATCATAAAGCAAGGGTTTTGATCATTTTGGCTCAAGGGATTTTCTATTAGAGCTTGCATTTTGGGTTTAATTGATTTCATAAGGGCTTTGTCATATTTTTGTGACTTCCTAAGCATTGTAAGCCCTATTCTACTTTCATACTTAAACTCTAAAGTTAAATGTATGATATGCAAGTTTGATATGTTATGATATGCAAGTTTATGATGTTATGTTATGCAAGTATGCCATGTTATGATATGCAAGTTTATGATGTTATGTTATGCAAGTATGCCATGTTATGATATGCAAGTTTATGATGTTATGTTATGCAAGTATGCCATGTTATGATATGCAAGTTTATGATGTTATGCTATGCAAGTTTGCCATGTTGTGATATGCAAGTTTATCATATTATGTTATGCAAGTTTGATATGCAAGTTTGTCATATATGCAAGTTATGTTAGGCAAGTTTGGGTTGATCATTTTGTTCATATTATCATGTTATGCAAGCTTATCTTGGGTTTATGAACATAAAGCTTCAAGCTTTATGCTAAAGGTTGCATTTTGGCAACATGTAAGTTATCATATCTCTTATGATAACTTGCATGTGAGGCTAAATGCGAACTTATGGCCATTTCTACATGTCATTTATCACCATGTATCACCAATATGCTAAGTTTGGTTTTATGCATGCTTTTGAGGCCTAAAAATGTAATATGCAACTATATGAACACATGTACACTTCATATGCCATCATGTTGAACTTGTGGCTTCAACACCTTTATGTCATGATTATGCCAAGTTCCCTCTTTCTATCCTTTATGCGCTATTGCGATATGTAAGCGATGGGATTGCGTTTGGGGTTGAGTAAACTTAAAAGACATAAAAACATAAGCTTGGGAATTTACCTATTAAGTTAGGTCTACCCAAATGCTTGAAAACTTGTAACATGTTTTGGAAACATGATGGACATGACACTTAGAAAAGATAAGTGTGACCAACTCGAGGTTGGGTTGAGTTTGTAGCGTAAACCTACCCGGAACCGACCGGCTTAACTAGTTGCTACAAACAATAGGACCCAATGTGAGAAGTTGGTCATGTTGTACCTTGAACCCGAGGTTAGACCAAGTTGTGGTGTAAAGCTACCCGGACCCGCCCGGCTTAACTAGTAACCACAACGAGGTCTAATGTGAGAGGTTAAGGTGCATTAAATTAATTAATGTTACATGATAAGGTTAAGTAAATTTGATTTATGACACTTAACCAATTTGACATGAATGGGTAGGTTAAGTGAAACCGGGCTTGATTTCTTAATGACACTTAACCGAAAAATACGACTAGTGGTTAGGGTTAAGTTAACCTACACTTAACCAATCTGAACTCGGTAATTTAACGGGGTTAAGTTGAACTATACTTAGCCAATCCAACTCAGTAATTTGATAAGGCTGAGAACCGATTGGATACCTGGTCTGGATAAACTAACTTGATTGATAAATTAAACGAACCTGTTTTGCGGATCTGTAGGACCCACACCAAGTTAGGCAAGTTTGTAAATCTATTATCTGATCCGTTAGTCTGAAAACTGATCGTCTGAACCTGGTATGTCTGAACTCTGTTAATAAGTTAATCTGAATCTGATAGTCTGGGGACACAAGGGGGAATACTTGTGTCATCTGTTGTTTGGGACCCATATTAGTCAGTAACCCTTTCTGGTATCAAAACTTTGACCCAACTGTAGGTAGGGTCCGGGCACGCTTATTGAACTAATTATAAGTGGTTCATTCTGATAATGGCGATGGGTGTTGATGGTGTGTTCCAACCGGGTCATGTGCGTGCATGGATCCTGGTCTGCCTCTGAGGATGTAAGACGCCGTGACATCTGTAAATATGCCTGTGCCAATTGGTTGCCACTTTAGGGAGTGATACACCCTATCGTGGGGCCGACATAGGGTATTTATGTATTAGGGAGCCGATCGCTTGGGTAGGATTTAGTGTACACTTAGCTCTGTCTGATTCTGTTGGTACCGTCTGTTTTGTTGGGTGGTAACACCCGTCTGTTTCTACGTGGTACCGTTCTGTTAGGGTGGTAAAGGCCCATTATTGTTAGCATTCCGTTTCCGTACTTTATCTGTTAGGGTGGTAAAAGCTCATTTTTCCCAAACTCTATCTCTGTATGGACCATTCTGTTCTGTCCTGTTTCGATGTAGACATTAGGGTAACACCTAATCCTGTTATACTAGTATTGGTACTAAGAAGTTGGACCTTGACTTAGGTCAACACCTGATATTGGGCCAAGTTTAGGCCAAGGGATAAATTCTTGTTTATACATGACATGTTAGAATGCTGGTACACCTGTGGTGAAAAACTTCACCTTGATTATGTGATGACTCCTTTGAATTATCTGTTAGATATTCACCATGCTAGTATGTAATTATCATTATGTTCATCCCTGCTTCTCATGCCAGTTAACTTTATCAGTTTACATTGATTGTAGTAGGGCTTACTCAGCCTTTTTGACTGACCTGTTTTTCTTTCGCCTCTTTTCTTCCGTTCCCCCCCCCCCCCCTAGGTTCTCAGGGTGGGAATATTGGAGCTTAGCTTGGATTTCTGATCGCTTGCTTGTGGGACTTTAGCTCATGTACGGTCTTGACATGAAGCTAGCTATGGTTATCACTTATTTTGGGGATAGTACTTATGTATTTCAGTTTTTCAGAAATGTTGTTTTTATCTAGACTTGTGTATTTGGAAAGTTGACATTATGTTGTACCAGACTTGTTTTGAAATGGTTTGAAATCTTCCGCTGTTTTATTTATCTTATTTACTATGTTTACATATATACATATGTTCTTGTTCTGCCTTGATATATCATTATGCATGTTTACCTGATTCAAACACCCCTCCAAAGTCAGAGTGCTTGCAAGAGTCACCCTGGCGGAGGTGGGGTGTTACATTCTCTTTACAAATCTATTTGTAAATGCTTAACAAATATCTCCTTTTCAAATCTATTTGTAAATGTTTTACAAATATTCCATTTTCTATTTATTTCACAAATATTTCCTTTTCTGTTTGTTTCATAAATATTTCCTTTTCTATTTGTTTTACGAATATTTCCTTTTCTATTTGTTTCACAAATATTTCCTTTTATATTGTTTCACAAATATTTCCTTTTATATGTAAAATCCATTGATTTTATATGAATAATTCATTTTCAAAATACACTTTGAAAATCCCCTTTTTCTACATCCCAGAATTTTTTATTGTATTTAAAATACCAAATAACAATGATTGATATCATTCAAACACACATAATCAACACAGATTATATATCATATCATATATTACAATATATGAAAAACAGTATTATAAATATTGAGGAATCCAGTTGGATCCCTCCAACCTGTTTCCGTGCATCACAGATGTTAAACAATATAATTAACATCAACTTTATTTCAATATGAAATATTCTGATAAACAGAATCAATATTTGATTAACGATATATATATATCGTTATTTATAATTTCAACCAATCAATTAGCAGTTCAATCAAACAGTCAACACACAGGATTCAACCAACATCCATCAGTTCTAAAAATACGTTATAAAAATATAAACTTATCAGAATAGTGAGATTTACTCACATTGGACGATCATTGTTAAATAACGATAATTGTCGCTTGATTCAGACGGACAATTTATTTCTCCATAAATTGTAACGGACTCCAATTCAGTCCCAGTCAGTTCCATTGTGTTGCTCTCTTCATACGATCCCAATGGATCTTGTTTCGCTGAATTTGGATAACGTATGTAAAAGTTACATATTTTTGAAGCTAATACTCTATTTATAATTTAAAAACAATTTAATTTATTAGAAAGAACAGCCCACCCATTTTCGTTGGCCCAAACCCATGCGTTAAAGCCCACTACCGCCCTTCTTCTTCCATGATCGAGCAACACTCCTGTGAACCCATATACAGCCGATCATTCTCCCCATCCTCACACCCTCATTTCTTAATGAATTCAGAAACCGTAAGTACCCTGGTTCTTCTCTTCCCATGCTCGACCTCGTCATCGCCCTAGAAATGCCCTTTCCCACGCACAACAGTACAACCCCCAACCTCAACAAGCATGGTATACCCCAAAAGTTTGCCAACCCGTGCTGCTTCACTCCCTCAACCCAAAAATAACCTCGAAACAACACATCGGTGCTCCAATAAGCAGAAATCGCCAACAATAGTTTACTATGTACTTTCGATAGCAGTAAAAAAGATGATTGAACTCAATGAAAAAAATACCAGCGTGGAGAGGAGGATTCAAGGATCAAAAAAAATATAAGTTTCACGATTTATGGCTTTTCCTTTGAATTTCTGAAAATTTTGGAAGATAGATTTTCCACATTTTCCATCAACTGTTGGCGGCTAAAACACTTATGGACCAGACAAAAAATGATCTTATGGTTTAGAAATATTATGGTATTTATAGAGAAATTTTAATATTTTTTTATTTGAATTTTATATTTGTTTTTAATGAACTGCTGTTTGTATTTATCTTCTAAAAATCCATATGATCACATACGATACCCCAAAATCACGAAAATGGACATACACCTTCAGTTCGACATTACGGACCCAATGAAACTTATTTCGTCGAATTCCGACTCCGTTTGCTCACACAGCGTATTTTTAAAAGTCAAATTATTGATTGTATTTCACATTAAAATCCCGTACGGCCACATACTGACTTCAAAAATCACGAAAATTGAAATCTAGTAATAATTTAATATTGCGGATCCAACAAAATTAGTTTTGTCGAAAACGGAGGTCGTTTGCAAAACTGGCTATTTTTAAAGCTCTAAATAAATCCTTTTAAATATATAAATACATTTAAAAATAATTAAATTAAATATAAATAAATATTCTCGTATATATTCACACTAGAATATCATACAGCTCCAAAATATTCCTATATGAATTTCTAGCTCGATATTTCAAATCCCGATTAAATCGATATTCGATTTATAATGAAATTCTTTTATAAATCGCTATAAAATATATATGAATTCCATAACAACTTTTCTGGAAAAAAAATGGACATAAATCAAATCTACATGATAAAATCTCGAATTTTCTCTTGCATCGGAAAAATATATTTCACCAGCTCCGAACGTTTCTTGTTTCACGGAAATCCGATTTAAAACGGACCTTGTATATTCAGTTGAAGTTCAAATCGCCAAGTTACGAACTGCCGCGCCATTTGGAACTCGATTTTAATTATAATATAATTAATACGTTCAACTGTCATTTATAAAATATATTCGCTATTCAAATCCAATTCTAAACTGAATTATAACTTATATATGATCCAATTAACGTTGTATTGTGAATTCAGCTATTTTTGACTATTTCGGAATTAAATATATTATTTTATTATTTATAATAATTATATATTCAATATTATTTAATTAAACAGCCATTTAATTCTCTGAATTACTATTTGTTAGATCAAAATTTGGACCTAACACCCAAATTGTTCTGATTCGTAGAGAATTATAACTGGAGAATGAAGAAAAAGCAGAAAACACACAGAATTTATAGTGGTTCGGCGTTAACGAGCCTACGTCCGCTTTATATGTTATCGATTATACTTTGAATGCTAGTACAATCAATGATTTCTCTCAAACTCACTCTTACAATTATAATTTCTCTCAGTAATCTCGTAGTAAAACTGATAAGAAATGGTGGTATGACAGTAATGGTAGAATCAGTGCTCAATACTGCCAAAAAGCTCCTCAAAAATGCCAGTCTCTGGGCTATTTATAGCTGATTCTACCGAGCGGTTCGCGGTCACACGTGGCGCAAATCCCGAGAATATCGGATCGGATCAAGCAATGAGGAAGAATTGGTCAATATGACAGTTGTGGACACGTGTAGCTAGATCCATGTATTCCGGATCGCTGAAGACCAGTTCGTGGTTGAACAAGTCAGGAGTTTCGCCACGTGGCAGGGGATCGGATCGGAGTGAGGTGGTGACATAGGTGCGGATCGGGTCGTGCTCCCATGGACGGATCGAGTCGTGCTCCCATGGGCGAATCGGGTCGTGTTCTGCGCTGGCGATCCGAAGGGCGCGATCCGCGTTGTGCGATCCGATCTTTGAGGAATGTTAGTTCCATACTTTCTTCTTGTGTGAGAACCTTGGTGGCTTGGTCAAAAAGCTAGCCAACATTTTGCCCCTTCGAAGTATGTTTTATCGAGGATGGAACATGCTTTGAAATCGCGAACTTATCTTTTCACGGAACGGTGTGAATTAGTAGTCATGTCTGTTTGAAAAGTTATGTTGCTTCGGAAAGTCGCGTTCTTTGACCGATATAAATATCAGTATAGTCTTCAACCATTTCCTTGTACACCGAATAATTTTCATTTCTGGAATTTCTGGAGACTTCGTTGTTAAATTGCCGGGTAAGCTTCTGAACTTTTCTCTTCTTCTCTTTCCCCTTTTTTTTTGGATCGCATCATTACATCGCGATCCATGGGTGCGTCTTTCACCACGATCTGGTTAACAAGCGGGCTTCCTTTTTTAGGTTACACGGCCTTGGCGGAGCGGGCTTTATCATGAATCGTGGTGGGCTTCAGTTCGCGGCCCGTTCGGATCGAATAAAACAAAGAATGGGATACTAACGGTCACGGTTTTCTCTATATAAACCCGAACCCTCTTCACTCTTCTCCCTTCCTTCTTCGTTTTGCTGCCGCCAGCCTTTAATTTCTTCTTCCAATCTCTAATTCGCGATTCCCTCCCCCGATTTAAGCTAACACAAACAGGTAATCATGCTAGTAATGTTTCAACACATTTCCCCTTTTTGTTTCCTTCCGATTTAACTGATTTAAGAGGAGAAAATGGCGAGTTTTGGCGGTGGTCGAGGCTCTGGAGGCCGATGAGGAGCCATTAATCTCGCCGTTCGAGCTCGGAGGTGGACAGGAGGGAGGAAGAAGAAGAAGAAAGAAAGAGTTGTCCTGGTCGGGTCGTGAGTGGAGTTTGGGTACGGGTCGTGACGATGGCGAGGCGATGGTTCATATGAGTGGCAAGTAGGAGGATTAGGGCTGGACAACGGATCGGATCGTGAGAAAGGTAGAGCATCGGTTCGTGGAGAATAGGAGGTGAGGTGGATCGCCAGGGGGTGATCACGATCCGTTTGGGTAACGACATGGATCACGAGTTGAAACGCTTTTCGATCCGAAGCCCTTCTTTGTACTAATGCTTTTTCACGAACCGGACCCTTCATCACAAACCGACCACGTAGCGCGATCTGAACCCTGATTAACGATCCGTCCGATGAACAATCTGATGCACATGTTGAATAAGTAATGCGACATTACTCTGATAAAACAATGAATAGTTAGGCTAGAGCCTTCACAACGGACTTTCTGGACTGAACAAAATGCATAATCTATCAACGAACAACAACCAATGTCTTGATGATTTTGTTGACCTTCGTACTTTTCTTTAATGCACGCACAAGCACACACCGGCACTTGCACACACAGGGGGGATGGGTAATTATAATCTTATTTCTCATGTTTACTCGTCTAAACAGTAATGTCGGATAATCGTTCCCCTTCAAGATCTGACACAGAGACGGATCCCGAGGTGTATGAGCATCTCAACCCCGAGGTTCTTCCATCTAATCCAGAGGGTGCGGATTCTAGGTCCGAATATGAGGCAGAAACAGAATCGAATCCATCTGAGAGTACCTCGCTTGATGAAGAGTCAGAGGTAGACGGCCGAGCTCCCGACGAAGTCCCTGATGCAATAGAGATAGAGAAATTCACAGACTCTCTAGCTTCCAAACTTGATGACATAAAGCCTAAGAGAATTTGCTTGAGACATGAGATCCCCTGAGATGATGTGAGGACACCCGGCAGCGAAGATAGACCTCATTTGGCTCCGGAGGGGTATATGACAGTTAGCCGACTCATGTGCTGGGTAGGCGCTATTCCTCCGTTTCCTCCAATCGTCATTGAGACCTTAAAACGATTGGGTATTGCTCCGATGCAGCTTCATCCCAATGCCTACGCGGCTCTATACACTCTATATATCGCATACGCGGAAATCCTGCATACCGAGCTCACATTTAAAGATTTAAAATTCTTTTATCTTTTCAAGCATCGTTCCTCGGCAACCCCAAATTTCTCTTTCTTCGAATCGGTAGCAAATAGGAAGGTTCTGTCTGACGGATACAGCAACATAGGGGATCCCTAGGCCGATTGGTTCTATATAAAGAGACAGGCTGGGTGTTCAAGAAGATGGCTTAAATCAAGTAAACTTTAAACTTTTGACTGAATAACTTGTTTAAGAAATCGAAGCATTAACATGCCTTTTTTTTTTCTAAGCAGATCACGCTTTTCCCAAGACGGAAGGCTCGGTATACAATAATCGACTGTCTCTTCTTCTACAAAGCAAATCCGATTTTCTAAAGATCAAGAAGAGCATTACTGACGAGAACCTTCACAAGTATCGCCTTCTGGATATAAGCTTTGGACTAGGTGCAGGCGGCAAACCCTACAAATACGTGCCCCCAACGGAGGGAGAAGGAACGTCACGGGCAGCAGAAACAATTAAATTTCGTAAGAGTCCTTCGCCGATAATCATCCAGGATGACGAGAACCTAAACATATATAGAGGAGATGAGGCCCGTGGTGATAAGTCTAAGGAAATCCCAGTTTCTCCGGGGGGTTTCCCCTCAAGGGCCTCTCTTCCGATTGAGCCTGCTACTCCCGATGATTTAACAGAAGAACAACTATTTAAAGAGCTGAGCAAAATTCCTTTGCCTGACGATGTATACACACAGGGAGACTTTGAAGGGGAGCCATTTTTCCCTGTTTCTGAGGAAGCAACTGTTCCAGTTGGAGAACGAGAAACTACTCAGATGAGCCTGACCTCGGTCCCTGGTCTGTTAGGGGGAATTATATGGGATGCACAAATCACACGCACTACCTGACCCCACACTTTTATATCAACAGTATTCAAGGTTTTAATATGCTCTTTTTTCTTTTGCAGGAAAGATGTCTCGCAGGCGGTCTTATTCTTATCGCTCTCTTCGTGAAGGCACACCTAACCTTCATCCAAATCCTGAGCGTGCTCGCGGCCTTTCTCACAAGCCTACTTCTTCACAATCCCGGTCTCCATCAAAACCAACCTCTGGCAAGCTTCCCAGTTATTCGGTGCCACCTACAGGGGAAAACAACTTCCCAAAGAATTAACCCCTCCGAAGAGTGCACCCTCTCACAGCAGGTTATCAAAAAGACACTACGAGCCCAAGGATAAAAGCAAGGATCCAATCAAGGATTCTGAGAAGGAGAAAATTGACATTGTCCCTTCCAGCCAACAAGATTTGGTTGCCCCCGGGTCACGAGATTACATCCATGGTCCTGAGACTCAGGCTAAGCTGGAAAAGTTGCGAGAACAATTCCCTAACATCTTCTTCGAAAGGATGATGTTTGTTCCAGCCTTAGAACCAGTCCCTAGGAACTGGGATACTGAGGTCATCGGGCACATTCGCCATGTAGCCAGGCAGTATGAAGTGATGAAGAAACATGTTGTTAATCTTTCAGAGGTCATCCGAACGCTTGAGATGGAAGCACACAGATCCAAAGTGAAGATAGATAACAATGAAAGGGCCAGGACAAAAATGGAGAAGGACTTAGAGGATGCACAATCTCTGCTTGCCTTGGCCCAACGAGACGCTAAAGCTTACAAAACAGAGCTGGAGGAGGCCAGACAACGTTTCCATAATGAGCTTGATTATAATAGCAAAGAGCGAGTGTTATTGAAACAAGAGGTGGAAGATCTCAGGATGGCCAACTCCGAATTGAAAACAGCACAGGATCACTTCGAGGCCGAAAGAGCTGCTTGGAAGAAAGAAAAAGCGAGTTTGAAGGAGAGTTTAGCTTTGGCCGAAGGAGAGAAAGTAATTCTAAATGAGCAAGTCGCGGATGCAGAGAGGCGCGCGGCTCTCACCGAAAAGAATGTAGAAAGTGCCATTGAAATGGCTACTGTTTCTAACAACAAGCTCCTTGAGAGAGAAAATGATATCGAAGGGTTTGAAGAGACGATATTTGACTTCCTCGGCCACGTCCTCAAAACTCGTAGCATCTCGTGGATCCCTGACTACCACGTCACTTTGGCCAACATATGGGATGCCATCGTCGAGGGTGAAAAGCGGAGATTAGGAGTTAAAGAGATTGACAAAGATGAGCTGATGAGGACCATTCTGAGGGATAACGAGCCCGAGAATTTGGCAGAAGGTCGGCGCCTAATTCAAGAAGAGATAGAGAAGGAGAGGATTCTGGCTAAGGGCAAAAACAAGATTGACGAAGGTTCGAGCTCAGCTGTAGAGCCCAAGGCCTCCGGAGTTGAGGAATACAATCCTGATGATCCATTAATTCCTTTGGACCTGACTCCTTTGGTTGTCGGAGCTTCTGCAGCTAGCTTGGATGGAGGATCAGCGGAAGGTATCTCCATTTTTTCCCCACAATTTGTCAAAGCAATTGTGAGTTGTCGTCGTCTGGTGGAGCAACCAATCGAATTAATAACACGTGTTCCTTATAATACAGGTGGCGGGCCCGTCGATAAGGATGTCGAGAAGAATACAGAGGCGGAGAAGATTGACGTCTCGTCTAGCGCCGGTGTTGATGCATCGAAGCCGGCTGAAGGTACAACAGCGGAGAAGGGCGTCCTGGCACCCAGTGCTGATACTCCCAAGGATGACGAGACCATCGATGCCTTGAAAGATATGGACGGGCGCCATGTAGATGATGAGGAGGATATCATTAGCACCAAAGAAGTCGAAGGCGATGACAACGAGACCTTGGCTAAAAGAAAGGCTAGGCAGGAAGAGCAGCTGGCTTTAAAGAAGGTGGAACAAGAGCCTTTGAACGTAGCTCCTATCTCGGAGTTTGATCCCAAAACTGGGATGGTTCAGAAACTCCAGCCCAAATCGATAACTAAACAACTTCATTTTGAGAATCCCGATGATTTCCCAGCTTCCCTTACTGATAAAAGAAAGAGAAAGAAGGATGAGGAGGAGTCTTCGGATGAACCTTCAGCTCCTCTTATAGACAAAAGGAAGAGAAAGAAGGATGATCAATCTGATACTAACAAGGCGGAGCTGGAAAAGCAGAAGAAGGAGAAAAGGTCCAAACGTAAATAGGATACTGCCGCTTGTCTATGTTTTGTTTTTAAGATTCCCACTGGCCATGAAATGTAGTTGTGAGACTGGCCCTCACTTTTGTTTTAGGTTCCAGTTTATGAATGAAAGTTTATTTCTTTTGCATCATCGTGTACCTGCATTTAATAAACTTTTCATGTTTAGTCATAAATTATTTACTTATAACCACAAATCATTCGAGCAACGAAAAGACTTTAACAGTATTGTATCGCATCAAGATACATGTATGCATATATCTGCCCAATGAATCGTTAAAGATTGATTTGAGTTGTATGCATGTTGCCCCCTATTTCTGAACATGGGGGACTTGAAAATTTTGTAGAATTAGAGTTCTCGCGGTGCCAGGCTTTTGGCACTTCGATACTCTCCCGATCCATCTGCGGGTCAAAGTTCGCACTTGTGTCATAATCTACGCACCGATCCTTCAGCGGGGTAGAGATCCTGTGGGCGTTGAGTTTCCAGCACCGTTCTCAGCGCTTAATCATAGACGCTTTTATACTCTCCTAGCAGTCGCCGAGGTTAGAGTTCGAGCTCAGCGGTTCTGTCGCTCCCCGATCCTTCATCGGGGTAAGAGCTCTTTCTCAGCGCTCAATCGGAGACGCTTTTATACTCTCCTGGCAGTCGCCGAGGTTAGAGTTCGAGCTCAGCAGTTCTGTCGCTCCCCGATCCTTCAGCGGGGTAAGAGCTATTTCTCAGCACTCAATCGGAGACGCTTTTATACTCTCCTGGCAATCGCCGAGGTTAGAGTTCGAGCTCAGCAGTTCTGTCGCTCCCGGATCCTTCAGCGGGGTAAGAGCTCTTTCTCAGCGCTCAATCGGAGACGCTTTTATACTCTCCTGGCAGTCGCCGAGGTTAGAGTTCGAGCTCAGCAGTTCTGTCGCTCCCCGATCCTTCAGCGGGGTAAGAGCTCTTTCTCAGCGCTCAATCGGAGACGCTTTTATACTCTCCTGGCAGTCGCCGAGGTTAGAGTTCGAGCTCAGCAGTTCTGTCGCTCCCCGATCCTTCAGCGGGGTAAGAGCTCTTTCTCAGCGCTCAATCGGAGACGCTTTAATACTCTCCTGGCAGTCGCCGAGGTTAGAGTTCCGTCAAGGCGGTTCCGATCATGGTACACCGCCGTGAGTTATGGACATCGCCTTCATGTCCGTTATGCTCTCTCTCGGCTCTGGAGAGTTAGAGCGCTATCAATGATATGATTTACTCTATTGCACCCTCAGAGTTTTGACTGTTGATTGCATTCCATTCTGATGGAAGGCACCTATAATTATATGCTTCTGTGATCGTTGCATGGTTCACAGCCATTTCCATAAAAAACAGAAAGGCAGATAAATAATAATGCAATAAGGGTAAACGACACACAATATTTTTATAGTGGTTCGGTCGAATCATGACCTACGTCCACTTTATAATTTTTTTTTGCTTAAGGAATCGGACTATTCTAGGCAAGTCGTGCCTTATACATGGTCCTTAATAAAGCAAAAGAACAGATCTGACATCTTTACGTAAGATACGACCGTAAATGTTGGGCATTCCACACTCTGGGGATTTCCTTTCCATCTACGGTTGCTAGCTTGAAGGTTCCATTATCAAGCTTGCACAGAATGGAGTACGGCCCTTCCCACTTCGCACCCATATGAGTTGGGGGTGGAAAGGCACGCTTCAGAACCAAGTCTCCGGGTTCAAAGGTTCGGGCTCGAACCTTTTTGTTGTAGTATCGGACGACCTGTTGTTTGCATCTCAAGGCACGCAGATCTGCTTCGTCCCTCTTTTCTTCGATCATATCCAGGGATTCAAGGAGCAATTCGTTATTAGTCATCGGATCGTAATAAGTCACTCGGTGAGAAGGTACTTTTATTTCAACCGAGATGACTGCTTCTGCTCCAAAAGCAAGAGAGAAGGGGGTATGGCCTGTTGCCGATTTATACGTTGTCCTGTAGGCCCATAGTGCTAAGGGTAATTCATCAACCCACATGGCTCTGGCCCGCTTCAGTCTTCTTTTCAGAATGGACTTAATCACTTTATTCGCCGCTTCGACCTGTCCGTTCGACTGCGGATGTGCCACAGAGGTGTACCGTTTCTCAATGTGGTATTTCTGGCAGAAGTCTCTGAATTCAGTGCTATCGAACTGAGTTCCGTTGTCAGTTATAACGATCTTTGGAATCCCAAATCGACAGATGATGTTCCTAACGACGAAGTTGATCACTCGTTTGGTTGTGATTGTAGTCAGTGGCTCAGCCTCGACCCACTTAGTGAAGTAGTCTACAGCTACAATAGCGAACTTCGCTCCGCCCTTAGCTATGGGGAGACTTCCGATGATATCAATTCCCCACATAGCGAAAGGCCATGGGCTTGTCATCGTTTTTAACTGACTAGGAGGTGCCCTAGGTATTTTTGAAAATCTTTGGCATGCATCACACCGTCGTGCGTACTTCGCCGCATCTTTGTTTATGGTAGGCCAGAAATAACCATGCCGCAACACCTTTTTCGCCAACGTTTGTCCTCCAGTGTGATCGCCGCATTCGCCCTCATGCACCTCCTGCAATACACGCTTGATGTCGTCATGAACTATACACCGGAGAAGGGGCATCGAAAATCCCTGTCTGTAAAGGACTCCGCCTTACAAAACATATCGGGAAGCTTTACGAATTACTTTACGCCTCTCGCTTTTCTTGGTCGGAAGCGTTCCATTCATCAAGAAATTCTTTAGAGGGGTCATCCATGACTCCATTTCTAGTTCCGTCTCTAGTACCAGATCAATTTCCATCTGATCTATACTAGGAGACCGAAGTACTTCAACTGGGGCTAGCCCGGTCTCTTCAGGATCGTCGGAACTAGCCATCTTTGCCAACTTATCTGGCTGTTGATTCTCTAACCGCGGAATATGAGATATGCTGTAGTGATCGAAGCCGTTCAGCAACTCCTTCACTTTCTCCAAGTATAAAATCAATCTTGGGCTTTTGGCTTGGAATTTTCCAGTGACCTGGTTCACAACTAACTTGGAGTCGCAAAATATGTCCAGCTTTGTGATTTCCAACTCCTTTGCGATCCTTAGCCCGGCTATCAGGGCTTCATATTCGGAGTCGTTGTTAGTGGCGTGAAACTCCATCCGGATAGCATAGGATATCAGCCGTTTCTCAGGAGTTTCGAGCACTACTCCAGCGCCGGATCTCTTGTCATTCCTAGCGCCATCAGTATACAATCTCCAGGCACTGGGATCGAGAAGTAACTTTGAGGGGTCAGCTTCTTCGTTCGCTATATCTTCCTCCGGGACAGTAAACTCTGCTATGAAGTCGACTATCACTTGCCCCCGTATTGACCGCCGGGGCTGAAAGTTCAGATCAAATTGACTCAACTCAATATTCCATTTGAGTAGTCTTCCAGACGCTTCTGGTCTCTGTAGAACTTGCTTGAGTGGATGATCAGTGTACACGGTAATGGGATGAGCCTGAAAATAATGTCGAAGCTTTCTAGAGGCAATCAGCAAACTGTACGCCAACTTTTCTATCCTTGGATAATTACGCTCTGCTGTCGCCAATTTTTTGCTCACGTAATACACTAGTCTTTGAACTTTATCTTCTTCTCTCACCAATGCTGAGCTGATCGCGTGGGACGACACTGCCAAGTACACGAATAAGTCCTCGTGATCCACCGGCATAGATAATATCGGAGGTTTCTCCAGGTGACTCAGCAGGTTCTGAAACGCTTCTATGCAGTCAGGCGTCCATTTGAAGTGGCGTTTTCCTCGCTTTATCAATTCGAAGAATGGGATGCATTTGTCCGTAGCCCTGGAGATGAATCTGCTTAGTGCGGCTACTTTCCCTGCAAGGCTTTGCACATCTTTAATCTGCCTAGGCTCCTGAATGTCTCTGATTGCTGCGATCTGGTCTGGATTAATCTCAATCCCACGAGAACTGACGATGAATTCCAAGAATTTTCCGGAGGCGACCCCGAATGAACATTTTGTTGGGTTGAGTTTCATCCCGTACTTTCGAAGAATGCCAAACATCTCTGCCAAGTCTGTAGTGTGATTGGAGGATTGCCTGGACTTAACCAACATGTCGTCGACGTATACTTCCATTGTTTTCCCAATCTGGTTATAGAACATTCTGTTTACTAACCGTTGATATGTAGCGCCTGCGTTCTTCAAGCCAAAGGGCATTACCATGTAGCAGTATAATCCTAGATCCGTAATGAAGCTAGTGTGCTCTTGATCTGGAACATGCATTGGAATCTGGTTATATCCTGAATAAGCATCCATAAAGGAGAGAAGTTCATGACCCGCCGTGGAGTCTACCAACTGATCGATCCTGGGTAACGGAAAACTGTCTTTTGGGCAGACTTTATTCAAATCTGAGAAATCGATACACGTTCGCCACTTCCCGTTGGCCTTCTTTACCAGAACTGGATTTGAAATCCAGTCTGGATAGGTTGAGTCTCTGATAAATCCATTACTCTTTAGCTTTCCAACTTCTTCTTTCAAGGCAGCGGACCTCTCTGGGCCCAGCATTCGCCTTTTTTGTTTTACCGGAGGATGCTTAGGGTTAATGCTTAATGAATAGCTCATGATTGATGGAGATATCCCACACATGTCTGCGTGGGCCCAAGCAAATACATCCAAGTTATCTTTCAAGAAATCCGTCAGTTCTTTAGCTAAATTCGGATTTAACTGGGATCCAGTCTTAAGGACCTTCTCTGGGTCACTATCATCGATCGGTACATCCACAGTTGTCTCGTTGGGAGTCGCCATTCTGCCCCCAGGTTCTTTGTCCTCTCTGGGATCTATATCCTCGGGCAACTCTCTGGGCGACTCACCTACGGTTATCCTCTTTAATTGCTATGAGGTCTCCGCCCTTGTGGGGGGAGAAGCACCCTTGGTTTCTATGTCTCCTCCGTTGCGGAGTAGCTTTAGCTCTGCAATATAACATGCTTGTGCGGCAACCTGATCTCCTCTGACAATACCAACACCAGCTTCTGTAGGAAACTTCAATAACAAGCACCAGGGGGCTATACAGGCTCTGAACTTTGCTAAGGCCGGTCGGCCCAAGAAGGCATTATAGGGCGATTCAATACCCAAAACCACGAAGGGAAGAATTCTCACTCTCTGGCGTTCTCCTTCCCCAAGTGTAACTGGTAGCTCTACATATCTCATTGGAGCGGTGGATGCTCCGTTAAATCCACGGATCCATCCCTCACAGGGCTTCAAGTCTTTTATTTCGAGATTCATCTGGTTGAATGTCTTTTTGAAAAGAATGTTGACGGAACTCCCGTTATCCACCAAGACTTTATGAACAGTGGCCGGGCCAATAGGAACTGTGATTACAAATGGATCTTCGGTCGGAGCATGGACTCCAACGCTTTCTCGTTCGCATAAAACGACGTCGTCGGACATCATCTTTTGTTGCTTTACCGGAACGTTGTCCTCAGGGTTGCTACACTCCCCTACCCCGAGGTGCTGCTTGGCTGCATTGACATACCGATCCAATGCCTTGGAACCGTGCCCGGCGAGATAAAGCCCTCCGATTATGGTATTGATAACAAGGTCCTTTCCCTTTTGCTGGGCAGTTGGCCTGACAGCAGGTTGATTCTGGTTCTGATTTGGGGCTTGTACGGCTTGCCCCCGGTCTCTGGGTGTCACTCTGTATTCATCCAATTTTCCTTCTCGGAGAAGCTTCTCGACCACATCTCTTAGGTGACGGCATTCATTTGTTGAGTGGCCGTGAATCTGATGGAAGAGACAGAACTTCCCCGTTTCACGTTCTTTCTCCGTCGACTCTCTGGGAGGAGGCCTTTTATTTTGGAGGACGTTGTACGAATCCATGAAGATATTCTCCAAAGTATCTTTTATTGGCGTATAACTTTCAAAAGACCTGGGACGAGTCCTTCTCTGGGAGTCGTTCCCTCGATTCCTCTTCCGGTTGTTGCCATTACTGTTATTACCATTGTTTCCTGACTGACGACCACCCTGGTTCCGGTTTCCGACATTAACTTCGACCTTCCCCGAGCTGTCTCCTGTCTGCTTAATGGCGACATTGCTCTGGATTTCCTCCTTATCGGCCATTTTTGCCTTTCGGTTAGCATATACTTCCTCCCGGCGTAAGTGCACATTAGCTTTTTCGTAGAATAATTCTCTAGTATGAGGTGGCTTGCCGGCCAGGTATCTCCCAAATTCGGTGTCTTTATCTACCCCATCAATCAGGGCTGCCACAACAGTTGGCTCATGAGGATCTTTGACTTCAGTTGCGGCTAGGTTGAAACGGTCTAGATACACCCTCAAACTCTCGCCTGGTCGTTGCTTGACAAGGAACAAGTCAATCACACTCTTCGTCCTTTGTGCATAGATGCGGAACTGTTCCACAAACCTTTCACTCAACTCCCTGAAGCTGGAAATTGATCTTGCTGGTAAGCGAGTAAACCATAATAATGCTACATCCTCCAGGAATATGGGAAATGCTTTGCACTTGACAGCGTCAGAAGCTGCGGCAGCGGTCATTGACCAAGAATATCTCATCAGATGTTGGATGGGATCAGATCTGCCCGCGTAACGGTTCATCTGCGGCATGTTGAAGCGCCTCGGAAATGTTACATCTAAAATGTCATCAGTGAAAGGGGTGTGACTGCGGTCAATTCCCCAATCTTCATTCCGTTGTCCACGGCTATCTGCCAGGATTTGATGGATCATAGCTGCAACGTTTGCACTGGTCATCGGAGGCTCGGGATCAGCGCTTCTTGCTCGGTGGAACTCTCTGATCTCCCTTCCAGGGGCAGCTATGAAATCTGGGGCTCGGATTGGGCTTCGCTGCCCCCTGTTACCATGATCATTTGTACGGCGAAGGGGCTGAGGTAGTCTATTCTGAACAGGGTTGTCCACACCTCGAGCTCTGGGAGTTGCGGCACGATCATTCACATTGCGGTTTGAGGGCCCTGCACCCAGTGCCTCTTCTTCCCGTGATGGCAGGGTTCCAAATCGGAGCTGCTCTATGTTTTCAGGCCTCTCATATGGTCGCCGCGGAGGTCTTGGCGATTCCTCTGACGAAGAAGAGTACTCTGGGGTGAGCGGACGAACTGGGGGCGTCCTTTGCCTTGCGAGATCATTGAGCCTTCTATCCATAGCAGTCAAGTTCTGTCGCAGCACGGAGCTCTCCTGCCTTTGAGCAGCCAATTCATCAAACAGCCTCTCCCACATTTCAGAAAAGTGAGAAAGATCTCCCTCAGTAACGGGAGCAGAAGGGTCATATTGATCATCATCATTTTCTCTTATGCGCAAAGAGCTTGAGCCAGGTCGAGCAGAGGGGCCAGGACGGTAGGAGCGAGCCATAGGCTCCTTTCCAGGTCGAGTCGTAATCCGGTCATCACTTCGGATCGTGGTGGATCGGTGCCTGTGATTCGGTGCGCCCCCCTGGGGTTGGTTCGTGGTCACGGTATGCGGAGGATTCGGGGCGTTATCACGGGATCGAGTAACAACCCCTCCAGCTTCTCGGTTCGCAGTGCCTCCCTCGAGTCGGATCGTGGCGCCTCTATCAGACCGGTTCGTTACATCCTGATTGGTTCGGGTCGCCCCCTCGACGACCTGCTCGTGTGCACTTTCGCCAACTACTTCATTCGCTTGCGAAGCTCGCGCTTCTTTAGACTTCTTTCCAGCCATGATATCAGATGTCGCTGGAATCTTCAGAAATCTGAACAGTGAAGTTTTTGGACTGTTTTCTTCGGACTTTCAAATCCAAATAGTAGAATAGCAATCCGGTAGGCTGAGAATTGAATTCTCAGTGAAAGCACCAAAATGTTAGATCAAAATTTGGACCTAACACCCAAATTGTTCTGATTCGTAGAGAATTATAACTGGAGAATGAAGAAAAAGCAGAAAACACACAGAATTTATAGTGGTTCGGCGTTAACGAGCCTACGTCCACTTTATATGTTATCGATTATACTTTGAATGCTAGTACAATCAATGATTTCTCTCAAACTCACTCTTACAATTATAATTTCTCTCAGTAATCTCGTAGTAAAACAGATAAGAAATGGTGGTATGACAGTAATGGTGGAATCAGTGCTCAATACTGCCAAAAAGCTCCTCAAAAATGCCAGTCTCTGGGCTATTTATAGCTGATTCTGCCGGGCGGTTCGCGGTCACACGTGGCGCAAATCCCGAGAATATCGGATCGGATCAAGCAATGAGGAAGAATTGGTCAATATGACAGTTGTGGACACGTGTAGCTGGATCCATGTATTCCGGATCGCTGAAGACCAGTTCGTGGTTGAACAAGTCAGGAGTTTCGCCACGTGGCAGGGGATCGGATCGGAGTGAGTGGTGACATAGGTGCGGATCGGGTCGTGCTCCCATGGACGGATCGAGTCGTGCTCCCATGGGCGAATCGGGTCGTGTTCTGCGCTGGCGATCCGAAGGGCGCGATCCGCGTTGTGCGATCCGATCTTTGAGGAATGTTAGTTCCATACTTTCTTCTTGTGTGAGAACCTTGGTGGCTTGGTCAAAAAGATAGCCAACACTATTTAAATAATTAAATTAATTAATTATCTATCGCTGAAAATACGGGTCGTTACATACTTCGTACGCAAAATTTATCTTTTATTATTGCTATAAGTGGAGAAATCAACTTTAAATGTAAATGTATCAATCATAGACGGCATAGGTACCATATATTATGTCACCATACTAGTTTTACAATCAAAACCGCAAAATGTCGTATTGGAAGTTTGGATTTCCATACTGATGGCTTTTGATTCGAAATATCTATCGCGTAGTGCAATACTCCATGCTTGCGTCCCAACTAGAGAAAACACTGTAATGCACATCCACCGTTTTGGGAAATCAAGTACCACCACGGCTTACGTCCTAGTGAGAGAAAACACCGCTTATTCTATCCCTATGGGAATCGGGGGGGTGCGCCCTATCCCTTTAAGCGTGGAGCGACCATACTCAGCTCATCTCGGTCGACAGAATCCATGACACCTCTAAGGGTGTCTATCCTCATCTCAAAAGCATACTGACCTGACCATCAGTTTACCACCATACCGGGGTGTGACGCTTGCGAATTAACGCTACACAAAGTTATGTTAATTAAAGCTATGCTTTGATCATCATCCACCAAGCTTTGCTTTTACAACAGCTTGGATCACTGCATCTCAACATGTCACATTGTCAATCCATACCATACCATTGATTTCTGCCGATATATAACCTCTAAGCTCTTACGTCTCAGAGAAGGGTGTTAAGCAAGGGAATAAATTCTCCGCTACCAAACAGATATGTATTTAGCAGAGATCAGTGAATACAGTATAAAGGAATACAACGTCAGACATATCATCCATTTGCAAGTCTGTTCTGGGTCTGAACGAAACCGGAGGCACCTTATTCCTCGTCCCGTATGTCCAATACAGGAGAGAGGCCCTCGCATATCCGAACAATCAACAAATACGTCTGGGCAGCTACCACTGTAGCCCCTTCAAGGTAGCTACTCCAATCATGTGCATCAGTACCAACCCATCCATTCGATGTGAAGATTGTCGGTCTTGCACCATCTTCAATCTCTTCTACTGTTAGTCGTCGTATCAATTATTCAGAATGGGTTAAACCCGGTCTTTCCGAATAACTTGCGTATCTTATAATCAAGTGCTATAACAACACATCATACACCTTGTTCCAATCCAGAATATTCTTTTATTCGTGAAAGGTTCTCATTGATCTTATCAAAGTTTATCACTTTTAAACACATTGTTTAATCCATTTCTTTGGAAATCATTTCAAAAGATTTTATAATATCCTTTCACAGTTTAAATAAAATTGTTGATACTCCATTCTCGAACACTTTTCAAATTTGGCAAATTTAATTACCACATTACCATTTCAATCTAATTAAAGATTCATTAAAACTCCATTTCTGTTCTGTTCGGATTCAAATTTGTCTCGAATTCCAACATGCACCGTTTTGATTCTGGTCAGTCCTGAAATGTAGTGCTCGTTGTTGTGAATCCAACGCAACTGATTTTGTCGAATTTGGACCTCGTATGAAAAAGTTATAGCATTAAATACATTGAACAAAAGTAACGAATAATTAATTAAATAATTTTAATCCTTAATTACATTTTCCCCCTTTAATTACTTTCTCCTTCAAGTTCCGTTGAAACCGTCGAACCCAACAAGCTCCCTCCGTTACTTCACCTTGCGCACGTCGTACACGCAACCGGACTCCGATCAAGATGCCTCACGTCGAAGCCGCCGAAGTTGGCTCGTACCCCCTTCAACCATGACCGGTTCGAACCCCTCCTGGAGCCAGAACATCATCTCAAAGTCGATTGCTTTGAGTGCCCAGATCTCACAAATTCGTTAATGAAAATCGATCATGGTAGTATGGATTAAAAGTTCGAACCTTCCTCTGTAAATTTCGCTTAAAAATTGGGGTTTAATTCGCTGTATTTTAATCAGGATTTGGAGATTAAAAATCGAGCATTTTTCGCCTTTGATTTGTTAGGAACGACGGCTGAATGAGATGAATGGGCTAGGGTTTGTTCTCTAGTCTTTTATATAGATACTTAAATATTGTTTTATTTATACTTTACTCGCTTAATCTCCGAACTTCAAATCAAACCCAACGACTATCGCCTCTAGCTAAAGACATCAATTCCAGACACAATGAGATATGTTTCATAAGCCAATTCGACTGTTAGTTTTCATCAAAATTAAAATATAAATCAATATATATTGAATTTAAACATACAATTTAATTTACCGAGGCCACATACTGACTCCGAAAATTCTATAAAAATAAATCTAGCTATGTTTTGATGATACGGTCCAAACAAAACTTATTTCAGCGAATTTGAAGACCGTTTGAAAAATGGCCTTTTTCTGGTTGATCCAATTCAAACTAAAATTACCAAACACATTTAAATTAACCCCGCTCACATATTAATTCCAAAAATTATGAAATTTAAAATATAATAATAATTTGACATTCTGGATCCAAGAAAAGTGGTTTCGTTGAAAACAATGGTCGTTTGCAAAATGGCTATTTTTAAGGGCTATATATTATATTAAAAATATGTATAAATTCCTTAGCGACTATTTCAAATTTTAATCTGGACATAACTTTCAATTTACATTATGAAATCTAGATTTTTCACATTCGTTAGAAAGATATTATTAAACAGATTCAAATATTTCTTGTCTTAATGAAATCCAATTTATATTGAATTATGTACATTCAATTGAAATTTAAAATCGAATTTCAAACTGCCACGCCATGTCAAGTTCGTTTTATAATTAAAATAAATTTATACGTTGTAACCTCATTTAAAATAAATTTTTAGTAGTTTTATTTAAAATAAATCAGTTTAAATATTCAAAATCCATTAAAATAGCAAAAATAAAAAATTTAAATTAGTTCTGAAATTCCAGGTTGTTACAGTTATGCAAATCATAGATATCAACAATCATAGAATCAATCACAAATGCATATAATAAAAAGTAGGAAGGCACACATTGGGATTTTATACTAGTTAGGAGTTACCCTGCATCCAATCCCACACAACGCTGGAATAATGTGGATTTCTTTTCAATTAATATCCAATATTACAATCCTTGATTTCAAGGCAAAAAGGGCTCACCCTCAGTGATTTCTGAAGTGTAGTTAGATTCAGATGATTTTTAGGCCATAACCTACACCCAATTGATTTCCGAGGCACAATCAAACCCTGTCGATTTATATGGGACATAACTAAACCTTTCTCGGTATCGGTTTTGGAGGATTGACTAGATATAAATTGACTTGCGATCTTTGATTACAAATAACCTATAACTCTTGAGTAGCACTTGACTTTTAGAGAGGGTTTGATAAAGAATTGAAAGAGAAAGAGATTGATATATTTCCCTTTTTGAAAATCGACAGAATAAAAGTATAGAATTTAAGAAGAATAATAGGGAGAGAAGACAGGAAGAAGAAGATAATAAAAAGTCAGTTAAAAAAGAATTTAGAAGCCTATTTGCAGTCTCCCAACAGTCAAATCCTTTCGGAATAGTTTTGAATTCAGAAGACACAACTTTTCAAAATGTAAATTTAAAAACAAATAGTACATATATCGACATACCTTAGCAATTTTTGAAAAGTTTAAATAGAACCAACATTGGAATTTCCAATTCTAATAGTTCATTTGTAGTGGGTCAATCCACTGTTTGACCACCACTATTCAATGGTAGTAATTATGCATATTGGGTTTGTAGAATGAAAATTTATTTACAATCCGTAGGATTAGACACTTGGAATATCATACAAACTGAATATGTTGAACCCACTATTAATTTTGCACAATGGAGTAAAGATCAAAATGCCATTATACAAAATAGTTGAAAGGCTATGAATATTTTATTTTGTTCACTAAAAAGAAATGAATTTAATAGAGTATCAGTTTGTAAATATACAAATAAAATCTGGAAAACTTTGCAAATGACTCTTGGAGGAACGATTAAAGTTAAACAAAACAAAATATCTATATGACCAAGCAGTTTGAATTATTTAAAATGAATCAAAATGAGTCTATTTGTGGTATGTACAATAGGTTCCAAGAGAATGTGCATTCACTAATGGCTTGGAAAAAACACATTCTGAGGAAGATTAAGTTAGAAAATTCTGAATTCATTAACCTTATATTGGAATCAAAAGACACTGGCAATTAAAGAGGGCAATGATATCAGTACAATGAAAATCGAAGAATTAATCGGAAATCTAATGTCATTTGAAGTTCATATGCAAGGAAGGAAAGAAAATAAGCCATCATAAAACAAATCGGTAACATTTAATGCAACAACCGAAAATTCTGACTCAAACAGCAATGGAGATGAAGAAATAGTTTTAACGAAAAGGAATTTTAGAAAATTCTTGAGATATATAAAAAGAAATAATTTCAAAAGTAACGAGCAAAGAAATTCTTTGAAAAATAATGAAGTTCGGAATAATGTCAGACACTTTAACTACGACGAACCAGGCCATGTGAAAAGACTGTGTCCGTATCCGGAGAAACAAAATCGACTTTCAAATGATAATTCATCAAAGAAGAGAAAAAGAGTGTATGCAGCAACTCTGGATGATTCTGATTCATCTTCCAATGACGAAGAAAAAGAAATGAACAATTCAAATATGTTCTTCATAGCAATTCATGAATCAGAAGAGATTGAAGAACAAATCTAAATATAGGTACGCCTTAATAATAATTTTTTGGTTGAATTGTTTGAACGGTTGCTTGTTTGTTTGATTTGTTTGAAAAAACAAATTTTAAAAACTAAAATTCAAAATTTAAAATATTAGTTATTTAATAAAATAATAATAATATAAAAAGAATTTTTATAATATTATCCTAGAATTTTTTATTTTATTTTTTTGCTAGGCTAACCGGTTTTCTATAGTGGGTCGTGCCACTGTTTATTAGAAAAGAGAGATAAGAAAGAGACTCTGCACAGGCACAGAATCTCAAAGATGGTTTGAACTTCCGGAACACTAACAGTTATAAAACAGGAGAGAAGCTAAGTGCTTCCACTACTAGTCGCTCACATGGTAAACTAAGTTACCTCCCCAACAAAGGAACTAGGACCCAGTTCATCCGTAAAGGGAGACATGGTACAGATATGAGAAAAGAATAGTCGAGCTAATCCCTCAACATAATCCATTGCTTCTTCATCATATATTAATTTCCTATCCCAACTTTCGTGCTTCAAGATTTCATCATTCATTTCACTTAGTGTACCTATCTTGCATAACAACAACTCATTGCCTGCTAGTTCATAAAAAAACATTTTGACACACCAACCTCGCCTACAAACTTAAAGAAATAGTATTTAGGATCATACCGCATCTCAGTAGCTCCATGTGCCCAAGCATTTTCAGCTCCAATCCAATGTATTTCTGATACCTTAACCACCTCCTCAAACACTACAGGGGTTTTGACTTTGGGCACCCACTCTCTAAGAGGACGTCTAGGGAGTGGGATCTTCTCTGGACAAGGCATATAAGCTGGTACTTTACACGATTGTGAGGTGTGCCCGAATGACTTACACGTATTACATATGTCCGGTTTCCATTTTAAGTGACATCAACAAAATATTCATGTCCTTCGATACATACCTTCAGCTTATTGAGTAGAGGTTTGGCAGGAGATATTTCAATCAACGCTTTAACAAAAACTAAGTTCCTTCTGACAACCGTGCTACCATCAAAGAACTTAAGTTTACCAATGTTACATGCCAACCAGTTAAGGCCAATAAGTGGCTTTAGAGCAAAAGGGAAATTAGTAAATTGAGTCCAAACCGGAATGGAGAGAACCCGATCCTTAGCCTTATCCACTGCGGCATTTCATGAAGTAACAATAAGTGGTTTTCCACCTATAATAGTAGGGGTCGCTTCCGGCACTCTAAGCTTCTCCTCAATAGACGAGAATTTCATATAAAACATCCCATTTACAATTGATATATGAATTTCACCTCTAAGACGCCAGGCGCTACGACATGCAACTCACATATCAAAGTTCGACATTTTAGAATCTAAGAAAAAGCCAATTACATAATATTTCCAGAAATTCACAGTTTCATTAAGAATTACTGGTGGTGGAGAAGAGCCATGATCGGTTACTAGAATATTAAATTCTAAGGGTTGATATGCTCCAGCATTGTTGGGTAGTGTAGCAAGGAGTGAGTTCCATTTTGGTGTAGTAGGCAGTGGGGCTTTATTATGTTGGGCATTTTGGCAAGCACTTGGAGTGCATTGACGTTCACTGTTTTCGGCAAGTTATGGCACTGGGGTTGAAGCTCTGACTACATTAGTTTCAATAGTATCGACACTTTTCTCGTTTCCCGACTGTTCCAATGGTCGAATAGTGTTACTCAGTTCACTATTTTCACCAGTTACAATATTCTCCAAGTCACCCAAAATTAGAGTACGTAGCGTGTTACCTTGAAGATCTGGCCAATCAGAAGGGGCAGTTGATATCATTTTGGTGACAGGCGATGTACCAAAGGTGATTGGCTCGTTACCGTATGAGGCGCAGTGGAGATTTCTTGCAGTAACGTTTCCAATGGATTGATATTTGCTTTTTGGACTGGAGAATCCAACGACGAGTGACAATTTAGAATCTATAGCGCATACAACTTCATTTTGATATTTGCGACAAGATCTGGTGCTTGAATTTGGTGAACGTGTTGTAAATCTTGTTTTAATCTTCCTGTTTTTGGCATAAGCTACTGGAGGTGGGTTGGAAGAAGGATGAGAGAGACGAGGTGAGTTGGACGGAGGATGGAGGAGCAGAATCCAGATCTATCGCCTTAAAGGTGTTAAGAGTTATCGCCATTTCCACTGCGAGTTTTGGGTCCCAAAAAATAATTAAATAATAATATAAGTTATAAATTAATTAAAAAAATTCAAAAATTAAATGACACTTGAAAAATTAGAAAGTATGTCGACATAGTCACATATGTATGAAAATTTGAAATTAAAATTTTGAATTTCCCTCCATCTTTCACCAAATCCAATTGTGACGACTCGAATTTTTAGCCGTTTACTTTGAATATTTAAAATTTGTTTTAAATGTTGAACTGGAAATATAAATGGATGTTTATGGGGATTATTAAATGGACTCCACTTTTGGTTAAGGGGAGGACAAAATTTAAATTATTGTTTGATTGTTAAGGGGAGGATCAAAAAAATTAGTCCTCCCTTAAACATTTAATCAAAAATTCCAATATTAACCCCATAATCTTATTTAATGTAAACTTTAAAGGCTAAACCCTAAATAATGAGCACAATTTAATGAAATAAAAAATAGGATATAGTTAACATAATGAAGACATAAGAAAGTTGTGTGGATCAGAAGATATCATATCAGGTAAGTTAATGAATATCATTTTAGAATTCGATGGTTCAATTTAAAATACTTAAATATTCATGAACAAACTGATCGAATATGTATAATTGGAACATTAATTGAGATGCGGATGTTTTTGCGCCTTGAAAATGATAAGAAATTGTATTCGTGTGTATGCAAATCAGCGCGAAATATAAATAAAACAATAGTGAATTGTATGTTGTGATAAGGGGTAGTTTAGTCCATGTTATTTCTAAAATAAAAAAAACCAAACCCTCCCTTAACAAATTATTTTTAAAGTGGAGTCCCCTTAAAATTGTCCTCCCCTTAACCAGAAGTGGAGTCCCTTTAACAATCCCCATGTTTATATGGAATTTTTCGATTTAATAAGCGAAATATGATTTAATTTCAAATATATCGAATTACCGTAATACGAAAAAGAGAAATAATTGAATTATAAGTTAAAATGAATCGAAAGCGATTTTAAAATTTTATATAAATTCTATTTGAATATATACAGTAATAATAATTTATTATCAATGGACTTGATTGTTTAAAATTGATTTATATTTTATCGATTTAATTTAACACATGGAAATAGCCAATTTTTGAACAACCTCTGATTTCAACGAAACCAATTTTATAAAATTCATAATGATTAATTACTGTAAGATTTCAAATTTTGGATCAACTAGAATTATTATGTGATCGTACACATTATAAATGCATATCGATTTACGATTTGGATTCAAAATAGCGTTGTATTTAGAAATGGTCTTGGAATTCGACAAAACAAGTTCTATTGGGTTTGGAATGTAAATTATTACAAGATTTCATATTTTGTCACGATCGAAGCTCATATGTGATTGTACAAGCATAAAATGTTCAATAGTAAATAACATGTGATTATAATCGAATAAAAAATTAAAATCCTACACCTATATATATATATATATATATTATTTCTAACTCTCGTTCACTTTGATTCATTTCATTCTCTGGTCAATAAAAACAATGAGCCGCCACTACTAAAACTTTAGAAAAAATTATATAAAATCGATTTCTCAATGAAATCACCTAATTTTTGATTCATCGAACTAGTTCAGGAGAGAGCTTTAAGATGATGTGTTTTGTTTTGGGTGCGACGGGATTTTGCACTGTTTGAAATTGAATACAACTAACTAGGGTTTATGATTGAGGGGTGTATGATCATCGATTGGGGTTTTTGGTATTAGATTTGGGTTTCTGGAAGGATTAGGCACTTACGTGCATTTTTAGGGGGTTTCAAAGCTTAAATAGTTCACACTTTTTTTTCTTGCTCATGGTACAGAGCTGGGAACATAAGCTGATAGGGTTGCATGGTTTCTAGGTGATGATGATCGGAGTGTTGATCTTGCGAAGGTGGAGCGGGTGGTGAAGTCTGTGTGAAATAATGGATCGAGGAGGGAGAGGGATGGAAGGGATGGCCAGTTATGATGGCTTCATATTGTAGGTGGAACGGTAATTACGAAATGAGGGAGAAGGATTAAATTGCTTAATTATGGTAATTATGTTTTTAATTATATAAAAATGTATTCAAAATTATAAAAATGCATAACTTGTTCATACGATATCAGATTAAGGACAAAGTGCATTGGAATCGCATTGACGAATACTACGCATAAGAATTAGTTTGGAGTACTTCGGAGCTCATTGGAATTTTATCTAATTTTAAACGTATGTTTGAAATTAGGTAAAACGACGTGAAATAGTCGATTAAAACGAAATGTAAGTTATCTCTCACGCTTTTTGAATACTATGATTTGATTAAACACATATAATAATATTTACGTCGCTAGTATAAATGTTGTGCCCGGATGCTTCAGATGATTATTGTTTGATTGTTAATTGACGATATTTATATTTTCATCGTCTTAAATGCAGTAAATTAAAATTTCTATTTCATATGCATTTATAAAATGATATTATGAGCTGTGAAGCAGGGAAACAGGTTGGAGGGACCAAACTGGATTCCTCAAACATTTTGGATGTTACTTGATTTCATATTTTTCATATACGAATTGCTTATCCCAAGTAAAGTTAAATTCCGTTTGGATGTTGATTGTTGAATTGGATATTGGTTGTTGAATTTAAATTGAACATTGATGTATTATTTATCAATTATCAACTACTGATTAAGTGATTGGCAACACATGGCCTGAAATCCATCTTTTTAAGACGTTGATTCACCGTCAGACGAATTAACGAAGTTGAAGTTATAAAAAATTATTTTTATAACTGAAGCAAGGTTTTAAATTATATTTTTTAAATAAGTTATATAAAATAGAAGTTTATAAATAAATTAATATTTTATTGTTAGTTCTTATAAAGTAATTATAAATGATTTATATTCTTATGTTTTAATAAGTGTTATAAACAAGGAAGTCAGAAATTAACCAAAGGGTTAATAATTTGGAATAATTGTGTTTAAAACAAAATTTAAGTGGGTTTATATTAAATTAATTATATCATTAATTAATTTAAGAGTAAGGATAAGCGGAAATCAGTTAACAAGCTAACTGTGAATTTAAGTTAACTAAGTCAACAATTTAATTGGTTATTAGATTAATTTGTTATCAAATAATTTAATGGAAATAGTTTTAATAAAAAGTTGTTTAAACTTAATAAGGATTGCTAAAAGTTAATTAATCTTCTAATTAATTGTATTTAAAGGTAATTATTGAGTTGTTTATTATTAATAAAGTTAATTCTTATTTCAATAACTTTTAAAGGAAATTAACTAGTTTACTCCTAGTTAATAATGAAGTTAACGACTTTTACTTTGGTTAATGCGAAGTTAATTATTATCTTAATTAATAATAATTAAAGTGATAACCCTTTTAATCAGAATTCAATTAAGAAAGTAACATAGTTTGTGATAAGACTTTAGTTGAATCTGGTGAAGGGTTTTGGTAAAGGAACTCGAAAATAAATCCAAGGCTTATAAACAAAGTTTATAAAAGAGGTTTGAACTAAGGCGATGATTTTATGCAAAAGGAAGGATGCTTAATGGGTATATGTAAAGAATTTGATTGAAAATGAATTAAAGAGTTTCAAACTAAAGGTTGATGTTTTGGTCAAAATTTACTTAATAAACGAATTAAGTAAAAATACTTATATCTGGAAAGGGATTTTTCAAATTCAAGTGATGGTTTATAAAGCCATATTTTAAAATAAAATAGTAAATGAGATTTTTGTGATATTATAGTTAATATCAGTTTTTTAGTTACAAACTTTTATCTATCTTAAGATAAGATCATTTTCGAATCAAGGTCTGAGAGGTAAATAAAATACCCCAAATTGAAAGATTTCCTTATTATCTAAAGGATGGTATTAGTTTGAAATGGTAAAAGATATTGGAAATAGTTTATTATTTCCATAAGAGAAATATTGCAACTTTATTTGTAGGGTTTAGAAATTATTAAAATTGTTGGATTTTATAACAAATAATGTATTACTTGACATTGTTTGGCCAGGTATGAGGTGTGACTATACTTGTACCATTTGGTCAAGTACATGGCACTATTTTCTAAAGTGGTGAAAATAGCATGGTTCTGGAAATTCACTTATTATAAGAAATAAGTTTATAGCTATGGTTTTCGAAGAGAAGTAACAAGGGCTTATACGGGTTTGAAAGGAAGTGGATATTGGAAATTTAAGTGTTATTTCCATAAGAGTTATTGTAAACTTAATCTGCAAGGTTTTGAAGTAAAATAAAAACCCTTTAAGGTTTATATAATAAACATTGCATCGTACGACAATGTTCGACACATATAAGATTGATTGTTAGACTATACCATTGGGTCAAGTATATATATGCGATAATTTTAAAGTATAGGGAATAAAGAGGGGGTTTGTGAATACACTTATTCTGAAGAGATAAGTGTATGGCTATCATTTTCAAAGCAATGAAAACAAAATAGATTTGTGAATATAATTATTCAATTGAGATAAGAGTATGAATTTGACTTTTAGGAATCGATGAAATGATTTTAATGATTGATTTTAATTTAAAAGGACTTGAGCTGCTTATGTACTTAACCGTAAGGTTTGAGTTGAAAGTTAAAGAACCGACTATCAATAAATATCCTTTTGACTGTTGATGTGTTGGTTCTAGGAAACCGGGATGAGAAATGAACCGAAAACGACTTCGATTCGAATTTGCATTTGAAAACTAAGATGTACGCGTGTGAAGATGATTTGTAGACGTAGATCTTCGGAGCAGAAAGGGGTGCTTGCTAATTTCTCTGGTTAAATATCAAGATTTGCATTCGAAAACTAAGATGTATGCGTGTGAAGATGATTTGTAGACGTAGATCTTTGGAGCAAAAAGGGGTGCTTGTTAATTTCTCTGGTTAAATATCAAGATTAAACTTGCAGCAGCAATCCCTACATTATGGGTTCTGCATTATGCAAGGACTTCTTGTTACCAATCCTAAGGTTTATCCCAACTGGATGAAGTAGAAGAGTACCTTCGGTTTGTCCTAATTCTGGATAATTTGTAAGGACAAATGTCTGATAGAGTATTTCATGAAATCACGTACGTTGGTTTTTACAAATATACCGAGTATGGTGGAGGAGAAGGCAACTTCTTTTAGCTTACCACCTAGAGTATCTTTTGCCAATCAAATAGTGATTGGTGAATCTGACGATGTGGTATTCAAAGTTGAATGTGATATTTTGAAAAAGTAATCATGGCCTTAAGTCTCATACTCTGGGAAATGAATGAAATCGGGTAGGCAACAGGGCTATGTAGGTCATACCCATTAGAGTATATCATCAATTGATCTTGAGAAATCGGTTCTCCCTTTTTGTATTCTTTAAAATGATACGGCTGCTGATCCCCAACCGTCGTGATGATACATTAAGTACAATCAAGTTTAATGACTAGCCGGTTCTGTGTGGTTAGGATGCAAGATGTTTTTGTTGAACCCCCAATGTTTTATCTTAAGATGACACAGATCGGATGGTGGTCCCATACCTAGTCATGTATGTAAATCCAAATTCCAATACGAGCGTTACGATTTTAGATGTAAACCAACTATGTCGAATAATAAGATGCAAGATTTTTGGTCATATTCCTATTTTATTTGTGGATTGATAGACATTATTATAATATCACTGGATATGATATAAGAAGTGATTTGGTTAAAGTAAGGGGAAAACATGTGTCATGTTTATGTGTGGTTGTGTCTTACGAGAATTCTATTTTTTCAAAGGATTTTCTAAAATATAAGCACGTTGTTTGTGATGTAAGTGTTATCACTAGAAGTATTCTAAATTGATCCGGCTGATTTTGCATTCCTCGAAATATGCTCGGGGTCAGAATGAGTATATGTAACATCCCATATTTTCTGAATATTTAAATTTGCAATTTTTAAATAAATAAAATAGAATAATATTGGATAAAAATTTAATTTTGTCAATTAAAATGATGATGAGTATTTTAATGGAGCATAATTAGATTTTTAAATAGTTTATACTTAGAATTGTTGTAATTTGGAAATTCATATTTTATTTATTTAAATGATTTGAGTTATTTAGTTTTAAAATGGAAATTCAAATTTCATTGGTAAATGGAAAATTCTAAGTTGAGAAATAGTAACTGAAATTCAAATCCGAGATTTAAATAATCAAATTTAGATTTAAAATGTGTGAAATTTATTTATAGAATTTTTAAGTCATAATTTGATTTAAATTTGAATTTAGTGAATAATTAAATTGAATTAAAACAGTTAACTGAATAATTGAATATTTTATTCATTTAATTAACTGTGAAATTTACTGTTCTGGCGACTGTCTCGGAATTCGACGAAATTGGCGCCATCAGAACCGGAACGGTGAAGTATTATAGGATTTCAATTTGCGTTACAATCCGACTTACCGTTTGATCGTACAAGAGAAATTGTAAACGAATCATTGTAAATGGATAATTGGGTATTTCTCATATTTGGGCCTTATAAATATATATAAATAAAAACCCACTTAACACTCAATCAGTCCATTCTTCATTTATACGTATACCTCCTCCTTCATTTCTCTCTAATGGCTGAAAACATATTTTCAAAACCCTAGAAATAAAAATTTCAACTTCAAAATATAAATCTCTCAAAACCCTATCATATTATATACCAAAACGAAGCTCTCGACAATACGAAGCCTCTGGTATAGTTTGTTTCAACATGCAGTGGCCGGAGTTACCTGAAATCGACGGTCAAAGTTCTGTTTTTGAAACCCTAAGTTCGATTTTGGGGGTTTTTGATTAGGGAGTTAATCGAGGAATCGGGGATATGGGTTTTGAAGAGGAGGAGTGTACGAATGCAGCGGTGGTGTTCATGCGTTTTATAGTGGTGTGGATCGTCGGATTTTCATGAATTAGGGTTTCGAACCCGGTGCGTTTGTGGGCTCGGCGGCGGACCTAGGGACCACCGGAGGTGGCGGGTCCGGTGTCAGGAGATGCGCGAGTCAAGGGGGAAGCGTTTGCCAGTGGTCGGAGGACCTCCGATGGTCGGAGCAAGGAGCAAAGTTCGGTCAAAAATTCGGAGCAAATGGGTTCCGTTCGAAGCACTGTTCACGCCTGGAGGAAAATGAGCGGGAACGAGAATAGGGGATGCTGAGGTGTCAGTTTCTGATGGGTGAGAGAAATTAATTATTATTTTATATATTTTTAAATTCAAGTGGTAAAACACTGACAACTTCTTCATATTAACTCGGATTTGGACGCGGTTTGTTGCATTGGGATCGTGGCGGAATTGCGGACGTTTTGGCACTAACCTGGCTGCGTTTAGAGACTGTGAAATTTTGGGCTATGGTTGGACGTCCGATCCACTAAGGACCCAAAGGTGAGTGATTCTTCGCTCACGAAATACTGAATTATTCCCATATTTATCGAATTACATTATGAAGTAAGTTTGGTTGCATGGTTGTGTTGGATTGTTGATGCGTGGTTTAAATTTAACATGTAAGTATGTTAACATGCAATCTAAGTAAATGATTTGTTATTTAATTTAATTTAAATCTCTAGTTGAATTCGAACCCTGGTTAAATCCTGAAACAGTTGAATGAAATTGTTGTGATGGATGTTGGTTGAAATTATTACTGAATTTATAGTGACATGTTTAATGCTCCTTATTTCAGTATATCGTAATGCATGTTGATTGTGACGATAAATTTCATTTACCCTGATGTTACGGGCATCTAATGAACTCGAAATTTATCGATGAAATAAATTAAGAACACGGAGTGAAATGATAAATCTCTGTGACCCTGATTTGGATTGAAATGATAGATCCATCCCTGAAACATCGAGAAATTAGATTTAAAATCACTTGGCCATTGGGTAGATAATTATATACAGACATCGGTTGGTTAAATGATTTTAAATATTTGAAATTTTATTTGATAGAAATTTCCCTTTAAAAGAATGTACCGATACTCGATAATTCAATTCTTTAAAGATTCTGAACTGGGAAGTTGATTAAAAAGGGTTCAAGGAATTTTCCAAAACAAAGTGGAAATATTTAAATTGGGATTTGAATATGATTTATGAGTTGGATTAGGAGGAAATAAATTCTTATGTAATCTGGTTTTTGGGAAATTTGGAAATCGAGGGTATCTGAGTTGTTTTAACTCAGTTTGAAAATATATTTGAACTCTAGAAGTCAATAGTTGTTTTGAACGAGGTTGAAATGAGATATGGAATTAAATGAACCCCATTGAGATCGGAGGATAGATTCAAGTATTAGAAATTTGGAAGGAAGGAAAGATTTTGATTAAAGAAATTTATTTTAAAAATATTTATGCATTTGATTCCAAATAATTATTCTTGCTTTAAATTTATTATTTACCTTTACTTATAACTGTTGTATTTTAAATAAATTTTTCTTATAATTCATTTTTCAAACTTTTCCTAGTAACCCTATTTTAAGTATATAGATAATATTTAAATTACTGATTTATTTTTAATTATTATATTCTATATATATCTATATATATTATTTATATAACGTTTATTATTATTATTATTTTATATATACGTTACTTACAAGTATTTTGAAATTTATAAATTCCTTCCGAATGGAAATGCTTGAGTTTGAACCGCCGGTTCAAATGGAGTTGAGATAAGAATCCGTGATAATTTGAAGTCTTTGAGATAAATCATATTCTATTTGAATATAAGTCGTTTTTGAAATATTATGTGATTATAATATAATGATATGAAATATATTCTAGTTTTAGAATATAATCGGCTCGGGTATGATTATGATATGTTGATATGAAAATTTTATTCGTTGAATAAATTGGGTTCGAAACAGAAGATGATATTTTGATATGAAAGCGAACCTTTATCAAATATAAAAGAACCGACCGATGTGAAAGTTGTAAGCGTTGGTTGTTAAAGAGACCGGAGTCGACATAAGGCATACTCTCTGTCAGTGTCGATACCACTTTGACAATTGTGAACGTTATGACGTATCCAGATTGAGTATGATGACTTGGAGGCGATTATTGAATCGAAGAAGATGATCGATGACGAAATAGCCCTGACCTTCGGGTCAGAATTGAAATGAATAAAACAGGAGCTATACCGTGACTAACTGAGGTAGCACCTTTGATCGGACACACTTCTTCGATAATATTCCTATGACTATGACGATGATGATGATTTGGGCCCATTTATGACTTTGGGAGTGTGATCCGAGGTGGGCGGTAGTGGCTGCTATGCGTTAACACCGGTCCGGGAGTGCAATTGGTAGAATCCTACCCTGGGCATTGCCTCGAGTGCCTTGTCATATATATCCATATCGAGCCCCATACGATTTTGATTTAGCATTGCCTTCTATGGAGTGCCCTCTGATAACACCAGTACGGTGAATTTACGGTACTGTATAGACTGTTGATGCCTATAAACGGCGTAAGGGTAATATGGTAATCCCGCTTACACTATTTTCAGTATTTATACTTTACTGGATAGACACTATCATAATAGCATACTATATTATGTATGTATTAATTTAACGGATCCTTGAGAGATGGAAAAATCCTGTAACATCTCTTGAGTTACTGTACCCATGACACTGATGTTATTTCATCTTTTAATTTGACTAATATGAGAATGATTTAGTGCTGATCCGAGTGTTTGTTGTGTTTTCCTTTTTATGCAATACTGTCGGGTCAGCAGGCGTTTGCAGTTAACAGGGATGACTGTGACTAGGAGATCGAAGACGAAGATTTGGCATATCTATTATCTATACATATGTATTCCCGCTGCATTTATTTCCGCTGCTTATTATGTACATTCGTATGTGTATGTAACTCTGATAATCATTGAATGTTATAATCACAGTATACATTTCAACTGTTTTAACTGCTATTTGTTTATTATATGTTGTCCTTCCGCTGTGAGATTCTGTTATTGTCTTTCTCTTCTTTCTTTTTCTTCTTTTTCCCAATAACTACCTGCATTTGCGATTTGTTTGGGTTGACATGTGTGGCTTATTGTCGATTTTAAACGGTCAAAATATGGGTCGTTACAGTATATTTTCCTGGTTGCATTAGATTTAGCTTGGTGCTTCAGGAGAGGAGCCGTAGTCGAGACATATTCCCATATTTTCTTGTATTAATTTATTTCTGATGTGTGTTGTATTGATCTATATACTACTGATCTAGTTGTGTTCTCTCATTGTGTAATCATATGTATATATATAAGATTTTCTCTTTGTGTAAAGAATATTGATCTATTATATTTTAATTATTAGGCATTGAGATTCTATTCTACTATGATTCTTTAGTGTTGGTGTTCCTTTTCTTCTTCTATTCTGACGTTTCTTTCTTCTTCTCATCCTCTAACGTATTTCTTCAAACTATCTGCTTTCCTATGCATTTTGAGTTTGATATGTGTGGTTAAATGTTAGCTCAAACCATACGAAAAAGTTGGGTCGTTAAAGTGGTTTCAGAGCTTATATTAAGCGAGAACCTTGGCTCTGGTGGGGTTTACTGATTAGAGATAGGGTCTGTAGTACCCTAGAATGAGTTTGAGTGTTATGTATATATACGAGAGGGCGTACTTATTAGTTTTGTAAAAATTGTTTTATATTGTATTGATTGATTTGTTGAGTGGTTTATTAATTCTGGTCGATACAGGATGTATAACTATATCGATAGTTGTTTCTAAACACTTGAATAGAGCAATTCGATACAGTATTGTTTTTAAGAGGGTAAATGGAATAATTTTACCCAGAATTATATCTTTGATATAAAGGAATTATTTTTCGAAATTATTAATGTGGTTAGTTGTTATTATTATAATCCAATGAGATTATAATATTGGGATAGTTATACATAACCAAATATAATTTGTATAAGAATGGAATATGCAAATGAGCTAAATTAAAATTGGATTCAGACCAGAATTGAGAATTTAAATTTTGGATGTTTAAAATATTTTTTAAAGTACTATAAAGTATTATAGCATTACTCTGAAGAAATTTTTGAATAAAAATTGTTTTAAATATATTTTGAAAGTGATAAAGCACTGAACTCACTTCAGTTGTTGGAAAATTTCGATGATGATCACCACATCATCGGTGTTCATTTTTGAGTTTCTAAGTGACTGATTGCTACCATACATTGCTAATGGAATTTTTTCGAGAAAAACAAGTTTTAAAAATCCAAATATTTTGAATTTTCAAATGGTTATAAATATATGTGTACAATTATATGATTCCAAACTGATTTGAAATAAAAGCAAGGAATTTGAATTCTGAAATTTAAAATTAACTTGTGCAAGTTAAATAGATTAAAGTGATAAGAGTGAATCAAATGGATTAAAATTTAACCTAAGTTAAATAACATTGTATTGGATTAGAAATAAAATCGAGTGGAATCAAATATAAAAAGTTGATTTGTAAATAACTGTATAACATAGTTATGAATTTTGATGGAATATTCAACGATCTTAGACAGTCGAAATCTTCAAGTTAGATTTGAAAACATAGTTTAATATATACTAAATATAAGAGAATAGGGTTAATATTTATTAATTAAATGAATCTAAACATATTATTTTAATTAAAAACGAGCTCATCGGATCATGGTAGTTCATAATTTTATGCTTTGAACTTTAAATGGGTGTATATGGTCCAACATATGTCGGAATTCTTTTAAAAAAGAATCTTCTGGATATATTGGATTATAGTTTTCTAATGGAAGAGAAATTTGTGATTTCATATTAAGGATTTTGAGTTATGTCAAAATCAAATTTCCAAAAAAATTACGGTATGGTAGCTTATAAACTATAACAATTTATTAAATAAAATGGATGGCATTTAAGGAAATTAAATTGCGTAGATTATAAATTAAAAGTGAATAAGGTGATATAAAAAAAATTTGGATGAATGTTAATGTATATGTGTATGGAATATGAATTAAATGTTGTTAAAACTTCATATATTGAAACGCGCTCGTTTGAACTAAGTACAATTACATGGAGCTGAGTGACTTGGTTTTACTTGTGTAGATTGCATAAATATTAAGCGAACTCGCTTAATAACGCTTGTATAAGGTACGCCTACATAAAAATACAAAATTGTATATAGAGACTATTATATATTGTATTTTCCGACCATTTGGGTTGATGTGTACAAAATTATCTCTCTTGTTATATTGCCAAAGTCCCTTCATACAAGGGACTCTACCAAAAAAAATTCTAAAATTTGGAGAGTTAGAAAAAAATTTCTAAATTTTTGTAAGCTAAAGAGATGATTTTTAAATTGGGTCCAATATGAAGAATTTTGAATTAGAAATGGAAAAACTAAAAGTTTTGTATGGAACTAAAGTTGCAGAAAATGTGAAGTGTCGGGTTTTAACCAAGTGGAGTTTTGAAAAGTTAAAGAGTTGGAAGCAATTTTCCTGCCTTAGTAATTTCAGGGACGAAATTATTTAAGGGGGGAGAACATTACGACTCAGATTCTAAGCCATTTACTTTGAACATTTTAAATTTTGTTTTAAATGATGAAATTAGAAATATAGATGGATGTTTATATGGATTTTATCGGTTTAATAAATGAAATACGATTTAATTTTGAATATATCGAATTATTGTAATACGAAAATGAGAAATAATTGAATTCTACGTTAAAATGAATCGAAAACGATTCTAAAAATTTAAATAAATTCTATTTGAGTGTATACGATAGTAATAATTTATTAACAATGGTTTTGATTGTTTAGAATCGATTTATATTTTATCGATTTAATTTAACATATAGAAATAGCCAATTTTCGAACGACCTCGGATTTCAATGAAACCAATTTTATGAAATACATAATGATTAATTATTGTAAGATTTCAAATTTCGGATCAATTGAAATTATTATGTGATTGTGCGTGACATAAATGTGTATCGATTTATGATTTGGATTCAAAATAGAGTTTCTTTTCCAAACGATCATGGAATTCGATGAAACAAGTTTTATCGGATCTGGAATGTTAAACTATTGTAGGATTTCAAATTTCATCAGAATTGGAGCTCATATGTGATCGTATGAGTACAAAACGTTCAACGGTAAATAACACGTGACTATAATCGAATAAAAATTTAAAATCCTACATATATATATAATCTCCAACCCTCTTTCACTCTGATTAATTTCGTTCTCTAGTCAATGGAAACAATGAGCCGCCACTATTAAATTTTTACAAAATTATATAAAATCGATTTCTCCATAAACCACCTAATTTTTTATTCATCGAACTAGTTAAGTGAGAGATTGGGGATATGTTTTGTTTTGGGTGCGACAGGTTTTTGCGTTGTTCGAAATTGAATATAGTGAAATAGGGTTGATGATTGAGGGGTATATGGTCATCGATAAGAGTTTTTGGTAGTAGATTTGGGTTTCTGGAAGGATTTGGCACTTGCATGCATTTTTGGGGGGATTTTGAAGCTTAGACAATTTGCACTTTTTTTCCTCTGTGTGGTATAATGCAGGGAATGGAATTTGGTAGGTATGCGCGGGTTCTAGGTGATCCTGATGGTGGTCAGAGTGTTGAGATTGCAAAGGTGGAGCGGGTGGTGAAGTCTGTTTGTGAAACAGTGGATAGTGGAGGGAGAGGGATTGAAGGGATGGTCGGCGTAATGGGTGTATACTGTAGGGGGAACGGGAATTGTGAAATGAGGGAGAAGCATTAAATTACTTAATTATGGTGATTAAGTTGCTATTTATGTTTTTAATTATATAAAAATGTGTTCAAACTTATAATATGTATAACTTATTCATATGATATCAGATTAAGGCGAAACAAAGTGCAATGGAATCACATTGATGAATACTACACATAGGAACTGCTTTGGAGTACTTTGGAGCTCACTGGAATTTTATCTAATTTTAAACGCGTGTTTGAGATTAGGTAAAATGACGTGAAATGGTCGATCAATATGAAATGTGAGTTAATTCTCACGTTTTCTGAAATATTATGATGTGGTTAAACTCATATAATAATATTTACTGTTGTTAGTATAAATGTTGTGCTTGGGTGCTTTGGATGATTATTGTTTGATTGTTGATTCACGATATTTATATTTCTATCATCTTAAATGTATTAAATTAAAATTTCTATTTCATATGCATTTATAAAATGATATTATGAGCTGTGATGCAGGAAACATGTTGGAGGGATTCAACTGGATTCCTCAAACATTTTGGATGTTGCTTGATTACATATTTTTCATATATGAACTATTTAACCCAAGTAACATTAAATTCTGTTTGGATGTTGATTATTGAATTTGATGTTAGTTATTGAATTAAAATTCAATATTGATGTGTTATTAGTCAGTTATCAGTATTTATTAAGTGATTAGCAGCAGAAGGCCTAAAATCCATCTTTTTAAGACGTTGATTCGTCGCTAGGTGAATTGATGAATTCGAAGTTATAAAAAATTATTTTTGTAACTGAAGCAAGGTTTTAAATTATATTTATATAAGTTATATAAAATAAAGTTTATAAATAAATAATATTTTATTGTTAGTTCTTAAAAAGAAATTATAAATTATTTATGTTCTTATCTGTACAATAAAATTGCTTGGTAGATTAAAAAAAGACAAAAAGCGGCTATGACTTATTTATTCTTAGCATTGATATCTAGCAGCTCGGGTTTATACAGATATTCCACTTCATTTGCACGATCTACAATGCTCCCCTCATGTTACATCTTCGATCATAACTGCACCTGGCATGATCCCATCTTCCTTTCAACTTTATTCATACCCTTTTCTTTCCCTCTGAAAATAAATTACGCCTTTGTTGCTCCATTTCCTCTGATTGCAATCAAATCACATCTTAATGATTATTAATCTCTTTTTTCACATGAAAACTTATGATGATAAAGTCAGAGAATCACGCAGAAACCCCAAATTTTGATGCTACTACACCTGAAAATTACTTGGTCGAGTTCAAAATAATGGTGTTGCTGCTCCAATTTCAACATTATAGGTAACCACGGCATTTACCCTCTCAATTATGTTTAAATCTTTTCCTATTTAGGTTTAGTTTATACAATTTCGAGTTTGGATATTTTGCACAATTGGTGTTGTTATTAGACCATCGATTTCCTTTTCTCTGTCATTTCCAACGTAATTCTTTTCCCATCAATTTAGTACAAGATGTTCCATGCTAACTTGATCGATACTTCTATTTGATATGAAGTTTTCATTCCTGTACTGAAGTTCCAGATACACATACATTGTTGTCAGTGTTTTCTTGGGTTGTAAGTCTTCATTCATATTTGTATGCACACAAGGTGTTTGTATAAATAATCCAACAAGCATTATCTTTTAGCTTTTTCAGTACTGTAATTTTTGTTATGCTATATGTTCTAAATTATGTTATATCATTACAAAGTCGATATATGTTTTGTTTATGCCGTTTCGATTAATTTCCACTTATTTTGGGATTCTTGGGTTAATACTTGATCATTGAATGATACATTCTACTTTTTGTAATTTTGAATTGTTTTATTATTATTGTTTAGTTATGTTCTACAATTGGTATGTTTTGGAATTGGTATACATTGAAATGCCGTAATTCGTTTCTATTTACAAAATGGCTTTCCTATTTTTTATTATTGATTTATATGTGTTTTGCTCTTAATTTTTTGCGTAAAATTTAAAGCGCTTGAGTTTGTCCTACTTATGAATTTTTTTTACCAAAGTCTACTCATAAATTTTCATGCACATTATGCTTGGCGGGTGAGCAAAGTTTTGTATTCACTTTTCTTTTTTATCACACTTTCTTGGTTCTTTCAACTTTGTCAATGAACTAGATTTGTTTGATCTTAAGATAAGTCGACATGCTTTAATACTTATTTACTGCCAAAACGGTTTCTTTCCTATATGTCTTGTACGCACAATTATAGACTTCTTTCTAAAATATGCCAACACCATTTACTTTAGTAACTTCCATACCCGCTTATATTCATGAATGATATACGTACAAAAATGGCAGACCGTTGCGTTTAGGTTTATGTAGTATACTATTTGTGATACTGAAGTAAGAAAAAGTTATATTATGTTGGTATTTCAATAGGCTAAATTTGATAGTTAATTTCTTAAGGATGTTCTCATAATTTGTTATTGTTGCTTGTTGTACTATGTTTTATTTGATCTATGACCTATCATAATTATAACATTTTGTCAACTAATTGTTTCTCCTACACTTATGTATTTTGACCATGACAAAACTGTCAAATTTTTTATATATGGATTTGGAGCTATGTTATTTGAAATTATTACTGGAAGGAGATTTGATGAGTTATATAATGTAGAAGATGAAGATCTTGCAGCTGGGTTATGTGCTTTCTTACCACTCTTTAACCATTTTTTTTAAATTGCCATTAGACGTCTTCATAGGTATGAGTGCAAACATGTAGTATCTTGTACAATAACTCATCCCAGCTAACAGTTGCCCCCTCCCAGTGATAAGTAATTAAATTGTAAGAATAACACCTCTTATATTTCAGTCAACTGGTAAAAACATACAAAAGACATACGATATAGACTGCGGGTTATAAGTTATATTCAATTAGAACGTAAGCAGGAGCTAACATACTTAAATTCTTCACCTAGTGGCAAACTTTTGTGACTTCAATTTGTTGTGGTATGTGATTTTTTTTTAACAATTACCATATCTGAGAGTTGGTTAGTTGCCATGTTCAGACATTTTTCATCCTATAAAACCTCAAATCCAATTCTGATAAAAGAAATAAATTGATTATGAAAATATTAAAATCCCAATTCAAATCAGATCTCACCAAAAATGATTCAACCTTCAAGCTCCGATTAAGAAACTTACTTGAAATCATAACTGAGAAAACAAATTAATTTGTAACTATATACATCGAAGCTCAAATACCTTCATGTGACAGCCCGCCCCGCACCAACCGACATTTACTCCAAAAGTGCGCTGGACACATGTCCAGTTAGCATGGAACGGGTCGTCAGAAGGAAAAAAGAAGAAGGAAATGAACATACAAAGAGCCTGTAGAATGTCTCACAGCGCATAGAATAAAATATAATAATAACATACTTGACATAAAACAGGAGAGACAGTGCATAAGCTAAAAACCAGAACTAAGCATCATAGCAGCGGAAATCCAAAATATAGCTTATTACAACTTTTCAAACTGTCTCAAAGCAAAAGCAAGATAAAGGAGGTACACTACTAATGCCCAAGTAGCGACCACCAGCGACACAGGGAGAATATCTATATATCATACGTGGAAGCCTCCTGCCCGCCTCCGAATCAGCTACTCGCGCACCACCAGCTAACCTGTCTCTAGTCTGCTCGTGTGAGCACCCAGAGTAATAAGAGGAGACATAAAACTCTGGGTCAGACATAAAGCCTGGTATGAGCGATAAGCATCTAAAGTGAACAATAACAGGTAGACTAAAACATACCTGAACCTGGACCTGCAACCAAAGAGTTAGCACTACATATTGTACAACACTCTAAGGTGCCATATCAAAAGGTGTAAAGATACGGAGGTGGGGGTGTGCATGTCATAGTGATGGCAAACAATCAAACATGGCATCCATCCTCACATCTCTCACTCAGTGCGTAAAGCATACGATATTCACCACTTCGGTCACCCACCCTTGCTACGATCACTTTGCCCCATGAAGTCATAAAATGGCTTCACTGCACTGATAACGTAGCCACTAATCCTTCGCTATGTCCACTTGCCCCATGGAGTTATTCACCCCATCTGCGCTGGCTCATAGTCTTACTACGCATCACCTTGCCCCTCGAGTCGTAATGACCCTACTGCACTGATAACGTAGTCTTACTACCATCACCTTGCCCCTCGGGTCATAATGACCCTACTGCACTGATAAGTAGCCATCATTTATTTTTAGTGGTGAATCGAAGTTATGAACGTCGACAACTCCTTAGCATACGTCCCGCAGAAAGCCCAACTATGAAGTGAACTCATCGGTTCTCAACTGGATCCTGAGCTCTAACTTTCCATATTGGACTACCTTTGCATCTCGGGTTATTGATCAATACCGGGTCGGGTCGGATTCCCTTCAAATTATCGGTTCAGATCGGTTCCCCTGCGTTGCGTCAGTTCGGGTCTTCCTCTATAGCGGTTCGGGTCGGGTCCACTCCATCGCGTCGGTTCGGGTCGAGTATCCTTCTTCAGGTCGGGTCGGGTGTCCCACTTCGGGTCGGGTCGGGTGCCACCTCCCCTCTAGTTCGTGCTTCCACTCCGATTCGCTCCCTTATCCTTCACGTGCTCCGATCCGATCCCTCCTTCTTTATCAGATCCGACCGCTTCTCCTTTATCCGATCTGATCCCAGTTCAGTTAACATGGCCTTCTTTTTTGCCAATTTTCCCAAGTGTCAGGTTCCGATCCGATCGAATCCCTTGCCCAGTTCAACATATCCGATCCGAGCCCCCATATCCGATCCGAAACCTGCATTGTTTCCTGAAGCTTTTCCAGCAAGTGTTTACGCCATTCGACGGCGTTTTCGACCATTCTAACTATTGAAATCAATCACAAAGCATATCATACAGTCATAGCAACATGCATAATCAACCACAAACATCAAAACATCAATATGATAGGTTAAAATGGATCAAACATACCTAAAATCCCATATTTCCCCTTAAGCATGTTTAGGTGAAACTAATGATAGGATTAGCAAAACTTAACCAAATTAACCCAAATTCATATCAGAGGTCTAAAACATCATTTAGGAATTTATGGACATTTTTCCCGAATTTATTAGTGTATAAGTTTGCTAATTAACACTAATTACTCTTAATTAGCCATAATTAGTGCAAAACTATGCAAATCACTCACCTTAGCCACAAATAAACTAAGATCTGAAATAAATCTCTGATTTGATGTGAATCCCAATGCCAAACAGCAGCTCCAATGTTGATTTGGTGTAGATCTTCCTTGATTAGAGGTTGCTAAGCTTAATCCTTGACCAAAAGATGATTTGGAGGTGATTTAGAGGTTGGAGGTTATTTTTAGGGTTCCTTGGTGATAAGTGGAGGCTAGAAAACTGAAATGGAATGATTCTCCATCTCATTTCAGCCTTCCCATAACCCCAATCCCGAAATGGGTTATGGGCCTACTCACTAATCACCCGATTTGGCCCGGTTAAGCAGTTTTTCATCCTCCAAACCTTATTTCAGCCATATCTCCCAAACGGTAAGTCCGTTTGGCCATTATGACCACTCTACGGAAAGGTAAACCATCAAACGAATCCAATGAAAGTGGTTTCAGGTCAAAATTCCTTTTCAATCAAAAGTTATGGCCAAAACAAGATCATCTAGGGGCAAAATGGTCATTTAAAAATCGACAAAAATCATGAACATGGGAAATGACTCTAATGGATGTTTCCAAAGGTTACATGACCATATGACTTCACATGGGAAAGAAAGAAATATTCTACGATCCTATGATGTGTAGAATACGGGTCGTTACACTCTTCGCCCCTTAAGAAATTTCGCCCCCGAAATTCCCTAATCAAAACACACACAAAGGTTCCCGCATGCTTATCAACCATAAAACAACAATCAAACATGCAAAACAAGTAAGGCAAGCCTACCCTAGCATGCGGAAAAACTAAATTATAAAGTAAATCTTACCAGGCAAAGAGTTCTGGATACGCCTTCCTAATGCTCTCCTCTGTCTCCCAAGTACAATCATTCTCTTTCTCGCCCCCACTGAACCTTGACTAGCTTCACCGCCTTCCTTCGAAGTTGCTTCGTATCGTGCCCCACAATACGAATCGGCTTGCGGTTCCCAACCGCCTCGGGTTCTACTTCGAAGTCCTCTAACTGATCAGGTGAGATAGTCATATCTGAGTCGTGAATGAACTTCCTTAGTTGGGAAACATGAAATACATTGTGAACTCCCGCCATCTTCTCTGGTAAGTCAACTCTATATGCCAAATTCCCGACTGGTTCAAGAACAGGGAATGGGCCAACAAATCTTGGTGCTAACTTGCCTCTCCTGCCAAATCGTATCACGCTCTTCAACGAAGAAATCTTGACAAACACCAAGTCACCAACGGAAAATTTTAAGTCTCTTCTCCTCTTATCAGCATAACTCTTCTGCCTATCTTGGGCAGCTTTCATTCGTTGTTGAATGATCTTAATCTTATCGGAAGTTTCCCTCACCACATCTGGTTCAAGCACAAACTTCTCGCCAGTCTCTATCCAACATGATGGTGAGTTGCACGGTCTTCCGTACAAAGCTTCATTTGGAGCCATACCGATACTGGATTGGTAGCTATTATTATATGCAAACTCTACTAGATGCAAATGGTCATCCCATGATCCACCAAAATCCAATATATAAGCTCTCAAGAGATCTTCCAATATACGATTCACCCTCTCCGTCTGACCGTCGGTCTGAGGATGATATGCGGTATTGAGATGTAATCCTGACCCTAGAGCCTCTTGTAAGCTCTTCCAAAATCCACTAGTGAACAACGGGTCTCGGTCACTCACAATGCTTTTGGGTACTCCATGAAATCTCACTACCCACTTCATATACAATTCTGCCAACTTGGCTGCCGTTCTGGTCGATTTGACTAGTATAAATCTTGCGCTCTTAGTCAATCGATCCACAATTACCCAAATGCTATCATGTCCCAATCTGGTTCTTGGTAAGCCATCGATGAAATCCATCGAGACTTACTCCCATTTCCATTCGGGAATCTCTAATGGTTGCAACAACCCACTAGGCTTCTTTTGCTCGGCTTTAGCTAGCTGGCAATTCATGCACTTGGATATAAACTTCCCAACGTCTCTTTTTATCCCTTCCCAGTAGTAAGTCTGCTTCATGTCTCGATACATCTTATTACCACCGGGATGTATAGTCAGTTTTGAGTGATGACATTCTCTAAGCACTTCATCCCTCAAACCATTCACGTTGGGCACAACTAGTCTTCCATTCTTCCGAAGCCATCCATCTCGATCAAGCCCATACACATTCATCTCCTCACCGTCGATGTTCATCTCTAACTTGGAGATGATTTCCAATAGATTAGGAATGTCCCTCTGGCTGGAACCAATCCGCTCTATCAAAGTGGGTCTGATCGCTAAACTAGCTAGCATGACTGGATCCAATTCGCACTTTGGTCTGAAGTCAAACCCCGCGATATACTCCAGTTGCTTCCACTCAAGAAACATTGCCCCTAAGCTGGCATGTCTCCTACTCAAAGCATCGGCTACCGCATTACCTTTCCCAGGTGTATATGCGATATCAAAATCATACGAAGCCAAAAACTCTAACCATCTCTGCTGACGGAGATTTAGATCTTTCTGGGAGAAGAGATACTTTAACGATTTATGATCGGTAAACAGCTCAAATCTTTCTCCCAAGAGATAATGTCTCCACATCTTCAGCGCAAACACGATCGCTGCTAATTCCAAATCATGGGTAGGATACTTCTTCTCATGCGGCTTTAGCTGTCGACTAGCATAAGCTACAACCCTACCTCCTTGCATCAATACAGCACCCAGTCCGGTACCACAAGCATCCGTGTATACCGTCATCTCTTCATTCCCTTTAGGAATGACTAACACTGGTGCGCGCATCAACTTCTCTTTTAGACTCTTGAAGGCATCCTCACACACTCCGTCCCAGACGAAGGACTGATTCTTCTTAGTCAATTGAGTCAACGGTGCTGCTATCTTGGAGAAGTCCTGGATAAACTTACGATAATATCCAGCTAATCTCAAGAAACTTCTTACATCCGTTACATTCTTGGGCGTAGGCCAATCCTGTACCGTAGCCACCTTCGCAGGGTCCACGGCAATACCACTCTCTGAAACAACATGACCCAAGAATCTCATTTCCCTTCTCCAAAAGCGACACTTAGAGAATTTCACTTTCAATTGGTGTTTCCTCAACACCTCCATCACTATCCTCAAGTGTCCCTTGTGTTCCTCCTCTGTCCTTGAATAAACAAGGATATCATCCACGAACACAAGAACAAACTTATTCAACTGATCTCTGAATACTCGATTCATAAGATCCACAAAATAGGCTGGTGCATTGGTCAACCCAAATGGCATGACCAACCACTCATAAAATCCAGACGGCGTCCTAAATGCCGTTTTCAGAACACTCTCATCTGCTACTCGAAGCTGATGAAATCCTGTCGCGAGGTCCAACTGGGAGAATACTCTTGCTCCTTCCAGTTGATCAAACAAATCATCTATCCGTGGTAGAGGATACTTATTCTTCCTCGTTACCTTATTCAACTCGCGATAGTCCACACACAAACGAAGGGAACCATCTGCCTTAGTGGCAAATACAACTGGTGCTCCCCACTCGGAGACACTCCTTCTAATAAATCCCTTCTTCAAAAGATTGCTGACTTGCACCCCGAGCTCTCGCTGCTCCCTTGGTGCCATGCGACGAAGTGGCATCACTATAGGTCTGGCATCTTTCACTAAATCAATACGGAACTCAATCTCTCGGTGTGGTGGAAGTCCGGTCACCTCCTCGAAGACGTCCGGATACTGGCCAACCACGGGCACATCTGACAACTCATCCTGCGGGATATCGAGGGAATTTACAAAACTAGCCATAACCCCATCACTAGGTAGACTACCAAACACTACCCTCCGCCCATCATCCGCCCTCACTGTCACCAAAAAGCCCTCACAGTCTACCACCACCCCGTATCTTTGGAGCCAATCGACTCCCAATATAATGCCATACCCAGTAAAGCCCAAAACAAAGCAATCACATACAAACATACATCCATGACTCGATAAGACCAAATTCCTGCAAATCATACTAAGGCTAGTCGAACCACCAATCGGGTTTGTCACAACCAATGGTCTATCGACTATCTCGGGTTCCAGTCCCAACCTATCTACCAGGTCACTAGATATGAAGGAACGGGAAGCCCCAGTATCAAACAAAACTCGAACTGGTACATTATAAATAGAAAGCATACCTTGAATAACAACATTCTTTCCTTTCTCCGCCGCAGTTGGGGCATTCGACGAAGAAGGAACAGCATCAATAGCATATGCTTTCACAATCTGCTTCTCCTTAAGAGGTTGCGGACACTTATCCTTGAAATGTCCCACTTGACCACAGTTGAAGCACTTCTTATCCGCTGGTTTGGCCCGACAATCTTTAGCATAATGGCCCTTCTTACCACAGCTGAAGCACTCAACATCCTTCTTGTTCTTTTTCTGGCCACCCTTAGATTGGTCCTGCTTCCTCTTATTCTGAGAGTTATTCTTGCCTCCACCGCCTGCTTGCGGCTTTGGCCCTTCCGCAGATGCAGCCTCAGTCTTTGACTTAGGGTAAAGATTCTCTGATCTCAAAGCTTTCCCCACAATCGATTCAAAAGTCTCATCGATGTGATTGATAAGCCTTTCCCCCAAGTATCCATCCAAACCAGTAATGAACTTCTCATTCTTCTTCTCAGGAGTATCAATAAGAGATAGCCCATACTTCGACAAAGTGACGAACTCAGCAATATAATCAGAAATTGCCCTCCCGTTCTGCTTGAGTTCCAAGAACCTCTTGAACAACACTGACTTCTGGGCAGCTGGAATAAACTTCTCGCTAAAGCGAGCCTTGAACTGATCCCAAGTAACCTGATCTTCTGGAATAGCTGTTCTGATGGCATTCCACCAATTCATCGCTCGCCCTTGCAGCTGACGAGACGCTAGCCTTCTCTTCATCGCATCCTCAAGACCCAAGTCATCGAAGATACGATCACAGCTATCCATCCAGTCTTGAACATCTGTGGCCGACTCCGTCCCATGGAATGGCTTCCCACCAAGGTTGGTGTAATCCTTGCACAACTTGGCGAAATCGACCCTCGGCGCCTGCACTACTGGGCCAACACCAACTCCGGGATTGGGAACTACCCCTTGCACTTCTCTAAGCATGTCTCTCATGAGGTCAGTAAACATCGCCCTCATGTCAGCAGCATTCCCATGGTTGGTCCCTCTACCAGCACCTCTGGTGTCTCTACTCATCGTTCAATCTGTAAAGAGAAAACGATTAACGACCCCATAGTGGTGCTAGTGCAGTACGACTTCATTCTTATACTACTAATAGTATATATATATAGCTTTTGAAAACTAAAGTAATCACAAATACGCGCTCTCATATACGTACTATCTCTCCCTAGTGTCTTTCCCTAGGTTAACTACGCAACCTAGAGCTCTGATACCAAGTGTGACAGCCCGCCCCGCACCAACCGACATTTACTCCAAAAGTGCGCTGGACACATGTCCAGTTAGCACGGAACGGGTCGTCAGAAGGAAAGAGGAAGAAGGAAATGAACATACAAAGAGCCTGTAGAATGTCTCACAGCGCATAGAATAAAATATAATAATAACATACTTGACATAAAACAGGAGAGACAGTGCATAAGCTAAAAACCAGAACTAAGCATCATAGCAGCGGAAATCCAAAATATAGCTTATTACAACTTTTCAAACTGTCTCAAAGCAAAAGCAAGATAAAGGAGGTACACTACTAATGCCCAAGTAGCGACCACCAGCGACACAGGGAGAATATCTATATATCATACGTGGAAGCCTCCTGCCCGCCTCCGAATCAGCTACTCGCGCACCACCAGCTAACCTGTCTCTAGTCTGCTCGTGTGAGCACCCAGAGTAATAAGAGGAGACATAAAACTCTGGGTCAGACATAAAGCCTGGTATGAGCGATAAGCATCTAAAGTGAACAATAACAGATAGACTAAAACATACCTGAACCTGGACCTGCAACCAAAGAGTTAGCACTACATACTGTACAACACACTAAGGTGCCATATCAAAAGGTGTAAAGATACGAAGGTGGGGGTGTGCATGTCATAGTGATGGCAAACAATCAAACATGGCATCCATCCTCACATCTCTCACTCAGTGCGTAAAGTATACGATATTCACCACTTCGGTCACCCACCCTTGCTACGATCACTTTGCCCCATGAAGTCATAAAATGGCTTCACTGCACTGATAACGTAGCCACTAATCCTTCGCTATGTCCACTTGCCCCATGGAGTTATTCACCCCATCTGTGCTGGCTCATAGCCTTACCAATCCTTACTATGTCCACTTGCCCCATGGAGTTATCCACCCCATCTGCGCTGGCTCATAGTCTTACTACACATCACCTTGCCCCTCGAGTCGTAATGACCGTACTGCACTGATAACGTAGTCTTGCTACCATCACCTTGCCCCTCGGGTCATAATGACCCTACTGCACTGATAAGTAGCCATCATTTATTTTTAGTGGTGAATCGAAGTTATGAACGTCGACAACTCCTTAGCACACGTCCCGCAGCAAAGCCCAACTATGAAGTGAACTCATCGGTTCCCAACTGGATCCTGAGCTCTAACTTCCCATATTGGATGCATCTCGGGTTATTGATCAATACCGGGTCGGGTCGGTGTAACGACCCGTGTTTTTCGACCATTTGAATATGAATATTTAAATTAGTTTTAAATATTATGTTGGGAATATTAATGGAATTTAATATTTAATTCGTTATTAAAAACGAAGTTGAACGTTATAATTTATATATAATATAAAATCGAGCTCGAAAATGGCGTGCAGTTCGTAAATTGGAGTTTTGAACTTCAACTGAGAATACAGAGTCCGATATAAGTCGGATTTCTATGAAACAAGACACGTTGGAACCGTATTAACGATAATTTTCATATGAAAGAGAAAATTCTAGATTTCGTGTTATAATTTGATAGTTATGGCCAAATCAAATTTTGAAATAGTCGCTATGGAAAATCGTTATTTAATTATAGGCCTTTAAAATAGCCGTTTTGCAAACGGACTCAGATTTCGACGAAACCAGTTTCATTAGAACCGTATCGTTAAATTATTGTAAGGTGGTGAGTGGCGTGGAAAACCAATGTCGTATGTGGCCACGGTAGCCGTAAACGCCCGTGCATTTTCTATAGCGCGTAATTTATATAATAAATGGATATTTGAGTGTAACTTGAGCAGACAATCGAATTAAGCCACGAAACCAGTTCCGTTGAGTTCGTATCGTCGATTAGAGTCAGGATATGTATATAGTTTGTTATTTTTAGAGATCGAGAAATTTGGCGTTAAAAGGGGTATTGCGGTTCAGGGTAAAAACAGCCTACCGGGGCGACAGTCTCAGAATGCGACGAAATTAGTGCCATTGGGTTCGTATCGAAAAGTTATTGTTGATGTTCGCAGTTTCAAGTGGATTTGATTTATCTAGTGACCGTGGAAAAATTAAATGCGTGTTCATTTCCGGTTTCATAAAGGAAATTTTTTCATACGACCTCGGATTTCGACGAAACTTGTCCCATTAGGACCGGAATACCTTTTTACACTGAGATTAGCTTTTTAATCAGAAACGGGAGTCGATTGCGGTCAATTTTACGTGTTACTTTATCATGACGTTTCAATATAATAAAATAATATTTTTATCTACCTTATCTAAGTTAATGACGACCCTTGGCATGTGCTTTCAAACACGGTGGCTACCCTCTTCCCATGTGAACGAACAGGCTACCCCATGCCTACCAGCCTAACTTTTCTATTTGAATTAAATGTGCAGACCTCATAATATACAGCTACCACCTAGACTATAGAAGCCTTGCCGACAAAGTATACACCAGTGAAAGCGACCCCTCAATAACGTGATAGCCACACTTCCTATCCTTTTAAATACAAACGAGTCCTTCACATTTTGTTCTTCTACATACTGAAACAAACATCTCCATCGTTCGTTCTTCATATAATAAAAAGAAGAGAGAGTTTGCTTTGACTCTAAAGGAAAGGAATGAACTCAACTTGTAGGTGAGATGTGTCTGTAGCTTTTGTTTTGAATGGAGGAAGGGTGGTGCATGTTCGGTTGCTCATGGATGGAAGTATTCATGTTGCGATGAGTGGGTTCATGTAGTGGTGGGCCGGAGCATTGGGTACTGGAACGAAGAGAGAAGTAGAAGAAGTAGAGCGTGCGTTCAAGAGAGAAAAAAAAGAAAAGAAAGAAAGAACAAAACAAGAAAAGGGCGGAAGGAAGACAAACGTGAGGGGGGGGGGTCTGGTGCACAAACGAAGCAAAGAAGAAGGATGCAAGCGAAAAAAGAAAAAAAAGGGATGAACAATGAAATGGAAAGGGGGACGGGTGGAAGTGTTCTAGTGCTCGCGTGAGCTGTTCTGGGCGAGAAGGGACGCGGGTGAAGGGGATGTGGAAAGTGAAGCATCGGCGGTTTCAGATCACCGGTCAAACGAGGGAAGCAACTCAGTTCTGGATGCAAGAAACGTAGGGATTTAAGACTTGGATTGCGGAAGGGACAAGAAACAGTAATTTATTATAGTTTAAATAAAAGCTGAGTATAGTTAATTAAATTAATAGCCTGAACGTTGGACTCAAAATTTTGGTGCAGGCATAGTCTTGTTCAAACAGAACTAAAGGGAGGAGAGAGATACATGAAGAAGGAAACCGTCCAGTTCTAAAGGAGATGTACAGTAAAGTTTTAATTTAGTCATTAACTTATACACAATAATAACAACGTGAATGAATTAATGGTTGGTTTACAGAATGGGGAACAAACGAGAAACAGTGTACGTGCCTAAGCATGAAGCAAAGGCCAGGAATGAAATGGAAATGCGGTATCGTTGTTTTGGTCAAGCAAGGGCTTTAATGTTTGAAATCGAGAACCAACGAAATCAACTGGATGTATCAGTTAAATTTAACACTTGTTAATTTAACTGAAACGAGCCGTGAAAACCACAAATCAACTCAAGGTGAGTTAAACTCACTCAGTTACCCTTTTTATATTTTATATAAATTGGGTATTTTTATTTTGTGTGCTTTGCTTGCTAATGGTTGACTGCTTTGCTAGTTATCTATTTAACTGTGGATTTAAACGATGAAATTAAACTGTGTTTAATTTCAGTGAAATACCAAATCGTTATTTTTAACGATTGGTTCCAATAAAGGTGACTCACCTTGGTTGGTCACGTTTATCTATAAACGTGTTTAAATGGTTGCATTGTTTGAATTGCTTATGGTTGATGTTAAATGGTCGTTATTTAATTTATCAGTTAAACAAAACTGAACCGTCTGATTTGAGATAACCATTTGAATACAGGGAAGAACAGGTTGGAGGGATCCAACCGGATTCCTCAAATGTATTATTTATTTTCATATGATCATATATGAACTGATCTGTTTGTGTGATTGATTTGATGATTGATTATTGACTGGATATTCAACATCTGTTTGGTTTAAACCAATGGCGATATTGGTTAAGTGTTTGGCAGAGTATGGCCTTTAAAACCAATCGAGTTATAGATATTGATTCACCGTCAGGTGAATCGATAGAGTTGAGATTATAAAATTTATTTTATAACCAGAGTTAGATTTGAATTATATTATTTGAATAAAAGTTATTTGAGTAAAATAAATAAATATTTTATTTGTTTAAGGCTTTGATTTGTTATGAAGTTATTTTGCAAAGCAAATGCTGATGTTAATCAGATTTACCAGTTGAAGAATAAGAAATGAATTAAATGGTTAAACCTTGAAGATTTGTTTTGTAAAGAAAACAAATAATTAGAATCTATCTAAATTAAGTATATTTTTAATTAATTTTAAGCGAGGATTGTTGAAATCGGTTAATGAGATAATCAAGTTTTTGAGTTAATTAAATCGACCGTTTGGAATTAGAATTGTTATCAAGTTAATGTGTTTTGACTAAAATAGTTAAATGAATATTGTTTGAATTTAAATAAGGATTTAAAAAGGATTTAATATTTAATTTAGATAATAAAGGGATTAACTACTAAAGTAGTTAATGGTTGAAATAAGTTATCATTTTAATTAATGATAAAGTTAGGAATATATTTGTAAATGGGAATTCATTTAAAAAGGTTACCGAATGTGAGATGCAAGCCAATTGAATGGTGAAAGGAAATAAACGTACTCAATTATATGAATTAAGTGAAAGGAGATTACGATAAAAAGGCTTTATTATAAACCAGAGGTTTTAAGTGAGATTTAAAGTGTAAGACGTTAATTTTACATTAACGTTATTTGAAAACGAGATCTAGTAAAAAGGAGAATTTTAAATGAGATTTCAAAATGGGAAATTAAATATAGTTATTCGAGATAGAATTAGCCAAACATGATTATTCGGCTAAGTTGCCATTTCGTACGACTGCTAGCGTAATTCGCAGGGCTGCAGATAGCCTACGGCGGTCGGATGTTTCCTGAGGGAATCAGGCGTAACCATTGTGATCGCTGTGATCTAGAGTCAAGCGAATGGAGTTAAGACGAATGTTAATTAATCAATTAGAGTTATTCAAATATCGTATTTTTGAATATTTAAAGAATTGGAAGTTTCAATTTAACAAAAAGGAAATTAGTTTGTCAAAGGCCAAGTGATGCTAAATACTGAACCAGTGAACTCATTGGAGTGTCATGATTGAAACACTGTATATTTTGATAGTTAAAACACCGACTATCAAAGTTGTCCAATACGATTGTTGGTACGGAAAGACCGGGATCGAATTTATATTCGAAAACCATTCCGACCAACAAATACGTGAAGATCTCAGAAGATGATCGAGATGAAGCATTGAAGACCGTAGATTTTCATAAATGGAAGAACCACTAATGTTCTCTGCCTGGCAAGCAGAGATAAGCTGTGATTTTGTCGTGATTGGAATCTACGAGTTGCAAGGACTTCTCGTTACTGATCCATGGGGTGATTCCTATATGGATGCGGTAGGAGAGTGCCTTCGGTTCATCCTGTTCCTGGATGACGTATATGGACGGATGTCTGACAGAGTATTTCCAAAGGGTCACGTACGTTGATTTCTTCAAACGTACGATAGTTGTTGGCAGGGAATTGCCATTCTCTAGCTTTCAGCTAGAGTATTTTTGTGGATATCAATTAGTGATATCTGACGGATCTGACGATGTGGCATTCAAAGTGAATGGCGACCAGATGTTCAAGAGTAATTCTGGCCTCAAGCCTCATCAACCGGAAGATGACAAAAATCGGGCAGGCAGCATGGCTATGTGGGTCGCTACCATTAGGGTGTATGATCACCTATCTAGAGGAAATCCTATTTGTTTCTTAATCTATGTTTCGATGCTGTCCCTTGTCGGGAGACGGTTGCTGATCCCAACCGTCGGTGATATACATTCGATACACTCAAGCGAAATGAGTGGTCGGTCATGTGAGGGCCGGGTTGCAAGAAGTTCTTGTTGAACCCAGTGTATTCGTCTCTAGAGATACACTATCGGAAGGTGGACCCATACCTTGTCAAGTCGGAATCCAATCTCCAATAAGCGCCTGCGGGTTTTGATTGTATATTATATATGTCGAGCGTGAGATGCAAGCGTTCTACTAGATGGTTATTTACTTGTATTTAGACATTATTATAATATCAGACAAGATATTGGTTTCAAAAGTGGTTTGGGTTATCGTAAGGTAAAAACCGTCCGTGTTTATGTGTGGATTTGGTCTTACGATTATCCTTTTCTTTTGAAAAGGTTTTGAACTTTAAAAATCATGATTGGATGATTTACCCTTCTACTGTGCGAGTTTATCTCACTCTGGTTCACCAGACTGACCCGGGGTTTTGTAAATGCTCGGGTTAGGCCGGGTGGTACAGGTTCAGGTTATCGACTACTGTGAAGAGACGAGCTGGAAGAGTCCAGACGTATGATATTACTATTCCGCTGTGTGTTATATGAGGACAGATTATTATCACTGTCCAGATGTGTACTCTGATATTGTAAGTATTTTAAAAGTTTTCAATAAAGATTATTTCTGTATTATATTTTGTTTCGCTGCGATGTGAGACTCTGTGTTGTGGTGTTCTTCTTCTTCTTCTATTCTAATATTTCTTTCTTTCTTATCTCACCCTCTAACTTCTTTCTATTAATGATCTGGAATGTTCGATGTCTGAATGGTCAACACGGTAGTTTGATGTTGATTTTCGGAGTCGAAAATCCCTGTTCGTTACAGTGGTATCAGAGCTTAAGGTTAAGTAATTACCTTGGCTCTGTGGCGTGACTCAGTAGAGATGGGGTTAGAAATACCCTAGATTGAGTTTGAGTGTATATATATGAGCGCGTATTTGTAAATTGATATAAAAACTGTTTATATTGTGTTGATTGGTTTGTCGAGTAGTGTATGAATTCTGGTCGATACAGTAATGCAAACTGTGTCGATAAGTGTTTCTAAACTCTTGAACAGAATAATTCGACACAGTATGTTTTTGAAAGAGGGTAAATGAAATAATTTTGCCCAAATTATATTTTAATATAAAGGAATGATTAATATTTGAAGTATTATAGTATATTGGATGTGTTGGTTGATTATAATTGAAAAGGTTATATAAATAACCAATTCAAATTCGTATAATTTAAAAGCAGATTAATTGAATCTGAATTAAATCAGAACTAGAATTAAAATGCTGAAAACTGGGAAAAGTGTTCATAAAGGGATTTGAATTGAATATATGAGAATTTTAAAATCCTGGGAGATTTTAAATTGTTTACAAGCATTGTGGATTTTATTTTGAAATAGATTTCAAATTGAAGGTGTTTAAAACTGGAGTTTTGAAATGATATAGTACTGAACTCACTTTGATAGCTGGGGAATAACTCTGAGGATGCTGGCCACATCATCAGTGTTCATTTCCGAGTTCTAAGTGACGGATTACTACCAAAAATCTTGTTTTGAATTGTTTTGAGAAAAACAAGTTGTTTTGAATCCTGAAAGGAATATTTGATTTTTGAAAGAGCTGAACTGTTTAAAAACTCCCGGGGAAATTGTTTGAACAAGGCAAAATTTAAAAGAAATTTGGGAAAGCAAATATGAATTGAATTGAAACCAATTAACTAGAAATTGAATCGGGATATAATATATCAAGTGGAATCAGATTTGGAATTGGGAGACAGGAATATGAAATGGTGTTGGACTGGTAAGTTAAGGGTTGGAATTGATAATGGCTGGAAAAGGAGTTAAGAATGAGATTTGACTGGGACGCGTGAACGGATTGGTTTGAGGAATTTTGTTGGGATTGCATTTCTATATGCTGACAAGATAACAGACGAAAGGGATATAATGATATGCCCGACAAAAAGGTACACGTTTATTTTTATTGGGTTTGGTGATTTATGAGCCTAATGGGCAAGCCGCTTGGCTATTCATTTTTCTTTTGGATTGAAGGAGGCCTAGAAAGGCGAGTTGGAGTTGTACTGATTGAGCCGTACAGAGGAGGTGCTGGCGAAATTTTTCGGAAGTTTAAAGTGTTAGAAAATTTTCAATATTTTTGAAAATATTGATTTATAGTATTGGATTGATTTAAACCAAATTGGATTTGAATGTTAATGAATTTATAACGTTTTTTCTTACCTTAGCAATTTCGAGGACGAAATTATTTTAAGGGGGGAAGAATGTAACGACCCGTGTTTTTCGACCATTTGAATATGAATATTTAAATTAGTTTTAAATATTATGTTGGGAATATTAATGGAATTTAATATTTAATTCGTTATTAAAAACGAAGTTGAACGTTATAATTTATATATAATATAAAATCGAGCTCGAAAATGGCGTGCAGTTCGTAAATTGGAGTTTTGAACTTCAACTGAGAATACAGAGTCCGATATAAGTCGGATTTCTATGAAACAAGACACGTTGGAACCGTATTAACGATAATTTTCATATGAAAGAGAAAATTCTAGATTTCGTGTTATAATTTGATAGTTATGGCCAAATCAAATTTTGAAATAGTCGCTATGGAAAATCGTTATTTAATTATAGGCCTTTAAAATAGCCGTTTTGCAAACGGACTCAGATTTCGACGAAACCAGTTTCATTAGAACCGTATCGTTAAATTATTGTAAGGTGGTGAGTGGCGTGGAAAACCAATGTCGTATGTGGCCACGGTAGCCGTAAACGCCCGTGCATTTTCTATAGCGCGTAATTTATATAATAAATGGATATTTGAGTGTAACTTGAGCAGACAATCGAATTAAGCCACGAAACCAGTTCCGTTGAGTTCGTATCGTCGATTAGAGTCAGGATATGTATATAGTTTGTTATTTTTAGAGATCGAGAAATTTGGCGTTAAAAGGGGTATTGCGGTTCAGGGTAAAAACAGCCTACCGGGGCGACAGTCTCAGAATGCGACGAAATTAGTGCCATTGGGTTCGTATCGAAAAGTTATTGTTGATGTTCGCAGTTTCAAGTGGATTTGATTTATCTAGTGACCGTGGAAAAATTAAATGCGTGTTCATTTCCGGTTTCATAAAGGAAATTTTTTCATACGACCTCGGATTTCGACGAAACTTGTCCCATTAGGACCGGAATACCTTTTTACACTGAGATTAGCTTTTTAATCAGAAACGGGAGTCGATTGCGGTCAATTTTACGTGTTACTTTATCATGACGTTTCAATATAATAAAATAATATTTTTATCTACCTTATCTAAGTTAATGACGACCCTTGGCATGTGCTTTCAAACACGGTGGCTACCCTCTTCCCATGTGAACGAACAGGCTACCCCATGCCTACCAGCCTAACTTTTCTATTTGAATTAAATGTGCAGACCTCATAATATACAGCTACCACCTAGACTATAGAAGCCTTGCCGACAAAGTATACACCAGTGAAAGCGACCCCTCAATAACGTGATAGCCACACTTCCTATCCTTTTAAATACAAACGAGTCCTTCACATTTTGTTCTTCTACATACTGAAACAAACATCTCCATCGTTCGTTCTTCATATAATAAAAAGAAGAGAGAGTTTGCTTTGACTCTAAAGGAAAGGAATGAACTCAACTTGTAGGTGAGATGTGTCTGTAGCTTTTGTTTTGAATGGAGGAAGGGTGGTGCATGTTCGGTTGCTCATGGATGGAAGTATTCATGTTGCGATGAGTGGGTTCATGTAGTGGTGGGCCGGAGCATTGGGTACTGGAACGAAGAGAGAAGTAGAAGAAGTAGAGCGTGCGTTCAAGAGAGAAAAAAAAAGAAAGAACAAAACAAGAAAAGGGCGGAAGGAAGACAAACGTGAGGGGGGGGGGTCTGGTGCACAAACGAAGCAAAGAAGAAGGATGCAAGCGAAAAAAAAAAAAAAGGGATGAACAACGAAATGGAAAGGGGGACGGGTGGAAGTGTTCTAGTGCTCGCGTGAGCTGTTCTGGGCGAGAAGGGACGCGGGTGAAGGGGATGTGGAAAGTGAAGCATCGGCGGTTTCAGATCACCGGTCAAACGAGGGAAGCAACTCAGTTCTGGATGCAAGAAACGTAGGGATTTAAGACTTGGATTGCGGAAGGGACAAGAAACAGTAATTTATTATAGTTTAAATAAAAGCTGAGTATAGTTAATTAAATTAATAGCCTGAACGTTGGACTCAAAATTTTGGTGCAGGCATAGTCTTGTTCAAACAGAACTAAAGGGAGGAGAGAGATACATGAAGAAGGAAACCGTCCAGTTCTAAAGGAGATGTACAGTAAAGTTTTAATTTAGTCATTAACTTATACACAATAATAACAACGTGAATGAATTAATGGTTGGTTTACAGAATGGGGAACAAACGAGAAACAGTGTACGTGCCTAAGCATGAAGCAAAGGCCAGGAATGAAATGGAAATGCGGTATCGTTGTTTTGGTCAAGCAAGGGCTTTAATGTTTGAAATCGAGAACCAACGAAATCAACTGGATGTATCAGTTAAATTTAACACTTGTTAATTTAACTGAAACGAGCCGTGAAAACCACAAATCAACTCAAGGTGAGTTAAACTCACTCAGTTACCCTTTTTATATTTTATATAAATTGGGTATTTTTATTTTGTGTGCTTTGCTTGCTAATGGTTGACTGCTTTGCTAGTTATCTATTTAACTGTGGATTTAAACGATGAAATTAAACTGTGTTTAATTTCAGTGAAATACCAAATCGTTATTTTTAACGATTGGTTCCAATAAAGGTGACTCACCTTGGTTGGTCACGTTTATCTATAAACGTGTTTAAATGGTTGCATTGTTTGAATTGCTTATGGTTGATGTTAAATGGTCGTTATTTAATTTATCAGTTAAACAAAACTGAACCGTCTGATTTGAGATAACCATTTGAATACAGGGAAGAACAGGTTGGAGAGATCCAACCGGATTCCTCAAATGTATTATTTATTTTCATATGATCATATATGAACTGATCTGTTTGTGTGATTGATTTGATGATTGATTATTGACTGGATATTCAACATCTGTTTGGTTTAAACCAATGGCGATATTGGTTAAGTGTTTGGCAGAGTATGGCCTTTAAAACCAATCGAGTTATAGATATTGATTCACCGTCAGGTGAATCGATAGAGTTGAGATTATAAAATTTATTTTATAACCAGAGTTAGATTTGAATTATATTATTTGAATAAAAGTTATTTGAGTAAAATAAATAAATATTTTATTTGTTTAAGGCTTTGATTTGTTATGAAGTTATTTTGCAAAGCAAATGCTGATGTTAATCAGATTTACCAGTTGAAGAATAAGAAATGAATTAAATGGTTAAACCTTGAAGATTTGTTTTGTAAAGAAAACAAATAATTAGAATCTATCTAAATTAAGTATATTTTTAATTAATTTTAAGCGAGGATTGTTGAAATCGGTTAATGAGATAATCAAGTTTTTGAGTTAATTAAATCGACCGTTTGGAATTAGAATTGTTATCAAGTTAATGTGTTTTGACTAAAATAGTTAAATGAATATTGTTTGAATTTAAATAAGGATTTAAAAAGGATTTAATATTTAATTTAGATAATAAAGGGATTAACTACTAAAGTAGTTAATGGTTGAAATAAGTTATCATTTTAATTAATGATAAAGTTAGGAATATATTTGTAAATGGGAATTCATTTAAAAAGGTTACCGAATGTGAGATGCAAGCCAATTGAATGGTGAAAGGAAATAAACGTACTCAATTATATGAATTAAGTGAAAGGAGATTACGATAAAAAGGCTTTATTATAAACCAGAGGTTTTAAGTGAGATTTAAAGTGTAAGACGTTAATTTTACATTAACGTTATTTGAAAACGAGATCTAGTAAAAAGGAGAATTTTAAATGAGATTTCAAAATGGGAAATTAAATATAGTTATTCGAGATAGAATTAGCCAAACATGATTATTCGGCTAAGTTGCCATTTCGTACGACTGCTAGCGTAATTCGCAGGGCTGCAGATAGCCTACGGCGGTCGGATGTTTCCTGAGGGAATCAGGCGTAACCATTGTGATCGCTGTGATCTAGAGTCAAGCGAATGGAGTTAAGACGAATGTTAATTAATCAATTAGAGTTATTCAAATATCGTATTTTTGAATATTTAAAGAATTGGAAGTTTCAATTTAACAAAAAGGAAATTAGTTTGTCAAAGGCCAAGTGATGCTAAATACTGAACCAGTGAACTCATTGGAGTGTCATGATTGAAACACTGTATATTTTGATAGTTAAAACACCGACTATCAAAGTTGTCCAATACGATTGTTGGTACGGAAAGACCGGGATCGAATTTATATTCGAAAACCATTCCGACCAACAAATACGTGAAGATCTCAGAAGATGATCGAGATGAAGCATTGAAGACCGTAGATTTTCATAAATGGAAGAACCACTAATGTTCTCTGCCTGGCAAGCAGAGATAAGCTGTGATTTTGTCGTGATTGGAATCTACGAGTTGCAAGGACTTCTCGTTACTGATCCATGGGGTGATTCCTATATGGATGCGGTAGGAGAGTGCCTTCGGTTCATCCTGTTCCTGGATGACGTATATGGACGGATGTCTGACAGAGTATTTCCAAAGGGTCACGTACGTTGATTTCTTCAAACGTACGATAGTTGTTGGCAGGGAATTGCCATTCTCTAGCTTTCAGCTAGAGTATTTTTGTGGATATCAATTAGTGATATCTGACGGATCTGACGATGTGGCATTCAAAGTGAATGGCGACCAGATGTTCAAGAGTAATTCTGGCCTCAAGCCTCATCAACCGGAAGATGACAAAAATCGGGCAGGCAGCATGGCTATGTGGGTCGCTACCATTAGGGTGTATGATCACCTATCTAGAGGAAATCCTATTTGTTTCTTAATCTATGTTTCGATGCTGTCCCTTGTCGGGAGACGGTTGCTGATCCCAACCGTCGGTGATATACATTCGATACACTCAAGCGAAATGAGTGGTCGGTCATGTGAGGGCCGGGTTGCAAGAAGTTCTTGTTGAACCCAGTGTATTCGTCTCTAGAGATACACTATCGGAAGGTGGACCCATACCTTGTCAAGTCGGAATCCAATCTCCAATAAGCGCCTGCGGGTTTTGATTGTATATTATATATGTCGAGCGTGAGATGCAAGCGTTCTACTAGATGGTTATTTACTTGTATTTAGACATTATTATAATATCAGACAAGATATTGGTTTCAAAAGTGGTTTGGGTTATCGTAAGGTAAAAACCGTCCGTGTTTATGTGTGGATTTGGTCTTACGATTATCCTTTTCTTTTGAAAAGGTTTTGAACTTTAAAAATCATGATTGGATGATTTACCCTTCTACTGTGCGAGTTTATCTCACTCTGGTTCACCAGACTGACCCGGGGTTTTGTAAATGCTCGGGTTAGGCCGGGTTGTACAGGTTCAGGTTATCGACTACTGTGAAGAGACGAGCTGGAAGAGTCCAGACGTATGATATTACTATTCCGCTGTGTGTTATATGAGGACAGATTATTATCACTGTCCAGATGTGTACTCTGATATTGTAAGTATTTTAAAAGTTTTCAATAAAGATTATTTCTGTATTATATTTTGTTTCGCTGCGATGTGAGACTCTGTGTTGTGGTGTTCTTCTTCTTCTTCTTCTATTCTAATATTTCTTTCTTTCTTATCTCACCCTCTAACTTCTTTCTATTAATGATCTGGAATGTTCGATGTCTGAATGGTCAACACGGTAGTTTGATGTTGATTTTCGGAGTCGAAAATCCCGGTTCGTTACAGTCGGGTTCCCTTCAAATTATCGGTTCGGATCGGTTCCCCTGCGTTGCGTCAGTTCGGGTCTTCCTCTATAGCGGTTCGGGTCGGGTCCACTCCATCGCGTCGGTTCGGGTCGAGTATCCTTCTTCAGGTCGGGTCGGGTGTCCCACTTCGAGTCGGGTCGGGTGCCATCTCCCCTCCAGTTCGTGCTTCCACTCTGATCCACTCCCTCATCCTTCACGTGCTCCGATCCGATCCCTCCTTCTTTATCTGATCCGATCGCTTCTCCTTTATCCGATCTGATCCTAGTTCAGTTAGCGTGGCCTTCCTTTTTGCCAATTTTCCCAAGTGTCAGGTTCCGATCCGATCGAATCCCTTGCCCAGTTCAACATATCCGATCCGAGCCCCCATATCCGATCCGAAACCTGCACTGTTTCCTGAAGCTTTTCCAGCAAGTGTTTACGCCATTCGACGGCATTTTCGACCATTCTAACTATTGAAATCAATCACAAAGCATATCATACAGTCATAACAACATGCATAATCAACCACAAACATCAAAACATCAATATGATAGGTTAAAATGGATCAAACATACCCAAAATCCCATATTTCCCCTTAAGCATGTTTAGGTGAAACTAATGATAGGATTAGCAAAACTTAAGCAAATTAACCCAAATTCATATCAGAGGTCTAAAACATCATTTAGGAATTTATGGACATTTTTCCCGAATTTATTAGTGTATAAGTTTGCTAATTAACACTAATTACCCTTAATTAGCCATAATTAGTGCAAAACTATGCAAATCACTCACCTTAGCCACAAATAAACTAAGATATGAAATAAATCTCTGATTTGATGTGAATCCCAATGCCAAACAGCAGCTCCAATGTTGATTTGGTGTAGATCTTCCTTGATTAGAGGTTGCTAAGCTTAATCCTTGACCAAAAGATGATTTGGAGGTGATTTAGAGGTTGGAGGTCATTTTTAGGGTTCCTTGGTGATAAGTGGAGGCTAGAAAACTGAAATGGAATGATTCTCCATCTCATTTCAGCCTTCCCATAACCCCAATCCCGAAATGGGTTATGGGCCTACTCACTAATCACCCGATTTGGCCCGGTTAAGCAGTTTTTCACCCTCCAAACCTTATTTCAGCCATATCTCCCAAACGGTAAGTCCGTTTGGCCATTATGACCACTCTACGGAAAGGTAAACTATCAAACGAATCCAATGGAAGTGGTTTCAGGTCAAAATTCCTTTTCAATCAAAAATTATGGCCAAAACAAGTTCAGCTAGGGGCAAAATGGTCATTTAAAAATCGACAAAAATCATGAACATGGGAAATGACTCTAATGGATGTTTCCCAAGGTTACATGACCATATGACTTCACATGGGAAAGAAATAAATATTCTACGATCCTATGATGTGTAGAATACGGGTCGTTACACTTCAGTCCTAATAATATAAGCTACTAGGGAAAGAAGAAATACATTTTTAAAATATACACTCAAAATATAAATCCTTTGATTATACAATATAAATCCATTTTTGATTCAAAAATCGAGTTAGTGATTTATAATTTCGTTTTGAGAACATCGTAGGGAATCTCTATTCCAATTTTTAAGCCATAGAAAATTACTATTTGTATAAATCCTTAGGTTGATCATAACCGTGATATAGGCACATGCACATGCGCACTCGATACACGGATGCACATGCGTATTCAGTTTGTTTCCTCATGGTTGTTTATGAACATAGATATTGACACACTTTTTGGTAAAAGTTGTCACACTGAATATCTGGATAGCATCGCGCTCGGATATGGAGAACATCGTCAGAAGACAGGCAGCGATTTGGTCAAAGTCGCGTCACGAACAAAGAAAGGTCCGAAACTCCTATCAGACAACCTCTTTTGGGCCCGAAAACAGCAATTACAGAGCTGAGCTTGGTAATACTTGTAGATCTCTGAATTAGCTTCAGTTTGAGCTTTGGTTTGGCTCAATCGGACTTACGGTTTGAAAGTTACGCCCGTTTCCATGAATGGGTGTAATCTGGCAATTTCCTGGATAAAGCACCGAAGCGTCACACGATCGGAGTACGGCTCGTGCATCCTCTCTGGCTCGTGGTGCACCCTCGGTTCGCCCTTCATCGGATCGCCCCCCTCGGATCGTGGCGCACCCTCAGACCACGACCGTTCGTGGTACACCTCATGATCACGACCCGCTCGTGACACACCAACTTCACCATACAACTCACGATCAGACCTCGGTTCGTGGAGCCCATATCACGATCCGATCCTATGACCATGAACCGACCCCCGCACCTGTTGATACACGCATTGTTTTGACCTGTTCTCATGCCACATCTTGCTCCTACTTTTCCGGATCGGGTGCCACGTACCCCATCACGAACCGGTCTTCCCAGAAGCTCTCCTACAGGTATAAATACACCATTTGAAGGCATTTTCAGGGATTTTTTGGCTCTGACTCCTTACCTCTTCCACCCTTGCTCTCTACAAAGCAATTTCAGCAGCAAAGGAGCCAAATTCCACATTATAACACGATGATTTCGTGTATAATCTTATGATTTCTTACCCCTTTTCATTGTAAACACGAGGATTTCGTGTATAAACCGAGAGAATTGTACTTGTAACTTCTTAGGATTTAAAAAGGGATAAGGTGGACGTAGGCTTGGTTCAAGCCGAACCACTATAAAAACTTCGTGTGTCTCCTCTTTATTTACTGTTTTCTGCATTCTGTGATCTGCAATTGGGTGTTAGGCCCAGATTTTGGTCTAACAATAGACATAAATGCATATCTATACATGTATTAATTATATGTATCATGATTCTATATTGTAGGAAACACCATATGTACACCTTGAGAATTTTCTGACCTGTATAGCAGATCCTTCGCTTCAAGGCAAGTACGGAAGACGTGAATTTACTAAAGTTGCGGCTCTAGCCAAAAAGTGTGTGCAGGGAGATCTAAACGGAAGGCCTCCAATAGATGAAGTTGTTTGTCAACTCACTAACATGTCAGATGCATCCACATGGTAATACAATAATGGTGACATTGGAGATTTTGGAGATATTAACTCATTAGCCTGTTTGATAATTTTCTAAGGTAATTTGTCATATTCACATTTTGATAAATGTTTAATTGATGCATGTACAAGCGCATGAATGAAAAATGCAACATGTTGTACCATGTCAAAGTCGTTTTGTAAAAAAAATACTTTTTTTATTTTTCTACAAATAGCCTTTTGTAATATCAATCCCCTACTTCACGCATGCGTTGCACATGACAATATTCGAGGAACAACAATTAAGGTTTTAAATCTCGGATTTTATCCAATATCTCGGAAAAATATCTCCGCTTTCTCGGATGATATTTGAAACACTTATAACTAAACTAGCTGCCAAATCTCGGATTTTGGCTAATATCTCAGATTTTCATCTCGGCGATCTCGGGGAGATTTAAAAGCATGACAACAATCCAACTGTGAAGCGCGTGCAGTCATCACGCGCGAAGCACATGTCTTGATCATGCGCGGAGCGCGTGCACACATCACACACGAAGCGCATGTCGTTACACTTGTGATTTGATAAGGTTTATAAACAAGGAAGTCGGAAACTAACCTAAGGGTTAATAATTTGGAATAATTGTTTTTAAGAAAACAATTAAGTGGGTTATCTTTACTAATAATACCAATACTTTGGTGTGGTGAAGCTTTTGTGCACTTCTAATAACATCCCTATCCTCTTCACAACGCAACAGGATAGAAATTTTTTTGTGAGGGCAACGACGTCTTTTCCTCCACCACGTTCTATTTCCACTCATGCTTCTGCGGTTAGTCAAACCTTCTCCAACCATTTCTCTTCTTTCCTTCCTCTATTCGCTGTGTTCTTCGCCTTCATCTTTTCCACCTCTTTTCAACTCTAACCTTACTCCGCCTTTCACCTTTACTCAGTCGTCAATAAAATCCATCTGTCAATGCTTTCTTTGTTCACCGCTTCCTCCCTTCTCCGGTTCCGATCCTCATGCATCGCTCTAACTCCTCCAATCGACCGATCGATGAGTAAATATGTCATACAAATTCATCGTTAACTCAGATCTGCTCCTATACTTCAGATCTGCCAACCGTGGGTTAAAACTTCCATAGAATTTCATGTGTTGCTTAGTTGTGCTCATGTACTTCAAATCTAGCGATCCATGCTCTGATCTGCTACTATTCATCACATCTGGGGGTTATTTTTTTTTGTTCCTTCCCTAATTCCTTCTAATTCTCAGTATTAACTCATTCTACCTGTTGTAGGTTATGCTTTAACAAACAACTAGACGGCTGGTTCTTCAGATCTGACAGCCGAGCCACTTGGGTGGACCAAATATACAATATTTTGTTAGGTACTTCATAGTTTTCCACTTACTTTACACTTTCTCTATGCTATTACGTTCTGTATGATTTTTTCTTATTTTCTTTTTTGTATTATTGCAAGCAAAGAGAGAAATCTTTACAATTGTTAATACATGCATAGCATTATGATGTTGGTATACATGTTTTTAATATGTGTAAATCGCGATATATGTGACTGTTTTTAATATGTATGATTGTTTTCTTATTTGCAAAACGACAGAAACTGATGAAGGGTTATCTGCAATTCAATCAACATATATTTATATATTTTTAATTGAAAAGATTGAAAATATTTGTGTATGTGGGTTCGTTTGTTTAATTCTTCCATTCGTTGGAATAGGCAACTAATACTAACCCTTATTACTTTGGTTTTACGAGAAAATGTACATTTTAGTCGATTACAGTAGAAACACATTAACTTAATGGCTACATTTTGAATGCAACAAATGCTTATAGGTTATTCTTCCACTTTTTTTTAATGTAGACAGTGATGGAGTAATGTGCTGCTGTAGAAACTGACCTGGAAGGCCCTAATCCGTCTACTGTTTCTACTGCTGAAGGTATTACACATTACATTATTGTAGTGTGGCTGGATTTTTGTTGTTGTTGCCATCTGCAAGGAAAATTGAATCTTGGGTGATAGAAATGCAGCAATGGTGTGATCCTTGCAACCAGAATTGATAGCCTAGTGATGACACTGCCATCAGATGTCTAAAACTGCAGCCGAGGATGGTAGATGATGATGACACAAGTTATTCTGCCCTTCGGCGAGGCAGTAAACGGTGAGAACAGATGTGAACGGTGCTACACTTCTGCTAGTTGGAGACATTCAAGTTGGAAGTGGTTCTTCATTTGGTGCAGAGGTGTTACAAGGGTATGTTTTCTACTCTATTTTTGGATTCTCTTGCTGTTAAATTTGGTGATACAAAATCACAAATTGATTGGAACAAATTTGCAAAGAATGGAAAGTAAATATTTTTATAATGGGAATGCATTGATTGCATTTGATGAGGTGATAGAAAAATAAATGAAGGGATTGATTTCTTCCATCTATGCTAAAGAAACGGATTTATTTACTTCCTATATTTGCACATTTGTTGTTATGGTAATTTGCCTCCATTATATTGTTACCATATGTTGGTAATTTAATTGATGACTCACATAGATTTGCACTGGCTATAAATTGAGGGTTAGACTTTAGTGTAAACCAATCCTGGCCTGGAACCAGTGATCCTCAATGGTGTCTCTTCTTGTTAAATCTGATTGAGGTTTGGATATGTAAACTCTTATTTTGTAATCTCTTGTAATTCTCTCATGTGGAATAAAATCTCTCTCTATTGGACTGGACATACACTATCTCGAGGATAGTGGAACCAATCTAAATATTGTGTCTCTTTGTTTCTCTGCTATAGTTATTTACTATTTTGTTGATGTAATAGAATAATTGCTATCAGATTAGATTGATGTTCAATTGGCAAATCTAGATCCTATTTACTGCTCTTCCGCATTCGCGCAATTTTTGCATAACAGATTGGTATCAGAGCGAGGCGATTTATTTTAAATTGTGCATCAATTATTTCTACAAAGGTTGGTAGATTCAGTGGTGATTATGCTATTACTATTTTGGAGAAATGGGGACTTTGGTGGAGGAGATTATGTCGAGAGTGAAGAGCATTCCAATCTGGGAACTTTGATGTGATATGGAGATTATTGTCAAGAAGCCCTCTGATATGGATGAGGGAAGATGGAAGAAGACGAAGAAGAAGGCGGGTGACGGTTGAAGAACCTAGTCCACAGCAAGGTGGAAAGGTTAATATGGTCACTGCTTATGGCCCTAAGGTGGAGGATCATGGTATCGACAAAGGTCTAGATGTTGATGATGCTCGAGGGATCCCGGAGATGAAGAGATCATGTCAAACGGAAGACGGATGTCGAGTTTTGAAATCCACAAAGACGATGGAGATCTTGTGGTATTGCAAGCATTTTTTAGACCGTTGGTTGATGCATGATGCAGCTCAGGTGGTAGATGCATATTTTGCATAACACTTGCTCAATTTTCATAACACTTGCTGGATGTTCTTCTCCTGCAAGTGTGAAGGTACTTCAAGAAGTGAAAAGAAATTTACATTGAGATGCCAATTGTACATTTAAATTTGTAGATACAAGAAAAATCAAAATTTTCTTTATTTATGTCTTCACCAATTTAGTCACTCTCATTAATGATAATTGATAGTTTTAGTTGTCCGAACATTTTCCTTTTTCCTGTTGTCTATGCATAGTTACTTACAGTTCTATTTTATGATAATTGATAGTTTCAAATAATCTTATTATTTTGCAGTAAACAATATACAATTTGAAATCATGGCTACATTATCAAAAAGTTTGGCAGCTTAATGTCTTGCTAAAGCTCAATTGTTACATTTATAGATGCTTTTATTTATATTGCTATTGTTTTGATCTCTAAAATTGTTTTATGATACACTTAGTTATATTACATGAACTAATAATGATTTTATGATAATTGATACTTACCAAATATGAAAAGATGGATATCTCAAAGTCATGTTTATTTGATAATTGATACTTACCAAATATGAAAAGATGGATATCTCAAAGTCATGTTTATTTACATTGCCCGATTTGAATTACTAGTATAACCGTACAATGGTGGGAAAACCGACCGTTGAAGAGAAACATAAATGATATAAACTCAAAATAACTCATCATATAAGTAAATATTTAATTATAAAAAAAATGCAAGAGTTAATGTAATAACTAAACCATAAAATATTGAACTAATTTATTAAGAAGAATAACTTAAAGGTATTGCCGTTTGAAAACTAAACTGGTAAAATAAAAAATATAAAAACTGAAGATAAAACTAAATGTTGGAATCTGTCATTGTTGATATTTGTTCCAACAAAAAATTTTGATTTGGCTAAATAATTGATGGCTGATTGTGACATAACGATGATCTTTTATGTTTTTCGTTCATATACTCAATCTAAGCAATATCAACATTTAAAAGACGATGTATCTGTAACAATTCCTTTATCTTTTGTTGGTATATATATTCACCTTCATTGTTCTTAATTTTATTGTGGTCATCGACACAACAACCTATAATTTTCTTTATTGGTTCATTGAATGCAGAAATCTAAGTTTCAACGGTTTGATCGGAAATCTTCATTACTATAATGTATCTGCATTTTAGAAAAAAAAATACATACAGTAACATTAAATAAAAATGCTTAGCTCTGAATTTATTTACCCTCAAATTGCATGTATCTTTGTTCTCTGGGCATACCTTAGAACAATAGCCCCAAAATATTCTTGAGTTTCTTCTTCGGGTGAAAGGTGAGCATTACTGTCTGGCCTTGTCATTTATATTGTTTTCTCACTTTCAAGAAGTGGCAAAAGAATAGGAAATGTAACTTCAGATTTATTGGTTTACATGCAATCCTAGCATAAAACTATTTCAATAACCTTATCCTATAAGTCAGAAATGAAAGCGACACTGATGGATTAGCTTATCAGCTCATTGTTCTTTCCAATTGGCCATTTGGAATTCTTGTTTCATATTTCAAGTATGTTGTGATAGTTAACACTGACTGCTGCATCTTTTAAATTATTATACAACTATCAAGAAAATATCAAATTGTAACAGAAGATAATGCCATTACATTCCATTACAGTAAGTCAACAATGTTACAAGTAATATTCTCATTTTACATTGGTATAATTCAAGTTCAAATGGACCATAGGATTTAAACTTCTCCTTTGCTCCACAGTAGTAAATACCAAAGCTAAAGGAACACTTGAAAATTCACTTACTTTTCAAGACAAAATTTTATTGTAAATACTCTTCTATAAAGTTAATTGTAAATTTATTCAACCAAATCCTCGTTCAAAATGCATAATCCTGCATTACAGCTACACTTCTCCTGCAAAGAGTTTCTTCACCTGCCATATTTTGAACTTGGTCATTTTAGTAAAACACACAGAAGCAATAAAACAAGATACAACTATTTTATTTTTCCCTTGTATCTCTATTAATATAAAAGCAATGGATATGTAATATCGTTTTTGGGAATAAAAAGAAAGACTACCATGTTACTTGTTCCAATGTAAAAACACAATCACATTCCACGAACCAAGGCGGCCAAAATTTGCAATGAACCCCTTATAGAAAGCACGTGGACCCTGCAATTTGAAAGTAGTCATTAACCCAATTTGACAGTTTTCGATATCGAACACCCAAACGGAACATGATCGCTCATGGTTCAAGATTTCGAATTGGTGAAACTGTGAAAATCGTGCCCCCCCTTCTTTTTTTTTTTTTTTTTTTGATTAAACAAGCTATTTTCAGCAAAAAAAAAACGAGTATACAATACAGTAAATCATATAAATTTATATGGTACCAAATAATGTAATATATATACTATACTAAATCATGTTATCAGTGATATATATAAAGCAGTCTCAAATTGTCACATTCAAATCTTAAATATACAGTAGTAGCGGTGTATTGTTACTAAGAAAGGATCACAAGAAAACAGTGGCTGTAACCGTGAATTATTCGTGATTCAGAATTGGTAATATCTATAAATGACTTTTCCTTTCACTCTCCTTCCTATTGCCAGATCTTTGTTTGGCATCCTGAATTTTAGCCCATACGACCTTTCAAGTAATTTAATGATGTGATATTATATAAGATTATTTAATTAAATTAAAAATGTGTACTCATTTATCCCTTGATAATTCACGGTCTATGTACATTACAACTTTTTCTACCACAGCAAGTATAATTTTTCTACTAAAATAGCCAATTATTATACATCCAGTAGAAATGATATTATAAAAGTGGTTTTTCGTATGTGCTTTCTTCTTTCTCTTTTGTATTTTCTTCTAAAGGGTGTTCATTTTCATCACCATAAAATATGTATATTTAAATTATAATAAAGTTATGAGATCTATGTCAAATAATTTTTAGATTGTAGGATTGCTGGTCATATCCAAGTTAAACCGAAGACAAGGCAAGTGGTTTTAAACCTATCACAAGTATGTGCTGGTAAAGGCCAAAAAGGGTATTACTTAGGTTTTTAGCACATTTAATGTGCATAGAGTTGTTTAGTTTATTATCTGCTCTTTGCTTAAGGTGGAAAAAATATATTCAACTTATGTGTGTGTTCATACAAAGGTAATTGTGTTATGTTACTTAAATTATACCACAAGTTTTATCATATCATCAGAAAATAATTTTTCATCAACCTAACTTTTCCCTTGTTCTGCCACTATGCATTCATGTGGGTCCGCATTCACTTAAGATATTGTCCATGCTTGCATAGTTGAGACAAAGAACAATAGGCCCAGACTAAATTTTTTTATGGAAACTTTTTAATACTCATACAAATTAAGAAATGTTTTCATGCAGTTTCAAACCTGTTGTGGAACAATGTGTTCCACAATTTCCATTTCCAACAATATCTAATCCAATAAAGCTTCAAATGTCTGTTAACATCTAAATAAATTTACAACCTGAATCTAAAATCGGAAATGCAAACTAAACATACCCTTACATTTAGCGACGTCTTACAATTTTTTTTTCTTTTAAATGATTATATGTAATAATACCTTAACTCACATTATTATATAAGGTAATTCTGAAAATTAGTTCAATAAATTATGAGAAAATATTCAGAAATCAATGAATTCCTAACTCTAAAATGTTTATAATTTTGTACTTCTGATCTGTACTATCTTTACACTATAGATGAAATTAACATTACCAACAAAATTTAAAGAAATAGTAGGCTCAATCAACCGCTTAATATAATTATTTATTTGACTTATAAATTTGTTAAACCATGGCATATAAATTTATATAAGATAATAACAATGAAAAAGAACATAAAATAAAGGAAGATACACCTCAGTTGAACATGCTTCATGTTCCCATTTCAAATGAATATATTAAAGAGCATGAGTACTGTTTTATTTTCCTTAATGGCATGAGCTGCATATATTAATTACCGCATTACTACCTAAATTTCCAAGTCAACTGCATAATAATTGATTTACTTACTTAAGACGATTATTTCTATCTAATTGCTTAATTAGGCTGAGGTTATTACTCTATTGCACAGTATTATAAATTATATTTGATCCATTCAAAAACATCATGTCTGCCTTATATAATTCAAAGTATAAAATCTAATTTATTTAGACATTGCAAGTTTTTCTGACCCTTTTTAATAGAAAGTAAAGTACAAATCAATTCAAAAGTTGAAATTTCAACATAATGAATGTAATCTAAAATAATGAATCAAAGGGCGTACCTTTTTCCCAAAAATAGCGTAAAGAGGAAAGAAAACAAAATTCAGAGCGGAGAACTTATGGTTAGAGGTGAAATGGTGGACCAATTTGGTGCTGACGGCGAGTTTGATAATTGAAGATTGTCGACGGTTCTCAGAGTGCTTATTGAATTTATGTCTCTGCAAGTAGTAACAATAATATGATTTTACCTGATTATTTAGCTGGATAAAGCATTAGAATAATTGACAAGCAAATCTCGATTTAGAAAAAAAGGGATATTATTTTGGGGGATACTGAGAAGTCAGGTTTATCATAGGCATTTGGTGAAATTTAAAGTAAAAAAAATCGATGAAAAATGATAAAGATATGGCGAAACGGAGAAGAACAGGAGAAGAGCACGCGGGCGGAACAAAATTAGAAAAATGCGGCATTAAATTTTGGCTTCAGACGAAATTGGTTTTCATTCACAGTAGGCAAACCTACCAACGGTCGGTTTGAATTCAACCCAAGGCACAAGATAGTAAGGAAGTATAACGAACACCATAGGCTCCAAGGTGGACAAATTTTTCATTTACTTGGTAGCGACATTGAATCTGCACATCCGCCCGCTTCCTAGAAAGAATATATAATTACCATTCATCGAAACGAAGTGCATAGGCCAATCTATCCACGAATAAGGATGAATCATGTAAAGTTTAGCCCAAAACTCATTTACCCTTCTATATTTGTTGAGCACCCAAATTTCTAACTGGTCGTCATTCCTCGTGAAAAGACATGCAATTTTATCATTAACAACGCATGCATTATTGAGCAATGGACTGCCATCAGGATATGGAAAAGATACAGAATGAAACACCTCAGAGTTGAAGTCAAAGCATAAAATCTTTCTGCCTTTACGTGAATCATGTCCCCACCAAAAGAAGCAAGTTCCATTATTAAATGGCATTCTAGGTTTTCCAATAAGATCAGCAAATGGAATAAAAGTAGTAAGACTTCTCCAAGAATTTGTATTTAAACTATATACCTCAACTCTCTTTTCATCAGGGCAACCAATTCCGGTAAGATTCACCACTTTGTAATCATTGTTTATAGCATCAAAGCCGAATCCAACAGTAGTAAAAGGAATATTATCGGAAGGCAATCGTAGGATATATCTTGATTGTCTAGTTGCAGGGTTCCAAAGACAAATACGATGTTCTTTCATGAATTCGGAAAGATTCAAACAAACGATGCCATTATAACTCACTATATCATGTACCATAATACCGAAGACTGGAAAATCTATTCCTCCACATGCGTTTAGCTCAAAACGGTCAATAGAGATTGAATGAAAATCGAAAAGTGAGTCATTTCTTGTGAATGGACGTAATAGGCTGTGGTTTTTATCCCTCAAACTAGAATCATAATAATGGAGACAGAGATGTTGTTCGATAAAATTGCTATTTTCTATCAAAGCGCGCCATGATCTGCATACATATTTGAATCGTAATATAGATTTCACAGGCAACCATAGAAGGATTTGGTAAATCAGATCATCATGAAGTAACATCCTAATCTTTCCTGGCTCTGTCATGCAATTTTCTAATTTACCGCACTTTAACTCCTGAAATTATAATTCATAATCTTACATAAGAATATAAACTACATTTTAGAACAGCAAAAGAAAAACTACTATAATTTTTTTCAATTTCAGATTAACATTTCTCCACTAACATATTATGTTGATTCGTGCAAATGTGATAATAATGGATTCAGATGTGGCAGCGAATGTGCACTGAAGTATTTAAAATTTTGACTCTTTTGAGCTATATTTCATTTTTGTTTCAAGTTTCAGAGGTCATACTGAAGTGCAAGCCTTGGAACTTGGATTATTGCAACCATCACATCACCCATATGCACATCCAAGTTTCGCTAAATGTACACATTACTGCCTTACACTAGAAAATACAATCCAATAACTGCATGGTTTCTAACCAAGTGTCACTTCTGACCAAATTTGCAGTAATTTAACATCGTTCTTTTACATCAAGTGTGTATGTCAGAGTAAGATAAATTGCAGTTATTTGCTCAAAGATCTGTATCGACTGCAAATTTTTGACAAGAAAACAAGCTACTGTTTCTCTTATTGGTGAGGATAAGACATGACTGTTGTTTTTCATGAGTTAAGCTATGTAATTAAAACAAACATACAACAAAAAGATGATTAAGAAAGCTAGTTTCATATTTCACTTTCATTACAAATTATTTAGCTTAACGGTGCCTAGTGAGTGAAATAGAGTCAGATTCCTTAATTGAAAAACTAATCCATTCGTCAAATATATCACGTTCAAAATAGGAAAAATATAAAACCTTTCATATGCACTTAAATTCAATTAATCAGTAACATTTTTATATATTTTCCAGTCGGAAATATTGTTATTAACCAATAGAAGGTATACTGAAACGCAAATGAACAACCAGTGTCAGTAACACATTCAAATCAAACACTGATCCTTTACTGGTTAATCAGCTAATAAATAATGGCAAATTCTATTTCAACCCACATAATTAGTTAGTAGCCCCCCATTTTATCAAAAAAATACGATGATCAAACTGCATTTTTACTGTTATATTTTTTTTCCAGTTTTTTGAATACCTCGTAGTTGCATTACGTGGTTTTTTGGTGTATTTTTGGTGTAGTTACAAAAACAACGAGGTACAGTGAAAAACCACGTAGTCCCCCTACGTGGAAGGGTATTTTTGGTTTTTTTTTTTAAAACGGGGGGCTACTAACTAAATTTGTGGGTTTACTGATTTTTTCATGATTTGGGGGGCTACTACCTAAAATGGTGGATTGAAATAGAATTTGCCATAAATAATTCACCTGTAGTTGAGGCTAGCCGCAGGCAGAATAGTGGAGTAGAAAGGAACCAGGCAGCGAGTTTGAGACGGAATGGAAGAGCAAGGGACTATGGAAACCCTAGTTCGGATATTGAAATCCAAGGATATCGAATTTATAAATTTGGAGACGATATATTGGCCCAAAAAAACTTGGAATCTTTCCCCGAATAATTATACAAAAAGAACCATTCAAACAACAACTGTTTCAACGAAGAGAATGCCAAGGGATATTCTTCCCACATATTTCAACTCTGAGACCGAATCAAAACTACCTTGATTCACAAAAATAAATCAAACGACAATCAAAATCCGCACATGACCTAGAATTGAAAAACCGACAAAACAAAGAGGTAAAAACTAAAATTACCTGATATTGCACGATTTTGGGATAAAATCGAAAGAAGAAGGCTCAGGTCCCAAATCACGAAGAAAACAAAACGAAAAGAAGGAAAATGCGAAAATAAAACGAGACGAAAACGAAAAGAAAAATCGTGCAAACGAAAAGAAAAGGAGAAGCAAATAAAACGAGAAGAAAACGGAAAGAAGGGAAACGCGGAAAGGAAAGGCTTGTGAGCGAAAATTACGCCGAAATTACAATTTGTTTTTGGCTGTTACAGTTCAAACCTCCCTACTGTCGGTTTGATTATCAAACATTTAAATAGTTACAAAATATATACATTATCCATAATTGCTTTTTCGTCTTTCACATGTAATACATTTTGTTTTCAATCACAGTCATATAGCTCACGGTTCTTAAAGTAGTTATCATTGTGTCACATGCTACTATTATTCATATATTGTTATTTTTTTTCATGCTCATTTACTATTTTTTCTTTTGTGCAGATCTTTCGTCTACATTGAACAAATTTCCATTTTCCCCCAAACTCCACGGCAATTGAATAAATTTCCTTTTTATAATCTTTGATTACATTTTATATTTGCAATTCCTTTCTTAATGCTTACCATAACATCTATTAATTACAAGTACTTTTTCCCAACTTTACCATCATACACGATAAATAAACACCCTTCTGTGCATTTTCTTTTCATCTTTTGCATTTCTAAACGCGTATTCTACTACTTTCCTTTTTTATAGTCTTTGATTTATAATTAACATAGCATTTTTAAGTATTGTTTGCTTAGATCACTAACTCAACAAATAACGTTACAAAATATTCATCAATTTTTTGTCCATCCCTTTGTCATATGTCTTATGTATTTTTTGGTCTTAGATCGCCAAAATTGATAATTTAATGTTTACTAAAATGCATTGCACTGATTATTAACTTTTAAAAATGAGAAGAAATACAAACTATTTGACTAAAGAAATGAGAAAGTAAATAGTGGACATTGACGTACATTAAATAGACAACTGCCACAATATTCACTTGGGCTTTTAATGGTATGTAGGATATGTGTCTACTTTTATGGTCATTGTATGATCTATGAAATTTGATACACTTAATTATATTTCGTAAATAAATTTTTTATCTTTTGATAATGGATACTTATTGAACTGCACATTATTTTCTAAATTTAATGCAGATATCCTAACTATGTTCACTGAATTTAGTTTAATCTATGATAATTTTTACTTAAAATATATTTGTATTGCTTTCAGAGAAAGCTGTGTGATAAACGATACCAAAAAAATGAGCAAATTGCTAATTCCATTATCGACATGAATTTATTATCAAGTAGATTTATTAACTCATGTAATACTTAGGCATTCAATAGTTTGTTACAATATTTTTCTTCCTTTAACAATTGTTCCCATATTGCACTTTTATTACTTGAATTTTAATTATACTTTCATTATTTGAATTTTAATTGGTCATTTATATCCTTCAACAATTTCAGTTTCTATTTTTTATCCATGTCATTGAATAAATTTTCTTTGTGCATTTCCCTTTTTACCATTTCCATTTTAAAACTAATACTGATATGCATTTACTATTTTACATTCTATGATTTATAGTTACCATAACATGTATCAAGTATTCTTTTCGTCTAGGACAATTACTCGACATTTGACACTATTTTATTCTATGAAATTTCTTTATGAAACTATTACTATATATCCTAATTAAAAAATTTAATATGCTAATGGACACTTAAAAAAATGTCACATTTTCGCGGGCTGTTAATGGATGCACCGTGCTACTTTTGTTAGGTGAATTTTTGATTTATGGTTTCTATATCCTTTAATTTTCCATATTTAATATATGATTGAGATTTTCAACAAGATTTCATTTTTGTTTATCAATAAATTGCCAATGCCATAATTATGCAAACTCAGAGGAATTTTATTTTACCTCAAGATTCATCATAAGAGACGTAGTGCAAAAGAAAGAGATAAGGGAATCAATGGGTAACACATTTAGTTTATTTTAGTTTTTCTTTTTTCTTTTTCTTTTTTGCCAACTGCTTGAAATCAATACAAAATCCTTTCAAAAAGCTAACAAGTGTAGTTGTTTAAGAATTTATCATAGGATTAAAAAAAATCTCATTTCTTATATCTTTTTACTCATAACAACAAAGTCTTATATCTTCCATCGTTAAGTCTTTTAGTTAATGTAGTTCTCAGGCCTGAAAAGGATAAATTGTTTTCTTACATGGTAAAAAGCTTAACTATGAACTAATTTCATAAGTTCATTTTGTTTGTATTTTGCTGCTGCATACTATGACACTTCCACATATAGTACCATTTCTGTTGTTAGCTACAACAAACCTACCTAGAATGTTTGTCTTATTTTTGATACTTGGGATCATTGACACTTTTATTTCATTGACTCGTCAATTATCACAGAGCATTAGCACAGGTGCTTTACATGTTGCAACAATATGGGTGATTTTAGCAAACATTTAATGCACAACAGCATTCACACCGCATAACAGTTTATACTCATCCTAAAAAATTGTATTATCAATATACTGTTTTTGAACCAGATGAATGGTAGCTGTGGGCGTTCTTCGGGAAGACCCAGCAACTGACATCTCACATCAACAACTGAAGTGGAGAAGGCAAGTAAATGCATAGGTGCATTGAAGACAATCACATTCAGAATATTCGCTTTTCCATTTAAGGTTCTTCCTACTTAAGCGCTACAACTGATACAAATTTTCAGTGCCCAAATAGCGAAGAATTCTACACCTGTCTTCTTTAACAATCAATCGATTGTCATTCCGTTGAGCTGCACAAATTAGGTTTGTTTCAGATTGGTTCCAGTTTATATGCTATGGTTCTTTCAACTTTCAAAATTCAGGGCTGCATCGGTGCGGTTCCAACAGTCTGCCTTTATCTCGAACTTTGCCAAACAATCAATGATTACAGATCGATCAACGACTATTAAGGTTCGTCAATTGTTGTATGATCCATTTTCTAGGTTTTCCATGATCCATCATCTGTTATTTTTCTCTTTTGCTCTGACCTTTCTATACCACAAATAGGCTTCTATGATTTGATGAGAACAAATTTCTTTATTATTTATTTGATGATTTGAAGGAGCATAAGGTCTGACTTATATAGGTTGCGTAAATGATCGAAAATGGTGATTTGTTCATTGAATAATATAACCAATAGGAAATTTTGGTCAAATTATTTTGATTGATTTTTGGATGTGTCTGATTTTCTATTGACACATGCAATTTCACATGAACATGAATCAAGGATTGTAACAAGAATCAATGAAACAGTCGATGAACTTACTTAGCAGTAGCATAGTTAGCAGCATGACTCTTATATAAGAACATGCTATGTTGTTGTGGTTATAAATTATGACTCTTAGATAAGAACATGTTATGTTATTGTGCAAATTTATTCATGTAGACCATTGCTACGAGTTATTTTTACAATTTTTCTTCTATTATTACCATTATGTTGCAACTTGAGTCGGGAAGTTTTTCATTACAGAGTGTTAGTCTTTGAGAGTCTGAATAATATTAGCTTTGCAGAACTGATTACCAGAAAATTTATTGCATAACTTAGGATGGGAAAATTCAAATAGAAAGGGCATAACAAATAATTTTGACCAAACATTGGAATAATGGGGATGATAGTTTTGATATTAAATTCATTTATATATGATGCATTTTAAACTGAAAATAAATTTGCCTACATAATTTTCTGCTATAATTCTAACTAACATTATTTATCAGAATACCTCACCCGGCTAAAACAATGTTCTACTATGAACACATTCAATGAATTTACTTTTGAAAAAGACTACAGAATGTAATGACATTATAACTATAGTGGGCTTAGGATTTTAGGTCTATCTGAAGTAGGTATGAGTTGCAAAAGAGTAAGGTTGTTCACTTACAAATCAAATGAAAGAGTACACATTTCTAGCTATTATTTTCAACAATAAAGATAGTTTAGAGATAATGATAATCACTGAAACAATAGATTTCTTCATATTCTTTGATAATCATGGATTAGTATTTAATTATTTGTTGCCTCTATATTGACAGTGTATTTTCTTACAGGATGAAAATGGCCAGCCTAGATGCATTATTCCCTTCATACAGAGATGAATATGGTATGCGTTTGGTTGATTGCATTTTTGTTTTAAAGTTCATTTTCTAAAATGCGAACATACCTTATGTAGACATATTACCAGTTTATAAACTGACGTTCAAACTGCCTTTTTCCTTCCTTGCAGATTGCAGAAATTGATAAAATAAAATAAAAAAATTGCTACTGTTGAAAGCCCTTCGCGTAAATGCTGATACTTACGCTGACGCTGATGTTGCTTGCCACTTTTCCTTACTCTTTGTGTTTTATTCTGTTTTTCTATTCTGTCTTTTTTCGTTCACTTTCACAAGTAACTTTTATTAGCAGATATGTACTATGAATAAACAGAGTCCACACTTTGTATTTTTCAATTTATTATGTTCTATGATTATGATACTTCATAGCATAAACGTGCAGAATCTCACTGCTCATTGTTTCAACTATTTGTTCTGTTGTACAATTTCACAGCTGACTTCATTGTATAGATTTACTGCATCTCTTTTGTTGGGTTTATTGCTTGCTGCCACTGTTTTAATACTCATCCTACTGCTGCATCGAATAGCACTTGCGTTTCCACATGCTTATGCAATGGTGATCATTTGCTTGACCAGTCTATGCACACGTCCAGTAGACGTGCAGAAGTACTGGTTATTAATAAAGTTAATTCTTATTTCAATAACTTTTAAAGGAAATTAACTATTTTATTCTCAGTTAATAATGAAGTTAACGACTTTACTTTGGTTAATGTGAAGTTAATTATTATATTAATTAATAATAAGTGATTACCTTTTTAATTGGAATTCAATTAAGAAAGTAATCTAGTTTGTGATAAGACTTTAGTTGAATCTGATAAAGGGTTTTCGTAAAGGAATATGAAAATAAATCCAAGGCATATAAACAAAGTTATAAAAGAGGTTTAAACTAAGGCGACGATTTTAAAATAAGCTATACTTAAAATTGAATTAAGTAAAATGTTTTTAATTGAAAGAAGAATTTCAAAAATGCAAAAGAAGGATTTTTAATGGCTTTATGCAAAGGATTTGATAAACGGATTATTGTAATAAATCCAAGTTGAAAATAAATTATATTAAAGAGGTTCAAACTAAAGGTTGGTGTTTTGGTAAGAAGTTACTTAATAAACGAATTAAGTAAAAATAGTTATATATGGAAGGGAATTTTCAAATTCAACATTTCTTTCTTCTTCTTCCCACTGTAGCAACCCACATTTTACGTATCGAAGGATCGTAAAATATTTTTATTTTATTCTCTAACGGTTGGATCATTCTCATATTTTAATATGTTGGTTATGGGGATGTAAGACATATCCATAATTTTTACCAATTTTATTTGTGACCATTTTCCCTTATCAGTATTATATAGGGCATAACTTTTGACTACGACCGAATCAGGTGCTGGGGTCGGTCTCATTGGAAAGGAAATGGTGTTTCCACTTCCGTAGAGTGGTCATATTAAAGATTTGGCCTAGGGTTTGGGAGGAATTGTTGTTTTTGTGTTTCACATTTTATTGTTCAGGTTTTTGAACCACTAGTGGGATGATTTGGATAGGCCCATTAGTGGGTTGGTGGGAGGCTATAAATAGGGTGTTAGAGGCATGGAAATTGGTTTACTTTCTTCACTCTCTCATTTGTTTGAGCTCATTATCCTCCTTACTCAATCAAATACACCTTTCCACCATTAAAATTCTAGATCTACATAAGGGAATCGAAAATCTACATCATTTAAAGCTAGATCTATTTCAATCGAAGAGTTTGAAGCTAATTCTTCATTGTCCGGATTTAGATCCAAGTGTTTTTGTTTTGTTTTGAAAATTTTGTGAGTGATACGCATCTCTCACAAGGATTCAATCAAGTATATGAGTTGTTAATCATTATTTCATCATTTTTAGGTTGTTTTTATCTAGATATACATCACGGTAAGTATATTTTCATATGAATCACCGTAGGATCTAATCTAGCAACTTAAAACCGGTAATTTCTATGTTAATTCATATGTTTATGCAAGTTTAGATCTATTATTTTGTTGATTCATTGTTTTACCATGATTCGGTGAATTCTATATGGTTGTACAACGATTATTGATTGATTGAGTGAAATTGGTCAATTTTGATGAGTTGATTGCATAGATATTCTTCGTGAAGTGTTAGATCGTATGGATCGGAAGTTTTGGTGATGGACCGAGCAATTTTTTTTCGAAGCATGGACTGGGCAGTTTTTCGAATTATGGACCGGGTAGTTTTTTTTTGAAGCATGGACCGGGAAGTTTTTCGAAGCATGGACCGGGCAATTTTTTTTCGAAGCATGGACCGGACAGTTTTTCCGAAGCATGGACCAGACAGTTTTTTCAAAGCATGGACCGGCAGTTTTTTCTAAGCATGGACCGGGTAGTTTTTTGAAACATGGACCGAGCAGGTTTTCTTGAAGTAAGGACTGGACGAAATTAATGGATCGGTCGAGTTCCTAATGATGGATGGGGCAACTTATGCAATGGATGGATTGGTCAAGTCCATGGTTCGGGCACTCTCGATTAGTAGATCGGTCTGTGTAACAGTTCATGGACCGGTAGCATTTACACACTATTGATCAGGCAAGCTGGATATGAATGGATCGGGCGTAACTCCTATGATGCGCTGGGCTCTTTCTAGCTAATGGATCAGTAGCATCTTTTCTAAGAATCAATCGTGTATTTAGAAATGGTGAAGGGCTTGGGTCAACATGTTCGATCCATAGTGGATCGGTATGTCTGATCCATAGTGGATCGACATGTAATAGTGATGGACTGCAGCGGGTGGTAAACGTTGTGGATAGAGGAATGAAACACTATCATATGTTATTCATGGTGAAAGGTGAAATGATGTGAATTGAATGCTGACCAAAAGTGATGATTATTTTGGTTCAGAAGTGGACATGGCTTCGAAGTAAATTCAAGGAGGAATGTTTGAAATGTTGTGATGTGTTCGTTGATTAGTGTAAAGCAACGAATGTGAAGATGACTCAAGGGTGTTGTACGTGGAAAATGGTTGTCGAGGGGGACTTCAGCTTATGAATGGTCATCGAGGTTGATGGCTAAAGATGCAAAGGTTGAGAGATTATCGTTGTCGTAGGCTCTAGCGGATTCAAAGCAAAGGTACTTTGGGCAGTCATGAAGGGCCTCGTACCTTGGGCATTCGTTAAGGGCCTAGTTGTCGAGAATGGAAAGACAAACATATCAGTCGTGAAGGCGCATGGAGTTTTTGCTAGAACCGGGGTTTTGCATTAGCCCTCTACATATGGAAGGTGGTCGTCATACGATTAACAATGTTTTCGAAGAAGGAAAGGCGGTGATAGTCAGGGTCATGAGTGTGATGTTTGCTTTGCTTGTACCATCTCACATAAGTTGTCTGAAGTCGAAGGAGATGTTGCTTGGGTGCTTGTCTGATATTGGTTTAGGCCTCTGGGGCTTGTGCTTGAGGGATGTTGATCTCAATTAGGATGGTTTACGTGAGATATAACTAGTTGTTATGATTGTTGTTGGATGTTAGTTGTTATACTATTATCCGGTTACTCGTGGTTGTCATGAATTAAATGTTGTTTCTTGATTTCTGGATTGTAAAGGCTATCACTGTCAGATGTGGAGATGGCAGGTTTGGGTTCTTCTCTGGTGTTTGGTAGATTGGTTTGTTAGTCTACCTATTCTCATATACTTTGCTGATGGTGTTATATAGCTGTATTATTACTTACTAAGACTATTGTCTGAATCAAGGTTTTATGTTTCCCTCTTATTACCTTGGCTCTTCATCCCATTTTGGATGGGCAGACTAGATGGCAGATGACGAGTGATTAGTAAGGGCAGTGCTGCTCTGCGGTGGTGGGAAGGAGTTTGGCGTATTAGCTTGCTATTATATAGTATTTTTGTTTTTTCTGTTCGAGAGTGTTTGTAGTGAGGCTTCTTGTACAAACTTTGATGTTATATACAATTGATGTACGGATGATCTTTCAAAATGTTTTGAAAGTTTGATATATGACGCTTCACTATTTCTGCCTGTTGTATATGTTCAATTATACCTTATCCTTGTGTTGTGAGTTATACGATAGGTTCCGCTTGTGTTTACCTACTCTGATGATCGTCCATAGCTGTTTGGCACACCTTTCAGCGCATTATTCCTCTTGTTTAGTGCAGGGGTTATGGGCGGTCGTCACATTTGGTATTAGAGCTCTGGTTAACGATTTTAGCCAAAGTTCAAAGACGTAATAACGTATGAGAGACGTACTTGGAGATTCCTGATGGATGCATACTATATATTAATATATAGTAATAGCATTTGAACTCCATTAGCAGTTTTCTTGCAGTGGCTAATCATTCTATATTACAGATTTAAAATGAGTCATCTACCATCAAGACACGCTATTAGGGAGGAAGCTAGTTCTAGAGGGGGAAAGGACGGTACACCGGACTACCAAGCCATGTTCAAGGCCATGGTGGCAGCGATCAGGAGGAGGGCACTTGCTCCAGATAAGGCTGCAGTGGATATAAGGGTCCCAGTGCTGGTACCCAGGGCTGTGGATTTCGCAAAGCTATGCAAGGACTATACATCTCTGGGAGGGAAACCTTTCAAGGGAACAGAGCCGCGTGAAGAGGTTCAGAGACGGTTGATGCTTGTATGATGATTTTTGGAGATTTGGGTATAGGTGATACAACAAAGAGAAAGCTTGCATCAAGACAGTTGCATGGTAGAGCCATAGATTGGTAGAACTCAATCACTTTAGAGACTCCAAAAGATGAGATGACAAGGGAATAGTTCCGAGTCAAGTTTAAGATCAAGTTTATCACTACAACTCAGAAGTCTGTTCTGTTCAAGAAGTTTATGGAATTGAAGCAGAATGTCGACTGGTGCTTGAGTATTTTTTTTGATTTTGAGGCCTTGTCCAAGTATGCTCGTTCGTACATTGATTCTCCTTACCAAAATAATGAGAAGTTTGTGATGGGTTTGGATACCTACATAGGGAGACCATTGGTGGATCGTCTTGACGATCCTTATGAGAAGATAGTGTAAAAAGCCGTAAGACATGAAAGCTTGTTTCCAAAGGAAGGAACTGTTGTTGCTGCAACCAAGGAAGCACACAAACCACAACCGGGTGGTAATAACAATAAGAAGAGGAAGCAACAACAGCAAAAAGGAATGGATGGCAAGAAGAAGCCAAAGAGTGAGGTGGTTTGCTTTAACTGCCAACAGAAAAGTCATTTTGCTAATGAGTGCAAGAATCCAAAGGTTGAGAGGAAGTGTCACAACTGTGGAAAGACTGGGAATCTCAAGAAGGACTGTCCGGAACCGGCTAAGGGAAAACAGATAGTGAAGGTTTATGCTTTGGAAGTTGTGTTGTCTTCTTCAAGAGCTCCTACTTCAGAGAAAAAGAAAAGGGTGTCTTCGTCCAACGTACTATTTCAGTTAAAGGTGTTTCAGTTCGTGTGTTGTTTGATACCGGAGCATCGCATTCTTTCAACTGTACTGAGCTTGTGTGCCGCTTGGGTTTGGAACCCGAAATATGTGATAGACCTTTGGTTGTGACTAATCCAGTTGGGGTTTCATTTATCCTTCGTATGCTTTGTCATGGTCTAGTCTATCGAGTCATGATTGCTCTTTTGTGTGTGATTGCTTTGTTTTGAACTTCGCTAGGTTTGGGATCATCTTGGGCATGGATTGGCTCAAGAGGTATGCGGCAAGAGTGAATTGCGAGAAGCTCGAGGTGAGAGTCGAGGATGTGGAAGGTCAAAAGGTTTTGATTCAGTGTAAGCCCAAAGATGGAGTCTTCGTAAGCTTTTTATATTCGCTTGAGATTCCACAGGAAGACTTGTCATCTGTGCTGATCACAAATAAGTTTGAGGATGTATTTGACTAGGTCAAAGCGTTGCCGCCGCATCGTGAGATCGAGTTTCGGATCGATTTGGTCGAGGTTGTTGGACCTATCGCTATGCCTCTTAGGTGGATGGCGCCTAAGGATCAACGGGAGTTAGAGGTGCAAGTTGTAACCTTTTAGGAAAAGGATTCACTTGGAGGAGTGTATCCGAATGAGGTGCACCAGTTGTGTTTGCAACCAAGGCTGATGGATCTTTGAGATTATGTGTCGACTACCGTGAGATGAATAAGGTGACCAAAAAGAACATGTATTTGTTTCCGAGGATAGATAACTTTTTCGATCAGCTTCACGAAGCCAAAGTGTTTTCTCAAATGGATTTGGCAACGAGATTTCACCAGTTGAGAGTGACAAAGGATAGTGTGTAAAAGACTGCTTTTAGGACACCATCTGGTTTCTTCAAATGGTTAGTAATTCCATTTGGGCTGTCTAACGCGCCAGCGTACTTCATGGATCTTATGAATAGAGTTTTCAGAGATCATTTAAACAAGTTCGTGCTTGTGTTCATGGATGATATTCTGGTTTACTCCCGAAGAGAGGAAGAACATAAGACGCACTTGCGGGTTGTTTTGGAAATCTTGCGAAAGCATTATTGAAGGCTAAGTTTTCGAAGTGTCACTTCTGGAAGAGCGAAGAGAGATTCTTAGGCCATGTAGTTTCTGGAAATGGAATAACAGCTGACCTCGCTAAGGTGACAGTAATCTAGGACTGAGGTGGACCTAAGAATGCAATGAACGCGAGAAGTTTCCTTGGATTGGCAGGTTATTACCGACGGTTTATCAAGGATTTCTTCAAGGTAGCTGCTCCATTAACAGGATTGACGAAGAAGAACCATGTATTCACATGGGATGCAAAGTGTGAGCAAGCTTTTCGAATACTGAAAGAGAGACAGGCGAGTGCTACTGTTTTGACAATTCCAAGTGGGAATGAAGAAATGGTGGTATACACCAATGCATGTGGTATTGGACTTGAAGCAGTGTTGATGCTAAAGGATAAGGTATGGCATACGCGAGTCGACAACTTAAGTCGCATGAAAAGAATTATCCAACTCATGATTTGGAGTTGGAAGCGATCGTGTTTGCTCTGAAGATGTGGAGACATTACCTGTTGGGGGTTCGATTCAAGTTGTTTACATATCACAAGTCGTTGAAGTATCTTTTCTCCCAAAAGGATTTGAATTTTCGACAACAACGATGGTTAAAGTTTCTAGCATCATATGATTTTGGCATAGCCTATACTCTAGGAAAAGGTAACGTAGTTGCAGATGCGTTGAGTCCAAGACATGCAGGATTCGGAGCAATGTTTTTGGAATGAAGAGCCTCGAGTTTTTGGTAGGGTTTGATTTCAGGCCACGGTGTGAGTTGGAACCTGAAATGTTGGCGTACTTGTCGATAAGACCTACCCATATCGATAGGATTGGTGAAAACCAAAAGCGAGATGCAAAGATTGTCAAGTTTATCCAGAAGCTAGAACCAAAGAATAAAGAGTTCGAGGTCGATCGAGAGGGATGGCTTCGAAAGCAGGACGACTGGTTGTTCTTGATATCGACGGATTGAGAGATGAAGTTTTGAGGGAATGTTATCACTCGAATTTGATGATTCATCCCGGTGGTTATAAGATGTATCAAAACATGAAGCGGTCTTACTACTGGGATGGGATGAAAAGATATATTGGAAAATTTATTTCCAAATGCATGAACTATCAGTTGGTGAAAGCTGAACAGAAGAAGCCAAGTGGATTGCTTCAGCCATTGGAAATTCCTACGTGGAATTGGGAGCAGATATTGATGGATTTTATCAATGGACTACTTAGAACTAGGGCAGAAACGAAGGAATTTAGGTCATTGTGGATCGCTTGACCAAAAGTGCAAGGTTTATTCATGTCAAATCGACTAGGAAAGCATTGAAGTTGGCTTAGCTTTATATTAAATGGATAGTTCGACTCCATGGTATCCCAAAGAGCATAGTAAGTGATCGTGATCCGTTGTTTATAAGCAGATTTTGGAAGAGTTTGAGAGAAGATATGGGGACCGAGTTGTGTTTGAGTACGACTTATCATCCCCAGACTGATGGTCAAACCAAGAGGGTTAACCGAGTTTTGGAAGATCTCCTAAGAGCTTGTGTATTGGACTTCGGGAGATCATGGGAAGACCATCTACATCTAGTGGAATTCGCATATAATAATAACTACCAGTCGAGCATTAGGATGACATCATATGAGGCATTGTATGGTAGACCGTGTAATTCTCCGGCATGTTGGTTAGAAACTAGAGATAAGTTGATACTTGTGCCAGAGATGATCGGGAGACATCTGATTGTTTCGAGATCGTTCAGCAACGAATGAAAACAACCCAAGACGTCATAAGAGTTATGTCGATAAGCATCGAAAAGATTTGAAATTCGACGTTGGCGATATAGTATTCATGAAAATTTCGTCGTTGAAACATGTTGTTCGGTTCGGAAGAAAAGGAAAGTTGGCCCCAAGATTTGTTGGACCGTTCCCGATAATCGAGCGGATTGGAAAGCTCGCGTGTAGGTTGGAGTTACCGGAGAAGATGTCAAGTATGCATAATGTTTTCCATGTGTCATTTCTACGGATGTACGTGCATGATTCTAATGTAGTGGTATCTCTAGAACAGTACGAAGACCTAGAAGTAGAGACCGTAGTTACGAGACCTCGTAAGCCACTTCGTGTTGTGGGTAATGACATAAAACAACTTAGAAGAAAGATGGTTAAGCTAGTCAAGGTACGATGGAGTGAGGATGGCGATGATTGTACAAAGGAGATGGAAGAGAGCATGAAGGCGATCCATCCGGAACTCTTCGTTGGTATGACCCATAAATATCGTGTCATCATTACATCATTGTAACTTGTACCATTGTGATTGTGATTTTGGATAGAGTTCCGTGTGCTAGGATAAGGTTGTAGATGTATGGTTTGATGGCTTCTAGTTTGGGTGACAGAATTGGCTGCTCATGGATGGTAAGCATGCAGACTTGTTTGGGTTGCTTATGTTGTTGGGATTTCAGTTGCGAAATTCCTAAAGGGGTGGAGAATTTAACAACCCGCATTTTACGTATCGGAGGATCATAAAATATTTTTATTTTATTCCCTATGGGTTGGATCATTCTCATATTTTAATATGTTGGTTATGGGGATGTGAGACATGTCTATAATTTTTTACTAATTTTATTTGTGACAATTTTTGCCCTGTTAGTCTTATACAGGGTATAACTTTTGACTGAGATCGAATCAGGTGTTGGGGTCAGCCTCATTGGAACGGAAACAGTGTTGTCAATTCCATAGAGTGGTCACATTAAAGATTTGACTCAGTGGTTTGGGAGGAATTAGTGTTTTTGTATTCAGTTTATTGTTCAGGTTTTTGAACCATTAGTGGGCTGATTTGGAGAGGCCCATTAATGGGCTCGTGGGAGGCTATAAATAGGGAGTTAGTGGCATGAAGAATGGTTTACTTTCTTCATTCTCTCATTTGGTTGAGCTTGTGATCCTCCTTGCTCAATCAAATACACCTTTCCACCATTAAAATTCTAGATCTACATAAGTGAATCGAAGATCTACATCATTTGAAGCTAGATCTACATCAATCGAAGATAGATTTCATCAAATCGAAGAGTTTGAAGCTAATTCTTCGTTGTCCGGATTTAGATCCGAGTGTTTTTGTGTTGTTTTGAAGATTTGGTGAGTGATATGCATCTCTTACACGTATTCAATTAAGTATATGAGTTGTTTGACCATTCTTCCATCATTTTCAAGTTGTTTTCACCTAGATCTACATCATGATAAGTATATTTTCATATGAATCACCGTAGGATCTAATCTAGCAACTTAAAACTGGTAATTTCTATGTTAATTTAAATGTTTATGCAAGTTTAGATCTATTATTTTGTTGATACATTGTTTTATCATGATTTGGTGAATTCTATATGGTTGTATGATGATTATTGATTGGTTAAGTGAAATTGGTTGATTTGGATGAGTTGATTACATTGATATTCTTTGTGAAGTGTTTAATCGTATGGATCGGAAGTTTTGAGGATGGATCAGAAGCTCTGGTGATGGACCGGGAAGTTTTTTTCCGAAGCAAGGACCGGGCAGTTTTTTCAAGCATGGACCGAGCAGTTTTTTTCGAAGCATGGACTGGGCAGTTTTTTGAAGCATGGATTGGGCAGCTTTTTTCAAGGCATGGACCGGGCAGTTTTTCCAAAGCATGGACCGAGCAGTTTTTTTTGAAGCATGGACCGTGAAGTTTTCTGAAGAATGGACCGAGCAGTTTTCGAGTTGCCTCAGCATCGTGAGACCGAGTTTAGGATTGATTTGGTTGAGGGTGCTAGACCTATTGTTATGCCTCTTAGGTGAATGGCGCCTGAGGAACAACGAGAGTTAGATGTGCAAGTTCGTGACCTTTTGGCAAAGGGATTCATTCGGAGGAGTGTATCCGAATGGGGTGCACCAGTTGTGTTTGCAACCAAGGTTAATGGATATTTGAGAATATGTGTGGACCACCATGAGCTGAACAAGGTAACCAAGAAGAACAACTATCTATTGCCGAGGATAAATGACTTGTTCGATCAGCTTCACGATGTCAAAGTGTTTTCTCAAATGGATTTGGCAATCTTGTGAGTTGGAACTTGCGAGTTATTTTGGAAATCTTGAGAAAGCATCAGCTGAAGGCTAAGTTTTCGGATGCGGAGCAATGTTTTCGGAATGGAATAGCCTCGAGTTTTTGGCAAGGTTTGATTTTAGTCTAAGGTGTGAGTTGGAAACTAAAATTTTGGCAAACTTGTCGATAAGACCTACCCTTATCGAAAGGATTGGCGAAAGCCAAAACCAGATGCAAAGCTTGTCGAGTTTATCCAGAAGCTGGAACCAGAGAATAAAAAGTTCTAGGTCGATCGAGAGGGTTGACTTCGAAAGCAAGGATAATTGTTTGTTCCTGATATCGACGGATTGAGCGATGAAGTTCTGAGGGAATGTCATCACTCAAGGTTGATGATTCATCCCGGTGGTAATAAGATGTATCAGGATATGACACGATCTTACTACTAGGAAGGGATGAAAAGAGATATTGGAAAGTTTATTTCCAAATGCATGAACTGCGGTGAAAGCTGAACAGAAGAAGCCGAGTGGATTGCGTCAGCCATTTGAAGTTCCAACATGGATGTGGGAGCAGATATCGATGGATTTTATCGATGGGCTACCCAGAACCAGGGTATGAAATGAAGGAATTTGGGTAATCATGGATCACTTGACCAAAAATGCAAGGTTTATTCCTATCAAATCGACTAGGACAGCATCGAAGTTGGCTGAGCTTTATATTAAATGGATAGTTCGATTCCATGGCATCCCAAAGAGCATATAGTATCCATTGTTCACGAGCGAATTTTGGAAGAGTTTGCAAGAAGCTTTGGGGACCGATTTGTGTTTGAGTATGGCTTATCATCCCCAGGCCGATAGTCAAACTGGGAGGGTTAACTGAGTTTTGGAAGATCTCCTAAGAGCTTGTATATGGGACTTTGTAGGATCATGGGAAGACCATCTACATCTAGTGGAGTTCGCATATAATAATAGCTACCAGTCAAGCATTGGGATGGCACCATATGAGGCGTTGTGTGGTCGACCGTATAATTCTCCGGCATGTTGGTTAGAAATTGGAGATAAGTTGATACTCGGGCCAGATATGATCAGGGAAACATCAAATTGTGTCAAGATCGTTCGGCAATGAATGAAAGCAGCCCAAGACTGTTAAAAGAGTTATGCAGATAAGCGTTGAAAAGATTTGGAATTCTGCGGTGAAGATATGGTATTCATGAAGATTTCGCCATTGAAACATGTTGTTCGATTCAGAAGCAAAGGAAAGTTGGCCCCAAGATTCGTTGGACCATTTCCGACAATCGAGAGGATTGAAAAGCTCACGTATAGGTTGGAGTTACCGAAGAAGATGTCAAGTGTGCATAATTTTTTCCCTATGTCGTTTCTACGGAAGTGCATGCATGATTCTAATGTGGTGGTATGTCCAGAACAGTACGAAGACCTGGAAGTGGAGACCGTAGTTACGAGACCTCGTAAGCCGCTTTGTGTTGTAGGGAATGACACGAAATAGCTTAGGAGGAAGACGGTTATGCTAGTCAAGGTACAATGGAGTGAGGATGGCGACGAATGTACACAGGAAACAGAAGAGAGCATGAAGGCGACCCATCCGGAACTCTTCGTTGGTATGACCCATAAATATCGTGCCATCATTACATCATTGTAACTTGTACCATTGTGATTGTGATTTTTGATAGAGTTTCGCGTGCATGCTAGGATAAGGCTGTGGATGTGAGACGACCCGATTTCCCCTTCTCACGGAAACAAGGTTATCTTTTGGAATATAACACAGAAACATAAAATAGCAGAACAGAATTAAATAAATACACCAGAATGAACAACAAAATATACTGGATAAAAGTAATCATCAGAGTTACACAGTATACAGGATCTTACTTAGTTTTCATCGCCATTATTTAAAATATTTATTTTAAATATTTAAAATCCATTATTTTAGCCAATTTAAAAATTTTAAATTGGTTCAGATTTTCTGGGTCGTTACAGGATGTATGGTTTGATGGCTGCCAGTTTGGGTGATTGAATTGGCTGCTCATGGATGGTAGGCATGCAGACTTGTTTGGGTTGCTTATGTTGTTGGGATTTCGGGGGAGAAATTCCTAAAGGGGGGGGGGGGGGGGGGAGAATGTAACAACCTGCATTTTACGTATCGGAGGATCGTAATTTTTTTTTTATTCCCTGAGGGTTGGATCATTCTCATATTTTAATATGTTGGTTATGGGGATGTGAGATATGTCCATAATTTTTATCAGTTTTATTTGTGACCATTTTTCCTCTGTCAGTCTTGTATAGAGAATAATTTTTGACTGGGATCGAATCTGGGGTTAGAGTCGGACTCATTGGAAAGGAAATGGTGTTGCCAATTGCGTAGAGTGGTTGCATTAAAGATTTGGCTTAGCGGTTTGGAAGGAATCGTTGTTTTTGTGTTTCACAGTTTGTTGTTCTAGTTTTTGAACCATTAGTGGGATGATTTGGAGAGGCCCATTAATGGGCTGGTGGGAGGCTGTAAATAGGGAGTTAGAGACATGGAGAATGGTTTACTTTCTTCATTCTCTCATTTAGTTGAGCTCGTGATCCTCTTTGCTCAATCAAATACACCTTTCCACCATTAAAATTCTAGTTCACGTAAGAGAATCGAAGATCTACATCGTTTGAAGCTAGATCTCTTCAATCGAAGAGAGATTTCATTAAATCAAAGAGTTTGAAGCTAAGTCTTCGCTGTTTGGATTTAGATCCAAGTGTTTTTGTGTTGTTTTGAAGATTTGGTGAGTGATATGTATCTCTCACACGGATTCAATCAAGTATATGAGTTATTTGATTATTATTTCATCATTTTCAAGTTGTTTTCACCTAGATCTACATCATGGTAAGTATATTTTCGTATGAATCACCATAGGATCTAATCTAGCAACTTAAAACTGGTAATTTCTATGTTAATTCATATGCTTATGCAAGTTTATATATATACTGTTTTGTTAATTCATTGTTTTATCATGATTTGATGAATTCTATATGGTTGTATGACAATTATTGATCGAATAAGTGAAATTGATCGATTTGGATGAGTTGATTGCATAGATATTCTTCGTGAAGTGTTAGATCGTATGGATCAGAAGTTTTGTGGATGGATAGGAAGTTTTGGTGATGGACCGGGCAGTTTTTTGTGGCATGGACCAGGCAGTTTTTTTTGAAGCATGGACCAGGCAGTTTTTCGAAGCATGGAACGGGAAGTTTTTTTTTCGAAGCATGAACCGAATAGTTTTTCCGAAGCATGGACCGAGCAATTTTTTTCGAAGCATGGACTGGGAAGTTTTTTCGAAGCATGGACCAGGCAATTTTTCTTGAAGTATGGACTGGACGGAATTAATGGATCGGTCGAATTCCTGATGATGGATCCGGCAACAGATGGATCGGTCAAGTCCATGGATCGAGTTTGAGATTTTGATGGATCGGGCGCTCTCAATCAGTGGATTGGTCTGTGTAATAGTTGATGGATCATGCGCTCTCAATTAGTGGATTGGTCTGTGTTACAGTTAATGGATCGGTAGCGTTTACACGTTATGGATCGGGCAATCTGGATATGGATGGATTGGGCGTAACTCCTGTGATGGACCGGGCTCTTTCTAGCTAATGGATCGGTAGCGTCTTTTCTAAAGCACTGCAATGGATCGGTTGTGTATTTGGATAGGGTGGAAGGGCATGGGTCAGCATGTTCGATCCATAGTGGATCGGTATGTCTGATCCATAGTGGACCGATACGACTGATCCATAGTGGATCGACATGTCCGATCCATAATGGATCGACATGTAATAGCGATGGACTGCAGCGGGTAGTAAACGCTGTGGATGGAGGAATGAAACATTATGGTATGTTCTTCATAGGGAAAGGTGGAACGCTGTGAATTGAATGCCGACCAAAAGCGATGATTATTTTGGTTTGGAAATGGACGTGGCTTCGAAGTAAATTCAAGGAGGAATGTTCGAAGTGTTATGATGTGTTCGTTGATCGGTGTAAAGCAATGAATTTGAAGACGACTCAATGGTGTTTTGAGTACTTGGGTAATGGTTGCTCAAGGGGGACTTGAGCTTGTGAATGGTCATCAGGTTTGATGGCTAGAGATGCGAAGGCTGAGAGATTATTTTTGTCGTTGGTTCTAGCTGACTGAAAGCAGAGGTACCTAAGGCAGTCGTGAAGGGCCTCGTACCTTGGGCCGTAGTTAAGGGTCTAGTTGTCGAGATTGGAAAGACAAGCATACGAGTCGTGAAGGCGTATAGAGTTTTTGCTAGAATCAGGGTTTTCCATTAGCCCTTGACATATGGTAGGTGGCCTCATACGATTAACAATGATTTCGAAGCAGGAAAGGCAGTGATAGTCAGGGTCATGAGTGTGATGCTTGCTTTGCTTGTACCATCTCACGTAAGTTGTCTGAAGTCGAAGGAGATGTTTCTTTGGTGCTTGTCTGATATTGGTATAGGCCTCTAGGGCTTATGCTTGACGGATGCTGATCTCGATTAGGATGATTTACGTGAGATATAGCTAGTTGTTATGATTGTTGTTGGATGTTAGTTGTTATGCTATTGTCTGGTTACTCCTGGTTGTCATGATTGAACTATTGTTTCTTGATTGCTAGATTTTAAAGGTTATCAGTGTCAGATGTGGGGAAGACAGGTTTGGGTTCTTCTCTGGTGTTTGGTATATTGGTTTGTTAGTCTACCTATTCTCATAAAATTTGTTGATGGTGTTAGATAGTTGTTTTATCGCTTACTAAGACTGTTGTCTGACTCAAGGTTTTATGTCTCCCTCTTATTACCTTGGGTTGTTCATCCAGTTTTGGATGGGCAGACTAGGTGACAGGTGATTAGTAAGGATGGTGCTGCTGTGCAGTGGTGAGTAGGAGGTTGGCGTATTATCTTGATATTATACAGTATCTTTGTTTCTGCTGTTTGAGAGTGTTTGTAGTGAGGCTTCTTGTACGAACTTTGATGTTATATACAATTAACGTATGGATGATCTTTCAGAATGTTGTGAAAGTTTGATATATGATGCTTCATTATTTCTGCTTGTTGTATATGTTCTATTATACTTCATTACACCAAATAAGCAAATTGAAACATATGATATTTTTTACTTGAAACCTTTTTTTTGGTTTCTAGGTATGAAACACTTAACAGGTGTTTCTATGTATACTAAATCATTTCCATTATTTCTATTACTATTTTAATTATTAATTTATGCAAAAAAGAAAAGCATACGGTCCTTGCTACTACATATGACCTATTCCATTCCCGAAACCTAATTATTTTGCCGCTTTCCTTCCTTTCTCCGAACCCTGTCCCTTCGATGTTTTCTTTTTCATTTCAATGTCAATTGTTGAGCTTCTCGGAATCAAATCAGTTGCCTCCTACAAATTTGGACTCTAGCCAATAGTTATTTGCTTAAGAAAGAGGTTATTTCTCCCGATCCTCATAAAATAGGTATTAATCCTTTTTAATATTGCAATTAGTCCGATTTTCGTTTGATTTCATGCTGTTACTTTATTTTGTTCTACCTTGTTGGATTCACAGCAAAAAACATGTTACTCGTAAGATCATCACTGCTACGTAGTTAGAATTGGAGTTCTGTTTAGATAGGATCTCAAGCATGTTTCGAAAGTTATTGATACTGCTGTTTATTTACTATATGATAATTTATTATGGAATGTTGATGTTATTACACTTTTCTTTCGAGTTATGTTACTTGAGATATACAAAGTACTTTGGAGTTCTTACTAATTTTATTTGCAGTTTGAACTGCAGGAGCCATTATTTTTGGTGTCATAGGTTTTTATGATTCAATACAAGGGATTTGAGTGGTTGCTACAGTTTTTGATGAAGATTTTGTTTTTCTGACTAAACCATAGCTTCATATGTAAATGTTAAATAATGACATGGAAAGTGCTTTTCAGCAACATAGATGTAGAATTGTGCTTTTATAGCTGTTATATAGGATGTTTGTTATGTGTGGGTAGTGCAAACATTTTGTATTCTGGATAATTGGATTCTATATTCAGGAAATATGAAGTGGCTGCAGGCTTTGGATTTTGGATGTTACTGTTGCCTGCATCTTGAGTTTATTAAATATGAATTATTGATCGTGAGTTTGAGTTTATTAAACATTACTGCTTACACACTTGATTCTGAATAGGAGATTTTTCTTACATTCAGCTAGTAGAATATCTGTAACCATATTCCTGAAAAACTTTCGTTTGGTTTTCTAATTTAGTCTATTTATTTTGATATAGGAGGACTTTAAACATGTTTTACATGAGCTTTGGCAAGCCATACAGGATTATAATTCTAGCAGAGCGATCCTGAATTCCAGGAGAAATAATTAATACTTTGAATAAATCTAAGCATATATATGTTAATAATTAATGTTCCCAATAAATATGGAATAGGTGATAGACCGTGAGTGAGATGTTGAAACTCCGGTAATAGGTCAAATACTTCGTAGGTACATCATAAATTTTACTTAATCACTGATTTACCTCTTCTTTACAATAATGAATTTAAATGTAGGCTAAGATATTAAGTCTTGTTTGCAACTTAATTATCGTCTATATTGTATACCATAGTCTTTAACAAAAGAAATTGTGCTATAATAGCCTATGCACTTTTGATATCTTGTTTTAAGAGGATTTATTTAACTGTTTATGGACAAAATATGACTAATGGCATCTTTTTTGTTTTGTTTTGTGTAGTCACTTACTGAAATTATGACTGATGGCATCTTTTTTGTTTTGTTTTTGTGTAGTCACTTACTGGTTTTCTACATTCTAAGGTGGATTTTCAGGACAGCCTGTTTCCTTGTGATCTTCATGATACAACTAAGATGTACCATTTGCAAATATGTACTGTTTGTTGGTGGAATCAAAGATGAGAAGAGGATCGTACCTCTAAGGTCAAATAGGTACAATTTTCATAACTCGTTTTATTTATAAGAGTGCATGTTATGATGAAAGCTGTAACACCCCACCTCCATTAAGGTCACTCACAAAGGGAATGCCTTAACTTTGGTGGAGCGTTTTAGTAGGCAGAACAAAAATTTACAAGACAGATAAACAATACTAGAGAAATTATAACTTTATTACAGCGGAAAACAGAAATCAGTTTGGTTACATCTTTACCAAAAACTCAAGTACATAAATATCAGTCTTGTTCAGAAAATCATCAGAGTACAAAACTGTAAAATCATAATCCCCACAGAAGCTGCCATAAGGAGTCAAGCCATACTTTAAGCACTCTAAGTACTACAAGCAGAAGAAATCCGGATCAAGCTAAAGTATTCCCTCCTTGAAAAACCGGGGGGGGGGGGGGGGACGAAAGAAAAAGGGGCGAAAACAAGCAAGGTCAGACATAAAGTCTGGCAAGTCCAGTGACTTTCAGCATATGAACAAATAATAATAATTATGACATGAAAATAAGCTGGATAAGAGATAACAGTAACAGGAGCAGCAGATGTACTTAGGTTAAACAGAAGAAACAGAATAATATTACTTTTCATTTCTCTGCACTAATACTAGTATAACAGGATTAGGTGTCACCCCAATGTCTAAACTGAAACAGAAACGGGAACAAAATAATTTCCACATAAGAGAATGCTAGTAATGGGCCTTTACCACCCCAATAGAAACAGAATGCTAATAATGGGCCTTTACCACCCGAACAGAAACAGACAGAAACAGAGTGCTAATAATGGGCCTTTACCACCCGAACAGAAGGTACAAAAACAGAAACAGATTATTCCCTATGGAAACGGAATGTAGAATTAGGTGTACACTAGTAAATGGGCCTTTACCACTCGAACAGACGGTACCACGCAGAAACAGACATGTGTAATCACCCAACAGAAACAGACGGTACCAACAGAAACTGACAGAACTAAGTGTACCCTAAAACCATACCCCAAGCGATCGGCTCCCTAATACATAAATACCCTGTGTCGGCCCCACAGTAGGGTGTATCACTCCCTAAAGTGACAATTAATTGGCACAGACCTATTTACATATGTCACGGCGTCTTACATCCTCAGAGGCAGACCGGGATCCATGCACGCACATGACCCGGTTGGAACGCACCATCAACACCCCTCGCCATTATCAGAATGAACCGCTTATAATTAGCTCAGTAAGCGTGCCCGGACCCTACCTACTGTTGGGTCAAAGTTTGATACCAGAAAGGGTTACTGACTAATATGGGTCCCAAACAACAGATGACACAAGTAATTTCCCTCCTAACCTTGTGTCCCCAGACTAACAGATTTCAGATTAACTTGTTTACAAGTTCAGAAATACATAGTTCAGATCAACTAGTTCACAGATCAGACAAGTTTCAGACTAACGGATCAGATATACGGATTATACAGATTTGTCTAACTTTGTAACACCCCACCTCAGCCAATGCCACTCTTGCAAGCACACTAGCTTTGCAGGGGCGTTAAACAAGGTAAACATGCATGCAGATATCACAAGACAGAACATATAAGTAAAACAGATTAAATAAAGCAGCGGATAAAACTACTATTTCAAAACCGTAGTCAAGTTGAATCAAAGGACTGAGTCATTATTTTCCAACTACTACAAGTCTAGAAAACATAAACTGAAAACTGGAAATAACATAAAGTAACTATCCCCAAAGTAGAATAAAGCCATAGCATGCTCAAGTCCAAACCGTACATGAGCTATCCAGAAAAGCAGCTAAAGATCCAAGCTAGGTACCAGTGTTCCCACCCTGTAAAGCTGGGGGGGGGGAAACGGAAGAAAAGAGGCAAAAGAAAATGGGTAAGTCAAAAGACTGGTAAGTCCTACCTACTATTAGTATAAAAACTAATAAAGTTAACTGGACATGTAAAGCAGAGATGAAACATGGGGTGATAACTGGCATGGTGAAAAGTTAACAAGATAGATCAAGCGTGGCATCGCATATACAAGGTTAAGTTGCACCAGGTGTGTACTAGTATTCCAATCCATGTCAAGTATAATCAAGAAATGATCCCTTGGCCCAAAGTTGGCCCAATATCATGAGGTGACCTAAATCAAGGTCCAACTACTCGGTCTAGTCGATCGGCTCCCTATAAACCTAACTCGTCGTGTATCGGTGTCATACGGCTTAATCGTGGAATGTAGTTAACTGTGCAAGGTCCACCCCAGGGTGTATCCAGCCCTAAGGTGTAAACCACAGACACAATTCAAGCACGCGCAGTCTAAACCTACTGGTGCCCATGTTAACTCCGGACTTAATGTGCACGACCATGGTCCGCCTGAACAACCGGTGCACCCTTCAGCCGTCTCTTTTGGTCTCTTACAATCAGTCCAGTAATCGTGTCCCACCCTAGCCTAGTCCAGGGTACCCATGATACTTCCAAGTAGGTTACTGCTGAAAAGGACCACGTAACTAGGATTTCAAGCGGGTTAAGTGTGGTTAACCATATCCTAACCATGTATTGAGTTGGTCAAGTGTACTCAAGCAGTTCATGACTTAACCCTATCAATACATCGGGTTTAAATGGTTAAGTATTCAAGTAGTCCATGTCTTAACCCTACCAATCCATCGTGTTTAATTGGTTAAGTATATTCAAGTAGTCCATGACTTAACCTAACCAATCCATCGTGTATAATTGGTTAAGTATTCAAGTAGTCCATGACTTAACCCTACCATGTGGCATTAATTAACTTAATGCACCCAACCTCTCACATTAGACCTCGTTGTGGTTACTAGTTAAGCCGGGCGGGTCCGGGTAGCTTTACACCACAACTTAGTCTAACCTCGGGTTTCAAGTGCGACATGACCAACTACTCACATTGGGTCCTATTGCTTGTAGCCACTAGTTAAGCCGGTCGGTTCCAGGTAGATTTATGCTACAAACTCAACCCAACCTCGAGTTGGCCATTCTCATGTTTTCTAGAAGTCATGTCCAAGTCCATGTTTTCAAGCATAAACACATGTCAAACTTTCATTTCATATTTTCAAGTCATGTTCTCATGTTATTTAAGTTTGCCCAACTACCCATAACGTATTCCCATCGCACGTAAATTCGCATTAACGCAAATAGATCAAAGAGGGAACATAACTATATGACAAGGCGGGCATAAGATGGCAAAGTCTATCACAAATTAAACATGGTAATATTTGAGGCCAAAAGGGATTCAACATACTAGCATATGGCCTCAACATGTATGATAGCATAAAAGGTGACTTGGCCTCAAACATATCAAGTAGCATAAGGGTGATTTGGCCACAAGCATGCATAATAGCATAAGGGTGATTTGGCCCTAAGCATATTAAGGAACATGAGGGGTTAAGGTTTTGCCACAAGTTAAACATGGTGGCATATGAGGCAAATGTGTTCATAAACTTGCATATTACATTATAAGCCTCAAAACATGCATGATATCAACTTTAGCAAAATAGGTGAAACATGGCCATAAATAACATGGGATGATAGCAAGTGATTCGCATATAACATCATGTGCAAGTTAACATAAGGTTTATGAGAGTTTCTATGTTGCTTTATGCAACATTTCAAATCAAAGTTCATAGCTTTCTATGCACAAAGTCAAGGTGATAGCTTTACAAACATGCATAGAATAAATCTATGCATAACATGATAGGATCAAAGCTCATAGTTTTCTATGCACAAAGTCAAGGTGATAGCTTTACAAACATGCATAGAATAAATCTATGCATAACATGATAGGATCAAAGCTCATAGTTTTCTATGCACAAAGTCAAGGTGATAGCTTTACAAACATGCATAGAATAAATCTATGCATAACATGATAGAATCAAAGCACAAATCATACTTAGGCCCAAACTCAAACTTGCAACATGTCATATTTAACTTCATAGTTAGAATCTAAGAGTAGAATAGGGCTTACAATGCTATGAAGACCTATGAAATAAAATAAAATTGAGACGAAGCCACTAGCAACTCTAAGAACCCCCAATCGCATATAAGCTCCAAGTTGTTTTGAGAAACAATAAGCTCCTTTGATTTGTATGAAGAAAGATCCTTGTTTTGATGAAGAAAGGTGGCTCTTTTACTAGCTTAGGACACTCAAATTTTCATGAAGAGAATGGGGGCCATGATATGAAGATGGAGGCCATAATCAAGAAACATTTTGGCATAGTTTAGTTGTAGGATTGATTTATGATGATTTAGGCTAGGTATTAGGGTCTTTTTATAGATGATTAGGTTAGTTTAGACCATAGGATTAACCCTAATTCTGATCTGGGCCATCAATTCACGTCACTAGCCTCCAAACATGTCTTGAGGAACAAGTCAGGTGCACCCAGGCCAAACTGGCCGACCACCCAAGTCGACAGGGGTGTCGACTGGGCAGTCGACACAGCCTGGGGTGTGTCGACTCCCAAGTCGACACCCCAGTCGACTTGGGGAGTGGCAGGATCTTTTCCCGCCTACCTGCCCAGCTGATTTTGAATTCGAATCTGTTTTTAAATTTGAATTTTCTGAAAACTTCTATGGGCCATAACTGGGTCATACGGACTCCGATTTTCGAAAACTCAGACTCTATTTCGCGTATTTTTCCGAGACGAACGCAATGACACAGCCCGTTTCCCTTGATTCAGTATTTATCATTTAATTCTGTCTTGATTTATGTTATAACTTGTTATTCAAAATACGGGTTGTTACATCCTCCCCACCTTAAAGGATTTCGTCCCCGAAATCTCTAAGTGAGGAAGGACGTATCCTACCATCCATCATCCATATACTCAAAACATCATCCACAAGTAAACATTGTCCTTAAAAGATTCTAAATGCTGTATGATCATATGCAGAGGTGTGTGTATATGTACTTATCTAATGCAAAAATCAGGCGGTTACTGATTCAGTAAACCTCCTTAATGCAAAGCATGTTAGTGAAATGAGTCCATATGTATGCAAATTCCTAACATAATTCATAATCTCTATATGAGTGCACATAACATTCATCCATATGCAACATCCACGTGATAGCATAACAAGTTTCAACCATGAATAAGCATAAACACTCATGCATATGCAATATGAAAGTGTGTGAGCCGATCTTAGTGCCTAATGTGTATCATGCATCCACGAGTATCCACCTGCAAACACTTGCAACCACTTGCAAACATCAAGCATAACATGTTTCATCCAAAGGGTTTCTACCTAAGGTTCTCATGACAAGGTTAACGAGATAACAAGATAAACAGGATAAACATGGATAGTAAAAAGAAAGATATGCTGGCTAGGAAAAGAGATCGAGAATGTACCCTCAAAAAGAAATGGGTGAAGCGCGCGCATCTTCTCCTCGGTTTCCTAAGTTGCATCCTCTTCGGCTTCACTCCAATGAACCTTAACTAACTTGACTTCTCGATTCCTCGGCTTCTTGATCTCCGTTCCCAAGATACGGATTGGAGCTCGCCTTAGGGTTGCTTCTTTCTCTACCTCCACGTCTTCAAGAATGCTAGGTTCAACCACCTCAACGGACTCATGTAAGCACTTTCGGAGATGCGAGACATGAAAGACATTATGCACTCCGGCCAGCTTCTCGGGCAATTCCACCTTATAAGCCATCTTCCCAATTCTTTTTATGATAGGGAAGGGTCCTACGAACCTTGGTGCCAGCTTCCCAACTACTCCAAAATGAACCACATTTCGCAAAGGAGAAATCTTCACAAAGACCATATCTTCAACTTTAAATCCTAAGTCTGTCTTTCGCTTGTCAGCATAGGATTTCTGTCTATCTTGGGCCGTTTTCATCCGTTTTTGAATCAACTCTACCTTCTCGGATGTGCCCCTTATCATGTCGGGCCCAAGTATAAGCTTATCCATCGTCTCCCACCGACATGTTGGTGACTTGCACGGCCTCCCATATAAAGCTTCGAATGGTGCCATCCCTATGCTAGCTTGATAGCTATTATTATAAGCAAACTCTACAAGAGGGAGGTGGTCTTCCCAAGTACCACCAAAGTCAAGAACACAAAGTCTCAAAAGATCTTCTAGCACCCTATTCACCCTCTCGGTTTGGCCATCCGTCTGGGGGTGATAGGCTGTACTTAGATTCAATCGCGTACCCCTCGCTTCTTGCAAACTATTCTAGAACTGGATGGTGAAGATTGGGTCACGACCGCTAACTATGCTGGAAGGAACTCCATGCAATCGCACTATCTCTCGAAGATAAATAGATGTTAAACCTGATACAGTCCTCTTATTCTTTACTGGAATGAAATGGGTGCTCTTCATAAGTCTATCAACTATGACCCATATCCCCTAAAGCCCAAATAGTTTGGTCATCTTAATGGACATCTTCACCCCAACTATAAATCACAAACAGGCGAGTCATACTCCTTATGGGGTTTGCAATAGAACTAAGATTGAGAATAGGACCGAGAGGATATACTTAAAAGATAGCATGCGAGTAAGCTCTACAGAATAATAGGGATCAAGGATATACTCTTAGAAAGAGATATAATGTGCGTATCTAGTCTTCAATCCCCTAAGTCGCATTTTCTTGTGCTTAATCCCATCGTGCCTTGACCGTCTTTTAACTTCACAATTTCGTAGCTCTTAATTCTTATTTCCAAAATATGAGTTAGAACTCATTTCACCGTTGCCTCTCATTCCACTTCCACTTATTCTTTTCCTAAAAAACTTGGCTTAAACCTAACTGCGTGCTCATGGTTTCATGCAAGCTTTCCAAAATTCGTTAGTGAGTCCTGGATCTCGTTTACATACCATACGGTATTCCACGCAGAAGAACTATCTCTTGAAAACAAATGTCACTCCATGTTGCCAAATGTTCTTACTAGGGTGATTTCTATAACCCATGCTTAAGCGGAATGGACTATCCGCCTTAGTGGCGAACACTACTCGATTGGATTACAAATTTCCAAAAAGTGCCAAGGGATTCTAGATAACTAATCATGATGGAACCCTAAAGGTCACACGAGATTTCGAGGGTATTACCGAGGCGAGTCATGAGCCTCGCAACCCTATGTTCAAAGTCAAGAATGGCTCCATAATTGGACAACCAATCCATGCCCAACATCAACCCGTGTCCCATAAACCCGAGAACATAAGCATTACACATGAATTCTACGCTCAAGCTAGAGATTTTCAAATCCATACAAATCGCAGATAGATGGGCAGAACCCCCAATCAGATTTGAAATACTAACGGGATTTTCAACTAGACTAGTACTTAGGTGCAAACTTTCAACAAGATCAGAAATAAAACTATGCGATGTGCCAGAATCAAATAAGGTATGAACAGGGAAATCAGAAATGTAAACATGACCTTCTATAGAAACACTACCTCGATCAAAAGCTGGAAGAGCAAGGAGAGCCTGCAACTGCCCTCCAGAGGGTCCTGCTTGCTGAATTTGCCTTTTCCCCTGTCCTCGCTTTTTCGGACAATCCTTACTATAGTGTCCAGACTCTCCGCAATGAAAGCATTTGTCCAACTTCCACTTCTTCTTCCTACAGTCTTTGACTATGTACCCAGTGATCCTACAGAAGTTGCACTTTCTTGTGTCCTTTGCCTTGTTACTGTTGGCCTTGTTTCCCTTCTTGTTGTTCTTGTCTCCTTTCTCGGAATCTTCTTTCTTGCCTTGAGACTCATTTGCCTTGACCTCCTTCTTGCCACTCTTATCTTCCTCTTGAAGCAGGGCCATATTCACCAAACTCTCGAAAGTCGCCCCCATGGGTATATGAGACATGGCCAAACCACGCAATGGCTCATTCAATCCTAGAGCAAAGCGTAGGGCCTTCTTCTGAGCTGTGTTAACCAAGTCTAGACCGAACCGAGCAAGTTGATTAAACGTATCCACGTATTCCCTAACTGTCATGTCCCATTGCCTTAGAGATAGGAACCTCTCCATCCGAAGGTTCTCTTCTGTCGATGATAGAAACCTCAATCTGAACCTTCTCCTAAAGTCATCCCAAGTCTGAATTGGCCTAGTAGTGGTGGTGACTACCCACCAATATGCAGCTTCCTCTTTCAATAACCATACTGCTAACAGAACTTTCCTACGGTCTTCTATATCAAAGATAGCAAAGAGGTCTTCAGTTTCCTTTAACCAGTTTCTTGCCTCAACAAAAGTCTCCGTCCCAATAAAATTCTTGCCACCCATCGCCTTAAAGTCCTTGCAAATCTTCGCGAAATCCGCTTGTGGATGCGGAGGAGGAGGAGGAATCTCAGCTACGGGAGAAGGAGAAATGTTAGCCACGGGGGAAGGAGGAGGAATGTTTGCGGGGCCGGCTTCATTCGCCCTTGCCTCCATGTACCTTCTAAACCAAATAGGTACTGGTACGCCCTCCAGAATGGCAAAATTATCAGCCATACTGAAACGAAGAAAAAGATAGATTGAGAACGAGGAAACAAAGGATAGTGCTAATGGCTTTTGGGGAATAGCCTTTAAAATAAACTAGACTTTTCTTGGAAAATACTTAATTGGTTTTAAAAATAGTTTTTCAAAAGGTAAGTTTTAAAACCTTTTTCTCAGATCTTGTAAACCTTATGCTCTGATACCAAATGTAACACCCACCTCAGCCAATGCCACTCTTGCAAGCACACTAGCTTTGGAGGGGCGTTAAACAAGGTAAACATGCATGCAGATATCACAAGACAGAACATATAAGTAAAACAGAGTAAATAAAGAAGCGGATAAAACTACTATTTCAAAACCATAGTCAAGTTGCATCAAAGGACTGAGTCATTATTTTCCAACTACTACAAGTCTAGAAAACATAAACTGAAAACTGGAAATAACATAAAGTAACTATACCCAAAGTAGAATAAAGCCATAGCATGCTCAAGTCCAAACCGTACATGAGCTATCCAGAAAAGCAGCTAAAGATCCAAGCTAGGTACCAGTGTTCCCACCCTGTAAACCTGGCGGGGGGGGGGGGGAACGGAAGAAAAGAGGCGAAAGAAAACGGGTCAGTCAAAAGACTGGTAAGTCCTACCTACTATTAGTATAAAAACTAATAAAGTTAACTGGACATGTAAAGCAGAGATGAAACATAGGGTGATAACTGGCATGGTGAAAAGTTAACAAGATAGATCAAGCGTGGCATCGCATATACAAGGTTAAGTTGCACCAGGTGTGTACTAGTATTCCAATCCATGTCAAGTATAAACAAGAAATGATCCCTTGGCCCAAAGTTGGCCCAATATCATGAGGTGACCTAAATCAAGGTCCAACTACTCGGTCTAGTCGATCGGCTCCCTATAAGCCTAACTCGTCGTGTATCGGTGTCATACGGCTTAATCGTGGAATGTAGTTAACTGTGCAAGGTCCACCCCAGGGTGTATCCAGCCCTAAGGTGTAAACCACAGACACAATTCAAGCACGCACAGTCTAAACCTACTGGTGCCCATGTTCAACTACGGACTTAATGTGCACGACCATGGTCCGCCTGAACAACCGGTGCACCCTTCAGCCGTCTCTTTTGGTCTCTTACAATCAGTCCAGTAATCGTGCCCCACCCTAGCCTAGTCCAGGGTACCCATGATACTTCCAAGTAGGTTACTGCTGAAAAGGACCACGTAACTAGGATTTCAAGCGGATTAAGTGTGGTTAACCCTATCCTAACCATGTATTGAGTTGGTCAAGTGTACTCAAGTAGTTCATGACTTAACCCTATCAATACATCGGGTTTAATTGGTTAAGTATTCAAGTAGTCCATGTCTTAACCCTACCAATCCATCGTGCTTAATTGGTTAAGTATATTCAAGTAGTCCATGACTTAACCCTACCATGTGGCAATAATTAACTTAATACACCCAACCTCTCACATTAGACCTCGTTGTGGTTACTAGTTAAGTCGGGCGGGTCCGGGTAGCTTTATACCACAACTTAGTCTAACCTCGGGTTTCAAGTGCAACATGACCAACTACTCACATTGGGTCCTATTGCTTGTAGCCACTAGTTAAGCCGGTCGGTTCCGGGTAGATTTATGCTACAAACTCAACCCAACCTCGAGTTGGCCATTCTCATGTTTTCTAGAAGTCATGTCCAAGTCCATGTTTTCAAGCATAAACACATGTCAAACTTTCATGTCATATTTTCAAGTCATGTTCTCATGTTATTTAAGTTTGCCCAACTACCCATAACCTATTCCCATCGCACGTAAATTCGCATTAACGCAAATAGATCAAAGAGGGAACATAACTATATGACAAGGCGGGCATAAGATGGCAAAGTCTATCAAAAATTAAACATGGTAATATTTGAGGCCAAAAGGGGTTCAACATACTAGCATATGGCCTCAACATGTATGATAGCATAAAAGGTGACTTGGCCTCAAACATATCAAATAGCATAAGGGTGATTTGGCCACAAGCATGCATAATAACATAAGGGTGATTTGGCCACAAGCAGATTAAGGAACATGAGGGGTTAAGGTTTTGCCACAAGTTAAACTTGGTGGCATATGAGGCAAATGTGTTCATAAACTTGCATATTACATTATAAGCCTCAAAACATGCATGATATCAACTTTAGCAAAATAGGTGAAACATGACCATAAATAACAAGGGATGATAGCAAGTGATTCGCATATAACATCATATGCAAGTTAACATAAGGTTTATGAGAGTTTCTATGTTGCTTTATGCAACATTTCAAATCAAAGTTCATAGCTTTCTATGCACAAAGTCAAGGTGATAGCTTTACAAACATGCATAGAATAAATCAATGCATAACATGATAGGATCAAAGCTCATAGTTTTCTATGCACAAAGTCAAGGTGATAGCTCATAGTTTTCTATGCACAAAGTCAAGGTGATAGCTTTACAAACATGCATAGAATAAATCTATGCATAACATGATAGAATCAAAGCACAAATCATACTTAGGCCCAAACTCAAACTTGCAACATGTTATATTTAACTTCATAGTTAGAATCTAAGAGTAGAATAGGGCTTACAATGCTATGAAGACCTATGAAATAAAATAAGATTGAGACGAAGCCACTAGCAACTCTAAGAACCCCCAATCGCATATAAGCTCCAAGTTGTTTTGAGAAACAATAAGCTCCTTTGATTTGTATGAAGAAAGATCCTTGTTTTGATGAAGAAAGGTGGCTCTTTTACTAGCTTAGGACACTCAAATTTTCATGAAGAGGATGGAGGCCATGATATGAAGATGGAGGCCATGGTTAAGAAACATTTTGGCATAGTTTAGTTGTAGGATTGATTTATGATGATTTAGGCTAGGTATTAGGGTCTTTTTATAGATGATTAGGTTAGTTTAGACCATAGGATTAACCCTAATTCAGATCTGGTCCATCAATTCACGTCACTAGCCTCCAAACATGTCTTGAGGAACAAGTCAGGTGCACCCAGGCCAAACTGGCCGACCACCCAAGTCGACAGGGGTGTCGACTGGGCAGTCGACATAGCCTGGGGTGTGTCGACTCCCAAGTCGACTCCCCAGTCGACTTGGGGAGTGGCGGGATCTTTTCCCGCCTACCTGCCCAGCTGATTTTGAATTCGAATCTGTTTTTAAATTTGAATTTTCTTATAACTTCTATGGGCCATAACTGGGTCATACGGACTCCGATTTTCGAAAACTCGGACTCTATTTCGCGTATTTTTCCGAGACGAACGCAATGGCAAAGTCCGTTTCCCTTGATTCAGGTTTTATCATTTAATTCTGCCTTGATTTATGTTATAACTTGTTATTCAAAATACGGGTTGTTACACAACAGATGACACAAGTAATTTCCCTCCTAACCTTGTGTCCCCAGGCTAACAGATTTCAGATTAACTTGTTTACAAGTTCAGACATACAGAGTTCAGATCAACTAGTTCACAGATCAAACAAGTTTCAGACTAACGGATCAGATATACGGATTAAACAGATTTGCCTAACTTTGTAATTGGGCCTACAGATTCATGAAACGGGTTTGTTAAATTCATTAGTCCAATTGGTTTAACCTTACCCACCCAACACGTTTTAGACATCATATTCATCTCAGATTTGTATCAATTAAAAATTAACGCGCAGTCCGGGCAGGTTTCTGCCGCAAACTGAGTCTAACCTCGGGTTTCAAGCATGATATGACTAACTTCTCACATTAGAACCTATTGATTGCGGCCACTGGATGTGCCGGGCGGTTCCGGACAGGATTACGCCGCAAACTCATTCTAACCTCGAGTTAGCCATGTTTCATGTTTAGCCAATGCATTCATTCGCAGACTATGCTAATATCAGACTAATCATGCTAATTTAACAAATTAACTTCTGCACAAATTACAACAGATTATTCAAGGTTCTATTAACAAGTTTTGCTCAATTTTAAATCGAGCCTACAGATTTACATACTTCAAATTTCAGCATTTCAGTTCCAACAGATTACGTCATTCAACAGACTAAACAGATAACAGATCTTGCAAATTAGGCGATTTAGCAGGTCTAGCAGATAAGGCAATTTTAACATAATTAGCAGATTAGGCAATTCAATCTAATTAGCAGTTTAGGCAATATAACAAAACTAGCGGATTAGGCCATATAACAGATTTAATCATTCCTTAAAGTTTCATTGACATATCTTGCCTAATTATAAATTTAGCCTAAACTTACATGCCCAAATCAAGGTCATAATTCATAATACAATATATGCCCCAAATTTTAGCCTTAATATTCCCATTTACAGTTCATGTCAAAACTAGATTTAATGTTCTAGTTTACCATTTATGTCCAGGACTAATACACATGTAAATCATTCTCTATTATAACCAATTCATATTATGCCAACATATTTGCTATGCCAAATTAACTTTAATTAAGCTGCGCCCAATCCCTGTATAACATGTTTCCACAAGTTCTCTATATACTCATGAAATGGCCCTAGCAAAAGGAATAAGGGATAAACACAAGAAAGAATAGGCATGCAATAATGAACCAAATACAATGATAATGGCCCCTCTACGCTCGATGTACATAACAGTGAATGGGAATAAACTAGCAAAGTTACATACTAAATATGAGATCTAACATCATTAAGGGAATAGGCATAAGAAACTAACTACAATAGTTATAGGCAACTAACCACAATAGTCATGGGCGACTAATTACAATAGTTTCTTATTCAATGTCATAGGCAATAGTCTCATAGTCATGAATCATAGTCATAGGCAATAGTCTCATAGGCGTGAATTATAGTCATAGGCAATAGTCTCATAGGCAACAGTTTCATGTCCAATTATGCATTATTATTTGTCCCAAAATTTAGCGTTCGTGCGTTAATCTCTTATGAGATGTGGCGCAGGCTCGTGGTAGCCTGGCTATAGAACATAAAGAAGAAAGAGATACAGAATAAAATATATCAGAACAGAACGTACACAACCTCAAATACAGATTTACAATCATGTCACAATTATAGTTACAGTTTATAGCGGAAAATAACTGTACTTGCCTTTCGTGGTTTTAAGAAAGGATAATAAACTGTTGTTGATGCAGAAATGCTGAATTATTCCTCTTTAATTGTAGTTGTAGCTCTAAACCTTGATTTGAGATTTGATTTAGCTTTTAATTCTATTCAGGTTGGAAGAAGATGCATCAGTCCAAGTTTTGATTCCAGCAGAGTAGCGACGCCATTTATTTTTAATTAGAACAGAGGCAGAATATAGACAGAATAAAATTGTGTAGAGAAAATGAGGCCAGGGGGTTGTTTATATAGGATTAGGCGGACGAATCTAGATAGAAAACGAGACCGGATACATCAGAATGAACCAGGTTCAAAAACTGGGTTTCGGGAGCAGGTCGACCCCCAGGTCGACTCCCCAGTCGACCTGGTCATGGGGAGGTCGACACCCCAGTCGATCTGGTTGGGGGGGTTCGACTCCCCAGTCGACCTGGGTATATGGGCGGGAATTTTCCCGCCAGCCTTCTCTGGGTTTGAATTTCGAATTTCTGGCTTTATTTTCGAGCTGTTTTATTTTATTTAAATTCCTGAAACTTCTGAGGGTCATAACTTGGTCATACGTACTCCGATTTTCGAAAACTCAGACTCGATTTCATGCAGAATTCCGAGACGAACGCAATGGCACAACCCATTTCCGCTGATTCTTATTTTAAAAATTAATTATTCTCTGATTTGTTACTTATACGTTCACAGAAAATACAGGGTGTTACATTCTCCCCTCATTAAAGGATTTCGTCCCCGAAATCTTCAAGTTAAGAAGAATGTGTCCTACCATCCAGTCATTCATCTACTCAACCATCATCCACAAGCATCCATTGTCCTTAGAAAACTTCTAATGTTGTATGAACATATGCAAAAGTGTGTGTATATGTTCCTTATCTAATGCAAAGATCAGGCGGTCCACTGATTCAGTTGACCTCCTTAATGCGAACTATGTCAGTGTCATGAGTCCAACATGTATGCAATTTTCCTATTTGATACATATTATTCTTATATGAGTGACAACCATTCATTCATATGCAACATCCATGTGATGAGTTAATCATTTTGCATCCACAGAAATTGAAAATGCTCACACATCCATATGTAGTATGAGAGTGTTTTCGAGCCGATCTAGTGCCTAGTGTGTGTATATGCATCCACGAGCAACCACTTGCTTCCTCTTGCAACCATCAAACATAACATGTCTCAAACACATGTTTACATCCATAGGATTCCTATCTATATGTCGAAGACTCGATTGATAGGATACAGTCGAGTGATGGGAGCGAGTGCAGATAAACAAAAACTTGGTTTCCATTAGACCTTGGTTGAGAGACAAATTGCCCTAAGTATCAACCCCGAAGACCGAAATCAACATCAGATTGACACCAAGAGGATTACCCTCTTTAGACAATGTCAAAACTGGAAATCTCAACCTTATCAGAAATATTCAGATATTTACAGATTACTGGTACAGATCAGATTACTAAATGATTCTTAGGAAACTAAGCATGATAAAAACCCAGAATGTATGCGTCATAGTCAACTTAACGCTCAACACAGATACCCAACTTACCACGCTTAGATGAGTCATAACCCTTATGGGTCTGAGTCTACAGCGGAATCAGAAACAATACTAGTATTCTGTAACGACCCGGATTTTGAGCGACTTTGGTTATCGACGTAAGCTCGACGTCGATAACCAAAACATCGAAAAATCCCGGTAATTAATGAAAGAAATTAGAAGGTGAGAATAGATAAGATAGAAACTTAGAATAGAAGAAGAAGAAGAAGAACACAACATCAGAGTAACACGAACCTCACAGCGGAACGAATAACATATAATAGATAACATAACTTTGAAATATAACAGTTATGTATACAATAGCACTTATCAGAGTACAGCACTTACAACACAGCGGAAATAACTATAGCTATATGATCTTGAAGCCTCCTGCTCCACGCTCTTCCAGTATATCTGTAAATTCCTGACTACTTGACTGCCCGTACAAAATTAGGCACCCAAGAGTTTAGGGAAAACAACAAAGTAAACTCCGGGTCAGTCATGGGACTGGTATGAGTAAAACAGTTTAAACAGGTATATGAACAAGTAAACGATATCTCATAAGACCACGCCGCAGAACGGAACGGGTTTTTCCCTTATGAGAATCCAAAATATCTTTATATCAAAAACCTTTTGATATTATAATAATGTCTATGTACAAATAGATATCAACTAGCAGAAACGCTTTCATCTCACGTTCTACATATATAGTATACAATCAAAATCGCAAGCACGTATTGGATAATGGATTTCCAACTATGACAAGGTATGGAATCACCTTCCGATCAGTGTACTCTAGGAACGATACACTGGAGTTCAACAAGAACATCTTGCAACTCAGCCACACATGACCGACCACTCATTTCGCTTGAGTGTATCGAATGTACATCACCAACGGTTGGGATCAGCAACCGTTCCCGTATATATATATGGGACAGCATTGATAGATTTAAGAAACAAATGAATATTCACTAGATAGGTGATTATACACCCTACTTCGGTGCGACCGACTTAGCCATGCTGCCTGCCCGATTTCTGTCATTTACCGGTTGATGAGGCTAGAAGCTACGCTTTATCATCATAATAGATTCACTTCGAATGTCACATTGTCAGATCCATCGAAAATCACTAATTGACGTCTACAACAATACATTACGTGTCAGCTAAAAGAAGTTTCCTTCTCCGCTTCCACTCTTGGTACGGTTGAAGAAATCAAATGTACGTGGCCCTTCTGGAAATACTATGTCAGACACCCATCTTCATTCACTTAGAAATGTCACATCGTCATACCCGCCAAATCACAAATTGACTTATCCAAAAATAACACTGGTATACAGCTAAGAGAAACGAATTCCTCCGCCACCAAACGTGAATACGTTTGAACAGATCAACTTACGCGATCCATTGGATATACTCCGTCAGACCTTCGTCCATACAAGTTGTCCTGGGACTGGACAAACCGAAGGCACTATTCTGTAAATAGGATAGCCCTTGCATTTTACTCCGTCTTCAATTATCTTTGGCATATATGATTCGCGACGCTTATGCCAATACAGAGTGGTTCTATGGATAATAATCCAACCGGTCTCTCCATATTAACAACGTTAAAATGGTCAAAACTTCGATAGTCGGTGAGTTAACTATCAAAGAAAAACAAGTGTGCAAACAACGATATTATTTCCAAATGGAAATTATATCGAACAAACATCATTTAACATAAATCCCTTTAGTTCATTTATTTACTTATCTCCTGTTTCCCTATATTCTAAATTCTTATTTTCTTTTATCAGAAAACATTTCTGATTCTCGTTTGGAAAACATTTCCAAAACTCCTTTACGATCAAACCTTACCATTTCTTAGTTAAGCAGGAAGTCACTCAAGTTGGGGTATAATTACCTCTCAGACCTTAACTGAACAACGTTATAACTTCGAAATGGTCAAAGTTTATCTTTTAATCTTTAACAACTTCTTTACGCCTTTCTCGGATTCAATTTTACTAGTCCACTTCTATATTTAAAACATTTGTTTATAACGATAACGTTATAATCCCTACTTTCGAATTATCTAATTTTAATTATAACTTCTATTCTTATTAGTGAATAATTAACCTAACACTTATTTATTTATAAATAAATAAATCTCTATTTAAACACTGGAAAGTATAAGTACTTTCCCGAATTCGATATAATCGAATTTGCCGATTACCTCTCTTCGAGGAATCTCTATTTGATTAACTCTTCTTCGAATAACCTATATTCGATTAACTTCTTCTCGAATAAACGATATTCGAAAATCTCTCTTCGAATAACTAATATTCGATGACTCTTCCTTTTCAAATATCTCGTATTTGAAAATCTCACTTCGATTAAACTATAATCGATAACTCCCTTCGATGAAACTAACATCGATAACTCCTTTCGATGAAACTACATCGATAACTCCTTTCGATGAAACTAACATCGATAACTCCTTTCGATGAAACTAACATCGATAACTTCTTTCGATGAAACTAACATCGATAACTTCTTTCGATGAAACTAACATCGATTACTTCTTTCGATGAAACTAACATCGATTTATTTAACTCGACGAACTTAACTCGACTAACTTAACTTGACTCGACTAACTCGACTAACTTAACTCGACTTACTTGGTTCGACCAATTCGATTCGATTAACTAGGCTCGACTAACTTGGTCGAACCACCCGATCAACTCAACTTATTTAACTTACTTATCTCTCAACTCGATCAACTCGATTAACTCCTATCGAATAACTAATATTCGATTAAACTCCATTCGCTTGACTCTAGATCGCAGCGATCACAATGGTTACGCCTGACTCCCTCAGGAAACATCCGACCGCCGTAGGCTATTTACAGCCCTGCGAATTACGCTAGCAGTCGTACAAGATGGCAACTTACCCTGAATACTATGTTTGACTAACTCTGTCTCAAATAACTATATTTGATTAACTCTAGTTCGTTTTAACTCTAATCGATTAACTCTAACTGGTTAACTCTATTTGACTAACTCGACTTGACTAACCCCTTTCGAATAACATATTCGATTAACTAACTTTCGAATACCATATCCGATTAACTAACTTCGAATACCATATTCGATTTCTCCTTTCGAATGTCTATATTCGATTAACTAACTTCGAATACCATATTCGATTAACTAACTTCGAATACCATATTCGATTAACTAACTTTCGAATACCATATTCGATTAACTCCTTTCGAATGTCTATATTCGATTAACTAACTTCGAATACCATATTCGATTAACTAACTTCGAATACCATATTCGATTAACTAACTTCGAATACCATATTCGATTAACTAACTTTCGAATACCATATTCGATTACTAACTTTCGAATACCATATTCGATTAACTAACTTTCGAATACCATATTCGATTAACTAACTTCGAATACCATATTCGATTAACTAACTTTCGAATACCATATTCGATTAACTAACTTCGAATACTATATTCGATTAACTTCTTCGAATACCATATTCGATTTACTTTATTCACTTTATAAAGATTTCCTTTTTAACAACGTTTTATTCATTGGAAAAGATTTACTTTTAAATAACGGTTCTACCCTTTAAAAATGATTTCCCTTTTTATAATGTTTCCTTTCCAATTCTATTTGTAAATGGTTTACAAATATTCCCTTTTCAAATTTTTTCTTGAAATATTCTAACTCCTTAAATTCCCGGGAAAATTCGCCATAACCTCCTTTGTGTCGGGAGCATCGGGAAAATCCCCAAACTCGCCACACAGGCCTTTCCATTCAAAAAGAAATGTTTTGAAATTATTTCCTTTTTGAATATCTCCTATTTATAAATATCCCAATTTATAAACATTTCCTATTTATAAATATTCCACTTTATAAATATCTCTTATTTATAAATATCCCATTTTATAAATATTCTATTTTCAATATCACTTTGAAAATCCCCTTTGTCAACATCCCGTATGTTATGGTATTCAATCATATCAAATCACGATGTTCAATCTCGTCCATACACACACAAATCAACAACAGGTTATAATTCACATCATATATTAAAATATATGAAAAACAATAAAATAACTGTTGAGGAATCCAGTCAGATCCCTCCAACCTGTTTCCCTGCATCACAGATGTTAGACAATATAGATAACATCACTTTCAGTTCCATATGATGTATTCTGTTAAACAGAATCAATATAGAAATTTAACTAACTGACTAGCAGTTCAATCAAACAATCAATACACAGTCAAACAGACAATTTTAACAGTTCTAACAATACAACATGAAATTATAAACTGTTCAGAGTTGGTGAGTTTTACTCACATTTGCAGTTCATCGTTAAAGAACGATAAACTGTTTTGTTTTGATTTGAATCAAACAAATTATTTTGCCATAAATCGTAACGAGCTCGGATTCACTTCCAGTCAGTCTCATTGTGTTGCTCCCGTCCATACGATCCCAATGCAACTTACGGTTCGTCAATCTGATACAGTATGCAGAAGATATTGATCATACAAGTTAATACATTTTAAATTTGAATTTAGACTAAAACATATACTTTTAAATGGGCCTCACACCCTTAACTCCAGCCCATTACCTTCCCAAACCCGTACCCGTCGTATTCATCTTCCCCAATCTCAGCTGCTCCTTCGATCTCAACCATTACCAAATCACCAACCCTCAAATTCTCCTCTAATTCTCCTCGAGTTCAAAAAGTAAGATCACCATACTGCTCCTCTTTCCGACCTCTTCGAATACACCCCCTCCATGTAAAGTTCGAACGCCCAACCCAGCTCCGACCTGCTGCCTTCAACTCGCGACCGTGACTGTCGCAACCCATCCCCAAACATCGAAGTCCCTCTAACCACCCTCACCAGATGCACCTCGACTTCCTGAACACTCCAGCGCCACCATCTCGCCCTACTTCGGCACACAACCCAATCGGAGCTAAACCCTAGCTCACGTCAGTAAGCACCAGCGAACATGATTATGTTCGAACACCACAAAAACTTTACTGAATTTAAGAGAAATACTCGTAGAATCCATATATACATAGAATAGGATTTATATGATTTGATTTATATTTCTTCTTGAATTTTGAAGGATCGTTTTCACGTTGAGATAGAGGGAAAAGAAAACAGAAACCACGGCCGGTTTCTGAGCTTTGGTTTAGGTCTTTAGGAAGTTAGTTGAGTGCTTTTATAGGGTAGATATTTTTATTTATTTATTTTTATATTCGATTTTAAGCAAAAGCTGTGTATTTTTATCCTTAAAAATTCCTATGGTCATATACGATACTCAAAAATCACGAAACTGGACATGTAGTTAGAGTTCGTCATTACGGTCCCAACGAAACTGGTTTCGTCGAATTTCGACTCCGTTTGCTTACACAGCGTATTTTTAACCGTCGAAATACTGACTGTTTTTCACTCTAAAAATCCCTACGGCCACACAGTGACTCTAAAAATCACGAAACTGGAAATCTAACAACTATTTGACATTGCGGATCCAACAAAACTGGTTTCGTCGAATTCTGAGGTCGTATGAAAAACTGGCTATTTTTAAAGCTCTGAATGACCCATTTAAATATATAAATATATTTAAATATAATTAAATTTAATATTAATAAATTAATATTATCGTATATATTCACATATGATATCGTACAGCTCCAGAATATCATATCAGGATTTACAGCTTGATATTTCAGATTCCAGATTATCTCGATATTCAGTTTATATCGAAAACCCTTTTATAACGTAAATAAAGCGTTGCGAATTATAAAGGAATTCTACAGCGACTTTTCTGAAATTTGATTTGAACGTACATCAAAATCTACCCGACGAAATCCCGATTTTTCTCTTCCACTAGAAAGATATACTCCACCAGCTTCACACGTTTCTTGTTTCACAGAAATCCGGCTTAAAATGAATCCTGTACATTCAGTTGAAGTTCGAATCGCCAATTTACGAACTGCAGCGCCATTTCGAGCTCGTTTATAATTATATTAAAATTATACGTTCAAACCGTCGTCGATTGAATATATTCGTTATTATATTTCGAATCGAAACTCCACCAAATCTCGTATGCTATTCAATTCACATGATATTGTGAATTTCACTATTTCCGACTATTTCGACATTATAATATATTATATATTATAATTATTAATTAAATATTCAATATTATTTAATTAAACGATCATTAACTTCTCTAAATCACCAATTATATAATTAAATAAATTAATTATATATCGCAGAAAATGCGGGTCATTACATTCTTCCCCACTTAAAAAAATTTCGTCCTCGAAATTGCTAAGTAGTGGACGACCCTATCTACTGGGTAAATATTTATCTGTTTACCTCTTATCTCTGGTTTCAACTGAACCAATTAATATCGACTAAAATATTAATTTATTCTGACTAACTAAATTTTCAAAAATTTTGAAAATTTTCTAACACCTTAACTTTTCGAAAATTTTTGCCAGCACCTCCTTTGTACTGGTCAATATCTCAAACTCCAACTCGCCTCTCTGGGCCTTCTTTATCCCAAAAGAAAATCAAAACGCCAAACGGCTTGCCAAGTCGGCTCAGAAATCTCATGCTTATATCAAATATAAACTTGTACCTTTTTGTTGGGTATATCGACTTTATCCCTTTCACCTGCTGTCAATTCAGCATATACCAATGTATTTCCAATCAAACTCCAACCAAGTTATTCTTAACACAACCATTCGCTTATTCAAGCCGAATTCAATTTCAAATTCGAGTTTCAAATTCCAAACCCTTAACTTATCATTTCAAATCCAAATCCAGATTATCCGCTAATCAATTCTATTTTCATTTAACTTAGTCAAGGTTAAATTCTAATTTATTATTCACTTTCACCATTTAACTTCATAAGTTAAATTTAAATTTCAAATTCCTGGGTTCATTTCAAATTAATTTGAAATCACAACACCAATTCAAAACATTTGAATTTCTAAACACCTTGTTTTCTCAAAACAATTCAAATCAAAATCTTTTGTAGTAATCCACCACTTAGAAACTCGAAAACCACACCGATGATACTGCGCAGTCATCATCGGAATTATTTTCCAGCGACCCAAGTGATTTCAATACTATATCATTTCAAAACCATTACTGAATACTTCCATTTTGAAAACATTTCAAAATCTCCCAGGAACTTAAAATTTCCTTATTTTAATTCCAAATCTGATTTAAATTCATATTTAATTCATCTTATTTCATATACTTTACTTATATGAATTCTGATCAGTTATTTACATAACCATTTCACTTCTTATAACCTCATTTGATTATAATAACAACCAACACAACCAATATACTATATCAAAATATATTCGGGTAAAATTATTTCTTTTACCCTCCTTTCAAAACATATCGTGTCGGTCCATCGTATTCGAGTGTTTAGTAACCCCTACCGATACAGTGGATCAGACTGATCGACCAGAATTCACAAACAGCTCAACCAATAAATCTCCACAATATAAAATTATTTATATTGAATACAAATACACACTCGTATATATACACTCAAACTCAATCTAGGGTGTTACTAACCCTATCTCTACCGAGTCACGCCACAGAGCCAAGGTAATTCTAAACCTAAGCTCTGATACCAACTGTAACGACCCGGATTTTGAGCGACTTTGGTTATCGACGTAAGCTCGACGTCGATAACCAAAACATCGAAAAATCCCGGTAATTAATGAAAGAAATTAGAAGGTGAGAATAGATAAGATAGAAACTTAGAATAGAAGAAGAAGAAGAAGAACACAACATCAGAGTAACACGAACCTCACAGCGGAACGAATAACATATAATAGATAACATAACTTTGAAATATAACAGTTATGTATACAATAGCACTTATCAGAGTACAGCACTTACAACACAGCGGAAATAACTATAGCTATATGATCTTGAAGCCTCCTGCTCCACGCTCTTCCAGTATATCTGTAAATTCCTGACTACTTGACTGCCCGTACAAAATTAGGCACCCAAGAGTTTAGGGAAAACAACAAAGTAAACTCCGGGTCAGTCATGGGACTGGTATGAGTAAAACAGTTTAAACAGGTATATGAACAAGTAAACGATATCTCATAAGACCACGCCGCAGAACGGAACGGGTTTTTCCCTTATGAGAATCCAAAATATCTTTATATCAAAAACCTTTTGATATTATAATAATGTCTATGTACAAATAGATATCAACTAGCAGAAACGCTTTCATCTCACGTTCTACATATATAGTATACAATCAAAATCGCAAGCACGTATTGGATAATGGATTTCCAACTATGACAAGGTATGGAATCACCTTCCGATCAGTGTACTCTAGGAACGATACACTGGAGTTCAACAAGAACATCTTGCAACTCAGCCACACATGACCGACCACTCATTTCGCTTGAGTGTATCGAATGTACATCACCAACGGTTGGGATCAGCAACCGTTCCCGTATATATATATGGGACAGCATTGATAGATTTAAGAAACAAATGAATATTCACTAGATAGGTGATTATACACCCTACTTCGGTGCGACCGACTTAGCCATGCTGCCTGCCCGATTTCTGTCATTTACCGGTTGATGAGGCTAGAAGCTACGCTTTATCATCATAATAGATTCACTTCGAATGTCACATTGTCAGATCCATCGAAAATCACTAATTGACGTCTACAACAATACATTACGTGTCAGCTAAAAGAAGTTTCCTTCTCCGCTTCCACTCTTGGTACGGTTGAAGAAATCAAATGTACGTGGCCCTTCTGGAAATACTATGTCAGACACCCATCTTCATTCACTTAGAAATGTCACATCGTCATACCCGCCAAATCACAAATTGACTTATCCAAAAATAACACTGGTATACAGCTAAGAGAAACGAATTCCTCCGCCACCAAACGTGAATACGTTTGAACAGATCAACTTACGCGATCCATTGGATATACTCCGTCAGACCTTCGTCCATACAAGTTGTCCTGGGACTGGACAAACCGAAGGCACTATTCTGTAAATAGGATAGCCCTTGCATTTTACTCCGTCTTCAATTATCTTTGGCATATATGATTCGCGACGCTTATGCCAATACAGAGTGGTTCTATGGATAATAATCCAACCGGTCTCTCCATATTAACAACGTTAAAATGGTCAAAACTTCGATAGTCGGTGAGTTAACTATCAAAGAAAAACAAGTGTGCAAACAACGATATTATTTCCAAATGGAAATTATATCGAACAAACATCATTTAACATAAATCCCTTTAGTTCATTTATTTACTTATCTCCTGTTTCCCTATATTCTAAATTCTTATTTTCTTTTATCAGAAAACATTTCTGATTCTCGTTTGGAAAACATTTCCAAAACTCCTTTACGATCAAACCTTACCATTTCTTAGTTAAGCAGGAAGTCACTCAAGTTGGGGTATAATTACCTCTCAGACCTTAACTGAACAACGTTATAACTTCGAAATGGTCAAAGTTTATCTTTTAATCTTTAACAACTTCTTTACGCCTTTCTCGGATTCAATTTTACTAGTCCACTTCTATATTTAAAACATTTGTTTATAACGATAACGTTATAATCCCTACTTTCGAATTATCTAATTTTAATTATAACTTCTATTCTTATTAGTGAATAATTAACCTAACACTTATTTATTTATAAATAAATAAATCTCTATTTAAACACTGGAAAGTATAAGTACTTTCCCGAATTCGATATAATCGAATTTGCCGATTACCTCTCTTCGAGGAATCTCTATTTGATTAACTCTTCTTCGAATAACCTATATTCGATTAACTTCTTCTCGAATAAACGATATTCGAAAATCTCTCTTCGAATAACTAATATTCGATGACTCTTCCTTTTCAAATATCTCGTATTTGAAAATCTCACTTCGATTAAACTATAATCGATAACTCCCTTCGATGAAACTAACATCGATAACTCCTTTCGATGAAACTACATCGATAACTCCTTTCGATGAAACTAACATCGATAACTCCTTTCGATGAAACTAACATCGATAACTTCTTTCGATGAAACTAACATCGATAACTTCTTTCGATGAAACTAACATCGATTACTTCTTTCGATGAAACTAACATCGATTTATTTAACTCGACGAACTTAACTCGACTAACTTAACTTGACTCGACTAACTCGACTAACTTAACTCGACTTACTTGGTTCGACCAATTCGATTCGATTAACTAGGCTCGACTAACTTGGTCGAACCACCCGATCAACTCAACTTATTTAACTTACTTATCTCTCAACTCGAGCAACTCGATTAACTCCTATCGAATAACTAATATTCGATTAAACTCCATTCGCTTGACTCTAGATCGCAGCGATCACAATGGTTACGCCTGACTCCCTCAGGAAACATCCGACCGCCGTAGGCTATTTACAGCCCTGCGAATTACGCTAGCAGTCGTACAAGATGGCAACTTACCCTGAATACTATGTTTGACTAACTCTGTCTCAAATAACTATATTTGATTAACTCTAGTTCGTTTTAACTCTAATCGATTAACTCTAACTGGTTAACTCTATTTGACTAACTCGACTTGACTAACCCCTTTCGAATAACATATTCGATTAACTAACTTTCGAATACCATATCCGATTAACTAACTTCGAATACCATATTCGATTTCTCCTTTCGAATGTCTATATTCGATTAACTAACTTCGAATACCATATTCGATTAACTAACTTCGAATACCATATTCGATTAACTAACTTTCGAATACCATATTCGATTAACTCCTTTCGAATGTCTATATTCGATTAACTAACTTCGAATACCATATTCGATTAACTAACTTCGAATACCATATTCGATTAACTTACTTCGAATACCATATTCGATTAACTAACTTTCGAATACCATATTCGATTACTAACTTTCGAATACCATATTCGATTAACTAACTTTCGAATACCATATTCGATTAACTAACTTCGAATACCATATTCGATTAACTAACTTTCGAATACCATATTCGATTAACTAACTTCGAATACTATATTCGATTAACTTCTTCGAATACCATATTCGATTTACTTTATTCACTTTATAAAGATTTCCTTTTTAACAACGTTTTATTCATTGGAAAAGATTTACTTTTAAATAACGGTTCTACCCTTTAAAAATGATTTCCCTTTTTATAATGTTTCCTTTCCAATTCTATTTGTAAATGGTTTACAAATATTCCCTTTTCAAATTTTTTCTTGAAATATTCTAACTCCTTAAATTCCCGGGAAAATTCGCCATAACCTCCTTTGTGTCGGGAGCATCGGGAAAATCCCCAAACTCGCCACACAGGCCTTTCCATTCAAAAAGAAATGTTTTGAAATTATTTCCTTTTTGAATATCTCCTATTTATAAATATCCCAATTTATAAACATTTCCTATTTATAAATATTCCACTTTATAAATATCTCTTATTTATAAATATCCCATTTTATAAATATTCTATTTTCAATATCACTTTGAAAATCCCCTTTGTCAACATCCCGTATGTTATGGTATTCAATCATATCAAATCACGATGTTCAATCTCGTCCATACACACACAAATCAACAACAGGTTATAATTCACATCATATATTAAAATATATGAAAAACAATAAAATAACTGTTGAGGAATCCAGTCAGATCCCTCCAACCTGTTTCCCTGCATCACAGATGTTAGACAATATAGATAACATCACTTTCAGTTCCATATGATGTATTCTGTTAAACAGAATCAATATAGAAATTTAACTAACTGACTAGCAGTTCAATCAAACAATCAATACACAGTCAAATAGACAATTTTAACAGTTCTAACAATACAACATGAAATTATAAACTGTTCAGAGTTGGTGAGTTTTACTCACATTTGCAGTTCATCGTTAAAGAACGATAAACTGTTTTGTTTTGATTTGAATCAAACAAATTATTTTGCCATAAATCGTAACGAGCTCGGATTCACTTCCAGTCAGTCTCATTGTGTTGCTCCCGTCCATACGATCCCAACGCAACTTACGGTTCGTCAATCTGATACAGTATGCAGAAGATATTGATCATACAAGTTAATACATTTTAAATTTGAATTTAGACTAAAACATATACTTTTAAATGGGCCTCACACCCTTAACTCCAGCCCATTACCTTCCCAAACCCGTACCCGTCGTATTCATCTTCCCCAATCTCAGCTGCTCCTTCGATCTCAACCATTACCAAATCACCAACCCTCAAATTCTCCTCTAATTCTCCTCGAGTTCAAAAAGTAAGATCACCATACTGCTCCTCTTTCCGACCTCTTCGAATACACCCCCTCCATGTAAAGTTCGAACGCCCAACCCAGCTCCGACCTGCTGCCTTCAACTCGCGACCGTGACTGTCGCAACCCATCCCCAAACATCGAAGTCCCTCTAACCACCCTCACCAGATGCACCTCGACTTCCTGAACACTCCAGCGCCACCATCTCGCCCTACTTCGGCACACAACCCAATCAGAGCTAAACCCTAGCTCACGTCAGTAAGCACCAGCGAACATGATTATGTTCGAACACCACAAAAACTTTACTGAATTTAAGAGAAATACTCGTAGAATCCATATATACATAGAATAGGATTTATATGATTTGATTTATATTTCTTCTTGAATTTTGAAGGATCGTTTTCACGTTGAGATAGAGGGAAAAGAAAACAGAAACCACGGCCGGTTTCTGAGCTTTGGTTTAGGTCTTTAGGAAGTTAGTTGAGTGCTTTTATAGGGTAGATATTTTTATTTATTTATTTTTATATTCGATTTTAAGCAAAAGCTGTGTATTTTTATCCTTAAAAATTCCTATGGTCATATACGATACTCAAAAATCACGAAACTGGACATGTAGTTAGAGTTCGTCATTACGGTCCCAACGAAACTGGTTTCGTCGAATTTCGACTCCGTTTGCTTACACAGCGTATTTTTAACCGTCGAAATACTGACTGTTTTTCACTCTAAAAATCCCTACGGCCACACAGTGACTCTAAAAATCACGAAACTGGAAATCTAACAACTATTTGACATTGCGGATCCAACAAAACTGGTTTCGTCGAATTCTGAGGTCGTATGAAAAACTGGCTATTTTTAAAGCTCTGAATGACCCATTTAAATATATAAATATATTTAAATATAATTAAATTTAATATTAATAAATTAATATTATCGTATATATTCACATATGATATCGTACAGCTCCAGAATATCATATCAGGATTTACAGCTTGATATTTCAGATTCCAGATTATCTCGATATTCAGTTTATATCGAAAACCCTTTTATAACGTAAATAAAGCGTTGCGAATTATAAAGGAATTCTACAGCGACTTTTCTGAAATTTGATTTGAACGTACATCAAAATCTACCCGACGAAATCCCGATTTTTCTCTTCCACTAGAAAGATATACTCCACCAGCTTCACACGTTTCTTGTTTCACAGAAATCCGGCTTAAAATGAATCCTGTACATTCAGTTGAAGTTCGAATCGCCAATTTACGAACTGCAGCGCCATTTCGAGCTCGTTTATAATTATATTAAAATTATACGTTCAAACCGTCGTCGATTGAATATATTCGTTATTATATTTCGAATCGAAACTCCACCAAATCTCGTATGCTATTCAATTCACATGATATTGTGAATTTCACTATTTCCGACTATTTCGACATTATAATATATTATATATTATAATTATTAATTAAATATTCAATATTATTTAATTAAACGATCATTAACTTCTCTAAATCACCAATTATATAATTAAATAAATTAATTATATATCGCAGAAAATGCGGGTCATTACATATTCAAGTGCAGAGTATTGATTACAGAATCGAAATGCCAAAATCAGAAAAGAGTTTTAACTCAAAAATAAGATAAAGAAATTAAACCTCCTACAGAAAGTTTTCCTATTTCTATCCTATCCACTAGCCTCGAGAGTGTTCGCCTGCCTTCCAGAAGTTGGTCCTGCCCTCTGCCCTTGCCCTCTTTTCTTCGGGCAGTCCCTAGTGAAGTGTCCCATCTCACCACAGTTGAAGCAAGTGCCCTTTCTTTTTCTACAATCCTTGTTCAGATGAGTCGAGCTTCCACAAGTAAAGCACTTTTTCTCCTTCCTATCTTCATACTTTTCACCCTTCTTTTGTGTTTCCTTTTTGGGCCATGCTTTCTTGTTCTGTGGTTCTTCCTTCTTCGCCTCTTTCTTGCCGTTGTCTTCCTCGTGCAGTAGTGCCATATCCACCAATCTCTCGTAAGTCGCTCCCATGGGTACATGGGTCATGGCTAGGCTGTGCAGTGGCTCGTTCAATCCTTTAACAAAGCGGAGAGCCTTTTTATGCTGGGTGTTGACTAAATCTAGTCCGAACCTAGCCAGTTGGTTGAACTGGTTGACATATTCCTTGACCGTCATACTTCCTTGCTCAAGAGATAAGAACTTTTCCAGTTGTAGACTTCGTTCAACTTGCGAGAGGAATTTCGTCTCAAACCTTGTTCTGAAATCCATCCATGTTTCAACCGGCCTCTTGGCGTTAGTGACTTCCCACCAATAGGAAGCCTCGTCCTTGAGCAACCATCCCGCCAATTGTACCTTCTGCCTATCGTCCACCTCGAAAATAACGAACAGATCCTCAGTTTCTTTGAGCCATTTCCTTGCTTCTACGAATGATTCAGTTCCCTTGAAATCCTTTCCACCCATGGCCCTAAAATCTTTACACATATCTTTGAAAAAGCAATTGCACGAGGAGGGGGCGAAGGAGGAGGAATATCTGCTGGGCCTGCATCGTTGGCCCTAGCCTCTAAGTACCTCCTGAACCAGCCAGGTATTGGCACGCCCTCTGGAAAGTTAAGATTCCCAGACATGCTGGAATGAAAGAAAAAGATTTTAAACGGAGAACTGAAAAGATAGATATATGGCTTTTTGGGGATTATGTTTTTCAAAATAAACTTTATTTTTGAAAATACTTCCTTTTGAAAATAGTTTTGAAAAACTTTACCCAATCTGGTAACCTCCAGCTCTGATACCAAGTGTAACACCCCACCTCCATTAAGGTCACTCACAAAGGGAATGCCTTAACTTTGGTGGAGCGTTTTAGTAGACAGAACAGAAATTTACAAGATAGATAAACAATACTAGAGAAATTATAACTTTATTACAGCGGAAAACAGAAATCAGTTTGGTTACATCTTTACCAAAAACTCAAGTACATAAATATCAGTCTTGTTCAGAAAATCATCAGAGTACAAAACTGTAAAATCATAATCCCCACAGAAGCTGCCATAAGGAGTCAAGCCATACTTTAAGCACTCTAAGTACTTCAAGCAGAAGAAATCTGGATCAACCTAAAGTATTCCCTCCTTGGAAAACCTGGGGGGGAACGGAAGAAAAAGGGGCGAAAACAAGCAAGGTCAGACATAAAGTCTGGCAAGTCCAGTGACTTTCAGCATATGAACAAATAATAATAATTATGACATGAAAATAAGCTGGATAAGAGATAACAGTAACAGGAGCAGCAGATGTACTTAGGTTAAACAGAAGAAACAGAATAATATTACTTTTCATTTCTCTGCACTAATACTAGTATAACAGGATTATGTGTCACCCCAATGTCTAAACTGAAACAGAAACGGGAATAGAATAATTTCCACAGAAGAGAATGCTAGTAATGGGCCTTTACCACCCCAATAGAAACAGAATGCTAATAATGGGCCTTTACCACCCGAACAGAAACAGACAGAAACATAGTGCTAATAATGGGCCTTTACCACCCGAACAGAAGGTACAGAAACAGAAACAGATTAATCCCTATGGAAACGGAATGTAGAATTATGTATACACTAGTAAATGGGCCTTTACCACTCGAACAGACGGTACCACGCAGAAACAGACATGTGTAATCACCCAACAGAAACTGACAGAACTAAGTGTACCCTAAAACCCTACCCCAAGCGATCGGCTCCCTAATACATAAATACCCTGTGTCGGCCCCACAGTAGGGTGTATCACTCCCTAAAGTGACAACCAATTGGCACAGACCTATTTACAGATGTCACGGCGTCTTACATCCTCAGAGGCAGACCGGGATCCATGCACGCACATGACCCGGTTAGAACGCACCATCAACACCCCTCGCCATTATCAGAATGAACCTGTGACGGCCCGCCCCGCACCAACCGACATTTACTCCAAAAGTGCGCTGTACACATGTCCAGTTGGCACGGAACGGGTCGCCAGAGGGAAAAAGAAGAAGGAAATGAATATACAAAGAACCTGTAGAATGTCTCACAGCGCATCGAGCAAAATATAATAATAACATACTTGACATAAAACAGGAGAGACAGTGCATAAGCTGAAAATCAGAACTAAACATCAAAGCAGCGGAAATTCAGAATACAGCTTATTACAACTTTCAAACTGTCTCAAAGCAAAACAAGATAAAGGAGGTACACTACTAATGCCCAAGTAGCGACCATCAACGACACATGGAGAATGTGTATATATATAATACGTGGAAGCCTCCTGCCCGCCTCCGAATCAACTACTCGCACATCACCAGCTAACCTGTCTCTAGTCTGCTCGTGTGAGCACCCAGAGTAATAAGAGGAGACATAAAACTCTGGGTCAGACATAAAGCCTGGTATGAGCGATAAGCATCTAAAGTGAACAATAACAGGTAGACTAAAAACATACCTGAACCTGGACCTGCAACCAAAGAGTTAGCACTACATACTGTACAACACTCTAAGGTATCATATCAACCAGTGTAAAGATACGGAGGTGGGGGAGGTGTGCATGTCATAATGATGGCAAACAATCAAGCATAGCATCCATCCTCACATCTCTCACTCAGTGCTTAAAGCATACGATATTCACCACTTCGATCACCCAACATTCCTTGCTACGATCACTTTGCCCCATGAAGTCATAAATGGCTTCACTGCACTGATAACGTAGCCACTAATTCCTCGCTATGTCCACTTGCCCCATGGAGTTATTCACCCCATCTGCGCTGGCTCATAGCCTTACCAATCCTTACTATGTCCACTTGCCCCCATGGAGTTATTCACCCCATCTGCGCTGGCTCATAGTCTTACTACGCATCACCTTGCCCCTCAGGTCATAATGACCCTACTCGACTGATAACGTAGTCCTGCTACCATCACCTTGCCCCTCAGGTCGTAATGACCCTACTGCACTGATAAGTAGCCATCATCCATTTTTAGTGGTGAATCGAAGTTATGAACGTCGACAACTCCTTAGCACACGTCCCGCAGCAAAGTCCAACCATGAAGTGAACTCATTGGTTCCCAACTGGATCCTGAGCTCTAACTTCCCATATTGGACTACCTTTGCATCTCGGGTTATTGGTCACCATCAGATCGAATCGGGTCGCCTTCAGCATTCTTCATCGGATCGGGTCGCGCCTCCTACGTCGGATCGGGTCGTGGTTCCCCTTTCCTTTGCTTCGGATCGTGCTCCCCTTCTCGGTTCGGATCGGAACACCCCATACGGATCGGATCGTGGTCCTTCAAGCGGTTCGGATCGAACGCACTTCTCCAGGTCGACGGATCGTGCTCACCCTTCATGGACGGATCGGGTCGTAAGGCTTATTCGCGATCCGGATCGGAGTACTTCAATTTGGCACGGCGCTGCATCGATTCGCTTCGTGGGCCTTGCACAGACGGTTCGGTTCGGAGGAGGTGACTCGACTCGTGGGGATGCCCCCACGATCCCATAGGGCGATCCGATCGTCCCTCAACCCCCTATGCGATCCGAACCCCTGCACCTTGTCCAGCGAGCTGTTTACGCCCTCGACGGCGTTTTCGACCATTCCAACTATTCTAAACAGTCACATAGCATTTCATACAGTCATAGTAACATGCATAATCAACTACAAACACCAAAACATCAATATGATAGGTAAAAATGGATCAAACATACCCAAAATCCCATATTTCCCCTTAAGCATGTCTAGGTGAAACTAATGATAGGATTATCAAAACTTAACCAAATTAACCCAAATTTATATCAGAGGTCTAAAACATCATTCCGAATTTTATAAACATTTTTCCAGAATTTTATCATGTTTAAATTCGCTAATTAACACTAATCACCCCTAATTAGCCATAATTAGTGCAAAACTAAGCAAATCACTCACCTTAGCCACAAAATAAACTAAGATCTGAAATGATTCTCTGATTTGATGCGAATTTCAATACCAAACAGCAGCTCCTTTGTTGATTTGGTGAAGATCCTTCTTGGTTAGGGGTTGCTAAGCCAAATCCTTAACCTAAAGGTGATTTGGAGGTGATTTAGAGGTTGGAGGCCATTTTTAGGGTTCCTTGGTGATAAGTGGAGGCTAGAAAACAGAAATGGAATGATTCTCCATCTCATTTCAGCCCTCCCATAACCCTAATCCCGAAATGGGTTATGAGCCTATTCACTAATCACCCGATTTGGCCCGGTTAAGCAGTTTTTCACACTCCAAACCTTGTTTCAGCCATATCTCCCAAACGGTAAGTCCGTTTGGCTAATGTGACCACTCTACGGAAAGAGAAACCATCAAACGAATCTAATGGAAGTGGTTTCAGGTCAAAATTCCTTTCCAATCAAAAGTTATGGCCAAAACAGTACCAACTAGGGGCAAAATGGTCATTTAAAAATCGACAAAAATCATGAACATGGGAAATGACTCTAATAGATGTTTCCCAAAGTTACATGACCATACGACTTCACATGGGAAAGAAATAAATATTCTACGATCCTATGACGTGTAGAATACGGGTCATTACACTCCCCCCCCCCCCCAAGAAATTTCGCCCCCGAAATTCCCTAATCCAAACATACACAAAGATTCCCGCATGCCTATCAATCATGAAGCAACAATCAAACATGCAAAACAAGCTAAACAAGTCTGTCCTAGCATGCGGAAAACTAAACCGCAAAGTAAATCTTACCAGGCAAAGAGTTCTGGATAAGCCTTCCTAATGCTCTCCTCCGTCTCCCAAGTACAATCATTCTCGTTCTCGCCCCACTGAACCTTGACTAGCTTCACCGCCTTCCTTCGAAGTTGCTTCGTATCATGCCCCACAATACGAATCGGCTTGCGGTTCCCAACCGCCTCGGGTTCTACTTCGAAGTCCTCTAACTAATCAGGTGAAATAGTCATATCTGAGTCGTGAACGAACTTCCTTAGTTGGGAAACATGAAATACATCGTGAACTCCCGCCATCTTCTCTGGTAAGCCAACTCTATACGCCAAATTCCCGACTAATTCAAGAACAGGGAATGGGCCAACAAATCTTGGTGCTAACTTGCCTCTCCTGCCAAATCGTATCACGCTCTTCAACGGAGAGATCTTGACGAACACCAAGTCACCAACGGAGAATTTCAAGTCTCTTCTCCTCTTATCGGCATAGCTTTTCTGTCTATCCTGAGCAGCTTTCATTCGTTGTTGAATGACCTTAATCTTATCCGACGTTTCTCTCACCACATCTGGTCCAAGCACAAACTTCTCGCCAGTCTCTATCCAACATGATGGTGAGTTGCACGGTCTTCCGTACAAAGCTTCATATGGAGCCATACCGATACTGGATTGGTAACTATTATTATATGCAAACTCTACTAGATGCAAATGGTCATCCCATGATCCACCAAAATCCAATATACAAGCTCTCAAGAGATCTTCCAATATACGATTCACCCTCTCTGTCTGACCGTCGGTCTGAGGATGATATGCGGTACTGAGATGTAATCTTGACCCTAGAGCCTCTTGTAAGCTCTTCCAAAACCCACTAGTGAACAACGGGTCTCGGTCACTCACAATGCTTTTGGGTACTCCATGAAATCTCACTACCCACTTCATATATAATTCGGCCAACTTGGCTGTCGTTCTGGTCGATTTGACTGGTATAAATCTTGCGCTCTTAGTCAATCGATCCACAATTACCCAAATGCTATCATATCCCGATCTAGTCCTTGGTAGGCCATCGATGAAATCCATCGAGACTTGCTCCCATTTCCATTCGGGAATTTCTAATGGTTGCAACAACCCACTAGGCTTCTTTTGCTCGGCTTTAACTAGCTGGCAATTCATGCATTTGGATATAAACTTCCCAACGTCTCTTTTCATCCCTTCCCAGTAGTAGGTTCGCTTCATGTCTCGATACATCTTATTACCACCGGGATGTATAGTCAGTTTTGAGTGATGACATTCTCTAAGCACTTCATCTCTCAAACCATTCACGTTGGGCACAACTAGTCTTTCATTCTTTCGAAGTCATCCATCTCGATCAAGCCCATACACATTCATCTCCTCATCAATACCCATCTCTAACTTGGAAATGATTTCCAATAGGTTAGGATCGTCCCTCTGACTAGAACCAATCCACTCTATCAAAGTGGGTCTAATCGTCAAACTAGCTAGCATAACAGGATCCAACTCGCACTTTGGTCTGAAATCAAACCCCGCGATATACTCCAGTTGCTTCCATTCAAGAAACATTGCCCCTAAGCTGGCATGTCTCCTACTCAAGGCATCGGCTACCGCATTACCCTTCCCAGGTGTGTATGCGATATCAAAATCATACGAAGCCAAGAACTCTAACCATCTCTGCTGACGGAGATTCAAATCTTTCTGGGAGAAGAGATACTTTAACGATTTATGATCGGTAAACAACTCAAATCTTTCCCCCAAGAGATAATGTCTTCACATCTTCAGCGCAAATACAATCGCTGCCAATTCCAAATCATGGGTAGGATACTTCTTCTCATGCGGCTTTAGCTGTCGACTAGCATAAGCTACAACCCTACCTCCTTGCATCAATACTGCACCCAGTCCGGTACCACAAGCATCTGTGTATACCGTCATCTCTTCATTCCCTTTAGGAATGACTAACACTGGCGCACGCGTCAACCTCTCTTTTAGACTTTTGAAGGCATCCTCACACACTCCGTCCCAGACGAAGGACTGATTCTTCTTAGTCAACTGAGTCAACGGTGCTGCTATCTTGGAGAAGTCCTGGATAAACTTACGATAATATCCAGCTAATCCCAAGAAACTTCTTACATCTGTTGCATTCTTGGGTGTAGGCCAATCCTGTACCGTAGCCACCTTCGCAGGGTCCACGGCAATACCATTCTCTGAAACAACATGACCCAAGAATCTCACTTCCCTTCTCCAAAAATGACACTTAGAGAATTTCGCTTTCAATTGGTGTTTCCTCAACACCTCCATCACTATCCTCAAGTGTCCCTTGTGTTCCTCTTCTGTCCTTGAGTAAACAAGGATATCATCCACGAACACAAGAACAAACTTATTCAACTGATCTATGAATACTCGATTCATAAGATCCACAAAATAGGCTGGTGCATTGGTCAACCCAAATGGCATGACCAACCACTCATAAAATCCAGACGGCGTCCTAAATGCCGTTTTCGGAACACTCTCATCTGCTACTCGAAGCTGATGAAATCCTGTCGCGAGGTCCAACTGGGAGAACACTCTAGCTCCTTCCAGCTGATCAAACAAATCATCTATCCGCGGTAGAGGATACTTATTCTTCCTCGTCACCTTATTCAACTCGCGATAGTCCACACACAAACGAAGGGAACCATCTGCCTTAGTGGCAAACACAACTGGTGCTCCCCACTCGGAGACACTCCTTCTAATAAATCCCTTCTTCAAAAGATTGCTGACTTGCACCCCGAGCTCTCGCTGCTCCCTTGGTGCCATGCGACGAAGTGGCATCACTATAGGTCTGGCATCTTTCACTGAATCAATACGGAACTCAATCTCTCGGTGTGGTGGAAGCCCGGTCACCTCCTCGAAGACGTCCGGATACTGGCCAACCACGGGCACATCTGACAACTCATCCTGCGGGATGTCGAGGGAATTTACAAAACTAGCCATAACCCCATCACTAGGTAGGCTACCAAACATTACCCTCCGCCCATCATCCGCCCTCACTGTCACCAAAAAGCCCTCACAATCTACCACCACCCCGTATCTTTGGAGCCAATCGACTCCCAATATAATGCCATACCCAGTAAAGCCCAAAACAAAGCAATCACATACAAACATACATCCATGACTCGATAAGACCAAATTCCTGCAAATCATACTAAGGCTAGTCGAACCACCAATCGGGTTCGTCACAATCAATGGTCTATCGACTATCTCGGGTTCCAGTCCCAACCTATCTACCAGGTCACTAGATATGAAGGAACGGGAAGCCCCAGTATCAAACAAAACTCGAACTGGTACATCATAAATAGAAAGCATACCTTGAATAACAACATTCTTTCCTTTCTCCGCCGCAGTTGGGGCATTCGACGAAGAAGGAACAGCATCAATAGCATATGCTTTCACAATCTGCTTCTCCTTAAGAGGTTGCGGACACTTGTCCTTGAAATGTCCCACTTGACCACAGTTGAAGCACTTCTTATCCGCTGGCTTGGCCCGACAATCTTTAGCATAATGGCCCTTCTTTCCACAGCTGAAGCACTCAACATCCTTCTTGCTCTTTTTCTGGCCACCCTTAGATTGGTCCTGCTTCCTCTTATTCTGAGAATTATTCTTGCCTCCACCGCCTGCTTGCGGCTTTGGCCCTTCTGCAGATGCAGCCTCAGTCTTTGACTTAGGGTAAAGACTCTCTGATCTCAAAGCTTTCCCCACGATCGATTCAAAAGTCTCATCGATATGGTTAATGAGCCTCTCCCCTAAGTACCCATCCAGACCAGTAATGAACTTCTCGTTCTTCTTCTCAGGAGTATCAATGAGAGACAGTCCATACTTCGACAAGGTGTCGAACTCAGCGATATAATCAGAAACTGCCCTTCCATTTTGCTTGAGTTCCAAGAACCTCTTAAACAACACTGACTTCTGGGCAGCTGAGATAAACTTCTCGCTAAAGCGAGCCTTGAACTGATCCCAAGTAACTTGGTCCTCTGGAGTAGCTGTTCTGATAGCATTCCACCAATTCATCGCTCGCCCTTGCAGATGACGAGACGCTAGCCTTCTCTTCATCGCATCCTCGAGACCCAAGTCATCAAAGATACGGTCACAGCTATCCATCCAATCCTGAACATCCGTGGCCGACTCCGTCCCGTGGAACGGCTTCCCACCAAGATTAGTGTAATCTTTGCACAACTTGGCGAAATCGACCCTAGGCGCCTGCACTACTGGGCCAACACCAACTCCGGGATTGGGAATTGCCCCTTGCACTTCTCTAAGCATGTCTCTCATGAGGTTAGTAAACATAGCCCTCATGTCAGCGGCATTCCCTTGGTTGGTCCCTCTACCAGCACCTCTCGTGTCTCGGCTCATCGTTAATCTGTAAAAGGGAAACGATTAACGACCCCATAGTGGTGCTAGTGCAGTGCGACTTCATCTTTATACTACTAATAGTATATACATACATAGCTTTTTAAAACCAAAATAATCACAAATACGCGCTCTCATATACGTACTATCTCTCCCTGGTGTCTTTCCCTAGGTTAACTACGCAACCTAGAGCTCTGATACCAAGTGTGACGGCCCGCCCCGCACCAACCGACATTTACTCCAAAAGTGCGCTGTACACATGTTCAGTTGGCACGGAACGGGTTGCCAGAGGGAAAAAGAAGAAGGAAATGAATATACAAAGAACCTGTAGAATGTCTCACAGCGCATCGAGCAAAATATAATAATAACATACTTGACATAAAACAGGAGAGACAGTGCATAAGTTGAAAATCAGAACTAAACATCAAAGCAGCGGAAATTCAGAATACAGCTTATTACAACTTTCAAACTGTCTCAAAGCAAAACAAGATAAAGGAGGTACACTACTAATGCCCAAGTAGCGACCATCAACGACACAGGGAGAATGTGTATATATATATATATATAATACGTGGAAGCCTCCTGCCCACCTCCGAATCAGCTACTCGCACATCACCAGCTAACCTGTCTCTAGTCTGCTCGTGTGAGCACCCAGAGTAATAAGAGGAGACATAAAACTCTGGGTCAGACATAAAGCCTGGTATGAGCGATAAGCATCTAAAGTGAACAATAACAGGTAGACTAAAAACATACCTGAACCTACAACCAAAGAGTTAGCACTACATACTGTACAACACTCTAAGGTATCATATCAACCAGTGTAAAGATACGGAGGTGGGAGAGGTGTGCATGTCATAATGATGGCAAACAATCAAGCATAGCATCCATCCTCACATCTCTCACTCAGTGCTTAAAGCATACGATATTCACCACTTCGATCACCCAACATTCCTTGCTACGATCACTTTGCCCCATGAAGTCATAAATGGCTTCACTGCACTGATAACGTAGCCACTAATTCCTCGCTATGTCCACTTGCCCCATGGAGTTATTCACCCCATCTGCGCTGGCTCATAGCCTTACCAATCCTTACTATGTCCACTTGCCCCATGGAGTTATTCACCCCATCTGCGCTGGCTCATAGTATTACTACGCATCACCTTGCCCCTCAGGTCATAATGACCCTACTGCACTGATAACGTAGTCCTGCTACCATCACCTTGCCCCTCAGGTCGTAATGACCCTACTGCACTGATAAGTAGCCATCATCCATTTTTAGTGGTGAATCGAAGTTATGAACGTCGACAACTCCTTAGCACACGTCCCGCAGCAAAGTCCAACCATGAAGTGAACTCATTGGTTCCCAACTGGATCCTGAGCTCTAACTTCCCATATTGGACTACCTTTGCATCTCGGGTTATTGGTCACCATCAGATCGAATCGGGTCGCCTTCAGCATTCTTCATCGGATCGGGTCGCGCCTCCTACGTCGGATCGGGTCGTGGTTCTCCTTTCCTTTGCTTCGGATCGTGCTCCCCTTCTCGGTTCGGATCGGAACACCCCATACGGATCAGATCGTGGTCCTTCAAGCGGTTCGGATCGGACGCACTTCTCCAGGTCGACGGATCGTGCTCACCCTTCATGGACGGATCGGGTCGTAATTCTTATTCGCGATCCGGATCGGAGTACTTCAATTTGGCACGGCGCTGCATCGATTCGCTTCGTGGGCCTTGCACAGACGGTTCGGTTCGGAGGAGGTGACTCGACTCGTGGGGATGCCCCCACGATCCCATAGGGCGATCCGATCGTCCCTCAACCCCCTATGCGATCCGAACCCCTGCACCTTGTCCAGCGAGCTGTTTACGCCCCTCGACGGCGTTTTCGACCATTCCAACTATTCTAAACAGTCACATAGCATTTCATACAGTCATAGTAACATGCATAATCAACTACAAACACCAAAACATCAATATGATAGGTAAAAATGGATCAAACATACCCAAAATCCCATATTTCCCCTTAAGCATGTCTAGGTGAAACTAATGATAGGATTATCAAAACTTAACCAAATTAACCCAAATTTATATCAGAGGTCTAAAACATCATTCCGAATTTTATAAACATTTTTCCAGAATTTTATCATGTTTAAATTCGCTAATTAACACTAATCACCCCTAATTAGTCATAATTAGTGCAAAACTAAGCAAATCACTCACCTTAGCCACAAAATAAACTAAGATATGAAATGATTCTCTGATTTGATGCGAATTTCAATACCAAACAGCAGCTCTTTTGTTGATTTGGTGGAGATCCTTCTTGGTTAGGGGTTGCTAAGCCAAATCCTTAACCTAAAGGTGATTTGGAGGTGATTTAGAGGTTGGAGGCCATTTTTAGGGTTCCTTGGTGATAAGTGGAGGCTAGAAAACTGAAATGGAATGATTCTCCATCTCATTTCAGCCCTCCCATAACCCTAATCCCGAAATGGGTTATGTGCCTATTCACTAATCACCCGATTTGGCCCGGTTAAGCAGTTTTTCACACTCCAAACCTTGTTTCAGCCATATCTCCCAAACGGTAAGTCCGTTTGGCTAATGTGACCACTCTACGGAAAGAGAAACCATCAAACGAATCTAATGGAAGAAGTTTCAGGTCAAAATTCCTTTCCAATCAAAAGTTATGGCCAAAACAGTACCAACTAGGGGCAAAATGGTCATTTAAAAATCGACAAAAATCATGAACATGCGAAATGACTCTAATAGATGTTTCCCAAAGTTACATGACCATACGACTTCACATGGGAAAGAAATAAATATTCTACGATCCTATGACGTGTAGAATACGGGTCATTACAGAACCGCTTATAATTAGTTCAGTAAGCGTGCTCGGACCCTACCTACTGTTGGGTCAAAGTTTGATACCAGAAAGGGTTACTGACTAATATGGGTCCCAAACAACAGATACCACAAGTAATTTCCCTCCTAACCTTGTGTCCCCAGACTAACAAATTTCAGATTAACTTGTTTACAAGTTCAGACATACAGAGTTCAGATCAACTAGTTCACAGATCAGACAAGTTTCAGACTAACGGATCAGATATACGGATTAAACAGATTTGTCTAACTTTGTAATTGGGCCTACAGATTCACGAAACGGGTTTGTTAAATTCATTAGTCCAATTGGTTTAACCTTACCCACCCAACACGTTTTAGACATCATATTTATCTCAGATTTGTATCAATTAAAAATTAACGCGCAGACCTCTCACATTAGACTGACAGTTTGCGGCCACTGTTTAGGTCGGTTGGTTCCGGGCAGGTTTCTGCCGCAAACTGAGTCTAACCTCGGGTTTCAAACATGTTATGACTAACTTCTCACATTAGAACCTATTGTTTGCGGCCACTGGATGTGTCGGGCGGTTGCGGACATGATTACGCCGCAAACTCATTCTAACCTCGAGTTAGCCATGTTTCATGTTTAGCCAATGCATTCATTCGCAGACTATGCTAATATCAGAATAATCATGCAAATTTAACAAATTAACTTCTGTACAAGTTACAGCAGATTATTCGAGGTTCTATTAACAAGTTTTGCTCAATTTTAAATCGAGCCTACAGATTTACATACTTCAAATTTCAGCATTTCAGTTCCAACAGATTACGCCATTCAACAGACTAAACAGATAACAGATCTTGCAGATTAAGCGATTTAGCAGGTCTAGCAGATAAGGCAATTTTAACATAATTAGTAGATTAGGAAATTCAATCTAATTAGCAGTTTAGGCAATATAACAGAACTAGCGGATTAGGCCATATAACAGATTTAATCATTCCTTAAAGTTTCATTGACATATCTTGCCTAATTATAAATTTAGCCTACACTTACATGCCCAAATCAAGGTCATAATTCATAATACAATATATGCCCCAAATTTTAGGCTTAATATTCCCATTTATAGTTCATGTCAAAACTAGATTTAATATTCTAGTTTACCATTTATGTCCAGGAATAATACACATGTAAATCATTCTCTATTATAGCCAATTCAGATTATGCCAACATATTTGCTATGCCAAATTAACTTTAATTAAGCTACGCCCAATCCCTGTATAACATGTTTCCACAAGTTCTCTAAATACTCATGAAATGGCCCTAGCAAAAGGAATAGGGGATAAACACAAGAAAGAATAGGCATACAATAATGTACCAAATACAATGATAATGGCCCCTCTAGGCTCGATGTACATAACAGTGAATGGGAATAAACTAGCAAAGTTACATACTAAATATGAGATCTAACATCATTAAGGGAACAGGCATAAGAAACTAACTACAATAGTTATAGCCAACTAACCACAATAGTCATGGGCGACTAATTACAATAGTTTCTTATTCAATGTCATAGGCAATAGTCTCATAGTCATGAATCATAGTCATAGGCAATAGTCTCATAGGCATGAATTATAGTCATAAGCAATAGTCTCATAGGCAACAGTTTCATGTCCAATTATGCATTATTATTTGTCCCAAAATTTAGCGTTCGTGCGTAATCTCTTATGAGATGTGGCGCAGGCTCGTGGTAGCCTGGCTATAGGACATAAAGAAGAAAGAGATACAGAATAAAATATATCAGAACAGAACGTACACAACCTCAAATTCAGATTTACAATCATGTCACAATTATAGTTACAGTTTATAGTGGAAAATAACTGTACTTGCCTTTCGTGGTTTTAAGAAAGGATAATAAACTGTTGTTGATGCAGAAATGCTGAATTATTCCTCTTTAATTGTTGCTGTAGCTCTAAACCTTGATTTGAGATTTGATTTAGCTTTTAATTCTATTCAGGTTGGAAGAAGATGCATCAGTCCAAGTTTTGATTCCAGCAGAGTAGCGACGTCATTTATTTTTAATTAGAACAGAGGCAGAATATAGACAGAATGAAATTGTGTAGAGAAAATGAGGCTAGGGGGCTGTTTATATAGGATTAGGCGGACGAATCTAGACAGAAAACGAGACCGGATACATCAGAATGAACCAGGTTCAAAAACTGGGTTTCGGGAGCAGGTCGACCCCCAGGTCGACTCCCCAGTCGACCTGGTCATGGGGAGGTCGACACCCCAGTCGACCTGGTTGGGGGGGGGGGTCGACTCCCCAGTCGACCTGGGTATATGGGCGGGAATTTTCCCGCCAGCCTTCTCTGGGTTTGAATTTCGAATTTCTAGCTTTATTTTTGAGCTGTTTTGTCTTATTTTAATTCCTGAAACTTCTGAGGGTCATAACTTGGTCATACGAACTCCGATTTTTGAAAACTCGGACTCGATTTCATGCAGAATTTCGAGACGAACGCGCAACCCGTTTCCCCTTATTCTTATTTTAAAAATTAATTATTCTCTGATTTGTTACTTATATGTTCACAGAAAATACGGGGTGTTACAAAAGCGTTGAGAAGTGGATAGTAAAATCTACTGATGAAGCAATAGGAAATGAACGTGTGTCCGAGGCAACATTTTATGTGGTAGCAACTAGAGAAAACACCATGGGTTTCATTCTTGAAGTAACAGGCGATGATTAATGTGAGTACATAAATTTATACACATGAATATATGTAAATTTGTTGGATCCAGTATAGCAAAATGGATCAGATTCCATAAAAGACAATGTTGATCAAATTCCATAAAGACAATATTAATTTCTCATTTTAGGATCATATTCAACGGATTCCCATCCTTCATCTAGGAACTAATTTTATCATACCAAATTATTAGGCATAAGAGAATATTCATTTGTTACTAGGCATATTCAACGGATTTCACTTTGATGGAGTTCCTTTTGAACTGTTTTTGAAATTTTCTTTCAGGAAAACAGAGTTCAAATAAGGTATGTTCTTGCAAGAAAGATAGTTATGTTTATTTAAACTTTTACAGGTAATCAAGTATATGTTTTAGAGCTTACCCTTATGGGTCTGAGTTCTGAAACATTTTCCTATACAAAGATTGTAGCTCAGAAACATAGAAAGCAACAGACACCAGAAGAGAACGAGGCATCAAAAGCTCAGAAGAAACAAGTTTTCTGAGCTCTAGCCAATTGAGCCCATAGTTAGTCGTACCAAGAATGGTAAAAGCATAGGTCAGGTCCTTAAAGGAAGGAAACTAAGGTCGGTTTGCAAGAGCGGTCCCATGAAAAAGAAGGTATTCTTCGGCCAAAGCAGCTTTGCCTACGACTAAAATGTCACAGTTTCCAAAACAAAGTGAGAGCATTGGGCCGTATCGATCGTGTATTCGGTTCATTGTGTGGTGCACCGGCTCTTTAATGTTTAGCAAATGTAGATGGCCTATTATAGGAAGGCCTAATGGCCCCGGTGGGCCATGGTCAGTATATGAAGATGAGATATTTAAGAGTCATATTAAGAGAGATGGCGATGGAAACTGGAAAGAGTTGCCTAAGCTACGTGGAAAAAGACACAGACTTAGATCGATGGATAAATTATTTGCTGCCTGGTATAAAGTGAGGGGATTTCTCTGAGGAAGAGGAAAAGCTCATTATAGGCCTCCATAAATTTCTCAGAAACAGGTAACCTTTCATGCATATTTTTCCATAATTATCTTGTAAGCATTCTTCGGTAACCATAGATCATCGTTTATCATGCACAGTTTCCGAAATTTTGATTTGTGGAAACTGTTTTCCATTATAGATCATCATTCCCTTTAGTAACTGAACGTCATGTTGTTATTGACAATAGGTAACTTGTTTGTGTATGATTTATTATTCATCCCGTAGACACCTATTATAATGGAAGTTCAGAAAACAAAAAACTGAATCAAGTGTTAGAAAAATCACAATTATTATGTTAAAGCTTATGCAGAACGTTTTGTTCCCATGTTATGTTAAGGCGAACTAAGTTCGATTCTTTTATGAAGGAATACGACATGACATATCTATGCAAGGTCTTGCAAGACCAACACCTGCATTTCCAAAAGACGGGAGCATAACTGCTGGTATTATATGCATCATGGCTTCCAGTGAATTCACAATTGTGATATCCATGCAATTTTGCATATTGATGCTTATGTTTTTACAGGAAATGCTAGTCAAGTAAGCGATAGTGTGGGTGTACTTCCCATGAAGAGAAGTGCGGCAATACATAATGGGATTCCTATTATTGTAGAATGCATCAATATGCTAAAAATAAATTTACTGATAATTAAAAAGGAGATATACTGCTATTAGATCGGATATAAGTGGTTATGGTGATAAAGATGTGTCAAGCCAGGTTAGTAATGATAAAAGGTTCATAGATCACATATATGATTATTTTTTTTAACTTTTTTTTATTTGTAGGCAGGTAGAAGTGGGCTGGCATCATCTATATGTTTGGACCTGATCAATAAGTAATTAAATATCCAACAGAAAGATGTGAGATTCAAGAAATGATAGTTATCCAAATGAAGTGATGCCTTCCCTCCAATATATATTTTGACAAATATTCAAAAAGTAAGGTTATTACATTTGCATATTCAAGTGAAGCCAAAAAGAAACATATATACAATTTATTTTGATATAACAAAATGCTTCTGTTTTGAAAGGTACTGATTACTAAGAAATGGTTTGTCATGTTTTTCTTGCATTCTTTTTCAAAATCCAGATACTATTTCAATTACTGGATACTATATAGTCTATATGAGGTCTGATGGAAGATTGAAAATAAGAAGTGCCACTGAGCATGAGTTTAATGATCTTTACATAGGTAAAAGGGATCTTAAACTTTTCTAAATTGATTAATTTTACTTTTTGATATTTTTGCTTCAGTATAAATATTGGTTTTAAAATAGCAATGTTTTAGATTTCTATTTCAAAACTGCTATTTATTAATGGAACATCCCCATAATCCATTGACTGACCTACTGTTCCAGGTTGGAGTTGAAATAGATCCAGTTATGCCTTCTACATCTTCAAGACCTATAGATATAGAAGACGAAGATGGAGTCTTCCCTAACATATAGCAGAATACTTACTCTTTTGGCTAGCAGAAGTACAAGAGGGCTTTTGTTGAGAGACAGTGAACTTCCATTTCTAAACCTTCGCTTTTGAAAACTGCAGTTAAGAATTTGGTATTTTGCGACATTTATGGTCGATCTGCAACATTGTTGAACTACAAGTTTATTTGTTCAGTTTTCGAACACAAACAGTGAGTACAATCACTACTAGAATTGAACAGCATTGCAACGGATGCTTCCAACGGCCTCCAACGGGGGTTGACCAACGGCTTCCAACGGAAGCCAAAATACCCATCTGTACACCGTATATAAAATATACGCCATTGGAAAACGTTTGCGGCCGTTGGTTTTTAAGCCGTTGGAAGTCGTTGCCTTCCGTTACACGGACTGGAGCACAAATCAGCCGAAGCTTCCTCCTCCTTCCTCATTCTCTGATCCCACGAAAATTTCCCCCAAATCCCTAAATTTTCCCTCTTTAATTTCTGAAATCGCCTATTCCACTTCATCTTACGCCTAGGATCTCTCCGACTCTATCAAAGCACTCTCTCATCCTCTCTATTCTCCTTTTCTCTCCGATTTTTAGGTATGTGTTTATCCTAATTTTTGTTTAATACCCTATGTTTAGTGTAATTGAAGAATAATTATGGTATGTTTGTGTGTGTAGTGCTGTTAATTAGTTGCTAATGTGGGGTTTAATCATTTTAGTTGCTAATTTAGGGTTTTCAGTAATAAATTACTTAGTTGCTATTATGATCTAGGGTTTGAATTAGTTGAAGTAGTTGTTGTTATTGAGATTGTGTTTATAGATTTCATTGATTATGTTGGTAATCTAGGGTTAATTGATTAGTTAAAGGTGACTATGTATATATGCATATATATAGTGTTATGTATATATATACACGTAATATAGTTGACACTCTATGCATTTGTTTATTTGGTTAAGGCCCAATTCATCGAAAACAATATTTAATTATCGAAAACGTGTCGTGGAAATACAAATATTTAAGTTTCTGTTTTTTGGGCTAAGGCGCACAACGGCGCTAAGGCGCACAAAGGTGTACAAAAAACACTTCAATTACAAAAAAAGCAAATCATAATATGTTATTATTCATAAAGCCTTAGAGAGTTTTTTTGGCCCCGTCTGATAAGTATTGTATATAATCGTTATATGATGTTCGTTTTATTAGCGGAACGGACATTTATATTCATTGTATACAATATTTATTGGATTTGTCCTTTGTATTGGACAAGTTACGAATATAATAACGAAATTAAATCTCGTAAAATATTTTATTTTAAACGGTTCTCAAAATTTCAAAAGCATTTCCTTTATGTTCCCTATGTACACGCAATTGTGTACTATTCAGGGAACTAAAGGGAAGTGCTGCCGAAATTTTGTTGAATCGATTAAATTGAAAAGATTTACGTGATTTAATTACATTATTGTATTTGTAATGGGAGGTAGGATAACCCACCAGTAAATGATCAATTAACATAACATGCATCAATCACTAAAATTGTTTTAACACATTGTTAATGCAAATTTTATCATCATAATTAATATGTAAAAGAAATGTTGTCATTAAAATACAATCTTAGCGTTTGAGCGATCGAACACAAAAATTATGAATCTAATTTTATATAATTCTTTCTAATTTTATATGTACTTAGAAAAAATGGATGATTATTTTAATGATCGAAGCTGGATGTACAAACGAAGAGAAAATGATGGCACGATAAGCAAACAATTTATTAATGGCGTCAGCGTGTTTATTGATTTCGCTTTAAGTAACAATGGAAACGACGTCGAAATCCGTTGTCCACGTAGTAGATGCAAGTTATTGAAGCATTTGATACCGCAAATGGTCAGAATTCATTTGCGTCAGTATGGTTTTGTGCCGAACTATTTAGTTTGGGATCGTCATGGAGAACCGTTAGCATCTACTTCTATACAAGTTGAGGAGGTAGCGAATAATGAAATTGCCACGACGAATCTCGTAGAACAAATGGTTGAAGATGCTGCACGTTCTATGTTCCCGGTTCAACAATTTAATGAAAACGTTGGTAATGATGACGATGGTAATGATGAAGAAGAACCAAATATTGAAGCCAAAAAATTATATGACTTATTAGATGCCGCAAAAAACCCCTTTGGGAAGGCTGTGAAAGCGGAACTCAATTATCAGTAACTGCTGAATACATTGCGATGAAATCTAAATACAACCTCACAGAAGCTGGATTTACAGTTGTTGTACAAGCTGCGAAGCGGCATATGCCTCCCAATAATTTAATGTGCGAAAACCATTATGAAATAAAAAAATGATGTCGGCCTTTGGTTTACCATATCAAAAAATAGATACATGTCTAAAGGGTTGCATGCTATTTTGGAAGGAAGATATCAAGCTTAAGAATTGTAGAATATGTAATCAAGAAAGATACAAACCAAGAAAGAAAAAGGGAAAGGAAGTCCCGTATAAACGTATGCATTATTTACCGATTATTCCTAGACTTCAAAGGTTATATGCATCTTCTGTAACCGCGCAACATATGAGATGGCACAAGGTGAGAGCACAGGAAGAAGGTACGTTAACACACCCATTTGATGGAGAAGCATGGAAGCATTTTGATCAAAAGTATCCCAATTTTGCATCTGAGAGTCGCAATGTTAGACTAGGTTTATGTACGGATGGGTTTTCACCATTTTCTCAATTTGGTTCTAAATATTCATCCTGGCCTGTAATTGTAACACCTTATAATTTACCTCCGTGGATGTGTATGAAAACTCCTTATATGTTTCTTACAATTGTCGTACCTGGTCCTGATGATCCGACACAAGGAATCGATGTTTATTTACAACCGTTGATTGAAGAATTAAAAAAATTGTGGTATGAATGGGTAGAAACATATGATATTTCCCAAAAGAAAAACTTTCGTATGCATGCTTCTCTATTGTGGACAATTAGCGATAATCCTGCTTATGCGATGCTTTCAGGTTGGAGTACGGCTGGTCGTCTAGCTTGTCCATACTGTATGGAAGAAACAAGAGCATTTTCTTTACCTATTGGAAATAAAATTTCATGGTTTGACTGTCATAGATGTTTTCTTCATATTAATCATCCTTTTAGAAGGGATAAGAATTTTTTTACAGCTAATAGACTTGAAACTTTACGACCACCTAAAGTATGGACAAGTGAGGAAATTTATGAACTTGTACAAGATTTTCCCAAGATTCATGAAATCGGAGTACAGACAGAAATTCAAGGTAAATCATCAATTCATAATTGGTGGAAACAAAGCATATTTTGGGAGTTGCCTTATTGGAAAGATCTTCTGATTCGTCATAATATCGACGTGATGCATAATGAGAAAAACGTGTTTGATAACGTAATCAACACAATTTTGAATGTCAAAGGGAAGACGAAAGATGATTTGAAATCCAGACGTGATATTGAAGTAATATGTAATCGTCCGGAGCTTCATATAAAGCCAAATGACACTAGAAAACCGAAAGCGTGCTATGAACTGGATACTAATCAAATAAAAATATTTTTAAAATGGATGGAAGGGTTAAGATTCCCGGATGGTATATCTTCCAATCTTCGTAGATGTGTTGACTATAAAAACAGTAAACCTAGCGGGATGAAAAGCCACGACTGTCATGTTATGATGGAAAATTTATTGCCCGTCGCTTTCAAAGAACTATTGCCCGTGAAAGTTTGGACTGTTGTAACAGAGCTTAGTTTGTTCTATAAAGAGCTTTGTTCATCTACATTAAAACTTGACCATCTACGTAAACTAGAGGAAGAAATCCCCAAATTACTCTGCAAATTGGAAAAAATATTTCCTCTAGAGTTTTTCAATGTTATGGAGCATTTACCTATTCATCTTCCATCAAAAGCACGTCTTCGAGGGCCTGTGCAATACGGATGGATGTATCCATTTGAAAGGTATATTAATATTCAGTTAATTAAATTTTGGTTCAGTGTATGAAAAAATAATTTACAATAATTCTAAACAGGTATTTAAATCATCTAAAGAAAAAAGTGAGGCAGAAAGCTAGAGTTGAAGGTTCTATTTGCAAGTCATACATTGAAGAAGAAGCTTCATTTTTTCTCTCTCATTATTTTAGTGATCATGTGAACATCTCATTTGCAAGTACTGCACGTAATGATGAAGGCATTGATCAAGATGACTGCCAAGCGACTTTATCTATTTTTAAAAAACATGGTCGTCCTTCTGGTAGATGTGTGGAGGAATGACTGAACGATAAAGATTACAATGCAGCACACACATATATTCTTCTCAATTGCACCGAAGTTGCACCGTTCGTTAGGTACTCTACTTATGCATCTATGTATACATGTATTGTATCTTTAATCATATATGTAACGTATGTCCTATGATTGCAGCATTTATGAATCACAGTATCCAAACGGCGATATCAGCAAAGAATTCGCTAGTTGGTTTACTAATTATGTTTTTGATCCAACAAATTGTATTGTGGATGAAGGATTGAAACATTTGGCATTGGGACCTAAAAGAAATGTGAAGACATATCCAATATTCTCTGTCAATGGATATAAATTTAACACTAAAGAATATGGTGCTGAAAAATTAACTGACAATAGCGGTGTATTTGTTAAAGGTAGTGATGATCCAAACGACCATGTACACGATTTTTATGGCGTGCTAAACCAGATTCTGCAATTGACATATTTCACAAGACCCGCGGAAGAAGTATTTTTGTTTAAATGCAAGTGGTTCAGCAATGTTTCGGGTTCTGGAATCAACGTGCACCCAAAATATAATCTTATAGAAGTAAGACATACGTCCCATTATTATAAGTACGACCCTTTCGTACTTGCCAAACAGGCTCTTCAAGTATATTATGCTCCTTATCCTTCTATGAGAAGAGACAAAATAGATTGGTGGGTTGTTTTCAAAACAAAAGCAAGGTTTACATTTGACGGACGTAATATTCCCGATGACTAAGCTTATCAAGCAGACGTCGAGGAAAATGCAGAAATAGTAATAACCGACGATCAAACAGATTTTGGACCTCTAAACGATGAACCGAATGCATTAATTGATGTATTTGAGACTACAGATGAACCATATATGGAGGAGGAAATAGAGTCGGAATCTGAAAGTGATGAGGACGACTAACTAATACTCCTCATTTTCAAAAGGTAATTTTATGTTATGACATTTCTATTATCAAGTAACCATATATTTATTTTCATGACATTTCTATGAATCAAACTCATATGTTAACTAGACATATCTATGAATCAAACTTATATTTAACACTTCTATGAATCAAACTCGATCATATGTTAACTAGACAAATCTATGAATCAAACTTATATTTAACACTTTTATGAAACAAACTTGTACTCATGTTATGTCATTTCTATTATCAAGTACTCATGTTATCTAATACCATGTTTTTACATATAGTTATGTTATTTTATGTTTTGTTATGTTTTTGTTTGTAACAGGTATGGCGTCAGGTGGCGAGGAGGGTGGTCCATCGTCAGAGTTATCTCGTCCTGTGGTCTGGCTTAAGCCAAAAGCATCAAAAGGGTAAAAACTAAGTTTTTAGTATAAATTTAATTTAAGTACAATAAATTATTTAAATTGTTGTTCTAGCAACCATGTATTTTTTTTCCCGTTTAACACAGGGGGTTTGAGTTGGAGCCGTCCAATACCGCTTTGAGGATATCAAAACGTGCTTATCAGGCCCGCATGACTACATGTTGGCCCACTTGGAGCTCGATACCCGACTTAGTTAAGAAGACCATATGGCAGGATTTTTTGGTACGTATGTATGATATAACATTTCTTATATTAAGTACATGCTCCTATTTGATAACTTTATATGTATGCTATTTATAAAAAAAACGCAGGGTGCGGTGGATCTCCAGGAGACGGATTTGGATCTCGTTAAGCGCCACTGGAACAGTAAAGTGGCAGCAAATTACAGACAAACAATGAACACTTTAAAATCAAGTGGGAAAAGGCAGTCTTGGGTGAGCGAGTCAGTGTGGAATGATCTACTTACTTATTGGAATAGTAATGAGGACTTTCTGGTAAATTTTACTGCATATTTTTAATTTCAATTATTCTATTCAACTAGTACGTGATTTAGGATAAGACATTTTTTTTTTAAATTTAAATGTATAGGCCTCGTCTGAGAGAAATGCAGCTAATAGGAGCAAGAATCCGGTTACGCATCGAGGTGGGTCCAAGTCATTTCAGCATCATCGTGAGGATCTGGTATATTTTGTAATTGCATAGTTTAAAATTTTAATTCATAACTAGTTAAAATTAATAGTTGATTTAAGTTTAAGTTTTAATTTACATGTGTGCATGCTTATTTCAGGAGAGAGCGCGTATGGCTCATGTGTCGTACTGGGATGTTTTCGAGCATACACATGCATTGACTCAGACTGACGACACAGGCTCAGTTTCGTACACTTGGGACCATGATGATAAGGCGCGTGAGAGATATGTAAGTATAAAATAGTTAAGTAGACTTATAATTTAATTAAAATAGTGTTATCTAAATTTATTTTTATTTTTTTTTAACAGGAGAAATTTCAGGAGCAAAGGGCGCAGGTACTGGAAGCTACAGGGAGGACTGAGCTGACCAAGGAAGATGAGGACAAGATATTTGATGCTGTCATGGATCCTGCTACCCGAAACAGACGATATGGTTATGGAAATCTAGAGGTAATACTAAAATTTATAATAAAAACTCAAATGTATTCGAACTACTATTATGAAATACTGAAAATCTGAAATTATATACAGATTACAGCATCTCAGCAGATGTATCAGAAGGCTCAGGAAAAGGAAGAAATCGCACAGTTGAAAGCACAGATTGCAGAGCTTCATGAACGTGATCGTCGCCGTGAAGAGCAGATGGAGTTGCTTAACCAGCGATTTGCGGAGTACATTGCCCAGCACGGTACGACACCTTCATCTTCAGGGGGAGAGAGTTGATCAGGTTAGCTTGTTTTGATGTGTTTTGAGAGTTGGTGAGGCTTGCTACATGCATGGTAGTTGTATATATTTTGTTATGATGGTTTGGACATGATGTTATGATGGTTTGGTGATGGTACGGTTTGGACATGATGTTGGTTATGTTGTTTGGAGATGGTTATGTTATTTTGGACATGATGATGGTTTGGTGTTGTTTTGGCGAAATTTGGTGGTAATGTTATGTAAATATTGGTTAATTTATGTGTTTTGTGTTTGTTTTTTATTTCGTATTGTGTTTGGGTGTATATATGGTTGAGATTGTGAGTTATATGCTCGAAATGGAGCAGTTCAAAATGTTTTATATTTGTTGTGTGGCTTGTAGTGGTAAATCTAAAATCTGCCAAAAAAAAGCACCCAGATTTCCAACGGCGACTAACGGCCAGCGACGGCTTACAGGTCATTCCATACAAACGGCTTCCAACAACCTATTTGCTCAAAACATCATACACGTGTCCTTATTTATCAGTTGGAAGCCGTTGGAAATCACGCGTCGTTTGCGTTGGAAGCCGTTGATCCGTACACTAACGGATTGACCAACGGCTTCCAACGGCGTTTCCAACGGCCGCCAACGGCCCCTGGCCGTTGGAAACCCCTGTTCCTCTTGTAGTGAATTAACCATGCATAATCTGACTCAGAAATAAAAACATAGGACTAATTCAATGGAGAATGTATCCATATTTGAATGGGAAATCAAACGCACATAGTAATACAAGCAACCTAAAAGCGACAGTAATAGAAGAAAATAATTTATATAATGGTCGGTTCTTCATCATTGTGTTGTTGTACCAGTACATAATAATTTGTTGTATTTTTAGTTAAAAAATTGTTTGTGCTTACTTTGCTATTAGCAATTTTTGTTGGTTTTAGGCACTGCATATATTTTGTAACAGAACAACAATTGATAGAATAAAATGAAAAAAGAGGAAGAAAATGATCGAAAGTTGATTATGTAGGCATGTCAACATTTAAGTTCTTTTTTCATTTATGCTTGTAACATGTCCAATGATCATGTAAATTATATTATATAGTTAGTTTATGCATTTAATAGTGCTGCAAATACTAATTATAATTCCTATATGTATAGTTAGTTTATGATATATGGATTTAATGGTGTTGCAAATACTAATTATAGTTAGTTTATGATATATGGGTAAACTAACTATACCAACCCTAAATGTAATTACTCTTCCTGGCTAGTATGGAATTATATGCACGTTGCAAAGCGCATTAGGTTACTACAACTCTATATCATCTTAACCTCAGAAAAGAAAATATTTATATAAAAATTCTATATATTTATCTCTCTCTAAAGAGTTGTATGTTCTTGAGTGGTGATATTGATCTATTGATGTAAGTTTACATGAGTTATTTTTTGGTAGCAAGGGGTAAATTAATGATGCAATTGTTAATGTATAGGAGGCTTCAAATTTTTCCTAACAAGAGGTAAATTTACATGAGTTATTTTTTGTTGCCATAATTATGTCATATAGTTATTTTTTGAACAAGTTAGAGGGTTCAATCAAGAAGGCAAGAATAGATTGTCTACTAAAGTTGACCATCGGAAATAGACAATTTGTAACACCCCACGCCCGCTATGGTCACTCACTAAGGGAATGCCATAGCATCGGTGGAGTATTTTAGTGAATATAGAACAGAAAAATTACAACAAGACAGATATAAATAGTACTTGAAATTTTAAAACATCATCTCATAACAGCGGAAATAAACATGTCTGGTTACATCATAAAACCACGATAAAAGTCAAGTACAATATCCATCAAAATAAAGAAGTACATAATCCCACTCTCTCATACAATAGCCAGAACAAAAGAAAAGATAACTGGATAACTGGAGCTTTACATCTACCCAAGCTCCTAAAGACTGGAACAGCAATCCGATCAAGCTCTACTACCGCTAGGATCCACCGTAGGACCTGAGGGTTGGGAAAAAGATAAAAACAACGGGGTCAGACATAAGTCTGAGTGAGTCCTATAACTTTAACAATACAATCATTAAAGTAACCAGAGAAGACATAAACTTGACCTACGGTAATATCTGAGGATGAATGGCTACACTAAGCAGCTTGGTAGACTTAGGACAAACTAAGATAACCGTCAGGACGCATCTACCCACCCAAGGATAATTACTAACTGCACCACACCAGTCATTCCTACTTAAAGGTTGATCCCTTCCAAGGACTTAGTAAATTTCCCCAGTAGTTTCCTGTACCCCTAGCCCACTACATAGGTGCCGTCTGCCCCTATCTCCACTAGGTGTACCCAGTAATTCTTACCCAGTAGTTTCATGTACCCCTACATAGGTGCCGTCTGCCCCTATCTTCATTAGGTGTACCCACTACTCCCCATCGATCGGCTCCCTACCGTAGATACCCGTGCTGGTCCCACAGTGGGGTGTATCACTCCCCTAAAGTGGCTACCCAATACTAACGGTGCACGGCTTTATATCTACACGATGCAACAACGGCTTATCTACCAGCCCGGGCCCACACACGCATATGAAGCCCGTTGGACTTGCGTTGCCACCGCTAACCCGTTTTGGCCTCTTATAATCAAGCCCAATATGCGTGTCCCGTCACTCGACATGGGTCGAGCCCACAAAGATACGTTTGGGATATTGGTTGAAATGGGCCCCCAACAAGCTACCCACCTAAGATTGTCATATATCTAGTGTATCCCACTTAACCCTTTAATCATGTTTAATTACATGTTTCACTTGGTTAAGTATTCTAATCGTATTTTCTATTGCCACCCAAGGCAACCCACTAGATTCCACATGCCACCCAAGGCACCCACTTAACCCCTCATGTCCCACTACATGCTAATATGGTTAAGTGTTTCTTAATTAATTAAGACCGTGATCTTCCATAAAGACCTCTCACATTAGACTGGCTGTTATGACCGCCTGGTTAAGCCGGTAGAGTCCGGGCAGTCTTACGTCATAACAGAGTCTAACCTCGTGTCTTTACTTTAATCACGTATTTAATTTATGGCTAAGACCTCCCACATTGGGCTAACATTTGTAGCAACTGGTTAAGCCGGTCGGGTCCGGGCAGTTTTACACTACAAATGAGTCCAACCTCGTGTCTTAGTCGATTAATTACACCTAATTAATCACCCCCATATTAATTATCCCTAATTAATATCAAGTTTTCCATAACATGGGTAGACCTAACTCAATAGGTAAATTCCCATGGGGTAGACCTAACTCAATAGGTAAATTCCCACTTATGGTAATTTATTTTTATGGTATGCTTAATCATACCCAATCATACATTTATTAACATATTTACCCACCCCATCGTTCCCCACGTAAATCGTTCTCATTTCATGTCATAATAAAAGGGGAAGATCCATCACACATATCATGGGTTTAGCATATAACTTTGTCATGGGTTAAGAGGATGTCAACTTGCATATATGAACACATTTTAACCCAACCACATTTAACTCAACTTGCATATTATCATACACATGATTTGCATAACATGTTGAACTTGCATATAGGCATTCTCATAACTTGCATAACATGTTAAACATGCATTTAAGCATACACATAACTTGCATAAGCATTCACATACTTGCATAAACATTCACATACTTGCATAAGCATACATAACTTGCATAAACATGCATAACTTGCATATCATGTCATTTAAGCATATACATATCTTGCATAAGCATTCATATACTCGCATAAGCATGCATAACTTGCATATCACTTTAAACTTGCATTTTAACATATACTTAACTTGCATAACTCACTTTGTTAAACATGCATAATTCCACTCATTCAATATGCATAAATCCACTTGCTAAACATGCATATACCATCTTGTTAAACATGCATAAATCAACTTATTAAGCATGCATAAACCAATCTTATCAAATATGCATAAACATAGAACAACATAGAGTAACATATCATTATACATGATTCAAACTCACTAATCCGCATTTAAGACCATAAGTCTCATTACACCCAATCTACTTACTTTAACAATCGATGTTAAAGTGATAGAAACTCACCAAACTCAAGATTAGCAACCTTATGAAGTAGAATTAGTTGCTAACTATGAAGATAATGATGATTAGAGAATGATTTGAGAGGGATTAGCTTGCAACTTCCTTCATGAACTAGTGGAGGCCATACTCAAATTTCATTTTGCCATAGTTTAGTTACAAGACTTAATTATGAATGAATTAGGGTAGGGTTGGGGTCTTATTTATAGGATTAGGTGAGTGTTTTAGGCCCTTAGATTAACCCTAAATTAGATTAGGACCCTTAGATTTCGGCACCTTCCAGAAACCAGCCCTAAGACCAAGCCCAAACCCCAAACTGGTGCACCCAACCACAGAACTCTCTAGAAACTGTGCAGGTTTCTTGGCTCGGCACGGGCGCACTTCCCAAGTGCGCCAGTGTATCTTTGTACTGGCGCACTTCACAAGTGCGCCAGTGCATTTCTGGCCTATTTCTGGTTTTCTGCCTAACTTCGTTCGTCCATATCTCTTTCATACGGTACCCGTTTTACGCAAACTCGGACTCTATTTCGCGTATTTTTCCGAGACGAACGCAATGACGCAGCCCGTTTCCCCTAATTCCCACATCTGAGATTATTTATTCTGAAATTAGTGAATTTTAGTATTAACTAAAATTCGGGGTGTTACATTCTCCCCTCCTTAAAGGATTTCGTCCCCGAAATCTCTAAGCCAAGGAGAATGCATATCCTACCATCCAAACAACCATCTACTCAAATCATCAACCACGGGCATCCATTGTCCTTAAACAGTTTCTAATGATGTATGAGCATATGCAAACAGTGTGTGTATATGTTCCCTATCTAATGTATGAACATATGCAAACCATGATAGTGCCATGCATCCATTATGTATGCGAGAAAACCCTATCGACACATACAATATCTACATGAGTGCACAATCATTCACCAAAATGCATCATCCATGTGATAACACAACCATTATACATCCATAGATATTTTCCTACACACAATTTTATGCAATATGCAATATGAAGTGACTGAGCCGATCTAGTGCCTAGAGTGTGTGTATATGCATCCACGAGCAACCACTAGCAAACACTTGCATCCACTTGCATCCATCACCCATAACATGTCTCAAACACATGTTTCAACCATAGGTTTACCCTATCTAAAGGTCAAAGGTACTAACGAGAGGACATACTAAAGATAAGATAAGTACTAGACAAGCGATAAAGGAGAAAGTAAAGACATACCCTCAAAAAGAAATGGGTACAATGAACGCATCTTCGCTTCCGTCTCCCAAGTTGCGTTGCTCTCATCTTCTCCCCATTGCACTTTGACTAGCTGAACCTCTCTGTTTCTCAACTTCCTAGTCTCTGACCCAAGGATGCGAGTAGGAGCTCGTCGAATAGTCGCATCACGCTCTACCTCTACATCTCTAAGGAAGCTCGGCTCTACCACCTCTGCCGTCTCATGTAAGCACTTCCTCAGATGTGATACATGGAATACATCATGAACACCACTAAGTCTGTCGGGCAACTCCACCCTATATGCCATCCGTCCAATCCTTTCCTTGATAGGAAACGGCCCAACAAACCTCGGTGCTAACTTCCCAACGGATCCGAAGCGAACAACATTCCTCAACGGAGATACCTTAACAAAAACCATATCCCCAACTTCAAACTCAAGATCCGTCCTTCTCTTGTCCGCATAAGATTTTTGCCTATCTTGCGCTGCTTTCATCCTTCTTCGAATCAAGTCGATCTTCTCAGAAGTCTCCCTAATCATATCAGGCCCAAGCAAGATCTTATCCGTAGATTCCCACCAACATGTAGGTGATCGACAAGGCCTTCCATAGAGAGCTTCGAAAGGAGCCATACCAATACTGGACTGAAAGCTATTATTATATGCGAACTCCACCAATGGAAGATGCTCTTCCCATGTACCTCCAAAATCTAAGATACAAAGCCTCAAAAGGTCTTCTAGAACACGATTCACCCTCTCAGTCTGGCCGTCTGTCTGAGGATGATATGCGGTGCTCAGACACAATTGAGTCCCCACTGCTTCTTGCAAACTTCTCCAGAACTCGCTAGTGAAGATAGGATCTCGATCACTTACTCTGCTAGAGGGTACCCCATGTAATCGAACTATCTCTCGAAGATATACTGAAGCTAGCCATGGAGCAGTCCTCTTACTCTTCACAGGTATGAAATGGGCGCTCTTAGTAAGTCTATCTACCACCACCCAAATTCCTGTATTACCCTTCCTCGACCTGGGTAACCCGTCAATAAAATCCATCGAGACGCTATCCCACTTCCATTGCGGAACCTCCAATGGGTGAAGCAACCCACCTGGTTTTCTTTGCTCCGCCTTCACTTGCTGGCACACCAAACATCGAGCAACATACTCGGCCACATCTTTCTTCATACCGGCCCAGAAGAAAACCCTCTTCATGTCTTGGTACATCTTATCCCCACCGGGATGAATGGTCATCCTAGAACGGTGTGCATCATCAAGAATAACCTTCCTCAACCCTTCATCTTGCGGTACACAAAGTCTACCGTCTCTACGCAAGCACCCCTTATCGTCTAGGGTGTACCTACTCAAATGGCTGGACGACTCCCCCCCTATGAGCTTCTCTATCAACCCAACCAACTGTGGGTCGTCCCTCTGTGCTTCTCCAATCCGCCCCAAAAGAGTAGGTCTAACTTCCAAAGAAGCTAGCAAACCGGGTACATAATCAATGGAAGGTCTGAAATCAAACATCGAGATAAACTCCAAGCTTCGTCGTTCCACGAACAATGGACTCAAGGACAACCTCTTCCTACTCAAGGCGTCCGCCACCACATTACCCTTGCCAGGGGTATACGCTATCTCGAAATCATAGGATGCTAAGAACTCCATCCACCTTTGCTGTCTCAGATTCAAATCCTTCTGAGAAAACAAGTACTTTAATGATTTGTGGTCGGTGAACAACTCGAATCTCTCACCAAGAAGATAATGGCGCCAGATCTTAAGCGCAAAAACAATAGCAGCCAACTCTAAATCATGGGTAGGGTAATTTTTCTCATGTGGCCTTAACTGCCTTCCACCATAGGCTATTACCCTTCCCTCTTGCATTAAGACTGCGCCAAGACCTGTTCCACAAGCATCGGTATAGACAACAAATGGCTTGCTCCCATCTGGCAACACTAAAACTGGAACCGTGGTTAAAGCTCTCTTTAACCGTCGGAACGCATCATCACAATCTACGTCCCATGCAAAAACAAGATTCTTCTTTGTTAAGCGGGTTAATGGGGCTGATATCTTCGCGAAGTCTTTAATAAACTTCCTATAATAACCCGCCAAACCCAAGAAACTTCTTACTTCGGTAGCATTCTTCGGAACCTTCCAATCCTGAATTGATACTACCTTCGCGGGATCCACAGCTATCCCTTCCTTGGAGACCACGTGCCCCAAGAACCGTACTTCCCTCCTCCAGAAGTGACATTTTGAGAATTTAGCCTTAAGGCTATGTGCTCGAAGAGTCCTCAACACTTCCCCAAGATGTAGGGCATGCTCTTCCTCACTCTTAGAAAATACTAAGATATCATCCACAAAGACCACCACGAATTTATTAAGGAACTCCCTGAACACCCTACTCATCAAATCAACAAAGTATGCAGGGGCGTTCGTCAACCCAAATGGCATCACCAGCCACTCATAGAAACCATCCGGAGTTCTAAAGGCAGTCTTGTCTATGCTATCCTCAGCCACCCTCAACTGATGAAACCCCGTGGCTAAGTCCAACTGAGAAAATACTGAAGCGCCAACCAACTGATCGAAAAGATCATCAATCCTCGGCAATGGGTGTCTATTCTTCTTTGTGAGCTTGTTGAGTTCTCTATAGTCTACACAAAGTCTGAGGGACCCATCCGCCTTCGTAGCAAATACTACTGGAGCACCCCACTCCGATATACTTCGTCTTATGAACCCCTTCTCAAGCAACTCCCCTACTTGCTTATGGAGTTCCCTCCTCTCACGAGGAGCCATGTGGCGCACTGGTAAAGATACCGGTTTAGCATTATCCACCAAATATATTCGGAAGTCAATCTCCCGCTTTGGAGGTAAGCCCTTCACCTCCTCAAACACATCCGGATATTCCCGGACCACTCTAACAGATTGCAAACTCTCGACCGACGCGTCAAGCGATTCAAGATAACTTAGCATAACAGAGTCCCTGGGATTACAAGAAATCTCGAGAGTGTTACCCAAGCGGGTCATGAGCCTAACAACTCTCCTTTCGCAATCAAGAACGGCACCATTACTGGATAACCAGTCCATGCCCAAAATCAACCCATAGCCCGTGAAGCCCAACACGAAAGCATCACATCTAAACTCAATGCTAAGTATAGAAATCTTCAAACCCAAACATATCATGGACAAATAAGTGGAGCCCCCAATTGGGTTTGAAACAACCAAGGGATCATCTACCAGACTGGTGTCTAAGTGCAGTGACTCAACTAATGATGATGAGATAAACGAATGCGATGCGCCTGAATCAAACAATGTACGGACAGGATGGTCAAATAGAAAAACCAGACTTTCAACGGAAATAGTTCTACCTCTCTCCTGAATTGGTGGAACCGCGAGAGCCTGTACTTGCCCCCTAGCCTGACTCGGTGCCATAAGAGCTTGCACCTGTCCTCCTGAGGTAGATCCCGTCCTTTGCCCCTTCTTAGGGCAATCTTTCACTAAATGCCCTGCTTCACCACAGTGGAAGCAGCCAGTCTTCTTCTTCTTGCGACAATCCTTGCTTAGGTGGCCAGGTGTCCCACAATTGAAACACTTCTTCTTCTTGCCCTTGCCACCGTTGTCTTTCCCACCTTTGCTTTGTTGTTGTTGCTGAGGTCTCTTTTGATCTCCCTTCTTCTCGGGTGCCTTATTAGCATTGGGACCCTTCTCTTCTTCATGCATGAGTGCCATGTCAACTAGCTTCTCAAAGGTGGCCCCCATAGGGATATGAGTCATAGCCAACCCATGCATCGGTTCATTCAAGCCTTTCACGAACCGCAAAGCCTTCTTCTCCGGTGTATTCACCATATCTAGGCCAAACCTTGCCAATTGATTAAACTTGTTGACATATTCCTTCACCGAGAGATTTCCTTGCTTTAGAGTCAAGAATCTTTCCATATACAAGTTTTCCTCCGCCCTTGAGAGAAACTTTGCCACAAATCTTTGCCTAAAATCCGCCCAAGAGTCAACGGGGCGTTCTCCATTAGTGACCTCCCACCAGAATGAGGCCTCCCCCTTCATTAACCAAGCAGCCAACTTGACTTTCTTTCCTTCTTCCATCTCAAAGATATCCATCAACTCTTCCACCTCCTTAAGCCAATCTCTAGCTTCCACAAAAGTTTCAGATCCTTGAAAAGGTTTTCCTCCCATAGCTTTGAATTCCTTGCAAGTCTTAGCAAAAGTATCCGTGCGAGGAGGAGGGGGAGGAGGAAGATCGGGTGCTACCGTTGGTGGAGGAACATTTGCTGGACCCGTAGTGGTGGCCCTAGCCTCCATCAATCTCCTATACCATACTGGTATCGTCACACCCTCCGGAAAATTAAGATTCTCGGCCATGCTGAAACGAAAAAGGAAAGATTCAAAACGGAGAATTCGAAAGATATAGATATGGCTATTGGGGATTATGCTTTTCTTTCAAAAACTTTTCTCTTAAAAGACATGTTTTTGAAAATATCTTTTCCAAAAATGTTTTAGAAAAATAGTTTTCTAAAAATTTTATCTGTTCCGGTAACCTTTGCTCTGATACCACGTGTAACACCCCACGCCCGCTATGGTCACTCACTAAGGGAATGCCATAGCATCGGTGGAGTATTTTAGTGAATATAGAACAGAAAAATTACAACAAGACAGATATAAATAGTACTTGAAATTTTAAAACATCATCTCATAACAGCGGAAATAAACATGTCTGGTTACATCATAAAACCACGATAAAAGTCAAGTACAATATCCATCAAAATAAAGAAGTACATAATCCCACTCTCTCATACAATAGCCAGAACAAAAGAAAAGATAACTGGAGCTTTACATCTACCCAAGCTCCTAAAGACTGGAACAGCAATCCGATCAAGCTCTACTACCGCTAGGATCCACCGTAGGACCTGAGGGTTGGGAAAAAGATAAAAACAACGGGGTCAGACATAAGTCTGAGTGAGTCCTATAACTTTAACAATACAATCATTAAAGTAACCAGAGAAGACATAAACTTGACCTACGGTAATATCTGAGGATGAATGGCTACACTAAGCAGCTTGGTAGACTTAGGACAAACTAAGATAACCGTCAGGACGCATCTACCCACCCAAGGATAATTACTAACTGCACCACACCAGTCATTCCTACTTAAAGGTTGATCCCTTCCAAGGACTTAGTAAATTTCCCCAGTAGTTTCCTGTACCCCTAGCCCACTACATAGGTGCCGTCTGCCCCTATCTCCACTAGGTGTACCCAGTAATTCTTACCCAGTAGTTTCATGTACCCCTACATAGGTGCCGTCTGCCCCTATCTTCATTAGGTGTACCCACTACTCCCCATCGATCGGCTCCCTACCGTAGATACCCGTGCTGGTCCCACAGTGGGGTGTATCACTCCCCTAAAGTGGCTACCCAATACTAACGGTGCACGGCTTTATATCTACACGATGCAACAACGGCTTATCTACCAGCCCGGGCCCACACACGCATATGAAGCCCGTTGGACTTGCGTTGCCACCGCTAACCCGTTTTGGCCTCTTATAATCAAGCCCAATATGCGTGTCCCGTCACTCGACATGGGTCGAGCCCACAAAGATACGTTTGGGATATTGGTTGAAATGGGCCCCCAACAAGCTACCCACCTAAGCTTGTCATATATCTAGTGTATCCCACTTAACCCTTTAATCATGTTTAATTACATGTTTCACTTGGTTAAGTATTCTAATCGTATTTTCTATTGCCACCCAAGGCAACCCACTAGATTCCACATGCCACCCAAGGCACCCACTTAACCCCTCATGTCCCACTACATGCTAATATGGTTAAGTGTTTCTTAATTAATTAAGACCGTGATCTTCCATAAAGACCTCTCACATTAGACTGGCTGTTATGACCGCCTGGTTAAGCCGGTAGAGTCCGGGCAGTCTTACGTCATAACAGAGTCTAACCTCGTGTCTTTACTTTAATCACGTATTTAATTTATGGCTAAGACCTCCCACATTGGGCTAACATTTGTAGCAACTGGTTAAGCCGGTCGGGTCCGGGCAGTTTTACACTACAAATGAGTCCAACCTCGTGTCTTAGTCGATTAATTACACCTAATTAATCACCCCCATATTAATTATCCCTAATTAATATCAAGTTTTCCATAACATGGGTAGACCTAACTCAATAGGTAAATTCCCATGGGGTAGACCTAACTCAATAGGTAAATTCCCACTTATGGTAATTTATTTTTATGGTATGCTTAATCATACCCAATCATACATTTATTAACATATTTACCCACCCCATCGTTCCCCACGTAAATCGTTCTCATTTCATGTCATAATAAAAGGGGAAGATCCATCACACATATCATGGGTTTAGCATATAACTTTGTCATGGGTTAAGAGGATGTCAACTTGCATATATGAACACATTTTAACCCAACCACATTTAACTCAACTTGCATATTATCATACACATGATTTGCATAACATGTTGAACTTGCATATAGGCATTCTCATAACTTGCATAACATGTTAAACATGCATTTAAGCATACACATAACTTGCATAAGCATTCACATACTTGCATAAACATTCACATACTTGCATAAGCATACATAACTTGCATAAACATGCATAACTTGCATATCATGTCATTTAAGCATATACATATCTTGCATAAGCATTCATATACTCGCATAAGCATGCATAACTTGCATATCACTTTAAACTTGCATTTTAACATATACTTAACTTGCATAACTCACTTTGTTAAACATGCATAATTCCACTCATTCAATATGCATAAATCCACTTGCTAAACATGCATATACCATCTTGTTAAACATGCATAAATCAACTTATTAAGCATGCATAAACCAATCTTATCAAATATGCATAAACATAGAACAACATAGAGTAACATATCATTATACATGATTCAAACTCACTAATCCGCATTTAAGACCATAAGTCTCATTACACCCAATCTACTTACTTTAACAATCGATGTTAAAGTGATAGAAACTCACCAAACTCAAGATTAGCAACCTTATGAAGTAGAATTAGTTGCTAACTATGAAGATAATGATGATTAGAGAATGATTTGAGAGGGATTAGCTTGCAACTTCCTTCATGAACTAGTGGAGGCCATACTCAAATTTCATTTTGCCATAGTTTAGTTACAAGACTTAATTATGAATGAATTAGGGTAGGGTTGGGGTCTTATTTATAGGATTAGGTGAGTGTTTTAGGCCCTTAGATTAACCCTAAATTAGATTAGGACCCTTAGATTTCGGCACCTTCCAGAAACCAGCCCTAAGACCAAGCCCAAACCCCAAACTGGTGCACCCAACCACAGAACTCTCTAGAAACTGTGCAGGTTTCTTGGCTCGGCACGGGCGCACTTCCCAAGTGCGCCAGTGTATCTTTGTACTGGCGCACTTCACAAGTGCGCCAGTGCATTTCTGGCCTGTTTCTGGTTTTCTGCCTAACTTCGTTCGTCCATATCTCTTTCATACGGTACCCGTTTTACACAAACTCGGACTCTATTTCGCGTATTTTTCCGAGACGAACGCAATGACGCAGCCCGTTTCCCCTAATTCCCACATCTGAGATTATTTATTCTGAAATTAGTGAATTTTAGTATTAACTAAAATTCGGGGTGTTACACAATTTATCTTACATATGATAATATCCATGCAGTTTCCAGAAAAATGTCCATGAAGTTTAGAAATCATGCAGAATTTTGTTGCCTTTTTTGATACTCTTGTTCAATTTCAAATATATTATAAGGATGGCGATGATTGTGCTGAAGAAGGAGATAACAAGATTCGGTGTTTAACCCAAGGATCCAACCAAGGTTCCATTTACTCACTACTTTTCTTGTTATTAGCTCGTTTAACCTAGGTATGACGTACTATGATGCAAGATTCGATAGTGGGTATAATCACAGCAGTATTGTGGATTATAGTCCATGTAGTTATGCATTTCTTGGTGATCAGGATTATATTTTCAGTTCATTGGATGCTTTCATGGACGATTTCAGCAAAAGGAATGAGAAAGGCATGCTTATTATTCTCGATTGGGTTGTTTTAAACAATGGTTGTGCAGAGTCAATTCATATTGAGGATTATGCTTGTGTTAGTAAGCATGGTTGTTATGTGGATTCTGTTAGTGGACCAGGTTATGCTTGCAACTGTTCAGCTGGTTTCCAAGGAAATCCATATTCACCAGGTGGATGGATCGCCCATTCAGTGAATACATTATGTGATAAATGCTAGTCTGTTAGCAATGCAGAATATCACAAGGCTAAAACACCAAGGCCCATGATACATCGCCCATTCATCAATAACACTATTCAAATTTTCAGTTCGCTTTTTTTTTTCATTTCACAATTAAATTACTGCAATAAACATACATGTCTGAAGTCATTACACTTCCTGTCACCCGCTCACTCAAACGTTAAATGAACCTAAATACAAAAACAAAAAACGAATAGAAGCAGAACAAAATAGGATGCATATACCTTACCTTTTGCATATTTCGTATGAATATTCTATGTACATATTAAATTGAGAAAGTCGACTACAGACCCGTCACGCTTAGCATTTCTAAAATCAAAACAAGAAGATAACTTTGTCTTATTTGTCAATTCATACCTAATCCACTCTCAATTTGTATTTAATAATCAGAATAGAATACGTGATCAATTCTTCTGTACCCAACTCCGGTGTTCCCATGTGTCCGACAAATCATCACCACACATCAACCACACATATTATTAATAATCTAATGAACGGGTTCTACAATTCACTCAAAACCATTAGATTTTGTGCAAATCAATGGATAAGGTTGATCCAGCACATGGGAACACCAGAGTTGGGTACGGAAGAATTCATCTCCTAGAATACTTTTATATGTATTTTATTATTAGCAGGAAGATAACTTTGACTCAACATAATGTACAAACCGCATAGCAATTGAATATTTTATGTGTATTTTATTATAATATAATGCAGTTGAATATTCCAGCATGGGTTTGTTTTATTAAACAATTCAAAAGAATTGGACAAACCGCTGAGTCTTTTATGTGACTAGTGGCATAGCTAGGAAATGAGTATTGGGGGGGCAAGATAGCAAGGAAGAGGGTTCGGGAGTTCGGGGGCGGTAGCCCTCGAAATTTTTCCCCCCATGTTACAGTAATATTAGTTTATATGTCAAATAATTTAAATACACTAAAATTGCTCATCCATTAAAATCAAACAAACCGTCTTACCCCTAACACCGTTAAATCAACCAACAAATCATTCATAGCCTGTTCAAATGATCTCTTTCATTGTCAGCGGCAGTAAGAGACGGTCAATCCAATTCCTTTGAACTTATGAACTGCGCCTTGGAAGGAGCACTTGCAGCCATCATAGCCTGTTTGCCTTCAGCTTGCAGACACTGGGATTTGCGCCTGGAATTTTCCAATTGAAAACCGTCTGCATCAATCAGCTGTTGCTCTGATTTGGGAAAGTTGGAAACTAGGGTTTTTTTGTTTTGCTGATTTCCTGTGTCAGTCTGAACCGAATTACCATTAGGCGGTTTAGGAGGGGGTAGGACAGTGGAAGAATGTGCCGAAGAAGGTGGATTTGGCGGTTGGAATTGGAAGGTGGGAAGAGGCGTTGGAGTCTCCCAAGCGTATTTTCTTTCTGCCGGCATGATAATTCGGCCATTTCTCCTTTGGTTTTGTTTTCTACGATGCGGAGCTGGAAGTTTTCATTTTTTTTCGGTTTCTGAATTTCTAGGGGGGGCACATGCCCACCTAAGCCACATGTGCCTCCGCCCATGTATGTGACTGCACATTATTGCATTGATATCTAACTTTGATATACCTGTTGCAGGCTTTATTCTACAATGGATTACCAATATACTTATGAAACATCTATGCGTTGGCATGAAGTCCTTTTGGGTGAATGGTAGAAACTAGAACACATAGCAAAAAATGCAACTCTCAACAAATAAAATTTAAACGATATGAGCTACATTTAATTATTCTGTAACTGAATCCTTTACACTGCTTTTCATGTATTTTTTTCCTTCAGTTTAGCGATGGTGATTTCATGAGGCATCTTCAGTTTCTCCATGCTTTTCATGATCAACTCAATCATGATCAAACCGACTTTGTCGGTTTTCTAAATTCAACTACTCGTTCAATAACTTCCATTCGTCTGAAGCCGAACATTACCCATTTTTTCCTCTATACAATCATGTCCTCCGCAAATATTAATACCATTTCTTCTCCAGATCTTTCCATCCTCACTAATTCTTCTCCGAATATCTTTCTTTGTATTTCTCACATCCTCTAAAAATTTCACCGTCATTGCCTATTTTAATCCAACACCCAAATTTGATCGCTTCTTTCCTCTCAAATCCAATCCAGTCACGTACTGCCTTCTCCGATGACACTACTGCGCACTCCTTCAACGAACCTACCACATCTCAAAGCCGATTACATCTGCCACATCTTAAATTGTATGCAGGTAAACCTTTGTTCAGATTGATACCCTCAAATAAGTGGAAGAGTTACGTCACCTATTATTTATTCAAGCCTGTAATACAATGAAGGAAATAGGAAACAAATATTTTTTTTCCAAACATAAATGTGGATTTTGTAATTGTATTTTGTGATTACACAGAAAATCGTTTTTGAACCAATGTAAACAAATAAAGCCTTCTCTAATTTTTGCATGCACCCTACTTTTTTTGGTATCTCGGCTATTATTTGTTAAAGCTTGTAATACAGGGAATGAAATAGGAAACAAATATTTTTTGCTAATGCAAATCTAGTGTAACGATCAGGGGATTTTGCGATCCTGGATATCGACATATAACACCATGTCGACTATTCAAGCATCGAAAATACCGGATAGTCCATGAAAGAGATTAGAGGGTGAGAATAGATAAGATAGAAACTTAGAATAGAAGAAGAAGAAGAAGAACACACAACATCAGATTAAACACGAATCTCACAGCGGAACGAATAAAATATAACATAACTTTGAAATAAAAGATTGTACTTGAATATACAAATCATTATCAAAGTACAGCACTTACATCACAGCGGAAAAAAAATAGCTACATAAACGCGGCTGAAGCCTCTTGCTCCAGCTTTCTAAGTATATCTATAAAATCCTAACTACTTGACTGCCCGTATAAAATTGGGCACCCAAGAGTTTAGGGAAAACAAAACAAAACAAAACTCTGGGTCAGTCATGGGACTGGTATGAGTAAACAATTTAAAACAATTTGGGAAAATAACAATATCTTATAAGAACACGCCGTATAACGGAATGGGTTTTTCCCTTATGAGAATCCAAATCAATTCAATTTAACTTTCAAATCATTTTGAAAGAAACAATGATCTTTTATATCAAAACTCTTTTGATATTATAATAGTATCTATCAACCATAATATAATAATCATCATGCAGAATGCTTTCATCTCACGTTCCACATATGTAGTATACAAATCAAAATCACGAGCACTTATTGGGTAATGTATTTCCAACTATGACAAGATATGGAACCACCTTCCGATAGTGTACCTCTAGAGAGGAATACACTAGGTTTAACAAGAACATCTTGCAACCCGGCCACACATGACCGACCACTCATTTCGCTTGAGTGTATCGAATGTATATCACAAACGGTTGGGATCAGCAACCGTTTCCCGAATGGGACAGCAACGACAATAGATTATAGAATGAAATGAATATCTCTAGATAGGTGATAATACACCCTATGTAACACCCCGTATGTTGAATAACTTGCTATAATATAAAACAAGGTAGAATCAAATTTTAAAATCTGAATCAGGGGAAACAGGCTATGCCATTGCGTTCATCTCGGAAAAATACGCGAAATAGAGTCCGAGTTTTCGAAAATCGGAGTCCGTATGACCCAGTTAAGGCCCGAAGAAGTTTTCAGAAAATTTAAAACAGATTTAAAATATTCAGATTCACATTTCAGAAGAGGCGGGAAAATTCCCGCCAGGCAGAGGGAGTCGACCCTAGGGTCGACATGGGTGTCGACCCCCTCCCTAGGGGTCGACACAGGGGTCGACCCCCCCTGTCGGTCTGTGTGACCTCGGTGCAACCTGATGGGGTTTGGCTATGTTTTAGGGTTTGTGACGAAATCTGACGGCTCTAACCTAATCTAGGGTTAATCTAAGGTCCTAAACTAAATCCTAATTCTATAAATACACCCTAAGACTACCCTAATTCATACTAAAATTGGAGACAACGTCGTTATGCCGTCAAAATGCAACTTGAAGGAGCCTCCATCAAATTAAAGAGGGAGATAGCTTCTCAAATCAACTTCTAATCAACTCTAGCAACTTAATCCTCTTCATAGGAGTGCTAATCAACAAGTTGTGAGTTTCTATAGCCTTAATGACCAATTGTTGAAATGATTATGATAGGATATAATGAGGTTATGGCTATGAATGTGGATCAATGCAAGTTATGTTATCATATGCTATGTGTTCATGATGTTATGCAAGTTATATGCTATGTGTTCATGATGTTATGCAAATTATGCAAGTCATATGCTATGTGATCATGATGTTATGTAAGTTATGCAAGTCATATGCTAGGTGATCATGATGTTATGCAAGTTATGCAAGTCATATGCTATGTGTTCATGATGTTATGCAAGTTATGCAAGTCATATGATATATGTTCATGATGTTATGCAAGTTATGCAAGTCATATGCTATGTGATCATGATGTTATGCAAGTTATGCAAGTCATATGCTATGTGATCATGATGTTATGCAAGTTATGCAAGTCATATGATATGTGATTATGATGTTATGCAAGTTATGCAAGTCATATGCTATGTGATCATGATGTTATGCAAGTTATGCAAGTTTTAGGCTATGTGTTCATGATGCTAGTTATGCAAATCGCTATGATAAACATTGATCCATTATGACACCATGTTATGCAAGTTTGGTGTATGATTATATGCAAGTTCGTATATGATATGTTATGCCAGTTTGGTGTATGATTATATGCAAGTTCATATATGACATGTTATGCAAGTTTGGTGTTTGATTATATGCAAGTAACATGTGCAAGTTTACACCTTTGTATGATATGCATACATATGCAAGATAACCCCTTTGTATGTCATACATACATATGCAAGTTTACCCCTTTGTATGACATAAGTAACTTATGCAAGTTAACCTCTTTATGACATATGTGATTCATGCAAGTTTGGGTTGATTATTTATGCTAGTTGGGTTTGATGCTATATGCATGTTGACACCTTTAAAACCCATGTTGATGCTAATGTTATGCAAGTTGAACCCATTGTATGTGTGATGAATCTTCCCTTTTAAGTATGTCATGTTAGCGAATTACGTGGGGAACGATGGGGTTAATATTCATGTTAATGAAATGGTGTGAAGTTGGTATGATTATGCATACCATAAAGTGGATGGACATAATTGAGTCAATTATGTACATCGTTAAATTTGTAATTAATTAGGGATAATTAATACAAATTATGGGGGTGATTAATTAGGTGTAATTAATCGACTAAGACACGAGGTTGGACCCTTTTGTAGCATAAGACTGCCCGGAACCGACCGGCAAATCCAGCGGCTACAAATGATTGGCCCAATGTGAGAGGTCTTAGGCATAAACTAAATACGTGACAAGTGTAAAGACACGAGGTTAGACTCGGTTATGGCGTAAGGCTGCCCGGACCCGACCGGCAAATCCAGCTGCCATAAAAGATAGTCTAATGTGAGAGGTCTTTGCAAAGATTACGGTCTTAATCAATTAAGAAACACTTAACCAGATAAGCATGTAGTGGGGCATGAAGGGTTAAGTGGGTGCCTTGGGTGGCATATGGAAAAATCTAGTGGTTGCCTTGGGTGGCAATAGAAAATACGACTAGAATACTTAACCAAAGTGGAACATGTAATTAAACATGATTAAAGGGTTAAGTGGGTGCCTTGGGTGGCATGTGGAAAAATCTAGTGGTTGCCTTGGGTGGCAATAGAAAATACGACTAGAATACTTAACCAAAGTGGAACATGTAATTAAACATGATTAAAGGGTTAAGTAAGTGCCTTGGGTGGCATGGGGAAAATCTTGTGGTTGCCATGGGTGGCAATAGAAGATAAAATTAGATTACTTAACCAAAGTGGAACATGTAATTAAACATGATTAAAGGGTTAAGTAAGTGCCTTGGGTTGCATGTGGAAATCAAGTAAGTGCCTTGGGTGGCATGGGGGAAATCAAGTAAGTGCCTTGGGTGGCATGTGGAAATCTAGTGGGTGCCTTGAGTGGCAATTGAAATATGATTAGATGACTTAACCAAACTTTAAACATGTAAGTGGACATGATTACTAAAAAGGGTTAAGTGGGATACACTAGAATTGACAAGCTTAGGTCGGTAGCTTGTGGGGGCCCATTTCAAGTAGTAACCAATATGTATCTTATTGGGCTCGACCCATGTCGAGGACGGGACATGCGTACTGGGCTTGACTATAAGAGGCCAAAACGGGTTAGCGGTGGCAACGCAAGTCCAACGGGTTCCATATGCGTGTGTGGACCCGGGCTGGTAGGTAAGACATTGTTGCATCGTGTAGATATAAGCCGTGCACCATTGATTGTATCGGGTTGCCACTTTGGGGAGTGATACACCCCACTGTGGGGCCAGCACGGGTATCTACGGTTGGGATCCGATCGCTTGGGGAGTAGTGAGTACACCTAGTGGAGATAGGGGCAGACGGCACCTATGTAGTCAGCTAGGGGTACACGAGACTACTATTAAAATTACTAAGTACAGGGTACACCTAGTGGAGATAGGGGCAGACGGCACCTATGTAGTCAGTTAGGGGTACACGAGACCACTATTAAAATTACTAAGTACACTTAGTGGGATCAACCTTTAAGTAGAACTTACCCTTGGGTGGGTAGATCTGGTGTGGTGCAGTGTAGGAATTACCCTTGCGTGGGTAGATCTGGTGTGGTGCAGTGTAGTATTTATCCTTGGGTGGATAGGCGCGTCTTTACCGTTATCTTAGTTCATCCTAAGTCTAGTTGGCTGCTTAGTGTAGTCATTTATCCCCAGTTGTACCGTACCAGGTTTATATCATACCCTAATTACTTTAATGATTGTATTGTTAAAGTTATAGGGCTCACTCAGACTTATGTCTGACCCCATTGTTTTTATCTTTTTCCCCAACCCTCAGGTTCTCAGAGCGGGCCTAGCACTAGTGGGCTTTGATCAGATTGCTTTATCTATCTTTTTGGAGCTTGGACCGTGATGTAAAGCCTAGCTTATCTTTTCTATTATGGCTATTAGTTATGTAGTGGGATTATGTACTTATGTTTTTAACGAGACAGATATTTTGTACTTGACTCTTGTGGTTTTTGATATGTAACCAAACATGTTTACCTTCTGCTGCAATGAAATGATGTTTTAAATTTCAAGTATTACTTATATCTGTCTTGTTGTAATTTTTCTGTTCTGTATTCACATAAAATACTCCACCGAAGTTAAGGCATTCCCTTAGTGAGTGACCTTAGCGGGTGTGGGGTGTTACACGTGGTATCGGAGCTAAAGGTTACCAGAACAGATAAAATTTTTAGAAAACTATTTTTCTAAAAACATTTTTGGAAGAAGTATTTTCAAAAACATGTCTTTTAAGAGAAAAGTTTTTGAAAGAAAAGAACATAATCCCCAAGAGCCATATATCCTTCCTTCGATTCTCCGTTTTGAATCTCTTCCTCTATCTCTTTTTGAATTTCCCCTCCGCGTATAGATGTCTTTTTAAGATAATTAAGGACTTCCGTATGAAGGACGGAAGAACCACTTCAAGGGACTAAGAAGTTTGTCGGGCTAAGAAGTTAGTCCAAGGAGGTGGAGGGCTTATGGGTACCTTTAAGATGGACGAGGGAGGAAGGTTCAAATAGCTATTAGGTAAATAAAGGACGAAACCTCATCGTGGCGAGAAGGTCACGAAAGGAGAATGTAAAGGAGAAGGCTAGTTGTTTTGGAGAAATATGACACCTTATTAGGATTGTCCAAAGAGGTAAGGACAAAGTACAGGATCTTCTGGAGGGTAGATGTATTCCCTCATGGCTGGTATACCTGATGGGGGTAGGGCCGTCTAGGTTGAAAGTTGGTTCTCTCGATCATCCTGTTCAAACTTTATTCGACTCTGGCGCATCACATTCGTTTATCTCATCATCATTAGTTGAGTCACTGCACTTAGACACCAGTCTAGTAGATGATCCCTTGGTTGCTTCAAACCCAATTGGGGGCTCCACTTATTTGTCCATGATATGTTTGGGTTTGAAGATTTCTATACTTAGCGTTGAGTTTAGATGTGATGCTTTTGTTTTGGGCTTCACGGGCTATGGGTTGATTTTAGGCATGGACTGGTTATCCAGTAATGGTGCCGTTCTTGATTGTGAAAGGAGAGTTGTTAGGCTCATGACCCGCTTGGGGAACACTCTCGAGATCTCTTGTAATCCCATAGATTTTGTTATGCTAAGTTATCTTGAATCGCTTGACGCTTCGGTCGAGAGTTTGCGATCTGTTAGAGTGGTCTGGGAATACTCGGATGTGTTTATGGAGATGAAGGGTTTATCTCCGAAGCGGGAGATAGACTTCTGAATATATCTAGTGGGCAATGCTAAACCAGTATCTTTGCCAGTGCGCCACATGGCTCCTAGTGAAAGGAGGGAACTCCATAAGCAAGTAGGGGAGTTGCTTGAGAAGGGGTTCATAGGACGAAGTATATCGGAGTGGGGTGCTCCATAGTTTTTTCCACGAAGGCGGATGGGTCTCTCAGACTTTGTGTAGACTATAGAGAACTCAACAAGCTCACAAAGAAGAATAGACACCCATTGCCGAGGATTGATGATCTCTTTGATCAGTTGGTTGGCGCCTCAGTGTTTTCGCAAGTTGGACTTAGCCACGGGGTTTAATCAGTTGAGAGTGGCTGAGGATAGTATAGAGAAGACCGCCTTTAGGACTCTGGATGGTTTCTATGAGTGGCTGGTGATGCCATTTGGTTTGACGAACGCCCCTGCATACTTTGTTGATTTGATGAGTAGGGTGTTCAGGGAGTACCTAAATAACTTCGTAGTGGTCTTTGTGGATGACATCTTGGTCTTTTCTAAGAACGAAATAAGTTTTCGTATGTGCTTAATAGGTTAAGCAAAGCCAGTTATTTGATCAACGGCGGTTTTGGAGCGAGACTGGCAAGGACATCCAGAGTTGGACAAGTGCTTAATTATTTAGCCGTTTTTACTAGTATCATCTCACGTAGGTCGTCTGAATTCGAAGGAGGTATCCCTTGGGTGTTTGTCTGATATTGGTTTAGGCCTTTGGGGCTTGCACTTGGGGGATGTCGAGTTCGACTAGGATGGTCTGCGTGAGAGATGGATAGTTGTGACGATTTTTCATGGGAGAATATCCTGGTTTTCTCTAGAAGTGGAGAAAAGCATGCCCTACATCTTAGGGAAGTGTTGGAGACTCTGCGAGCGCATAATCTTAAGACAACAAAGGTGGATGGAGTTCTTAGCATCCTATGATTTCGAGATAGCGTATACCCCTGGCAAGGGTAACGTGGTGGCGGACGCCTTAAGTAGAAAAAGGTTGTCCTTGAGTCCATTGTTCGTGGGACGACGAAGCTTGGAATTTATCTCGATGTTTGATTTTAGACCTTCCGTTAACTTTGTACCCGGTTTGCTAGCATCCTTAGAGGTCAGACCTACTCTTTTGGGACGGCTTGGCGAGGCACAGTGGGACGACCCACAGTTGGTTGAGTTGGTAGAGAGGCTCATAAGGGGGGAGTCGTCCAGCCATTTGAGTAGGTACACCCTAGACGATAGGGGGTGGTTGCGTAGAGACGGTAAACTTTGTGTACCGCAAGACAAGGGTTTGAGGAAGGCTATTCTTGATGATGCGCATCGTTCGAAGATGACCATTCATCCCGGTGGGGACAAAATGTACCAAGACATGAAGCGAGTTTTCTTTTGGGCCGGTATGAAGAAAGATGTGGCCGAGTATGTCGCTAGATGCTTGGTGTGCCAACAAGTGAAAGCAGAGCAAAAGAAACTAGGTGGGTTGCTTCACCCATTGGAAGTTCCACAATGGAAGTGGGATAGCGTCTCAATGGATTTTATTGATGGGTTACCGAGATCGAGGAAGGGTAATACGGGAATTTGGGTTGTGGTAGACAGACTTACTAAGAGTGCCCATTTCATACCCGTGAAGAGCAAGAGGACTGCTCCATGGCAAATAGAGTGGATTTACCCGAGAGACTTAGTGGGGTACATGACGTATTCCATGTGTCACATTTGAGGAAGTGCCTACATGAGACCGCAGAGGTGGTAGAGCCGAGCTTGCTTAGGGAAGTGGAGGTAGAGCGTGATGCGACTATTCGACGAGCTCCTACCCGCATCCTTGGGTCAGAGATTAGGAAGTTGAGAAACAGAGAGGTTCGACTAGTCAAAGTGCAATGGGGAGAGGATGAGAGCAATGCTACATGGGAGACAGTAGCGAAGATGTATTCACTATACCCATTCCTTTTTGAGGGTATGTCTTTTAGCTTCTCCTCTATCGTTTGTCTAGTATTTATCTTATCTTTAGTATGTCCTCTCATTAGTACCTATGACCTTTAGATAGGATAAACCTATGGTTGAAACATGTGTTTGAGACATGTTATGATTGATGGATGCGTGTGGATGCAAGTGTTTGCTAGTGGTTGCTCGTGGATGCATATACACACACTTTAGACACTAGATCGGCTCAATCACTTCATATTGCATATTGCATATAATTGTGTGTAGGTAGCTATATTAATGGATGTATAATGGTTGTGCTATCATATGGGTGATGCATTTTGGTGAATGATTGTGCACTCATGTAGAAATAGTATGTGTCGATAGGGTTCTTTCGCATACATATTGGATGCATGGCACTATCATGGTTTGCATTAAGGAGGTCAACTGAATCGGTAGACCGCCTAATTTTGCATTAGACAGGGAACATATACACACACTCTTTGCATATGTTCATACAGCATTAGAAATTTTAAGGACAATGGATGCCAGTGTTTGATGGTTTGAGTAGATGGTTGTTTGGATGGTAGGATACGTTCTTCATGACTTAGAGATTTCGGGGACGAAATCCTTTAAGTAGGGGAGAATGTAACACCCCGTATGTTGAATAACTTGCTATAATATAAAACAGGACAGAATTAAATTTTAAAATCTGAATCAGGGGAAACGGGCTATGCCATTGCGTTCGTCTCAGAAAAATACGCGAAATAGAGTCCGAGTTTTCGAAAATCGGAGTCCGTATGACCCAGTTAAGGCCCGAAGAAGTTTTCAGAAAATTTAAAACAGATTTAAAATATTCAGATTCACATTTCAGAAGAGGCGGGAAAATTCCCGCCAGGCAGAGGGAGTCGACCCTAGGGTCGACATGGGTGTCGACCCCCTCCCTAGGGGTCGACCCAGGGGTCGACACAGGGGTCGACCCCCCCGTCGGTCTGTGTGACCTGGGTGCAACCTGATGGGGTTTGGGCTATGTTTTAGGGTTTGTGACGAAATCAGACGGCTCTAACCTAATCTAGGGTTAATCTAAGGGCCTAAACTAAATCCTAATTCTATAAATACACCCTAAGACTACCCTAATTCATACTAAAATTGGAGATAACGTCGTTATGCCGTCAAAATGCAACTTGAAGGAGCCTCCATCAAATTAAAGAGGGAGATAGCTTCTCAAATCAACTTCTAATCAACTCTAGCAACTTAATCCTCTTCATAGGAGTGCTAATCAACAAGTTGTGAGTTTCTATAGCCTTAATGACCAATTGTTGAAATGATTATGATAGGATATAATGAGGTTATGGCTATGAATGTGAATCAATGCAAGTTATGTTATCATATGCTATGTGTTCATGATGTTATGCAAGTTATATGCTATGTGTTCATGATGTTATGCAAGTTATGCAAGTCATATGCTATGTGATCATGATGTTATGCAAGTTATGCAAGTCATATGCCAGGTGATCATGATGTTATGCAAGTTATGCAAGTCATATGCTATGTGTTCATGATGTTATGCAAGTTATGCAAGTCATATGATATATGTTCATGATGTTATGCAAGTTATGCAAGTCATATGCTATGTGATCATGATGTTATGCAAGTTATGCAAGTCATATGCTATGTGATCATGATGTTATGCAAGTTATGCAAGTCATATGCTATGTGATTATGATGTTATGCAAGTCATATGCTATGTGATAATGATGTTATGCAAGTTATGCAAGTTTTAGGCTATGTGTTCATGATGCTAGTTATGCAAATCTCTATGATAAACATTGATCCATTATGACACCATGTTATGCAAGTTTGGTGTATGATTATATGCAAGTTCATATATGATATGTTATGCAAGTTTGGTGTATGATTATATGCAAGTTCATATATGACATGTTATGCAAGTTTGGTGTTTGATTATATGCAAGTAACATGTGCAAGTTTACACCTTTGTATGATATGCATACATATGCAAGATAACCCTTTTGTATGTCATACATACATATGCAAGTTTACCCCTTTGTATGACATAAGTAACTTATGCAAGTTAACCTCTTTATGACATATGTGATTCATGCAAGTTTGGGTTGATTATTTATGCTAATTGGGTTTGATGCTATATGCATGTTGACACCTTTAAAACCCATGTTGATGCTAATGTTATGCAAGTTGAACCCATTGTATGTGTGATGAATCTTCCCTTTTAAGTATGTCATGTTAGCGAATTACGTGGGGGACGATGGGGTTAATATTCATGTTAATGAAATGGTGTGAAGTTGGTATGATTATGCATATCATAAAGTGGATGGACATAATTGAGTCAATTATGTACATCGTTAAATTTGTAATTAATTAGGGATAATTAATACAAATTATGGGGGTGATTAATTAGGTGTAATTAATCGACTAAGACACGAGGTTGGACCCTTTTGTAGCATAAGACTGCCCGGAACCGACTGGCAAATCCAACGGCTACAAATGATTGGCCCAATGTGAGAGGTCTTAGGAATAAACTAAATACGTGACAAGTGTAAAGACACGAGGTTAGACTCGGTTATGGCGTAAGGCTGCCCGGACCCGACCGGCAAATCCAGCTGCCATAAAAGATAGTCTAATGTGAGAGGTCTTTGCAAAGGTTACGGTTTTAATCAATTAAGAAACACTTAACCAGATAAGCATGTAGTGGGGCATGAAGGGTTAAGTGGGTGCCTTGGGTGGCATGTGGAAAAATCTAGTGGTTGCCTTGGGTGGCAATAGAAAATACGACTATAATACTTAACCAAAGTGGAACATGTAATTAAACATGATTAAAGGGTTAAGTGGGTGCCTTGGGTGGCATGTGGAAAAATCTAGTGGTTGCCTTGGGTGGCAATAGAAAATACGACTAGAATACTTAACCAAAGTGGAACATGTAATTAAACATGATTAAAGGGTTAAGTAAATGCCTTGGGTGGCATGGGGAAAATCTTGTGGTTGCCTTGGGTGGCAATAGAAGATAAAATTAGATTACTTAACCAAAGTGGAACATGTAATTAAACATGATTAAAGGGTTAAGTAAGTGCCTTGGGTGGCATGTGGAAATCAAGTAAGTGCCTTGGGTGGCATGGGGGAAATCAAGTAAGTGCCTTGGGTGGCATGTGGAAATCTAGTGGGTGCCTTGAGTGGCAATTGAAATATAATTAGATGACTTAACCAAACTTTAAACATGTAAGTGGACATGATTACTAAAAAGGATTAAGTGGGATACACTAGAATTGACAAGCTTAAGTGGGTAGCTTGTGGGGGCCCATTTCAACCAGTAACCCATATGTATCTTATTGGGCTCGACCCATGTCGAGGACGGGACATGCGTACTGGGCTTGACTATAAGAGGCCAAAACGGGTTAGCGGTGGCAACGCAAGTCCAACGGGTTTCATATGCGTGTGTGGACCCGGGCTGGTAGGTAAGACGTTGTTGCATCGTGTAGATATAAGCCGTGCACCATTGATTGTATCGGGTTGCCACTTTGGGGAGTGATACACCCCACTATGGGGCCAGCACGGGTATCTACGGTAGGGAGCCGATCGCTTGGGGAGTAGTGGGTACACCTAGTGGAGATAGGGGCAGACGACACCTATGTAGTCAGCTAGGGGTACACGAGACTACTATTAAAATTACTAAGTACAGGGTACACCTAGTGGAGATATGGGCAGACGGCACCTATGTAGTCAGCTAGGGGTACACGAGACTACTATTAAAATTACTAAGTACACTTAGTGGGATCAACCATTAAGTAGAAATTACCCTTGGGTAGGTAGATCTGGTGTGGTGCAGTGTAGGAATTACCCTTGGGTGGGTAGATCTGGTGTGGTGCAGTGTAGTATTTATCCTTGGGTGGATAGGCGCGTCTTTACCGTTATCTTAGTTCATCCTAAGTCTAGTTGGCTGCTTAGTGTAGTCATTTATCCCCAGTCGTACCGTACCAAGTTTATATCATACCCTAATTACTTTAATGATTGTATTGTTAAAGTTATAGGGCTCACTCAGACTTATGTCTGACCCCGTTGTTTTTATCTTTTTCCCCAACCCTCAGGTTCTCAGAGTGGGCCTAGCACTAGTGGGCTTTGATCAGATTGCTTTATCTATCTTTTTGGAGCTTGGACCGTGATGTAAAGCCCAGCTTATCTTTTCTATTATGGCTATTAGTTATGTAGTGGGATTATGTACTTATGTTTTTAACGAGACGGATATTTTGTACTTGACTCTTGTGGTTTTTGATATGTAACCAAACATGTTTACCTTCTGCTGCAATGAAATGATGTTTTAAATTTCAAGTATTACTTATATCTGTCTTGTTGTAATTTTTCTGTTCTATATTCACATAAAATACTCCACCGAAGTTAAGGCATTCCCTTAGTGAGTGACCTTAGCGGGTGTGGGGTGTTACACCCTACTTGGTAGCCAACCACTTAGCCATGCTGCCTACCCGATTTTTGTCATTTCCCGGTTGTGAGGCTAGAGGCCACGCTTATCTCTGACAGATCACACATTTATTCACTTTGAATGTCACATTGTCATACCCGCCAAATCACAAATTGATTTCCCCAAAAATACTACGGGTATACAGCTAAGAGAAACGAATTCCTCCGCCACTGAAAGTATATACGTTTGAAGAGATCAACTTACGCGATCTATTAAATATACTCTGTCAAACATTCTTCCATACAGGTCGTCCTGGGACTGGATAGACCGAAGGTACTATTTTGTAAATAGGACAAACCCTTCATAACTCCGTCTTCAATTATCTTCATCATATTTGATCGCAACGATAATGCCCATACAGAGTGGTTTTCAGATAATGAATCTGATCCCGGTCTCCCCGTATTGACGATGGAAAAATGGTCAAAAACTTCGATAGTCGGTGATTTAACTATCAAAGGAAAACACGTGTGCAAACAACGATATTATTTCCAGATGGAAATTTTATCGATCAATCATCATTTAACGTTTATCTCTTTAGTTCATTAATTTGTTTATTTCCTGTTTCCATATATTCAACATTCCTTATTTTCTAAATTCAGAAAATATACATTATCAATCATTGGAAAACATTTCCATCTCTTTTCCACATATCACTATCATTCCAGTATTCTTTATCATCAAACATTTCATTTTCCATGAATTGAAAATACCTCTGATTATATTTGGAAAATGTTTCCAAAACTCATTCCTTAGATTTAAACAGATGTTTAAATAAAACATCGCTATGCCACTCAAACCATTATACTCATTAACTAAATTCATTTAACCAACCTTCACTATCGAACCTTAACCATTCCTTAGTTAAAAACGAAGCCAATCAACTTGGGGTATAACTACCTCTCAGACCTTAATTGAACAACATTTCTAACTTCGAAACAGACAAGGTTCACCTTTAAACCTTTAACAAACTTCCTTACGTAACTCTCTTTCGAATAAATCTCTATTCGATAACTCTTTCCTTCGAATAAACTATATTCGATAATCTCTCTTCGAATAGCCACATTCGATTAACTCTATTCCATTTACACTATTCGGTTAACTCTATTCGATTAACTCTATTTGATTAACTCTATTGGATTAACTTTATTGATTAACCCTAATCAATTAACTACTATCAACTTGCTCCTTTCAAATAAACTATATTCGATTGGATTCTTTCGAATTAACTATATTCGATTAACTAGTTTCGAATAAACTATATTTGATTTACTCCTTTTAACTCTATTCGAATAAACTATATTCGATTAACTTGTTTTTCTTTTAACCCTAACTCGATTAACTCTATATGATTAACTCTAATCCGATTAACTCTCCTCAAATAACTTATATTCGATTAATTCACTTCGAATAACTTATATTTGATTATCTTACTTCGAATAACTAATATTCGATTATCTCACTTCGATTCACTAATATTCGATTATCTCACTTCGAATAACTTATATTTGATTATCTCACTTCGAATAACTAATTTTCGATAACTCCTTTCGAATAACTAATATTCGATAACTCCTTTCAAATAACTAATATTCGATAACTTCTTTCGAATAACTAATATTCGATAACTCTTTTGGAATAACTAATATTCGATAATTCCTTTCGAATAACTAATATTCGATTTACTCCTTTTAACTCTATTCGAATAAACTATATTCGATAAATTCTCTTCTTCGAATAACCTTATTCGATAACTCTTTCTTCGAATAAACTATATTCGAATATCTCTAATCTGACTAACTTTAATTCAATTAACTCTATTTGAATAATTAATATTCGACTAACTCTTGTTTGATTAACTCTATTCAATTAAATCTATTTTGATTAACTCTAATCGATTAACTCTAATTCGATTAACTCTAATCGATTAACTCTAATTCGATTAACTCTAATCGATTAACTCTATTTCGATTAACTCTAATCGATTAACTCCAGCTCGATTAACTTTATTCCATTAACCCTACTCGATTTACTTTAATCGATTAACTCTTTTATATAATCCATTAAGTTTGATTTCGTATTTTAAAATAATATTTCATTTACAAATTCTATATATACTTCTATTTATAAACTTATTCATGCGAAATCTCTTTTCTATTTCTAACACTTAAATCTCCTTTATAATTCCCTTTTATAACTCTATTTATTTCATAAATAAATATTTCCTTTTTATAACTCTATTTGTATATGTTTTACAAATATTCCACGTTCAGTTCTATTTGTAAATGGTTTACAAATATTTCCTTTTCAATTCTATTTGTAAATGGTTTACAAATATTTCCTTTTCAATTTTATTTGCAAATGGTTTACAAATGTTTCCTTTTCAATTCTATTTATTTTCCAACTATCTCCTTTTCTATTCTATTTATTTCACAAATATATATTCCTTTTCAATTCTATTTATTCAACAAATAAATATTTCTTTTATAACTCCTTTGATTTTGTAATTATTATTTTTTATAAAATCCATTTCCTTTTATGTATAAAATCCACTGATTTTATATAAATAATTTATTTTCAAAATACATTATGAAAATCCCCTTTTTTACATCCCAGTATTTCTTATGGTATTTAAAATACCAATTCACAATGATCAATATCATTCAAACACAAATAATCAGCACAGATTATATATCACATCATATATTACGATATATGGAAAATAGTAAAATAAATGTTGATGAATCCAGTCGGATTCCTCCGACCTGCTTCCCTGCATCCACAGACGTTAAACAATACAATTAACACCAATTTCATTTCACTATGAATTATTCTGCTAAACAGAATCAATTTATATATATACATATATATATATATATATATATATATATATATAACCAGATCTATAATTTCAACCAATTACTTAGCAGTTCAACCAAACAGTCAATACGCAGCAATCAATCATCATTTATCAGTTCTAAATATACGTTATAAAAATATGAACTGATAGAGTTGGTGAGTTTTTGTAACACCCCACCTCCGTTAAGGTCACTCACAAAGGGAATGCCTTAACTTTGATGGAGCATTTTAGTAAACAGAATAGAATATTTCAAGACAGATATAAAAATAATACTTGAAAAACTTTATAACTTTATTGCAGTGGACAGAAATCAGTTTGGTTACAACTTTACCAAAAACTCAAGTACATATATATCAGCCTTGTTCAAAAGCCATTAGAGTACAAAACTTTAAAATCATAATCCCCACCAAAGATGCCAGAAAAAAAGCCATACTTTAAGCACTTCAAGCACTCCAAGCAGGAAGAAAGATCCGGATCAAGCTAGAGTATTCCCTCCTTGAAAAACTAGGGGGGAACAGAAGAAAAGAGGCGAAACAACAAGGGTCAGACATAAAGTCTGGCAAGTCCAGTGACTTTCAATTATGAACAGATAATAATGTCATGGCATCCAAATAAAACTGGATGAGAGATGACAGGAAACAGAAATAACAGATATACTTAGGTTAAACAAAAGAAACATGATGATATTACTTTTCACTTCTCTGCACTAATACTAGTATAACAGGATTAGGTGTTACCCTAATGTCTAAACAGAAACAGAATAATGGGCCTTTACTACCCTAACAGAAGGTACAGAAACATAATGCTAATAATGGGCCTTTACCACCCGAACAGAAAGTACAGAAACAGAATGCTAGTAATAGGCCTTTACCACCCGAACAGAGACAGAAACGGAAATAGAATAATCCCTACGGAAACAGAATGTTAGAATTAGGTGTACACTAGTAAATGGGCCTTTACCTCCCGAACATACGTTACCACGCAGATAGGTGTTGCCACCCAACAGAAACAGACGGTACCAACAGAAACAGACAGAACTGAGTGTACCCTAAAACCCTACCCCAAGCGATCGGCTCCCTAAACATAAATACCCTGTGTCGGCTCCACAATAGGGTGTATCACTCCCTAAAGTGACAACCAATTGGCACATGCCTATTTACAGATGTCACAGCGTCTTACATCCTCAGAGGCAGACCGGGATCCATGCACGCACATGACCCGGTTGGAATGCACCATCAACACCCCTCGCCATTATCAGAATGAACCACTTATAATTAGTTCAGTAAGCGTGCCCGGACCCTACCTACTGTTGGGTCAAAGTTTTGATACCAGAAAGGGTTACTGACTAATATGGGTCCCAAACAACAGATGACACAAGTAATTCCCCTCCTAACCTTGTGTCCCCAGACTAACAGACTCCAGATTAATTTGTTTACAAGTTCAGACATAAAGAGTTCAGATCAACTAGTTCATAGATCAGACAAGTTTTCAGACTAACGGATCAGATATACGGATTTAACAGATTTATAGATTTGTCTAACTTTGTAATTGGGCCTACAGATTCATGAAACGGGTTTGTTAAATTCATTAGTCCAATTGGTTCAACCCTATCCACCCAACATGTTTTAGACATCATATTTATCCCAGATTTGCATTAATTAAATATTAATGCACATACCTCTCACATTAGGTCGGTAGCTTGTGGCCGCTGGATATGCCGGGCGGTTCCGAGCAGACTTCTGCCACAAGCCAGACCTAACCTCGTGTCTAAGCATATTTTAGTTATGCCTATGACCTCTCACATTAGACTGACAGTTTTGCAGTCGCTGGTTAAGCCGGTTGGTTCCGGGCAGGCTTCTACCGCAAACAGAGTCTAACCTCGTGTCATAGGTAATTCATTCTAATACAGATTTTTCAGATATCCGACTAATTCTGTTTATTTAACAGATTAAACTTCTGTACAAGTTACAGCAGATTATTCGAGGTTCTATTAACAAGTTTTGCTCAATTTTAAATCGAGCCTACAGATTCACATACTTCAAATTTCAGCATTTCAGTTCCAACAGATTACGTCATTCAACAAATTAAACAGATAACAGATCTTGCAGATTAGGCTATTTAGCAGATTTAGCAGATAAGGCAACTTAACATAATCAGTAGATTAGGCAATTCAATATAATTAGCAGTTTAAGCAATATAACAGAACTAGCGGATTAGGCAATATAACATATTTAGCAGATAACAGATCTAGCAGATTATATATACATATATATCATCTTTTGCCTAATCATAAATTTAGCCTAAACTCACTTGCCAAATCATGGACATAATTCATAATACCACATCTTGCTCTTAATTTTTAGTTAAACATTACACAGTACAGAATATTCTCCATAAATCACGATTAACAATATGAATTATGCCAAATTATAGCCTATGATGCCAGATGTCCAAAAACCCTTATTTAGGCGCATTCACACTAATAGTTATCCTGTTTCTGTATAGGTCTCTACGCCTAAGTCACATATTCTTTTTTTTTCAAGTCATGAATTTTTTACATAAAAGAATACATCCCAAAAATCTAGATTTTTAAACTATAACATGTAGTATGTTCTCTATATGCATTATCATTCATCCATAACATGTTGTAAACTATCTTTAAACTCTAACATCAGACCTTGATTTAAAACATACATTATGCCCCCAAGTTTCAAGTTGTCCTATAATTCCCCTTATCCCAAATCACAGATTTTCATACCTAGTATGAACAGGTCTAGATCTAACATATGTTAATTTCTCAAATTAACTATAGATCTAGATTACAACATGTACTATGTATCTAAATTAGTTTCATGGTTAAATCTACGCCCCGAATCCCAAGTCATAAGTCCAATATATTTTATGCCTCAGTCTCAAGTCATATGTTAAATATGCCACATGTCCAATTATATGCCTCAGATTTTATGTCATGTCCTCAAATCAGTCCTGTCCAATTATGCATCATTCATATTTGTCCCAAACATTTTAGCGTTCATGCAGTAATTACTTATGAGATTTGGCTCAGGCTCGTGGTAGCCTGGCTATAGAACAGAAAGAAGAAAGAGATACAGAATAAGATAGATCTAAACAGAGTAGAACAGACATAACCTCAAATTCAAATTTACAATTCATGTCACAATCATAATTAACGTTTATAGCGGAAAATAACTGTACTTGCCTTTCGTGGTTTAAGAAAGGAAATAAACTATTGTTGACGCAGAAATGCTGAATTACTCCTCTTTAATTGTTGTTGTAGATCTAGACTTTGATTTGAGATTTGATTTAGCTTTTAATTCTATTCTGGTTGGAAGAAGATGCATCAGTCCAAGTTTTGATTCCAGCAGAGTAACGACGCCATTATTTTATTTAATAAGAACTGAGGCAGAGGATAGGAATGAAATTGTGTAGCATAAGGTTAGAGAAGAATGGTGTAAGGAGAAGGGGGCTAGGGGATTGTTTATATAGGGTTTCAAACTAATTAGAGCCGTCGATGAAGCTAGGGTTAATCAAGGCCATCCATCTCAAGAGAAACCAATCAGAAAGTGACAAGTTAGCCCTAGTGACACAGCAGAGCTCAGAAATTCGACCAGAACCCGACCAGGACAGCCATGGTCAAACCAAAAAGCTGTGCAGGTTTCCTCTCGACCTGGGCGCACTTGGGAAGTGCGCCAATGTAAATTTGTACTGGCGCACTTCCCAAGTGTGCTAGTGCAAACTTTTTTTTTCCTCTTTAGCCACCAAACTTTGTTCGTCCATATCTTCTTCATATGGTATCCGTTTTCCGCAAACTCGGACTCTATTTCAAGCAAGATTCCGAGACTAACGCAATGGCGCAACCCGTTTCCCTTGATTCTTATTTTTGTAATTAATTATTCTCTGATTTGTTACTTATACGTTCACAGAAAATACGGGGTGTTACATTCTCCCCTCCTTAAAGGATTTCGTCCCCAAAATCTTCAAGTTAAAAGAATGTGTCCTACCATCCAATCAACCATCTACTCAGCCATCATCCACAAGCATCCATTGTCCTTGGAAGACTTCTAATGTTGAATGAACATATGCAAAAGTGTGTGTATATGTTCCTTATCTAATGCAAAGGTCAGGCGGTCCACTGGTTCAGTTGACCTCCTTAATGCGAATTATACCGGTGCCATGAGTCCAACATGTATGCAATTTTCCTATTTGATACATATCATTTCTATATGAGTGCACAACAATTCATTCATATGCAACATCCATGTGCTGAGTCAACCATTTTGCATTCATAAGGATTAAAAAAAATGCACACACATATCCATATGCAGTATGAGAGTGTTTTTGAGCCGATCTAGTGCCTAATGTGTGTGTGTATATGCATCCATGAGCAGCCACTAGCAACCACTTGCATCCACTTGCAACCATCAAACATAACAAGTCTCAAACACATGTTTACACCCATTAGTTTCTACCTAAAGGTCGAAGATTCGATCGATAGGATACAGCCGAGTGATAGAAGCAAGTACGGATGAAACAAAAACTTGGTTTCCATTAGACCATGTTTGAGGGAATAATTTCCCTAAGCATTGGCCCCGAAGACCGAAACCAACATCAGATTGACACCCAGAGGATTACCCTATTTAGACAATGTCAAAACTGGAAATCTTAACCTTATCAGAAATATTCAGACATTTACAGATTACTGGTACAGATCAGATTACCGAACTAAGCATGATAAAAACCAGAATGTATGCATCCTACTTGACGCCTAACACATATATCTCTCAATCCCCAATCTATCACAAATAGATGAGTCCTAACCCTTAGGGGTTTGAGTCTACAGCGGAATCAGAAACAAGACTAGTATTAAAGTGCAGAGACTTAACTACAGAATCAAAATGCTAGAATCAGAAAGAGTTCTTCTTACTAATCAGATAAGGAAGTTAAACCTTCTCAGAAATTTTCCTACCGCAAAGGTACCAACAAGTCCTCCCCTTCCTTCTAGTTTTGATAACCGTCTCAGTCCCATGAAGTGATTTTCCGCCCACCATACGGAAGTTCTTACGTATCTTAGAAAAAAGCATCTATACGCGGAAGAAAAGATTAAAAAGGGAAAGAGGAAGGGATTCAAAACAAAGAATCGGAAGAAAGATATCTGGCTTTTGGGGATTACGTTTTTCAAAATAAACTTTACCTTTGAAAATACTTCCTTTTAAAACCTTTTTGAAAATAGTTTTCAAAAACTTCTATCTAATCTGGTAACCCTCAGCTCTGATACCAAGTGTAAAACCCCACCTCCGTTAAGGTCACTCACAAAGGGAATGCCTTAACTTTGATGGAGCATTTTAGTAAACAGAACAGAATATTACAAGACAGATATAAAAATAATACTTGAAAAACTTTATAACTTTATTGCAGCGGACAGAAATTGGTTGGGTTACAACTTTACCAAAAACTCAAGTACATATATATCAGCCTTGTTCAAAAGCCATCAGAGTACAAAACTTTAAAATCATAATCCCCACCAAAGATGCCAGAAAAAGACAAGCCATACTTTAAGCACCTCAAGCACTCCAAGCAGGAAGAAAGATCCGGATCAAGCTAGAGTATTCCCTCCTTGAAAACCTAGGGGGAAACAAAAGAAAAGAGGCGAAACAACAAGGGTCAGACATAAAGTCTGGCAAGTCCAGTGACTTTCAGTTATGAACAGATAATAATGTCATGGCATGCAAATAAAACTGGATGAGAGATAACAGGAAACAGGAATAACTGATATACTTAGGTTAAACAGAAGAAACATGATGATATTACTTTTCACTTCTCTGCACTAATACTAGTATAACAGGATTAGGTGTTACCCTAATGTCTAAACAGAAACAGAATAATGGGCCTTTACCACCCTAACAGAAGGTACAGAAACATAATGCTAATAATGGGCCTTTACCACCCGAACAGAAAGTACAGAAACAGAATGCTAGTAATGGGCCTTTACCACCCGAACAGAGACAGAAACGGAAACAGAATAATCCCTACGGAAACAGAATGTTAGAATTAGGTGTACACTAGTAAATGGGCCTTTACCTCCCGAACAGACGGTACCACGCAGATAGGTGTTGCCACCCAACAGAAACAGATGGTACCAACAGAAACAGACAGAACTGAGTGTACCCTAAAACCCTACCCCAAGCGATCGACTCCCTAAACATAAATACCCTGTGTCGGCTCCACAATAGGGTGTATCACTCCCTAAAGTGACAACCAATTGGCACAGGCCTATTTACAGATGTCACGGCGTCTTACATCCTCAGAGGCAGACCGGGATCCATGTACGCACATGACCCAGTTGGAACGCACCATTAACACTCCTCGCCATTATCAGAATGAACCACTTATAATTAGTTCAGTAAGCGTGCCTGGACCCTACCTACTGTTGGGTCAAAGTTTTGATACCAGAAAGGGTTACTGACTAATATGGGTCCCAAACAACAGATGACACAAGTAATTCCCCTCCTAACCTTGTGTCCCCAGACTAACAGACTCCAGATTAATTTGTTTACAAGTTCAGACATACAGAGTTCAGATCAACTAGTTCACAGATCAGACAAGTTTTCAGACTAACGGATCAGATATACGAATTTAACAGATTTACAGATTTGTCTAACTTTGTAATTGGGCCAACAAATTCACGAAACGGGTTTGTTAAATTCATTAGTCCAATTGGTTCAACCCTATCCACCCAACACGTTTTAGACATCATATTTATCCCAGATTTGCATTAATTAAATATTAATGCACAGACCTCTCACATTAGGTCGGTAGCTTGTGGCCGCTGGATATGCCGGGCGGTTCCGGGCAGACTTCTGCAACAAGCCAGACCTAACCTCGTGTCTAAGCATATTTTAGTTATGCCTACGACCTCTCACATAAGACTGACAGTTTTGCGGTCGCTGGTTAAGCCGGTTGGTTCCGGGCAGGCTTCTACCGCAAACAGAGTCTAACCTCGTGTCATAGGTAATTCATTCTAATACAGATTTTTCAGATATTCGACTAATTCTGTTTATTTAACAGATTTAACTTCTGTACAAGTTACAGCAGATTATTCGAGGTTCTATTATCAAGTTTTGCTCAATTTTAAATCGAGCCTACAGATTCACATACTTTAAATTTCAGCATTTTAGTTCCAATAGATTACGTCATTCAACAAATTAAACAGATAACAAATCTTGCAGATTTGGCTATTTAGCAGATTTAGCAGATAAGGCAACTTAACATAATCAGTAGATTAGGCAATTCAATCTAATTAGCAGTTTAGGCAATATAACAGAACTAGCGGATTAGGCAATATAACAGATTTAGCAGATAACAGATTTAGCAGATTATATATATATATCATCTTTTGCCTAATCATAAATTTAGCCTAAACTCACTTGCCAAATCATGGTCATAATTCATAATACCACTTCTTGCTCTTAATTTTTAGTTAAACATTACACAGTACAGAATATTCTCCATAAATCACGATAAACAATATGAATTATGCCAAATTATAGCCTATGATGCCAGATATCCAAAAACCCTTATTTAGGCGCATTCACACTAATAGTTATCCTATTTTTGTATAGGTCTCTACGCCTAAGTCACATATTCTTTTTTTTTTCAAGTCATGAATTTTTACATAAAAGAATATGTCCCAAAAATCTAGATTTTTAAACTATAACATGTAGTATGTTCTCTATATGCATTATCATTCATGCATAACATGTTGTAAACTATCTTTAAACTCTAACATCAGACCTTGATTTAAAACATGCAGTATGCCCCCAAGTTTCAAGTTGCCCTATAATTCCCTTTCTCCCAAATCACAGATTTTCATACCTAGTATGAACAGGTCTAGATCTAACATATGTTTATTTCTCAAATTAACTACAGATCTAGATTACAACATGTATTATGTATCTAAATTAGTTTCATGGTTAAATCTACGCCCTGAATACCAAGTCATAAGTCCAATATATTTTATGCCTCAGTCTCAAGTCATATGTTAAATATGCCACATGTCCAATTATATGCCTCAGATTTTATGTCATGTCCTCAAATCAGTCCTGTCCAATTATGCATCATTCATATTTGTCCCAAATATTTTAGTGTTCATGCAGTAATTACTTATGAGATTTGGCTCAGGCTCGTGGTAGCCTGGCTATAGAACAGAAAGAAGAAAGAGATACAGAACAAGATAGATCTAAACAGAATAGAATAGACATAACCTCAAATTCAGATTTACAATTCATGTCACAATCATAATTAACGTTTATAGCGGAAAATAACTGTACTTGCCTTTCGTGGTTTAAGAAAGGAAATAAACTGTTGTTAACGCAGAAATGCTGAATTACTCCTCTTTAATTGTTGTTGTAGATCTAGACTTTGATTTGAGATTTGATTTAGCTTTAAATTCTATTCAGGTTGGAAGAATATGCATCAGTCCAAGTTTTGATTCCAGCAGAGTAACGACGCCATTATTTTATTTAATAAGAACGGAGCCAGAGTATAGGAATGAAATTGTGTAGCATAAGGTTAGAGAAGAATGGTGTAAAGAGAAGGTTGCTAGGGGGCTGTTTATATAGGGTTTCAAACTAATTAGAGACGTCGATGAAGCTAGGGTTAATCAAGGCCATCCATCTCAAGAGAAACCAATCAGAAAGTGACAAGTTAGCCCTAGTGACACAGCAAAGCTCAGAAATTCGACCAGAACCCGACCAGGCCAGCCATGGTCAAACCAGAAAGCTGTGTAGGTTTCCTCTCGGCCTGGGCGCACTTGGGAAGTGCACCAATGTAAATTTGTACTGGCGCACTTCCCAAGTGCGCCATTGCAAACTTTTTTTTCCTCTTTAGCCACCAAACTTTGTTCGTCCATATCTTCTTCATACGGTATCCGTTTTCCGCAAACTCGGACTCTATTTCAAGCAGGATTCCGAGACTAACGCAATGGCGTAACCCGTTTACCTTGATTCTTATTTTTGTAATTAATTATTCTCTGATTTGTTACTTATACGTTCACATAAAATACGGGGTGTTACAGTTTTACTCACTTTGGTTGGTTATCGTTAAATAACGATAAGCATTCAACAGCTTCGTTCAGGCGTTCTACTTTGCCATAAATTCAAACAAGCTCCAAATTGCCCCAAACCAGTTCCATTGTCTAGCACTCGTCCATACGATCCCAACGGGCCTGACCGTTCGTTAAACTGACAATGTATGAAAAATTATACCATTTTAAAGCTAATACACTCATTAAATTACAAGGTTTAATTTTTATATATAAATCTTGTTGGGCTTTACCATTTAAACACCGGCCCGGCTTCTCAACAATTACCCAACCTGCTCTCAGTTGTAATGCTTCTTCTTTCAGGTTCACCACGCCCCAGTCATTTTTCTCGAAACCGTTCCCTTAGCCATTTCGAACCCATCACAGTGAACTTCCTCCAAGTGTTGTTCCCTCTCCGCATCACCGTTTTTCATACCAATTCCACCATGTTGATCCCCATATCAAACTCTTCATCACTGTACCATTTATATATAACTCGCAATATGTTTCTTCTTCCATCCATTATAAAAACAACAAAAACGTTTTTCACAAATGTTTGTCTCGTCAAACCTTCTTTAAAGCCCAAGACTGTACTTCGCTGTTGCACCACTTTATACGCCCCCTTCCCCTATCTATTCTTTCTTCCCAGTCCAAAACGCCATTACCTGCTCCAAAATGGGTCCATGCCGATCCTTGTCATCATCCAAACCCACTCCATTCTCCATGAAAACTCACACCAAACCAACGTCGTTCAACTCTCCTCTGCAAACTCCATCACTTCCGCACAGCCTCCACGAACTCGCATTCCTCCTTCAAAAGCCAATCAAACACCCCAAACCGTGAATATAGTTAAAAGTTACGACCCAAATATGCACCGCTCTTCACGAAACTGTGCACGCAGGTGCTGCTCGATCTCAGAAACCCATAAACAAACCTAATTTCACCAAAAGATGCTTTAAATCCGAGAATACCCCAACCCTAGCATGCGCGCTAAAAACTCGCACACCATAGACATGGATCACATCCTCTGAAACTGTACCCAACTGAAGTTGTTGCGTTGCTGAGCCGAAATCTATGCTTCCTGAAATTTATAGGAATTTATTTGGGTTTTGTTTGGATTTATAACTTGCGATTTTTATTTCTATGAAGAGAGAATAGTGGCAGCTTGTTATTTTGACAAACGAATTGAAATGGTTAGGGTTAGGGGTGTTACCTTATTTATAGGATAGTTTTAATAATTTCTTAATCGAGTTTTATATTTATTTTTACTTCTACGCGGTTTGTATTTATCATTAAAAATCCGTGTGATCACACACGACATCCAAAAATCTTGAAAATGGACATACGCCTTTAGTTCAACATTACGGACCCAACGAAACTAGTTTCGTCGAATTCCGACTTCGTTTGCTCACATAGCGTATTTTTAAAGTTGAATTGTCGACTGTATTTCACATTAAAATCCCGTACGGCCACATACTGACTTCAAAAATCATGAAAATTGAAATCTAACAATAATTTGACATTACGGATTCAACAAAATTAGTTTCGTCGAAAACGGAGGTCGTTTGCAAAACTGGCTATTTTTAAAGCTCTAAATAACGCATTTAAATATATAAATATATAAAAAAAAATTAAATTAAATATTTATAAATAAATATTATCGTATATATTCACACATAATACCATATAGCTCCAGATAAATATATATGGATTTACTACTCAATATTTCATCATCAGAGTTATATCGATATTCGATTTATATTTAAACCCTTTTAAAAAAATATAAATAAATCGTTATAAATTATAAAGGAATTCCATAGTGACTTTTCTAAAATTTTATTTGGACATAAATCAAAATCTGCACAATGAAATCCCAATTTTTCTCTTCCATTAGAAAAATATACTTCCCCAGCTCCGAACGTTTCTTGTTTCACAGAAATCCGATTTAAAACGGATTCTGTATATTCAGTTGAAGTTCAAATCGCCAATTAACGAACTGCTGCGCCATTTCAAGCTCGATTTTAATTATTATATAAATTATATGTTCAACTGTCGTTCAAATAATATATTCGTTATTCTAATTCAAATTCTATGTTGAATTAGATATTTTAAATTGTCCAGTTCAGATTATATTGTCAATTCACTATTTCCGACTATTTCGAAATTAAATATATTATTATATTATTTAAATTAATTAAATATTCAATATTATTTAATTAAACAACCATAAAAATCTCTAAACCATTATTTAAATAATTAAATAAATTAATTATTTAACCGTAAAAATACGGGACATTACATTCTTCCCCCCTTAAAATAATTTCGTCCTCGAAATTTCTAAGGTAGAAAACTAACCTTATTAACTGGGTAAAAATTATTTATTTATTTATTAACTTCAGTTTGAACTAAACCAATTTAATTTCAACTAAAATATTACTTTATTTCAATTAACGAAAATTTCCATAAACTCTGAAAATTTTCGAACGCCCGAAATTTCTGAAAAATTTCGCCAGCACCTCCTTTGTACTGGTCAATCGGTACAACTCGCCTCTCTAGGCCTTCTCCAACCGAAAAGAAGATCAAATAGCCAAGCGGCTTGCCAACTCGGCTCATAAAATCTCATACCCAATATGAAATATAAACTTGTACCTTTTTGTCGGGCATATCAATACATCATTTCCATCTATTACCAATTCTGCATATACCAATGTCATCCCAATCAAACTCCAATCAATTTTTATCCTCAGATCCGACCATTGTCCTATAACTAAGCCAATTTCCATTCTGAACTCAAATTCCATTATCAATTCCAAATTCTTACGACATCAATCCAGCTTACTCGATATCATTATTTTCTAATTCAGTTTCAATTTTCTTTCGCAAATTTTCTTTACATTTGTTTTAATACAAACAATCTATTTCTGGGAGTTTTTAAACAACTTAGCTTTTCAAAAATCAAATATCCCCTTTCGGGATTTAAAACAACTTGCTTTTCTCAAATCAATTCAAAAACAATCTCCTTGGTAGTAATCTGTCACTTACAACTCGAAAATGAACACTGATGATGTGGCCATCATCATCAGGGTTATTTTCCAGCTCATCGAAATGAGTTCAATACTATAACAATTTCAAAACCATATTTAAACACCTTCATTTTGAAATCACTTTCAAAATATCCTTCATAATGCTTGTAAACGATTTAAAATCTCCTAGGATTTTTAAAATTCTCATATATTCAATTCAATTCCATCTACAAACACCTTTCATGTTCTTGGAATTTTCAAATTCCAAATTTTGATTTAAATTCAGACTCATCTAATTTCATATATTACACTTATATGAATTCTAATTGGTTATTTATATAACCATTTCAATTTATGATCTCATTCGATTAAAATAACAACCAATATATCCAATATATTATAACTCCAATATATATAACTTCTCTATATCAAAATATACTTTGGGTAAAATTATTTTCATTTACCCTCTTTTTAAAACATACAGTGTCGGTTCATCGTATTCGAGTGTTTATGAACCCCTACCGATACAGTGGATCAAACTGATTGACCATAACCCATAAATAACTCAACCAATAAATCTACACAATATAAAACCATTTTATATCAAATAACAAATACATTCACTCGTATATATACACACAATTCAATCTAGGATATTACTAACCCTATCTCTACTGAGTCACGCCACATAGCCAAGGTAATCACTTAACCTTTGCTCTGATACAACTGTATCGACCCAGGGATTTTGCGATCTTGGATATCGGCACAGAACACCATGTCGACTATTCAAGCTTCAAAAACACCGGATAGTCCATGAAAGAAATTAGAGGGTGAGAATAGACAAGATAGAAACTTAGAATAGAAGAAGAAGAAGAACACACAATATTAGAGTAAACACGAATATCACAGCGGAACAAACACGAATCTCACAGCGGAACGAATAAAATATAACATAACTTTGAAATAAAAGATTGTACATGAATATACATATCATTATCAAAGTACAACACTTACATCACAGCGGAAAAAAACAATAGCTATATAAATGCGGCTGAAGCCTCTTGCTCCATCTTTCCAAGTATATCTGTAAAATCCCGACTACTTGACTGCCCGTACAAAATTGGACACCCAAGAGTTTAGGGGAAACAAAACAAAACTCTGGGTCAGTCATGGGACTGGTATGAGTAAACAATTTAAAATAGTTTGGGAAAATAACGATATCTCATAAGACCACGCCGTATAACGGAACGGGTTTTTCCCTTATGAGAATCCACATCAATTCGATTTAACTTTCAAATCATTTTGAAAGAAACAATGATCTTTTATATCAAAACTCTTTTAATATTATAATAGTGTCTATCAACCACAATATAATAATCATCTTGCAGAACTCTTTCATCTAACGTTCCACATATATAGTATATAAATTAAAACCGCGAGCGCTTATTGGTTAATGGATTTCCAACTATGACAAGGTATGGAACCACCTTCCGATAGTGTACCTCTAGAGAGGAATACATTGGGTTCAACAAGAACATCTTGCAACCCGGCCACACATGACCGACCACTCATTTCGCTTGAGTGTATCGAATGTATATCACCAACGGTTGGGATCAGCAACCATTTCTCGAATGGGACAGCATCGACAATAGAATATCTCTAGATAGGTGATAATACACCCTACTTGGTAGCCAACCACTTAGCCATGCTGCCTGCCCGATTTTTGTCATTTCCCAGTTGTGAGGCTAGAGGCCATGCTTATCTGTGACAGATCACACATTTATTCACTTTGAATGTCACATCATCACACCCGCAAAATCACAAATTGATTTCCCCAAAATACAACGGGTATACAGCTAAGAGAAACGAATTCCTCTGCCACCAAACATATATACGTTTGAAGAGAATAACTTACGCGATCTTTAAATATACTCTGTCAGACATTCTTCCATATAGGTCGTCCTGGGACTGGACAGATCGAAGGTGCTATTCTCTAAATAGGACAGCCCTTGCATAACTTCGTCTTCAATTATCTTCATCATATTTGATCGCAATGCTAACGCCCTTACATAGTGGTTTTCAGATAATGAATCTGATCCCGGTCTCTCCGTATTGAAGACGGAAAAATAGACAAAAACTTCGATAGTCGGTGATTTAACTATCAAAGGAAAACACGTTTGCAAACAACGATATTATTTCCAGATGGAAATTCTATCAATCAATCATTATTTAACGTTTATCTCTTTAGTTCATTAATTTTTTTATTTCCTGTTTCCATATATTCAACATTCCTTATTTTCTAAATTCAAAAAATATACGTTATCAATCATTGGAAAACATTTCCATCTCTTTTCCACCCATCACTATCATTCCAGTATTCTTTATCATCAAACATTTCATTTTCTATGATTTGAAAATATCTCTGATTATATCTGGAAAATGTTTCCAAAAATCATTCCTTGGATTTAAACAGATGTTTAAATAAAACATTGCTATGCCACTCAAACCATTATACTCGTTAACTAAATTCATTTAACCAACCTTCACTATCGAACCTTAACCATTCCTTAGTTAAAAACGAAGCCAATCAAGTTGGGGTATAACTACCTCTCAGACCTTAACTGAACAACATTTCTAACTTCGAAACAAACAAGGTTCACCTTTAAACCTTTAACAAACTTCCTTACATAACTCTCTTTCGAATAAATCTCTATACGATAACTCTTTCCTTCGAATAAACTATATTCGATAATCTCTCTTCGAATAGCCACATTCGATTAACTCTATTCCATTTACACTATTCGGTTAACTCTATTCGATTAACTCTATTCTATTAACTCTATTTGATTAGCTCTATTGAATTAACTTTATTGATTAACACTAATCAATTAACTACTATCAACTTACTCCTTTCGAATAAACTATATTCGATTAGCTTCTTTCGAATAAACTATATTCGATTAACTAGTTTCGAATAAACTATATTTGATTTACTCCTTTTAACTCTATTCGAATAAACTATATTTGATTAACTCTACTCGATCAACTCTAATTCGATTAACTCTAATCAATTAACTTTAGCTCGATTAACTTTATTCCATTAACCCTAACTCGATTTACTTTAATCGATTAACTCTTTTACATAATCCATTATGTTTGATTTAGTATTTTAAAATAATATTCCATTTCCAAATTCAATATATACTTATATTTATAGACTTATTAATACAAAATTGTTTTTCTATTTCTAACACTTAAATCTCCTTTATAATTCCCTTTTATAACTCTGTTTATTTCATAAATAAATATTTCCTTTTTATAACTCTATTTGTAAATGTTTTACAAATATTCCATTTTCAATTCTATTTGTAAATGGTTTACAAATATTTCCTTTTCAATTCTATTTGTAAATGGTTTACAAATATTTCCTTTTCAATTCTATTTGTAAATGGTGTACAAATATTTCCTTTTCAATTCTATTTATTTTCCAACTATCTCCTTTTCTATTCTATTTATTTCACAAATATGTACTCCTTTTCAATTCTATTTATTCGACAAATAAATATTTCTTTTATAACTCCTTTTATTTTATAATTATTTTATTTTATAAAATCTTTTTCCTTTTATATATAAAATCCATTGATTTTATATAAATAATTTATTTTCAAAATACACTTTGAAAATCCCCTTTTCTACATCCCAATATTTCTTACGGTATTTAAAATACCAATTCACAATGATCGATATCATTCGAACACACATAATCAACACAGATTATATATCACATCATATATTACAATATATGGAAAACAGTAAAATAAACGTTGAGGAATCTAGTCGGATTCCTCCGACCTATTTCCCTGCATCACAGACATTAAACAATACAATTAACACCAATTTCATTTCACTATGAATTATTCTGCTAAACAGAATCAATTTATATATATATATATAACCAGATCTATAATTTCAACCAAACAGTCAATACATAGCAATCAATCATCATTTATCAGTTCTAAATATACGTTATAAAAATATGAACTGATATTGTTGGTGAGTTTTACTCACTTTGGTCGGTTATCGTTAAATAATGATAAGCGTTCAACAACTTCGTTCAGGCGTTCTACTTCTCCATAAATTCAAACAAGCTCCAAATTGCCCCAAACTAGTGTCATTGTCTAGCACTCGTCCATACGATACCAACGGACCTGACCGTTCGTTAAACTGACAATGTATGAAAAAGTTATACCATTTTAAAGCTAATACACTTATTAAATTACAAGGTTTAATTTTTATATATAAATCTTGTTGGGCTTTACAATTTAGACACTGGCCTGGCTTCTCAACAATTACCCAACCTGCTCTCAGTTGTAATGCTTCTTCTTCCAAGTTCACCATGCTCCAGTCATTTTTCTCGAAACCGTTCCCTTAGCCATTTCGAACCCACCGCATCACCGTTTTTCATACCAATTCCACTATGTTGAACCCCATTTCAAACTCTTCATCACTTACCATTTATATATAACTCGCAATACGTTTCTTCTTCCATCCTTTATAAAAACAACAAAATTGTTTTTCACAAATGTTTGTCTCGTCAAACCTTCTTTAAAGCCCAAGACTGTACTTCACTGTTGCACCACTTTATACGCCCCCTTCCCCCATCTATTCTTTCTTCCCAGTCCAAAACACCATTACCTGCTCCAAAATGGGTCCATGCCAATCCTTGTCATCATCCAAACCCACTCCATTCTCCATGAAAACTCACATCAAACTAACGCCGTTCAACTCTCCTCTGCAAACTCCATCACTTCCGCACAGCCTCCTCGAACACGCATTCCTCCTTCCAAATTCGTTCGAACACCCAAAACCGTGAATACGGTAAAAAGGTACAACTTAAATATGCACCGCTCTTCACGAAACTGTGCACGCAGGTGCTGTTCGATCTCGAAAACCCAGAAACAAACCTAATTTCACCAAAAGATGCTTTAAATCCGAGAATATCCACTACAACAAATTCACCCTATTACAACGGTGCAACACCGTTGTAATATCATTTTACAACGGTGCCCCCACCGTCGTGTATGCAGACGTGGTAATATATTATTTTTTATTACAACTTTTCTGCACCGTTGCAGCACCGTTGTAATAGGATTATTTAACAACAGTTATCAACCGTTGTAATAATTTTTTTTACAAGTTGTCGTATATACTATAGTACAGTTAGAGTATACGTATAACAACTTTTATCACCGTTGTAATAAACTATATTACAACTTTTATCCCCGTTGTTGTAGATTTTGTAATAATGTTGTGTTCATTTATATAACAACATGTCTGCACCGTTGTAATTTCATTGATATTACAACATTTTTCCACCGTTGTGAATTGATTTATATTACAACATTTTCACACCGTTGTAACATGACTTATTACAACTTTTTTTTCTGTTGTAATTTGCATGGACCTGACTAGTAAAACAAATTCATATATATTACTGATAATATGATTCACATTTCAATGCAACAAATATTAGTACACAGAATCATTTATATATATTACTTAACATAATATTCGATCAACATAACACGCAAGTACGTAGTACATCACCAACTTAACCGTGTCACCAAAAACATAACCCAATATATACATAACATAACCGTGTCACCAAAAACACAACCGTTTCATAATACATGCATGATTTAACCCAATATGTACATAAGAAAGATGGAATGTCTACGAAAGCATACCCTACGAAAGCACTCTAGCTGAAGGCAACGTAATTTTTATTCCAGGCCATAGTTGATCCAACAGCTTCTCCAATAGTAGTCATTGCGGAATTCGGCTTCCACAAGAATGCTTCTGGATCCACCGCCACGTCAATCCAAACTTTCCAGCCTTGCGATCCAAGTTTTTTAAAGTGCACCAAAGCTTCTGGATCAGTGGATGCCACTCTTCCTTCCGCAACAACTTGTTTTTCCCAATTCAATATCTTACACTTTCTGCCCTCATTTCCATCAGCTTGCACTGCTGTTTTTCTGGCCGGATTTTTCTGCTTAGACTGTTTTTCTGTTTTGCTGCCGTCAGTTTCAGATGGATGCTTTTCATTTTCAGCTGATTGCTTTCCATTTTCAGGTGCCTGCTTTCCATTTTCAGGTGCATGCTTTCCATTTTGTTTAGACAGTTGAACTGCCAAGGTATTGCTTCCACGGTGTGACTGCAAACAAAAAAAATCTAGAAAATCTGAACTGGAAACTAAAAACAGAAAGTGAGGCAAATAAATACATGGAACTAAATACAAAAGACAGTAAGCACTTATGTATAATCCAAGGCTTATGCATCATAGACAGTAAGCACTTATGTATAATCAAAGGCTTATGTATAATCAAAGACAAGACACACGACTAAGTTTAAGTTAATTTGATGGCTGTTGAGTGGAGCAGTTTCAGTTACTGCCAGTTGTATTGTGAGAACAATGCAATAGATTTAACGACAGAACAACACCACCAGAAGCGTCTTTCTAAGCTGGGAACAAAGAGTGGATGAGTTGAATCTATGAAATTTATGTGTAATGGATTGTTATCTTTATTTATTTTACAAATAATTTCCTTATTTTTGTTTAATCTACGAATGTAATTATAAAACCTGAGAATGGTAAAGATAGTGAACACAATAGAAAAACACAGTAATACATCTGCAAACTCTTTCTTTTTAAACCCTTAGTGATTGAATATAGTATGATGCAGGCGCGCGCGCGCACACACACACACACATATATATATATATGCATATATGTTTGTGAATATGTATGTGTAACTAATTGTTCTTCATGTCAAAAACTGGACGAAATATGAAAACAGTGGATCTTTTGTGAATAAACTCTGTGCAAACTCTCTGAATTTAATCTAGTGTGGGTATAGATATGAGTAATTTGATAGATTATTAGTTGACTACACTTATATATGACTGGAAGTGATTAACTATGTGAAGTAAGATCTAGAAATGAGAAATTTCCTTTACTGTTGTATGAATACAATAATAATAAAAGATGAACACCTCACTTTCAAAAATAAAGTACCCCAATTTTAGCATGTTTTAGATAACAGTATAAACACAAAGGTTATTCCAAATTGAATTTAGTTTACGTTAAAAAGTTCTTCAGCTTCTAATGCGCGGTAATTTAGTTTAACAGTACCCAACCCCCCTCCATTTACTGTCCTTAAAATCACCCTAAAATTTCACAGTTCGGTAAAAGCATTTCAATGAAATGTTACATCTTTTTATCAATTATACCAATAAAAAAGGGTACCTGAGGCGTATTAGGATCAGGATTTGCTGGATTTCCCGCATTAGCTTGCTTTTCTTTTAGATCCTGTAAAGATTGCATATACATAGGTCATATAAAATTAGCACAAAATATGATTTTGGTCATATAAAACTAGCACAATTGGGAAGCCGTAAATTTGAAACACATTATGAAAAAAAAAGGCATTTTGCTTTGCTCTTTTTTTAATATTTTTTTTCAATTGTAGAGACATAATGGGTTATGTCCAAGAACAAACATTGTACAAACGGCCATGTCTTATTTCTTTAACCTGGGAGATTAAGAATTAAAAGAAAAAAGTGTTAAAATGTAACCAGATATCGTGGCAAAGGATCATGAGAATAATCCAAGGCATTCTACCTCTGGTGAAGTTTTTATTATTGGCTCCATGCTACGGCAGCAAAATGCCACAGCCCATAGGCGATTGCTGGTTCTTTTTAAAATTTTGGAGCCTATGTTTATTGATCAGCAACCCAGCACCAGCAGATCCCGAAAATCACAAATAGGAGTATTTGTTTAATACAACCATACTATGAAGAATTAAGGTATTAATTTGAAAACTCTCCGAAATAAGTTAAATAACACAAAGCAAATCGAAGGCAATCAGATTGAAGGCCAATGTAAGAATATATCCACACTGAATTCAGACTCATACCATCTTAGCATCGTCTTGCAATATAAAAAATTGAAATGATTCTTATTTCAATATAAAAAATCGAAGGCAAACAAAAATAACTTTATTTCATACATAATGCCGGAACTAATAGGAAATAGCCGACAGATCCCGAATCAAAGAGTAGGAATAAATTGATGAACGTTGAAAAAATTAAATAAACTTCAATTTAATTGATAGAAGAAATCAGTCGGACGTAGCTGGTTAAAATCTTATTTCCATTTGACAACAAACCAATGAGAATCCGAACGATTCTTCTCTACATAGCACAAATCACGCCAAAAACTAATTAACCAAGCTTGATGAATAATATAAATTTTGCTTACCATAATACCTAGAATTCTGCAGAGTGTTGAAAAATCGGATCTAAAGGCTTTTAGCCTAAATCCTAATGATAATAAACCTTGCGACAAACAGTTGCAATTTAAGATGAAAGCTGGAAGCAGATATTTGTTCCAAAAAACAATGCTAAAGGTTTAGAAACAGGACCATAAAGAGAGAGGAGGAAAATGTTCGAGTAGGCTCTGTAAACTGCTGGATAAATGGATTTCTGAGGAATATATATATACATGGCAGAAACCCCTAGATAAATAGTTTGGGTTAGAGTGGCACTGGGTCTGGTCACACTGTTTTTTCCGAGTTGTTTTAAAACATTACCCACTACTGATTGGTACCGTTGGCTACGAAAAGAAAATGCAATTGGTCAAATAATCGACGTAACCGGAGCATTATAATGGAATAACATGGGTCAATCTGGAAAATCAGCATGAGAAAACCACACCGCAATTATCAAACCGGGAATTTACCGGAAATTCCGAAATATCCGGAACGGAACCGGAAACCGACAATAACTTGGTTTCTAATTAACAGGAAAACAGGGAAAATCGCCGTTAAAATAAATTTCTAATTAACACTTACCATCAACATCGTAGTGAGCTCCTGTACTTTGGTCTCCAATCCACTAACTTGGTTTCGCAATGCATGTACTTCACCTGATGAGCTACCCCGAATACGAAGCTGAGATGGTACAACCCCAAAACCAAGCCCTCTTACACGTCCTCCATGCTCCTGACCAAAAAGCTTCGACACGCCATCTTGAGTAACTGATGTTGCTCCATGAGAATCCTGACTTGCGGCATTATGATGCTCGTTTATCTTAGACTACAAATTAAAAAACATCCAAAATTCAGAAATTAAAATTAAAACTACGTTAACAATAGCAACAGTTTCTGATATTGTATATTTGAACTTATTCTTACTATGCATTCGGCAGCAATTGAATTCGGAGGTTTTCCATCTTTTCTAGTGTGGCCTTTGCACCACAATTCGTCTCTAGTGATAGTAGATGTTGACGTTTCCTTTTTCTGCAAAAATAGCTTAACAGCTTCAAAATTTTTCATGTGATAACATATAATAGTTGCTTTAACAATATTTTTTTACCATTTCTTCTTCCAATCTTGCATAACCTTTTCTGCTCATGGTGTGTGGAACTTTATTCTTTTCTCTAATGCTTTTGAATCTTTGGCTTGTTGCCTATAAAATCAATTCAGTAAATATGATATAGGAAAATGTAATATATTTAACAGTTAAACTCAGTAAGACAAAAATAACCACCTCAAACTTTTCTGACAATTTTTCAGTTACAAAAGCATTCCACTCGTCATCGCTCTTTATATTGAACGGTTTTAGGCTTGCTAAAGTATCGGTAGAGTCGGGATTTTGAGACGCTTTTTTGATAGCTGCAACTAACCTTGATTTCGACTCCTTCCACCGCTGTCCTATTATCATTAACAAGTAATCCTTATACACCATATCTACCTTGAATCTTGACTGCGCGCACACAAAAAAAAAAAAAAAAAAAAAACAGCAGATTAGTCTCTAACAGTATTGCAAAATGCAATGTTGTACCACAGCAGGTATATAATTTGTTGCTTTGAATATTGAGACATATAATATGTAACAGTATTGCAATGTGCATAATGCATATGTCATTATAAAGAGAACTATAGCAGGCATATAATATGTTGCTTTTAATATTGAGACATATAAGTACTCCCTAACATAAATAACATTGAATCAGTAAAATTAAATACAACTTAAAGCCAGAATTTACTATTGAAAGCCAGAATTTATTATTCACAGATCATCCCTCAAATCGTACACAAGCCAGAATTTATCATTCACAGAATTTACTATTGAAAGCCATAATTTACTATTGAAAGCCGACATATGGTATACAAGTCAAATATCAGTACGTACCTCTATACAAGTGAAAAGATCATCCCTCAAATCGTCACCGACGTTCCTCCATGTGCTAATGGTAAAAGGCACCATCTCCCTTGCTAGAGTACCAATATATGACGACAAATGTTTGGAATTAGCACCTATTGCTTGTCCGCGTTCATTAAATTCAACTTCCGGCTTCTCATCCGGTATCATAGCTAATGATTTCATCATCGTTCTGCCTCTCTTTCTTCTAGCTTGCTTCAATCTTTGATCTTCAGTAGAATCGGGTTGAATTTCGTTTGGACTGGAATCATCGTTGGCTGGAGTTTCATGGAAGTGTAGTTGACGGGCAGGGGGCTGTGCTGGGTTTGTATTGTCGAAGGGGCTGTTATTGGAAGGAGGGGGCTGTATCTGGTTTGTAGTGTCGACGGGGATGCTACTGGAAGGAGGAGGGGACTGCATCCCTTCTGCAGTGTGGCCAAGGTTGCTTCCATGTTTGCGAATTGTGCGTATTGGGTATTCAGCATGTTTTCGAGGAGATCGTCTTATAGCAATATTTAATTCACGAAGCAACGGAAGTGGTCCATCTGGGTGTTCGTTGATTCTAATCCCAACCGGTCTTTCATCAGCAGCACGAACAGCTGCAAGTGCAGCTAAACTTTGCTTTTTTGCTCTTTTGCTTGCAATTTTTGAGCTCTAAAAACCCGACACTCCTAGCTCAGTTGGTTAGAGGTGGGCGAATTGGGATGAGACATAGGTCTCAGGTTCGAGGGCCACCTCTGCCAATTTCTAGGGGTGACTACCTAGGTAGTGTGAAGGCGTTGAAAAATCGGGGTATATCACTACCCGTGGGGTTTACTAAGACCGACAAGCAATGGCTTGAGTGAAGTCTTAGGTTCCACACGTAAATCAAAAAAAATTTTGAGCTCTAAAAAATAAAAAAATTAAGTCAGTTTTCAATAGCTAAAAAATAAAAATCTTAAGTCATTTTTCAATGGCTGAACATACAATATATTTTAAACTGAGCACTACATGAACATCATAAGACGAACTGTGTTGTTCATCAAAATACAAGCGACTACAGTGAAATGATTATATTTTAAACTGAGCACTGAGCACTGAGCAATGGCAAGGGTACAAGTGGGTAAAATAAAAGTGACATAAAAATGTTTTTTTTTGCCAGTGCTCAGTTTAAAATGTACGTACGGAAGGCATATAAATACTGGTAGGTGCTGCTGAATAGAGTCTTTAATCAAAATGTAGGGAGTAAATGTGCTTATCGCGTTTGAAACGTAACCGAGGAATGGATTTTCCAAATCAGTGGCTGCCGGTTCTTTGGGTTTTCCAATCGTTATATCAGACTCACAAAATTGTCGTTAAGGAGTATTTGGTTATTAAAATATCCATCGAATTATTATGACAAATCTACACTAGATTCCACCTTGACACCAAAAAGGAAATAAAGGAGCCTTGATGCCGATCTGCTGATCAAGTAGCCACAAGTGGCAAGGGCATGAGGTGGAGACGGAGTCCACTTCTCCGCAAGTACATCTACGTACACATGAGGACCATTTTTTATGCACATATTCATTTTAGCTATTGAAAACTACTTGCACATATTCATTTTATGCACATTTTTTAAGCACATATTCATCTGCTGATCTAATAAAGAATTTTTATGCACATACTCATTTTTCATTAATTAATTGAAATGAACATTCACATTTAAAAATCATAAGATATTACAACATTAAACAAAAACATAATATTCTGACATTAAAATATACATATAAATTATTTATTGTTAATAGGTTAAACATACAAGTCATATAAACAAATAAATCACGCGTGAAGCACTTGCCATACAACTCACATTATATTAACTTAATGCAAGTTTGCAATCTACAACTCACATTATATTAACTTATTGTTCCTGGAGCTTTTTCTTATTCTTATTATTACTGTTACCGCATATATAGGAATAGCTGGACTTACAATGATTATATCACATTACATTCATCGTATGATTGTTGTTTAGTCCATATATAGGAATAGCTGGACTTACAAAGCTTTACCTAGAACAATGCAGAGGAAATAACTTGACAAACATACAAAGGGCAACTTACAGAAAGGCAGGTTCTGTGTGGAAAAACCAATATGCGGATGGAGATGGTGCACATTTATAAACAACTGCTAAGCTACCTTCATGGTGTGTATATCTGTAAGATTTTAAGCTCTACATAGAGCACGCTTAATCGAAATGTTTTGAAACATTGGTTCGGTATCCCGTATTTCTGGTGTTTGCGATATTTAAATTATGGATTCTTTTTTTCTGATGGTTTTAATCAGTATTCTTTATGTTGATTTTAGTTCTCTTTGTGAAAAAATACCTTTAAATATTGAATTTTCTAAAAATTAGTTAATAAAATAGTTTTGTAAAAACATATATTTTAATAACTTAACATTTCTCTACATTTTGCAAATTTATTCAGCCAATTTTCACAGATAGAAATAATAATAAAAGGCAGGAAACACAAGTTTTTGTTTACATTTTTTTTTTATCTATTTGAAATGCCAAATTTTCAATGGGATAAAAATTGTAAAAAGCAAAGTTCAAACTTTAAATCAAAATAAAATTTAAATCATAAATCACATATCCAAAAGATCCATATTTAAGATTTGTACATACATTCAAGTTGATTTTAATATTTGAACTTTTATAGCAGAACTTAAAAAAAAACATGTGGTAAAAAATGCAATATGTACTTGAATACCTCTCCTTTGTCTAGCACCATCTTCCTCGCCGATAATACAAGATCAATCTTCCTCGTCGACCTATAAAAAAACAAAACGATTTACAAAGGATTAGAACATCACACTAAATATAGCACTACTTTGTAACAACCACGTACAAAATAAAATACACATGCAAAGAACATAAAATAGAAAATAAAGTTATTTTGATACACGCTAAGATGTCAATCTTATATCAGATTTTTTTTCTTTTTTTTCATTCTAACAACACATTTTATGGTATATATGAACATGCATAAAATAAAAAATCAATAAAATATGCTTATAACATACCAAAATACCGTTACAACCCTCCCTTACGTAACTTTCATCCCCATTATCTACGTCTCTATCATCAAGTTGTGACTCATCCAATGGTTTACTAGTTGATTCTTCATCCTCGTCGTATTTTTCCAATTCATGAAACCCTCTAGAGGGCGCTCTCAACACAACATACCAATTTGAAGAACTACCTTCTCTAGAGAAGAAAACTTGAACCGCTTGTGTTGCTAAGATAAACGGGTCGCTTTCAAACTTATATTGAAATTGATGCAAATTGACCAATGTAAATCCATCTTCAACTTTGACTCCACGATACATATTTGCCCAATCACATTTAAACAAGGCAACTTGAAATTGACGATAATCCAACAAGAAAATCTCACGCAAGACCCCATAATATATTATTTTTTCAATAGACCCATCTACACAAACAGTACTTGACTCAATGGAAACACCACTATTTTGTGTCGCCTTCTCAAAGTCTTTCGTATGAAAACGTCGACCATTAACAATATAGCCAGAATAAGAAATTATTTGCGAACGAGGTCCGTATGAAAGCCATTTTATTATGTTGCTGACATTGGATATACGTCTATCATCTCTAACCTGGACAAATACAATATATTAAATAAAGATTTATGTTGATCTATTACTTTCATCATTAATAGTTTTTTAAGATATAGCTATCAACCTTTTTTCCGAACCAAAAACTAAAATTCTTCGATTGCAATTTTGACAGTTCCAAATCGTCTTGTGCAAGATGAGGATGCAAACATTTTAGCTCCTCTTTGTGCATTCTGCATACATAAATGTAATTAAGGATCTAATTTATTTTGTATGTCATAGTTAAGTTGGACTTATACTTACTCTATATACGGCTCTACTTCTTCCGTATTAAACAAAACGTATCGATGAGCAGCATTAATCACCTCCTCATCGACTGTAATAGGTTTTCCTTTGGAAATAGGACGCCCCTCAAGTATAAAATCATTTTGTTCCACTTCATTTCGGTTTTTCCTCTCTCCAATTTGTAATGCATCTTTAATATATCCAGAGCAATATTTCATACATTCTTCGGAAACATAGCGCTCAGCAATGCACCCTTCAGGCCGTGCTTGATTTTTAACGTACCCTTTTAATATTTTCATATATCTATAACCAAAATGAATAAACAAGTTACTTTCATAACTATAGATACTTTTAACCGTCAATTATTTATAATAAATATTACCTCTCAAATGGATACATCCATCGATATTGGACCGGCCCACAAATTCTTGCTTCTCTCCCTAAATGTATTGTTAAGTGAATCATGATATCGAAAAAGGAAGGGGGAAAGAACCTCTCTAGATCACATAGTGTTAATGCAACTTGATAGTCCATTAATTCTAATTTATCCCTATCAAGCACTCTTTGGCATATGTCATTAAAAAATGAACATAGTCGTAGTAGTGCATTCCTTATCCCTGTAGGTAGAAGTCCTCTTAATGCAACGGACAATAGTTGTTGCATCAAAACATGATAATCATGAGACTTAAGGTTTGATATCTTGTCTTCTTTTGCAAAACATTTTCCAATATTTGAGCTATATCCATCAGGCACTTTCAAGTTCTTCATTCTACTATAAAAGATCTCTTTTTCTTGATCGGATAAGGTGCACGGTGCGGCTGGGAGCAATACTTTATTTCCAATGTCTATAGGATGCAATTTTTTTCTAATGCCCATTGCTTCTAGATCTTGGCGTGAATTGAGGCCATCTTTTGATTTTCCTTTGATATCAAGCAATGTACCAATAATACTTTCACCAATATTTTTCTCAATATGCATCACATCTAGATTATGCCGCAAAGGAAGTGCCTAAAAATTGACAAAACACAACTAATTAAGTACTAAGTAGCAAACATGAATAGAAAATGGAAAGCAATGTGTTTCTAGTTAAATTTCACCTTCCAATAAGGCAAGTCAAAGAAAATGGACCTCTTCTTCCACATTGTACATCCTTTTTTCATCATAGTTTTCCTTTTCCTTTTCCTTTCACCTTTCTCTTCCTTTTTTAATTTTTTCCCCCAATCATTAATAATATCTTGAACATCATCAAAGATTTGAACACCAGTTTGTATTTGAGGCCTTTCTCTATTCTCTATAGTTCCATCAAATAAGTTTTTCCGTTGACGATACTCATGGTTAGGTTCAAGGAATCGTCTATGACCCATGTATGCACACTTTTTACTAAATGGTAGCCATATTGAGCAGGTATTGACACCACAAACTGGACATGCTCTCTTACCTTTTACAGGGCAACCAGCTAAATTTCCGTAAGCTGGAAAATCATTGATTGTCCACATAAGAATAGCATGTAATCTAAATTCACTACGACTGTAAGCGTCGTACGCTTTCACCCCTTTATCCCACAATTTTTTCAAATCTTCAATAAGTGGTTGCAAGTATACATCAATGTCATTTCCCGGTTGTCGTGGCCCAGGAATTAACAAAGATAGCATCATATTATCTTTGTGCATACAAAGCCACGGAGGAAAGTTGTAAGCAACAAGAAACACTGGCCAACAACTATATCCACAATTCCAATCACCGAAAGGATTAAAGCCATCAGATGCAATGCCAAGCCTTAAATTTCGTGGATCGGAAGCAAAAGAATGATACATTCTATCAATCGTAGCCCACTGAGTAGAATCCACTGGATGACGCAATTTACCATCATCACTCTTATGACTGCTATGCCATCTTAGTTGTTCTGATGTTTCTGGGGATGCAAACATTCTTTTCAGTCTTGGTATCAGTGGGAAGTATCTCAAAACCTTCATAGGTATTTTGGTTTGCTTCCCATCTTTAGTAGTCTTGTTTTTTTTCCAGCGAGACTTACCACACTTAGGACAGAAATCACTATTTGCAAGCTCTTTTCTAAATAAACAACAATCATTTACACATGCATGTATCTGCTTATAGCCTAAACCAAATGACTTAAGCAACTTCTTTGTTGCATATGTAGAATCAGGAAGCATGTTTTCTTTAGGCAACATATCCTTTAGAAGTTTAAGAAGCTCTGTAAAAGCCGTGTCCGATATACCATTTCGCGCTTTGTGCTTGAAAAGAAGTACTGTAGCAGACAACTTTGTGTGGCTTGCACAACCGGGATACAAAGGAATTTCGGCATTCTCCATCATTTCCTCAATACCTTCCCCATGTCTTGCTTCAACATTGGCTTCTACCTCCTCATCATAGATTTGCGCATCAACATACATTATATAAGTATCTGTCTCACTATTATTTTGTGATGGCCGTTTTTCTCCATGAAAAATCCATATATCATAGGTTGGGTCCATTCCAAAACAAATCAAGTGTGACACAACTTCCCTTGATGTTTGCCAAATTAGATTCCTACAATCACGACATGGGCATCTAATTTTTTCGGGATTCCCTTCACTCGCAACATGCCCATATACAAAATTTTCCACAGCTTGCCTATATTCGCTTGTCATTCTACAACACAAAAAATGTATTAATACTCCTTCTTAAATACTTATAGTGTGATGCTAGGGCACCTCGTTTTCTTCTTGCTAATACCAAAATTTTATACTACATTCTTCCTAACACCAAACTCATTCATAAATACTTATATTTGTTTATAATGGTATTAGGAAGTACATCAAATTTATTGTACTTATTATTTTTATTCGTGGTATTAGTAAGAGGAAAATGATGTGCCCTTAGCATCACACTACTTAGAACTATGGAAGTAATAGCCAAAATGATGAAACCTTGGTAGATTGACCCATGCTTTGTCCATCTTGGTAAAACAACGCCTCTAATTTTCGGACCTACTATAAAGACTTATGCTCAACATTATTGTACAACTTGGTTATACGCACCCACCTTATCTACCCCTCTTATGCATCACCTATCATACTTCGACCCACCCTCTAAAACAACGTATTTGCATAATAATATATATATCATCAAAATAAACACAAATAAAAGACCATCACACATAGGGGTGAGCATACTTTGATTTGTGACATGGGCATCTAATTGCACTTAAACTGAATAGTTCTTCTGTAAGTCATATGACTCATATTATTCAAATTCTGAATTTCAATTAAACTGAATTGCACTAAAAATTATGCCTTGTACAGAACAAGAAAAATGATTGAACATGTTTCTATTTACTTTGATTTGTGACACGATGTTTGAATTTATATTTCAGGGTCTCTCAGCCATGAGGCAAGGGAGGTACTATCTGCTCTGGTCTTTGAAGGTTCGGTTTAATGTTAGTAATATATGTTAAAATGAAGTTAATTTTTTTATACTAGAAATGATACATGTTCTTCAGCTTTATAATTTTGCTTGGATGTTGTACATTTATTAATTTGAGATGTTAAGTTAGAGATTCAGATCTAAAACTTCATACCCTAATGACATCAGTTCAAGCAGAAAAACACTAATATGAGAAGAACTATTTAGTTTAGCTATTGTTAGTTTAGGATTTGCAGTTTTGGTTCAATTGTGAGAAGAACATGTACCAAAATTGACAGAACTTTTGAGAAGAACTATTCAATTTGGCTGTTGTGTTAGTTCAGGATTTTTTTTCCAAATGAAACAGCTAATTTGTTTTCCAAATGAAACATCCAAATGAATTAGATTTTTTCTGAAATCATTGGAGTATTATCCAATGTTTTCTATCCAATGTTTTCTGAAACATCCAAATGAAACAACTAATTTGTTTTCCAATGTTTCATCCAAATGAAACATCCAAATAGATGTAAACTAAACTGAAACATCCAAATGAAACAGCCAAACAGAGTTTAGCATTGGTTATGAAATATCATTTGATAATAATCCGATGTTTTCTGAAACAGTTAATTTGTTTTCCAAATGAAACATCCAAATGAAACATCTAATTAAAAGGATAAATGACACAGTATGACACAGTAGCGATTGTTACAATCAGTATGACACAGTAGCGATTGTCACATGCAATTGAGACAACGAATAAAAATTGTACTGTGAACCGAATAAAAATTGTTACAATCAGTATGACACAGGAGCATTGTCACATGCAATTGAGACAACGAATAAAAATTTACCAGCGAGATACGTAGGCGATCGGGTAGTGGCGATTGAGTAGCGGCGATCGAGCAGTGGCGATTGAGCAGCGGCGATCGAGCAGTGGCGATGTGATGTGAAGCGGCGATGTGAAGTGGATCGAAAGGGGAATTAGGGTTTGCGGTGGAATACGATGGAAAAGGAAATTCGGAATACTATGGAACACGATGGAAGAACCGATGTCAAAAGGCACGTTTAATTGAAGAACCGACGGAAATTTTGTTAAGTATGTACTATGTACGCTGATATGTACGCTGTGTTTATGGAAATTTTGTTAAGTATGTACTATGTCAACTTAGGACCTTTTTACTTAATAATTAGACATGGTTGTTTTGATTGTATGCTTATTTTGAATTTATTTAGAACAAAATAGAGAACATGATAGATTGGAACATGCGGTATAGTTGACTCAATTGTCATTGATTACTTGAACAAAGCATAAGCAAACAGCATTGGAAAAACAACAATTATTGACATCTTATAATTTATTTCATACTTACATTGGATGTAAGAAGAAAAGCCAGTGTTTTTCTTTGCTGAACCGAAATACAGACATGTCGATAAATTACTTGTACAACCAACAAACTACAACCTTATATCAATAGTTTTTTTTAAAGGCATGTTGATAGTGTACAGAACAGCGACCATTCTTATGCAAAAAGAGTAGTCAATTATCATATGTTTGACTGTCTAAGATGCCATATTCTAGAAACTGAGTAAAATTAAAAAGTAATACATAGGTAATGTGTTTTCTATGGAATGGTACATGTGCGCCAAGGAATACATGCTTAAAGTAGGATGCATGTACCCATAAACTCATGGCTTGTGTACATACATCCAAAAACAGGTAGATAGGCACAGACCCAAAAAAATTTAAGTTAATTATAATCGAGAGGAATACTTATTACAAACTTATGTTACTATTAATTAATAAAGTAGCTAGTTAACATATATTAACTATTAAAAAAAATTACTACTTATTAACTATTAATTATTTAAAAATAATTGACAAATATTATTGATTCCCAAGTTTATTATTAATTATTATTATTAAGTTTCAATATAATTAGTTACTAAATATAGATATTATAAACATGAAGTATGCACTAGGCATCTCAATTACAACGAATAAAATGAAAAGTTGTGATATATATGTTTATTACAACAGTGAGTTTTGCAAGGTTGTAAAAAGGGATCTATTACAACGGTGGACGCCACCGTTGTAAAATAAAAGTTGTAATATGGTAATATATATGCTCTTTACAACAGTGAGTAATGCAACGTTGTAAAAAAGAATCTATTACAACGGTTATTAATGCACCATTGTAAAATTAAAGTTGTGATATGGTAATATATATGTTCTTTACAACAGTGATAATTTCACCGTTGTAAAAAACATTTATTACAACAGTGCGTTTTGCACCGTTGTAATAAATGCTCTATTACAATGGTGATTTATGCACCGTTGTAAAATTAAAGTTGTAATATGGTGTTTTTGTTGTAGTGATCCCAACCTTAGCTTGCGCGCTGAAAACTCGTACACCACAGACATAGATCGCATCCTCCAAAACTGTACCCAACTAAAGTTGTTGCGTTGCTGAGTCCAAATCTATGCTTCTTGAAATTTATAGGAATTTATTTGGGTTTTGTTTGGATTTAAAACTTACGATTTTTATTTCTATGAAGAGAGAATAGTGGCGGCTTGTTATTTTGAACAACGAATTGAAATGGTTAGGGTTAAGGGTGTTATCTTACTTATAGGATAGTTTTAATAATTTTTTAATCGAGTTTTATATTTATTTTTACTCCTACGCTGTTTGTATTTATCATTAAAAATCTGTGTGATCACACACGACATCTGAAAATCCTGAAAATGGACATACGCCTTCAGTTCAACATTACGGATCCAACGAAACTAGTTTCGTCCAATTCCGACTTCGTTTGCTCACACAGCGTATTATTAAAGTCGAATTATCGATTGTATTTCACATTAAAATCCCGTACGACCACATATTGACTTCAAAAATCACGAAAATTGAAATCTAACAATAATTTGACATTACAGATTCAACAAAATTAGTTTCGTCGAAAACGGAAGTCGTTTGCAAAACTGGCTATTTTTAAAGCTCTAAATAACCCATTTTAAATATATAAAAAAATAATTAAATTAAATATTTATAAAGAAATATTATCGTATATATTCACACAGAATACCATACAGCTCCAGAATAAATATATATGGATTTACAACTCAATATTTCATCATCAGAGTTATATCGATATTCGATTTATATTTAAACCCATTTAAAAATATAAATAAATCGTTATAAATTATAAAGGAATTCCATAGCGACTTTTCTAAAATTTGATTTGGACATAAATCAAAATCTACACAATGAAATCCCGATTTTTCTCTTCCATTAGAAAAATATACTTCCCCAGCTCCGAACGTTTCTTGTTTCACAGAAATCCGATTTAAAACGGATTCTATATATTCAGTTGAAGTTCAAATCGCCAATTAACGAACTGCCGCACCATTTCAAGCTCGATTTTAATTATAATATAAATTATACGTTCAACTGTCGTTCAAATAATATATTCGTTATTCTAATTCAAATTCTAAGCTGAATTAAATATTTTAAATGGTCCAGTTCACATTATATTGTCAATTCACTATTTCCGACTATTTCAAAATTAAATATATTATTATATTATTTAAATTAATTAAATACTCGATATTATTTAATTAAATGACCATATAAATCTCTAAACCATCATTTAAATTAATTAATTAATTATTTAACCGTAAAAATACGGGACATTACATCTAGATTTTGTAATTGTATCTTGCGACTGCACAGTGATTTTTTTTGGCACCAATGTAAACAAATAAAGCCTTCTCTAATTTTTGTGTGCACCCTACTATTTTTGGTATCTCAGCAATTATTTATTAAAGCTTGTAATACAGTGAAGGAAATAGGGAAACAAATATTTTTTCTAACGCAATTGTAGATTTTGTAATTGTATTTTTCGATTTCTTACTTTTGTTACACAAGTAAACTTTATTTTTTCCACCCAAATAAAAAATAGGTCAAATATCTGTTGGATACCAACAACACAAGTATTTTTTTTAATAAAATCTCTCTAACTTTTCCATATTTCTATGATATCGGGTACCTCTTCTATTTTGTACTTACTTGAGATTTACATGGACTGGAATATGTTGGATTTTGTAAAGAAGTTAAAAAACATAAAATGAAGACATATTGATGCAGTGAACGGAAAACGAAAACAAGTTATTTTTGCTGCATGGAAAAGTAGATTGCTCCTTTGCATTTTGCAATTTCTTATTATTCTTACATAGATTGATCCCGTTTTTTGTTACCATGTAATAAACTGGTAAAAATACCTGTTATCTAAATCAGATACAGGTATTTTGGATATGAGTGAACTATTCTAGTAATACTAGCTTTAGTTTTAGTTTTAATTTTTGATAGAAAAGTGTTGCCATTTCTGCTTCTGATATAATATAGGCATACATAGTAAAGTCTTCATGATCTACCACAGAATTACCGTGTAAGCATTAACATGCAAATATAATGTTTCTTCTTTTGCATGGGTCGGTGTCATCATCAAAGTGAATTTTGAAAGTATTACACAAATATGTGGAAACGTTTGTAGTTTTTATCTTGTCAACGTATATCAGCTATTATTTATTAAAGCTTGTAATACAAGTGTCAAGCCTTCTTCTGGTGACGCTGTCACGTCTTAAATTCGATACTAGTAAACTTTGTTCCCAATCTTGAACTCGGCTGATATTGTCGACTCACTTTTATTTTGCAGATCGAATCTACTTTAAAAAAATGTTTGTTCAGATTTACAAATTGAGTTAATTCAAGATCATTTCAGTTTGTTAGGTTTGCAGTTTGGATTTGTCTAAGAGAATTTGTTTGTTGGTGTTGCAGATGGAATCTACTTGCATTAGTTAGGTGCTTTAGGACAGTCCTTCAAGGTGAATATTTGGTGCTTCCCTTTTTTTCTAACTTGATTATGTAAATTTGGTACATTCAAAAGTTCTATTGTTGATACCCTTTTACATGCCACCTCAAAGATAATGGGAATGTAATTTTCTAGTAACTATTTTTATTAACAATTTACATCATTATAATTGTTTAACCATCTAATGGAAAAAAAATTGATTTTAAAGCAAATAGTGGAATGCAAAACTATTGCCAGAAACCCAATGAACCAATATGGCAAACATACTCAACAACTTCGATAAAATGCAACAGCATAGGTGAATGTAATTCTCACCGTTTCTTCCTACGTTGTTTGCTTCAGTCTTAGCATTTTCTATGAACAATTGCTTTAATTTTTTCTATGTTAGCTGTTAGGCCTTCGGCTTAAGCTTCACTATTGCAATCTTCATTTACTGCTTCAGTTTAGTACTTCAGTCTTGCTAGCAATTGTTACCTAAGTCCTATTCCAATTCTATCCTCCCATGAATTTTTCTTTTACCCAGATGATGCAGCTTCAATGCCTGCTTTCCATTGTAAATTGCTTTTGTCCAGTCTTCCTTGATTTAGTCTACGTAATGTTGTTTCATCGATGTACAAATGCTTTAAGCTTTAGCTTGTACTACAGTATATTTCACACAATGTCATTCATCATTATCCCCCATCTCTGCCCATACCTTAATGTAATTATTGTAACTAACAGAAACAAGGACATCATAAAATGGATGCTGATGCACCATCTTTTCATCTTATGCATGCCTGTAGTACTGAAACACATTCAAAATCATTACCAGGATGAATTTCCTAGATCTAGCACTAGTACAAAACTGCTTATTTGCGCCAGTTTAGCTAAAAATAGTAGCACATATGGTTAATTGGTTATGTCCGACTTTTTTAGTTACAAACCATAGCAGGTTGTCAGGAAAATGATGTAGAAGACAAATTTGCGACGGTTTTTTATAAAAACAGTAGCAAATATTTAGAGCTTGCGACGGATATATATCAATCGGTGGCAAATATAATGGGATTGGGATTTGTGAAGTTTCATTTTGCGACCTTTAAGTATAAAACAGTCGCAGATATAATTGGCTACAATAAATTTCTCGTGACAGCTCATTTCCTTCCAGTTCCGACTCTTCCTCGTTTAATCAAAATCAATTCCGGGTCTTCCTCTTTTAAATCTAATGAATCCGCGATTTCTATTCTAATCAATTCGTGATTTTAGTCCAATCTAATCTGATCCTTCTTCTCTATTGCACTAGCCGTTTGGAAATGAAGGTATGGTTCTGAATTGATATGCTTCTAAAATGGTTTTGATTTTAACGCTTGCAATTTCAACAAAATATAAGTTTCGATCAGTTTCAATTTTGATTTAGATTCTCAAATGATTTTCCAGTCTCGATTTTGATTGTGATTCTCATTTAGATTCGTGTTTCATTTACATTCGTTTATACCTTTTATTGTTTAGCTTCGACTTTAAGGCACGTAATCACAAAAGAAAAAAGATCGTACTATTTTATTAAGAGGTGGATTGTTAACTTGGGCTGGTTTATAAATTTATACTGGTAAAGTTAATGTCTTGGGGGTTGTTTGGTTAATTACACTTTGTTTCAACTAATTAGTTACTTTTTTAAAACAATTGGATATTAGTTAAAAGATGGTTTGTGTTGGCTATATATTGTTGAAGTTAAACATGAATATAGATGATGTGAGTCGGTTGGTTCAGTTCCCCTTTTTTGAATTTGTTTTGGCACTGAACATTTTAGTGTTGGTTATATAATCAATAATGGCTTATTTGGGCATACCCCTTAAATACATTTAATAGAGATTTTTTTTTTGAATATTTAGATGTTACTTATTATTAGCTACATGACTATCCCAGTAAGTGAAATCCAACTATGATATTTTAATTATTATTTTTTGGGTACATTATGCAATAGGTGGTTGGATTGATTCTTGATTGCTATTTCATTAGTATTTTTTATTTGGTCGACCATGTCTGTAAATACATACCGCAAACTAGAATTTGGAAATATAGGACCATGTTACTTGCATGTTTAAGATGCTTTATAACAGAATTGATCGAAGTATTCATTTGAAGAAAATATAATTGAGTAGTAACTTATGTATGATTTCTTTATTGCTTATTGGTTTTCAGTTTGAAGCTATAGGCTTATTATTGCTGTTTTATTTGTGAAATAAGCCTGGTCTTCATTTAAATAAAAATTGAAAATCTAATACCCGACTATCTTTAATTTCCAACTTGTTAACTAGCTTTTAATTTCTATCAAGGCACCTACTGCAGTTCTCTTTATGAATAATAGAATCAAACGGGCCCGCTCTACTATGAAATATTCAAATTTGGCTCATAATACTGCCATCTAATCTGTTAGCATAGTTCTGAAAATATATATTGCTACATTGAGCTACCAATTTCTCAGTATGATTCATCTTCTATCATTTTGAGTAAATGTCTATAGATGAACAGCTAGCATCTTTTTTTTGTGACGTTTCACTTTCTAAAAGTGAATTTTCTGTAGGTATTTATGCCTGAAATCAATGATGCATTGGGAACTTCTTAAAATTTGATGAAGTAAGATAATCACTTTACATTACCATGTATTTTCAATTGGTTGCTGTTTACTTGAAGTTCATTTTGTGCTTGTCAGCAATATTCTATCAGCTTAGCATGTTGTTCATCTATGTTGGTGAATGAAGTAAACATTAAAATCATGACTATATACATGTGGACAGAATGATATATAATTGACTAGTTGCATGGGTGTTTGCATGGATATAAATATTAAAGCTTTGATGTCAAAGGTCTAAGTAGTATTTGTCCAAAGCCTTTCTTCCTTATTTAATTAACTACTGCCATGTTTAGTATTTTCCCAACTCAAGTTAGAGCTACCGCTATTGCCTTGTATAGTCTTGGTAGCTTCTTCTTTTTAATTTGGACCAGTCTTGCTGTTATATATGGTTGTGTCGATCTTTATTTTGTAATCCCCTTTTCCCAATATAATATGTACCTTCGCCAAAAAATATTAATTTCCTCAAATTTACCTTTTAACTTTTATAAATTAATTCAGTTAAGATCATAAATTCAAAAATATATTGACATTTAATTATGTGGTGTGAATCCAACCCTTGATGATATACAAACACTATACATATTAAAACACATATGGATTTTCTAAAGTACAAATGTGCAAATAGTTCAGCTTATACAAGTCATCCAGTCCAATCTTTAGTTGCACTCTAATGAAACAATACGATGCACATGTTTTCTTCGTCATCACCATGTCTCTAGGACATTTAAAGCTTGGTCGATGGTCAACAATAAAATAATTTTTGCAGTTCATGTAAGAAGTCGAAATTATGAAGTCCTTGGTTCTATACAATAATATGGATGTTGATTAATTTGTTTATTCTCTTCATAGATTTTAAATTTAAGTTAGACAATTAATTGTGATTGGACTAATTTTTTATATTAGAGGATATAATCATTTTACTTAAACAGTGTTTCACTTCATATGTTTTGACTTATACCCGATTATGACTGTAATATGATCTTTTATATGATTGACCATAGTAAAAGTATAGTTTTATACATATAAGATCTACAATTTCAAGACTAAAGGCCACTACACATCATCTCATGATATCTTATATTTGACCTAAATTTATGCTATAGAAGACTTACTGAATTGTTGTGTAATTCCATACAACTACAAGCATGCGCCCCTTTGGCAATTCCTACTATTGAGAGCAAATTATCGCTATATCGTATAGAGAGCACTATGTCTTGACTTGTGCAATTAAAGCGCTAATCAATTGTATAACAATGAATATGTGAAAAGTTATAATGTAGAGATTGTTTACATCCTCCATTTGGTTCTTGTGCAATTATTACCGATGTAAGTGCATCTTATTAATTTTGATGTATTATTTCTCAAGGTAGTTAAGATAAACAAAATAAAAGGAAAGTAAAGAAAAGTTACATTTTATTAATTTTGATACATAGTAGCTTGATCTATACGGGTTAAGAGTGTGCTTGATCCTTGTGAGGATGAAAATAACAAATCTGAAGATGAGATGAGCATAAAAGAATCAGCCTCAATGCGATCACTAACAGTCGGTTTAACAAAGATATCAGCCTCAATGCAATCGGTTTTCTCCGTTTTTGTGCTGCTAAGCTAGCTGAAGGAGATATTGGTGTTAAGAAAAAAAACAAGGAAAAAGATTGAAAACCAGATAGTCCCCATTTCACTGGTAAGGAGGATCACCTACATTTCTGGTTTCCGCTTTTAGCTGGTACTATATGCTGATCCTGTACTATTGACATTTCATCTCAAAACTCTCTTTACAGTTTGATGCTGATTATGCCTCCTTAGGGGCGACTTTTAAATTTTGAACCCCATCTCAGCATGTCGAACATAATTAAAGTCGTGTGCGTGTGTATATATATCCATCTCATATACAATGCCATGAACTGGTGCAATATTTGTTGTGACCGATACAAAATTTATTATTCTTGATAAATAAACACACAAGATGAAGCTAAAATGATGTTTGATTCCCTCCCTTTCCCTTTTCTTATTATGGCTTGAATAACCCGATGGCCAAGTTAAAAACAAAAGAACTTATGTTCTGCTATCCGGTTTTATGCACCAAATAATAGGATGTAATTGTGATAATTTAATATGTACACAGTATAATAAGAAACTGGTGGATTACATGTCCTATAAAACTGTTACTCGAGCGACAAGCCTTTTTTTTTTAGAGCAAAAATGTGTGATCTTCAAAGATGAAGAGAGCACACATATGTATATATGAATATATATAACAAGCTACAAGGTCAGCTTATATAGTACAAAAAACTTGGCTGCGTGAATGTATAAGTTAGTAGATTGATGAGCTCCGGATAAACCACCGCCCATCGTACTTCAAATTCAAGTTCCGGCAAGGCCACCACCCGAAAATGAAGTACATCTACCCTTATACAATGAACACACCACTAAATACAGAACAACAACAACATATCCAATATAAAACACCCCTCACATAAACAATTAACAAAAGTATCTCTCTAAACTGAAAAAATGGTCACATAATCCATCCAGCAAGTTCCTCAAACTTCTTTTATATCAACCACCTAATCTGCAGTGATCTCAAATAAAAATATTAGTAATTCTACACACATATATATATGGTAAAATAGACACTTATATGAATATAATATATGTATAATTATACATATATATATATATAAGAACTTATAAATGTATACCATATATATATGTGTACATAAGAAAAGAAAAGAAAACAAAACGAGCCTATAGGTTGAGAACTAACAACTAAAGATTGGAGTACCATGAATTACTCAAGCCATTCAGTAAAGGAATAGAAAAATACCTAGCATATTAAAATAGAAACTATACAGGAGCTTACTATCAACATGAAATGACAGCATAAACACAGAAATTCGTCAAAAAATCAAGTATACCAGACCCTTATATGATAAGGAAATCAACGACGAAGAACTGATAAAGCATAAACTCAAACTCGATGAGACGAATGCATAACCAACCATCTATTCACTCACTCTTCCTTTACAGCAGCTACCTAAATCCTTATATGATAAGGAAATCAACGACGAAGAACTGATAAAGCATAAACTCAAACTCGATGAGACGAATACATAACCAACCATCTATTCACTCACTCTTCCTTTATAGCAGCTACCTAAAATTGCAATGATCTCAATTAAACTATTAGTAATTCTACACACATATACATATAGGTAGATGTACACTTATATGAAAAAAAAAATATATATATATATATAATTATACATATATATATATATAAGAACTTATAAGTGTATACCATATGAATATGTGCGCATAAGAAAAGAAAACGAGCATATAGAATAAAAACTAACAGTTAAATACTGCAGTACCATGGATTACTCATACCATTTAGAAAAGGAATAGATAAAATAACGAACATATTGAATAATAAACTATACAGGAGCATACTAACTACATGAAATGCCAGCGTAAACACAGCAATACCTCAAATAACAAACAAACCAAACCATTATAAAATAAAGAAATCAACGACTAAGGAATAAAAAGCATAAACTCGAAACCAACGAGAATTTTGTCCATACCCCAACAAGTAAAACCTTACTCTGAAGTACATAAAATATCTAAATGAAACAAACAAACACATAGCAAAGATGCTGATAAGAAACTAGGATTTTATACCCCAATACGAAAGTTATTATTTCTAAAATATCTATTGATAATCATATATAACCCCAAATTAGACCTGACTTTTTGCAAAAAATTACCAAAACTTAAATCTCTAAAGTACTTAAAACTTGAAGTAGACATCCAGTCCAAACAATAAAAGACTATTTTAATAATTAATTTATCAGAGTTCTCTGAGTTGGACTGAAAAAATCTCTGGTTCCTTTCCAACCAAATGAACCAGCTTATGATAATAATCAATGAATCCATGATATGTCTAAGTTTTGAATTATATAAAAGTCTATAATGCTTCCAATATAACTCACAATTATTAAATGAATTCCCACCCTCCATAACAAAGATCCTTAATACCGTTGTTAATATATAATTACTAAAATTACAATAAAAAAACAAATGATCCACATCTTCGTCTAATTGACGACAAAAACAACATTTTACATCAAATATAACATTCTTTTTCTTTAAAAACTCCACTGTATTTAGCTTCTTATGTACTATCAACCACATAAGAAACCTTGCTTTAGGAGGGGCATTAGAACTCCATATAAACTTAAAAGGTAGTAGGGACAAACCAGAAAAATTTATAAGTTTATACATTGAATGAACCGTGTAACCTAAACCCTTATCCAATCCCCAACTAATGGTATCCCTATACTCATCTAGGTGATATAAGTTTAATTTTGCTTTCAATAAGGCTAATTGCCTTAACTGTCTCCCCTCTAAAATGTTAACAAACGAAAACTCCCAAGGGGGATCTGAATCCCTTCTATATACATCCTCAATTAATGAATTCTTAAAATCACAAATATTAAAAAGATCAACAAATTCAATTTTAAGAGGTATACTAGAAATCCAAACATCATGCCAAAAAAAGGTAGAATTACCAGAGTGCATTGTCATTTTATAACCTAACTTGAAAAAGTCTAAACAGTTTATTACTTCCTTCCAAAAAGGAGATAAACTATTATTCCAACTAGCACCCGATCCCACAAAAAACTCTCCCCCAGAATAATAAGATTTTGAAACTAAATTCTTCCAAGTAGCCACTATATCGGGGCTTCTAAATTTCCATAACCATTTTGTTAATAAAGAGGAATTAAAATTATGTAAATTAATAATACCTAAACCCCCATCTCCCTTAGACTTACAACACAATTCCCAATTCACTAAACATTTATAACCACTACAATTAGAACCTCCGTTCCATAGAAAATTCCTTCTAATTCTGTCAATTTTCTCAATAACCCACTTTGGACAACGATGAACTGTCATCCAATATGTGGGGATAGCTGATAAAACTGAATTTACTAATACTAGTCTACCTGCTCTCGAGAGAAATCTATTATTCCAACTTATTAATTTATTATTGATTTTATCAATGATAATTATCCAGTCTTCCTTTTTAAGCTTTGACGGTCTTATTTTAAATCCTAAATAGTCAAACGGAAATTTCATTAAAGCGCAATTTAAGGAACTGGCTACTAAGGACTCAACATTACTACTATCATTGAGGACCATGACAACACTCTTTTCAAAATTTATACTAAGACCAGACAACATCTCAAAACAATATAATATAAACTTAAGAGCAGTAACATGCTTAGGTAAATGAGACGAGAATAAAAGAGTGTCATCAGCAAACTGGAGTATCGAAAGTTCATTATGAAACGTCTCATTACCTACACTACCTAACACTCCTAACCTCCCTGCCCTCTTAATGATTCTGGTAAAAACATCTACTGTTAGATTAAATAGAAAAGGCGAGAGGGGATCCCCTTGTCTAAGTCCTCTCTTAGACTGAATCTTCTTACCTATTACTCCATTAACAACTATACTAGAACATCCAGACTTAAGTAAAAGCATTATCCAGTTAGACCATCGAATACTAAACCCCCTAGCAAGACAAAGGTCACCAATAAAATCCCAATCCACGGAGTCAAAAGCCTTTTCAAAGTCTAATTTTAAAATGGCACATGTAAAATTATTTTTAACACAAATGTTAATATACTCCTGTACTGCCGCAACCCCATCAACTATATTTCTACCCTTAATAAACGCTGTTTGTGAGGCATCTATTAGATCATTCATTTTCGTACTTAATCTATTTGCAAGAACTTTTGAAATTATTTTTACCGAAACATTTATTAACGAGATAGGTCTGAAATCTTTAAGTGAATTCGCTCCCATTTTCTTATGTATAAGGATTACATTAGCAAAATTAAAATTTCCTAATCTCAAATTACCATTATAAAAATCATTAAAAAGATTAATAATATCATCCTTTAGAATTTCCCAAAACTGTTTATAAAAGAGCACAGAAAATCCGTCTGGTCCTGGTGCTTTGTCACTAGGCATATCACATATTGCCTTCCAAATCTCTCTCTCAGTGAAAGGACAGTCTAAGTCCGTTAAGTCAATCCTAGAGGTCGACGGATAAATCTCGTTCCACCTAACATTTATTCTTCTATTTATTCTAGTTCCTAAGATCTGTTTATAATACCTTGTGAAAGCGTCATTTAAGTCCTTTTGGACTGTCACCTCAACATCATTAATAAAAATGGAATGAATCAAATTATCACGTCTCCTTTTATTAGCTATACTATGGAAAAATTTCGTGTTATTGTCACCTTCTTTTATCCACTGAATTCGGGATCTTTGTCTCCACATTACCTCTTCTTTTTCCATAATCAACTTAAGATCATTTCTAAGACTGTTTAGTCTGTCCCTCTCATTCATATTAAGGACTCTATTTTCGCCAACTTTATCTATATCTAACATTTCGCATAAAATCTTATCTTTTTTAATTCTTACATTACCAAATATAAACTTATTCCATCGTTTAAGAAAGAATCTCAATTTTCCTAACTTTGCAACTAAAATCTTTGCTGAATTATCTTTATACATATTATTAAAATAACTTAAGGAATTCCATTTAACAGTGACCAAATTACAAAAGCTATTATCCAATAACCACATCTTCTCGAATTTAAAATTGCTACTTATTAATACATTTGAATCACATGAAAGAATAATTGGGCAATGATCAGACAATAAAAAAGGTAGACCTTTAACTCTACATATTGCAAATCTATCTTCCACCTCCTCGTTAATAAAAAACCTATCTAAAAGAGCATATGAAGGAAAATCTCTAACATTTGACCAGGTGAACATTCTATTATAAATCGGAATCTCAATCAAATTATTAACTAAAATGAATTCATTAAATTCCTCCATGTCCGAGAAATCTCCTTCTCTAGGCGATCTCTCCCCTAAAAATCTAGTAACATTAAAATCACCCCCGACAATCCATTGATTGAAAGATAAATTTCTAAAGTCAGAACACTCTATCCACAACCGTCTTCTATCTATTTTATTATGCGGACCGTAAACATTTGAAATGCCTAAAAGCGAATTGTCAACATTCGAAGCTAAAATAACATGTAAAGAATGCAACATAGGTATGTCCTGAACGATTCTAAATTGGTTATCTTTCCAACCAATCATTAAACCACCGGCACTACCTATAGCCGGTAGACACAACCAGTTACGAAAAATAGTGCCCCCTAACCGTCTAAAAAAACTAGAATCAGGGTCATCTATTTTAGTTTCTTGTAGCAGTATGATATCGAGATGCAAATCTTTAAAAAAATTCCTAGCTTTTGCACATTTATTTGGTTCATTTAGACCTCTAATGTTCCAACTTGCTATCCTCATCTACCTAAAGATGTTACTCTCTCTAGTTCCCTACTCCTAATGAAATCCGCATCTAAATCTAAATCTGTAAAAATAAAAGCCGTATCACTAGCAAGCTGAAATAATTGGGAAGTCGATAAACTACCCAGTACAAATGGAGAATAATCACTACCATAACTTGTAACCATACCTGAGCCCAAACTCAAATTACTACTATTATTCGTATTTGAGCTCGGGGACCTACCTTGAGAAGAAACTTGCCTGCATTGCAATCTTGCACTGCGTCTCACCAACCCCGAACTTCACTCTGTTTTCCTCCTCCTCCCTCTTCTCAATGGAGTCGCAAACATTTCCTTTGGTGAGCATTCTCCACTGTTTCCTGCAACAGTCACCGAGATTGCTTGTTGACCAATTTCACCACTCTCCCCTCCTGAGTAAAGCTCGCAAAAATTCGGACACCACACCAATGAAAAAGCTCTAACCCTCAGATTCATCCAAACAGAGCATCCTGAAAATTCAAGCCTTGCCTTATAATTATTTGAAACCACCCAGTCAACCCCATTGGCTACTATCCTCTCTCCTATATACACAGAATCTAACATCATATCAGCCACGTCCATTTTATCATTACTCCTCACAATAGCGAGACAACCTGGCCGAAGCTCCTCCCCTCCCCCACCTGAACTGTCACTCGTTTCAATAACCTTCCATTGATTGACCTTGCACATCCCCTCCCTTTTCTGGGTCCTCGGCCTCACACCCACTTTCCCCTTACCAACTCGAAATCCTCCTTTATACTTCGACACCGAAGACATATGTTCATATACATTATCAACTAAATCATCTGCATTAACCTGAACGTTATCTTCAGTTTCATCTACTGTATAATCATTCAACACCTCAAAGCCATTCGACACATCCACCACCTCATTCACACACCAATTTACCTCCTCCTCCATCCCCAAAGACTTATCACAATCATTACTACATTTTAATATATTATCACTATGAGTCGCATCAACTCGAGAAGAGACAATAGTCTGCATATCCACCCGTTCTGTTCCATACATCCTGTCGTGACCATTACCAATACCATTATCCATAGAAACATCCACGTAAGTCAAACCCATATAACTCTGCACTGAAGGATCAACAGTCAAGATATCAAAGTGCATGTCATTATAAATCCGCCCCACAAAACCCACCATCACATCCTCCAAACTAGACAAAACTTCTTCAGTGTTAATATCATCATTTAGGACTGTCTCCACCTCCTCATATCCCTTGCTGCAAAAGGCATCTTTGTCCCACATACTATTATCCATCCTGGATAACACACATTGCTCAACATTTACTGCTGTGTTTATAGTATCAAAATGGGATAATATCTCATGCAATAGCCGTAAGGCCTTAACCTTTCTGGCCGATCCAGATTCTACATAAAAACGCTGAAGTTTCAGAAAGTTCATACAAAATAGAAAGGCATGTTCCTTTCTTCCCAACTCCGAAGGCAATGGAGGATAAACCGCTTCATTTAAATCGATATGTACTCGACTATGCCATAGCAGACCATCAACTATTCCTTCCATATGCCAACCTAACAAGAGCAACATATAAGCCACCTCATTCTTATCATTCGAAAATTCAGCTTGAAATAAGTTGGATAATGAGATTAATTTCTGACAAAAAATCAAACAGTTGAAGCGCATTAATTCCAACACCGATCCACCTTTAAACCTTTCCGAACAGTGCACCTTCCTGTGACCAATACCACCACAATTGAAGCAACGAATAGCATTTCTACAATCCTTCGCCAAATGCTGAGTATCCCCGCATCGAAAACACGATCTATGAAACTATGTTTGACATCATTTCTCCTTGCTGTTATGGTAAAAAGTGTTTGATTCGGTGCTTTTTTCAATATTCGACTATGTTAGACATGCCATAGACCCGTCTAGTTGGCGCATGGTTAGCCAAGGATCTGAAGAAAATTCTAGCGAACTTGACCAAGATGCATGGCTCTATGAAACTTTCACAGTAGCTTTCTAATTAATAGTCTATCTCTTTGTGAAATTTTACGATCGTCAATCCTCTTTTTAGAAAAGTTCTAACATTGCTAACAAGCTTCATCAAGCGGCCCCACCAAAGCTTAGCTGGCATTGGTATTGCTGCTTTTGTTTGGTTGATGAGCAATGTTGAGTCTTGTATCTTTGAAGGAAGTTGTCGTGGCGACTCTTCCTGTAATAACCCAGAAATCCAAGCTAATTTAAAATTTTTATTTTGGCAATTTTAGTGAATTTTGAATATTTAAAATGAATTATTTTAAATAATAACGACAGAAAATATATTTTCGACGAAGTTAAAACGAATAAATTTATTTAATTATATAACGAGCCTGAAATGGCACGGTAGTTCGAAAATTCGATTTCAAATTTCAAATGAATGTACAGGATTCAAAATAAATCGGATTTCAGCGAAATAAGAAATATTTGAAACTGTTCGATCATATCTTTCTAACGGATCTAAGAAACTGAGATTTCACTTTATAGAATGAAAGATATGTCTAGTTTAAAATTCAGAAAAGTCGCTGTGGAATTTATATATATATTAATATATATAAAGGCCTTTAAAAATAGCCATTTTGCAAACGACCTCTGTTTTCGATGAAACCACTTTTAACTGGAATGTCAAATTAGTGCTAGGTTTCAAAATTCATAATTTTTGATGTCAGTATGTTAGCGTGGCGAAGTAAAACGTGTTTTGACAGTTTCAGTCAATTTTGATCGACCAGAAAATGGCCATTTTCAAACGGTCTCAGAATTTGACGAAATTAGTTTTGTTAGAACCGTATCGTCAATACGAAGCTAGGAAATATTTTTCGGGAATTTTTAGAGTCCGTATGTGTCTCCAGTAAATTGAAATGTGTGTTTAAATTGAATATATAAAGATTTATATTTTAAATTCAACGGAAACTGATCGTAACGGTCGAATTGGCCTGCGATACATATCCCATTGTATTCGGAATGGGGGTAACACGCTAGGGACGACAATCGTTGGGCCTCGATTGGAGTTCAGATAAATAAACAACTAATTAGAGAATTAAATAATATTAAAATAAAGGCTATATATATAATTTTCTAGTCAAAACCCTACATCCTCTTTGACCCGGTCAAAAATCGCGCCTCCAAGAATAAAGGGCGGAAATTTTCCTGAATTGAATCCAATTTTTCTTCTACCCAACTTTGAATTGATTAAAACCCCAAACCAAAAATCGAAGACCCTTGATTGCTCTTTCAATCCATGTAATTGTGATCAGATTTCATGAAGGGTATCATGCGTTCTTTGGGCTCAAAGGTCGATGCTTCAGATGCGTTTTCTGGTGAGTGTGGACGTGCGAGTGGGCCCGGTTTGTCAGCGTTGGATGCGCGCCACATAGGCGTCTGGCGGAGGAGGGACAGATCGCCGTCCGGCGGTCTGACGGGGTAGTACGGTGGTTGTTTTTGTTCTAAGCAGATGGGTTTCATGGTTCGGTTTCACGGCAAAATCACAAGGAAGAAGAAGAGATGCACGGCAGTTTTTTTTTCCAAACGTGATTAAGGTTAATTTCTTTTATTTTATTGTAATTAGTTATTTAATTTGTCAAATAAGCAAATTATATTCTTTTAAATTTCTTGTTTTAGTATGAATAAAATTGTTTTACAAAAAAAATTGGTTTTTAAAAATATAAATATACATTCTTTTAAAAAAAATAAACCTTGATTGTTTATAAAATAAAATTAGATTGTTTATAAAAATAAAAATACGTTCTTTTATATATATAGATAGCAAGAATAAAAATATGAATTTTATATTATAGGAAGAATAAAAGTATGATTTTTATATTATAGAAAGAATAAAAGTACGATTTTTATATTATAGAAAGAATAAAAGTATGATTTATAGATAGCAAGAATAAAAATATGATTTTTATATCGGTAGAGTATTAAAAATATGATTTTTTAATGTATAGAACATCATATTAAAAATGTGATTTTAATATGAACAGCGTGGAGAAGACTGCGTTGGAAGTTCGGCCTGATCCAGATGTTTTAAATTTCAGAAATAAAATGAAGGGGTGGAACCCTCGGTGAGAACTCCTCACTTTTAATTTATTTTCTAGTTTGAAATATATACTAGGATGTAGACGATGTTTAGTAGCACCCGACACCCGTCGTCCACAGACCTTGTTTGTTTGGTTGCTATGTTGTGAAATTTGAATGTGTGATGTGGAATGAAATAAAATAGTTTATAGTGGAAAATATTTTATAATTAAAAATATGATTTTTAACGTATATATAAAATAAATATTTATAAACAAATCGGACGATTCGTTTATATACACTGATTTGACTGATATTGATTGGGACGATAAATTTTACACACCGCCCAACTGCATAAATAAAAATCTATGTTTGTTGATTTGAAACCCCACATGGGTATGGTGGTGATATTTGACGTACACTAATCCCGGTTGTTTAGTTGTATGTCAATCGATGGGTTGACAGACTGTGTAAGCGTTAATTATTTATATTTAATGCTTATGCAGTTGTGTGGTACACTCTGGATGATGGTTGATGATTTATCGTTGCTGTTGTACACATGTATTGTAGGGAATCCATATAATTAACGTTATATGGTAATTGATTGGGCCTCATTCCAATTTGGAAAATAGAAAAATAAATTCATGTGTTGAATTGAAAATAAATTCATGTGTTGAATAGAAAAATAAATTCATGTGTTGAATTGAAAATAAATTCATGTGGTGAATAGAAAAATAAATTCATGTGTTGAATTGAAAATAAATTCATGTGTTGAATAGAAAATAAATTCATGTGGTGAATTGTAAACATTCATGTGTTGAATAAAAGCCGTGTTGATTAGATTGACGCCATTTTGATGTGAATGATATTTATATCGATTTTATTCATTTTTATAATGAATATAGAAAAGAAAGTGATTTCAAAATATAACGTTTTGAAAATATTATCATTTGTATATCGATGATGTGGAATATTCAATTTTGATTAGAAATTGAATATGAAGTTGAAATCGTTTCGAAAACGAATTTAAAACGATTTATAAAATAGGTTTTGAAAGGAAATCGACGAAATATAATATATATATATATATATTATATAATGGCCTAAATAGAACGCGCCGCGCCGCGGCAGTTCGCGAATTTCGACCATTGACTTCGAATGGGTATTACGGGAGATCCGACCGTCGGATTCTCCTAAAACCGGAACCGTTGGGTTCGTATCGAAAAGAGCTTTCTAACGGATATGAGAGATTTGAAATCTAATGGTTGGATTTGGAATTATGTCCAAATCAAAATTGGAAAAGGTCGCTGTAAGTGCAGTTCGATGGCCGTTGATGGAAATCGACTGTACGGGCCTTGATAAAATTATTAAAAATAGAAATAATTTTGTAAAATCATAAGAAATGATTTGGGAAGAATTAGGATGAAAAACTCCATATTTGAAAAGATAAAAATAGATTTTTATCGAAATGAACTAGTTTTGAACTAGAATTATAATTCTATTTATTTTTAAATAAATAAACTAAATTTGAAACGGTTTTAAAAGTAACCAGAATTTCCAATAATTGAATGGATTTGAATCGAAATTGTCTTTGGAATATTTCAATGTTTGATTTCGTGATTATACAGATATTGTTCTGGAAATTTGAAAGATATATTTATATCGTTATTTCCAATACGATATTTGATCGGTCGTAGAATTTGATATTGAATATAAGCCGATATATTTTCTATTCAGAGCCTTGTATTTAATATCAAATGTGATTTTGGTTTGTCGTGAATGGTGTCTTCATTAACACTGTTCTTAAACCCAGTTGAGAAAAAGATTAAATCTTTTATTTGGATTTAATGAAGTATAACAATTAAATAATATTTAATTGGAATTGAATTGAAATTGACTTTTGGGTTTATCGTGAACGGTGTTTTAAATAACATTTGTTATTTAACCCGGAAATTAATGGAATGTGATTTGGGTTGTCGTGAATGGTATCTTTAATAATACTGTTCTTAAACCAAACGGAGTTAAGAAAAACAGAAACTAACTGTAGATTAATTAAGTTGAATGGCTTCCTGGGTATTGATCTGATGTTGGTTTCGGCCTTTGGGGTTATTACTTAGGGAATTGTTCACTTGCTAATTTACGGTTATAAGGCTGATGGAAATGAAAAGTGAATGTGATAATTAAAATTATCAAATTCAAGAAATGATCGAGAATGGAGTACCACCAATTTTACTCCAGGCGATAGTTAAATCTTTAATTAGATTTGAACATGAAATGGTAATTGAATTTACCGATAACACTGTGGTGTTAGATATGAAGTATTACCAGTTTTACTTCATGGGATGAATAGGTTGGGGTTGGGAAATTAAAACAAATGATTACTTCGGTAAGGTTCGTTAATCCTGGCTAGTTTGGATAAACCATAATTTGGTTTGAATTGATATTCAAAAGAAGATTAAAGAATAAATTTAAGGAATTTATCTTTGATAAAATTAATGGGAACCTATCCCTAAGAATGTGAAATTTAGCAACTAACTGAAGATTAGTTATGAGGAATGGTTTCCTGGGTATTGATCTGATGTTGGTTTTGGCCTTCGGGGTAAATGTTTGGGAATTATTCTCTTGCTAATTTACGGTTAGTGACTGATGAATTGGAATGAGGCGTATGTTGCATTTGTGTAACACTTGTTTATTATATACGCGAGTTATTCGGAAAGACCGGGTTTATCCCATTCTGAATAACTGATACGACGATAAGTCGAAGGTGAAGACGGTGGTTGAAGACCAGAGGTCTTCACGTCGTTTGGGTGATTACTGATGATCTTGATTGGGTCGTACACCCAAGAGGAGAGAATCGGTTAGTGGTCGTCCAGACGTACTTGGAGATCGATGGATATGCGAGGTACAAGGTGCCTCCGGTTTCGTTCAGACCCAGAACGGACTTGTAAATGGACTGTGTGTCTGACATTGGATTTTATTCTATGTGATTGATTTCTATTAAATATATATCTATTTGGCGACGGAGAATTTAAGCTCTTTCTTAACGCCCTTCTCTGAGACGTACGAGCTCATAGGTTATATATTGATGGATATCAAACGCATGGAGTGAATTGCCTGTGTGGCATGCCTAAGTGGCAATATGATCAAGGCTTCTATTGAAAAGAAAAGTCTTGTGGTTGATGATCAAAGCACGGCCTGTGTGGCATAGCTTTGTGTAGCGTTGATTCGCGAACCTCACACCCCGGTTGTGAACCAGAAACGGGAGAGGACCTCAGGGAGGACATGCGTTTCTTTCTATCTAGAGGTGGTGTCAGTGCTTAAACTGGCTGACATTTACATTATTTTCACCTGTGTGGTTGTTGCTATTGCGAGGCGCCTCGGTTATATCGGTCGATCCGAGACCGATGGAGTCATTCGTTGGCTCATTTACGCCCCAAAGGGCAGGGAAACGCAGTGTTCAAGCATTTTAATCCACATCGGTGGATCGGCCCTGTCGCTCCAAAGGCTTGACTGAGTACTTGCCTAAGACATGGGCTAGATTGTCTCGAATTCGGTAGAGGACGATCCCTTGCCTCGGTTCATAGAAGGAAATCCAATTTCCAAATACGTGACTTTGCAGATTTGATTGTAGAGCCTAGTATTGGCGACATGATATATGGTACCCATGTCGTCTATGATTGATACTTATGATTGAAATTGTTTTGACACTATACACTTATATTAATAATAAAAGATGAAATTTAGCGTATCAAGAATTCTTTGGCTATTATAAGGTAAAACCCTATCCTCCGGCTTGTGTTGCATTGTGTGATGGGACCTGGGTCTTATAATAGCTTCATTGTTCTTTATTTAGCATTGCGTTGTTGTTTTATACACTGGTATTCTTGGGAGGAAACCCGTTCTGTGTTATACAGCGTGGTCCCTTGATTTACCTAACTTTAAAATAAAGATTAATAACTGTTTTAGTTCTCACACCAGTCACATGACTGACCTGGAGTTTATTGTTTTAATCTAAACTCTGGGTGCCCTTATTTTGACACGGGAAGCTAGTAGTTTTGGTTTTGCATATTTATATTCACAGGATCCTGATTTACAGCTGGAATGATATTCGGAAAGCTCTGTATCCGTATATCTTCTTCAGTTGTGCTTTGTATTATTTTCCGCTGCTATGTAATGTATTGTAATCTCTGATATTTATCGAATGTGTAATATTTATTCATACCCAGTATATTCTTGTATTCTGATGGAATTGTTGTAATAAACAATGAAATGTTCTTCTGTTTGCGTTCTGATCTGTCTTGTCCTCAAAGTATCCGCGCTTTCCTTACTGGGGAAGTTACGGGTCACTACACTTCCTGATTTTTTACTCTTGTTTTCTGAATCTGATTTTAGTCAGAGAAAAACTCAATTCTTCTGCTGAGTCTACAAATGAGGAAAACGAAGAGTCAAGTGATGATTCAGAGGCCTTAAGATCAAAAATTTTATATTTCGCCATTAATGATGCAAAGTGTCGAGTTGATGTTTAACTTCTACTGCTTCAGGTCAGTATATTCCCTTGAATGCTTAAATTTGACATCATTGTATTATAACATCATTGGATATTATCTGTCTTTGTAGTTGCCTTAATCTGATAATTCTTTCCAGGCTGTAATGGAGATATATAACATGTTCAGAGTTGAATTATCATCAGAAAACACAATCATACTATTCGAAGTTCTTTATTCTATGGCATCACATGCTCATAAGATTAACCTAAACACAGAGCTGAGATCAAAACTATTTGAGTTAGGCTCGATAACCCAAATGCTTGACTCGCCTCTGCTTCGTCTTGAAAACGAATCATATCAACTCAGCCTGACTCTTCTACAGAATTTCATGAAAGATAAATTCATTAATGAAACTGACAAAGAAGTAGATAATTGTCTTATTACCCTTTGCATGGAAATCCTTCAAGTCAATCTCGATACTGCAAAATCTGGAGTAGACAACAAACCCACTGGCATACACCGATCAAACCCACTGGTCTCGAGCTAATAATAGAGCTTACAATCTAAGAAAGAATTTAGAATCCTCATGAAAGGAGGTGCAGCCAGAGAGGGGAATAATGAAACTTTAATTTGATAGAATTTGGCACTGGTCATAACAACATAAGGAGACAATAATGAGAATTGCCAGCAAGGAATATCAGCTTCATTGCATAAATCAAGGTACATCTGGATAAAACTGGCAAAATACTAACTTTGATACTGTAATGCATGAGCGAAACCAAATCCACTTTCCATTTTTTATTGTCCCTTGTGTCCGAGGCTTTTTTTTAACGCATTGATTTAATCAGTAGCTATTTTTGGACTATACATACTCCAATCCCCTATATAAAGCATCTTTTTATCATATAAAAAACTGATGTTTGTAAGTCATGATGTTTCCTCCAGGCGTTGAGGTGAGTTATATGATTTTGGTCCTTCAAAAACTCCCCATCCGTAGTTTCCGCCTTTTGTTATCAAGCGTTTTATTGAGGTACGTTTCTTGTATTTGTCATGCTTCTTCTGTTTAGCTTGGTAATTACAAATTTGTTGTATATTGTTAACGACGGTAATGACGTGATTGAAGGTGAAATTTGGATCGGTATTACCTGAAATTGAATGATGAAACTCCTTAATACTGCATCGTCTTTTCATGCAATGGGCCAATATTTTTTACATGAGATTTCTGACTTTTCGAGATGCTAATACTTAAATTTTAAATTGTTATTTCGAGTTTACTAGTCTCGTGTAGAAAATATTAACCCGAATTTTAGAATTTGTTTGTCATCGGATTTTCACAAAAGTAGATGCATTTCCAGTAAGTTGTCTTGCAAGTAAAAATATAGTCTGTAATCAACAATACCGGTATAACATCCTCATAAAGAGATTGCGACTTTCAAGCTTAAGTTAATGGACCTTTATTTCTGTTCTTTAATTCGTATTTGCTTGCTATATGTCACTAAATGATAAAACTTAAAATTACCAATTGTTTTTAAATTCGTATTCACTTGCTATATGTCAATAGCTCACAAACCAAAATGAAGTAGTACACAAAGAGTTGCGTATCCCAGCATTTGGTATCCTGATATTGACATAGGTAATGGATATGATAAAATTTATAACTGATACACATACATTCATATCGGCCTCTGAAATATTGACCAACATAGCTTTTATTTTCAAGATGACGCCCTATCTGAGTATGTCATAATTCGACAGTGGTTTTTACACAAAATAAATAGTTCAAGGGACAATGTCCATAACATAATCTGAAACCTGTGAAAGCAAACAATTAGAGCGTCATTTTTATCAGAATGTATGTGTACAACAATTGTTTCATGTTACTATTCCTAATATATATATAGAACATATTAATGTCATTTTATTTTTGACTGCTCTCGCATGTCAAACAATTAGTAAACAGAATTCATATTATAAACATGTTTATGAAATAGTTTATAAGCTGGTGATTGGCGATTTATAAGCTGGTGTGCCCAGTCCAGTATTGTGCATTGAGGATGTAAGGAAACTAATTATCCCTTGATTGTGTGGACTATTTTGCTTATCTACACCATAGACTAGAACTTTATAAGCTGGTGTGCCCGGTCCAGTACTGTGTATGTGTGTTTTTGTTTTAATATTCTTGATTGCATGATTTTGATTTTACATGTCTTGAATATATTGACAGTTAATATACTTGTGTTCTATTTACAGTCATGTATTGCATGAATTTTATTTACATTAATAGTACAGTATTACTTGTGTTCTATTTACAGTATTGCATGAATTCTATTTACAATCCAGTAATATACTTGTGTTCTATTTACAAACTAATTGCATTATCTTACTTTCTTATTAATATACTTGTTATCTCTCCTTTATCAGCTTTCTGCTTTGCTCAAACTAGAGGAGAAAAATTGCAAACCAAAGTTAATGGCAAAATTATTACCCATCGGTTTACAAAAAGGATACAATTAGTTCACATTACTTTGGGGATACTATTTACGGTACTTTCCATGTTACTATTTTGCAGTTCATGATCAGTTCCTTGTTTGAATATTTTTTAGCGTCCAATTTCTCTGTCTGGGAAGTTATGCTTGGTATATTTTCAATTGCGCAATCAAAATAATGCTATGTTGGATTTTTTGGCAGATGCTGATTCAAGTCAACCATCACGAAGACAAATTGTGCTATTTTAAGTTTTAAGTTGGATGATTCATTTTGTTCTTTTGTAGCCATGTGAAGAATGTTAATTTCTAATGAAATAAGTATTATGTAAGTATTTATACGTATTGGTTGGAGCTTAGCATATGACTAGTTATGACTCATGCAAAATAATTTTGTTGTATGGTTATCGGTTTTAGTGTTTTCTTTTCAAATGATATAAGATTTTGTGAATTGCGTGTGTAATTCTTGTATTCATATATTTTGTGAATTGTTTATAAGCTAGGAAATGTTGAATTGTATTGATAGCTGACAATCATAATGGCTGAGATGAAATGTGGTTGGGTTGGCCTTTTGAATTCAGAAGTTATTTGCTACTGTTGCTAATAAAGCACTGTCGCAAATGCTAAACTTATCGCATCAGTTATTTTAAAACCTGTCGCATAAGATTAAAGTTTTGAAGTTAAATATCAGTTTCTTGCTACTGGTGGAAACAAACCGTCGCTAATGAATTAGCCTACAGCGACTGGTACTATAGAATACTCGTCACAAGAACCTGTATATTGCGACAGTTTTAAAACTATCGCAATAAATTTATACATGTTGCGACGGTTACATTTGCTACGGTTTTAGAATAGTCGCAAATGAGCTTATACAACCGACGCAAATGACCTGTTTGTACTAGTGTAGATAGAGTTATCACTGCCACATGTTTCAAGAAGAGATGTAGAAGCACTGTAAGATGCAGTTAAGACTTTATTTTCATGATCCTCCAATGAAACTATGCATTCATAATCTCCACCTGCATGATCCCATACAACAATTGTAGCATCAAAACCTGTTGCCAACAATTTTCCCATGGGGAGACGAAGCACAAGACCTAACCATTTGACTATGCTAGTCTTCCAAAATAGTTGTGCAATTCCATGATCCCAAGATAAGATTCTCCCAAATCCTAATAGTTTTTATTGTCTCGACGCAAAAACTACTGGAACCCCGTTGCCACCAGTAATTAGGTTCCGTGCAAGGCTCCGCAAGGTCATTGTAACTTTCATGCTTTTGAATCTCTTTCAGCCTAGTCAACATCTACAAATTCCATTGTTGTATAAATCAATTACATATTTAATGAATTAAATATTGAGCGTTTGGAGACGTTCATGTAGAGACGAGGTTTCTGATTTAAGGGAGAAGCTACCAAAAACCAAAAAGAGGTGTAAATTTTTTATTGAATTTTATCTATTATACAAGCCATGATGAGTTTTCAACAAAATAAAGCATATTATTGTGCATGTGTTGTGCATATATAAAACATAACATAAAAACAAAGGATTAAAAAACATCACTGACCTTGTACAAAGTAAAATAAAAACAAATTTTGTACTATGGTAGTACAAATCACCGTCCTTGTTTGTTATACTGAGTTCAAATGAGTTTTGAACTCAGTTTAAACCGAGTTTAACCATGCTAAAATTGAGATAAAAAACGTAGTTAGTTTTAAACTGAGCTCTGTTTCTCAATTTTAAAAGTGTACTCAATTTTAAACAAAGTGCAGTTTCTTGGTTTTAAAATCGAGTTATCAAATTGAGCACTCGGTCCTAAAACTGATTTGGTACTCAGTTTTAAAACCAAGTTTAACTAATGCAATAGATATTAAGATTATTTGTTGCCAATCAATCTGCATTGTGCGGGTAGAACTTATAAGTGACCTGCCTATTGTACTTAGTGAGTTCATCTGTTCCACACTCAAACTGGTTATTTTTTGTTGCCTTGAACTTAATTGACTTTAGGTGTAAACAACATGTTTATTTAGAAAATGGAAGCAGTGATGGTTATGCATAAAGATGTATGGTTGTTATAATTATTGCTAGGATGGTAAGATAAAATACCATTTTGGTTAAATGTTCATTGGTAGAATAAGTGTAAAGATGGCCAATTCCGTTTAAAGAAATTTTATAATATATTTTCTAGAAATTACATCCCAAGTATTCTTAAGCTAAAGAATACTTTGAGAGTAATGTTACAAAAAAAATATCTGATTTAATTTATATAAGATACAATGCTTTCAAATGAAGTTTGTAGTGTTTTTATTCCTACAATTGGAAAATAATTTCTGATATTCCTATCCTATTTTATTTTTTTGCTATAGATGTTGCTACATATCAAGAGCCAGTAAGGATTCCATAATATCAAACAATGGTGCCTTTTCAATCGACTTTTGGGAACGTTTCGCGATAAACTAGATCTTTCATGTAATTATTGAGACCTACAACATAAAATTAGCTTGATCCAAGTCATAGTGGAAATTTTCGTGCATCGAACCGTTATGGAAATGTTCTGTCCCAATATGAAGATGATACATGAATGTTTCGTGCCTGTTCGCTTCTCAAAATATGAAGGCATGCAATATTGGGAAGACTTGTTGCATGACTGCTTTAAAAAAACATTTGTTTGCAAATTTTTATGACTATTGTGGGTTTTCTGACTTTGTTGTATGATTTATACATGTATTTTTAGATGTGACATGTAATTTGCATGTAATATGAACTGTTTTGGTAGAAACGATTGTTATTTCCTTTTCTTTATGTATTGAATTTTTTTCCAGTATTGGTTTAGTATGCTATCACATTTAAATTCTTTAGTTGCTGTAATGAAACTAACATAGTATAGTGAATGCATTTTTTTCCCTTTCAGAATGCTCTATAATACCGGATGAACTAAGATTGATTTGATACTTTGGATATGGTTTCTGACTCTCTAGTGTCATGCAAGAGACCCATGAAACTGTCTTTCATGAGTTTTTAATCAGAGACTTGGTTGAGACCATAAGTGAGGTTCTTACCATTCTAAAGATAGAAATTTGTTGTCTACATATTTAGAGATCTGTTTTTAAAAACGATATTTTTTATCTTAAGAGGGTCTCAATAATAAACTAAAGGAGAAATCTTTTATGTAAAGACAAAATAATCTTAGTGTGCTTTAGTTGACTATTATTTTGTAGTGAAAGTATAGTGTATTTATCAATATCGGAGCGGGCAGGATCATGGATAATTTTGTTATCACTGAGATATCAAAGTTCTGCAATATTTGAATTATTATACCAATTTTTTTTTATCTTTTTTATGAATATTTATTTGTGTATTTAATCTCTACGCTTGCACGACTGGTTAAAATAATTATTTCTGATTTCTAATAATATATATAATTTTTCTTTTTTAAATAATTAAAAAAACTACAACAAAATAAATTATTTTATCATATAGCATCACAAAGTCGGTTTTCCCACCGTTATCCGGTAATACTAGTATATATTTTAATTTGTATTTAAGGTAAGTTAACACAATAAATCTATTGATGTTGTAAATATGGAATAGGTTTGTGTACTACCACAAACATTAATTCCTTAACGTAACGATATTTCATTGCATTCTTATGCTGGTTGACTGATATGTCACATTACATAACACTATAGTGTTAGACCAAAATCTAGGCCTAACACCCGAATCCAATGCGAAAACCTCACAATCACAGATCAATACAGAAAAGTAGTAAAATAAGAGGAGACACACGAGATTTTTATAGTGGTTCGGCTCAATCCAAGCCTACGTCCACTTTATAGTTTCTTGAATCCTAAGAAGCTATTACAATACTGTTTGCTTGCGGTTTATACACGAAATCCTCGTGGTTACAATGAAAAGGGGTAAGAAATCATAGGATTATACACGAAATCCTTGTGTTATGATGTGGAATTTGGCTCCTTTACTGTTGAAATTGCTTTGTAGGAAGCAATGGTGGAAGCTCTGAGGAGTTAGAGCCAAAAGATCCTTGAAAATGCCTTCAAATGGTGTATTTATAGCTGTAGGAGAGCTTCTGGGAAGACCGATTCGTGATGGGGTACGTGGCACCCGATCCGGGAAAATAGGAGCAGGATGTGGCATGAGAACAGATCAAAACAGTGTGCGTATCAGCAGGTTCGGGGGTCGGATCGTGGTCATAGGGTCGGTTTGCGGTCATGGGATCATGATCCCCATATATACCACGAATGGGCCGTGACCACAAGCACCATCACGAGCTGAGGCAGGTGCTTCACGAGTCGAAGAGGGCTCGCGAACTGAGGTGCGTCACGAGCCAGGTGGAGATGGTGATCCACGAGCCAAGGTGGGTCCCACGAGTTGGTCCCACGATCCGAGCCAATGATGCTTCGTCACTTCTTCCAAGAAATCGCCAGATTACACTCGTTCATGGAAACAGGCTTAATTTTCAAACCGTAAGTCCGATTGAGCCAAACCAAAGCTCAAACTGAAGCTAATTCAGAGATCTACAAGAATTACGGAGCTTTGCTCCGTAATCGCTATTTTCGGGCCCAAAAAAGGTCATCGTATAGGAGTTTTGGGCCCAAAAAAGGTTTCAAGTTATTCATATATCAATGATGTTTTGACCGAATGTTTCAAACTACAAACTTATATATGCTTACTTCTTATTTTCATACAATGCAGTTTTACAGTTTTATGAATCTGATCTGCAAGTCTAAGATCTGCAGTTCAGTCGTCATTGCTGAAGACTATAGGTGACTTATTTCTCTGCGTTGCCATCTATGTTTAAAACTCATATGAAAAGCTTCAATTAGCCCAGTTGCTAATAAATAGTTATTTAAATGTGTCAATTGAACAACTTTTAGCATAGATGAAAGTTGTCTAGTTACACAGTCTCTGTCTACTTTATCTTGTTGTGGCATTGCTTTGTTATCACTTGCATTATTCTTATGTATTCCTGGGGCTATGAGGGCAGTTTCAGACTAATGGGTTGTGAATGATAGTTTAGCTTTAAGGTAGATCTGTTGATGTTCCTAAGCAGCTTGATATAAAATTGTTTACAAGCGCAATATTCCGCTTTCTTCTTTCCTGCAACTTTTCCATATTTATGTTGTATTATAGTACTTAACTTATTAATTTCCTTAAATGCTATAACATAATACATATAATTTCAGCAAAAACTCGTATGCCTTTTGTCAACTAGAGCTCCATCAGTAATTATTGTTCTATTATTGAATATGGCCATGCATTTGAAATCTCAAAGAAAATCTAAAGATTGAGGGACCAACGTTACGCATCAGTATCAGTATGAGCATGATATGCAATTTAGGATGATGTATTAGTATCAACTTCGCTGGTAAAGCATTATGATTGAATTGCTAAAGGCTTATACTAACAGTTTGATTTGTAGTTATTGCAGCTAAGAAGTTTGAAGTAAAAAAGAACACAATGAACCACTTCAAGAGGTTAGTTTTTTACTTCACATAAAACCAAAGATGAACGTGCCATCATAGTAAAAGTTAACGATGTTTGATTTTTTATCTAGTACAAATTCAAGCTTCATACATATAATAAAATTCAATTTTGTTAAAATTCTCTTAGGTTGTAGCTGAGACGACTAATGGAGGAGTAGATCTAAGTATAAAGCGCCTTCAAGTATTTTAGGTTAATATTTCGTTCTTCAGTATGATACAATAATGTTTAGGATATCTTATAGAGGAATATGCAATAAACTAGTTTTTGGTGATTTTAAAACAAAATAGCCTTGTTTTCTTTTAATTCATTGTTGTTTAGTGTCATGAGTGTATGCGTATATATAATATTGTTAATATATTATTGATTTTTTTTAATGTGTTAATCATGTATTGATAATATATTGTTTATATATATATATATATATATATATATATATATTCGTAATTTGAGATGAACTCTTAGTTAGTGCTATAGGTTGCCAATTTGAAGCATCTTATAGGTGTCTGCATATTATAAGGTTGGAACATTTCATAAGAATACTTGGGGAAATTGTTAATTGTCAATTTGAAACACTTAATAATTGTTGTAGTTTATCAATCTGAAACACCTAATAAGTGTTGCGGTTTATCAATCTGCAATGCCCAGCAAGTATTACGGTTTCTCAATCTGACACACCTAATAAGTGTTTCAGATTTTCAAGTTGAAACACTTATTTAAGTGTTTTAGTTTATTAATCTGGAACCCCATATAAGTGTTGTTTATTTTCAACTTGGAACACTTAACAAGTGTTTCTGTTTATTAATTTGAAACACTTAGTAAGTGTTTCAAAAATCTACGAAACTTAAAAAGTGTTTCTAATTTTTTTAGCAACAGTGTATTACCATTTCTAATATCTCATTTTGGTGTAGTGCTTTATCCTCGCGCTGTGAGTTATACGACAGGTTCCTCTTGTGTTTACCTACTCTGATGATCGTCCATAGCTGTTCTGCACACCTTTTAGTGCATTATTCCTCTTGTTTAGTGCAGGGTCTATGGGTGGTCGTCTCACTCGCCCTCTAACTCAAGCTATCTGCTTTCCTATGCATTTTGAGTTTGACAAGTGTGGTTAAATGTCAGCTTAAACGGTATGGAAAAGTTAGGTCGTTAAACCTACTATTGAAAGTTTTTCAATTACCAGAGAACATATCTTTTATTCTCTATTTACCTATCTATTCATACCTTAAATTCAAAATTCAAACTTATTTTCATTATCTTATACCCTTCAAAACTATTCTCTAGTGGCTTCCTCAAGTACACAAGTACAATGAGGCTAACCAAGACCACCAAAGGCTTCCTTTACAATAACCCGGATGTTATTGAAGATTACATAAGCTATGTAAACTTTGGTACAGTTAATACGAGAAAATTTGAAATTTTTGGTTATTTTGCTTCTTATGATCTTCAATCTTTTTTCATCAATATGGAATTTTCAATTTAATTGATTCTCAGGAGAATGATGAAGTTTCCTACCCGAATTATATCAAAATGTGTTATGCAAACTTGAGTCGTGATTTTTATCAAGGAAATGAAATGAAAGAAGGAGTAGTGTAAAAGGAACTTAAATTGCTTTGAATTGTGATGTTTTGGGTGATATTTTGGGTTGCAAAATTACGAGAATGGATCTCTCGGGTTTTAAGATCAATGAAAATGATCTTGTGATATTTCACCATATTTCTGAAAATGATGAAAATTTGGAGTTTAAAAACCATTTTTATCGTCCTAAAGCAAGAATTGTTAACTTACTTCTCCAACATACTTTCAATCCACGTTCGAGAAATTTCAACAACCCGACAATGAAAGTTTGTAAAGCCCTTTTTGCTATTTTTGGTAACTACAACATAAATTGGGCTCAAGTGATTTTATGTAAATTTCTACCAAAGAATTTATCGTCAAAAGAAAATACGTCATATTATGGAGTTTACCTTGCTCGTATTTTAAAATATTTTTGAGTTGATTTCAAAGGCGAAAAGTTTGTTTCTAGAATGGTCTTCAATTCCGAAAATATATCTTTATGGAGATACCGTTTGTGTTTCATCTATATGAAACATTTGCAGAATAACAAGCAAGAATGAAATAAGAAAAAGAAGGCGAACAAATGGTTATCGAAGAAGAGGAAGAAGATGAAAATACTTCGTTAGAAAGTAAAGAATTTCCCGCTAACACAAAAACCCTTCCAAGAGAGTCCTCCTTGAAAATCAATTTATTCTAGACAAAAGCCAAAAGGCACTAAGGAGGTCATTTGGTAAGAAATTTGAAAAGATGTCTTCTAAAATGAGCAAGTTCTGTGGGAAAGTTGGTTGAAAGTTTGGCTTATCTTCATCCTCATCCCCCTCCGCAGAATTTTAAGTCTATTATTGTGTTGTTTTCGCTTTTATTTCAATTTTCGTATTTTTGTTCCATGTTATGTATTAATTGAATATATGTTATCATTAGTATCAATGAAGCTTTATATTTCTAGTAATTCTTCCTTAAAAATCTCTTCAATAATCATCAAAGTGATAAAAACAAGTATATGCAAGTCAAGGCAAAGCATAAATCACAAAATACTTCAAAAATAAAAATTACACAAATATATTGACATACATTTATGTATATGTCGATATATAATAGTTACATTTTCAAATTTGTTTAAAATTTAAAAACTTCCTTAACCAACTAGTATTTATTCATTTAAAACAATTTCCAGAGCCTATATATCTATTTCTTCAAGGAAAACTCATTTATTCATTCCTCCTTCATTTTCTTTCATTATTTCTTAATAATATCAAATCCACGGCTTCCAACTCCATAATTTAAGTGAAAATCTTGAAGAAATACTTCATTCTTTCAAGAACATTCTCTCTACTATCCTTTGCAACTAGCGTCACTTAGATTTAAGTCAAATACAGATTATAAAACAACAAGGGAAGAATTTTGATGCAATTCGACTGGTGATTTTTTCTCTTTCCAAAGACGAAGACAACAACATCACAAGAGCAACTCTCGCCAAAGACAATGAAGACTGGGATGCTATAAATGTCGATCTAATCTTCGTTAGTAATGGATGGGTAGAAGTTCCTAGAAACATATGAATTTGTATTTAAAAATTTGTGTGCTTTGATTGGATTGTGTTAAACTTAAATTTGAATGTGTAAATAACTATAAGATTGGTTTGGTTTAAATTGGATTGCTTGATTGTATGAATTGGTACGTATTGTATTGGTTCGAATTGAATTGGTTTAGTTTGTATTGTATGCTTTGAAATATAGTTTATCTTAATATAGTCTATACTCATTCAAGTTATTACTTAGAATAATTAGATAATATATTTTGTCCTAAGTTTTAATTAATTAGAATCGTACTAGTCTTAGTTTTAACTATGCCTTTGTTTTAGGGGGAGTATAGTCTAAGTTAGGAATATATAGTTTTTTATTGATGACAAAGGGAAAGAATTATAAAATATTACTTAGATTAAGGGGGGAGTTAGTAGTTTAAGAGGAAGTTAGTGAAGTAAGGGGAGTAACTGGAGAATCAAGACAACTGTTATGAATATTTATAACCAAGGTTAGCATCATCAAAAAAAGAAAAGATTGTTGGGGATTGAGATGTTAATGATGATGGTTTTTATGACAACAACCTTGTTTCAATTATTATTGTTATAAAATATATACTAACATTATTATCTAGAATATATATGTATATATAGGAAATTTATGCATGTATTGATTATTGAATACTGTACAGTTTAGAGAATCAATATTTCAAAGGAGAAGAGTTCAAGATACAAGACTCATAAGTAACAAGAATTCAAGAGTTCAAGAAATAAAAAGTAATTGAGTCTAGATATTTTTGTTAAACCTTTGATTAACATTGAATTCTTATTTCAAACTTTTTCTCTCTATTTTCAAATGATTTCAGAATTATTTCCTTGTTTTAAATCTATTTTCAAAATGATTTTAAAATTACTTCCATATTTAAAATTTATATCTCTTTGTTCTTAAATATATTTGAAAATTTATTTTAACTCCTGTTTTGAAATTATACTTTTTTTGCTAATATACTTTAACTCATGATTCAACTATTACTTACTTATAGATTTAGTACTAATTTTATTATAGTTACTTATGTTATCAATTTCCTTATTTATGTTTATTAAGTTCCAATATATTTCTTATATTCATTGTTATATATATATGTTCTTTTATATCATTTATATATAGTTTTTAATCATGTTAGATCATCTTAAATATATGTTTTCAATATATATTCTTACTTAGAAAAATCTATTTAAGTATAAAGGAATATAGTTTGTTTTAACTTGGAAATCACCATAATTTATTTATCATTATTTGTTTTTATTTAACTTTTTAATTTATGAACTCTTAAACTCTTGTAACTTATGAGTCATGTATCTTGAACTTTTGTTACTTATGAGTCTTGTATCTTGAACTCTTCTCCTTTGAAATATTGATTCTCTAAACTATACAGTCTTCAATAATCGATATCTGCATAAATTTCCTGTATATACATATATATACATACACACATATATTCTAGATAATAGTTTAAGTATATATTTTATAACAATAATAATTGAAACAGGGATGTTGTCATCAAAACCATCATCATCAACATATCTATTTCTAACAATCTCCTCTAAAATAAGTATTAACTCTAAACCCTATTTAATTAAATTTGTTAATTTAGGGTTTGTTAATTTACATGTTTGTATTGCCTTATTGTATGTATAGTATAGTTTATTGATGCCTAATTCCTGTTATTAACCAATGTATTGCAAGATTACATAGTTTGTACCACAATAGAATCATGTGCATATACACTGAATATTTAAGCGATTTTAGGCTTATTTTGGGGACGTTTAGTGCGAACGAGCATAATTTAGTTTACTTTTTCTATCAAAAACGATATTTAATTTTATAACGTACAGTTAGTTTGATTGAGTTTTGAAAATGTGTGTATATGTGATAAACTCCGTATACGTACATGTCGAACGTCAATTTTTTAACAAGTATAAAATATGTAATATATTATATTCTGTAACAACCCGGATTTTCAGAACAAATTTAAAATTTTTATTTTAGCAATTTTAATAGATTTTGAATATTTAAAATAATTTATTTTAAATAATAACAACAAAAAATTTATTTAAATCAAAGTTAAAACGAATAAATTTATTTTAATTATAAAACGAGCCTGAAATGGCGCGATAGTTTGAAAATTTGATTTCAAATTTCAATTGAATATACAGGATTCAAAATAAATCGGATTTTAGTGAACCAAGAAATATTAGAATCTGTTTAACAATATCTTTCCAACGAAGCTGAAAAATTGAAATTTCATAACGGGAATTGAAAGTCATGCCCAGTTCAAAAATTAAAATTGTCGCTATAGAATTTTATAAAATACATAGCCATTAAAAATAGCCATTTTGCAAACGACCACCATTTTTGTCGGATTCAGAATGTCAAATTATTACTAGCTTTCAATTTTCATAATTTTTGGAATTAATACGTGAACGTGACAAATTAAAATGTGTTTTTTCAGTTTCAGTCAAATTTAATCAACTATAAAATGGCCATTTTTCAAACGGTCTCCAAATTCAACGAAATTAGTTTTGTTAGGACTGTATCATCAAAAAAAAGCTAGAAATAATTTTTCTATAATTTTTAGAGCTAGTATGTGGCCGTGAGAAATTAACTGTGAAACGATCAGCCATATAAGGACAAGAACATGGCTTTTTAAGCAAACGAACTCGGAATTCGACGAAACCAGTTTTGTTGGAACCGTATGTAACAACCCGGAAAATCTGAACCAGTTTGAAAATTTTAAATTGGCTAAAATAGTGAATTTTAAATATTTGAAATAAATACTTTAAATAATAACGATGAAAAGTGAGTTTGAATCGATGTTTGAAAATGAATATAATTAATTCTAATTATAAACAAAGCCTGAAATGGCGCGGTAGTTTCAAAATTTGAATTCAAACTTTGACTAGCTGTACCGGGTGCAAAACAAAACGGATTTTAGTGAAACCAAAAATATTTAAGTCTGTTAGTGAATATCTTTCTAATGAATTTGAAAAATCGAAGTTTCGTAGCGGGAAGCAAAAGTTATGGCCAAACGAATTTTCAGAAAGGTCGTTATAGAGTTTATATAGCCCGTGAAAATGACCATTTTGTAAACAACCTCAGAATTCGACGAAACCACTTTTGTTGGATCCGGGATGTCAAATTATTACTAGGTTTCTAATTTCATAATTTTTAAAGCTAGTATGTGAGTGTGGCAAAGGAAAATGTGTTTGGTCGATTTCTATTAAATTGGATCGACCAGAAAAGGGCCATTTTTCAAACGGTCTCAGAATTCGATGAAACTAGTTTTGTTGGGACTGTATCGTCAAAACACAGCTAGATTTATTTTTCGAGAATTTTTAGAATTAGTATGTGCCCCCGGCAAATTGAAATGTACATTCAAATTAAATACTGAATGTTTTATATTTTAATTTGAAAAGAAACTAACTCAAACAATCGAATGGGCCTACAAAACATATCCTATTGGGTTCGGAATGAGGGTATTTAGCTAGGGACGACAGTCATTGTGTTTGGATTGGAGCTAGTATGTGAAGAGGGGTATTTTTGGAATTTAGAAAAAAATAAATAAAAAATACACGGGCCAATCAAATTCATTGGCCACTTTCTCTCTCCCCGACAACACGTTCCAGGCGGAAAGAGGATGATTCGTTCTCCCCCCGATTTCTCCTTCCACACACAAAATCAGACCTTCCTCCAGTTAAGAATTTTGTAGAGGACATCCCCAGCTTCAAATCCATATAAAGGTTGGATTTTTTCATTGCGTGTCGAGGCCGGATCAACCTCCTGAAGTCGACCACTTCGAGCCGCCGCCAGAGCCACCCACTGCCGTCGAGTTCAACGAAACCCCCACCCCCTTGTGCACCTCTCCACCCTCTTCCTCGTGGTGAAGACCGATCAACGAATCGCTGCTCGGATTTCACGCAAATCCGTGACCTAGTTTTGAAGAAAACAGAAAGGTAACGGCCAAATATAATTTCAGCTGATTATAGCACTTTAAAGCGCTACGGTTTATGATTTCGCTGTAAAAATCATATCGTTTTCGTTTCTTGTCGAAATTCGGTGAAACAAGAGACACCGGGACTGTGCGGACGTCTTCTACATTCTAGAAGAGACAGCATATTTTTCTGAGCCTTCTGCTATTTTTGGTGGAGTGGAACCCAATGTGAGATTTCTGAATTATAAACGATATGGAAAACGACGATGTATAAATTATATAGTCGATGTATGAGTTATATAAGCGTTGTACACCTCATGTATAAGCGTTGTATAAGTTGTACAGTCGATGTATAAGTTATATATGCGTTGTAAAAATTATATATGTGTTGAATAGAAGTGAAATTTACTTATATATATATATATATATATATATATATGTATACGCCCCTCATCCACAAACCATGGACGATATTTATTGGTTATGATTGGTGTGAAAATTGATTGATAGCGAATGGTTGATTAGAATTGTTTGTGGTTGAAATTGGTTGATTGTGGTTGAAAAATACCCGTTTGTGGTTGAGAATTATTTGGTTGAAACCACATAGGATTAGTTTGTGGAAAAGAAATAAAAATAAACATGTCGCCTGCGTGCGAACTAGATGCATGAAATCCCCATTGTCAAAAGCTGCGAGGCTTTAAGGTAGAGCGAGGAGCCATACTAGGGACGGCCCCGGTTTTAACTACCCTGCCGTTATGCTGCTGAAATTTTGAATAATATTCATGTGTTAGAATTATTTTCATGTGTTGAAACTATATTCATGTATTGAAAAGAAAACCTTTATGGGTTGAATAGAAATTCATTCGTTGAATAGAAATTCATGTGTTGAATGGTATTCGTGTTTTAAATAAACTATTTTAACAATAAAAATCACATTTTTATAATATATATACGAACTATAGAAAACCTTCATGGGTTGAATAGAAATTCATTCGTTGAATAGAAATTCATTCGTTGAATGGTATTCGTGTTTTAAATAAATTGTTTTAACAATAAAAATCACATTTTTATTATATATATACGAACTATAGAAAACCTTCATGTGTTGAATAGAAATTCATTCGTTGAATAGAAATTCATGTGTTGAATGGTATTCGTGTTTTAAATAAATTGTTTTAACAATAAAAATCACATTTTTATTTTATATATACGAACTATAGAAAACCTTCATATGTTGAATAGAAATTCATTCGTTGAATAGAAATTCATGTGTTGAATGATAGTCGTGTTTTGAAAGAAATTATTTTATTATAAAAATCATATTTTTATCATCTATATGAACTATATAAAATAGTCGTGTTTTGAAAGAAATTATTTAATATAAAAATCATACTTTTATCATCTATATGAACTATATAAAATAGTCGTGTTTTGAAATAAATAGTTTTACAATGAAAATCACATTTTTATTATATACATGAATTGTTAAAAATAGTGAAGTGTTGAAATAAAAGTTGGTTGGATAAAAAACATCATTTTTATCAAATGTATGAAAAGGATATGGTTTTGAAATTGAGGAATAGATTATATATATATATATATAATTTAAACGAATCGAATAACGAAGCTGCAGTTCGTGTTTTGAAACCGTGATTTCAAACGATTAGTGCGGGAGATCCGACCATCGGATTTTCCCGAAACCGAAACCGTTGGGTTCGCTTTGGAAATATCTTTCCAACAACACCAACTTTGTAAAGATCCAACGGTTGGATTGTCTAGAATGTTTAATTCAAATCTGAAGAAAAACAGCGCCAGAATCGATTATATTTATATATATATATATATATATATATATAATTAATTAAATTAAATCGAATAACGACGCTGCAGTTCGTATTTTGAAATCGAAACTTCAAATGAGTGTACTGGAGATCCGACAGTCGGATTTTCCCAAAACTGGAACCATTGGACTCGTTTTGAAAAGATCTTTCTAATGATATAAAATTTTTGAAGATCCAACGGTTAGATTTTAAGATATGTGTAAATCAAATCAGAAGATAAACAGTGCCACGGCCGCGTTATGGCCCGAAGCGTCGTTTGAATAAATTGGCTATAAATAAATAAATAAAAATAGCGATAAATCATTATAACATATTATAAATGATATGGAATGTGAAATTTAGAAACTAACTGAAGGTTAGCTAAGTCGAATGGTTTCCTGGGTTTTGATTTGATGTTGGTTTTGGCCCTCGGGGTTAATATTTGGGAAATCGTTCTCTTGCTGATTTACGGTTAGAGACTGATGAATTGAAATGAGGCGTATGTTGTGTTCATATAGCACTTTTTATTATATACGCGAGTTGCTCAGAAAGACAGGGTTTATCCCATTTTGAATAATTGAATCGACGATAAGAAATCGAAGATGAAGACGGTGGTTGAAGACCGGAGATTTTCACCTCGTTTGGGTGGTAACTGATGTCCTGATTGGGAGGCATCCCGAAATATGGATAATGAGTGGTGATCGTCCAGACGTACGTGGAGATCGATGGGTATGCGAGGTATATAGTGCCTTCGGTTTCGTTCAGACCCAGAATGGACTTGTAAATGGACTGTGTGTTTGACATTGGAATTCATTCTGTGTGATTGATAGCCATCAGTTGCATGGTGTGAATTGCCTGTGTTGCATGCTAAGATGCAGTGATCAAGGCTTCTGTTGAAAAGCAAAGTCTTGTGGTGATAATCAAAGCACCGTATGTGTGGCATAGCTTTGTGTATAACGTGAATTCGTGAGCCTCACACCCCGGTATGAACCAGAAACGGGGGAGGACCTCAGGGAGGACATGCGTTTCTTCCTAGCTAGAGGTGGTGTCAGTGCTTAAACTGGCTGACATATATATTATTTTCACCTGTGTGGTTGTTGCTGTTGCGAGGCGCCTCGGATATATCGGTCGATCCGGGACCGATGGAGTCATTCGTTGGCTCATTTACGCCCCAAAGGGCGGGGAAACGTAGTGTTCAGGCATAATAATCCACATCGGTGGACCGGCCCTGACGATCCAATGGTTGATGCGTTCTGATCTTGAGGATCGGGCTAGGCAGTCTCGAATTCGGTAAGGACTATCTTTTTCCTTGGTTCATGACGGAAATCCAATTTCCAAATACGTGATTGTGCGGTTTTGATTGTATATATCTACGGCGAGATGATATATGGTACCCATGCCGTCTACGATTGATAGTTATGATTCGAAATTGTTTTTGAAACATATAAACACTAGCAATAATATCAAATTCTTTTGGTTATTCGTATCAAGCATATTTTGGCCATTATAAGGTAAAACTCTATCCTCCGGTTTGTGTTGCATTGTGTGATGGGAACTGAGTCTTATAATGGCTTCATTTTACAAAAAGCATTGCGATGTTTAAAAGATTTACTTGTTTTGAGCACTGGCAATCCAATGGAGTAAACTCGTTCCGCGAAAGTGGCGTGGTCCTGTGATTGGCCATATTATATAATGTGTTAAATAGACTTCTCATACCAGTCCCATGACTGACTCGTAGTTTGTTTCACTAGCAAACTCGGGTGCCCCTTTTTTTGCACGGGCAGCCTTGTATTCACGTTTTAGCAGGCTCTTTCTGGATAGCAGGAGCTGAAGATAGATTCTATCATTTATCTCTTTTTATGTTGTTCATCTCCTATTGTACATATTATGTTTGTTTTCCGCTGTAGACATTTATGTACAGCTGAACTGTATTTGTACTAAGTATGATCCTGTATACAGTGTAACTCTGATGATTATCTCTATCCAGTGTATTATTTGTACATTATCTGGTGTATTTATTTATTTTTGTTCTGCTATTACCTGTTTATGTGTTATACTCCAAAGATTACCCTTGCCACCGTGGATACGGGGTTAGGGGTCGTCACACCGTATCATCAAGATATAGCAGCATGTAAATTTTCATCACCAACAGAGTTCATATGTGACCATGGCATCAATAACTATCGAATAAAGAGAGCGTGAACTAAAGAATTAATTATAAAGCTAGAAAATTAATAATAAATAATAATTCCTAACCCACTGCTATATAATATCTTCCCCCTTCCCTAACCCTTATTATTCTTCTTCCTCAAAAATTGACAGCAGTCATCTCTCTCTTTTTCTCTCAAAATTTTGCAAATACGCCCCTGGAAACAAAATAATTTATATCATTCAATCCATATACAATCAGCCCAAACTGTTTCTGGGTATTGTAGATCATGTTGATCTCTACCTACCACAAAAATTCCATGGCCTATCATTGCTCAGATCGCCGGAATCTGAGTTTGAATGCAGAAAATCAGTTTCGGTTTTGGCCATTTTCTTATCAATCCGTGAAGAATGAGGCGATGACCCAGTTGGAGAAATTGTAGAGGGGAGATAGATGTACAACTTTGTCTTTGGATGTTTGGTCTGAAAGTCGACGGATTGGTGGGAAAATCAAAATGAACATGGGTGAACGAAATTCGAGAGCAGAAACCCTAGATGACCGAAGCGCCACCGCCACAGGCGATGTTAGGTCAGGGTCATCAAAGGTCGTCGGTTCAGGGAAGGGAGGCGATCGTTTTGGCGGAGGTGCGTAATCAGAATGGTGGCCGGCGGTGATGAAATCGAGCACGAATGAAGTTTGGGGGTGATCGGAAATTCAGGCAAACGGGGGCGTTTCTAGTGAAGGATCTCAGAGCGGTGGCGCGTCTCGGACTGGCGTAGACAAAGGTGGGGTCCAGCGGCGGTCCGGCTGGCCCAGGCGGCGGCGGGGATGATCCATGGAGGGGGAACGATGGTTTTGCTGAATTGGGGATAATTTAGGGATTTTAAGTTTTAATAAATTAATTAATTTATTTAATTATTATTTCAATGACCGTACGCTCATATCTATCTCATACGAACTCAGATTTGCGTGAAACTGGATCCACTGCGATCGGGTCGTCGAGACCTTCGTGTGAGCACCAATTTCGTCCAATTTGGAGCAAGTCGAAATTTTGGGTAAAATCCGCAATTTAATTAATTATTTAATTGTTTGAACATCGAAAATTAATATCTTTTTGCTATGAACTCGAAATCGTGCAAAACAAGATTAGCTGCGATCATTGAGTTGAGAGCTTCGCGTGGACATCAATTTTGGAGCAAATTGGATTTTGGACCAAATCGGACTCGAACCGTCAATTAAAGACGAACGGAATAGAAATAAAGCTGAAAACTCTTTCTCACTCAATCTTTTAAACATTTATTTATTTCTATAACTGAAATGTAATAAATTGTTTGTGAATGAAATAATTATCTGTTGATTATGTCTATTGCATGGATGATGTGTTGTGTTGTTATGTTATGATTGAGATTGAAGAAAATAATGTTAATGTATTTATGATTATTTAAATAAAATATTACACTGCCATTTACAAGTTACTTGACTTGTTTATGTGATTGGGACAAAAAATTTCACACATCGCCCATGTGCAAAATAATAATATATTATGTAATTATTTGTTGGTTAAAACCCCACATGGGTCTTGGGATGATATTCTTATCACACATCTCCCTTGTGATTAGCTGTAAAATGCACTCTGGTTGTTATTTGGATGTGTAATGAACATTTATCATTATTTCAGAATTCACGCGATGTATGAAATCCATATAACTGAAATTATATGGTAATTGATTGGGTCTCATTCCAATTCAGAAATAAACGACTGTTTTAAAATAAAAAGTTACTCTTTTTATTTTATGTAGGAATATAAAAATTGTCAGAATTTGTTTTACAATAAAAATTATCTTTTTATTGTTATGAAAGAACATATGAATTATTAAAAATATGTTTTAGAATAAAATTTATTCTTTTATTCACATTTAGAGACATGAATTTGACAGTAATTTGTTGACACTTAAAATTAGTCTTTTATTACCATTTAGAAACATGAAAAATGGTTTACAATAAATATTAATCTTTTTATTGTCATAAAAGAACATATTATTGTAAATTATATAAAAGAACATTGTTATTGTAAATTATAAAAGGATATTTTTATTGCAAATATTATAAAAGAATATTTTTGTTGTAAATGATGTAAAAGAACATTTTTGATGTAAAAGGACATTTTTATTTAAAAAATTACATTTTTATTGGAGTTTGTTTTCAATAAAAAAGATTGAACATTAGAACTTACATATTTATGGTTAGTTGGTTTCATTTAAAAGAATCCTATTTTAAAATAAAAGACTTGACAATGAAAATTATGTTTTCATTGTATGTTTGTTACGTTAAAAAACAGAATTATATATAAAAATAAGAAGCCGAGTTAAGTAGCACCCGCCATTTTAACCCGAACAGGTTTATCGATCGATTTATTCATTTTATAATGAATATAGAAAAGAAGTGATTTTAAAATCTGATGTTTTAAAAATATCATTTTAATATGATAAAATAATAGAATATTCAAATTTTCATTTGAAATTGAAAAAGAAGTTGGAATCGTGTTGAAATGGAATTATAAATATTTTATAAAATACGTTTTAAAATGGAAATCGACGAAATACATAAAATATATATTTAACATATTTAATGGCTTGAATAGAACGCACCGCGCAGCGACCGTTCGCGAATTTCGACCATTAACTTCAAATTAGCATAACGGGAGATCCGACCGTCGGATTCTCCAAAAACCAAAACCGTTAGGTTCGTATCGAAAAGAGCTTTAAAATGAATATAAAAGATTTGAGTAAGATTTGGAGATATGTCCTAATCAATTTCAGAAAAGGTCGCCATGGATGCAGTTCGGTGGCCGTTATTGGAAACCGACTGTACGGGTGATAATAAAATTATTAAAAATATGGAAAAATTATGTAAAATCATAATAAATGGTTTGGAAAGATTTTTGATGAAAAATTCCAATGTTATAAAGATAAAAATATATTTTTATCGAAATGAACTGTTTAATGAACTAGTTATTAACTAGAATAATAATTTAATTATTTTTAGAAATAAATAAATTGGATTTGAAAATGGTTTTAAAATAACCAGAATTTTCTGAAGAATAAATTGGAATGGATTTGAATGGAAATTATCTTCGGGATATTTCGATATTAGGTTCCGTGATTATACGGATATTGTTATGGGAATTTGGAATATATATACATATCGTTATTCCCAATATGATATTTGTTGGTTTCAGAATTTGATATTGAATATAAGTCGATATAATTTCTATTCAGAACCTTATATTTAATATCAAATAGGATTTTTGGTTTGTCGTGGATGGTGTCTTTAATAACACTGTTCTTAAACCCAATTTAGAAAAGAATAAATCTTTTATTTAAGATTTAGGAAATTTTTACCAATTAATTTTTATTTAATTGGAAATTGGATAAAAGAATTGGGATTTTTGGTTTATCGTGAACGGTGTTTTAAATAACACTTGTTCTTTAACCCAATTAGCAGTGAAGATATAATTTGGAATTTATAAATCTTTTATTAAGATTTAATGGAAATTTTCCAAAATAAAGTTTTCCAATTTAATATATTAAATTGGAATCGGATGGAATTCGATTTGGTAATAATCGAGATGAGCTCCTGTGAATGAAGACCGATATTATATATGGAATTTAAAAGGCATTGCCGCTATTCCATTTATATTATTAGTTTGATATGAAAATTTATATCGATTATATACCGTTATGATTTCTGTGAAGATTCCATGGCTTATGGGAGAAGATTTGGGTTTATTATGAACAATGTTTTTTTAAAAGACATTAGTTCTTTAACCCAGTTAAAGATAAGATTAATTTCTTAAATTTGAATAATCCCTAAGTAATGATTTTTGAGATTAAAAAGAATGAATTTAAAAGAATTTATCTTTGATAAAATTAATGGGAACCTTTCCCCAAGAATGTGGATATTTTATTAAAAGAATATTCTGAATTGGAATGAGGCATATGATGTGTTTTTGTAGCACTTGTTAAGTACGCCGGTTATTCGGAAAGACCGGGTTTAACCCATTCTGAATAATTGATACAACAACTAACAGTCGAAGAGATTGAAGACAGCGCAAGACCGACGATCTTCACATCGAATGGATGGGTTGCTACTGAAGCCCATGATTGGAGTAGCTACCTTGAAGGGGGCTATAGTGGTAGTCGTATGGACATACTTGTTGATTGTTCGGATATGCGAGGGCCTCTCTTCTGTATTGGACATACGGGACAAGAAATAAGGTGCCTCCGGTTTCGTTCAGACCCAGAACGGACTTGTAAATGGACGGTATGTCTGACGTTGTATTCCTTTATGTTATATTCGTTGATCTCTGCTAAATATATATATATCTGTTGGTGGCGGAGAATTTATTCTCTTGCTTAACACCCTTCTCTGAGACGTATGTGCTCAGAGGTTATATATATTGGCAGAAATCAATGGTACGGTATGGATTGACAATGTGGCAAGCTAAGATGCATTGATCAAGGCTTTTGTTAAAAAGCAGAGCCTTATGGATGATGATCAAAGCATAGCTTTAATTAGCATAGCTTTGTGTAAAACGTTACTTCGCGAGCCTCACACCTCGTTTTGATGGTGAACGATTTGTTTGATTAGTAGGTTTGACCAATATACTTTATATATATATATGGATTTGGTCGGCCGAGTTGTGCTGGGAGTGGTCGCTCCACACCTAGAAATTGAGATAGGTCTTTCAGCCGACCGAATCCATGGGGATAGAACATATTGTTGCTCATCCAAAGTGCGTAGTATATGCATTACGGTGTTTTCTCTTGCCGAGACATAAGCCGTGGAGATACATTCGCGATAGATCTTTCGAATCTACAGCCATCATGATGAAAACCCAATTTTCCAATACGAGCTTTACGGTTTTAGTTGTATACCTATATGGTGACATAATATATTATGCCGCTTACATGATATATTATGCCACCTAGGATTGATATATTTATACTCGAAATTGATTTCTACACAGTACACTTATAGTATAAAAGATGAATTTCGCGTATTAAGCTTTTTTTTGACCATTATAAGGCAAAACTCTATCCTTTGGCTTGCGTTGCATGAGACTTGAGTCTTATAATGGTTTCATTTTTCTAAAGAGCATTGCGCTTTTTATTTTATGCACTGGTATTCTGGGGAGGAAACCCATTCCACGTTAGTGGCGAGGTCCCTTGATTTATCTAACTTTAAAATCAAATTAATAATTGTTTTGAGTTCTTATACCAGTCCCATGAATGGCCAGGAGTTTATTGTTTTAACCTTAACTCTGGGTGCCCATAATTTCCACACGGGCAGCTAGTAGTTTTGGTTTTGCAGATATTATGTTCACAGGATCCTGGTCTATAGCTGAAGCGATATTCAGAAAGCTCTATGTCCGTGTATTTCTTTCAGTTGTATTTTTTATTATTTTTCCGCTGCTATTTAAATGTAATTTAAATCTCTCATATGATATTATTTTATGTTGTATAATTATTCATACTCTGGAATATTCTTGTACTCTGATGTAAATTGTTTGTAATAAGCAATGAAATGTTCTTCTTTTTGTGTTCTAATTTGTCATGTTCTCGAAACAATCCGGGCTTTCCTTTACTGGGAAGTTTGGGTCGTCACATTTGGTATTAGAGCTTTGGTTTACAGAGCTCGAGAACAAGACACATTAGGACCGAACAAAAGAATTCATCAGAGATTGGATTAGTAATATCCAATGAGAATGACTCGTTAGAGATAGGATCAGCAGTATCCTAGAATGAGTCGGAAGAGTGTTATTTTTAAAATAAAAATGATAACAAATTTAGTTTTGAAAATTTTATCTTAAAATACGTACTTGAAATATTATTATATTTTAATTTGGATAATCGAGTATATAGAGATTTTAATATACGTCTGATCCACGTGTACAAGCCTCAAATATACTGGGTAAATATAAAATCACGCTGTAGTTGCCCGAACATGATTCTGATAATGAGCATGACATCATCAGTATTTATGTTCGAGTTTCAAAAGTGGTATATCTATATATTTCCATTGACTGGTGTGAGAACCAAAACTAGATAGGGTTTATTGCTGTGATTTGCACTGAAATATGATTTTTGACTATATATAAAAGTTATATATATTTGAAAAGTTAATCACCTAATTGATTGATGCTTGTAATGTTTGATAATTAGTTTAACTAATTAAAATATTGGAATGATAATCAATTTAACCAGTATGAGACAGAATAATTTTTTTATATAAATCGAATTTAGGATTGAACTGAATTAAAGTTTGATTAGAATTGAAAGTTGAGTTGGTTAATTAAACAACTTTCAGCTCGTTCCTTTTCGAGGACGAAAAGATTTTAAATGGGGGAGATTGTAACAACCCGGATTTTCAGAACAAATTTAAAATTTCTATTTTAGCAATTTTAACAGATTTTGAATATTTAAAGTAATTTATTTTAAATAATAACACTGAAAAATTTATGTAAATCAAAGTTAGAACGAATAAATTTATTTTAATTATAAAACGAGCCTGAAATGGCGCGGTAGTTTGAAAATTTGATTTCAAATTTCAATTAAATATACAGGATTCAAAATAAATTGGATTTTAGTGAAAAAAGATATATTGGAATCTATTTAACAATATCTTTCCAACGAAGCTGAAAAATTGAAATTTCATAACGGGAATTGAAAGTTATGCCCAGTTCAATATTGTATAATATATAGCCATTTTGCAAACGACCTCCGTTTTCTATGAAACCACATTTTTTGGATTCGGAATGTCAAATTATTGCTAGGTTTCAATTTTCATAATTTTTGGAATTAATATGTGAGCGTGGCAAATTAAAATGTGTTTTGTCAATTTCAGTCAAATTTAATCGACCAGAAAATGACCCTTTTTCAAATGGTCTCCAAATTCAACGAAATTAGTTTTGTTAGGACCGTATCATCAAAACAAAGCTAGAAATAATTTTTCTGTAATTTTTAGAGCTAGTATGTGGGTGTGAGAAATTAATTCTGAAACGATCACCATATAAGGACAAGAACAGGGCTTTTTGAGCAAACAGACTTGGAATTTGATGAAACAAGTATTTTTGGAACCATATCGTTAAGATATAGCAGCATGTCAATTTTCATCGCCAACGGAGTTCGTATGTGACCATGGCATCAATAACTGTCGAATAAAGAGAGCGTGAACTAAAGAATTAATAATAAAGCTAGAAAATTAATAATAAATAATAATTCCTAACCCACTGCAATATAATATCTTTTCCCCCTTCCCTAACCCTCATTATTCTTCTTCCTCAAAAATTGACAGCAAACATCTCTCTCTTTGTCTCCCAAAATTTTGCAAATAAGCCCCTGGAAACAAAATAATTTATATCTTTCAATCCATATATAATCAACCCAAACTGTTTCTGGGTATTGTAGATCATGTTGATCTCTACCTACCACAAAAATTCCATGGCCTATCGTCACACGGATTCGCCGAAATCTGAGTTTGAATGCAGAAAACCAGTTTTGATTTTGGCCATTTTCTGACCAATCCGTGAAGAATGAGGCGATGACCCAATTGGAGAAATTATAGAGGGGAGATAGATGTACAACTTTGTCTTTGGATGTTTGGTCTAGAAGTCGACGGATTGGAAGGAAAATCAAAATGAACATGGATGAACAAAATTCAAGAGTAGAAACCCTAGATGACCGGACCGTCGCCGCCACAGGCGATGTCAGGTCATGGTCATCAAAGGTCGTCGGTTCAGGGAAGGGAGGCGGACGTTTTGGCGAAGGTGCGCGATCAGAACGGTGGCCGGCAGTGATGAAATCGAGCACGAATGAAGTTTGGGGGTGATCGGAAATTCAGGCAAACAGGGGCATTTCTGGTGAAGGGTCTCAGAGCGGTGGCGCGTCTCGGACTGGCATAGACAACGGTGGGGTCCAGCGGTGGTCCGGTTGGCCCAAGCGGTGGTGGGGATGATCCATGGAGGGGGAACGACGGTTTTGCTGAATTGGGGTAATTTAGGGATTTTAAGTTTTAATAAATTAATTAATTAATTAATTAGTTAATTTAATTATTATTTCAATGTTCGTACGCTCATATCTCTCTCATACGAATTCAGATATGCGCGAAACGGGATCCGCCGCGATCGTGGCGTCGTGACCTTCGCGTGAGCACCAATTTCGTCCAATTTGGAGCAAGTTGAAATTTTGGGTAATATCCACAATTTGAAACACTTAATAAGTGTTGTAGTTTATCAATCTGAAACACCTAATAAGTGTTGCGGTTTATCAATCTGCAATGCCCAACAAGTGTTGCAGTTTCTCAATCTGACACACCTATTAAATGTATCAGATTTTCAAGTTAAAACACTTATTTAAGTGGTTTAGTTTATTAATCTGGAACCCCATATAAGTGTTGTTTATTTTCAGCTTGGAACACTTAACAAGTGTTTCTGTTTATTAATTTGAAACACTTAGTAAGTGTTTCAAAAATCTACGAAACTTAAAAAGTGTTTCTAAATTTTTTAGCAACAGTGTATTACCATTTCTAATATCTCATTTTGGTGTAGTGCTTTATCCTTGCGTTGTGAGTTATACGATAGGTTCCTCTGGTGTTTACCTACTCTGATGATCGTCCATAGCTGTTCTGCTCACCTTTTAGTGCATTATTCCTCTTGTTTAGTGAAGGGCTATGGGCGGTCGTCTCACTCACCCTCTAACCCTAGCTATCTGCTTTCCTATGCATTTTGAGTTTGACATGTGTGGTTAAATGTCAACTTAAACGGTATGGAAAAGTTGGGTCGTTAAACCTATTATTGAAAGTTTTTCATTTACCAGAGAACATATATTTTATTCTCTATTTACCTATCTATTCTTACCTTAAATTCAAAATTCAAACTTATTTTCATTATCTTATACCCTTCAAAACTATTCTCTAGTGGCTTCCTCAAGTACACAAGTAAAATGAGGCTAACCAAGACCACCAAAGGCTTCCTTTACAATAACCCGGATGCTATCGAAGATTACATAAGCTAATGTAAACTTTGGTACAGTTAATACGAGAAAATTTGAAATTTTTGGTTATTTTGCTTCTTATGATATTCAATCTTTTTTTCATCAATATGGAATTTTCAATTTAATTGATTCTCAGGAGAATGATGAAGTTTCCTACCCGAATTATATCAAAATGTGTTATGCAAACTTGAGTCGTGATTTTTATCAAGGAAATGAAATTAAAGAAGGAGTAGTGTAAAAGGAACTTAAATTGCTTTGAATTGTGAAGTTTTGGGTGATATTTTGGGTTGCAAAAATACGAGAATGGATCTCTCGGATTTTAAGATCAATGAAAATGATCTTGTGATACTTCACCATATTTCTTAAAATGATGAAAATTTGGAGTTTAAAAACCATTTTTATCGTCCTAAAGCAAGAATTGTTAACTTACTTCTCCAACATACTGTCAATCCACGTTCGAGAAATTTCAATAACCCGACAATGAAAGTTTGTAAAGCCCTTTTTGCTATTTTTGGAAACTACAACATAAATTTGGCTCAAGTGATTTTATGTAAATTTCTACCAAAGAATTTATCGTCAAAAGAAAATACGTCATATTATGGAGTTAACCTTGCTCGTATTTTAAAATATTTTTGAGTTGATTTCAAAGGCGAAAAGTTTGTTTCTAGAATGGTCTTCAATTCCGAAAATATATCTTTATGGAGATACCGTTTGCGTTTCATTTATATGAAACATTTGCTGAATAACAAGCAAGAATGAAATAAGAAAAAGAAGGTGAACAAATGGTTATCGAAGAAGAGGAAGAAGATGAAAATACTTCGTTAGAAAGTAAAGAATTTCCCGCTAACACAAAAACCCTTCCAAGTGAGTCCTCCTCGAAAATCAATTTATTCTAGACAAAAGCCGGAAGGCACTAAAGAGGTCATTTGGTAAGAAATTTGAAAAGATGTCTTCTAAAATGTGCAAGTTCTTTGCGAAAGTTGGTTGAAAGTTTGGCTTATCTTCATCCTCATCCCCCCCCCCCCCCCCGGGCTGAATTTTAACTCTATTATTGTGTTGTTTTCGCTTTTATTTCAATTTTCGTATTTTTTTTCCATATTATGTATTAATCGAATGTATGTTATCATTAGTATCAATGAAGCTTTATATTTCTATTAATTCTTCTTTAAAAATCTCTTCAATAATCATCAAAGTGATAAAAACAAGTATATGCAAGTCAAGGCAAAGCATAAATCACAAAATACTTCAAAAATAAAAATTACACAAATATATTGACATACATTTATGTATATATCGATATATAACAGTTACATTTTCAAATTTGTTGAAAATTTAAAAACTTCCTTAACCAACTAGTATTTATTCATTTAAAACAATTTCCAGAGCCTATATATCTATTTCTTCAAGGAAAACTCATTTATTCATTCCTCCTTCATTTTCTTTCATTATTTCTTAATAATATCAAATCCATGGCTTCCCAACTCCATAATTTAAGTGAAAATCTTGAAGAAATACTTCATTCTTTCAAGAACATTCCCTCTACTATCCTTTGCAACTAGCATCACTTAGATTTAAGTCAAATAAAGATTATAAAACAACAAGGGAAGAATTTTGATGCAATTCGACTGGTAATTTTTTCTCTTTCCAAAGACGAAGAAAACAACATCACAAGAGCAACTCTCGCCAAAGACATTGAAGACTGGGATGTTATAAATGTCGATCTAATCTTCGTTAGTAATGGATGGGTAGAAGTTCCTAGAAACAAATGAATTTGTATTTAAAAATTTGTGTGCTTTGATTGGATTGTATTAAACTTAAATTTGAATGTGTAAATAACTATAAGATTGGTTTGGTTTAAATTGGATTGCTTGATTGTATGAATTGGTATGTATTGTGTTAGTTCGAATTGAATTGGTTTAGTTTGTATTGTATGCTTTGAAATATAGTTTATCTTAATATAGTTTATACTCATTCAAGTTATTACTTAGAATAATTAGATATTATATTTTGTCCTAAGTTTTAATTAATTAGAATCGTACTAGTCTTAGTTTTAACTATGCCTTAGTTTTAGGGGGAGTATAGTCTAAGTTAGGAATATATAGTTTTTTATTGATGACAAAGGGAAAGAATTATAAAATATGACATAGGTTAATGAGGGAGTTAGTAGTTTAAGAAGAAGTTAGTGAAGTAAGGGGAGTAACTGGAGAATCAAGACAACTGTAATGAATATTTTATAACCAAGGTTAGCATCATCAAAAAAAGAAAAGATTGTTGGGGATTGAGATGTTAATGATAATGGTTTTGATGACAACAGCCTTGTTTCAATTATTATTGTTATAAAATATATACTAACATTATTATCTAGAATATATATGTATATATAGGAAATCTATGCATGTATTGATTATTGAATACTGTACAGTTTAGAGAATCAATATTTCAAAGGAGAAGAGTTCAAGATACAAGACTTATAAGTAACAAGAATTCAAGAGTTCAAGAAATAAAAAGTAGTTGAGTCTAGATATTTTTGTTAAAACTTTGATTAACATTGAATTCTTATTTCAAACTTTTTCTCTCTATTTTCAAATGATTTCTGAATTATTTCCTTGTTTTAAATCTATTTTCAAAATGATTTTAAAATTACTTCCATATTTAAAATTTATATCTCTTTGTTCTTAAATATATTTGAAAATTTATTTTAACTCCTGTTTTGAAATTATACTTTTTTTGCTAATATACTTTAACTCATGATTCAACTATTACTTACTTATAGATTTAGTACTAATTTTATTACAGTTACTTATGTTATCAATTTCCTTATTTATATTTATTAAGTTCCAATATATTTCTTATATTCATTGTTATATATATATATGTTCTTTTATATCATTTATATATAGTTTTTAATCATGTTTAGATCATTTTAAATATATGTTTTCAATATATATTCTTACTTAGAAAACTCTATTTAAGTATAAAGGAATATAGTTTGTTTTAACTTGGAAATCACCATAATTTATTTATCATTATTTGTTTTTATTTAACTTTTTAATTTATGAACTCTTAAACTCTTGTAACATATGAGTCTTGTATCTTAAACTCTTGTTACTTATGAGTCTTGTATCTTGAACTCTTCTCCTTTGAAATATTGATTCTCTAAACTGTACAGTCTTCAATAATCGATATCTGCATAAATTTCCTGTATATACATATACATACATACATACATATATTCTAGATAATAGTTTAAGTATATATTTTATAACAATAATAATTGAAACAGGGATGTTGTCATCAAAACCATCATCATCAACATCTCTGTCTCTAACAATCTCCTCTAAAATAAGTATTAACTCTAAACCCTATTTAATTAAATTTGTTAATTTAGGGTTTGTTAATTTACATGTTTGTATTGCCTTATTGTATGTGTAGTATAGTTTATTGATGCCTAATTCCTGTTATTAACCAATGTATTGCAAGATTACATAGTTTGTACCACAATAGAATCATGTGCATATACACTGAATATTTAAGCGATTTTAGGCTTATTTTGGGACGTTTAGTGCGAATGAGCATAATTTAGTTTACTTTTTCTATCAAAAACAATATTTAATTTTATAACGTACAGTTAGTTTGATTGAGTTTTGAAAATGTGTGTATATGTGATAAACTCCGTATACGTACATGTCGAACGTCAATTTTTTAACAAATATAAAATATGTAATATATTATATTCTGTAACAACCCGGATTTTCAGAACAAATTTAAAATTTTTATTTTAGCAATTTTAACAGATTTTGAATATTTAAAATAATTTATCTTAAATAATAACAACGAAAAATTTATTTAAATCAAAGTTAAAACAAATAATTTTATTTTAATAATAAAACGAGCCTGAAATGGCCCGATAGTTTGAAAATTTGATTTCAAATTTCAATTGAATGTACAGGATTCAAAATAAATCGGATTTTAGTGAAACAAAAAATATTGGAATCTGTTTAACCATATCTTTCCAACGAAGCTGAAAAATTGAAATTTCATAACGGAAATTGAAAGTAATGCCCAGTTCCAAATTTAAAATAGTCGCTATAGAATTTTATAAAATACATAGCCATTAAAAATAGCCATTTTGCAAACGACCCCCATTTTCGACGAAACCACTTTTGTTGGATTCAGAATGTCAAATTATTACTAGGTTTCAATTTTCATAATTTTTGGAATTAATACGTGAACGTGACAAACTAAAATGTGTTTTGTCAGTTTCAGTCAAATTTAATCGACCAGAAAATGGCCATTTTTCAAACGGTCTCCAAATTCAACGAAATTAGTTTTGTTAGGACTGTATCATTAAGAAAAAGCTAGAAATAATTTTTCTATAATTTTTAGAGCTAGTATGTGGCCGTGAGAAATTAACTATGAAGCGATCAGCCATATAAGGACAAGAACATGGCTTTTTAAGCAAACAAACTCGGAATTCGACGAAACCAGTTTTGTTGGAACCGTATCATCAAGAAATAGCAGCATGTCAATTTTCATCACCAACAGAGCTCGTATGTGACCATGGCATCAATAATTGTCAAATAAAGAGAGCGTGAACTAAAGAATTAATTATAAAGCTAGAAAATTAATAATAAATAATAATTCCTGACCCACTGCTATATAATATCTTTCCCCCTTCCCTAACCCTCATTATTCTTCTTCCTCAAAAATTAACAGCAGTCATCTCTCTCTTTTTCTCTCAAATTTTGCAAATACGCCCCTGGAAACAAAATAATTTATATCTTTCAATCCATATACAATCAACCCAAACTGTTTCTGGTTATTGTAGATCATGTTGATCTCTACCTACCACAAAAATTCCGTGGCCTATCGTTGCTCGGATCGCCGGAATCTGAGTTTGAATGCAGAAAATCAGTTTCGGTTTTGGCCATTTTCTGATCAATCCGTGAAGAATGAGGCGATGGCCCAGTTGGAGAAATTGTAGAGGGGAGATAGATGTACAACTTTGTCTTTGGATGTTTGGTCTGAAAGTCGACGGATTGGTGGGAAAATCAAAATGAACATGGGTGAACAAAATTCGAGAGCAGAAACCCTAGATGACCGAAGCGCCACTGCCACAGGCGATGTTAGGTCATGGTCATCAAAGGTCGTCGGTTCATGGAAGGGAGGTGGTCGTTTTGGCGGAGATGCGCGATCAGAACGGTGACCGGCGGTGATGAAATCGAGCACGAATGAAGTTTGGGGGTGATCGGAAATTCAGGCGAACGGGGGGCGTTTCTATTGAAGGGTCTCAGAGCGGTGGCACGTCTCGGACTGGCATAGACAACGGTGGGGTCCAGCGGCGGTCCGGCTGGCCCAGGCGGCGGCGGGGATGATCAATGGAGGGGGAACGACGGTTTTGCTGAATTGGGGATAATTTAGGGATTTTAAGTTTTAATAAATTAATTAATTAAATTGTTATGTCAATGTTCGTACGCTCATATCTATCTCATACGAACTCAGATTTGCGTGAAACTGGATCCACCGCGATCGGGTCGTCGAGACCTTCGCGTGAGCACCAATTTCGTCCAATTTGGAGCAAGTTGAAATTTTGGGTAAAATCCGTAATTTAATTAATTATTTAATTGTTTGAACTTCGAAAATTAATATCTTTTTGCTACGAACTCGAAATCGTGCAAAACAGGATTAGTTGCGATCAGTGAGTCGAGAGCTTCGCGTGGACATCAATTTTGTCAATTTGGGAGCAAGTTGGATTTTGGACAAAAATCGGACTCGAACCGTCAATTAAAGACGAACGGAATAGAAATAAAGATGAGAACTCTTTCTCACTCAATCTTTTAAACAGTTATTTTGTTCTATAACTGAAATGTAATAAATTGTTTGTGAATGAAATAATTATCTGTTGATTATGTCTATTGCATGGATGATGTGTTGTGTTGTTATGTTATGATTGAGATTGAAGAAAATAATGTTAATGTATTTATGATTATTTAAATAAAATATTATACTGCCATATACAAGTTACTTGACTTGTTTATGTGATTAGGACAAAAAATTGCACACATCGCCCATGTGCAAAATAATAATATATTATGTAATTATTTGTTGGTTAAAACCCCACATGGGTCTTGGGATGATATTCTGATCACACATCTCCCTTGTGATTAGCTGTAAAATGCACTCTGGTTGTTATTTGGATGTGTAATGAACATTTATCGTTATTTCAGAATTCACGCGATGTATAAAATCCATATAACTGAAATTATATGGTAATTGATTGGGTCTCATTCCAATTCAGAAATAAACGACTGTTTTAAAATAAAAAGTTACTCTTTTTATTCTATGTAGGAATATAAAATTTGTAAGAATTTGTTTTACAATAAAAATTATCTTTTTATTGTTATGAAAGAACATATGAATTATTAAAAATATGTTTTAGAATAAAATTTATTCTTTTATTCACATTTAGAGACATGAATTTGACAGTAATTTGTTGGCGCTTAAAATTAGTCTTTTATTACCATTTAGAAACATGAAAAATGATTTACAATAAAAATTAATCATTTTATTGTCATAAAAGAACATATTATTGTAAATTATATAAAAGAACATTGTTATTGTAAATTATAAAAGGATATTTTTATTGCAAATATTATAAAAGAATATTTTTGTTGTAAATGATGTAAAAGAACATTTTTGATGTAAAAGGACATTTTTATTTTAAAAATTACATTTTTATTGAAGTTTGTTTTCAATAAAAAAGATTGAACATTAAAACTTACATCTTTATGGTTGGTTGGTTTCATTTAAAAGAAACCTATTTTAAAATAAAAGACTTGACAATGAAAAATATGTTTTCATTGTATGTTTGTTACGTTAAAAGACAGAATTAAATATAAAATTAATAAGCCGAGTTAAGTAGCACCCGCCATTTTAACCCGAATAGGTTTATCGATCGATTTATTCATTTTATAATGAATATAGAAAAGAAGTGATTTTAAAATCTGATGTTTGAAAAATATTATTTTAATATGATAAAGTAATAGAATATTCAAATTTTCATTTGAAATCTAAAAAGAAGTTGGAATCGTGTTGAAATGAAATTATAAATATTTTATAAAATACGTTTTAAAATGGAAATCGATGAAATACATAAAATATATATTTAACATATTTAATGGCTTGAATAGAACGCACCGCGCAGCGACCGTTCGCGAATTTCGACCATTAACTTCAAATTAGCATAACGGGAGATCCGACCGTCGGATTCTCCAAAAACCTGAACCGTTGGTTTCGTATCGAAAAGAGCTTTAAAATGAATATAAAAGATTTGGGTTAGATTTGGAGATATGCCCTAATCAATTTCAGAAAAGGTCGCCATGGATGCAGTTCGGTGGCCGTTATTGGAAACCGACTGTACGGGCGATAATAAAATTATTAAAAATATGGAAAAATTACGTAAAATCATAATAAATGGTTTGGAAAGATTTTTGATGAAAAATTCCAATGTTATAAAGATAAAAATATATTTTTATGTTACATGTTAATGTAGGAATTATAAAACACATAAAAATATCATTTTTATGTTACATGTTATACAATGGAATGGTATACAAATTAAAGAGACATTTTTATTGTCAAATTATACATTAGAATTTGTATACAAATTAAAGAGATATTTTTATTATCAAATTATACATTAGAATTTGTATACAAATTAAAGAGACATTTTTATTGTCAAATTATACATTAGAATTTGTATACAAATTAAAGAGACATTTTTATTATCAAGTTATACATTAGAATTTGCATACAAATTTAAAAGAGACAATTTTATTGACAAGCTAAATTACATTTTATTTGACATTAGAAATGTAGAAAATGTCATGTAAGTAAATTACATTTTATTTGACAGTAGACACATGTAGTGAATTAATGTAAATAAAATTTATTTGCCATTAGAAACATGTAGAAATGTATGCAAATAAAATACATTTTTATTTGACATTATAAACATGTAGAGATGTTATGCAAATAAAACATTCTTTTATTTGGCGTGTTAAACACGTTAGTGGAATCTTCGAATGATTTATATTTACATATAATTTTATATATATAACTATAAATTAAAATTAAATGAATCGCGCATGGTAGTTCCCGTTTCGGAATCGTAATTTTAAACGATTATTCCGAAAGATCCGACCGTCGGATTTTCCTAAAACTGGAACCATTAGGTCCGCTTTGGGAAGTTCTTTCCAACGATATAAATTTTGTTAAAATCCAATGGTTAGATTTCGAGAAATGTGTAAATCGAATTTGGGTAAAAACAGCGCCAGGGTCGCCTATTGACCCGAAGCGTCGCTAAATTAAACTGGGCTATTTTTATATAAATAAAAATAGCGATAAATCATTATAAAATAATATTAACGATATGGAATGATTTAAATTATATATATATATATATATGCGAGAATTATTTAAAAAGACCGAGTTCAATCTCATTTCAAATAATTATACGACGATTTAAATCGATGATATTAAAGACGGTGATTGAAGGCAAGTGATCTTCACATCGAATGGATGACTACTGATGCCCGACATTGGGTAGCTCTCAGTAAAGGGTTAAAGTGGTAGTTGTCCGGACATACTTGTCTCCGGTTTCGTTCAGACCCAGGATGGACTTCTAAATGGATGTGTATTTGACATTGGATTCCATTCCATGTAAATTGATTTCTATTTAATATATATATGTTTGGTGGCGGAGAATTTATTCTCTTGCTTAACACCCTTCTCTGAGATGCATGAGCTCAGAGGTTATATATTGATAGTTATCGATCGCATGGCGTGGATTGTCAGTGTGGCATGCCAAGATGCAAATGATCAAGGCTTTTGTTGAAAAGCAGAGCCTTGTGGTTGATGATTAAAGCACATCTTTATTTAACATAACTTTGTGTATAGCGTTACTTCGCGAGCCTCACACCCCGGTAGGAGTCAGAAACGGGATAAGGGAACGCAGGGAGTGCACACGTTTCTTTCTAGCTAGAAGTGGTGTCATGGTATGGAGCCCAGAAATTTTTACTTATGTGGTTGATGGATTATGAGGCCTCGGATATATTGGTTGATAGTGGCCAATTGATAGGTCCAATAGGACCGGGAAACGTGTGTTCAGGCATAACTAATCCACTAAGGTATATTTATGGACCGACCCTACAGGATCCAAGGGTTCACTGTGGGTGTAACGAACCAGTTTTTTTTTACAATTTTACGATATTAATATTTTAGTATAATTTAAATTGTTATAAATTGGTGATCTTGTTTATTTAAGCGTTATTCGCATCTTAATCTAGTGTTTTAATATTTGTGAACTTTTATTCTATTTTTATTTGATATTATTAATTGATTTATTTTATTTGATAAGTTATATTTTTTTATTTTTTTTTTGGATTTTGAATTTTATTTAACTTGGTAATTTATCTTTAATTAGATTTAAATTTGGTTTTAACGATTTTGTTTTAAAATTTACTTAAGTTGTATTCAAAAATAGTTAGTGTACTAGTAATGTATTTGTATATATGGTATACTAAATGGTTGAATACTTGGAAAATTAACAAATGCGACAAGGTCAAATGGACACTTGTTCGTACCCAGGTATTGTTCAATTCCATGCGTCCCCTTATTCCCACGTGTCCTCATTGTTCAGTCGGTCCACCGTTCTCTTCTTTCATTTATTTTGCCCGCCGATGGAAATTTCACTTTCCCCAAATCTATCTACTTCCCCTCAAATCCTCTAATCCATGGCTCAACCGGAAAAATTCATCTTTAATCCCTAAATCGTTTTTTCATGGTCTTCCTCTAATCATTGTAACCGCAACTGATCGCTCCTCCTCTCCGACGTCCGCAGCATCGAACCCTTTTGAACCCCTACTTCCCTCGAAACCAGCACCGCCGACTAAAACCGTCACCTGAAGCCGTTGTTTGCCGAAACCCGCTCCTTCTTTATACCCTTGAGACAGCTCCTCCACCTGTAGATCGTCACGGCGTGCCACCATGAGTCCGCCTTACCTCCGCACCTACCGAGACACGATCGCCCTCCGTGCAAACCACAAGCAAAGTCCAACTACCACCACGTCAGTCGTCACCACTAGTGACCGAAGCCGCTTAGGCTAGCACAACTCCTTCGCCTTGGAGCACCATGTTGCCCTGTCCTATCACCGCTGCGTCAACCAAAGTTCTGCGCCTTTCCGGTCCTGCTTTCCTTTTGTCTTCGCGATTATAGGTAAGTTTGCTTACGATTAAATATATTTTATGTCTACGATTTCGGTTTACTCGAAGTATAATTGTTGCGGTTTGTTGCTACTGCTAGTGTCATTAGTTTGGCTATCTAGTTGTGTATTTCCAACTTGCTTATGATTCATCCCATTGTTGTTAGTCCACTTCGTGCATGTCTGTTTGTTGCATGCCTGTCCACTTCGGGCATTCACTTATATTTTTATATACGAGAACTGATGCTTTTCCGTTGACAGTTCTTTTCAGCATTTATCTGGATGTATTCATTTGTTAAATTTACTTAACTCAAATTTATAACAGTTCCCATTGCATGTTATAGCTATTTAATGATTACATAAATTAAACAATCATACATATATACTCATGAGAAGCTTAACTGGTTATATGCATTTATGTTTAATGGAACTGAACATTTGGGGAAGTTGCATTTCATAAGAGAAAAAAACAGTAACCCGATTTTTACTACAGATTTACTTTGCCACCTGCTTGTGGGTTCAACCATATAGGTATATGTATGCTCATATGTTAGTGGATATATGTGTATCCCTTGAACACTTAGCTGGCCTAGGCTTGCATGTATTCAAGACCTCTGCATTTCATAAGTAACAGGGACTATATTCATATTTTAGTTGATTTGAGATTTGGGATGTTGGGTGTGTATACAGCTTCATGCTCTTTTATCCTTATTAGTCCCTTCCCTTGCCAACTCATTATTAAGGATGCTGTAGCATTTTTCTTTACACTTTAGCATGTTCTGCATTGCACCCCTTTTATCGCAAACATTAAGATTTGGTCTAATTTTGAATCTTGTACACACCTTCGTTAAGTTGAACCTGTTTATGTCCCATGGCCACTAATGTTGGATATATTAATGTTGCATGCATGTCCTTACTTTTGTCATAACAGCACGCTGGAACCTGAGTTTTCATACTTGTATTTTATTACATTGGCACCATAGATTATGCATAGCTCTAATCCATGCTTGTTGTGTAAAGTATATACCCATATATACCTATATTTGGTCACGATTTGTTACTACGCCCATATGATCTTGCTTGTACTTTGCATGTATTGTATTCCCTGTCTTGTTTTTTGTTTATGCATATATTACTATGCTGTGTCAATAACGTTGAAATTTGGCTAATCTTTATTCCGGCAATTCTCATAGTTAACATACTCGAATCATTTAAATAAATCGTTGGGATTAAACAATTGTATTCGTGTGTTTATTCAAAATAACTATCTTGAAATAAGTTTAATTCTGACTTGGGTGTTTTGTGTATTTTGCATGGAACGCTCGGGCTAGATACGAGCGTTGCAGATTTTAAAGATTTTCAGCTCGCAAACTGGAGCGGAACGTGAAGACGCAAGACGCTGCGGCGTGCACAAGGCCCGACAAAATCATAATTTTATTTTTAAACTCATGTATATATTTTACATTTCTTCCGTTGTACAAATAATTATGTAAAAACTCTAATATTTATGAAATTTTTCTACGTTGCATATTACTATGATTCTGTGTTATTTTCTGATTAAACCCTGTAAGCCAAATAACAATCTATCGTTTTGAACATTCCGAGTTGGTTTAAATACCGACTTAGAACGAGAAAAATGTCAGGTCGTTACAATGGGGTTTCTTGAGACATTTGCTAGAGTGTCTCGAATCGGTAAGGAGATCATCTCTAGCCTTGACTCATGACGGAATCCCAATTTCCAATACGACATTACGAATTTGATTGTAAATCTATATATGGCGACATAGTAGGATTGGGTACTATGCCGTCTAGGATTGATACATTTATTTTGAAAGTATTTTAAACTGATTAGACACTAATAATAATATTAAATATTCTTTTATACGTATCAAGCATGTTTGATCATTATAAGGTAAAACTCTATCCTCTGGTTTGCATTGTGTGATGGGACTCGAGTCTTATAATGATTTCATTTTCTAAAAAGCATTGCGTTGTTTTGAATAAAAATTTATTTAATTTATGCACTGGCAATCCAATGGAGTAAACCCGTTCAGCGTTAACGGCGTGGTCCTGTGATTAGCCTTATTATTAGGTAAGTTAAGTAAAGATTTCTCATACCGGTCCAATGACTGACTCGTAGTTTGTTTCACTTGCAAACTCGGGTGCCCTTATTTTTATACGAGCAGTCCAGTAGCTTATTTTGCAGATATATTGAGCAAGATTCTGGATTGAAGCTTAAGTTGTGTTCAGAGCATTGATAGTCTTTCGCTGTGTTGGTTTATATGTTTCGTTGCATTGTATTAAATTTATTGTAAATTATCTTCCACTGTATTATATTCAATGTACTCTGATATATTCTGTACTCTGATGTAACATTATTATGATGTTTATAAAAGTCTTCTGTTATTTGTTCTGATGTGTTGTATGCCCAGAGTTAGCGTATGCGGGATTCGAACGGTCTTGGTCGATTTAGCAATCGATTAGGTCCGGGCAAAATCTGGTACCGTTACATATATGGAGATTCGTTTTTTAATAGAACGGAGATCTATATTCATCATATACAATATTTGTTAGATTTGTCCCTATATTGGACAGGTTACGAACACAACAACATAATTAAATCTCGTAAAGCATTTCATTTTAAACGGTTCTCAAAATTTCAAAAGCGCTTTCTTTATGTTCACTGTGTACAAGCAATTGTGTACTATTCAAGAAACTATAGCGAAATATTGCCGAAATTTTATTGAATCGTTTAAATTGAAATGATTTATGCGATTTAATTATGTTATTGTATTTTTAATGGGAGGTAGGATGACCCATCAACAAAACATCAATGATCGATTAATATAACATTCACCAATAAAATTGTTTTAATGAAATATCAATGCAAATTTATATCATACTTTTTAATTATCTACTTAGGATAATTGGACAATTATTTTACAAATCGGAGCTAAATGTACAAACAACAAATGGAAGTTGGAGGCTCAATAAGTGAACATTTTAATACTGGTGTTCGCATGTTTGTTGATTTCGCTTTACGTAATCATGGAAATGACGAAGAAGTCCATTGTCCATGTAGTAGATGCAAAATGTTAAAGCATTTTGTATACAAATGGTTAGAGTTCGTTTGCATCAGTACGGTTTTGTGTCGAATTAATTGGTTTTGAATCGTCATGAAGAACTGTTAGCATCTACTCCTGTACAAGTTGATGAGGTAGTGAGTGATGAAATTGCTACGACGAATCTCGTAGAACATATAGTTGAAAATGATGCATGTTCAACATTCCATGTTCCTCAATTTACTGATGGTGATGGTAATGCTAAAGAAAAACCAAATATTAAAACCAAAAAAATATATGATTTATTAAATGTTGGAAGAAACCCCTTTGGGAAGGTGCACAAGCGGAACCCAATTATCAGTAATTATTGAATACATTATGATGAAATCTAAATACAACCTCATAGTAGATAGACTTACAACTATTGTACAAGCTACAAAGCGGCATATGCCTCCCAATAATTTAATGTGAAAAAGTCACTATGAAGTAAAAAAAAAATGATGTCGACTTTTGATTTACCGTATGAAAAAATAGATACAAGTCTAAAGGTTGTATGTTTTTTTGGAAGGAAGATATCAACCTTAAGAACTGTAAAATATGTAATTAGAAAAGGTACAAACCAAGAAAGTAAAAGAGAAAGGAAGTCTCGTATAAAAGTATGCATTATTTACCTATTACTCCTAAACTTCAAAGGTTATATTCATCTTCTGTAATCAAGAAACATATGAGATGACATAGTGTGAGAACACAGAAAGAAGGTACATGAACACAACCAATTGACGGGGAAGCATGGAAGCATTTTGACTAAAAATACCCCGATTTTGCATTCGAGAGTGGTAATGTTAGATTTGGTTTATGTACGGACGTATTTTCACTATTTCTCAATTTGTTTCTAAATATTGTTCGGACCTATAATTGTCATACCTTATGTTGACGTCAAAAGTTGGTCACTAGTGACGATCAACCCCCAATCGCGTGATCTACACACGAATACAGATAAAATACGCAATAAAAAGTAAAAGAACGGGGAGCACACACAGAATTTTTATAGTGGTTCGGCAAAGACAATGCCTACATCCACTTTATATATTATTTCTCTCTTTTTTTGATTACAAATACAATGCTTTTTCTGTTTGGAGAAAAGAAAGAAAATGACTATTTTCCTTTCTTCCTTTTGAGAGATTAAGATTCTGGAGGAGAGTAGAGATGAAAAGTCTGAAGGAAGCCGTCTGGACAAAAGAAGTCGTCCTTTTTATCTTTAAGCTTGGAGGTATTTATAGGTGGAGAATGCTGCTTGGGCTGTTGCAAAATGGTCCGGCCATTTCGGGAAGGTCCAGACACGTGGAATCCATCCATTGGCTCGAATTGTGGCAGGAAGCCTGATTCCACTGCTCATAAATAGTATCCTCGAAAGTTGTGGCTGACGTGGCATCCGCGGAGAGGTATATCAAAAGCAGAGCTTTTCCCGCATATGGTTGACTGCCTTTACCTCCTTGGAAGTCGAGATATTAAGTGGACTGACTCTGTAGAGAAACCTTCCACGCTGGCTCGAGATAACCGGTCGACGAGTTCTTTCTGGAAGCGAGAAACTCGGTCGCCCTGGTGAACGATTTTTCAGGTAATGCGTAGTCATTCTGACTGGGTTGGATTTGGGCCGATATACCATTGCTTGATGTAGCGCCCCCGATGGGCCTCTTGGAGCGCGACTTGTATTTGGTTGTGTGTTTGAGCTTTGGTTTTGGCCCGATGAGATTAGTGCCAAAAAGAGGGCTAACACCTTATAATTTACCTTTGTGAGTGTGTATGAAAACTCCTTATATGTTTCTTACAGTTGTTGTCCTTGGTTCTGATGATCTGATACAAAAAATCAATGTTTATTTACTACCTTTGATTGAAGTATTAAAATATTGTGGTACAAAGGAGTAGAAACATATGATATTTTCCCAAAAAAAACGTTTGCATGTATGCTTCTTTGTTGTGAACAATCAACAATTTTCCTAGATATAAAATGCTTTCAGGTTGGAGAAAGACTGGTCATCTAGCTTGTCCTTACTATATGAAAGAAACACAAGCATTTTCTTTTACCTCATGGAAAGAAAAATTTATGATTTGACTGATAACGATATTTTCTTCACATTAATCAACTTGTAAGAAGAGATTAGAAAAAGTTTACAGCTATAAAGCACGAAACTTTGAGACCACCTACGGTTTGGTCAAGCGAAGATATTTATGAACTTGTAAACGATTATCCAGAGATAAAAGAAAACCATCGATTTGAGTTAGAGCCCTCCACCATAGTTCTTGGGATATCACGACAGACATGAGTCACATGACGTCATGTTCGCCTAAGTGGACGTTAATTCAACATAATGTTAAAGAGACTATATTTGGTAAGATTTTTTGGTACATGTGATATATCAATTATTATATTAAGTAGTCATGTATATTGATTAGTTGTATATCTTACTTATTAGGTTTAAATATCAATTTATCTATATAAGAATATGATCAATTCATGTTTATACTATTTCTCAAACGTGCAGGGCTCAGTGGACCTCCAGGGTGTTGATATTTCCCTCGTACAGCGCCTCTGGAATAATAAAATTGTGAAATATTATAGAGAAACAATAAACAACATAAAAACAACTGGAAAAAAATCCTAATTGGATGAGCGTTAATGTGTGAGATGATTTTGTCGCTTGGTCAAGCAACGAGAAGTTTCAGGTAAATTTACTACATATTTAATTTAAATTGTTCTGCTCAACTAATATATAAATTAGAATTGTAAAACATTTTTTCAACTTAAATTTATAGAGGGAGGCCCAGAGAAATTCAGCAAATAAGAGCAAGAACCCCATTACACATCGTGGTGGTTCCAAGTCATTTCAGCATCACCGCGAGGACTTGGTATATTTATTAATTAAATAGTTAAAGATTTTAAGTTCTAAATTGTTAAAAAATAGACAATATATAATATATATGCATATATATGCATATTTCAGTAGAGACAATGTGGTGCTCCTATGTCATATTGAAATGTTTTCACGCATGCTCATGCGATGAGTCAGATCGACGATTCAAGCTCAGTTTCATACTCTTGGGACCATGATGACAAAGCATGTACTGCATTTGTAAGTATAACATAGTTAACTTAAAGTTATAATTTAATTAAAATAGCGTTATCAAAATTCAATTGTATTTTGCATAACAGCAACAGATCCAGTAACAACGGGCACAGCTTCTCGAGGACATTGGACAAGCTAACTTGACTGTTGATGAGATGGATACAAATTTTGAAGCTGTCATGGATCCACCAACCCACAACAGACGCTATAGATTTGGGAACCAAGCGCTAATTTTAAATTAATTATTCTATTGCATTTTCAAAACTGTTGCACATTGTGATGGATTATAATAAACATATATTATATTTCCTCTGATAATTTAATAGAAAACTGATATTTACGTTAATTTCAATTATGAAACATCGAAAATTTAAAATTATTTATAAGTTAGCACATCTCAGAAGGCATACTAGAGGGCTCAGGACAAAGAAGAGATTGCACAGCTATGAGCCCAGATCGCCACGCTTGAGGAACATGATCGCCGCCATGAAGAACAGATGGAGCAGCTAAACCAGCATTTGACGGAGTTCATTGCCCAATACAGATAGTTTTCTCATCCAGTGGTTCAGGAGGAGAGTGATTTGAGGTATGATTTGTTACGTTTGTTGTTATGTGTACATATATGCTTTGAGTGGGTGATGATTTAGTTGATACATTGTGGTGGCTCGTATGTATTGTTGATGCGGTAGTGATGTTGGTTTAGACACTATATTGGATGATGGTTTATGTTGGTTTGGATGACGTTAGTTTGTTGGATGTTTGTATATATTGGTTTATATTATGTATATTGGACTGTATGTATATAATTTGGGTTTAATATTATGTTTGGATATATGTTTAAGTGTTACTATTATGTATATGCTCGAAATGGAGCTGTTATGATATATTTGAGATTGTGGATTGCTGGAATTGAGCTATCTAAATCTAGAAAAAAAATAGTGAGATTTCCAAAGGTTGGCAATGGCTTATATGTCATCAATTTTTATTAGCTACCAACAGATTTTTCCAACGATTTTCAACGGTTTCCAACGGCTATCTGGTCGACAATTTCTTCCACATGTCCACCTTAGACATTGGAGACCGTTGGAAAATAGCCGTTGATGGTGTTGGAAAACATTGATAGTCGTTGAAGTGTATACCAACAGAGTTTTCAACGGCTGCCAATGGCCCCTAGGCGTCAGAAACCACTGTTGTTCTTGTAGTGATAGCTTTTAAAAATATACGCCAGGTTTACTATGTATATACATATTAAAAAAAAAACTGTGCAACTATAAAGTTATATAAATCACTTAACATGAGCTATGTATATGAACAATAATGACGAAATTAATTTGTAAATCAGTTATGATTCGTTTATATCCAAAATTTACCATATATTATATCATAATTTTTTTCAAACATCGATAATTTCATAACAAATTTATACCTTTTTGCAAAAAAAAAAAAAAAAAAAAAAAAAAAAAAAAACAATTTTTGCTACTATGTTATATAGTTAAAATAACTTTGTAATTTTATATTTAACTTATCTGAACATATTCTATTAAATAATACTTGCTAATTCATTGAATAAATTACTAATATACATCAATTTCAACATGTATATCTATATTAATATAAATGATTAAAAAAAAATCTCAAATACAAACGCTTACACATTGTGTGTGTGAGCTATACAACATTAATTATACACAAATAATAATCATTTGAATTAATAGTTTATGTAATTTACATCAAAATTTATCATATATTGCATAATGAAGTCTCATTTTAACAGTGTGGTGCTAAAGGCACACCAATATGTTCTTTCTAATACCGTGACTAAAAAATACCACAAGAATCAGTATTACACTCTTCTTAATACCACACACTTAAAAAATAGGGGCTACCACACTGTTTTACTCTATTTCAATTTTGTTCGATATTCGTTCGTCATCATTTGTAAAACCGATCAACGAGCTAAACCCTAGATCTATAACCGATCAACGAATTCGACGCCGCAATATACAAAAGCCGTGAATAAGGTTTGAATTAAGAAAGTCTGAATAGGAAGTGAGAGATTAGAGTTTTTAGATCATCAAACAATTGAGAGATTACCGTATGAGTTTGAATTTTCCCGCGAAAGATGCGAAGAATATAGCGATTAGGAGATTTTACTGTTTTTAAATTAGCTTATTACGTGATTAATTCAGCAAATAATGTTTGAGTGAGAGATTAAAATAGAAAGGTAATGTGGTATTAGAAAGCATATAAAATTTAATGGGTTTAATTTTTTTTAATAACGGTATTAAGAAAAACATATTGGAGTGTCATTAGCACCACACTTTCAATTAAAGTGATAAACATTATTTTTTATAGTATCCCTGTCTGACGTTATTTAGGAAGAAAAGGATGTCTAAATGCTGCTATGCCACGTTTCAAGTCGCTCAATGTTGAAACTACAGTTTCCCACTCATGTAATAAGAGCCTTCTCTTGCTCCGCTGCTTCTAAAACCTTGACAGCTCTTCAAGATGTACCTTCAAACCATAAAGGTACCCTTTTTAGCAGCTATTTCTGCATCTATACTTTTCAGGTTAATCTTTTACGCATAAGTTTAATCAGAAATTGTAAAGAATGCTTAGGAACGTAAACGCAAACATCGAATGTTAGTGCTGCAAATACTTCATATGAAAAGCACATAACCCGTTCGATAAATTGTCAGGCTGAATCTTCTAGCGATGAATTCTGAGATTAAAATTACCGCATTTAGCAGCTGAAACTCTTTGTTTTAGGTAAGCTATAGAAGTTATGTAGTACTTGATATGTATCGCTTTTTGTGTATATAAGACGCATTTACATAAGAAACGCGTAATGAGCTGGAACGCTACTTGAATGTTCAATATCAAATCATGTGTCATGCTTAAGTTGTGGTTTTTATGGGTTAAGTGATATGTTCTGTGGGAGTCATCTTAGTTAATTCCAAGAAATGGTCTATAGAACTTCCTGTATCAAGAAGAATACTAAAAAGGTGAGATAAGAATATCAAGATATGAACTTTTTTATTTTATTTTATTTCTAACTTATTTATTTATCTTAGTGTTTTAGAACGCTTTTGTGCTCGTATGAAAGCCTTCTCTTTACCTTTTATATTTGATGTTAAAATATATAAAATGTGATTTATAACTACAAGCATTATGGCACATGCGCTACAAGTTGTATATGGTAACACATTCAAAACAAAATGATTTAGCATGAATGTTTAGTCATATTTTTATGTTAAGCAATGAGCTTAAGTTTTTATTCATAAGTTGCAACCTGTGCAGTTAAAGCTCTCGGTGAATTCAATGTGGCAGAGGTGCAAAAAGTTGTAACGGGGATAAGACGAGGAAATATCAAGATATAGCGGATGACTCTAAAATATCACATAAAACTCATACTTGATGCTTTTACAAAAATACAAATGAAAAATAAATGAAAAATTAACATTCAGTTTAATTATAATTAGTACATTATTAATTTAAAATAAAAACATGTGCATATGTATGTAAATAAGTGTAAACGTTTATTTAACTTAATTAAGTTTGATATAATACCATAGTATTTTTTATTTAAAAAAATATCTGTCAAAAAAATTAATTAAAAACTGAATTTTATAATATTTATAATGTATAAATATCATTTTTAATTCATTTCTTTTATGAAAAAATATAGCAGGAATAACAGAATCTAGCTGAAATAATGGGATATATCGGGAATATCATAATATAACGGGACTTAAAGAGGAAAGGTTATTTCAAAGACTATTCGGAAATAGCGTAACGGTAGAAATCCGTTATAGGATATACCTGAGATATAGCAGGGTAATAGCAGGGCATTAAATGCACATGTTACGACATCTTTCTTTTTTTAATATGAATTTTAATTTGTATTATTAGTCAATACCGTACGGATTTGTGAAGAAAGTTTACTTGTTAGGTTATATTTTTACCGTGATATTTAAAATTTGTAATATTTGTAGAGGAGTATTTTGAACTCATATAGAAAGTTGATTGTTAAACTTCAGTATTAGTGAATATCAAGATTTAGTAATATCTATTGAGGGTTTTATTATTGTTGTTGTTGTTGATATTATTATTATGTAGTTCATGTTAATGCCAAAAAGAGTGTGACAATAAAGTTATTGCAACAATTATTAAAGATCTTTCAGAAGCAAAATGAATAGTTCATTTTTGCTTTCTATGGATTGATGTCAACTTAAATGTTAACTATATCTTATACAAATACAATGTTGGTCATCTTATGATTACAGGTCTAGCTCGAGTTGTTCTGAAGAAAGGGAAGACACAGCTTTTCAAAGATGGAAGTCCAATGGTCTATAGTGGAGCTGTTGACAGGATAATTGGCCGACCGCCACCTAAAACTGGCGATGTGGTGGTGGTAACAGATGGATTAGATAGGCCAGTTGGATGGGGTCTGTATAACTCTGTATCTATGTTTTGTGTTCGTCTAATGCAGCTTGAAGAAGAAGCAACAAGGTAATGCTTGTAAGGTTTCCTGTGATATTTGATCAAACATTCTCTCCGTCTACATATAAAATTACCTTTGACCATCATTTTAGCTTTGTTGACTGTAAGACATAGCACATGAAAGAATTTAAGGTAGGTTTTTGCATTCAGGAAGATCCCCGAAAAACACTGAACGACTTTAAGCAATGTCAAATTCATGTCTTATAAAATCCTCAAGATTCTAGATTTAGTTATGTTCTCTACTGAATGTAGAACGGCGCTTAAATATTTTAAATGATGAGTAATCCAAGAACAAAGAATTATAGATGATTACATTATACATGTACCATTTTATTTTTATTTTTATTTTTTATGAAAAACATGGAGAAAGGAAAAAAACGATTTGTTTACTGAAGCTGTATATCTACTCCTGTATACAGTATATTTAACTTATTCTATTTCTCAGGGATCCTTATTGTTCTCTGGATATGGAAAAACTGATTGAAATAAGATTTGATGCTGCTATAGAGTTGCGTAAGAGGTTGGGGCTTCCATCAGTTGATACCAGTGCTTATCGTTTGATTAATAGTGAAGGAGATAGGTACATGTTCATCTGAATTAGTCCATATATGTACAAGCTTGCTTAAAATTACTTGCATGCTAGTAAAATATTCACTGTGGTTTTTAATTGTAAAGCTGTTTCCTTTTCCCATTTTGTGAGTGGAGAGTTCACTGTGACAATAAAACACAACTAATCAATAATATATAACCTTGTATGTTGCTAATAATTTAGAAGTAAAGATTGTAAAATGGGTTCTGGTTTCTATATTTGTTGTTGCAGTATAAGCGATTGTTCCATTATCACTTTTTGCTAAATTGTAGTCAAAAGTATGGATTTTTACCTTCAAGAGCCGATTAGGCTGTTTTCCTGTCGGTAAATTGACTAGTTATCAGCAATCTTAATGTACTAGGAGTTCAACTTAACTACTGTTTATTAACAATCGTTTTAGGAATTCTTAGTATATTAATATTTAGATACTTGGCTACGTATATTCCGTGAGAGTTTCTAACTCAACTGCTGCAGTATCATCATATCTTATTGATTGTGCTCTCATTTGTATCCCCGCTGTTTTGAACTCGTTGAAAATTAACACCCAGCCAAACTGAGGGACTGTTCTTAGTTATACTGAAAACGGATACACTGTTCAGTATATTATTTATCTGAGCTTTTAACCATCAGCTGAGTTTCCTCGGTTGTTAATTCTCAAATTCATTTATAGTCTGACTGAAAAACACTTATTATCTGTCATGTCCTATCTGCTTGTCAAAATTTCTGCAAATACTTTCTTTCCATTCAATCTACATATTTGTTGACTGTTTCTAGCCTCAAGCTTCTGCTGCAGTAAATAGTTTATCTACAAAAATAGATAACTATTTGATTTTCCCTCTATTACCATGAAAGACTGTCAGGTCTAATCTTGGATGTGTTCGGGGATGTTGCTGTAGTTGCTTCATCTGCGGCATGGGTTGAGAAATACAGACAAGCAATAGAGTTCCATGCAAGCAGAATTAAGGGTGTAAAAAGCATAAAGTGGAGACCATCTATAGATATTTTAAAAGAAGAAGGAGTTGATATATCATACCCAGTTGATGTTACTGAATCCCCTACTGCTGGAAAAGTCAAGGTGAGAATGAAAGACTAGTTTGAATATTGTGTGTGTTATCAGGTTTCGCAACTTTGTGCATTTTATTTTGCTCCTGTGCATTTGGCTTCAAACCAATGTGATATATACTACTTCAGTAAAAGCTCATTAATTTTCGTCCTCATTCATATCATCTAACCTATTTGAGGACGTAAATATCATAACATGGCAAGTATATTCAGTAATGATAGTTATCCCACATATTTTTAGTATGGTTTACATGAATTCATGACCGAAGTGCTACTCTTCTAAATATGGTTATACTTCACTGAGAATAGAACAATAGACATGGATTCTGAAATTTCACTCAACAGGGGCTTAAAACAACATGACATTGATTTTATATAAATTTTGTTAAACATGTCATTATAGTATTCGGTATTGTCTGTACTCTGTAAGATTCAAGACAGGTTATGTTAATTTATTATCACTAAGATATTGAACATTAATAGTTTTTTCATTAAAAAAAAGACAATTCATCTAGGCAAGCTGTAATTGTCATGCTCTGACAATCATTATTTAAGTAGCTTATTGTCATGGTCTGAATGTGAAAACACATTTAATTATGAAATGACTGAACGAAGCACAATTATATAATAATTGATATTTTTGCACTAGGACTTTGAAACGCTACAAAGAACTCAAAAAAAATGGAACAAACAACAAAATATATACTATAACATTTCTTCAGTTTCACTATGTTATGATATTTCATATTTGTGATATTATCAGTGTATAATGCATTCCTTGGTTAACTACATAACCGTCCATAGATATTATTTTGAGAAAAACTGTTTTTGATAGTGTTCTTGTTTACTAAAATCCAGGAGGGACACTGACCCTTTTGGGGGTCCAAAGTTGATCCACATCTGAATATCAATACCTTGAACTATTATTGTATTATAATTGAAAATTCACAACCAACTTTAAAAAATTCACTCTTTTGTTAAATACATTTGTATTAAAAATTGTCCAACTGATTTTGTAGTCTGCACAAGGAAGATTATAATTCCAGCTATACTTATCTGGTTGGCAACAAAATTTAGTATCATCATCACAAGGCTCTCGGGGGAGCTAGGTCTAGGATGTGTAAGTTGTATGTGGTCTTACTTCATTACTGAAGAGATTGCTTTTCCAAATTTTATCATTATATATATAAAAAAATGTACTATTAATCTAGTATAAATACTGTAAATGTACCGCCCTTTAATAAAAATGGTGAACATCATCTTAAATTTTTGTTTTTATTAATATATGTATCATATGCAAGGTTATGGAGAATGGAATACATTACATGGTTTCATTAGAAGGCCAAAAGACAGGATTTTATGCAGACCAACGTGAAAACCGTCACCTTATATCATTAGTTTCTAAAGATCAATGTGTTCTCGACATTTGTTGCTACACTGGTGGTTTTGCTTTCAATGCAGCACGAGGAGGTGCAGCTAACGTCATTGGTAAAACACAGTAAGCTCAAAGCATATTAATACCATGCATTAATTTTTGTCGAGCTGTAGATATGATGGGGTTTGCATAAACATACCTTATAGATATGGACTTAGGAAAATGATGAAAGCTGTTTCATTTAATTATCACCAGCAAAATATTTTTGGGAACATGTAAAATCGGGACAGGTCTTCCTTTCTCTTAGTAAAACTGGCTTTTCATATATTGCTGAAAAGCAGGCAATAAGCGGGTTTTATTCTCCCCTCCCTTTTTTCCCAATCATTATGATATTACCACTTTAGTGAGAGAAACTATTGTAAACGTACATCTGTCTTTGTTATTATCAGGAATTGATTCATCTTTGCCTGCTTTGGAGATTGCCAGGGAAAATATCATTCTTAATGAAATGGATCCCGAAAATATATCATTTCTCAAAGAAGATGCGACTGAGTTTATGAAAAGGGCAATTGTTAAAAATAGGTCATGGGATATAGTGATTCTGGATCCTCCCAAATTGGCACCTCGAAAAAAGGTATATTTCTTGTTCTGTAAATTTTATCGACCTTCCCGCGTAATGTTGACACACGGTACCTTTATTATTTGCTAGGGAAGACTAAAAATTTTCCACGGTTTACACAGCCATGATATTGAAAACTAAAATTAGGGAGGAGCATTATTTGGTTAAACCAAATGATCAAATCAATTCATTTTGGTCGATTTGGTTTGGTTTTGAAACTAGATTGGGTTGTAATCGACCCGTAAAAAATTTCTGTTTGATTATTTGTTCAACCAGAATAACCGAACTTTTATTATATTTTCAAATTTGTCGATGTTATAACATATTTTTAGATTGGTCCAGTGATCCAACTAAATTTTATTTATCGTACATGTGTCAAAATTACTTTTGTAAAGCCTAAAAATGATGAATAATAATACTTTAATCATCTAGTTATGTTTCAATTCAAATTACAATGATTATTCCAAACATAAAGTGTAAAATGTTTTTAGTTCGGTGTAATCGGATAATCAACCGAACCAATCAAAGTTAATTTGATTGGTTTGGTTTGATTTTCATTTTTATTGGTTTTACTTCAATTTAAAAATATCTATCATCGAATAAATCAAACCAACAAAACACTCATCCCTAACTAGAATGCTGGTACGTTTTCAGGAAATTTTACTGAATAGCAAGTCATAAGACTCTGTTAGCATACGAACACCCAAACAACCCCCCCCCCCCCCCCCCCTTCCCCCCTTTCTCTTCCCAACCAACTAATCACAAAACAACCACATGCACGCACATACAAATCAATATGGATTTCTAATGTATCAACTCTCACGAAAAAGGCACATTTTATTTTAGGTAGCTCTAGGATAAAACTGTCTGGTTATGTGTGTGATGGGAATTTATTTATATATGTAGCAAGTTTTGAAAATGTTAAAACTGTAATGTAATCGTAAAAGGAGGTATAAAGAACAAACTTGGTATTATGCATGGAAAGACAGTTTAAGTGTATCTATTTGATTTTGATTTATTGACCAGTCAGGCTATAATCAGATGGTTTCATATACTTTCTTTTCCCCTAGTAAAGTGATATTCTGGTTAAATTACAGGTACTACAAAGTGCATCTGGTATGTACAGGAATTTAAACTCATTAGCCATGCAAGTTACGAAGAGAGGCGGTCTCCTAATGACATGTTCATGCTCAGGTGCTATGACCCAAAGCGGCACTTTCTTGCGTATTCTTCAGGCATGTTTGGCATGTTTATTCGTCTACAGATTTATGAGCGCTTTATCTACCTGCAACTTCAGTTACCTGTGAAAATGCATTGAGAATAAATAGCTTGGTTGTAAAGACCCAACACTCCTTTTGCATTAGGATGGTTTAAACTATAATAAACATGTTATACATTCTGTTTATTACTCATCAAATTGGTCAAAATTGTGGCATAGACTAATCATACTTCATTTTTTTTAAACCCACATTAATGAAATAGAGTTAATATAAGAGCAAAGTTCACCAAAATTTCAAGGAAATGGATGCTGAAACCTGGTTAAAGAAGTTACATTAAAAGCTATTATTGTTAAACTTCCAAATGATAGGTTACCTTCTTCCACAAATGTGAAATAGTGGTTTAGTTGTATGATATACCTTTAGCATCGCCATAGTGCCATAGTAGAATATTTCTTTCTTTGTAATTTTGCAGCTAAAAAAAATGCAGAAATAGCTTGTCTGGTTTATTTTGTTAGTCTTCACTGTAATTATTCGTATAGTCTTACTTTTGTTCAGAATGCTGCATCAATGGCAAACAGAAAAATAACGGTTGTACGCCAGTCTGGAGCTGCTACTGATCATCCGATTGACCCATCATATCCGGAGGGAGCTTATCTCACTAATTACTTGCTCCGTGTCCTCTAAATAGTAGTATATTATTGCATTTAATGAAACTTTTATTTTATTTTTCTTATTTTAAATTTATTTTCTTTGTATTTCAGTTTGTTGGGCTAAGCACACTGATGTGCACAATTTTGATATGTTATCTGTGTGTTCATGCTAAATCAACTGATACTCTTAAATCTGTTTATGTAATTTTGATTTATAATCCCAACTTTGTGTCCTAGGTTTTCTTTAGTGCCCAAGTTAGTGCAGTGTTAAATCTATTTAGAGCCGTTTGGCGGCTACTTATTTGAAACTCCTTGAAGTTGATTTTAAATAGCAACTTATATGTTGTTTTAAATAGTAAATTATGAGTAAAAATGTTTGGATAAACCAATGTTAACTTCTGAATTACATTATCGGACATCAACCGTGCATGAACACAGTGTTGCTTACTCTCGGAAGTTAAGGCGGATATTTTATTATGGTGGTTAAAAGGGTGGGATGGCTGGATAGATCAAACAACCACAATCCTTTGTGCAGGTGTAAAATTTAGTGTATGTCAAATTTATTGTTACAGCGCTTGGCTTAAATTATCCATTATATCATTCTTTGCATGGGTGCAGCTCTTGTTTCTTTTTGTTCATTATTGAACTCTTTGTATCCACTATAAGTTCTGTGACCTAACAAAATAGATCAGAGTTTCAAAACCTTTTTTTTTTTGGTTAAGGGGGGGGGGGGGGGGGGGGTTGGAGGGGGTGTGGATTTCCAAATGTACCACTTTGTTACTTTCTTAACATTTAAGGCACTGTTGATTCTGTGTTTTTTGATTTGGTGCTAGAAACTTATACGGCAAGTGTACCACTTTGTTACTTTCTTAACGTTTCAGGAGTTGGCAAACATCAAAAATGACATAAGTTCTTCTAAAAGCATCTCCAACAAAATTCAAAGTCGTAACATTATGATTCTGAATATTCAGGCAAATTTTCTGAAATTTGCCCGCGCTGATCCCATTTGTTATCAGTTTGGACTGATTTAATCAGCGCTCAAACTAATTAAAAAAAAAAAGCATCTAGATTTTTTTTTTTTTTTTGGTCTATTTCGCTGAGCGCCTACTAAATCGGCTTCTAGCGGATGATGCTGATAAAATCAACACTCGAGACCAATTCAGAATTAAGAATTGACCCCGTAATGTTTTGCTAAATATTCAGATTTTGAATAGTTGTTGGGAACGAAGTTAGGCTTCAATTCAGAATTCAGACCTTGAATTCTTGGCTGTTGGAGATTGGAGGGGGGGGGGGGGGGGAGGTTTCGGTTCGGTGCGGTTTGAAGCTCAAATCGCTTCCGCATCGCATCAAACGGTTGATCAAAAATACAAACCATTATACTAACCGTTCAAACGGTTCGGTTTTGATGTAATACGGTCCGGTTTGAACCCGTATTAAATATGAAACAAGAAAATTACTTCATGAACAATCAATTTACGATTGTATGACATTGTGTCGCCTGAAGGTTAAAACACATAGTGTTATCTTTAATTAATATGACTACAACATACGTTGAAAATAGAATATATATCGTTAAGTTAAAAGTTAGATAGGGATTTGTTAATTTTTTTATCATAACATTGTCGATGTAGCTATGCGGTTCGGTTCGGTTTAATATGGTTTGGTAAAAGTTCAAACCGCAACCGAATCGTACCGTTGCGAGTCGGTTCGGTTTGGGTTGTTTGTTTTAGATAGAGAATCTGGTGCGGTTTTCCGTACCGTTTTTGCGGTTCAGTCTGGACGCTTTCTGCATTGCGGTACGGTTTATGCCCACCTCTTGGAGATGCTCTGAGTTGTTTTGTTTGCATTCAAGTAGCTTTCAAACAGGCTCTTAATCGTTCGGTAAGTTAAAGTAGTTGGGAATCATGTGTCGTGTTGGCTTATTTGGTTATCTTGATTTTCTTCAATTGTTTTCATATTTTTTTTTTTTTTTTTTGTATGGTTTACTCTCTTCTTTACATCTTTCACTTTTAATCATATTGAATTATTTTTGGATATATTTAGTTGGTTGATTCGATATTGTATATTAGGATGTGTCTCTTATTATAATATTAATAATCAAATTTCTCTCTCGATAAAAATCTGTAAAATATTCCTCAAGGACTAGGTTGAACATACTAGCACCCTTAATTTTTCTTCCAAATCCCATTGTTTTATAAAAAATATTACATTCTAGGTTATTTCTTTTCTCATCCTATATTATATCAATTTTACCATTTTACTTTCAGTTTCTTTTTTCTTTCACCACTCTTTACCTTTTTAAATTGCTAAATTCGTGAAACCTAAATCAAGACGACTAATTGAATATTTTATTGTCAATCTTTGTATTGGAAAAAAGGGCTAATAAAATAGTTTAGGTTTTTTATGAAAATGGGTCATTTGGAACATAATGAAACGAACTGAAATCTTCAATAATTTTTGTTAATCATATGGAATTAGTATGAAACTGAATATAAATATGCAGTTGTTTTGAGATTGAAAAATGGAATAAGAAGAGGTGGAGGAAAGGAAAAACATCTATATTGTTATTTCAATCGATGTCAAATGGTACTTTATAAATTGGTTATTTTTACTGTTAACGGAAGTAGAACTTTAGGAATTAATGTTGAGGTGTTAATAGATTTAACCTAAGAACTATTTGCGATAATTACCTATTAATTTGTGGCCTTCAATTTGCAATCATATCCGTGCAAAAATTGGAAATTGATAGGAGTTTCTTTTTTGAATATTTACTCTAAACTACAAATATTTGTAATTGCACTAGTTTATTTTATCAATTTAATCTTTTCTGTAGTTCTATCAAAATGCCTTTTTGGATCTTCCCAATATTCTGACTATTCACATAACGTAAGAAGAAGATGAATAATCATATCCCTCTAAAAGAAATCGAAGAATTTGTTGTAAATCCTACAAGATCAATTTGTTCTTTTTTCTCTGTTGATGATCAAAACTTCATCTGGATTCAAATCCTACCGAGAAGTCCACTAAAGATTTACATGGTTGCTGCTCAAGCTGGATCATATACTCATCATCAATACATCGCAGCATTCAGTGTTCATAATAACAAAGCCTTTGCTCATGGAGCTATATTCTTGTTTAGAGAATATAATACGGAATAATTGAAATATACATGGAAAAAGAAAAAAATCGAGTAAAGTGGCTTCATTGCAAGCCGATGTAAGGTGGTTTTCTAATAATATGGATGAACTTTAAATATAGAATCTCCACATAAAACTCAAATTAGCACATCATACGGAAATAAATCTCATTGTTGTACTTTTGTTTTAATTTGTTAACCTGCTTGAATATTAATTTGTTAAGCTGTTTGAATATCATCAAGGTAATCTAGATTAACCATACGATCAATGGACATTGGATATACCATAGAATATCATTAACCATTCTTCAGTTTACTCCGACAGGAACCAAGGAAAAATAAACCATACTGCACATTGACCAAGTATCATAACATAATCCTGCTTGTTTCACCATGCGCAGTTCTCTCTTAATTAATATACAACAAACCTAGTGAGTTTACATAAATTAACTATTAAGAGTGGTATCATAAAAATACATGATTCACCTTCCCAACTTCAGCAAAGAAATAAAACAACGTTAAAAAGACACAATTACAAATACACGCGTAATTAAACAGCAAGCCCCTATGAGAAAAGGATATTGTGAAGTAGATTCTACGGAATACTTATACATAACGTTTTTTTTTTAAAAGAAAATAGTAACCTGTTTTTCTCTCGTATACAGCATATTTTAAGCAAATACAATCACACTGCTTGCTTCCATACATACAAGCATTTAGTGGCCTCCTGGGTTTCTGTTCCATGACAAATATGAAGGATCTCCAAGCTTCCTGTAGATTTTATTATAGGTTATAAGAAATGGGACAACAGTCTCCTAATAAAACAGAATGCTTGCAAAATTTGAAGAGCTTTAGTGCACATAATGTGAGTTTTAAAAAGCTTCAAGTACCATGATTATGCTGTCACGAAAAATGAGAACTTCGGAAAATGACCTCAACTTTGGACAGAACAAGGGCTTTTCACAAGAAAGGAAAGAAGGGTTTTGTTGTGTTTTTTTTTTTTTGGGTGGTGCTTTGTGGGCAGTGTTATTAGTGGCGCACGATGCAAAAAGACGCAAACCCCCTCTGAAACCTTGGCGCACGCCTTTTTAATTTACTGCGCATGTTTACTCTTTTTAAATAAATTAAATATTTTAACATAAATTTAAAAAAAAATCAATATTTTTTGCTAAAACATATATACAATAAAGATTTTTATGCATTTTACAAAAAACATAAAGCATAAAATTTCAAGCACTATAGTTTTCAAATCTTAAATAATAATAATACACATTGATGATAAACCAGAGATCTGAATGTGAAACAGTAATTATATTTTCCAAATCAATGTCTGTATCATCACATTCATAAGCTTCAGCATCTTTCTCATCCATATCATTTAGATTTTTTTTTCTTCGTGAATATGTAATTATCATTTAATTATGTTTGCATATAACTGAAAAAAAAGATATTAACAAAGTTATTCACATTTTATGTCATTATGATAAAATAGTAATAGTAGCAGTGATGGTAAGAGTATTTGTAGTAGTAGTTATAGTAGTTTGAAAAGTGAAAATAAAAACAAAAAAATAAATAAAAGGCATGCCATTTCGCGCCATGTGCCATTTATGTGTCACGCGCCATTTGTGCCATTTGGTGTGCTTTTTCATATGTGCCGCGCCGTAAGCAAAAATGACGCAAACGCCGTGCCGTGCGCCATTGCGCTCGCCTAGGCGCGCCTTTCATAACTATGTTTGAGACAAAAAACACATGAAGCGTGGACTGTTTGATTTGAAAGGTATAATTCAAGAAGAGATCCAACGGGTTGAAATATGTTGTGTCAATTTTTGTTTCTCCATTGTACCCAAATAGAATTTCTCACATGTATATATATATATATATATATATATATATATATATATATATATATATATAACAATTCAATGACACGCCCAAATTGCCTCCTGATTTTCACCCCAATTTTCTGTTTAAATTTTTTCTTTCTTTTTTTCACTCATTCCGTTATTTAAATATAAATATATGGTGTAAAATTGGGGTGCTGCAAGACAGGGTGTCATAGAGCACACTTTATGTGCATGTGTATGAGACGCAGCCCTCCTTATTTAGCACCATCACCTGAATTTATTTCAGTATGTTTATATTTAAATTTTTGACACATGCAAGAGAAGAGAGAAAAATCAAATATTTAAATTTAAACTTGTGGTTGGAATCAAGAGTTATGTGATTGTGCTAAATAAGGAAAACTGCCGATCTTTGCTCACACACCCATGCATAGAAGACCGTTAATGGAATCCCAATTTTGCAACACCCTTAATTTCCATCACATTCCAATTTAAATAAAAGAATTATTTAAATAGGATTGTAGTGGAAATTAGGGAGCTACAAGGGATGCTAAACAATAGTGCTGCACACATACACAGACGTAAGTGTGTGTATAAGCGCGCAAACACATATATGTGTGTGAGAAACGTCTTGTGTCAATTCAATCAAAAAAGTATTTATAAAAACTTTTGGAGGAATTTTTGAATCGAGACCCGCATAAAAATGATTCGGTCCAGATGATTGCCTTACTATGTCAATGTAGTCAAGGGAACACACTTATCATTCACATTATAATAAATGTCAAGCACCATGACAGTTTAATGAATTATGCTAACATAAAGAAGGATTCTCGGAAGAAGGAAAAAAATATCTACACTATAGAGAATTCATGGTATGAAACATCATGCATTAATTCACATAAATAAGCATTTTCAATTCATGATTTGATGAAGCTAACCCTGAGTTTTTTTTTTTTTTTTTTGGTGCTTTCTTCCAAAACACAGGTGAATGATGTTTAATCCACAAATTCATAAACGTCATGATAGACAACCATCACACATCAGATGATTTACTAAAGAATTATTGCTGTTGTTGTGAGCTAACTATATAGCAGCTTCTTCTTTTCTTTTTTCCTTTTTTGTTGCTACCACATTAAACCACCTTTTCCATCTTTCACCGACATTTTCTCTCGCCTACCAGTATTGTGTAAAATACTTCTCGCATCCTTGCGCACTCACCTCTCATTAGTTTTCCTTGTTTTAAAAGAAAGAAAATAAAATAAAAGCAACCATTCATTCTTTGATTTCTTCATAGACTATAAACAGTAACCGTGACTCAAATCTCAACTCCAACCCCTTCTTCTGAAAATTTCTATCAATTCAAATTTTGATTAAAAAAAATGTATTTAATTTGATAACTTTCAAAACATCGACATACTGGGATGTTGGATGGTTTCATTTGATAAACATACTTGCAAAGAAGCAATTTATTAAGTTCATAAATAAATCGAAAGTGAGAACCCTTGTAAAGTTTGTAGTTTTTTTCTTTTTGTCATTAACGACAACGATGGGTATCTGTAGTTTTTTTTAGTTATGTAGTATATCTTTGAGTGACATTAGGGAGTACACCAAAAAAAAATAAAAAAAATACACCAAATAAAAAAATAAAAACATTCTTTTAGGTCTATATTTTAGAATTTAGTGTTATTATGTTACACTACATATTTCGAATGCATATCATGTAGGATTCATGTTTTCTTTTCCACTTGTTTTGAAACCTCATAAAGATGATTTGTTCTAAATTGATAAGTAAATTCTTTGCATTGAGCCAAAGTGATCAAATTCAAAAAGCCTTAACTTTCAATCACATACTGATAAAGTGGGGAATAAATTTACCTTGGCTTCACTAAGTAAACAAGAGCAAAGGCTGCTGCTAAAAAGAAGCATAATCCACCCACCGCTAAATAGGCAATACCAAGAAAATCGTTCTTTCCTCCAATCCAAGTAGTAGTTGACAGAACCAACTTCTTCTTTCCACCAAAACTATATGTGTTGTAATTATTCTTAAGATTCACTGTAATTTTGTCATTTGCTTTGAGATCAACTTCTATTCTCCCATATAACTTTCTAAATGTTGGAAGAGCAGCAGTTCTCATCCAAACAATAAGGTCTTCTTGCTCACTCAACTGCAAGGCAAATTATTTTCATTAATTGGATATTAACGCTTTTAACAACAGAACTTGTCTAAAATTTCATACCAATAAGAGTTATTTTTTCCAAGACATTAAGAATTTCATACCTTACCACACATGTAAAGCGTGAGATAATAGAAATTTACTTTTTTTTTTAAAGAAAGGATGTGTATAACCTATTATTTAAGGATGCTAGTACCAAAAAATATTGCAGCTGAAATGGTGATCGTTGTCATGCATAACAGGAACTAAGCGGCATGGCATCAAAATCGATCACAGTTGGAGATCAATAATTTGTCATGTATTTTGTCAATGTCCAATTTAAATCTTTTAGCTCGTGAATTATTCACGTCTGTAAACACATTTCTTAAGAAAAATTAATGAAAACAAGATCAAAAATCAAAGAACATGTATACATGCAGGTGTAAATTGTGTTTATGTAACACACTGCGCTTATAGAAGAAGAAGAAAATTCAACACTCGAAATATAATTCACATGGTGGTATTTAAATAGTAAATATTATTCTTGAATTATATGCAAAACCTTCATAAATTACAAGAGAGAAAAAAAAGTAAACAATAGAACACTTACAGGCTTGCTGGAATTGAGTTGTCCTCCACCAATCAAAGTCCCATTTTGGAAATTCTTAGGATATACATCTTTCCCAAATTTATGATCTACATCACTCTTCCAAGCTATATTTTTCTTGTTCACATCTAAATCCTTATCTCCTCTTTTAAAGCTGTAAGTGTCATTAAATAGACTCCAAGCAATGAGACCACATGGCACTATCGGAGCACCGTTTACTGACCTTTCCGGCTCACAACCTGACGTCGAATTAGCCTTGTTTTTGTCACGCAGCTGTTCATCATTTCGGCTCTTCACATACCTTCATTGTGTAACAAGGATTACACATATGTTGTAAGTTAACTAGCACATTCATCTGATCTAAAGCCACTTTCAAATTTTCAAAATAAAGAAACTATTCAAGAAAATTATAGCTCTGTTGGAGCTGTTGATGAGTGGAACATGCCACACTGTGACCTCCAATTTTGCTATTATTAATTCTCTCCAATTAAGTTCAAACTGGAAAAGGGCCATATTCCAATCATTAAAATTACCAAATAATTATAATTTCGCCAATGTCAGCCATAAGTAAATTTAACAAAGATCGACTCATACATCAGTTTCCTGATTATCCTTGAATTGTGAATTCAGTTCGGCATAAGCTCCATAATGTAAATCAGAAGTATACATATTACATTATCTGATATATTCAATCCAACAATTTAGATTACTGCATTTATTATTTAATCTCATAAAGCAATTAGATTTTCAACCACTGAAGGCTAAACTGACACATACCTTGTTAGAAAATAATTGGTAATCTATGCTTTATATCATCTCATTAATATTTAGAGAGAAAAATTCCACTCAGGGGTATATGGCTAGGCATGTTTCACAAGCTAATAAGCAATAAGGACTTCATTGGATAATAGCTCTCATGCATAAATTACCAAAAAGACAAAAAATATGGGTATAATAAGTATCTTTTAGTTGATAAGCTTTCTAGTGTGCTCAAGCATGCAATCCAAGATGTCAAACGTTGCAATTTCTAAATTCTATGTCATATTTCATATGAATTTGAGGACTCGTAACTAGGTTGAGAACGGTATATGAGATTCACCAAACATATTTTATTACAATAAGCTTATAAATTTAGTTTGATCAATAATAAGCTTAGCTGAGTTAACCTTGTAGAATGCAAGGAGAGCATAATAATAGTTGAAGAAATGCATGATGGAACAAGTTTCAAGTGAGTATTTATCTAAAGGAACTTATAATGAACATAGTATACCTCCTGTGGTTTTGAAAGAAGTTGTCGAGCTGGTAATACACAAATATTGGGCTATCCATATCCTTAGGCACCTGAAAGAAAATAGATAAGGAATTCTGTTCCTGAACAAATGCATTAGGTATAAATTATTTCATCAGCGTCCAATATAATTTAGGAATGTTTGTGTACATGTTATGTTAGCTATACAATTTAAATGAAACCTTTTGACAAAACAGTGAAAATGTATATTCATACTGTAAGAGTTTTGTTACAGCTTTTGTCACTCGTCTTGTTCTGTATGTACTTGAGCTTCAAGTCCCTATTCCACTGGGGATTTGGTAGGCATGCATCTTCATAGCGATAAACAATCTCAACTACCTGTAATAAAATAAAAAATCAGTAGGAATGTTCCATTTCTTTTTGATTCAAGATAGCATAGCTCAAAACCTAGGCATACCCGGTGAGAAGCTAGAAGAGCAGCAATACCAATAGGAATGAATATGGTGCCAATAAGAGCAAAAACAGAGATAACCTGTAGAAAAAGGTTCATCATTCCAAAACAAATTACCATACTCGGTATTTATTCATCTAGGTTAACAAAATAAATACACCGGTATCACAATCAAAAGATCCTTATCCGACAGACAGACATGTACATTGGGTTTTACGCTTTAGTATACATAATTAGTAAAACTTACCCATTGTGGGGTTAGAATTGGCTTGCATGCAGGAAGCTCCTGTTGTGTAAATTTAGAATCTGAAACACAAAGATCGCATCATATTGGAATGATTCATGATCCTCTAAAAGATGAAGCTTAACCATCAGCCCTCTCTACTATGATACATGCTATAGTTCTATAGTTCCATTCAATAAGGAGAAAATAAATTCGCAAGCATGATTTAAAAGGAAAAAAAAATGCATGTAGCAAAGATATGATTCATCTTAAACCTATCATTTGATGCAAACAAAAGCTTATTAATCATTTGGCCATCTCTATAGGTAATGAATGTCAACGAATAATGATAGTCCACGATTAATCTGAAAAGTATAGCATTTTCTGTAAAACCATATTTGGAAGAGATAAGTGTGATAGGGTTAAAAACATAAACTTAATTTCCAGAACAACACACCCAAAATTCATTAATTTAAGACTTTGGTGTTACCAGTAAGTACCCATTAAGGAAAGCTGTCAAGCTGATGATAAAATACTCAAATAAACACAATGCATTAAAATAAATATCTAGTTACAATTTTCATTATTTTTTGGGCAATCAGGTAGATATTTAAGCTCCAAATGTTTCTATGTTAAAAACACTCTAATACAAATTAATTAAACAACCTACGAGATACTCTTTAAAATTTAATCTCGTCAATCCAGGATCATTCAGGAAAATGACAGCATATTCCAGCAAACTAATCAGAAAAGCAAATCTGAGAAGAAGCCCTATTGCAACTTATAACAATATATATTATATAAACAATCAATCTAGTAAACTACCAAATCACTCTAAAATTACCAAAACTAATATGAAGGAACCCGTTAAATTCATATTAAAAAAACTGATAAATTTCACTAATTGGCAATAAAACATTACATTTTGGCCGCTTATTCTTCCTCTGACCAGTTGCGTCAGCTCCAGAACTCGATCCGGTAGCTGATTGTGCCGTATTGTCCATCAAGATTCGATCTTCCACACAGAAATCTCAAATTAGCACAAGGAATCAAAACGGGTCTCCAAATCAATAAGAAAAAGTGTAATCCTTTTATTCCAAAATAAATTAAAATTTCCCCTTGCAATTTCTCTCTTTATCTTATAAATCTCGAAACTGAATTAAGGATTGACTCGTTGAAGAGAGAAAAGAGGAAAGGGGAAGCGTTCTCATTTGGCCGGCGACTTTAGAAAATTCGAAGAAAATTAATGAATGATACCGGTCAACGAGACCGATTGCTACGAAGAATATCTAGTACATCCGAGATTCAGGTCGGTTGAACTTTGAATATTTTAAACTTTAACAAGCAGGAGCGTGATCGTTATTCATGCCCTCTGAATAATATTTTTAGGAACTTTATATTCATATTCAAATGAAAATGAATTACGTGAATATTTTTATGCATGTGATTAGTTTGAATTTTCATTTTAAAATTTTGTTATCTAAAAAAACATTATTAATTAATTAATTTTTATTTCGTTAACTAACAGAAAACAATGATGCAAAGAATGTTTATATAGTAGATCCTATTTTTAAATGCTAATAAAATTTGTTATTATATGTAGGAATGCAGCTTGAATTTGAAAAAAATAATCAATTGTTAAATTTTATTTTTAAGTGATAAATAAACTTAAAGAAATGTAAGAATGACCAAAATTTTGCACTTTCAAGTTAATTATTAATAATAAATTTAGATTTTGATCATGATGGGATCCTGACTTTTTATTTACGTAAAATGGCATTTTTCGTGGTCGAAGTGAAAAATTGCGCTTTCAAACCAACTATATGTAAAATATTAAACTTATCAATGCGTATTGAATCAAAAATGCTACTGGTTATATTTGGATGAAAAAATTTGCAAGTAAAATTTACTTTAAAATAAAAATAAAATGGTAGTTGAAACCCATAATGTGTGTATTACACGTTTCGTATGCTATTTTGAAAGTAGATTTACTTATTAATTTCTACTAGGTATAATAAAAACCATATTAAATATCTTTTTATTGAATAACATTAACGTAGAAGAATTAAAAAATTAAATAACCTCTCATTTGTATTAAAAATTCATGCTTTCCCCTAATGCTTTACTACTATTTTGCGTTCAAGTACGCAAACCTAATATTGCTTTATTTTCAAGTCTTATCTTAGGACTCGTTCGCGAACATACTTTACACTTTGAAATTAACTTTCGATTGATTTTGAATCAAATATTTTTCTTTTTACGTCCAACATATAAATCTTTTTGGTGGATTTTAAATGAGACTTTATTAGAAAATGGAATGTTTGAATTCAACCTAAAATTGTGTTGGATAAAATAGTGTACATTGGGCATAAAACTTCATTTATATCCCCGCCTTAGAGTCTCGCTTTTCACCTCATTAACATACCTCCCTTGCTACACACTATCCCTAACAATGTCCAATTGAAATTTTAACTAAAACAATTTTAGAGAATATGTATGTAAAAACTCAAATGAATTGCTTAGTGCCAACGACATTCCTTTCTTTGATGCTTCATACGAGTACGACCTTTGCTCGATGATGTTGTTGCGCTGATGGGAAAGATATTTCATTCAACTCTTATATGCCACATATTACTTCTTCGTACAATAGTCAAATGTATATTGATGATGTTCTAACAATATGAGATGTAACATCCCAAAAATTGAAACAGTTAATTTAATGAAATAATTAAATTTAAATGTAACAAGGCTAAAAATGGATTAATTTTTTTTAACAAACGTTCGTATTTGACTGCGAAACTTGCACCATTGCATTTGTAGCAATTTTCTGAACATCTTTTACATGCAACATCTTGGGAATAAAGCTAATATAAAAAGTTATTAACGTTTTAGACTCGGATCTAAAAATAATTAAACAAAAAATAGAAATGAATACTATTAAATAAGGAAATCAATTGGTCGACACCTGGGTTGGGACCGTTCAACTCATATCAATCGAGGGCTTCCATCTAAACCAGTCGACTAGTCATTGCTTCTAGATGAGGGTTTTGAGCAGTCAAAAAGCCTAGATTTGATAACATTTTGATCTAACGACCCATATGAGATTCTACACCTATAAATACAACTTTAGGCTAATTGTCAAAATTCTAATTTCATTATCGTATGAACTAATAGAGTTAGAGATATGCTGTAACAACCCGGAATTTTGGAACCAAATTAAAATTTTTATTTTAGAAAATTTAATGGATTTCGAATATTTAAAATGATTTATTTTAAATAATAACGACTAAAAATTTATTTTTATCGAAGTTAGAACGAATAAATTTAATTTAATTATAAAAGGAGTTTGAAATGGCGCGGTAGTTTAAAAATTTGATTTCAAATTTCAAATGAATGTACATGATTCAAAATAAATCGGATTTCAATAAGACCAAAAATATTTTTCTAACGGATCTGAAAAATTGAAATTTCATAGTGGGAATAAAAAGTTAAAGCTAGTTGTGCATCCTATTCGGAGAATGATGCTGAAAGAGAAAGAAGAGCTGAGCAATCAAACTAAGCAGCTCTTGTAGAAAGGTTTGATCAGGCCTAACTTCTCAAATTGGGGTCCAGCAGTGGTGTTTGTCCCAAAGTCAGACAATACTCTCAGACTATGTGTGGAATACCGTGACCTCAATAAACAAACGCTGAAAAACAAATATCCATTGTCGCGTATTGATGATCTATTAGACCGCTTGAATGAAGCGCAAGTATTCTTTAGAATGGACATAGCTACAGGTTTCCATCAATTGCGCATTGCAGAAGAATGTGTTCCTTTGACAGCTTTCAGAGGGCCCGACTTATTCTATGAGTGGCTAGTAATGCCGTTCGGCTTATATAACGCTCCTGCTTACTTTGTCGATTGGGTGAACAGAGTATTCGGCGATGTCTTGAATAAATTCGTGCTGGTTTTCATCGACGACATCTTAATATTCTCTAAATCCACTGCTGAGCATGAAAAGCATCTGAACGAAGTTTTGGAAATTCTGAGAAAGAATGTGTTGAAAGCCAAATTCTCTAAATGCATATTCTGTCAAGAAGAAGTTAAGTTCCTCGGTCATGTTGTATCGAAGAAAGGAATTTCAGTAGACCCAGGCAAGATCTCAGTCATTCGAGATTGGAAGCAGCCTAGCACTCCTACAGAAATCAGAAGTTTCCTAGGATTGGCTGGCTATTATCAGAAATTCGTTAAAGATTTTTCGAAGCTATCATGTCCATTGACGAAGCTGACTAAGAAGCATACAAAGTTTAAATGGACATCTGAATGTGAGGCAGCTTTCCAAGAGCTGAAATTGAGGTTGACCACTACTCCTGTCTTGACCATTATTGGTGGCAATCAAGATTTGATAGTCTATATTGATGCTTTTATTGAAGGTATTGGTGCGATGTTAATGCAAAGAGGCAAAGTAGTTGCTTATGCTAGCCGTCAGTTAAAGCCGCATGAGAAGAGATACCCCACTCATGATCTTGAGTTGTTGGCCATCGTGTTTGCTTTAAAGATATGGTGGCACTATCTTTTGGGTGAGAAGTTTGAATTATATACAGATCATAAATCCTTGAAGTATCTGTTCACCCAAAAGGACTTGAATTTGAGGTAGCAATGTTGGTTAGAATTTCTTGCAGCCTATGATCTGGACATCTTGTATACTCCAGGGAAAGCCAATGTTCTAGCCGATGCGCTCAGCAGGAAGAATGCAGTTGTCGCCAATCTTATCATCACCAATCTCATCATTACACCTTCTTTGATTGATAAGATTTCTGCTCTTTCAAAGAATTAGCAAAAGAGTTCAGGAAGGCGAACTCACGAGTTTCCAGATTGTCAACAAAGGGGTTCTGAGGCTGTTAGGCCGAATTTGTGTTCCGAACATTCCTGAGCTCAGAAGGGAAGTTATTGATGAATGTCACAAATCTAAGCTTAGTATTCATCCAGGGGTGAGCAAGATATATCATGACCTCAAACGCACGTTCTGGTAGAGATCTATGAAGAGAGATATTTCCATATATGTTAGCAGATGTTCCACTTGTCAACAAGTTAAAAGCGATCAACAGAAGCCCGTAGGATTGTTGCAACCTCTACAGATTCCAAGTTGGAAATGGGATCAAATTTCTATGGATTTCATTGATGGCTTGCCCCAGACAAGAAAAGGCAATGACAGTATATGGGTGATTGTAGATCGTTTCACGAAGACTGCCCATTTTATTCCTGTTTGATCTAATAGAACAGCTCGAAGTCTAGCGCAGATTTATTTCAGAGAGATTGTCAGACTACATGGAGTTCCCAGTAGCATTGTTCGTGATCGTGATCCGATATTTTCTAGTAAGTTCGGGGAAGCATTCCAAGAAGAGCTAGGGACAAAGTTGAATCTGAGCACTACTTATCATTCTCAGACAGATGGCCAGACTGAGAGGGTGAACCGTATACTGGAAGACTTGTTGCGAGCATGCATTCTTGATTTTGGCGGGTCATGGGAAGATCACTTGCATTTGGTTGAATTCTCTTATAATAACAGTTACCAAGCAAGCCTGCAAATGTCGCCATTTGAAGCATTATATGGCAGACCATGTAGATCTTCCGCATGTTGAGTGGAACCAGGCAATCAGTAAGTATTGGGTCCCGACATGATTCGTGAAGCATCAGATAAAGTTGATTTTATTAAGAAGCGGCTTCTGACTGCTCAGAGCCGACAGAAGAGCTATGCAGACTCACGAAGAAGGGATTTAGAATTTGCAGTTGGTGATTATGTATATTTGAGGGTTTCCCCACTGAGAGGTGTAGTTCGCTTCGGGAAGACTGGGAAGTTGGCACCGAGATTCATTGGTCCATTTCCTATTCTCGAAAGAATTGGAACTCTCGCTTATAGGGTTCAGTTGCCCGACTGGTTGACAGGGGTGCATAATGTATTCCATGTGTCTCAACTCCGAAAGCATGTACATGATCCAGACTTGATTGTGGAGGAAGCAACACAATAAGATTTGGAGATTACCCCGAGCTTAGCAGTAAGAAGAGAGCCAGTGAAAATTATTGGCAAAGAGACTCGAGTTCTGAGGAACAAGAGGATCCAGTTAGTCAAAGTGCAGTGGAGCGGGGATCCTAGAGACTATACATGGGAGATAGGATAGCATCAAACAGGCTTATCCCAAGTGTAGAGTGGACATCTCCGAGTAACTCCTGTGTAGAGGTACATTTACAATATTTTGCATTTTCCGTTTTGTTTCCTACTTTACTATTGTTTCCTTTTCGGGGACGAAAAGTTTTTAAGTGGGAGAGATTGTAACAACCCGGAAAATCAGAACCAATTTAAATTTTTTATTTTAAGGAATTTGGTTAGAAAATGTGCCAGAATTTAAAAATTCCATTTTTAAATAATATTAAAGCTATTAAAAATAGTCATTTTACAAACGACCTCCGTTTTTGATGAAACTATTTTTTCAGATCCGGAATGTCAAATTATTGTTAAGTTTAGTTTTCTATAATTTTTGGAATTAATATGTGAGCGTGGTAAATTAAACTATGTTCGATAATTTCTGTTGAATTTAATCGACCATTAAAAGGCCATTTTTCAAACGGTCTCCAAATTCGACGAAATTATTTTAGTTAGGACCGTATCGTCAAAACATAGTTAGATTTATTTTTCAGGAATTTTTGGAGTCAGTACGTGGCCCCGGTAAATTTAAATGTACGATCAAATTAAATAATTAAATGATTTATATTTTAATTTGAAGAAAACAAGCTGAAAATGATCGATTGGGCTGATGAGACCTAGCCCATTGTGTCTGGAATGGGGATATTTGGTTTGAGGCAACTCTCGTTAGGCTGAATTTGGAGCTATTAAGGATTAACGGGTTTCTCTGAAAATTAACGAATTAAATAAATTTATAAATACCCAAAAATTAAACCTAAACCCTAATTCTCATATGGCTACCGCCAGATAAATCCGCGGCCACAAACCTTCGAATTATAATCCCTTCAATCTCCTAATCTACTTAACATTTTCGAGGGCTTCTAATTACAAAATCAATCTACTCTATGAGATCTACTTAGTGAACGATCATGATTGGACTTAACACTTTCTGGTATTCGGATTTTCCCTCGAAAACCGCACCTTTGGAACCGGATTTTAGGGACGCTGGCGCAACCGAGGTGGGCTATGTCCTGGGCGGTTGGAGGCGAGGTCGAGGGGCATCAGGTAGTCAACCCCGATTGGGTGCAGACGGTCTCGGGTGGCGTGGATGGGTGATTGTTTTCAGGCAGCTTTGGGTTTCGCGATGACATAGAAAAAGGAAGATAAGCGGCCCGATTTTCTCAAGTAGATGCAATTAGATATTATAATTATTAATCAATGAATTAATTATATTTGTAACACCCCGTAATTTGAACATAAAAATTCACAAATTAAAGTATACTTAATTAAGTGAAATGGGTTGCGCAGAGAAATATATATATATTGATATATATATATATAATTGAAAATTAAATAAATAAATATGCAAAAATGTTCAAAACAGCGAATTGGGAGAGGGGAATAACCGAACCGGCCGATTTTTGAGGTCGACCCAAGCCCGCTGGGTCGACTAGGGGTTAATCCAGGGTGTTTGGCTGTCAACCCGTGGGCCGATTCGCTCAAATGCAGATTTTGCATTTGAATGGTTCTCATGGTTCAGCTTTAATCTAAAGGCCCTAGATGGTTCCTACACTTGACTTCTTCCCCAAGACATGCTTTGATGGCTTGGATTGAATCTAGGGTTAATCCTATGGCTAATACTATCCTAATCCTCTATAAAAAGACCCCTAAACCTAGCCTAAATCACCATTATTCAATCCTACAACTAAACTATGTCAAATTTGTTCCTCTCATGGCCTCCACTCTCATGCTAAAATTCCTAAGCCTATTTCTATGAGAGATTGTGAGTTCATACAAGTGCTTTCAAACTTGTATGAGTGTTCTTAGTTTGCATTCAAGTCAAGTTGCAACATTTCTATTTCAAAGCAAGGATTTTTATTGATTTGGCGCAAGGGTTTTTCAATTGGGGCTTTCATATTTTGGTGCTTGCATAAGGGCTTCGTCTCAATCTTTATAATAAATATTCATTTGTGTCTTCATAGCGTAGTAAGCCCTTTTCTACTTTCTTTTTATTGAACTCTAAAGTTAAATGAATGATGCAAGTTTGGGGTTGATCATTATGATATGCAAGTTTGGTTGATCATTATGATATGCAAGTTTGGTTGATTATTATGATATGCAAGTTTGGTTAATCATTATGCTATGCAAGTTGGTTTAATCATTATGTATGACACATATTGCTATGTTATGCAAGTTAAACTTGATGTTGTGAGCATAAAGCTCCAAGCTTTATATCAAAGGTTGCATTTTGGCAACATGAAAGTTATCATATCCCTTATGATAACTTGCATGTGAGGCTAAATGCGAACTTCTAGCAACTTCTACATGTCATTTATCACCATGTATCACTTATATGCTAAGTTTGGTTTTATGCATGCTTTTGAAGCCTAACAATGCAATATGCAAGTATATGAACATATGTACATCTCATATGCCACCATGATAAACTTGTGGCTTCAACACCTTTTTGTCATGATTATGCCAAGTTCCCTATTTTACCCTTTATGCGTTGTTGCGATTATGTAAACGATGGGATTACGTTGTGGTTGGGTAAAATTATGACATGAACATGATTTTTATAACATAACATGATATGTTAACTTGTAATTATGTTTTGGAAACATAATGGACATGACACTTAGAAAATATGAGTGTGGCCAACTCGAGGTTGGGTTGAGTTTGTAGCATAAATCTACCCGGACCCGCCCGGCTTAACTAGTGGCTACAAACAATAGGACCCAATGTGAGAAGTTGGTCATGTTGTGCTCGAACCCGAGGTTAGACCAAGTTGTGGTGTAAAGCTACCCAGACCCGCCCGGCTTAACTAGTAACCACAACAAAGTCTAATGTGAGAGGTTAAAGCACATTAAGTTAATTAATGCCTCCTGATTAGGGTTAAGTCATGGTCCACTTAATACTTAATCAATTTGGGCTGGATGGGTTAATCGGGGTTAAGTCACGAACCTTGGGTATACTTAACCAATTTAATCCACGTTTGGATCGGGTTAACCACATTTAACCCGTTAAGGAAACCCTAGTTGCGTGGTCCTTTTCAGCAGTAACCCTCTTGATAGTATCATAAGACCCTAGGACTAGGCTAGGGTGGGGCACGATTACTGGGCTGACATGTAAGCGACCAAAACGACGGCTGAGTAGGTACGCCGGTGTAGGTCTAGGCGGACTATGGTCGTGCACATAGTCCGGAGTTGGAGAATCAGGCACGGGTACCAGTAGATCTAGACTGCGTATACTTGATTCGTGTCTGAGGTTGACACCCTAGGACTTGATACACCCTAGGGTGTACCTAGCGCAGTTTAACTACATTGCATGTTTGGGCCGTATGACACCGACACTTGACGAGTTAGGCTTATAGGGAGCCGATCGACTAGACCGTGTAGTTGGACCTTAATTTAGGTCACCTCATGATGATGGGCCAAGCTTGGGCCAAGGGATCAATTCTTGTTTTTACTTGACATGTTAGAATGCTAGTACACCCGTGGTGCAAACTTAACCTTAATTATGTGATGACACCTTTATCTATCTTGTTAGTTAATCATCATGCCAGTATGTTGTTATCCTTATGTTCATCTCAGCTTCTCATGCCAGTTAACTTTACTAGTTCATAGACAGATAGTAGTAGGGCTTACCAGTCTTTTTGACTGACCTGTTTTCTTTCGCCTCTTTTCTTCCGTTTCCCCCCCTCAGGTTCTCAGGGTGGGAACATTGGAGCTTAGCTTGGATCTTTACAGCTTGCTTACTGGATTTGCTCATGTACGGTTTTGGACATTGAGCTAGCTGTGGTTTATCACTTCATTTTGGGGATAGTACTTTATGTATTTCAGTTTTTCAGTTTATGCTTTTATCTAGACTTTGTTGTTGGAAAATAATGACCAAGTACTTTGTTGTAACATGACTATGGTTTTGAAATGCTAAGTTTTATCCGCTGCTTTACTACTCTGTTTTACTTATATGTTCTGTCTTGTGATATCTGCATGCATGTTTACCTTGTTTAACGCCCCTCCAAAGCTAATGTCCTTGCAAGAGTGGCATTGGCGGAGGTGGGGTGTCACATTTGGTATCAGAGCATAAGGTTTACAAGATTTGAGCAAAAGTGTTTTTGAAACTTACCTTTTGAAAAACTATTTTCAAAACCAATTAAGTATTTTCCAAGAAAAGTCTAGTTATTTTAAAAAGGCTATTCCCCAAAAGCCATAGCACTATCCTTCATTTCTTCGTTCTGAATCTATCTTTTTCATTTTTCCGTATGGCCGATCTTAACCTTCCCGAGGGAGTGACCATTCCCGGATGATTCCGGAGATACTTGGAAGCTAGGGCCAACGATGTGGGCCCAGCAAATACCCCCAATATAACTGAGGTTCCTCCTCCTCCTCCTCAGAACCCGCAAGCAGATTTCGCTAAGATTTGCAAAGACTTTAAGGCGATGGGTGGCAAGAACTTTATTGGGACGGAGACTTTTGTGGAGGCAAGAAATTGGTTGAAAGAAACTGAAGATCTCTTCGCCATCTTTGATGTGCAAGATCATAGAAGGGTTCTATTGGCAGCATGGTTATTGAAAGAAGAAGCTGCTTATTGGTGGGAGGTCACCAATGCTACGAGGCCTATAGAGACTTGGGTCGACTTTAGGACAAGATTTGGGCTTAAGTTTCTATCATCAGCTGAGGCGAATTTGCAATTGGAGAAGTTTATATCTTTGAAGCAAGGAGACATGACAGTGAGGGAGTACGTGAATGAGTTTAACAAGCTCGCCCGATTTGGTTTGGACATGATTAATACTCCCCAAAAGAAGGCTTTGCGCTTTGCACGAGGGTTGAATGAGCCACTACAAGGTTTAGCCCTATCTCATATACCTATGGGGCCACTTTCGAAGGTCTGGTAGACATGGCATTGCTTCAAGGAGACGATAAGAATGGCAAGAAGGAAGTGAAGGCTAATGAGACCCAAGCCAAGAAGACAGACTCCAAGTGGGGAGGAAATCAGAGCAATCAGAACAACAAGAACAACAAGGGCAACAAGGCCAAGGCAAAGGACCCAAGAAAATGCCACTACTGTGGGAATGTAGGGCACATAGCTAAAGACTGTAAGAAAAGGAAGAGGAAGTCGGGCGAATGCTTTCATTGTGGAGAGACCGGACATTTTAGCAAGGATTGCCCCAGGAAGCAAGGGCAGAATCAGCGTGTAGGACCTTCTGGAGGGCAAGTGCATGCTCTCAACGCCGCTCCAGTTCAGGATCGAGGTAGCATTTCTGTAGAAAGTCTTGTTTATATTTCTGATTATCCTGTTCGCACCTTATTTGATTCTGGCGCATCGCATAGTTTTATTTCTTCTGACATTGTTGAAAGTTTGCACCTAAGTACTAGCTTAGTTGAGGATCCCGTTTGTGTTTCAAATCCAATTGGGGTTCCGCCCATCTATCTACGATTTGTGTGGATTTGAAGATTTCTATCTTGACTGTAGAATTCGCATGTAATGCTTATGTTCTCGGATTCACAGGATATGGGTTAATCTTGGGCATGGATTGGTTGTCCAGTTATGGAGCCATTCTCGATTGTGAACATAGGGTGGTGAGGCTCATGACCCGCCTCGGTAATACCCTAGAAATTTCTTGTAACCCTAGAGGTCCCGTCATGTTATGCTATCTTGAATCTCTCGACTCGTCCATCGATGATCTGCAATCTGTAAGGGTGGTCCGAGACTATCCTGATGTCTTTGAAGAAGTTAAGGGGTTACCCCCTAAACGAGAGATAGATTTCCGCATTTATCTAGTCGATAATGCCAAGCCAGTATCATTGCCCGTTAGGCACATGGCCCCTCGTGAGAGAAGGGAGCTCAGTAAGTAAATCAAGGAGCTGCTTGAGAAAGGTTTTATTAGACGAAGCATTTCCGAATGGGGTGCTCCGGTGGTATTCGCTACTAAGGCGGATGGTTCGCTTCGTCTATGTGTTGATTATCGAGAGTTGAACAAGCTGACAAAGAAGAATAGGCACCCATTACCGAGGATTGATGATCTCTTTGACCAGCTTGTAGGTGCTTCTGTTTTCTCTCAGCTCGATCTAGCCACCGGATTCCATCAGCTTAGAGTAGCTGAGGATAGCATTGATAAAACTGCGTTTAGGACTCCGGATGGATTCTTTGAATGGCTTGTCATGCCATTCGGGTTGACTAATGCACCCGCCTACTTCGTAGACTTGATGAGTAGGGTGTTCAGGGAGTTCCTCAACAAGTTTGTTGTTGTCTTCGTGGATGATATTCTGATCTTCTCAAAGGACGAGGAAGAACATGCCAGACATCTCAAGGAAGTGATGGATACGCTTAGAGCGCATCAGTTGAAAGCCAAGTTCTCCAAATGTCATTTCTGGAGAAGGGAAGTTCGGTTTCTTGGACATATAGTTTCTAAGCAAGGCATAGCGGTGGATCCCGCGAAAGTGGTTGTGGTTCAAGATTGGAAGACTCCTAGGAATGCGACCGAAGTAAGAAGCTTTCTCGGTTTGGCGGGCTACTATAGGAAGTTCATCAGAGACTTCGCTAAGATTTCGGCCCCTCTCACTAAGTTGACGAAGAAGAACTTAGTCTTTGCATGGGACTTGGAGTGTGAGCTTGCTTTTCAAAAGCTCAAAAGAGCCCTTACCTCAGCTCCAGTTTTGGCATTACCCGATAGTGGTAAGATGTTTACCGTGTACACAGATGCATGTGGCACGGGGTTAGGAGCTGTTCTGATGCAAGAGGGAAGAGTGATATGTTATGGGGGTAGGCAACTTAAAGTTCATGAGAAGAACTATCCCACTCATGATTTGGAGTTAGCGACGATCGTCTTTGCACTCAAATCCTGGCGCCACTATCTTCTAGGCGAAAGGTTTGAGTTGTATACTGATCACAAGTCACTCAAATACCTCTTCTCGCAAAAAGATCTGAATCTAAGGCAGCAAAGGTGGATGGAATTTTTGGCATCTTATGACTTCGAGATAGCTTATACCCCTGGCAAGGGTAATGTTGTGGCGGATGCACTAAGCAGAAGGAGATTGACTTTAAGCCCCTTGTTCATTGAGATGAAGAACTTGGAATTCTTGGCAACCTTTGATTTCACGACGGCTGTTGGGTTGATGACGGGTTCATTAGCATCCCTTGAGCTTAGACCCACACTTCTTGATCAAGTTGGGGCTTCGCAGAGGGAAGATCCACAGATAGTCGAAGTTATGGACAAGTTGATTCGGGGTGAGACGTCTAGTCGCCTTGCCAGATATACTATTGATGATAAAGGATGGCTAAGGCGTGATGGGAGATTATGTGTTCCTCGGGTGGGAGATTTGGTCCATAGAGTTCTTGAAGAAGCGCATCACTCGAAGATGACTATACATCCGGGAGGAGATAAGATGTATAGAGATATGAAGCGCAGTTTCTTTTGGGATGGAATGAAGAAAGATGTGGCAGAGTATGTTTCAAGGTGCATGGTGTGCCAACAAGTGAAGGCCGAGTCAAAGAAACCAGGTGGGCTATTACATCCACTGGAGGTCCCACAATGGAAGTGGGAGAGTATTTCTATGGATTTTGTGGATGGATTGCCTAGGTCAAGGAGAGGGAACACAAGCATATGGGTCATAGTTGACAGACTTACGAAGAGTGCTCACTTCATCCCAGTAAAGAGCAAGAGGACCGCATCAGGGCTGGCGTCTATTTATCTCCGAGAAATAGTGCGGTTGCATGGAGTTCCTTCTAGCATAGTTAGCGATCGTGACCCGATTTTCACTAGCAGTTCTGGAACAGTTTGCAAGAAGCGATGGGTACGCGATTGAATTTGAGTACAGCCTATCACCCCCAGACGGATGGCCAAACCGAAAGGGTGAATAGAGTGCTAGAAGATCTCTTGAGGCTTTGTGTTCTCGACTTCGGTGGTACTTGGGAAGATCACCTTCCTCTTGTAGAATTTGCTTATAATAATAGCTATCAAGCCAGCATAGGGATGGCACCATTTGAAGCTTTATATGGGAGGCCGTGTAGGTCACCATCTTGTTGGTGGGAGACAACAGATAGACTTATACTTGGGCCCGATATGATACGAGACACATCCGAGAAAGTTGAATTAGTAAGAAGAAGGATGAAAGCGGCCCAAGATAGACAGAAATCCTATGCTGACAAGCGAAGGGCAGATTTGGAATTCGAAGTGGGAGACATGGTTTTCGTGAAGGTTTCTCCTTTGCGAAATGTGGTACGTTTTGGAGCAGCGGGGAAGCTGGCACCAAGGTTCGTAGGACCCTTCCCTATCATAGAGAGAATTGGAAAGATGGCCTATAAGGTGGGATTGCCCGAGAAGCTAGCCGGAGTGCATAATGTCTTTCATGTCTCGCATCTCCGAAAGTGCCTACATGAGTCCGCTGAGGTGGTTGAACCAAGCATTCTTGAAGACATTGAGGTAGAGAAAGAAGCAACCTTGAGAAGAGCTCTGATTCGTATCTTGGGAACAGAGATCAAGAAGGTAAGGAATCGAGAGGTCAAGTTGGTGAAAGTTCAGTGGGGTGAAGCCGACGAAGATGCAACTTGGGAAACCGAGGAGAAGATGCGTGGGCTTTATCCATTTCTTTTTGAGGGTACATTCTTGATCTCTTTTCCTAATTAGCATATCTTTCTTTTTATCCGCGTTTATCTAGTTTATCTTGTTTCGTAGATCTTGTCATGAGAACCTTAGGTAGAAACCCTTGGTTGAAACATGTATTTGAAACATGTTATGCTTGATGGTTGCAAGTGGTTGCAAGTGTTTGCACGTGGATACTCGTGGATGCATGATACACATTAGGCACTAAGATCGGTTCACACACTTTCATGTTGCATATGCATGAGTGCTTATACTTATTCATGGATGAAACTTGTTGAGCTATCACGTGGATGTTGCATATGGATGAATATTATGTGCACTCATGTAGAGATTATAAATTATGTTAGGAATTTGCATACATATGGACTCATTTCACTAACATATTTTGCATAAAGGAGGTTTACTGTATCAGTAACCGCCTGATTTTTGCATTAGATAAGTACATATACACACACCTTTGCATATGATCATACAACATTTAGAATCCTTTAAGGACAATGACTGCACGTGGATTATGTTTTGAGTAGATGGATGATGGATAGTAGGATACGTTCTTCCTAACTTGGAGATTTCGGGGACGAAATCCTTTAAGGAGGGGAGAATGTAACACCCCGTAATTTGAACATAAAAATTCACAAATTAAAGTATACTTAATTAAGTGAAATGGGTTGCGCAGAGAAATATATATATATTGATATATATATATATATATATAAAATTGAAAATTAAATAAATAAATATGCAAAAATGTTCAAAACAGCGAATTGGGAGAGGGGAATAACCGAACCGGCCGATTTTTGAGGTCGACCCAAGCCCGCTGGGTCGACTAGGGGTTAATCCAGGGTGTTTGGTTGTCAACCCGTGGGCCGATTCGCTCAAATGCAGATTTTGCATTTGAATGGTTCTCATGGTTCAGCTTTAATCTAAAGGCCCTAGATGGTTCCTACACTTGACTTCTTCCCCAAGACATGCTTTGATGGCTTGGATTGAATCTAGGGTTAATCCTATGGCTAATACTATCCTAATCCTCTATAAAAAGACCCCTAAACCTAGCCTAAATCACCATTATTCAATCCTACAACTAAACTATGTCAAATTTGTTCCTCTCATGGCCTCCACTCTCATGCTAAAATTCCTAAGCCTATTTCTATGAGAGATTGTGAGTTCATACAAGTGCTTTCAAACTTGTATGAGTGTTCTTAGTTTGCATTCAAGTCAAGTTGCAACATTTCTATTTCAAAGCAAGGATTTTTATTGATTTGGCGCAAGGGTTTTTCAATTGGGGCTTTCATATTTTGGTGCTTGCATAAGGGCTTCGTCTCAATCTTTATAATAAATATTCATTTGTGTCTTCATAGCGTAGTAAGCCCTTTTCTACTTTCTTTTTATTGAACTCTAAAGTTAAATGAATGATGCAAGTTTGGGGTTGATCATTATGATATGCAAGTTTGGTTGATCATTATGATATGCAAGTTTGGTTGATTATTATGATATGCAAGTTTGGTTAATCATTATGCTATGCAAGTTGGTTTAATCATTATGTATGACACATATTGCTATGTTATGCAAGTTAAACTTGATGTTGTGAGCATAAAGCTCCAAGCTTTATATCAAAGGTTGCATTTTGGCAACATGAAAGTTATCATATCCCTTATGATAACTTGCATGTGAGGCTAAATGCGAACTTCTAGCAACTTCTACATGTCATTTATCACCATGTATCACTTATATGCTAAGTTTGGTTTTATGCATGCTTTTGAAGCCTAACAATGCAATATGCAAGTATATGAACATATGTACATCTCATATGCCACCATGATAAACTTGTGGCTTCAACACCTTTTTGTCATGATCATGCCAAGTTCCCTATTTTACCCTTTATGCGTTGTTGCGATTATGTAAACGATGGGATTACGTTGGGGTTGGGTAAAATTATGACATGAACATGATTTTTATAACATAACGTGATATGTTAACTTGTAATTATGTTTTGGAAACATAATGGACATGACACTTAGAAAATATGAGTGTGGCCAACTCGAGGTTGGGTTGAGTTTGTAGCATAAATCTACCCGGACCCACCCGGCTTAACTAGTGGCTACAAATAATAGGACCCAATGTGAGAAGTTGGTCATGTTGTGCTCGAACCCGAGGTTAGACCAAGTTGTGGTGTAAAGCTACCCGGACCCTCCTGGCTTAACTAGTAACCACAACAAAGTCTAATGTGAGAGGTTAAAGCACATTAAGTTAATTAATGCCTCCTGATTAGGGTTAAGTCATGGTCCACTTAATACTTAATCAATTTGGGCTGGATGGGTTAATCGGGGTTAAGTCACGAACCTTGGGTATACTTAACCAATTTAATCCACGTTTGGATCGGGTTAACCACATTTAACCCGTTAAGGAAACCCTAGTTGCGTGGTCCTTTTCAGCAGTAACCCTCTTGATAGTATCATAAGACCCTAGGACTAGGCTAGGGTGGGGAACGATTACTGGGCTGACATGTAAGCGACCAAAACGACGGCTGAGTAGGTACGCCGGTGTAGGTCCAGGCGGACTATGGTCGTGCACATAGTCCGGAGTTGGAGAATCAGGCACGGGTACCAGTAGATCTAGACTGCGCATACTTGATTCGTGTCTGAGGTTGACACCCTAGGACTTGATACACCCTAGGGTGTACCTAGCGCAGTTTAACTACATTGCATGTTTGGGCCGTATGACACCGACACTTGACGAGTTAGGCTTATAGGGAGCCGATCGACTAGACCGTGTAGTTGGACCTTAATTTAGGTCACCTCATGATGATGGGCCAAGCTTGGGCCAAGGGATCAATTCTTGTTTTTACTTGACATGTTAGAATGCTAGTACACCCGTGGTGCAAAACTTAACCTTAATTATGCGATGACACCTTTATCTATCTTGTTAGTTAATCATCATGCCAGTATGTTGTTATCCTTATGTTCATCTCAGCTTCTCATGCCAGTTAACTTTACTAGTTCATAGACAGATAGTAGTAGGGCTTACCAGTCTTTTTGACTGACCTGTTTTCTTTCGCCTCTTTTCTTCCATTTCCCCCCCCCTCAGGTTCTCAGGGTGGGAACATTGGAGCTTAGCTTGGATCTTTACAGCTTGTTTACTGGATTTGCTCATGTACGGTTTTGGACATTGAGCTAGATGTGGTTTATCACTTCATTTTGGGGATAGTACTTTATGTATTTCAGTTTTTCAGTTTATGCTTTTATCTAGACTTTGTTGTTGGAAAATAATGACCAAGTACTTTGTTGTAACATGACTATGGTTTTGAAATGCTAAGTTTTATCCGCTGCTTTACTACTCTGTTTTACTTATATGTTCTATCTTGTGATATCTGCATGCATGTTTACCTTGTTTAACGCCCCTCCAAAGCTAATGTCCTTGCAAGAGTGGCATTGGCGGAGGTGGGGTGTCACAATATTTATATTGTTAAATGTTTAGATAACTGTATCTTTGTCAAATGGAAACGGAATCGCATAAAATCAAGTGCGTTGGAAATCTCTTGATGAGCTCTTCAACATGGAGTAGACTAGAACAAAAATGGAGCTAGCTACAAATTCAGTAAAATTCAATGTGAGGATTCTATTTTTTTTGAATAATTAAAATTAATTAATTATGATTGTGTTTAGAAATCTTTACCAATCCGCTGTTAAATTCAATTTGTTGTTATACGTGATTTGATTTGGGTTGATTGATGTTGTTATGTTGATTTGTTGAGTGGATGGGTTATTTTGTTGAAATAAAATAGTCAAAAAAATAACATTTTTGTTGAAATAGAATAGTTAAAACAAAAATAACATTTTTGTTAAAGTAGATTTGTATGAAATAAAAATGTCATTTTTATTGAAATAGAATTGTGAAAACAAAGTTATCATTTTTATTCATTTTGTTAAAATAGAATCATTAACAAAATGAAGTTATCATTTTTATTCATTTTGTTGAAATGGAATTGTAAATAAAATGAAGTTGTCATTTTTATTCATTTTGTTAAAATAGAATTGTTAACAAAATGAAGTTATCATTTTTTATTCATTTTGTTGAAATGGAATTGTAGACAAAATGAAGTTATCATTTTATTCATTTTGTTAAAATAGAATTGTTAACAAAATGAAGTTATCATTTTTATTCATTTTTTTGAAATGGAATTGTAAATAAAATGAAATAATCATTTTTATTCATTTTGTTAAAATATAATTGTTAACAAAATGAAGTTAACATTTTTATTCATTTTGTTGAAATGGAATTATAGATAAAAAGAAGTTATCATTTTTATTCATTTTGTTGAAATAGAATTGTTAACAAAGTGAAGTTATCATTTTTATTCATTTTGTTGAAATGGAATTGTAAATAAAATGAAATAATCATTTTTATTCATTTTGTTAAAATATAATTGTTAACAAAATGAAGTTAACATTTTTATTCATTTTGTTGAAATGGAATTATAGATAAAAAGAAGTTATCATTTTTATTCATTTTGTTGAAATAGAATTGTTAACAAAGTGAAGTTATCATTTTTATTCATTTTGTTGAAATGGAATTGTAGATAAAATGAAGTTATCATTTTTATTCATTTTGTTGAAATAGGATTGTTAACAAAATGAAGTTATCATTTTATTCATTTTGTTGAAATGGAATTGTAGATAAAATGAAGTTATCATTTTTATTTATTTTGTTAAAATAGAATTGTCAACAAAATAAAAGAATCATCTTTATTTGTTTGTTGAATTAGAATTGTCAACAAAATAAAAGAATCATCTTTATTTGTTTGTTGAAATAAAATTGTTAAAATAAAAGGTATCATCTTTGTTGATTAGAATTGACAAAATAAAAAGTATCATTTTTGTCGATTAGAATTGTCAAAATAAAAGTATCATTTTTGTTGATTAGAATTGTCAAAACAAAAGTATCATTTTTGTCGATTAGAATTGTCAAAATAAAAGTATCATTTTTGTTGATTAGAATTGTCAAAACAAAAGTATTATTTTTGTTGATTAGAATTGACAAAATAAAAGTATTATTTTTGTTGATTAGAATTGTTAAAACAAAAGTATCATTTTTGTTGATTAGAATTGACAAAAAAAAAGTATCATTTTTGTTGATTAGAATTGTCAAAACAAAAGTATCATTTTTGTTGATTAGAATTGACAAAATAAAAGTATCATTTTTGTTGAAATAGAATTGTCAAAACAAAATAAAATAAACATTTTTATGTCATGTTATACATTAGAATTGTATACAAATTAAAATGAACATTTTTATATGTCATGTTATACATTAGAATTGTATACAAAATAAGAATAGATATTTTTTTTTTGTTATGTTATACATTAGAATTGTATACAAAATAAGAATAGATAATTTTTTTTTGTTACGTTATACATTAGAATTTGTATACAAAATAAAAATGAATATTTTTATATGTTATGTTATACATTAGAATTGTATACAAATTAAAATGAATATTTTTATATGTCATGTTATACATTAGAATTTGTATACGAATTAAGATAGACATTTTTATGGGTCATGTTATGTTATACATTAAAATTTGTGTACGAATTAAAACGAACATTTTTATGTGTCATGTTATGTTATACATTAGAATTTGTATACGAAATAAAAATGAACATTTTTATTTGTCATGTTATGCATTGAAATGTTACACAAATAAAAAAAATTCTTTTTTTATTTGTCAGGTTAAAAATAGAAATTGCATTCAAATAATGAAAATAAAAATTATATTTTTTATTTGTCATTAGCGACATAGTAATATAATGAAAATAAAAATTATCTTTCTATTTGTCATTAGCGACATAGTAATGTAATGTAAATAAATTACCTTTTTATATTGTTATTAGAACATGTAGTGAGTTATGCAAATAAAAGCACATTTTTATTTGACATTAGAACATGTAGTGAAATATGTAAATAAATTACATTTTATTTGACATTAGAAACATGTAGTGAATTAATGTAAATAAATTACATTTTATTTGACATTAGAAATGTAGAAAATGTCATGCAAATAAATTACATTTTTATTTGACATTAGAAACATGTAGTGAATGTATGCAAATAAATTACATTTTTATTTGACATTATAAACATGTAGAAATGTTATGCAAATAAAACATTTCTTTTATTTGGCGTGTTAAACACGTTAGTGGAATCGTCGAATGATTTATATTTATATATAATTTTTTATATATAAATTAAATTTAAATGAATCGCGCGTGGTAGTTCGCGTTTTGGAATCGTAACTTTAAACGATTATACCGAAGACCGTCGGATTTTCCCAAAACTAAAACCGTTAGGTCCGCTTTGGGAAGATCTTCCCAACGATATAAATTTTGTTAAAATCCAATGGTTAGATTTCGAGAAATGTGTAAATCAAATTTGGGTAAAAACAACGCCAGGGCCGTCTATTGACCCGAAGCGTCGTTATATTAAATTGGGCTATTTTTATATAAATAAAAATAGCGATAAATCGTTATAAAATAATATTAACGATATGAAATGATTTAAATTATATATATGCGAGAATTATTTGAAAAGACCGAGTTCAATCTCATTTCAGATAATTATACGATGATTTAAATCGAAGATATTGAAGACGGTGATTGAAGACCGGCGATCTTCACATCGAATGGACGACTACTGATGCCCGGCATTGGTTAGCTTCCAGTAAAGGGTTAAAGTGGTAGTAGTCCGGACGTACTTGTTAATTGTCCGAATAAGCGAGCACCCTTCTTCCGTATTGGACATACGGGACGAGGAATAAGATGTCTCCGATTTCATTCAGACCCAGAACGGACTTGTAAATGGATGTGTGTCCGACATTGGATTTCATTCTATGTGAATTGATTTCTATTTAATATATATCTGTTTGGTGACGGAGAATTTATTCTCTTTCTTAATACCCTTCTCTGAGACGCATGAGCTCAAAGGTTATATATTGATAGTTATCGATCGCATGGCGTGGATTGTCAATGTGGCATGCTAAGATGCAAATGATCAAGGCTCTTGTTGAAAAGCAGAGCCTTGTGGTTGATGATTAAAAACAGCTTATTTAGGCATGGCTTTGTGTATAATTGTTACTTCGCGAGCCTCACACCCCAGTATGAGTCAAAAACGGGATAAGGACCATAGGGAGGGCACGCATTTCTTTCTAGCTAGAAGTGGTGTCATGGTATGAAGCCCATACATTTTTACTTATGTGGATGATGGATTTTATGAGGCTCCTCAGATATATTGGTCGATAATGGCCAATCGATAGGTCCAATAGGACCGGGAAACGTATTGTTCAGGAATAATTAATCCAGTAAAGTATTTATGGACCGGCCCTACCGCATCCAAGGGTTCGCCAGCGTCTGAATCCTAAGGTATTTGCTAGAGTGTATTGAATCGGCGAGGAGCCATCCCTAGCCTCGACTCATGATGGAAACCCAATCTCCAATACGACATTACGATTTTGATTGTAAACCTATATATGGCGACATAGGAGGATGGGGTACTATCCCGTCTATGATTGATGCATTTACTTTGAAAGTATTTTAAAACTGATTAGACACTAATAATAATATTAAACATTATTTTATACATATCAAGCATGTTTGCTCATTATAAGGTAAAACTCTATCCTTCGGTTTGCGTTGCATTGTATGATGGGACTTGAGTATTATAATGAGCATTGCGTTGTTTTTGAATAAAAGATTTACTTATTTTATGCACTGGCAATCCAGTGGAGTAAACCCGTTCTGTATTAGCGGCGTGGTCATGTGATCAGCCTTATTATTAGATAGGTTAAGTAAGATTTCTCATATCATTCCCATGACTGACTCGTAGTTTGTTTCACTTGCAAACTCCGGTGCCCATATTTTCCACACGGGCAGTCGAGTGGCTTGTTTTTACAGATATTTATTTATTGAGTAGGATTCTAGATCGAAGCTTAAAGCTGTGTCCAGAGCAAGGATAGTCTTCCGCTGTGTTAGTTCATTGCCTCCGCTGCACTGTATAAAATTTATTGTAAATTAATTTTCCGCTGTATTATGTTTCGATGTACTCTGAAATATCCTGTACTCTGATGTAACATTATTATGATGTTTATAAGTCTTCTATTATTTGTTCTGATATGTTGTATGCCCAAACTTAGCATATGCGGGTTTTGAGCGGTCTTGGTCGATTTAGCGATTGATTAGGTCCTGGCGAAATCTGTGTCGTTACATGTGCCTTATGAGAAAACATGCAATTTGTTGCATAAATCTAACTCACTGATTAATCTTGTTCAAAATAAAATGTGTTTTCTTTTTATTATGTACTTAATATATTAATAAAAAAACTCATAAATAGTACGTTTGCGATAGTAGTTGCAAATTATTGTAACTATGAGTAATTTATCACAATAAAAACAAATATGTCATTGTAAATATTCTTAGTGAAGATGTATCGAGATTGGATATCGAAACTTCCCCAGCTCTCCAAGCGTTGAACAGTGTATTATTCATGGTTGTTGGAGGTACCAAGGAATAACATACTGATAGTTATTCGATAACGATGGAATGACTAGCTGATAGTTTTCTACTAGTTAATACAACTAAGGTCGAGTTGAAAATATTGATGTAACTAATTTACACAGTTTCGTTAACTTGGTGATACCGTTGATCTTTAATGTGGAGGTCGCACTTTGATTACAATTATACCATGGAATGATGTTCATCAAAATGATCATAGATGGGTCGGGGGGAGCATTGGAAATGAACCAGTATTCAAGATAAGATTCATCTCCTCGGATATATGAGGTTAGTATCACAATTAACTAGAGTCAACTCAAAGTCAAATGTCTATGGCCATAATATTTTGATTAATAATAATTATTATTATTGAATCAAGGACTTTATTTGAACTATGAAGTTAAATGTGGACGAGATCGGAATTTTGATCATTACCAAATTTCATAAGTCTTTGAAAAAGAGAATTGATATAAATAATTATCACAGCTAGATAAGGGTTATTCAATCAAAATAACCTTTTTTTTAGAATGATTAAGCGATAAATTTGGCCATATCATCACCTAACCTACCAAGAGAAATGTGAAGTTGACATTCAACCGTTCAACGTTAATCATTGATCGAGTTTACACCAAAGAGTTACACAATTGAATTCTCTTATGGCTAAATGATGTATTTAGTTCATAGTTATTATAGGACAATGAAATAATTTTTATTTATGAAATATCAATTATAAAATTTGGATATGATTTGAAAAATAGATTTGTTGTATATATTTATAAAAGGTTATAAATATTTTGATCAATATGATACATCGATGACAAATTTAATTGAATATAATTGTGTATAATTAATTTTGGTTACATGGTATAACAACTCGGAAAATCAGAACCAATTTAAAAAATTTATTTTGAGTAATTTTGGCAGAAAATGCGTCAGAATTTAAAAATTCCATTTTTAAATAATAGCAAAGCCCTTAAAAATAGCCATTTTGCAAAGGACCTCCGTTTTCGACGAAACCACTTTTATTGGATTCAGAATTTCAAATTATTGCTAGGTTTCAAATTCCATAATTTTTGGAATTAATATGTGAGCGTGGTAAATTAAAATGCGTTTCGTCATTTCTGTTGAATTCGATCGACCATTAAAAAATCCATTTTTCAAACGGTCTCCAAATTCGATGAAATTAATTTTGTTAGGACCGTATCGTCAAAACATAGCTAGATTTATTTTTCGGGAATTTTTGGAATCAATATTTGGAATCGATAAATTAAAATGTACGTTCAAATTCAATATTGAATGTTTTATATTTTAATTTGAAGAAAAACTGTCAGAAACAATCGAATGGGCCTACGAACATATTCCATTGTGTCCAGAATGAGGGTATTTAGCTGGAGGTAACAGTCGTTGGGTTTGATTTGGAGTTCTTATGGACTAATGGATATTTTCGAAATTAAAAAAAATTAAATAATTAAATATAAATATAAACCAATAGGAAAATTCCTTTATCCCAAATTAGCACAGATCTCAAATTAGCACAAATCTCGATTTAGCACAAGGAATCTCAAATTAACACAAGTCTTTCGGTAGCTGATTGTGTCGTATTGTCCATCAAGATTCGATCTTCCACGTAGAAATATCAAATTAGCATAAGGAATCAAAACGGGTTTCGAAATCAATAAGAAAAAGTGTAATCCTTTTATCCCAAAATAAATTAAAATTTCCCCTTGCTATTTCTCTCTTTATCTTATAAATCTCAAAACTGAATTAAGGATTGACTCTTTGAAGAGAGAAAAGAGGAAAGGGGAAGCGTTCTCATTTGGCCCCCGACTTTATAAAATTCGAAGAAAATTGGTGAATGATACCGGTCAACCAGACCGATTGCTACGAAGAATATCTAGTGCACTCGAGAAAATTAGTTGAACTTGAATATTTGAAACTTTAATAACAAGTAGGAGCGTGATCATTATTTTGCCCTCTGAATAATATTTTTAGAAACTTTATATTCATATTCAAAAGAAAGTAAATTACGCGAATATTTAATTGTATTTTTATGCTGAACTCATATGTAATTAATTTGAATTTTTATTTTAAAGTTGTATTATATAAAAAAATATTAGTTAAAAATTTGTGTTCCGTTAACTAACGAAAAACGATGATGCAAAAATATTTATATAGTAGATCCTATTTTAAAATGATATTAAGATTTGTTATTATGTGTAGAAATGCAGTTTAAATTTGTAAAAAAATAGTTAATTGTTAACTTTTATTTTAAGTGACAAATAAACCTGAAGATATGTAAAAATGATCAAAATTTTGCGCTTCTAAGTCAAGTATTAACAATAAATTTAATTTTCGATCATAGTGGGATCCTAACTTTTTATTTTCGTAAAATGGCATTTTTCATGGTCGAACTGAAAAACTGCGCTTTCAAATCAATTATATGTAAAATAATTAAACTTATCAATGCGTTTTGGATGAAAAATGCTACTAGTTATGTTGGATGGAAAAATTGCAAGTAAAATTTACTTTAAAATAAAAATAAAATGGTAGCTGAAACCATAATGTGTGTATTACACGTTTCATATGCTATTTTGAAAGTAAATTTAGTTATTAATTTTTGCTAGGTATAACAGAAACCATACTAAATATCTTTTTATTGAATAACATTAACGTAGAAGAATTTAAAAAACCTCTCGTTGGTATTAAAAATTCACGCTTTCCCATAATGCTTTACTACTATTTTGTGTTCAAGTACGCAAACCTGATATGGTTTTGTTTTCAAGTCTTATCTTAAGACTTGTTCGCGAACACACTTTACACTTTAAAATTAACTTTCGATGGATTCTGAATCAAATATTTTTCTTTTTGCGTCCAATATATAAAACTTTTTAGTGGATTTCAAATGAGACTTTATCAGAAAATGGAATGTTGGATAAAATAGTGTACACTGGGCATAAAATTTCATTATGTCCCCTTCTTAGAGTCTCACTCTTCACCTCATTCACGTGCCTCCCTTGCTACACACTATCACTAAAAATGTCCAACTGGAATTTTAACTAAAACAATTTTAGATAATATGTATGTAAAAACTCAAATGAATTGCCTTGTAATGACCCGGAATTTTAGCGACTTTGGTTATCGACATAAGCTCGATGTCGATAACCAAAACATCGAAAAATCTTGGTAATTAGTGAAAGAAATTAGAGGGTGAGAATAGATAAGATAGAAACTTAGAATAGAAGAAGAAGAAGAACACAACATCAGAGTAACACGAACCTCACAACGGAACGAATAACATATAATATATATAACATAACTTGAAATATACATCTGTACTTGAATATACACATCATTATCAAAGTACAGCACTTACAACACAGCGGAATAATAATAGCGATATAATTCTGAAGCCTCCTGCTCCAGCTCTTCAATGTATCTGTAAATCCCGACTACTTGACTGCCCATACAAATTTAGGCACCCAAGAGTTTAGGGAAAACAACAAAATAAACTTCGGGTCAGTCATGGGACTGGTATGAGTAAAACAGTTTAAAACAGTTATACAGGTATATGATATCTCATAAGACCACGCCGTATAACGGAACGGGTTTTTCCCTTATGAGAATCCAAAATATCTTTATATCAAAAACCTTTTGATATTATAATAATGTCTATCAACCACAGTATATATAATCATCTAGCAGAAACGCTTTCATCTCACGTTCTACATATATAGTATACAATCAAAACCGCAAGCACGTATTGGGTAATGGATTTCCCACTATGACAAGGTATGGAGCCACCTTTCGCTAGTGTACCTCTAGAGAGGAATACACTGGGTTCAACAAGAACATCTTGCAACCCAGCCACACATGACCGACCACTCATTTCGCTTGAGTGTATCGAATGTATATCACCAACAGTTGGGATCAGCAACCGTTTCCCGAATGGGACAACATCAACAATAGATTTTTAGAAGTAAATGAAACTCTAGATCAGGTGATTATACACCCTACTTCGGTGCGACCGACTTAGCCATGCTGCCTGCCCGATTTCTGTCATTTACCGGATGATGAGGCTAGAAGCTACGCTTTATCATCATACCAGATTCGCTTTGAATGCCACATCGTCAAATCCATCAAATCACCGATTGACGTCCTCAACCATACATTACGCGTTAGCTAAAAGAAGTTTCCTTCTCCGCTTCCACTCTTGGTACAGTTGGAGAAATCAATATATGTGATCGTTTGGAAATACTCTGTCAGACATCCGTCCATACAAGTCATCCAGGAACAGGATGAACCGAAGGCACTATTCTGTAAACAGGATAGCCCTTGCATAACCCCGTCTTCAATTTCCTTTGGCATATATGTTTCGCAACGCTTATGCCAATACAGAGTGGTTCTTTGGATAATAATCCAACCGGTCTCTCCATATTAACAACGTTAAAATGGTCAAAACTTCGATAGTCTGTGATTTAACTATCGAAGAAAAACAGATGTGAAAACAAACGATATTATTTCCAAATGGAAATTTATATCGATCAAACATCATTCAACATTTATATCCTTAATTCATTTTCATCTCCTGTTTCCCTATATTCAACATTTGCTATTTTCTAAATTTAGAAAATATATGTTATTACCATTGGAAAACATTTCCATTCCTTGTTTTCTATATCAGAAAACATTTCTGGTTTCTTATTTGGAAAACATTTCCAAAGCTTCTTCATTGGACTTAGACAGATGTTTAAACAAACATCGCTATGCCAACTCAAACCACTTCCTTTACTGCTGAACCTTAACTATTCCTTAGTTAAAAACGAAGCCAATCAAGTTGGGGTAGAACTACCTCTCAGACCTTAACTGAACAACATTTCTAACTTTGAAATAGGCAAAGTTCACTTTATATTTCTTTAACTCACTTCCTTACATAACCCTCTTCGAATAGCTATATTCGATTGACTCTTTTCACTTAACACTTTTCGATTAACCCTTATCAATTAACTCTATTGGACTAACACTATTGGATTAACTCTATTTGACTAATGCTATTGATTTACTCATTTCACTTAACCCCTTTCGAATAAACTATATTCGATAACTCCTTTTTCTTTCTTCGAATAAACTATATTCGATTAACTCCTTTGCTTTAACCCTAATCGATTAAACTAACATCGATTAGCTCCCTTTACTTTAACTCTAATCGATTAAACTAACATCGATTAGCTCCTTTTACTTTAACTCTAATCGATTAAACTAACATCTATTAGCTCCTTTTACTTTAACTCTAATCGATTAAACTAACATCGATTAGCTCCTTTTACTTTAACTCTAATCGACTAAACTAACATCGATTAGCTCCTTTTACTTTAACTCTAATCGATTAAACTAACATCGATTAGCTCCTTTTACTTTAACTCTAATCGATTAAACTAACATCGATTAGCTCCTTTTACTTTAACTCTAATCGATTAAACTAACATCGATTAGCTCCTTTGCTTTAACACTAATCGATTAAACTGACATCGATTAACTCCTTTGCTTTAACTCTAATCGATTAAACTGACATCGATTAACTCCTTTGCTTTAACACTAATCGATTAAACTAACATCGATTAACTCCTTTGCTTTAACACTAATCGATTAAACTAACATCGATTAACTCCTTTGCTTTAACACTAATCGATTAAACTAACATCGATTAACTCCTTTGCTTTAACACTAATCGATTAAACTAACATCGATTAGCTCCTTTGCTTTAACACTAATCGATTAAACTAACATCGATTAACTCCTTTATTCTATTCGAATAAACTATTCATTTATAAAGATTTACTTTTAGTAACAGTTCTTCACTTTACAAATGATTTCCCTTTTATAAAACTCTATTCGTATTATAACATTTTTCCCTTTTTATTTACTTTCGAAATATTTCCTTTTATAAAATATGTTGATTTTATAAACTCCCTTTATTTCAATATATATTGAAATAACTCTTTTTACATCCCAGGGTCTTTTATGATATTTAAATATCGAATAAAAATGATCAACATCATTCCAACACCCATAATCCATAACAGATTATATTACACATCATATATCACAATATATGAAAACAGTAAAATAAATGTTGAGGAATCCAGTTGGATTCCTCCAACCTGTTTCCCTGCATCACAGATGTTAAACAATATAAATAACATCACCTTTCAGTTCCATATGATATATTCTGTTAAACAGAATCAATATAGAAATTTAACTAACTGACTAGCAGTTCAATCAAATAGTCAACACACAATCAATCAGACAATTTCTAACAGTTCTAAAAATACAACATGAAATTTTAAACTGTTCAGAGTTAGTGAGATTTACTCACTTTGGCAGTTCATCGTTAAAGAACGATAAATTGTTGTTTGATTTGAATCAAACAATTTATTTCGCCATAAATTCATATGAGCCCCAATCCACTTCCAGTCAGCTTCATTGTGAAGCTCTCGTCCATACGGTCCCAATGCAACTTACGGTTCGTCAATCTGATATCGTATGTAATATTTATGGCGTTCTGAAGTTAGAACAAGATTTAAACAATAATTATATTGACTTAACTAATTAAAATTAATCAAACATCCCCCCTCACCTTTATAACTCACGTGGCCCACACCCTCCCTCCTTTCTTCCCCAACCCGAACAAAACATGCTCCAGCAACAACTCCAGACATTGCCGCACTTCAACCCACTAACGATCCTCCATACTTCCACCATCTCCGAAACAAATATCACCATTTAATCCCTCATCCAATGCTCCTTTCAAAACTCTCCATCCTCATTAGCCTCTCGTTCAACCCGCTCAGCCCTGTCATTTGCGACACTCAGGCTCTCCCCGTCCTCCCTCAAATCAGTGGCGACATCAATAACCATGAAATCACCCTAAACTTCACCACCAGATGTTATCCATCCTCACAAACTCAACGGTAGACCTCAGATGTTGAATCGAAGCCCGCGTTTCCAGAATAGGCTAACCCTAGCCTTTGCTGAACAAAATCCCAACGCCAAAACATAACGTCGAACCCTATGAAATGGGTACTAAATTGGAGATGACCACGCCAGGGATATGAAAATATGTGTCTTATGATTTGTAGAATTTCTTTTCTATTTGTTTTGAATTGTTTTCTCCTGAAACTTTTACTGGAGAATGAAAATTTGTGGCGGCTCAATTCTTTCTGCTTGCGGTTATATACGAGAGGGTGAGGCTGAGAAGATATAACCGTGGCCTTTGTTTTAGCCTTAGAAATAGTTAGGATATTTTTAGTTATTTATTTTAATTATTTTATATATGTTCCTAACTTCTAAAAATCTCTACGAACACACACGATACCTAAAAATCACGAAACTGGACCTGTAGCTAGAGTTCGACATTACGGTCCCAACGAAACTGGTTTCGTCGAATTCCGACTCCGTTTGCTCACACAGCGTATTTTTAACCGTCAGAATACTGACTATTTTCACTCTAAAAATCCGTACGGCCACACAGTGACACTAAAAAAATCACGGAACTTGGAATCTAGCAATAATTTGATGTTGCGGATCCAACAAAATTAGTTTCGTCGAATTCTGAGGTCGTTTGCAAAACTGGCTATTTTTAAAGCTCTGAACGACCCATTTAAATATATAAATATAATTAAATTAAATATAAATAAATTTATATTATCGTATATATTCACCGAGGAATATCATACAGCTCCAGTATAATTATATACTCGCTATTTCGAGTCCAGATTGAATCGATATTCAATTTACATTGAAAAACCCTTTTATAACGTATATAAAGCGTTACGAATTATAAAGGAATTTCATAGCGACTTTTCTGAAATTTGATTCGGACGTAACTCAAAATCTACACGACGAAATCCCGATTTTTCTCTTCCACTAGCAAGATATACTCCACCAGCTCCACACGTTTCTTGTTTCACAGAAATCCGGCTTAAAACGAATCCTATACATTCAGTTGAAGTTCGAATCGCCAATTTACGAACTGTAGCGCCATTTCAAGCTCGTTTATACTTATATTATAAACTATACGTTCAACTGTTGACGATTGAATATATTCGTTATTCAAATTCAATTCCAAGCTGAATTAAATATCATAGATGATCCAGTTCACACCATATTGTCATTTCGGCCAATTCTGATTATTTCAGAATTAAATATATTATTTAATTGTTTATTTTAAATTAAATATTCACCATTATTTAATTCCACGATCATCTAATTCACTAAACCACCATTTATATAATAAAATAAATTAATTCTAATACCTCTGGCAATGCGGGTCATTACAATCTTCCCCACTTAAAATAATTTCGTCCTCGAAATTGCTAAAAGTTAGAGGACGACCCTATCGACTGGTTAGAACATATTTGTTCACTTCTTAACTTCAGTTTCAACTGAACCAATTTAATTTTAATTAAATTATTAATTAATTCTTATCAACGAAAATTTTCAAAAATCCTGAAAATTTTCTTATGCCTTAACCTTTCGAAAAAATCTCGCCAGCACCTCCTTTGTACTGGTCAATACGTCAAACTCCAACTCGCCTCTCTGGGCCATCTCCAACCCAAAAGAAAATCAAACAGCCAAGCGGCTTGCCAATTCGGCTCATCAAAATCTCATACCGTATGAAATATAAACTTGTACCTTTTGTCGGGTAAATCAACTCTATCACTTCTATATGCTATCGACTCAGCATATACCAATGTTATCCCCAATCAAATTCTGCAATAACATTTATCTCCAACACAAACATTCGCGTTATGTCCACCAAATATCTTTTCAAACTCGAGTTTGATTCTCGGTTTCAAACTCTTAACTTGGTTACCAAATTACACTTCAAATTCGAATCTCACAATCCCATTTGTCTTGATATCATTCTAATTCAATCTCAGTTACCACTTTACTGGCTTTACTTTAATTCAAATTTTCTTTCTGTTAAATTTTGGCTTTAATTCAAACCGTCTTTCCCTGGGAGTTTTTAAACAGCTTCTCTATTTCTTTATCAATAATTGTTAACCAAATATTTTCAATAACCATATTGGCCTTTTACGTTATTTGGAAAACATTTCCGAATATCGTCTTCCTTTATTTTCTAAACTTTAGAAAATATATGCTATTTATAATTGGAAAATATTCCAATTACTTATCTCTTTTCCGATCTCATTTATTTCTATACTTAGGAAATATTCTTTATTATATTTCCAAGCTTACACTTATTTGGGTTAAAACGGATGTTGTGTAAAACATCGTTACGACAACCCAAATACTATATTCAACTAACTCTTATTCAACATCGATCTTCGAGCCTGGAATCTTACTATTTATTTGTTAATAATGAAAAGTTGGGGTATAACTACCTCTCAGACCTTGACTGAATAACATTTATAACGTCAAAACAGATATGACTACTTACTCGAATAATCAATACCATACAACTACTTATTCACTTTTAAACACGTATATGATTCCTCTTTCTATCCTTACTAGATTTTATTTTAGACTTCCCCTTTTTTTTACTATTCTATTTCTAAGTTCGTTCCTTATCGACTTCTATTTATTTCGATACGTTGATTTCTAACTATCAAATTATCTTAAAAATATTCTAACTTCTTAAATTCCCGGAAAAATTCGCCATAACCTCCTTTGTACCAGGAGCATCGGGATATTTCAAATAGCCTCCCATGGCCCTCACCAATCCAAAAGAAAAAGCCAAGCGGCTAGCCGATACGGCGCATAAAATCTCATATGTGAATTAAATACATACCTTTTCGTCGAGCATTCTATTTATATACCTTCATACCTTATCCATACATATCTCATGTATATCCATACATTTCTAATTCATTTCAACTTAATCCAATCATTTTTACTTAGTTCGTTAAGTGATTTTCAAATTACTGGTTTGCCCATTTCACCTTTTTATTTGAATATACATGTTCAAATATAGGTTTAACTTGTTTATCAACTAATTGAATTTCATTTCAATTCTCTTATTCAAATTCTATATTTGAATTTCATTTCAAATATCTTATTCAAATTCTATATTTGAATTTCATTATTCAAATCTATTTTCAAACTCCATTTGAATTTCTATATTCAAATCTATTTGAATTCTCTTTATTTCATTTCAATTCCCTTCGAATCTTCTATATTCAAATTTCAATTTTAATTCTATTTGAATCATCTTTATTCAAATTTCATTTTCAATTCTATTTGAATCCTCGACATTCAAATTTCATTATTACTCTATATGAATTCTATATTCAATTTTCCATTATTTAAATCTTCTTTATTCAAATCTCATTTGAATTTCTATATTCAAATCCCCTTTGAATTTTCTATATTCAAATCCCCTTTGAATTCTCTATATTCAAATCCCCTTTGAATTCTCTATATTCAAATCCCCTTTGAATTCTCTATATTCAAATCTTCTTTGAATTCTCTATATTCAAATCCCATTTATTTTCTTATTTACATTCTATGTTTGAATTTCCTTTATTCAAATTCCTTTTCAAACTTTCTTTATTCATTCTTTAAATAAGTCTCGATTTCAATTCCTTTTGAAATCGATATTTCTACCATTGGAAAATAGATTTTCCTTTAAATTTCACACTTGTATTTTTATTTCTGAATTATCCAATGATAATTCTTTTCACTTCATTTATAAACTTCGTTTATAAAAGAACTATTTATAACTTCGTTTATAAAGGAACTTCTCATTTTATTTCTTTTAAAACAAGTTAATATTTCAAATCTATTTCAAAATTCAAATTCTATATTTTAAATCCCATTTTGAAATTCAACACAACTTGTCTTTCCCAAAACAAATTCAAAACAGTATCTCTGGTAGTATTTCGTCACTTACAACTCGAAAATGAATACTGATGATGCAGCTGTCATCATCAGAATCTATTTTCCAGCGATCGAAGTGAGTTCAATACTATAAAACCATTTCTAAACATTTCCACTTTGAAATTCATTTCAAAATATAATTCACACTGTTTGTAAAACAATTTAAAATCTCCCAGGATCTTAAATTTTCCTTATTTTTAATCCTAATCCATTTACAAACACTTATCCAATTCTCTAGAGTTTTAATTCAATTCCTGGTTTAAATTTCAGATTTAACTCATCTGATTTCACGTATTTCACTTATATGAATTCTGATTGGTTATTTACATAACCATTTAATTTATAATCTTACTCGATTATCATCACAACCAATATATCCAATATGTTATAATTTTGATATATATATATCTTCTCTATATCAAGATTTACCTTGGGTAAACTTATTTTAATTTACCACCTTTTCAAAACATATCGTGCCGACCCATCGTATTCGAGTGTTTATTTACTCCTACCGATACAGTGGATCAAACTGATCGACCAGAACTCATCAACAACTCAACCAATGAATTCCCACAATATAAAAAAAAATTTATATCAATAACAAATACGTTCACTCGTATATATACACTCAATCTCAGTCTAGGGTATTACTAACCCTATCTCAACCAAGTCACGCCACAGAGCCAAGTAATTCTTAACCTAAGCCCTGATACCAACTGTAACGACCCAGATTTTTAGCGACTTTGGTTATCGACATAAGATCGATGTCGATAACCAAAACATCGAAAAATCCTGGTAATTAGTGAAAGAAATTAGAGGGTGAGAATAGATAAGATAGAAACTTAGAATAGAAGAAGAAGAAGAACACAACATCAGAGTAACACGAACCTCACACCGGAATGAATAACATATAATATATATAACATAACTTGAAATATACATCTGTACTTGAATATACACATCATTATCAAAGTACAGCACTTACAACACAGTGGAATAATAATAGCGATATAATTCTGAAGCCTCCTGCTCCAGCTCTTCAATGTATCTGTAAATCCCGACTACTTGACTGCCCATACAAATTTAGGCACCCAAGAGTTTAGGGAAGACAACAAAATAAACTCCGGGTCAGTCATGGGACTGGTACGAGTAAAACAGTTTAAAACAGTTATACAGGTATATGATATCTCATAAGACCACGCCGTATAACGGAACGGGTTTTTCCCTTATGAGAATCCAAAATATCTTTATATCAAAAACCTTTTGATATTATAATAATGTCTATCAACCACAGTATATATAATCATCTAGCAGAAACGCTTTCATCTCACGTTCTACATATATAGTATACAATCAAATCCGCAAGCACGTATTGGGTAATGGATTTCCCACTATGACAAGGTATGGAGCCACCTTTCGCTAGTGTACCTCTAGAGAGGAATACACTGGGTTCAAAAAGAACATCTTGCAACCCAGCCACACATGACCGACCACTCATTTCGCTTGAGTGTATCGAATGTATATCACCAACAGTTGGGATCAGCAACCGTTTCCCGAATGGGACAGCATCAACAATAGATTTTTAGAAGTAAATGAAACTCTAGATCAGGTGATTATACACCCTACTTCGGTGCGACCGACTTAGCCATGCTGCCTGCCCGATTTCTGTCATTTACCGGATGATGAGGCTAGAAGCTACGCTTTATCATCATACCAGATTCGCTTTGAATGCCACATCGTCAAATCCATCAAATCACCGATTGACGTCCTCAACCATACATTACGCGTTAGCTAAAAGAAGTTTCCTTCTCCGCTTCCACTCTTGGTACAGTTGGAGAAATCAATATATGTGATCGTCTGGAAATACTCTGTCAGACATCCATCCATACAAGTCATCCAGGAACAGGATGAACCGAAGGCACTATTCTGTAAACAGGATAGCCCTTGCATAACCCCGTCTTCAATTTCCTTTGGCATATATGTTTCGCAACGCTTATGCCAATACAGAGTGGTTCTTTGGATAATAATCCAACCGGTCTCTCCATATTAACAACGTTAAAATGGTCAAAACTTCGATAGTCTGTGATTTAACTATCGAAGAAAAACAGATGTGAAAACAAACGATATTATTTCCAAATGGAAATTTATATCGATCAAACATCATTCAACATTTATATCCTTAGTTCATTTTCATCTCCTGTTTCCCTATATTCAACATTTGCTATTTTCTAAATTTAGAAAATATATGTTATTACCATTGGAAAACATTTCCATTCCTTGTTTTCTATATCAGAAAACATTTCTGGTTTCTTATTTGGAAAACATTTCCAAAGCTTCTTCATTGGACTTAGACAGATGTTTAAGCAAACATCGCTATGCCAACTCAAACCACTTCCTTTACTGCCGAACCTTAACTATTCCTTAGTTAAAAACGAAGCCAATCAAGTTGGGGTAGAACTACCTCTCAGACCTTAACTGAACAACATTTCTAACTTTGAAATAGGCAAAGTTCACTTTATATTTCTTTAACTCACTTCCTTACATAACCCTCTTCGAATAGCTATATTCGATTGACTCTTTTCACTTAACACTTTTCGATTAACCCTTATCAGTTAACTCTATTGAACTAACACTATTGGATTAACTCTATTTGACTAATGCTATTGATTTACTCATTTCACTTAACCCCTTTCGAATAAACTATATTCGATAACTCCTTTTTCTTTCTTCGAATAAACTATATTCGATTAACTCCTTTGCTTTAACCCTAATCGATTAAACTAACATCGATTAGCTCCCTTTACTTTAACTCTAGTCGATTAAACTAACATCGATTAGCTCCTTTTACTTTAACTCTAATCGATTAAACTAACATCTATTAGCTCCTTTTACTTTAACCCTATTCGATTAAACTAACATCGATTAGCTCCTTTTACTTTAACTCTAATCGACTAAACTAACATCGATTAGCTCCTTTTACTTTAACTCTAATCGATTAAACTAACATCGATTAGCTCCTTTTACTTTAACTCTAATCGATTAAACTAACATCAATTAGCTCCTTTTACTTTAACTCTAATCGATTAAACTAACATCGATTAGCTCCTTTGCTTTAACACTAATCGATTAAACTGACATCGATTAACTCCTTTGCTTTAACTCTAATCGATTAAACTGACATCGATTAACTCCTTTGCTTTAACACTAATCGATTAAACTAACATCGATTAACTCCTTTGCTTTAACACTAATCGATTAAACTAACATCGATTAACTCCTTTGCTTTAACACTAATCGATTAAACTAACATCGATTAACTCCTTTGCTTTAACACTAATCGATCAAACTAACATCGATTAGCTCCTTTGCTTTAACACTAATCGATTAAACTAACATCGATTAACTCCTTTGCTTTAACACTAATCGATTAAACTAACATCGATTAACTCCTTTATTCTATTCGAATAAACTATTCATTTATAAAGATTTACTTTTAGTAACAGTTCTTCACTTTACAAATGATTTCCCTTTTATAAAACTCTATTCGTATTAAAACATTTTTCCCTTTTTATTTACTTTCGAAATATTTCCTTTTATAAAATATGTTGGTTTTATAAACTCCCTTTATTTCAATATACATTGAAATAACTCTTTTTACATCCCAGGGTCTTTTATGATATTTAAATATCGAATAAAAATGATCAACATCATTCCAACACCCATAATCCATAACAGATTATATAACACATCATATATCACAATATATGAAAACAGTAAAATAAATGTTGAGGAATCCAGTTGGATTCCTCCAACCTGTTTCCCTGCATCACAGATGTTAAACAATATAAATAACATCACCTTTCAGTTCCATATGATATATTCTGTTAAACAGAATCAATATAGAAATTTAACTAACTGACTAGCAGTTCAATCAAACAGTCAACACACAATCAATCAGACAATTTCTAATAGTTCTAAAAATACAACATGAAATTATAAACTGTTCAGAGTTAGTGAGATTTACTCACTTTGGCAGTTCATCGTTAAAGAACGATACATTGTTGTTTGATTTGAATCAAACAATTTATTTCGCCATAAATTCATATGAGCCCCAATCCACTTCCAGTCAGCTTCATTGTGAAGCTCTCGTCCATACGGTCCCAACGCAACTTACGGTTCGTCAATCTGATATCGTATGTAATATTTATGGCGTTCTGAAGTTAGAACAAGATTTAAACAATAATTACATTGACTTAACTAATTAAAATTAATCAAACATCCCCCCTCACCTTTATAACTCACGTGGACCACAACCTCCCTCCTTTCTTCCCCAACCCGAACAAAACATGCTCCAGCAACAACTCCAGACATTGCCGCACTTCAACCCACTAACGATCCTCCATACTTCCACCATCTCCGAAACAAATATCACCATTTAATCCCTCATCCAATGCTCCTTTCAAAACTCTCCATCCTCATTAGCCTCTCGTTCAACCCGCTCAGCCCTGTCATTTGCGACACTCAGGCTCTCCCCGTCCTCCCTCAAATCAGTGGCGACATCAATAACCATGAAATCACCCTAAACTTCACCACCAGATGTTATCCATCCTCACAAACTCAACGGTAGACCTCAGATGTTGAATCGAAGCCCGCGTTTCCAGAATAGGCTAACCCTAGCCTTTGCTGAACAAAATCCCAACGCCAAAACATAACGTCGAACCCTATGAAATGGGTACTAAATTGGAGATGACCACGCCAGGGATATGAAAATATATGTCTTATGATTTGTAGAATTTCTTTTCTATTTGTTTTGAATTGTTTGCTCCTGAAACTTTTACTGGAGAATGAAAATTTGTGGCGGCTCAATTCTTTCTGCTTGCGGTTATATACGAGAGGGTGAGGCTGAGAAGATATAACCGTGGCCTTTGTTTTAGCCTTAGAAATAGTTAGGATATTTTTAGTTATTTATTTTAATTATTTTATATATGTTCCTGACTTCTAAAAATCTCTACGAACACACACGATACCTAAAAATCACGAAACTGGACCTGTAGCTAGAGTTCGACATTACGGTCCCAACGAAACTGGTTTCGTCGAACTCCGACTCCGTTTGCTCACACAGCGTATTTTTAACCGTCAGAATACTGACTGTTTTCACTCTAAAAATCCGTACGGCCACACAGTGACTCTAAAAAAATCACGGAACTTGGAATCTAGCAATAATTTGATGTTGCGGATCCAACAAAATTAGTTTCGTCGAATTCTGAGGTCGTTTGCAAAACTGGCTATTTTTAAAGCTCTGAATGACCCATTTAAATATATAAATATATTTAAATATAATTAAATTAAATATAAATAAATTTATATTATCGTATATATTCACCGAGGAATATCATACAGCTCTAGTATAATTATATACTCGCTATTTCGAGTCCAGATTGAATCGATATTCAATTTACATTAAAAAACCCTTTTATAACGTATATAAAGCGTTACGAATTATAAAGGAATTTCATAGCGACTTTTCTGAAATTTGATTCGGACGTAACTCAAAATCTACACGACGAAATCCCGATTTTTCTCTTCCACTAGCAAGATATACTCCACCAGCTCCACACGTTTCTTGTTTCATAGAAATCCGGCTTAAAACGAATCCTATACATTCAGTTGAAGTTCGAATCGCCAATTTACGAACTACAACGCCATTTCAAGCTCGTTTATACTTATATTATAAACTATACGTTCAACTGTTGACGATTGAATATATTCGTTATTCAAATTCAATTCCAAGCTGAATTAAATATCATAGATGATCCAGTTCACACCATATTGTCATTTCAGCCAATTCTGATTATTTCAGAATTAAATATATTATTTAATTTATTATTTTAAATTAAATATTCACCATTATTTAATTCCACGATCATCTAATTCACTAAACCACCATTTATATAATAAAATAAATTAATTCTAATACCTCTGCCAATGCGGGTCATTACATGCCTAGTGCCAACAATATAACTTTCTTTGATGCTTCATACAAGTACGACCTTATGCTTGATGATGTTGTTGCGTTGATAGGAAAGATATTTCATTCAACTCTTATATGCCACATTTTACTTCTTCGTACAACAGTCGAATGTATATTGATGATGTTCTAAGAATATGAGATGTAACATCCCAAAATTTGAAACGGAAAATTTAACGAAATAATTAAATTTAAGTATAACAAGGCTAAAAATGTATTATTATTATTTATTAACAAACATTCGTATGTGACTGTGAAACTTCCACCATTGCATTTGTAGCAATTTTCTGAACATTTTTTGCATGCAACATCTTGGGAATGAAGCTAATATAACAAGTTATTAACATTTTAGACTTGGATCTAAAAATAATTAAATAAATAAAAATTAGAAATGAATACTAATAAATAAGGAAATCAATTGGTAGACGTTAGGGATGGTAATGGGGAAGGTCTAGGGTCCAAATACAGTTGACCCGCCCCTGTTTTGATCCATTTAGACCCACCCCATAGGGACTTTGGGGCAGGTAGACCCACGACCCACTTTTGGAGGTCCGAATCTAGGATAGGGTCCAGCATGACTAACCCGACCCGCATTATTGAAACATCATTAAAACACTTTATAACTATAATGATTAATATCTTCTTAGGTATACATGATTATGATTCGAATATTATATTCTTTCAATCAACAAACCATAAATTTTTCATTGTATTAAGTTGCATCAACGATAATCATGCAATAACAAATGCATAATTCTGAACTACTATCTTACGACTCACTTTACTATATTATCTTATCATTGTGAACACATTATAACATCCAATAATTTATCAATTAGTGATAAAAAATATATGTATATAAACTTATGTACATTAAAACACAATATCGTTGGGTATGGGGTAGGTCGGGTCTACCCTGACCCGTACGGATTTCGGGTACGGGGCAAAATTTCAAACCAGCACCGGGTCCACGGGGCGGGTCTAGGTCGAGATTTTAAAAGTCCGGATCGGGTCTAGGGCATGAGAAACCCGCTCCATTGCCATCCCTAGTCGACATCTAGGTTGAGACCGTTCAACCCATATCAATCAACGACTTCCATCTAAACCAGTCGACTGGTCATCGCTTCTAGATGAGGGTTTTGAGTAATCAGACAGCCTATATTTGATAATATTTGATCTAACAGCCCAGATGAGATTCTATACCTATAAATACAACTTTAGGCTAATTGTCAAAATTCTAACTTCATTATCGTATATACAAACTAATAGAGTTAGAGTACGCCCTATGAGAAAGCATGCAGTTTGTTGCATAAAACTAACTCACTAATTAATCTTGTTCAAAATGAAATGTGTTTTTTTTATGTACTTGATATAGTGTGTTATATTAATTAATCAATAATTAAAAACACATTTAATATAAAATTCATAAATAGTACGTTTTGTGATAGTAGTTGCAAATTATTGTAACTATGAGTAATTTATCACAATAAAAGCAAATATGTTGCTGTAAATATTCTTAGTGAAGATGTATTGAGATTGGATATTAAACATCCTCTAAGATTATAGAACGTACCGCTCTCCAAGCATTGGACAGTGTATTATTCATGGTTGTTGGAGGCACCAGGGAATAACATGCTAATAATTATTCGATAATGATGGAATGACTCACTGATAGTTTTCTATTAGTTAATACAACTATGGTTGAGTTAAAAATATTGATATGACTAATTTACACAGTCATGTCAACTTGGTGATACCATTGATCTTTAATGTGGAGGGCCCACTTTGATAACAGTTATACCATGGCATGACGTCATCAAAAATATCATAGATGGGTCGAGGGGAGAGCATTGGAAATGAACCACTATTCAAGATAAGATTCATCTCCTTGGATATATGAGATTAGTATCACAATTAACTAAAGTCGACTCAAAGTCAAAAGTCTATGGCTATAGTATTTTGATTAATAATAATTGTTATTATTAAATCAAGAACTTTATATTTGAACTTTAAAGTTAAATGTGGTCGATATTGGAATTTTGATCATTACCAAATTTCATAAGTCCAATGTGATACAGTTTTGATTGATATAAATAATTGTCACAAATTTAGAATGAGTAAGCGATAAATTTGGCCATATCATCACATAACCTATAAGAGAAATGTGAAGTTGACATTTAACTCTTCGCGGTAATCATTGATCAAGTTTACACCCAAGAGTCACACAACCGAACAATGAATTCTCTTATGGCCAAATGACGTTTTTAGTTTGTAGCTATTACAAAATAATGAAATAATTAATATTTATGAAATATCAATTATAAAATTTGGATATGATTTGAAAATTAGATTTGTTGTATATATTTATAAAAGGTTATAAGTATTTTGATCGATATGATACATCGATGACAAATTTAATTGAATATAATTGTGGATATTTAATTTGGGTTACATAGGCTCACAATCCATGTTTTTTAAAAGATAAATGCATTGGTTTTTCTAAAGGAAGGGGTATATATTACGCAAGAGATTAGAGTCTGGAGATGTGTAGTTGAGATATGTTTTAGTTCTCTTATCCTACCCAAATGAAAACTAATTTCAAAACCCTAATCAAGAGATAATTCATTTTTAGAGCCGTCAGCTTTCTTCTTCTTCTTCCTCCTCTTCGTCTTAATGGAAGAAATCCTCCACTAAAACATCCCAAAAATTCTCAAATCCAATTAAAACTAAAAATATTAGTTTGTAGTATAATGCCACTAATCCCAAATTAGCAACTTGATGGATTGGGAATAGACCTAGAAGAGAAATTATTGTTCAATGTAGACTCAAAGGCTTCATTAAAAGATGAAATTTCATTTATTACTTTTGTTTTGTTATAAATTTTATCATGTAAAAATTGATTTGCATTTGATTTGTCTATTTGTATTAAGATCAGTTTGTTATTTAGAATAGGCGATATTTTTGTAGGTATATGTGTTTGTTACAGTTAGATTAGTTATGTGTTTGATGTAATTTCTTTGTTGATTCATCGTAGTGTTAATTTTGTAAAAAAAGGAAAAACATTTTTAGTTGATTTTGACTTAAATTAACATATATATGTAGATCTAAAGTAAGTGTCCATAGATCTACAAACTACTAATATATATAATTGCACAAATGATTTTATATCATACATATTTGATACTAAAATTTTCTCATGATGTATTATACTTATCGCAAAACGTAAAATAAAGAATATTTTATGAAATATGTGTATAAATATTTTTATTAATATTTAATAATTTGGTTACTACAACAAAAACACCATATTATAAATGTAATTTTACAACACTCAAAAAATGACAGTTGTAATAGAGGTTTTTTACAACTCTCATTTGCCAATAGTTGTAATAAATATATTTTTAACAACTTGTTTATTTTGCAAGTTGTAATAGATGTCTATTATAACATTTCTTTTATGGCAGTTGTAATTGATACTTTAATTAATTTTAATAACAAATAATAATAATATTAAATATATTAATTAAATAGTTAATAATCAATAAATAAGTGTTAATAATTAATAATTAGTGTAATAAATAATGAAATTATTATTATTAAATGATTAATTTTTAACAATTAGTAATTAAGAATTAGCTATTAATATTAATAATTAAGTAGTAATAACTAATATCCGGTAATTAATTTCTGATAATTAATGATTAAGTTAAAAAGTTATTTTAACCTATTTTTAGCAATTCTTTTTTCTATTTGTTGTAATAAGACCTACTAAATATTAATAACAACTACTATTTAATAATTAGTATTATTAACATTTGAGAATAATTAATATTTAATAATAACTTTACCAATGAATACTAATTATTAATTAATTGCTATTAGATAATTAATGCTTAATAAGCAATAAATAGTAGTTATTTTTAATAATTACTGTTAAATATTTAATAGTAGACAATTTGTAATATACGTACATAATAATTAGTTTTTAATAGTTAAAATCTCATTATAACTAAGAAGTAATAAGTAATAATTAATAATAACTATTACTAATAAGTAATATTTAATATTTTAGTAAATACTAATTCTTAAGAAATTCATATTATGAAGTGACCTGAACTTCCCCGGTCTCCGAAGAGAAGAGAAAGAACGAATTACTTTGAGGACAAGACGAATCAGAACACAAACAGAAGAACATTTCATTGTTTATTACAACAATTCCCATCAGAGTACAAGAATATACAGAGTATGAATAAATATTACACACGATAAATATCAGAGATTTAAATTACATTTAAATACATAGCAGTGGAAAAATAATACAACACACAACTGAAAGGAGATATACGGATACAGAGCCTTCCGAATATCATTCCAACTGTAAAACAGGGGACCTGTGAATATAAATCTGCAAAACCAAAACTTCTAGTTGCTCGTGTCGAAAATAAGGGCACCCAGAGTTTAGGTTAAAACAATAAACTCCAGGTCAGTCATGTGACTGGTGTGAGAACTAAAACAGTTATTAATCTTTATTTTTAAAGTTAGGTAAATCAAGGGACCACGCCGTATAACACGGAACAGGTTTCCTCCCAAGAATACCAGTGCATAAAACAAACAGTGCAATGCTAAATAAAGAAAAATGAAGCTATTATAAGACCCATGCCCCATCACACAATGCAACGCAAGTCGGAGGATAAGGTTTTACCTTATAATAGCCAAAGAATGCTTGATACGCTAAATTCCATCTTTTATTCTTACTATAAGTGAAGAAAACAACTTCAATCATAATGTATAAATCATAGACGACATAAGTGCCCCATACCACTATGTCGCCATACTAGGCTCTACAAATAAAAACGAAATGTCACGTATTGGAAATTGGATTTTCGTCATGAGTCGAGGCAAGGGGCAAGCACCTCTCCGTTCGAGACACTCTAGCAAATGTCTCAGGACCGCACACAGCGATCCTGGATCTTCAGGGTCGGTCCTCTCTTACTTTTGAGGACTAATTATTCCTGAACACACGTTTCCCGGTCCTATAGGACCTGTATCCGAGGCGCCTCGCATCCAACAACCACACAGGTAAAAAGTATATAAATGTAAGGGCTGGTAGGTCACTGACATCACCCATAGCTAGAAAGAAACGTCGTGCTCTCCCTGTAGTCACTATCCCGTTTTTGACTCATACCGAGGTGTGAGGCTCGCGAATTAACGCTATACACAAAGCTGTGCCGCATAGGCCGTGCTTTGATAATCAACCACAAGACTTTGCTTTTCAACAAAAGCCTTGATAATTTGCCACTTAGGCATGCCACACAGGCAATTCATGCCATGCGACTGATATCTATCGATATATAACCTCTAAGCTCGTATGTCTCAGAGAAGGGCATTAAGCAAGAGAATAAATTCTCCGCCGCCAAACATATATATATATATTAAATAGAAATCAGTCACACAGAATAAAATCCAATGTCAGACACGCAATCCATTTACAAGTTCGTTCTGGGTCTGAACGAAACCGGAGGAACCTTATTCCTCGCATATTCATCGATCTCCAAGTACGTCTGGACGATCACCAACTGATTCCCTCATCTTGGGTGTACATCCCAATCAAGATCATCAATAATCATCCAAACGACGTGAAGACCTCCGGTCTTCAACCACCGTCTTTATCTTCGACTTATCGTCGAATCGGTTATTCAGAATGGGTATAAATCCGGCTTTTCCGAATAACCCGCATATATAATAAACAAGTGTTACACAAACACAACATACGCCTCATTCCAATTCAAAATATTCTTTTATTCAAATATTCACATTCTTAGGGAAAGGTTCCTATTAATTTTATCAAAGATAAATTCTTCTAAATTTATTCTTTAATCTTCCTTTGGATATCAATTCAAACCGTGTTAAGGTTTTCCAAACTAGTTGGGATTAGAGAACCACACCGAAGTAATCATTTATTTTATTCCCCAGTCCCAACCTATTCATCCCATGGAGCAAAACTGGTAATAATCCATATCTAACACCACGGTGTTATCGGTAAATATTAATTACCATTTCACATTCAAATCTAATTAAAGATTTAACAATCGCTTTGGAGCCAAACTGGTGATACTCCATTCTCGATCATTTCAATCTAATTAAAGATTCATTAAAACTTCACTTAGTTTTAATCTTCCCAATAATCAATATCCTATCTTTAACTGGGTTAAAGAACCAATGTCACCTAAAACACGGCTCACGATAAACCCAAAATCACTTTCAATTGTTAATCGGGTAAAAGAACAGGTGTTATTCAAAACACCGCTCACGATAAATCCAAAAACCAATTTAAATTCAATTCCAATTAAATACAAATTAACTAGACAATTTCACTAAATCTTAATTAAAAGATTTATTCTTTTCTAAACTGGGTTCAAGAACCGTGTTATTTAAGAAACTATTCACGACGTGCCCAAAATCCCATTTGATATTAAATACAAGGCTCTGAATAGAAAATATATCAGCTTATATTCAATATCAAATTCTGAAACCAAAAAATATTGTATTGGAAATAACGATATAAATACATTTTTAAAATTTCCAACACCATATCTGTATAATCACGAAATCCAACATCGAAATATTATGAAGATAATTTTGATTCAAATCCATTCCAATTCGTATATTGGAAATTATGATTATTTTAAAACCACTTCAAATCCAATTTATTTATTCAAAAATATTGGATTATAATTCTAGTTCATAAGTAGTTCATTTCGATAAAAATATATTTTTATCCTTTTTAAATATGGGATTTTTCACCCCAATTCTTTCTAAATCATTTACTATGATTTTACACAAATTATTGATATTTTTAATAATTTTATCAAGGCTCGTACAGTCGATTTCCAATAACGGTCGTTGAACTGCACTTACAGCGACCTTTTCCAAATTTGATTTGGACATAATTCAAAATCCAACCGTTAATATTCATTGGAAAGCTCTTTTCGATATGAACCCAACGGTTCCGGTTTCAGGAGAATCCGACGGTCGGATATCCCGTAACGCCAATTCGAAGTCAATGGTCGAAATTCGCTAACTGCCGTGACGCGGCGCGTTTTATTCAGGCCATTTAATATATATATATATATTTGGTCGATTTCAATTCTAAATGTATTTTATAAATCGTTTAAATTCGTTTTAAAAACGATTTCAACTCCATAATCAATTTTAAATCAAAATTGAATATTCCATATCATTAATATATAAATGATAATATTTTCAAAATATTTGATTTTGAAATCATTTCCTTTTCTATATTCATTATAAAAACAAATATAATCGATATAAATATCGTTTGCATCAAAATGGCGCAAATCTAATCAAAACGGCTTTATATATTTCAATAACTTCATTATTCTATTCAACAAATAAATATTTTCTTCAACACATGAATATATATTTTATTCAACACATGAATATTTATTCATTCTTACTTACAATAAAAATGTGAATTTTATTGTATAAATGTTTATTCAACACATGAATATTTATTCATTCTTACTTACAATAAAAATGTGAATTTTATTGTATAAATATTTTATTCAACACATGAATATTTATTCTATTCAACACATGAATATATATATATATATTGTAACACCCCGTAATTTGAACATAAAAATTCACAAATTAAAGTATACTTAATTAAGTGAAATGGGTTGCGCAGAGAAATATATATATATTGATATATATATATATATATATATAATTGAAAATTTAATAAATAAATATGCAAAAATGTTCAAAACAGCGAATTGGGAGAGGGGAATAACCGAACCGGCCGATTTTTGAGGTCGACCCAAGCCCGCTGGGTCGACTAGGGGTTAATCAAGGGTGTTTGGCTGTCAACCCGTGGGCCGATTCGCTCGAATGCAGATTTTGCATTTGAATGGTTCTCATGGTTCAGCTTTAATCTAAAGGCCCTAAATGGTTCCTACATGTGACTTCTTCCCCAAGACATGCTTTAAAGGCTAGGATTGGTTCTAGGGTTTATCCTATGGCTAAAACTATCCTAGTCTTCTATAAAAAGGACCCCTAACCTAGCCTAAACCCTCATTAATTGATCCTACAACTAAACTATGCCAAAATTTCTAATGATCATGGCCTCCACTCAAAACCCTAGCCTCCATCCTCTTGCCAAAATGCTATCTTCATTTCTATGAGAGATTCTTTGATCATGTGAGTGTATGAGAGTTTCTATGTTCATATGAAAGCTTCTAAACATGATCTCAAGGCTAAAGCTTTAATCTTTGTTCATCAAAGATGGGATTTCTATGGATTTTGCTCAAGGGTTTTCTAAGGAGCTTTTCTTTGGGGTTTTTGGTGATAGCATGGACGGCTTCGTCTCAATCTTTTAATTTCATATTGATTTGTGCCTTCATAGCATAGTAAGCCCCCTCCTACTATTAGATATTAACTTTAAACTTAATGTGACATGTTGTAAGTTGGGTTTGAACATTAAGTATGTTGCATGCTATCATGTTATGTATCCTATAATGACTAAAAAGTCATTATCTTGATCTTGTGGGCTTAAAGATATGAACTTTGTGTTGAATGTTGCATTTTGGCAACATGAGAACTATCATACCCCTTATGATAGCTTACATGTAATGCCATATGCGAACTTCTAGCCACCTTTCTATGTCATTTATCACCATGATTCACCTATGTGCTAAGTTTGAGGTTGTGCATGTTTTTGAGGCCTAATAATGTAATATGCAAGTTAATGAACACATTTATACCTCATTTGCCACCATGTTTAACTTGTGGCCTTATACCCCTTTCGTCATGCCTTTGCCAAGTTCCTTCTTTTAATCCATTATGCGTTGTTGCGAGTGTATATGCGAGTTTAAAAGCGTTGGGTTACGTTATGGGTAAAACTTTAATGACGTGAAACATGATTTGGGTAAATGGGTATAAACGTGACAACATGTAACTTTGGCTATGAGCATGGGACTTGGAAACTTGACACGTATGGGTTGTAAGTGTAACAAGACACTAGACCAAACATGAAAATGGCCAACTCGAGGTTGGGTTGAGTTTGTAGCATAAATCTACCCGGACCCGCCCGACTTAACTAGTGGCTACAAACAATAGGATCCAATGTGAGAAGTTGGTCATGTCGCGCTTAAGACCCGAGGTTAGACTAGGTTGTGGTGTAAATCTACCCGGACCCGCCCGGCTTAACTAGTAACCACAACAAAGTCTAATGTGAGAGGTTGAGAGTGCATTAATTAAATTGATGCCACATGATAAGGTTAAGTAAATTTGACTAATGACACTTAACCGATATGACACAAATGGGTAGGTTAAGTGGGACCGGGCTTGATTTCTTAATGACACTTAACCATACAAGACAGTTAGGGGATGGGGTTAAGTAACTAAGACTTAACTAATCTAAACACGGTAATTAGATGGGGTTAAGTAACTAAGACTTAACTAATCTAAACACGGTAATTAGATGGGGTTAAGTAACTAAGACTTAACTAATCTAAACACGGTAATTAGATGGGGTTAAGTAACTAAGACTTAACTAATCTAAACACGGTAATTAGATGGGGTTAAGTAATCTATACTTAACTAATCTAAACACGGGAATTCGATGGGGTTAAGTTAAACACTTAACCAATCTAAACTTAGTTATTCAATGGGGTTAAGTAACCAATACTTAACCAATTTAACATGATAATTTAATGGGGTTAAGTAACTTATACCTAACCAATTATACGTGATGATTTGATGAGGTTAAGTAACCTATACTTAACCAATCTAATAGGTGGACCTGATAAGGGTTAAGTCACAAGACCTTTTAAGATTAGGCTTAACCATTGTAATACGATTAGTGGATGGGGTTAAGCTAACCCATACTTAACCAATCCGACTCGATAATCTGATGGGATTAAGATAATCCATGCTTAATCAATCTAACATGAAAGTCTGATAGGGTTAAGGCAAATAAATACTTAACCAATTTGACTTGATAGGGTTAAGTCATGAGCTTCTTGGTACACTTAACCAACTTGTATGGCTAAGCCTTGAACTTGAGTACTTAGCCAATCTTGACATGATTTGTAGGCGGGTCAAGTCACGAACTTGGATAACAACACTTAACCCAATTGACAAAACCCTAGCTCAAAGGACTAGGTTGGGAATCGTAGTTAACAAGGATAGCGGAAAGAGGGGCTAAGTGGTAAACCTTAGTTAAGGGTAACTAAGTAATAATTCTTAGCTAAGACATGGGACTAGTTCATAAAGAGATGAGTAACCTGGTACGGTAGGTCATCGCTTAGTATACGAGGAGGAGCAAGTTATCTGACTTGGAAAAAAGCTCCAGCGAACTGGGTGACGAAGCGGAAGCTTCGGGGAACGTGAGGATACTCTTGGTATCCCTCTGTGAGGTGGCAAGGGGTCCATGAAACCCGGCCTCACAGAGGTTAAGGTCTGCGGTAGAAGAGCCAAGAGTATGCCTTGGTTGCTATGCGAGCGACCTAAAGACTGGGATGGATTAGCGTGGAGTCGACGATACTTGGTTTTGCCCAGAGATAGCATGTCGCCGACTACCTACCATCTTTAGTCAATCGTGTACGTACGGAAAGGCAGGGAACTCCCAAGAGACCATATACTAGCTATCAAGTTATGGGTGAGGTTGGCTATCTGGAAGTGGGCATCGATGGGCCTAGTGCAGTTCTCATACATGATTTTTCTTGGATTGCCTTTCAGTAGTTGAGGGAGGGGTCACGTGGGACCATAGCCACGGGTACAAAAACAGACCTTGACATCTACATCAGCAGACGACTTAAAGCTCCCGACCGAGTTCCGTATTTCTTTATTTGCCCTGGCACGGAACTCGGATGGCACATTGAGGAACATGTGCGTCTAGACATGGAAAAACGGTTCACGATACATACGCGGGATAAAGGGCGCGGTTGACGGGTGGCATAATCCCTAGTGGCCCTAGGTGGCTGAACCCGAACCGAGACACGGAAACGTTCATTAGGTAGCATAATCCCTAGTGGTCCTAGGCGGCATAAATCCTAAGTGGACGCGCGATAGTTCATGGTAAGGAAACATAACTAGATCAAGGGTAGCAGTCCAAAATAACCTCAAGGATAAAACGTTTACATGGGGAAGCCCATAGGGCCTATGGCAAAGGACTGAACCTATACATGGAAAGAAACATACGAGTTGGGAAAACCTACATATGCTATATATTAGGTCGACATGGACCATTACCTGACATTGGGCAGGGGACATTCATAGTTAACACATGACGCGGATTGGGACACTAGTACGAGAGGTGCAGAGCAAATATACATGTTAGAACCAAGAGAAATATACATGATAGATACCGTGGGATGTTATACAGGATAGATACCTTGGGATAGTATACTTGATAGAAACCTGACAATGTGATACCTTGATTTATCTTGACACCGTAGTTTATCATGACACACTCGTGTATCTTGGTACAGTAGTTCATCCTGTTATTTTGGTTTAGCTTATCTATCTTATCATCATACTTATGTTCATCTCAGTTCCTCATGCCAGTTAACTTTACTAGTTTATATACTGATAGTAGATAGGGCTTACCAGTCTTTATGACTGACCCCGTTTTGTTTCGCCTCTTGTCTTCCGTTCCCCCCAGGTTACAGGGAGGAAATGCTATTGTCAGTTTGGACTTCTTCTGTTTGAAGGTCATCACGCATGGCTGGGACTTTTCTTGGCTATGGCTATTTTATTGTTTTACTTGGGGAATAATTTATGAAAAGGTTTTATGCTTCATTATTATTGCAAGACAGGTTTTGATGTATTCTGATGTAAAAGGCTTTAGACCTTATTTTATAAGGTAATGAAATTTGTTTTACTTCCGCTGTTTTATATATATGTTCTGTCTTGTAATATTTCTGTGCATGTTTACCTCGATAATGCTTCACCAAACCTAGTGCATTCCCTTTGTGAGTGACTCTAGCGGAGGTGGGGTGTTACATTTGGTATCAGAGCAGAAGGTTACCAGACTGGGCAAAAGTTTTTAAAACCTTCTGAAAACTATTTGAAAACCGGTTACAAAGAAGCATTTTTTCAAGAAAAGTTTTTAAAGGCTATTCCCCAAAAGCCATTAGCACCATTCTTTGATTCCTTGATTGAATCTCGTTTCCTTTCTTTCCTCCATCTGTGGTCACAGTAGTTCTAACTGTGACTAATCCTTGTCTAGCTACGTAAGTGTTTTCCCGTGCGATGGAGGAAGTTCTCGAGAGACCGGTTACCGAAGTTATAAGAAGGGATAATAAGAACAAGGATAAAGGACGCGAGCTTAAGGATAAGCAACTGTTGCTATGGCTTAGTCCATCAAGGAGGACAAGGACAAGATCATCGGAGAGGGAAATTGTACGCTCCCATTTCTAGGGTACCTAAAAGAAATGGTACCGTTTCTAGTAAAGGTTTAGTCGTTCTTTTCTATCATCCCGTCCAGACTTTGTCTTGACCATCGTATCATTTAAGTCTGCTTGGATAGTTGAGTCTCTGCACCTTAGTACTAGCATGGTAGAGGATCCCAGTTTTTGTCCCAAATTCTGGTTGGAGAGTCGGTCCATTTATTCATGACTTGTTGGATTTGAGAACGTCTATGCCAAGTGTTGAGATTAGAAGCAATACTTCTATTGTTGAGCTATGGATGGATTCTAGGGGTAAAGTGGTTATCCAGTAAGGGATACCATTCTCGGTTTTGAAAAGAGGGCAGTCAGACTCTTGGCTTGCTTTGGTAATACCTTCGAAGTCTCGTGTAACCTTTTAGGTTCTGTCATGGTTAGTTACCTAGAATCTCTTGATGCATTTATCGGAAATCTCTGATCCAATCGAGTAACGTCCGCCAATAAGACGGATGGTTCATTCCGCTTAAGCATGGGTTATAGGAATCACCCTAGTAAGTGCACGTGGTAACATAAATTGGCATTGGTAAACGAGATCCAGAATTCACTAGTGAATTTTGGAGAGCTTGCATGAGTACGTAGATATGGTTGAGCCAAGTATACTAGGGAAAGAATAAATGAAAGTGGAACGAGAGGCGACAGTGAAAAGAGTTCCGACTCATACCTTGGAAATAGGAATCAAGGAGCTACGAAACCATGAAGTCAAAGGCGGTCAAGGCACAATGGAATTAAGTTCGTGGAAATGCGGCTCAGATGCGCGCATCATGTCTCTTTTTAAGAGTGTATCTTTGATCCTTGGTTCACCTGTAGAGCTTGCTTGCATGCTATCGCTTGGTGGATACCCTCTCGGTCCTATTTCTGTTACAAACCCCGTAAGGAGTTTGTCTTGTTTATCTCCTCGATCTTATCTTGGGAACCTTAGATAGGACTCTATGGATGTAAACATGTATTTGAAACATGTTATGATTGATATGGCTGCAAATGGTTGCAAGTGGTTGCTCGTGGATGCGCGAATACACATTAGATACTAGATTGACGCTGTCACGTTTCATGTTGCGTATGCACGAGTATTTATACTTGTTTATGGATGAAATTGAATGTGTTATCATGCGGATGTTGCATATGAATGAATGTTTGTGCACGCATATAGTACTTATATGACTAGGACTATTCACATACATGTTGGACTCATGGCACTAAACATATTTTGCATTAGAAAGATCATTCAGGCCTGATCATTAGCATTAGCTAAGGAGCATATACACACACGTTCTGCATATGTTCATATGGCATTAGAAATCGTCTAAGGACAATCATACCAGTGTTTGATGGTTTGAGTAGATGGTTGTTTGGTTGGTAGGATACCTTCTTCTTGACTTAGAGATTTCGGGGACGAAATCCTTTAAGGAGGGGAGAATGTAACACCCCGTAATTTGAACATAAAAATTCACAAATTAAAGTATACTTAATTAAGTGAAATGGGTTGCGCAGAGAAATATATATATTGATATTAATATATATATATATAATTGAAAATTTAATAAATAAATATGCAAAAATGTTCAAAACAGCGAATTGGGAGAGGGGAATAACTGAACCGGCCGATTTTTGAGGTCGACCCAAGCCCGCTGGGTCGACTAGGGGTTAATCCAGGGTGTTTGGCTGTCTCAACCCGTGGGCCGATTCGCTCGAATGCAGATTTTGCATTTGAATGGTTCTCATGGTTCAGCTTTAATCTAAAGGCCCTAAATGGTTCCTACATGTGACTTCTTCCCCAAGACATGCTTTAAAGGCTAGGATTGGTTCTAGGGTTTATCCTATGGCTAAAACTATCCTAGTCTTCTATAAAAAGGACCCCTAACCTAGCCTAAACCCTCATTAATTGATCCTACAACTAAACTATGCCAAAATTTCTAATGATCATGGCCTCCACTCAAAACCCTAGCCTCCATCCTCTTGCCAAAATGCTATCTTCATTTCTATGAGAGATTCTTTGATCATGTGAGTGTATGAGAGTTTCTATGTTCATATGAGAGCTTCTAAACATGATCTCAAGGCTAAAGCTTTAATCTTTGTTCATCAAAGATGGGATTTCTATGGATTTTGCTCAAGGGTTTTCTAAGGAGCTTTTCATTGGGGGTTTTGGTGATAGCATGGACGGCTTCGTCTCAATCTTTTAATTTCATATTGATTTGTGCCTTCATAGCATAGTAAGCCCCCTCCTACTATTAGATATTAACTTTAAACTTAATGTGACATGTTGTAAGTTGGGTTTGAACATTAAGTATGTTGCATGCTATCATGTTATGTATCCTATAATGACTAAAAAGTCATTATCTTGATCTTGTGGGCTTAAAGATATGAACTTTGTGTTGAATGTTGCATTTTGGCAACATGAGAACTATCATACCCCTTATGATAGCTTACATGTAATGCCAAATGCGAACTTCTAGCCACCTTTCTATGTCATTTATCACCATGATTCACCTATGTGCTAAGTTTGAGGTTGTGCATGTTTTTGAGGCCTAATAATGTAATATGCAAGTTAATGAACACATTTATACCTCATTTGCCACCATGTTTAACTTGTGGCCTTATACCCCTTTCGTCATGCCTTTGCCAAGTTCCTTCTTTTAATCCATTATGCGTTGTTGCGAGTGTATATGCGAGTTTAAAAGCGTTGGGTTACGTTATGGGTAAAACTTTAAGGATGTGAAACATGATTTGGGTAAATGGGTATAAACGTGACAACATGTAACTTTGGCTATGAGCATGGGACTTGGAAACTTGACACGTATGGGTTGTAAGTGTAACAAGACACTAGACCAAACATGAAAATGGCCAACTCGAGGTTGGGTTGAGTTTGTAGCATAAATCTACCCGGACCCGCCCGGCTTAACTAGTGGCTACAAACAATAGGATCCAATGTGACAAGTTGGTCATGTCGCTCTTAAGACCCGAGGTTAGACTAGGTTGTGGTGTAAATCTACCCGGACCCGCCCGGCTTAACTAGTAACCACAACAAAGTCTAATGTGAGAGGTTGAGAGTGCATTAATTAAATTGATGCCACATGATAAGGTTAAGTAAATTTGACTAATGACAATTAACCGATATGACACAAATGGGTAGGTTAAGTGGGACCGGGCTTGATTTCTTAATGACACTTAACCATACAAGACAGTTAGGGGATGGGGTTAAGTAACTAAGACTTAACTAATCTAAACACGGTAATTAGATGGGGTTAAGTAACTAAGACTTAACTAATCTAAACACGGTAATTAGATGGGGTTAAGTAACTAAGACTTAACTAATCTAAACACGGTAATTAGATGGGGTTAAGTAACTAAGACTTAACTAATCTAAACACGGTAATTAGATGGGGTTAAGTAATCTATACTTAACTAATCTAAACACGGGAATTCGATGGGGTTAAGTTAAACACTTAACCAATCTAAACTTGGTTATTCAATGGGGTTAAGTAACCAATACTTAACCAATTTAACATGATAATTTAATGGGGTTAAGTAACTTATACCTAACCAATTATACGTGATGATTTGATGAGGTTAAGTAACCTATACTTAACCAATCTAATAGGTGGACCTGATAAGGGTTAAGTCACAAGACCTTTTAAGATTAGGCTTAACCATTGTAATACGATTAGTGGATGGGGTTAAGCTAACCCATACTTAACCAATCCGACTCGATAATCTGATGGGATTAAGATAATCCATGCTTAATCAATCTAACATGAAAATCTGATAGGGTTAAGGCAAATAAATACTTAACCAATTTGACTTGATAGGGTTAAGTCATGAGCTTCTTGGTACACTTAACCAACTTGTATGGCTAAGCCCTGAACTTGAGTACTTAGCCAATCTTGACATGATTTGTAGGCGGGTCAAGTCACAAACTAGGATAACAACACTTAACCCATTTGACAAAACCCTAGCTCAAAGGACTAGGTTGGGAATCGTAGTTAACAAGGATAGCGGAAAGAGGGGCTAAGTGGTAAACCTTAGTTAAGGGTAACTAAGTAATAATTCTTAGCTAAGACATGGGACTAGTTCATAAAGAGATGAGTAACCTGGTACGGTAGGTCATCGCTTAGTATACGAGGAGGAGCAAGTTATCTGACTTGGAAAAAAGCTCCAGCGAACTGGGTGACGAAGCGGAAGCTTCGGGGAACGTGAGGATACTCTTGGTATCCCTCTGTGAGGTGGCAAGGGGTCCATGAAACCCGGCCTCACAGAGGTTAAGGTCTGCGGTAGAAGAGCCAAGAGTATGCCTTGGTTGCTATGCGAGCGACCTAAAGACTGGGATGGATTAGCGTGGAGTCGACGATACTTGGTTTTGCCCAGAGATAGCATGTCGCCGACTACCTTCCATCTTTAGTCAATCGTGTACGTACGGAAAGGCAGGGAACTCCCAAGAGACCATATACTAGCTATCAAGTTATGGGTGAGGTTGGCTATCTGGAAGTGGGCATCGATGGGCCTAGTGCAGTTCTCATACATGATTTTTCTTGGATTGCCTTTCAGTAGTTGAGGGAGGGGTCACGTGGGACCATAGCCACGGGTACAAAAACAGACCTTGACATCTGCATCAGCAGACGACTTAAAGCTCCCGACCGAGTTCCGTATTTCTTGATTTGCCCTGGCACGGAACTCGGATGGCACATTGAGGAACATGTGCGTCTAGACATGGAAAAATGGTTCACGATACATACGCGGGATAAAGGGCGCGGTTGACGGGTGGCATAATCCCTAGTGGCCCTAGGTGGCTGAACTCGAACCGAGACACAGAAACGTTCATTAGGTAGCATAATCCCTAGTGGTCCTAGGCGGCATAAATCCTAAGTGGACGCGCGATAGTTCATGGTAAGGAAACATAACTAGATCAAGGGTAGCAGTCCAAAATAAACTCAAGGATAAAACGTTTACATGGGGAAGCCCATAGGGCCTACGGCAAAGGACTGAACCTATACATGGAAAGAAACATACGAGTTGGGAAAACCTACATATGCTATATATTAGGTCGACATGGACCATTACCTGACATTGGGCAGGGGACATTCATAGTTAACACATGACGCGGATTGGGACACTAGTACGAGAGGTGCAGAGCAAATATACATGTTAGAACCAAGAGAAATATACATGATAGATACCGTGGGATGTTATACAGGATAGATACCTTGGGATAGTATACTTGATAGAAACCTGACAATGTGATACCTTGATTTATCTTGACACCGTAGTTTATCATGACACACTCGTGTATCTTGGTACAGTAGTTCATCCTATTATTTTGGTTTAGCTTATCTATCTTATCATCATACTTATGTTCATCTCAGTTCCTCATGCAAGTTAACTTTACTAGTTTATATACTGATAGTAGATAGGGCTTACCAGTCTTTATGACTGACCCCGTTTTGTTTCGCCTCTTGTCTTCCGTTCCCCCCCAGGTTACAGGGAGGAAATGCTATTGTCAGTTTGGACTTCTTCTGTTTGAAGGTCATCACGCATGGCTGGGACTTTTCTTGGCTATGGCTATTTTATTGTTTTACTTGGGGAATAATTTATGAAAAGGTTTTATGCTTCTTTATTATTGCAAGACAGGTTTGGATGTATTCTGATGTAAAAGGCTTTAGACCTTATTTTATAAGGTAATGAAATTTGTTTTACTTCCGCTGTTTTATATATATGTTCTGTCTTGTAATATTTCTGTGCATGTTTACCTCGATAATGCTTCACCAAACCTAGTGCATTCCCTTTGTGAGTGACTCTAGCGGAGGTGGGGTGTTACATATATATATATATTTTATAATATCCTTTATTTTCCAAATTGGAATGAGACCTAATCAATTACCATATAATGTTAATTATATGGATTCCATACAACACATGTATATAATAGCAACGATAAATAATCAACCATCATCCAAAGTGCACCACACAACTGCATAAGCATTAAATATAAATAATTAACGCTTACACAGTCCGTCAACCTATCGATTGACATACAACTAAACAATTTGGGATTAGTGTACGCCAAATATCATCCCAACACCCGTGTGGGGTTTCAAATCAACAAACACTAAATATTATTTATGCAGTTGGACGATATGTAAAATTTATCGTCCCAATCGTCAAATGGGTGTACATAAACAAATCGTTCGATTTGTAAATGATTATTTATTTATTCACATTCACGTTAAATTTATATTTTTAACGATAAATAATTTATTTCAACACATGAATATATATCCATTCATTCCACATCACAATCAATTTTCACAACACAACAAAATCAAACAAGTCGTCCCTGGTCTGTGGACCACGGGTGTCGGGTGCTGCTAAGCACCGTCTGCATCCTAGTATATATTTTTAACTAGAAAACAAGAATTAAAGTGAGAAGTTCTCACCTTTGGGTTCCACTCCGCCAGTTATCTATTTCTGAACGGTATGGATTCCGTGTTGATTCCCATTGATACCATCGCTATCTTATCCCGCTGTTCATATATAAAAATCACATTTTTATTATCACTACATGTACATAAAAATAATATTTTTATTATCCACTTCATATATATATAAATCGAATTTTTTATAGCTTCTTCATATATATAAAAATCGAATTTTTATATCGATGTTCATATTATAAAAATCATATTTTTCTCTCGCCAGTCTCTATATAAAAATAACATTTTTATATACAAAGATCGTATTTTTATATCTCTACTACATATGTAAAAATCACTCCTTTACACCGCTACTTCCATGATAAAAATTATATTATTATCTTGCTAGTAATATAATAAAAATTATATTTTTATTTCTACTTCTTATATTTTTACAACGCTTCTTTCTATATAAAATTTTTATTTTTACATTGCTACTTCTATATATATAAAAATCGAATTTTTATATCGTTGTCACACATATAAAAATCATATTTTTATATGCTAAAAATCGCATCTTTCTACCTTTAAAAATCTAACCATTTTATGATTAAAAATATAATCTTTACTTTATTAAAAATCAAAACTTTATATGAATAAAAATCTAAACTTCGTATTGATAAAAATCTAATCTTTTATTTATAAAAAGCTAATCTTTTTATATTATACAAATACAATCTTTCTCTATATAAAAATGTAGTCTTCCTCTAAATAAAAATAAAATGAAAATCAAGTCTTTATGTTCATGAAAACTGATTTAAAACACTTGCTATTTAATTTAATTAAGCGAATTTAAAACAAATGAAAAGCAAAACTTACAGTTCATAGGGGAAGGAAGTTCATTGACATCGACGGGAAAGGGGGGAAGCTCGCTGACCGCGCGGGCTGCATGCGGTTGCGCGGACCGGGTGGGCCAGGGCGTCGGGTCCTAGTGGTGGTGACGCTGGAGGGGCCCACGGTGGTGGTGGTTTTCATTTTGGGGCTTAGGGTTTGGAAGGGAGAGAAGGAGGAGGAGGAGAGAAGAGGTGGAAGGAGGCGCTAGGGAGGAGGGGGGAAAGGCCGATGGCGAACGACGGTGGATAGAGGTGGGGGAGCGACTGTGTTTTGCGTTTTTTTCCTTCTTTTCTGGAATTCTACGGTGGGAGAGAGAATGATGAGGGAGAGAGAGGGTTGACTTATTTTTATATTTATTTATTTCTTTAATTACATAAAGTAACTGTTTATTTCAAACTCGAAATCGAACCCAATGAATGTCGCCCCTAGCTAATTACCCCCATTCCGAACACAATAGGATATGTCCCATAATCCAATTCAACTATTACAATCAGTTTTGCTTTAAATTAACTTTTAAATCATTATATTGAATTTTAAACGTACATTTCAATTTACTAAGGTCACATACGAACCCCAAAAATTCCAGAAAAATTATTTCTACCTTCGTATTGACGATACGGTCCTAGCAAAACTAATTTCATTGAATTATGAAACCGTTTGAAAAATGGCCATTTTCTAGTCGATCGAAATTGACTGAAACTTTTAAAGCACGTTTTACTTCGCCACGCTCACATATTGATCCGAAAAATTATGAATTTTGGAAACTAGCAATAACTTGACATCCCTGATCCAACAAAAGTGGTTTCGTCAAAAACCGAGGTCGTTTGGAAAATGGCTATTTTTAAGGGCTATATTTCCATAGCGACTTTTCTGAATTTTCAACTGGACGTAACTTTTTATTCCCGCTATGAAATTTTGATTTTTCGGATTCTTTGGAAAGATATTATCAAATAGATTCTAATATTTTTGGTTTCGCCAAAATCCGATTTATTTTGAATCCTGTGCATTCATTTGAAATTTGAAATCGAATTTTCGAACTACCGCGCCATTTTCAATTCCTTTTATAATTAAAAATAATTTTTTATATTCTAATGACGATTCAAATAAATATATACGTTCTAATTCTATTCAAAACAAATTTCTCGTCGTTATTATTTAAAATAATTCAATTTAATTATTCAAAATTTATTAAAATTGCCAAAATAAAATTTTTAAATTGGCTCAGATTTTTCCTGCTTGTTACAATCTCCCCCACTTAAAATCTTTTCGTCCTCGAAAAGGAACGAAGCCGAAAGTTTTTTAACTAATCAACTCAACTTTCATTGTTTTCATTACGGCTTAAGTTCTTCAACTTTTCAATTTCTAAGAACTTTTCAAATTTTTCAAAAATTTGGCTAACACCCTAAATTTCTGAAAAATTTCGCCATAACCTCCCCTGCACCGGGAGCTACGGGATATTTCAAATAGCCTCCCATGGCCCTCACCAATCCAAAAGAAAAAGAAAAAGCCATGAGGCTAGCCAATCGGCTAATAAAATCAACAAAACCTCAAGAAATACAATAAACATGTAACTATTTGTTGGGCAAACAATTTTATTCCTCTGCTCTAGCCTCCTTGCAATGACCTGTTCAATAGATATACATGTATATGCATGCAATTGTAATCAATTTTCAATACAGTTCAATATTCGGTTCAATTTGGCATAAATGGTTAAAATTTTAATAAATGAAACCAATAATCAAACAACACAATCAACAATCAATTAGTGGATTATCGTTTCAAATTCATAATTTGTTATATATACTAAAATCATGTTTTTGATGCCAAATCACAACAATAGATCCTATCTAGTTTTGGTTCTCACACCAATCTAATGGAAATATATAGATATCTCATTTTGAAACTCGAAAATAAATGCTGATGATGTTTCGAACCACCATCAGAACATCTCCGGGCTATTAGAGTGCGATTCTATATCTATCCAGTATATTAAAACTTTGAATATACGTTCATGACGCGTATATGTAAAATCTTTATATACTCGATTGTCCAAATTCAATACAAATAAAATATTCAAATACGTATACTTGAATTTAACTTTCAAAACAAAATTTGTTTTCAATTCTTATTTTAAAAAGTAACACTCTTTCGACTCGCTCTAGATACTACGGATCCCATCTCTAACGAGCCATTCTTATTGGACATTACTAGTCCAATCTCAGGAGAATTATTTCATTTGGTTCTAATGTGCCTTGTTCTCGAGCTCTGATACCAAATGAAGCGACCCGAACTTCCCCAGTCTCCGAAGAGAAGAGAAAGAACGAATTACTTTGAGGACAAGACGAATCAGAACACAAACAGAAGAACATTTCATTGTTTATTACAACCATTCCTATCAGAGTACAAGAATATACAGAGTATGAATAAATATTACACATGATAAATATCAGAGATTTAAATTACATTTAAATACATAGCAGCGGAAAAATAATACAACACACAACTGAAAGGGGATATACGGATACGAAGCTTTCCGAATATCGTTCCAGCTGTAAACCAGGATCCTGTGAACATAAATCTGCAAAACCAAAACTAGTAGCTGCCCATGTCGAAAATAAGGGCACCCAGAGTTTAGGTTAAAACAATAAACTCCCGGTTAGTTATGTGATTGGTGTGAGAACTAAAACAGTTATTAATCTTTATTTTTAAAGTTAGGTAAATCAAGGGACCACGCCATATAACACGGAACGGGTTTCCTCCCAAGAATACCAGTGCATAAAACAAACAGCGCAATGCTAAATAAAGAAAAATGAAGCTATTATAAGACCCAGGTCCCATCACACAATGCAACGCAAGCCGGAGGATAGGGTTTACCTTATAATAGCCAAAGAATGCTTGATACGCTAAATTCCATCTTTTATTATTACTATAAGTGAAGAAAACAACTTCAATCATAATGTATAAATCATAGACGGCATAAGTGCCCCATACCACTATGTCGCCATACTAGGCTCTACAAATAAAACCGAAATGTCACGTATTGGAAATTGATTTCCATCATGAGTCGAGGCAAGGGGCAAGCTCCTCTCCGTTTGAGACACTCTAGCAAATGTCTCAGGACCACACACAGCGATCCTGGGTCTTCAGGGCTGGTCCTCTCTTACTTTTGAGGATTAGTTATTCCTGAACACACATTTCCCGGTCCTATAGGACCTATATCCGAGGTGCCTCGCATCCAACAACCACATAGGTAAAAAATATATAAATGTCAGGGCTGGTAGGTCACTGACATCATCCATAGCTAGAAAGAAACTTCGTGCTCTCCCTGTAGTCACTATCCCGTTTTTGACTCATACCGAGGTGTGAGGCTCGCGAATTAACGCTATACACAAAGCTATGCCGCATAGGCCGTGCTTTGATCATGAACCACAAGACTTTGCTTTTCAACAAAAGCCTTGATCATTTGCCACTTGGGCATGCCACACAGGCAATTCATGCCATGCGACTGATATCTATCGATATATAACCTCTAAGCTCGTATGTCTCAAAGAAGGGCATTAATCAAGAGAATAAATTCTCCGCCACCAAACATATATATATATTAAATAGAAATCAGTCACACAGAATAAAATCCAATGTCAGACACACAATCCATTTACAAGTTCGTTCTGGGTCTGAACGAAACCGGAGGAACCTTATTCCTCGCATATCCATCGATCTCCAAGTACGTCTGGACGATCACCAACTGATTCCCTCATCTTGGGTGTACAGCCCAATCAAGATCATCAATAATCATCCAAACGACGTGAAGACCTCCGGTCTTCAACCACCGTCTTCATCTTTGACTTATCGTCGAATCGGTAATTCAGAATGGGTATAAATCTGGCCTTTCCGAATAACCCGCATATATAATAAACAAGTGTTACACAAACACAACATACGCCTCATTCTAATTCAAAATATTCTTTTATTCAAATATTCACATTCTTAGGGAAAGGTTCCTATTAATTTTATCAAAGATAAATTCTTCTAAATTTATTCTTTAATCTTCCTTTGGATATCATTTCAAACCGTGTTAAGGTTTTCCAAACTAGTTGGGATTAGAGAAGCACATCGAAGTAATCATTTATTTTATTTCCCAATCCCAACCTATTCATCCCATGGAGAAAAACTGGTAATAATCCATATCTAACACCATGGTGTTATCGGTAAATATTAATTACCATTTCACGTTCAAATCTAATTAAAGATTTAACTATCGCTTTGGAGCCAAACTGGTGATACTCCATTCTCGATCATTTCAATCTAATTAAAGATTCATTAAAACTCCACTTAGTTTTAATCTTCCCAAAAATCAATATCCTGTCTTTAACTGGGTTAAAGAACCAATGTCACCTAAAACACGGCTCACGATAAACCCAAAATCACTTTCAATTGTTAATCGGGTTAAAGAACAGGTGTTATTCAAAACACTACTCACGATAAACCCAAAAACCAATTTAAATTCAATTCCAATTAAATACTAATTAACTAGACAATTTCATTAAATCTTAATTAAAAGATTTATTCTTTTCTAAACCGGGTTCAAGAACAGTGCTATTTAAGACACCATTCACGACGTGCCCAAAATCCCATTTGATATTAAATACAAGGCTGTGAATAGAAAATATATCAGCTTATATTCAATATCAAATTCTGAAACCAAAAAATATCGTATTTGAAATAACGATATAAATACATTTTTAAAATTTCCAACACCATATCTGTATAATCACGAAATCCAACATCGAAATATTCCGAAGATAATTTCGATTCAAATCCATTCCAATTCGTATATTGGAAATTCTGATTATTTTAAAACCACTTCAAATCCAATTTATTTATTCAAAAATATTGGATTATAATTCTAGTTCATAACTAGTTCATTTCGATAAAAATATATTTTTATCCTTTTTAAATATGGGATTTTTCACCCCAATTCTTTCTTAATCATTTACTATGATTTTACACAAATTATTGATATTTTTAATAATTTTATCAAGGCTCGTACAGTCGATTTCCAATAACGGTCGTTGAACTGCACTTACAGCGACCTTTTCCAAATTTGATTTGGACATAATTCCAAATCCAACCGTTAATATTCATTGGAAAGCTCTTTTCGATATGAATCCAACGGTTCCGGTTTCAGGAGAATCCGACGTTCGGATATCCCGTAACGCCAATTCAAAGTCAATGGTCGAAATTCGCTAACTGCCGCGGCGCGTTCTATTTAGGCCATTTAATATATATATTAAATATATTTCGTCGATTTCAATTCTAAACGTATTTTATAAATCGTTTAAATTCGTTTTAAAAACGATTTCAACTCCATAATCAATTTTAAATCAAAATTGAATATTCCATATCATTAATATATAAATGATAATATTTTCAAAATATTAGATTTTGAAATCACTTCCTTTTCTATATTCATTATAAAAACAAATATAATCGATATAAATATCGTTCGCGTCAAAATGGCGCAAATCTAATCAAAACGGCTTTATATATTTCAATAACTTCGTTATTCTATTCAACAAATGAATATTTTCTTCAACACATGAATATATATTTTATTCAACACATGAATATTTATTCATTCTTACTTACAATAAAAATGTGAATTTTATTGTATAAATGTTTTATTCAATACATGAATATTTATTCATTCTTACTTACAATAAAAATGTGAATTTTATTGTATAAATATTTTATTCAACACATGAATATTTATTCTATTCAACACATGAATATATTATATATTTTATAATATCCTTTATTTTCCAAATTGGAATGAGACCTAATCAATTACCCTATAATGTTAATTTTATGGATTCCATACAACACATGTATATAATAGCAACGATAAATAATCAACCATCATCCAAAGTGCACCACACAACTGCATAAGCATTAAATATAAATAATTAACGCTTACACAGTCCGTCAACCTATCGATTGACATACAACTAAACAAATTGGGATTAGTGTACGCCAAATATCATCCCAACACCCGTGTGGGGTTTCAAATCAACAAACACTGAATATTATTTATTCAGTTGGACGATATGTAAAATTTATCGTCCCAATCGTCAAATGGGTGTACATAAACAAATCGTTCGATTTGTAAATGAATATTTATTTATTCACATTCACGTTAAATTTATATTTTTAACGATAAATAATTTTTTTCAACACATGAATATATATCCGTTCATTCCACATCACAATCAATTTTCACAACACAACAAAATCAAACAAGTCGTCCATGGTCTGTGGACTACGGGTGTCGGGTGCTGCTAAGCACCGTCTGCATCCTAGTATATATTTTTAACTAGAAAACAAGAATTAAAGTGAGAAGTTCTCACCTTTGGGTTCCACTCCGCCAGTTATCTATTTCTGAACGGTATGGATTCCGTGTTGATTCCCATTGATACCATCGCTATCTTATCCCGCTGTTCATATATAAAAATCACATTGTTATTATCACAACATGTACATAAAAATCATATTTTTATTATCCACTTCACATATATATAAATCGAATTTTTTATAGCTTCTTCATATATATAAAAATAGAATTTTTATATCGATGTTCATATAATAAAAATCATATTTTTCTCTCGCCATTCTCTATATAAAAATCACATTTTTATATATAAAGATCGTATTTTTATATCTCTACTACATATGTAAAAATCACTCCTCTACACCGCTACTTCCATGATAAAAATTATATTATTATCTTGCTAGTAATATAATAAAAATTATATTTTTATTTCTACTTCTTATATTTTTACAACGCTTCTTTCTATATAAATTTTTTATTTTTACATTGCTACTTCTATATATATAAAAATCGAATTTTTATATCGTTGTCACACATATAAAAATCATATTTTTATATGCTAAAAATCGCATCTTTCTACCTTTAAAAATCTAACCATTTTATGATTAAAAATATAATCTTTACTTTATTAAAAATCAAAACTTTATATGAATAAAAATCTAAACTTCGTATTGATAAAAATCTAATCTTTTATTTATAAAAAGCTAATCTTTTTATATTATACAAATACAATCTTTCTTTATATAAAAATGTAGTCTTCCTCTAAATAAAAATAAAATGAAAATCAAGTCTTTATGTTCATGAAAACTGATTTAAAACACTTGCTATTTAATTTAATTAAGCGAATTTAAAACAAATGAAAAGCAAAACTTACAGTTCATAAGGGGAGGAAGTTCATTGACATCGACGGGAAAGGGGGGATGCTCGCTGACCGCGCGGGCTGCGGGCGGTTGCGCGGACCGGGGTGGGCCACGGCGTCGGGTCCTAGTGGTGGTGACGCTGGAGGGGCCCACGGTGGTGGTGGTTTTCATTTTGGGGCTTAGGGTTTGGAAGGGAGAGAAGGAGGAGGAGGAGAGAAGAGGAGGAAGGAGGCGCTAGGGGGGAGGGGGGAAAGGCCGATGGCGAACAGCGGTGGATAGAGGTGGGGGAGCGACTGTTTTTTGCGTTTTTTACCTTCTTTTCTGGAATTCTACGGTGGGAGAGAGAATGATGAGGGAGAGAGAGGGTTGACTTCTTTTTATATTTATTTATTTATTTAATTACATAAAGTAACTTTTTATTTCGAACTCGAAATCGAACCCACCGAATGTCGCCCTTAGCTAATTACCCCCATTCCGAACACAATAGGATATGTCCCATAAGCCAATTCAACTATTACGATCAGTTTTGCTTTAAATTAAGTTTTAAATCATTATATTGATTTTTAAATGTACATTTCAATTTACTAAGGTCACATACGAACCCCAAAAATTCCATAAAAATTATTTCTACCTTCGTATTGACGATACGGTCCTAACAAAACTAATTTCGTCGAATTCTAAAACCGTTTGAAAAATGGCCATTTTCCAGTCGATCGAAATTGACTGAAACTTTTAAAACACGTTTTACTTCGCCATGCTCACATATTGATCCGAAAAATTATGAATTTTGGAACCTAGCAATAACTTGACATTACGGATCCAACAAAAGTGGTTTCGTCGAAAACCGAGGTTGTTTGGAAAATGGCTATTTTTAAGGGCTATATTTCCATAGCGACTTTTCTTAATTTTCAACTGGACGTAACATTTTATTCCCGCTATGAAATTTTGATTTTTCGGATTCGTTGGAAAGATATTTTCAAACAGATTCTAATATTTTTGGTTTCGCCAAAATCCGATTTATTTTGAATCCTGTGCATTCATTTGAAATTTGAAATCGAATTTTCGAACTACCGCGCCATTTTCAATTCCTTTTATAATTAAAAATAATTGTTTATATTCTAATGACGATTCAAATAAATAAATATGTTCTAATTCTATTCAAAACAAATTTCTCGTCGTTATTATTTAGAATAATTCAATTTAAATATTCAAAATTCATTAAAATTGCCAAAATAAAAATTTTAAATTGGCTCAGATTTTTCCGGGTTGTTACAATCTCCCCCACTTAAAATCTTTTCGTCCTCGAAAAGGAACGAAGCCGAAAGTTGTTTAACTAATCAACTCAACTTTCATTGTTTTCTTTACGGCTTAAGTTCTTCAACTTTTCAGTTTCTAAGAACTTTTCAATTTTTTCAAAAATTTGGCTAACACCCTAAATTTCTAAAAAAATTCTCCATAACCTTCCCTGCACCGGGAGCTACGGGATATTTCAAATAGCCTCCCATGGCCCTCACCAATCCAAAAGAAAAAGAAAAAGCCATGCAGCTAGCCAAACGGCTCATAAGATCATCAAAACCCCAAGAAATACAATAAACATGTACCTATTTGTTGGGCAAACAATTTTATTCCTCTGCTCTAGCCTCCTTGCAATGACCTGTTCAATAGATATACATGTATATGCATGCAAATGTAATCAATTTTCAATACAGTTCAATATTCGGTTCAATTTAGCATAAATGGTTAAATTTTTTATAAATGAAACCAATAATCAAACAACACAATCAACAATCAATTAGTGGATTATCGTTTCAAATTCATAATTTGTTATATATACTAAAATCATGTTTTTAATGCCAAATCACAACAATAGATCCTATCTAGTTTTGGTTCTCACACCAATCTAATGGAAATATATAGATATCTCATTTTAAAACTCGAAAATAAATGCTGATGATGTTTCGAACCACCATCAGAACATCTCCGGGCTACTAGAGTGCGATTCTATATCTATCCAGTATATTAAAACTTCGAATATACGTTCATGACGCGTATATGTAAAATCTTTATATACTCGATTGTCCAAATTCAATACAAATAAAATATTCAAATACGTATACTTGAATTTAACTTTCAAAACAAAATTTGTTTTCAATTCTTATTTTAAAAAGTAACACTCTTTCGACTCGCTCTAGGATACTACTGATCCCATCTCTAACGAGCCAATCTTATTGGACATTACTAGTCCAATCTCTGGTGAATTATTTCGTTTGGTTCTAATGTGCCTTGTTCTCGAGCTCTGATACCAAATGAAGCGACCCGAACTTCCCCGGTCTCCGAAGAGAAGAGAAAGAACGAATTACTTTGAGGACAAGACGAATCAGAACACAAACAGAAGAACGTTTCATTGTTTATTACAACAATTTCTATCAGAGTACAAGAATATACAGAGTATGAATAAATATTACACACGATAAATATTAGAGATTTAAATTACATTTAAATACATAGCAGCGCAAAAATAATACAACACACAACTGAAAGGGGATATACGGATACAAAGCTTTCCGAATATCGTTCCAGCTGTAAACCAGGATCCTATGAACATAAATCTGCAAAACCAAAACTAGTAGCTGCCCATGTCGAAAATAAGGGCACCCAGAGTTTAGGTTAAAACAATAAACTCCAGGTCAGTCATGTGATTGGTGTGAGAACTAAAACAGTTATTAATCTTTATTTTTAAAGTTAGGTAAATCAAGGGACCACGCCATATAACACCGAACGGGTTTCCTCCCAAGAATACCAGTGCATAAAACAAACAGCGCAATGCTAAATAAAGAAAAATGAAGCTATTATAAGACCTGGTTCCCATCACACAATGCAAAGCAAGCCGGAGGATAGGGTTTTACATTATAATAGCCAAAGAATGCTTGATACGCTAAATTCCATCTTTTATTATTACTATAAGTAAAGAAAACAACTTCAATCATAATGTATAAATCATAGACGACATAAGTGCCCCATACCACTATGTCGCCATACTAGGCTCTACAAATAAAACTGAAATGTCACGTATTGGAAATTGGATTCCGTCATGAGTCGAGGCAAGAGGCAAGCTCCTCTCCGTTTGAGACACTCTAGCAAATGTCTTAGGACCACACACAGCGATCCTATGTCTTCAGGGCTAGTCCTCTCTTACTTTTGAGGATTAGTTATTCCTGAACACACATTTCCCGGTCCTATAGGACCTATATCCGAGGTGCCTCACATCCAACAACCACACAGGTAAAAAGTATATAAATGTCAGGGCTGGTAGGTCACTGACATCACCCATAGCTAGAAAGAAACGTCGTGCTCTCCCTGTAGTCACTATCCCATTTTTGACTCATACCGAGGTGTGAGGCTCGCGAATTAACGCTATACACAAAGCTGTGCCGCATAGGCCGTGCTTTGATCATCAACCACAAGACTTTTCTTTTCAACAAAAGCCTTGATCATTTGCCACTTAGGCATGCCACACAGGAAATTCATGCCATGCGACTGATATCTATCGATATATAACCTCTAAGCTCGTATGTCTCAGAGAAGGGCATTAAGCAAGAGAATAAATTCTCCGCCGCCAAACATATATATATTAAATAGAAATCAGTCACAAAGAATAAAATCCAATGTCAGACACAATCCATTTACAAGTTCGTTCTGGGTTTGAACGAAACCGGAGGAACCTTATTCCTCGCATATCCATCGATCTCCAAGTACGTCTGGACGATCACCAACTGATTCCCTCATCTTGGGTGTACAGCCCAATCAAGATCATCAATAATCATCCAAACGACGTGAAGACCTTTGGTCTTCAACCACCGTCTTCATCTTCGACTTATCGTCGAATCGGTTATTCAGAATGGGTATAAATCCGGCCTTTCCGAATAACCCGCATATATAATAAACAATTGTTACACAAACACAACATACACCTCATTCCAATTCAAAATATTCTTTTATTCAAATATTCACATTCTTAGGGAAAGGTTCCTATTAATTTTATCAAAGATAAATTCTTCTAAATTTATTCTTTAATCTTCCTTTGGATATCATTTCAAACCGTGTTAAGGTTTTCCAAACCAGTTGGGATTAGAGAACCACACCGAAGTAATCATTTATTTTATTTCCCAATCCCAACCTATTCATCCCATGGAGCAAAACTGGTAATAATCCATATCTAACACCACGGTGTTATCGGTAAATATTAATTACCATTTCACGTTCAAATCTAATTAAAGATTTAACTATCGCTTTGGAGCCAAACTGGTGATACTCCATTCTCGATCATTTCAATCTAATTAATGATTCATTAAAACTCCACTTAGTTTTAATCTTCCCAAAAATCAATATCCATTCTTTAACTGGGTTAAAGAACCAATGTCACCTAAAACACGGCTCACGATAAACCCAAAATCACTTTCAATTGTTAATCGGGTTAAAGAACAGGTGTTATTCAAAACACCGCTCACGATAAACCCAAAAACCAATTTAAATTCAATTCCAATTAAATACTAATTAACTAGACAATTTCACTAAATCTTAATTAAAAGATTTATTCTTTTCTAAACTGGGTTCAAGAACAGTGTTATTTAAGACACCATTCACGACGTGCCCAAAATCCCATTTGATATTAAATATAAGGCTCTGAATAGAAAATATATCACCTTATATTCAATATCAAATTCTGAAACCAAAAAATATCGTATTGGAAATAACGATATAAATACATTTTTAAAATTTCCAACACCATATCTGTATAATCACGAAATCCAACATCGAAATATTCCGAAGATAATTTCGATTCAAATCCATTCCAATTCGTATATTGGAAATTCTGATTATTTTAAAACCACTTCAAATTCAATTTATTTATTCAAAAATATTGGATTATAATTCTAGTTCATAACTAGTTCATTTCGATAAAAATATATTTTTATCCTTTTTCAATATGGGATTTTTCACCCCAATTCTTTCTAAATCATTTATTATGATTTTACACAAATTATTGATATTTTTAATAATTTTATCAAGGCTCGTACAGTTGATTTCCAATAACGGTCGTCGAACTGCACTTACAGCGACCTTTTCCAAATTTGATTTGGACATAACTCCAAATACAATGTTAGATTTCAAATTTCTAATATTCATTGGAAAGCTCTTTTCGATACAAACCCAATGGTTTTGGTTTCGGGAGAATCCGACGGTCGGATCTTCCGTAACGCCGATTCAAAGTCAATGGTCGAAATTCGCAAACTGCCGCGGTGCAGCGCGTTCTATTCAGGCCATTTAATATATATATATATATATTATATTATATATATTTCGTCGATTTCAATTCTAAACGTATTTATAAATCGTTTAAATTCGTTTTAAAAACGATTTCAACTTCATATTCAATTTTAAATCAAAATTGAATATTCTATATCATTAATATATAAATGATAATATTTCCAAAATATTAGATTTTGAAATCACTTCCTTTTCTATATTCATTATAAAAACGAATATAATCAATATAAATATCGTTCGCGTCAAATGACGCAAATCTAATCAACACGGCTTTATATATTTCAATAACTTCGTTATTCTATTCAACAAATGAATATTTTCTCCAACACATGAATATATATTTTATTCAACACATGAATATTTATTCATTCTTACTTACAATAAAAATGTGAATTTTATTGTATAAATGTTTTATTCAATACATGAATATTTATTCATTCTTACTTACAATAAAAATGTGAATTTTATTGTATAAATATTTTATTCAACACATGAATATTTATTCTATTCAACACATGAATATATTATATATTTTATAATATCCTTTATTTTCCAAATTGGAATGAGACCTAATCAATTACCCTATAATGTTAATTTTATGGATTCCATACCACACATGTATATAATAGCAACGATAAATAATCAACCATCATCCAAAGTGCACCACACAACTGCATAAGCATTAAACATAAATAATTAACGCTTACACAGTCTGTCAACCTATCGATATACATACAACTAAACAAATTGGGATTAGTGTACGCCAAATATCATCCCAACACCCGTGTGGTGTTTCAAATCAACAAACACTGAATATTTATCATCCCAATCAATATCAGTCAAATGGATGTACATAAACAAATCGTTCAATTCGTAAATGAATATTTATTTATTCACATTCACGTTAAATTTATATTTTTAACGATAAATAATTTATTTCGACAGCATATATCCATTCATTCCATATCACAATCAATTTTCACAACACAACAAAATCAAACAAGTCTTCCATGGTCTGTGGACAACGGGGTCGGGTGCTGCTAAGCACCGTCTGCATCCTAGTATATATTTTTAACCAGAAAACAAGAATTAAAGTGAGAAGTTCTCACCATTGGGTTCCACTCCACCAGTTATCTATTTCTGAACGGTACAAATTCCGTTTTGATTCCCATTTATACCATCGCTATCTTTTCCCGCTGTTCATATATAAAAATCACATTTTTATTATCACTACATGTACATAAAAATCATATTTTTATTATCCACTTCATATATATATATAAATCGAATTTTTTATAGCTTCTTCGTATATATAAAAATCGAATTTTTATATCGATGCTCATATAATAAAAAACATATTTTTCTCTTGCCATTCTCTATATAAAAATCACATTTTTATATATAAAGATCGTATTTTTATATCTCTACTACATATGTAAAAATCACTCCTTTACACCGCTACTTCCATGATAAAAATTATATTATTATCTTGCTAGTAATATAATAAAAATTATATTTTTATTTCTACTTCTTATATTTTTACAACGCTTCTTTCTATATAAAAATTATATTTTTACATTGCTACTTCTATATATATAAAAATCGAATTTTTATATCGTTGTCACACATATAAAAATCATATTTTTATATGCTAAAAATCGCATCTTTCTACCTTTAAAAATCTAACCTTTTTATGATTAAAAATATAATTTTTACTTCATTAAAAATCAAAACTTTATATGAGTAAAAATCTAAACTTCATATTGATAAAAATCTAATCTTTTATTTATAAAAAGCTAATCTTTTTATATTATACAAATACAATCTTTCTCTATATAAAAATGTAGTCTTCCTCTAAATAAAAATAAAATGAAAATCAAGTCTTTATGTTCATGAAAACTGATTTAAAACACTTTCTATTTAATTTAATTAAGCGAATTTAAAACAAATGAAAAGCAAAACTTACAGTTCAAAGAGGGAGGAAGTTCACTGACATCGACGGGAAAGGGGGGATGCTCGCTGACCGCGTGAGCTGCAGGCGGTTGCACGGACGGGGGTGGGCCAGGGCGTCGGATCCTAGTGGTGGTGGCGCTGGAGGGGCCCATAGTGGTGGTGATTTTCAATTTGGGGCTTAGGGTTTTGGGTTTGGAAGGGAGAGAAGGAGGAGGAGGAGAGAAGAGGAGGAAGGAGGCGCTCAGAGGGGGGGGAAGGCCGATGGCGAACGGCGGTGGATGGAGGTGAGGGAGCGACTGCGTTTTGCGTTTTTTTCCTTATTTTCTGAAATTCTACGTCGGGAGAGAGAATGATGAGGGAGAGAGAGGGTTGACTTCTTTTTATATTTATTTATTTCTTTAATTACATAAAATAACTTTTTATTTCGAACTCGAAATCGAACCCGCCGACTGTCACCCCTAGCTAATTACCCCCATTAAGAACACAATATGATATGTCCCGTAAGCCAATTCGACTGTTACGATCAGTTTTGCTTTAAATTAGCTTTTAAATCATTATATTGAATTTTAAACATACATTTCAATTTACTGAGGTCACATACGGACCCCAAAAATTCCAAAAAATATATTTCTAGCTTCGTATTGATGATATGGTCATAACAAAACTAATTTCGTCGTATTCTGAGACCGTTTGAAAAATGGTCATTTTCCAGTCGATCGAAATTGACTAAAACTGTTAAAACACGTTTTACTTCGCCACGCTCACATATTGATCCGAAAAATTATGAATTTTGGAACCTAGCAATAACTTGACATCCCGGATCGAACAAAAGTGGTTTCGTCGAAAACCGAGGTCGTTTGCAAAATGGCTATTTTTAAGGGGTATATTTCCATAGCGACTATTCTGAATTTTCAACTGGACGTAACTTTTTATTCCCACTATGAAATTTTGATTTTTCGGATTCGTTGGAAAGATATTTTCAAATAGATTCTAATATTTTTAGTTTCGCCAAAATTCGGTTTATTTTGAATCCTGTGCATTCATTTGAAATTTGAAATCGAATTTTCGAACAACCGCGCCATTTTCAATTCCTTTTATAATTAAAAATAATTGTGTATATTCTAACGACGATTCAAATAAATATATACGTTCTAATTCTATTCAAAACAAATTTCTCGTCTCTATTATTTAAAATAATTCAATTTAAATATTCAAAATTCATTAAAATTGCCAAAATAAAATTTTTAAATTGACTTAGATTTTCTAGGTTGTTACATATTATATTTAGTGTAATGCTAAGGGCGTCGGGGTTTTTGCCAAGGACACCAGCCAATCGCCGACACGAGGCTGTTCGGGCGGTTGTTGATTGCCGAACGTGGCAAAAAACAATAAAAATAAAAATTGGTCAGCGGTCGATGTGGTATCGCGAAGCACAAATCGCGGTGCCTTTAACATCAGACTATATTTAATATAAAACTTAACTTATTAATTTTAAATTATAATTTTTAATTCTTTAAATTTTGGTGAAATTTTAATGGTAACCTATGGAAAACCGGCGAGCATGATAATGCAAAAAGAAATGAAAGCGGTAAAACTGAAAATTTGGCTCCAAAGGGAATTTACGTCTTATATTTCTAACGCCTTTTATGGGACCTGTCGAAAATAATTCCAAATTAATTCGCATCTATTCTTTTCCCTATGTCATAATGGATCCCCAATTGCTCCTCGGCCAAGGCGATACTTCGACCTCTCCAAAGTAATTTGCTTCTTGTTCTTCTTCGTTTGCCAAAATCGATCACCAATTCGCGCCTCGGTGAATTTCATTGTCGTAGAGCTTTTTAGTCACGGGGTCAGAGGCAATTTCGGAGTTGAGTCGTTCCTCGCTTCTTCATAGTGCTTTGAAGCGCTTTTTAATGGCAGCAGATCCCGCCTCAGATCTCCACAACCGACCCGTTCCAAACAGCCTAAGAAGATCCGATCCGAATTCCGTACTACTGAACAAGTATGAGTTGGCCAATTATACAAGCTCAGGTTTCTTTTTCAAATTTATATGTACTACACCATTTCCTCCTGATTCGTATTCCCAAATTTGTGTATGTTGATGTTAGATGCAACATCAATTTTTATCCTTGGAAAAATACGTAATAAGTTTAGTTTTTTATAAGTCGAAGCGGTATAATTTTTTTAAGCTTGCAAGTAAATTTGAAAGTTGCATTACCTCTCTATTTCGAATAATTTGGTTGTTATTTAGTATATTTGGAACTTGTTGCTGAGAAGCAATACAAAAACAAGTGGATTTCTCAAATGATGCTCTATTGAATTGCTGTATCTATTTGCCAGAATAAGGGAAAAAGAAAACATGCGTTAGAAATTCATATGTTTGAATGGGTGATTTACTGTAAGATAACAGCTTGTATAATTGGCCATGATGACTATATTACCCTCCATTATATTTTTTAAAAATTCTCCATTATATTTAAGAAAGTTCATCATAATTTCTTAGTGCTATTTTTCTTAGTTTTATGCAGTTGTTATGCATGTTGATAGATTCACATGCAATGCTAATGTATGTAAGTACTTATTTCGACTCTGTGTTTTGTTTAGTTTGAACATGAATGGATGACCATGAAAAAGTTGATTTTTGTAGGCGACTGAGAGGGATATGGTTGATTCTTTTCTGAAGCCATTTGAAATGTGTGTAAAGGATGGAGATGTAAGCAGTGTAATGTGCTCGTATAACAAGGTTAATGGCTTGCCCACTAGTGCTGATAGGAAGCTATTGAGGGGAACAATAAGGGGAGAATGGAACCTTCATGGGTAACTTTATTTTCAACATTACATTTTTGTTACTTTTATTTAGAACCTTTCGCTGTTTCTAGCAATCACTAATTAAAATATGTATGTTGTTATTAGCGTCCTAATATGGTACATGCTGATCTGTTTCTATTTATTCCTCGCATATCAATCTGCTGACCGTGTTTGATCTCTAGCATGCTGCATTGCCCTTTCCAATGACGTTGTCCGTCTGTACCAAGGGAATTGACCATACCCTTGACTGACGTAAATTTGTAAGTACATACCATGTGCACCAACATGAAAGTTCAGTTCACAACAATTTCATCTAACTGCAGCTTGCTGCCTGCATTCCCCTCCCCTCATTTTTTGCTTTATTTACTCTATCTTGCCATAATTTTCATTCTATAGAATGCAGGTCAGCACGAAGCAGGCGAAAGTTGTTGCATTTAAAATGTTCAAGAAAATATTATATAACTGATCGATGGTCAACATGCTCCAATTGTTGTCAAGAATTTATGGACCTATCACTGGATATTTTTTCTAATTTTTTGTGCCAGCAATATGAAGAGGAAGCAAAAAAATGCTTACAGCTGAGCTTGAGAATGGTAGACATGGTAAATTTTTTCCACAAACTAAATTTAAATTCCATTCCAGTAAGGGTGTTGTAACCGAGCTTTATTTCCACTTTATTGTGTAGTTTGTTAAATAAACCGTCATTCTTGGCATCGGTTTCTAAAGCATAAACATGCACAAGAATTTATGAACCTATCACTGAATAATTTTTCTGATTTCTCGAGCAAGCGGTGAAGAAAGGGCTAGTAAAGGAAAGCGAACTCGATGGGAAACTGTTCAATAACTACATGGTTTTATATAGGCTGTGATATTTTGATGGAATGCCATAATATAGCTCTCTCAATGCATCTGATGTTTTCTCTGTTAAGCATATGAAACTTGCAAAGAGGGCAGCTAAGGAAGGCATGGTTCTGCTCAAGAACAAAAACAATATGTTGCCGTTGGATGAGAAAAAACACATGCATCTTGCTCTTGTAGGACCTCATGCTAATGTTACAAAACCTATGATCGGAAACTATGCTGGTAATCATGCTAACTAATAAACTTTATCACATGACTTGTCTAAAGTTCATATGCTAAAAAAAAGAGCTATTGTTTTTCTTGCATTTCTAAGCAACAACAGGTAATATCACCACTTTTACTACCTCTTGATACCTTTATTAAGAGCTACATCATTGTATATTGAAGCTACTTCTTCATGCAAGCAGTGTCGAAATTCCATATTTAAATGAAGACACGATTCAGTTACTGTCTACTTTACTTAAATCTGAGACAACCGTGGAAACCTTGATGATACTTCAAAAGCTCGCTTGTCGTCTGAATTCAAAATTCATCGTTGCAACATCTTGTTTACCTAGTGCCATTTCAAATTTTCTTGACAGCGGTAACTATCATATTTTACAATTTGCTACAGAAATCATTCTTAGTCTCTCAAAGCATAAGGAGCTAAAATCTCATGTCATATCAAGCAGTTGCATACAGAAAGTTGTTCCTCTTTTGGAAAACCAAGGACTATCAACATTTTGTCTACAAATCTTACTCAACCTTGTCGATTCTAAAGAAGCTTGCATCTTGTTTGCAGAAACCAATGAATGCATTGCTTCAATATCCGAACTGCTTGAAATTGGAAGCTGTGAAGACGAAGAGTACAGTGTAGCAATTCTTCATAGTGTTTGTTCTCAAAGTTTGCAATATTGTTTACTAGTGATGAAAGAAGGCGTGATTCCTTCTCTTATGGATATTTCTGTTAATGGTACTTCCAAGTCAAATGAGCACGCCATGAAATTGCTTCATCTTTTCAAAGATATTTGCCTTAGTGGCAAAAAAAGAAAAAAAAATCAAAATCATGTCTGTGCTTTGTTGGAGTACACTTTTAATTAAGAATGTTATGGTAACGGTTGTAATTTTATACATTTTTATGTTGTATGTGATTTATAATTTGTAATTTGGATATAAACTTGTGACTTTTATCAATGAATGGATCATGATGCCTTTAAACTTACATCTATTTCTTATGTTAATGATCTATTTATTATTGCACATATAAAAGATATATAAATTCTTATGAATATAATTTGTGAATATATTACAAATGTAAAATAAAAGTTGTAATAAAGTATATCACAACGGTTATAAATAGTTGTAAAAAGCACAACAGCAACGGTGCATAACTGTTGTGATAAAGTTTACAACCATGGAAAAAAGTTGTAAAATATACATATTACAACAGTGTTGCAACGGTGCAAAAAAGTTGTAAAAGATTTTAGTCTATTACAACTTCTTAATACACGACGGTTAGCCCACCATTGTAAAATGTATATTACAACGGTGTTCCACCGTTGTAATATGGTCATTTTGTTGTAGTGTGTGAGATGTTTATTATGTAAAACATGATTAATGGATCACAATTTTAGTGGTATAATTTTTAAATTTGTTGCATTATATAAACGGCTTAATGTAAAATTTTGAGAATTTTTCAAATTAATTTGATATTTTTTTAAATGAAATTACTTTTGATCCAAAAATAATTATTTAGTTAAAACATATATTTTCGATTGAGAAAATTATAGATCTTTTGTGGAGCTTGGTACAATTCTATAACATCTTTAAAAAAAATTCACATTTTTATAATTTAATTTGAATAATTAATTTGTTTTTGATAGTTAATCATTTAATTAAAAAAATATTTTCAATTGAGAAAATTCCTTAGTTTTTTCCTAAGCATAAAAGGTGTCTCAAATACTTTCATATTTTTTTTTTAGAATTTTGCAACTTGATTTCGTATTTTTTATAATTAGCTTGTTCTTAGGTTGTTATTAACTATTTTAATATTTATTTTAATGATAAAATTCCATATACAAAATTTTAAGCCTAAACTATGCTTTTAAAATTTATAATTATAAACTTGCAATTTTATTATATAATTACTTTAAATTAATTTATTTTCATAGGAACTGTTTTATTAAACAATATGTGAATATTTTAAGCAATTTATATATATGTATATGTATGTACATCATGTGTGTGTATATATATATGTGTGTAAGTGCGTTTATATATATATATATATATAATCTCATTTTGAAACATTTTATGAGTATATGTTTGAACAAATTTCATTACACTCAAAATGGTATGATATATCAATTGCAATGTAAATCACTCCATCTATATACTAGCACATTATATTATTCATGCATTATCATGTTACACTTGCATACACATATATGCATTTGATATATATATATATATGTATATATATAATATACACGCAAATTAAATCCATCTAAATATACTATATTTTATCAAACTTTTGAATTTCAATAAAATAAATGATTTTATTTGAAATAAGACTAAAAATGTTCTAAACAAGTTATGCGTCATAAGCTCAACTAATATCCGGTAGGGTTAATAACCAAAAATTCACCTACAACTTCCGATGCGGGCTGACTCGCTTCCAACACAAACTTTATCCCTTTGAAATTCTCCTTACATCAAAATTTGTTAAAATTTAATTAACAATAAAATTAGAGAGATTAAAGAAGATTAAATCAAAGTAAATCAAGCAAAGGTCTACACTACAAAGAGGAAATTCCAAACGTATTATAAAGGAGATTTCAAGCGATTTATGGAGGGAATAGATTTTGTTGGGTTCATGATTAGTATGCTGGTACATGATGTCAAAATACCATGTTTGATATAGAATTGTCTAAAACTGAATTGTGAACACTATTTTTAGATTAGAAATTTAATAGTTATTATAATCTAGATCTGGTCGAGGTAAATCTATTAAGTAAGAATTGATCCAAATTATACCAGTTTTATCAGATCAGTTATGAATTATTATAACATTTTACGTTATATCTAAATCTAGGGTAATTTAATTACTAAACTCGAACATATCATATATGAGATAAAATATGAGGTTAAGCAACTATAAACTTTAGAAATTTAGGATTTACTATAATTAAGGTTACTGTAACGCCCCACCTCTATACTTGTGTTAGCCAAGGCCATTACAAGCGACGGTGTCAATTAACCTGAAGAATAAGGCTGTAGAGGAGCGACCATCTATATATTAACTTTGAATGAGTGTCAAACATGCTGGATCATGTGGTCTTACTTCTTAAATCTCATAAGGAAATCCGACACATCTAATTCAAGTTCAAGTCTACTACACAGTGGCTATATATAATTCGGAAAGCAATATAAAATACGTAACAATAAAATCAGAGTCAGACATGGATATTCACATCACTAAGGCAAAAATAGATATGAATAGTGGTTATACTCGATCCACTATTGTAACAACCCGGAAATGCGAGCCAGTTTAAAAATTTTATTTTGGCAATTTTAGTGAATTTTGAACATTTAAAATGAATTATTTTGAAAAATATCGATGAGAAATTCATTTTTAATAGAATTCGAACGCATATATTTATATACGTCATCGTTAGAATATAAATAATTATATATAATTATAAAAGGAATTGAAAATGGCGCGGTAGTTCGATAATTCGATTTCAAACTTCAATTGAACGTACCGGGTGCAAAATAAACCGGATTTTAGTGAAACCAAAAATAATAGGATCTATTTGAGAATATCTTTCCAACGAATCCGAAAAATCAAAATTTCATAGCGGGGATCAAAATATATGTCCAGTTGAAAAGTCTGAATAGTCGCTATGGAATTCAGGCCCTTAAAAATAGCCATTTTGCAAACGACCTCGGATTTCGACGAAACCACTTTTGTTGGGTCCGCGATGTCAAATTATTGCTAGGTTTCAAATTTCATAATTTTTCGAATCAATATGTGAGTGTGGCAAAGGAAAACGCGGTTGACCAGTTTCAGTTGATTTTAATCGACTGGAAAATGGCCATTTTTCCAACGGTCTCAGAATTCGACGAAATTAGTGTTGTTAGGACCGTATCGTCAATACGAAGCTAGAAAATATTTTTCTGGAATTTTTCGAGTTAGTATGTGACCCCAGTAAATTTAAATGCATGTTCAAATTCAATATATAGAGTTATATGTTGATTTTGACGGAAACTGATCGAAACGATCGAATCAGCTTACGATACATATCCCATTGTGTTCGGAATGGGGGTAATTAGCTATGGGCGACAGGCGGTGGACTTGATTTAGAGTTCGAAAATAAAAGTCACTTTTTGAGAATTAAAAATAATAAAATAAATAAAAATCAACAACCTTTTTCCTCTTTACTCCCTCCCAACTCTCTCCCTATGAAAAGCAGATCGATGATTAAAAAAATCAACAGCCCAGTGCGCCACCGCCGCCTGCTCCCTACCCCGGCGCCACCACTCCCTCATTCTCCCTTCAAACGGTGAGTTCCTTTACTGATTTCCATATAATTTATTTTCAGTTTTATATACATTATATCGTGTTTAAAAATCTGATTTTTTTTCAAGTATAAAGTTGCTATTTTTTTTATGTGAAGATATGAAATAAAAATTAGAATTTTAATTTATATAGATTTGATTTTATCATGAAAGTGAACGAATAAAGGATTCGATTTTTACGATAATAAAAATATAATTTTGATTAAGGTATAATAAAAATATAATTTTTATAGTAGAAGATTAAAGATATAATTTTTACTATAGTAGAGTATTAAAAATATAATTTTTATTATATGTAGAAGTTCAAAATACAATTTTTATCTTTGTAATAGCGATGTAAAAATACAATTTTTATCTATATAATAGCGATGTAAAAATAGAATTTTTATCTATATAACAGCGATGTAAAAATAGAATTTTTATCTATATAATAGCGACGTAAAAATAGAATTTTTATCTATATAATAGCGATGTAAAAATATAATTTGTATCTATATAGTAGCGGTGTAAAAATAGAATTTTTATCTATATAGTAGCGGTGTAAAAATAGAATTTTTATCTATATAGTAGCGGTGTAAAAATAGAATTTTTATCTATATAGTAGCGATGTAAAAATAGAATTTTTATCTATATAGTAGCGGTGTAAAAATAGAATTTTTATCCATATGTAGTAATTATAAAAATGTGATTTTTATATATGTAGTGGCTACGGGCGACGAAAGTGACAAAAGGCGAGAACGACGAAGATTTCTATAAAAGAAGTGTCGTGGAGTTGGGATAGCTATCGGTGAGAACTTCTCACTCTAAATTTCCTTTTCTAGTTATATATATATATATATATATATATATACTAGGATGCAGACGGTGCTTAGCAGCACCCGACACCCGTCATCCACAGACCATGGATGGCTTGTTTGTTTGGTTGATGTGTTGTGAAAATTTGTTTGTGTTGTTGATGTGAAATCAATAATAAATTGTAGATGGTTGAAATAAATCAATTATCGTTAAAAATATAATTTTAACGTGAATATGAATAAATGAATATTTATAAACAAATCGGCCGATTTGTTTATATACACTGATTTGACTGATATTGATTGGGTCGATAAATTTTACACATCGCCCAACTGCACAAATAAAAATCTGTGTTTGTTGATTTGAAATCCCACACGGGTATTGGGATGATATTTGGCGTACACTAATCCCAATTATTTAATTGTATGTCGATCGATTGGTCGATAGACTGTGTAAGCGTTGATTATTTATATTTGATGCTTATGCAGTTGTGTGGTGCACTTTGGATGATGGTTGATTGTTTATCATTACTATTATATACATGTGTTGTATGGAACCCATATAATTAACGTTATATGGTAATTGATTGGGCCTCATTCCAATCGGGAAAGAAATGAATATTATAAAAGAAAATTCATGTGTTGAATACAAAAATAGTCATGTGTTGAAACTATTTATGTGTTGAGTAAAATATTTTAATAATAAAATTTACATCTTTATCATATTTAAAATTATAACTACTTTACGGTAGGAGTCTTATTGAAAATCAAACGATAGATACCATAGTTTTATAAAATATTTTACATAACAAAAATAGTCGTGTGTTGACAGTACTCATGCGTTGAGATTAGTCGTGTGTTGACAGTACTCATGTGTTGAGATTAGTCGTGTGTTGAAAGAAATATAGATTCATGTGTTGAATAGAATATATATTCATTTGTTGAATAGAATAACGAATTTATTGAAATATATAAAGCCGTGTTGATTAGAGTTGCGCTATTTTGACGTGAATGATATTTATATCGATTATATTCGTTTTTATAATGAATATTGAAAAGGAAGTGATTTCAAAATATAACATTTTGAAAATATTATCATTTATGTAGTAATGATAGGAAATATTCAATTTTGATTTGAAATTGAATATAGAGTTGAAATGGTTTTGAAAACGAATTTAAAACGATTTATAAAATACGTTTTAAAAAGGAAATCGACGAAATATATATATATATATATATATATATTATATAATGGCCTGAATAGAACGCGCCGCGCCGCGGCAGTTCGTGAATTTCGACCACTGACTTCGAATTGACGTTGCGGGAGATCCGATCGTCGGATTCTCCTAAAACTGAAACCGTTGGGTTCGTATCGAAAAGAGCTTTCCAATGAATATTAGAAATTTGAAATCTAACGGTTGGATTTGGAAGTATGTCCAAATCAAATTTGAAAAAGGTCGGTGTAAGTGCAGTTCGATGGCCGTTGATGGAAATCGACTGTACGAGCCTTGATAAAATTATTAAAAATATTAATAATTTGTGTAAAATCATAGTATGTGAATTGGAAAGAACTGGGGTGAAAAATTCCACATTTGAAAAGATAAAAATAGATTTTTATCGAAATGAACTAGTTTTGAACTAGAATTAAAATCAATTTATTTTTGAAATAAATAAATTGAATTTGAAAGTGATTTTAAAAATAATCAATATTCCCAATACATGAATTGGACTGGAGTTGAATCGAAATTATCTTCGGAATATTTCGATGTTGGATTTCGTGACTATACAGATATGGTTATGGGAATTTGAAAGATATTTTATATCGTTATTTCCAATACGATATTTGTTGGTTTTAGGATTTGATATGGAATATAAGCCGGTATATTTTCTATTCAGAGCCTTGTATTTAATATCAAATGTGATTTGGGTTTGTCGTGAATGGTGTCTTCATTAACACTGTTCTTAAGCCCAATAGAGAAAAAGATTAAATCTTTTTATTTAGATTTAATGAAGTGTATCAATTAAATAATATTTAATTGGAATTGAAAGTTGAATTGGTTTTTGGGTTTATCATGAGCGGTGTTTTGAACAACACCTGTTCTTTAACCCGATTAACAATAGAGTGTGATTTTGGGTTTATCGTGAATCGTGTTTTAAATGACATTGGTTCTTTAACCCAGTTAAAGACAGGTTATTGATTTTTTTGAGAAGATTAAAACTAAGTGGAGTTTTAATGAATCTTTAATTAGATTGAAAAGTGAATTGATAATTTAAATTATCAAATCTGAAAGGTGATCGAGAATTGTAACACCCCACGTCCATTAATGTCACTCACAAAGGGAATGCATTAACTTCTATGGAGGTTTTAGGTGAATATAGAACAGTAAAATTTCAACAAGACAGATATAAAATAGTACTTGGAAATTTAAAAACTTTATTTCAATTGCAGCAGAAGTCAAAACATGTTTGATTACATCATAACACCATAATCAAAGTCAAGTACAATATCTATCTTGATAAAACAAGTACATAATCCCATTACATAAATAACTATTAAAAAGAAAGATAACAAGCTGGACTTTACTTCAGCAGTCCAAGCTTTCCAAGAGATAAGCAATCCAATCAGACTCCACTGGAACTTGGCCCAACCTGAGGACCTGAAGGGAGAAAAGGATGAAAAAGAGGGGGGGGGGGGGTCAGACATAAAGTCTGGAGAGTATGATAATTCTACAATACTATTATCAAAATAACTGGACTAAGGCATAAGCTGGAAAACAAGGAAATGTCTATGAAAGAGCAGATTAAGGACATAGACAATCGCTAAAGGAAACGTTATAGGCGCTCCTAAATACTAAAGGATAAACACTATACTGCACCACACCAGTCACCCTAAAGATTGATTCCACTTAGCTTCACTTAGAAATTTTCTTAATGGCTTTACGTACTCCTAGCTGACTACATAGGTGCCGCCTGCCCCTATCTCCACTAGGTGTACCCCACTTTCCGTTTTTCGATCGTCTCCCTACTCGTAGATACCCGTGCTGGCCCCACAGTGGGGTGTATCATTCCCCTGAAGTGGCAACCCGATATAACGGAGATGCACGGCTTATACCTACACGATGCAACAACGTCTTACCTACCAGCCCGGGTCCACACACGCATATGAAACCCGTTGGACTTGCGTTGCCACCGCTCCCTGTTTTGGCCTCTTATAGTCAAACCCAGTATGCGTGTCCCGTCCTCGACTTGGGTCGAGCCCACAAAGATACGTTTTGGGATACTGGTTGAAATGGGCCCCCATTATTTCCCACAAGCATTCCACCTAAGCTTTCCCCATTAGTCCATCCACTTAACCCACTTAGTCATGTTCATTTACATGTGTATTTGGTTAAGTCTAATCGTATTTCAAATGCCTCTAAAGGCAACCACTAGATTCCTCATGCCACCCAAGGCACCTACTTAACCCCCATGTCCCCACCTTACATGATTATCTGGCTAAGTATTTCTTAATTCATTAAGGCCATAACCTCATAAAGACCTCTCACATTAGACTGGCATTTATGGCAGCTGGATTTGCCGGGCGGGTCCGGGCAGTCTTACACCATAAAAGAGTCTAACCTTGTGTCTTTATAACTGTTATGCTTTAGTTTGGGCCTAGGACCTCTCACATTGGGCCGACATTTGTGACTACTGGATTTGCCAGGCGGGTCCGGGCGGGTTTACGTCACAAACGGGTCCAACCTCGTGTCCTAAGCATTGATTATTATTAATAATCCACTTTCCCCAATTTTAATAATTCCCTACTTGAATTATTAATTAATTCCAAATTTAACAATGTCCATAATTGACTCAATTATGGACATCCATTTAAGGCATGCAAAATCATATCAATTGCACCCCAATTTATTAATTTCCTAATATTACCCCTACCCCACGTTTGAACATTTATTCGCAAAATGTATGCTAGACCCGATTAGTCTAACTCATAGCATAAAAGAAAATATTCACAACAACAACATATATATGTGACTAAATAAATCATAACAAGGGTTAAAACTTGCATACATTACAACTTGCATAAGGTTATACATGTCATGGATCTAAGGGTGTCAACTTATTCATAATTCACATAATATGATTTTGATCAAATTTCATAAACTTGTATAGGACATGTGTGAATCAACATCATTAACAATATGGTTTTATATGGGTACACCTAACTCAATAGGCAAATTCCCAAAAATCAAAATTCATTTAATCATAGATTCATGTATATGGGTACACCTAACTTAATAGGCAAATTCCCATATTCAAGATCCAATTAATTTGTAGATTCATGTATATGGGTACACCTAACCCAATAGGCAAATTCCCATAATCAAGATCTATTATAAAAAAAAACATAAACTTTAAACATGATCCAATTCGCATAAATACTAACATCATGATTTTACAACTTGTATGATTCAACACAACTTAACATGACATCATTATCATATAACATAAGTATTTCAACATATGTGATAATATGAGATCTACAACATATATAAGATTTACAACATAGCATATCATAATTTGCAACATAGCATGATATGATTTACAACATAGCATAGCATGATTAATCACATATGACATAGCATAGGATTATTTACAACATAATCACTACAACATAACAACATATATATGATAACATAATAGCATAACAAGAGATCCACAACATAATTTACAAATACATAACAATTCATATCACTTTCTTGTGATCCATTCATAACTTAATCAAATTATTTTATAATAATATTGTGAGATTCATCATACTCACAATTTTAAAGAAGAGAAATAGAAAGAGAGAGCTTTTGATTTGATTTGAGTAGATTTAGTTTGTAGATTAGGCCTTCTTCTTCTTTAGTTTGTGACGACTATGCTGAACTCCATGGCAACGGCATGTCGGTAGCTCTCCAATTTTTCAAGTGATTTAGGGTTAGAGTCTACCCACTTATTTATCGATGTTAGGATTCATTTAGGCCATTAGATTTAACCTAGAAATAACCGCAGCCATTCAGACCAGATGGGGTTTATCTTATTGACTCAGCAATGAGTCAGAAGTGACTCAGCAAACACTCAGCAAATTAATAAACTTCTATTCATGTTTACATTAACTGCCCATATATATATAAATATATATATATTTACACACGCACCTATTCATGAATTCAAATTAATCCATAATTAACTTATGACCATTTCTACACATTAATTTTCCAATTAATGTCTTAATTCCATTTTTCGCCTTTTAAGGCAATTCACATATCTCAAATTTGTTATATGCCTTTTTAAGGCTATTTCGTGCAAATTCTCAATATTAATTCTTTTAATTTGTGAATATTAGTATTAACAGAAATACGGGGTGTTACATTCTCCCCTCCTTAAGGGATTTCGACCCCGAAATCTTCAAGTCTATATCCTATCATCAACCATCTACTCAATCAACAAACACTGGTATCCATTGTCCTTATAGACTTCTAATGCTTTCATGTTTAAATGCACAGTGTGTGTCTATGTCCGTATCTAATGCAAAATCAGGCGGTCCACTGATTCAGTTGACCTCCTTGATGCAATTCATGATAGTGCCATGCATCCATTATGTATGCAAAAGATCCTAATTGCTTACAAACTACTTCTATATGCGTGCACATCCATTCAACCGAATGCAGCATCTATATGATGGTACAACCATTATACATCCATTATACTAAATACATTCATTTATGCAATATGCAATATGTAGTGACTGAGCCGATCTAGTGCCTAAAGTGTGTGTATGTATGCATCCACGAGCAACCACTAGCAACCACTTGCATCCATTTTGCATCCATCATACATAACATGTCTCAAACACATGTTTCAACCGTACGATTATCCTAACTAAAGGTCAAAGATACTAATGAGAGGACATACTAAAGATAAGATAAGATAAGCTAAGCAATAAAGGAGAAATTAAAAGACATACCCCCAAAAAGAAAGGGTATAGCGAACGCATCTTCCCTTCTGTCTCCCAAGTAGCGTTGCTCTCATCATCTCCCCATTGCACTTTAACTAGTCTGACCTCTCGATTTCTCAACTTTTTGATCTCCGACCCAAGAATGCATGTAGGAGCTCGTCTAATTGTTGCATCACGCTCTATTTCCACCTCTTTAAGCAAGCCCGGCTCTACCACCTCCGCGGTCTTGTGCAAACACTTCCTCAAATGTGATACATGGAATACATCGTGTACTCCACTAAGTTTCTCAGGCAACTCCACCCTATACGCCATCTTCCGAATCCTGTCTTTTATAGGAAACGACCCTACAAACCTTGGCGCTAATTTCCCAACGGACCCAAAGCGAACAACATTCCGTAACGGAGACACTTTGATAAAAACCATGTCCCCAATGTCAAACTCAAGATCTGTCCTCCTCTTATCAGCATACGATTTCTGCCTATCTTGTGCTGCTTTCATCCTCCTTCGAATCAAATCAATCTTCTCCGAGGTTTCCCTAACCATATCGGGCCCAAGTAGGATTTTATCGGTAGATTCCCACCAACATGTAGGCGAACGGCAAGGCCTTCCATAAAGAGCTTCGAAAGGTGCCATGCCAATACTAGACTGAAAACTATTATTATATGCGAATTCTACCAACGGAAGGTGCTCTTCCCATGTACCCCCAAAGTCTAGGATACAAAGCCTTAAAAGATCCTCTAGAATACGATTCACCCTCTCGGTCTGGCCGTCTGTCCGAGGATGATATGTGGTGCTCAAACATAGCTGAGTCCCTACCGCCTCTTGTAAACTCTTCCAAAATTCGCTAGTGAAGATGGGATCACGGTCGCTTACTATACTAGAAGGAATACCGTGAAAACGAACTATCTCTTTAATGTATACAGAAGCCAACCACGGAGCAGTCCTCTTACTTTTCACGGGAATAAAATGGGCGCTCTTAGTAAGTCTATCTACTATAACCCAAATCCCCGTATTACCCTTCCTTGGTCTTGGTAATCCATCCACAAAATCCATTGAGACGCTTTCCCATTTCCATAGTGGAACTTCCAATGGGTGAAGCAACCCACCGGGTTTCTTTTGTTCCGCTTTTACTCGTTGGCACACCAAGCATCTAGCGACGTACTCGGCCACATCCTTTTTCATACCGGCCCAAAAGAAAACCCGCTTCATATCTTTGTACATCTTGTCTCCGCCGGGATGAATGGTCATCTTTGAGCGATGAGCATCATCAAGAATGGCCTTCCTTAAGTCTTCGTCTTGTGGTACACAAAGTCTATTATCCCTTCGTAACCAACCCTTATCGTCTAGGGTATACCTACGAAGATGGCTAGACAGCTCCCCTCCTTTGAGCTTTTCTACTATCTCAACCAACTGGGGGTCGTCTTGCCGTGCCTCACTAACTCGTCCTAGAAGTGTAGGTCTAACCTCCAAGGATGCTAACAAACCAGGTACTAGGTCAACGGAGGGTCTAAAGTCAAACATGGAGATGAATTCTAAGCTTCGTCGTTTAACAAACAACGGACTCAAGGACAACCTTTTCCTACTTAAGGCGTTTGCTACCACGTTACCCTTGCCCGGGGTATATGCTATTTCAAAATCGTAGGAGGCTAGGAATTCCATCCACCGTTGCTGCCTTAAATTCAAATCCTTCTGAGAGAATAAGTATTTTAATGATTTGTGGTCAGTGAACAGTTCGAATTTCTCACCAAGAAGATAGTGACGCCAAGACTTAAGCGCGAAAACAATTGCGGCTAACTCAAGGTCATGCGTAGGGTAATTCTTTTCATGAACCCTCAACTGCCTTCCACCATAGGCTATTACTCTTCCCTCTTGCATGAGGACCGCGCCAAGTCCCGTCCCACAAGCATCAGTATAGACGGTAAACGGTTTATTCCCGTCTGGCAGCACTAAGACTGGGGCTGAAGTTAAGGCTCTCTTTAAACGTTGGAACACATCGTCACAATCTTCGTCCCACGTAAAAACCAGGTTCTTCTTCGTTAACCGTGTTAATGGAGCTGATATTTTTGCGAAGTCTTTGATAAACTTCCTATAATAGCCAGCCAACCCCAAGAAACTTCTTACTTCGGTTACATTTTTAGGGACCTTCCAATCTTGGATGGCCACCACCTTTGCGGGATCCACTGCTATCCCTTCCTTGGAAACCACGTGCCCTAAGAACCGTACTTCTTTCCTCCAGAAGTGACACTTAGAAAATTTTGCCTTAAGGTTATGCGCTCGAAGGGTTTCCAACACTTCCCTAAGATGTAGGGCATGCTCTTCTTCATTCTTAGAAAAGACTAAGATGTCATCCACAAAGACTACCACGAATTTGTTAAGGTACTCCCTAAACACCCTACTCATCAAATCAACAAAATATGCGGGGGCGTTTGTCAAACCAAAGGGCATCACTAGCCATTCATAGAATCCGTCAGGAGTCCTAAAAGCAGTCTTATCTATACTATCCTCAGCCACTCTCAGTTGATGAAAGCCAGTGGCTAAGTCCAACTGCGAAAACACTGAGGCGCCAACTAACTGATCAAAGAGATCGTCAATCCTCGGCAGTGGGTGTCGGTTCTTTTTAGTAAGCTTGTTTAGTTCTCTATAGTCCACACAAAGTCTAAGGGACCCATCTGCCTTTGTAGCAAATACTACTGGAGCACCCCACTCTGACATACTACGTCTTATGAACCCCTTCTCAAGCAACTCCTTCACTTGCTTATTGAGTTCCCTCCTTTCACGAGGAGCCATGTGGCGCACTGGCAAAGATACGGGTTTAGCATTATCCACAAGATAAATTCGAAAGTCTATCTCCCGCTTTGGAGGTAAGCCCTTCACCTCCTCAAACACATCCGGATATTCCCGGACCACCTCTACCGTTCGCAGATTCTCTACAGACGCGTCAAGCGATTCAAGATAACTTAGCATAACGGAATTTATGGGACTTCAAAAGATGTCGAGAGCATTACCAAGGCGAGTCACAAGCCTAACTACTCTCCTTTCACAATCAAGAATGGCCCCATTTCTAGATAACCAATCCATTCCTAAAATTATCCCATAGCCCGTGAAGCCCAATACATAAGCATCACATCTAAATTCAACGCTAAGTATAGAGATTTTCAAATCCAAACATATCATGGTCAAATGAGCCGAACCCCCAATTGGATTTGAAACAACCAAGGGATCCTCTACTAAACTGGTGTTCAAGTGCAGTAATTCAACTAATGATGCAGAGATAAACGAATGAGATGCGCCAGAATCGAATAAGGTACGGATAGGATGATCAAACAGAAAAACTAAGCTTTCAACAGAAATTGTTCTACCTCTTTCTTGCAGCGGTGGGGCCGCAATAGCCTGAACTTGCCCCCTTGCTTGCCCTGGTGCCATAAGAGCCTGCACCTGTCCTCCCGAGGTAGACCCTGCCCTCTGCCCCTTCTTTGGGCAGTCCTTCACCAAATGTCCCGCATCTCCACAATGAAAACAACCAGTCTTCTTTTTCTTTCTACAATCTTTGCTGAGATGGCCAGGTGTCCTACAATTGAAGCATCTCTTCTTCCCTTTGCCATTATTGTTTTTACCACCCTTCTTATTTTGCTGTTGGGGTTTCTTCTGATCCCCTTTCTTTTCAACTGCCTTATCCTCATGCATAAGTGCCATTTCTACTAGCCTTTCAAAGGTGGCTCCCATAGGGATGTGGGTCATAGCCAACCCTTGCAACGGTTCATTCAAGCCTCTAACGAACCTCAAAGCTTTCTTCTCTGGCGTGTTCACCAACTCCAAGCCAAACCTTGCTAACTGATTAAATTTATTGACATACTCCTTCACTGATAAGCTCCCTTGCTTTAATGTCAGGAATTTTTCCATATTTAAATTCTCCTCTGCCCTTGAAAGAAACTTTGCCTCAAACCTTCGTCTGAAATCCGCCCATGAATCAACTGGACGTTCCCCGTTAGTGACCTCCCACCAAAACGAGGCCTCTCCCTTCATTAACCAAGCAGCTAAACGGACTTTCCTCCCATCTTCCACTTCAAAGATATCCAACAATTCCTCAGTCTCTTTAAGCCAGTCTTTGGCCTCCACAAACGTCTCAGTCCCTTGAAAAGTTTTTCCTCCCATAGCCTTAAATTCCTTGCACGTCTTTGCAAAAGTGTCAACACGAGGAGGAGGAGGAGGAATGGGTGCAACTGGGGGTGGAGGAACATCTGCTGGGTCTGCAGTGGTGGCCCTAGCCTCCAAATATCTCCCAAACCACCCTGGAATCGTCACACCTTCTGGGAGATTAAGATCTTCAGCCATGCTGAAACGAAAAAGGAAAGATTCAAAATGGAGAATTCGAAAGATAAAGATAAGGATATGGCTATTTGGGATTATGTTTTTCATAAAAACTTTCTCTAAATAACATGTTTTTGAAAGCACTTCTTCCAAAAATACTTTAGAAAAATATTTTTCTAAAATTTTTATCTGTTCTGGTAACCTTATGCTCTGATACCACGTGTAACACCCCACGTCCATTAATGTCACTCACAAAGGGAATGCATTAACTTCTATGGAGGTTTTAGGTGAATATAGAACAGTAAAATTTCAACAAGACAGATATAAAATAGTACTTGGAAATTTAAAAACTTTATTTCAATTGCAGCAGAAGTCAAAACATGTTTGATTACATCATAACACCATAATCAAAGTCAAGTACAATATCTATCTTGATAAAACAAGTACATAATCCCATTACATAAATAGCCATTAAAAAGAAAGATAACAAGCTGGACTTTACTTCAGCAGTCCAAGCTTTCCAAGAGATAAGCAATCCAATCAGACTCCACTGGAAATTGGCCCAACCTGAGGACCTGAAGGGAGAAAAGGATGAAAAAGAGGGGGGGGGGGGTCAGACATAAAGTCTGGCGAGTATGAATATTCTACAATACTATTATCAAAATAACTGGACTAAGGCATAAGCTGGAAAACAAGGAAATGTCTATGAAAGAGCAGATTAAGGACATAGACAATCGCTAAAGGAAACGTTATAGGCGCTCCTAAATACTAAAGGATAAACACTATACTGCACCACACCAGTCACCCTAAAGATTGATTCCACTTAGCTTCACTTAGAAACTTTCTTAATGGCTTTACGTACTCCTAGCTGACTACATAGGTGCCGCCTGCCCCTATCTCCACTAGGTGTACCCCACTTTCCGTTTTTCGATCGGCTCCCTACTCGTAGATACCCGTGCTGGCCCCACAGTGGGGTGTATCATTCCCCTGAAATGGCAACCCGATATAACGGAGATGCACGGCTTATACCTACACGATGCAACAACGTCTTACCTACCAGCCCGGGTCCACACACGCATATGAAACCCGTTGGACTTGCGTTGCCACCGCTCCCTGTTTTGGCCTCTTATAGTCAAACCCATAATGCGTGTCCCGTCCTCGACTTGGGTCGAGCCCACAAAGATACGTTTTGGGATACTGGTTGAAATGGGCCCCCATTATTTCCCACAAGCATTCCACCTAAGCTTGTCCCATTAGTCCATCCACTTAACCCACTTAGTCATGTTCATTTACATATGTATTTGGTTAAGTCTAATCGTATTTCAAATGCCTCTAAAGGCAACCACTAGATTCCTCATGCCACCCAAGGCACCTACTTAACCCCAATGTCCCACCTTACATGATTATCTGGCTAAGTATTTCTTAATTCATTAAGGCCATAACCTCATAAAGACCTCTCACATTAGACTGGCATTTATGGCAGCTGGATTTGCCGGGCGGGTCCGGGCAGTCTTACACCATAAAAGAGTTTAACCTCGTGTCTTTACAACTGTTATGCTTTAGTTTGGGCCTAGGACCTCTCACATTGGGCCGACATTTGTGACTACTGGATTTGCCGGGCGGGTCCGGGCAGGTTTACGTCACAAACGGGTCCAACCTCGTGTCCTAAGCATTGATTATTATTAATAATCCACTTTCCCCAATTTTAATAATTCCCTACTTGAATTATTAATTAATTCCAAATTTAACAATGTCCATAATTGACTCAATTATGGACATCAATTTAAGGCATGCAAAATCATATCAATTGCACCCCAATTTATTAATTTCCTAATATTACCCCTACCCCACGTTTGAACATTTATTCGCAAAATGTATGCTATACCCGATTAGTCTAACTCATAGCATAAAAGAAAATATTCACAACAACAACATATATATGTGACTAAATAAATCATAACAAGGGGTAAAACTTGCATACATTACAACTTGCATAAGGTTATACATGTCATGGATCTAAGGGTGTCAACTTATTCATAATTCACATAATATGATTTTGATCAAATTTCATAAACTTGTATAGGACATGTGTGAATCAACATCATTAACAATATGGTTTTATATGGGTACACCTAACTCAATAGGCAAATTCCCAAAAATCAAAATTCATTTAATCATAGATTCATGTATATGGGTACACCTAACTTAATAGGCAAATTCCCATATTCAAGATCCAATTAATTTGTAGATTCATGTATATGGGTACACCTAACCCAATAGGAAAATTCCCATAATCAAGATCTATTATAAAAAAAAACATAAACTTTAAACATGATCCAATTCGCATAAATACTAACATCATGATTTTACAACTTGTATGATTCAACACAACTTAACATGACATCATTATCATATAACATAAGTATTTCAACATATGTGATAATATGAGATCTACAACATATATAAGATTTACAACATAGCATATCATAATTTGCAACATAGCATGATATGATTTACAACATAGCATAGCATGATTAATCACATATGACATAGCATAGGATTATTTACAACATAATCACTACAACATAACAACATATATATGATAACATAATAGCATAACAAGAGATCCACAACATAATTTACAAATACATAACAATTCATATCACTTTCTTGTGATCCATTCATAACTTAATCAAATTATTTTATAATAATATTGTGAGATTCATCATACTCACAATTTTAAAGAAGAGAAATAGAAAGAGAGAGAGCTTTTGATTTGATTTGAGTAGATTTAGTTTGTAGATTAGGCCTTCTTCTTCTTTAGTTTGTGACGGCTATGCTGAACTCCATGGCAACGGCATGTCGGTAGCTCTCCAATTTTTCAAGTGATTTAGGGTTAGAGTCTACCCACTTATTTATCGATGTTAGGATTAATTTAGGCCATTAGATTTAACCTAGAAATAACCGCAGCCATTCAGACCAGATGGGGTTTATCTTATTGACTCAGCAATGAGTCAGAAGTGACTCAGCAAACACTCAGCAAATTAATAAACTTCTATTCATGTTTACATTAACTGCCCATATATATATAAATATATATATATTTACACACGCACCTATTCATGAATTCAAATTAATCCATAATTAACTTATGACCATTTCTACACATTAATTTTCCAATTAATGTCTTAATTCCATTTTTCGCCTTTTAAGGCAATTCACATATCTCAAATTTGTTATATGCCTTTTTAAGGGTATTTCGTGCAAATTCTCAATATTAATTCTTTTAATTTGTGAATATTTGTATTAACAGAAATACGGGGTGTTACATTCTCCCCTCCTTAAGGGATTTCGACCCCGAAATCTTCAAGTTTATATCCTATCATCAACCATCTACTCAATCAACAAACACTGGCATCCATTGTCCTTATAGACTTCTAATGCTTTCATGTTTAAATGCACAGTGTGTGTCTATGTCCGTATCTAATGCAAAATCAGGCGGTCCGCTGATTCAGTTGACCTCCTTGATGCAATTCATGATAGTGCCATGCATCCATTATGTATGCAAAAGATCCTAATTGCTTACAAACTACTTCTATATGCGTGCACATCCATTCAACCGAATGCAGCATCTATATGATGGTACAACCATTATACATCCATTATACTAAATACATTCATTTATGCAATATGCAATATGTAGTGACTGAGCCGATCTAGTGCCTAAAGTGTGTGTATGTATGCATCCACGAGCAACCACTAGCAACCACTTGCATCCATTTTGCATCCATCATACATAACATGTCTCAAACACATGTTTCAACCATAGGATTATCCTAACTAAAGGTCAAAGATACTAATGAGAGGACATACTAAAGATAAGATAAGATAAGCTAAGCAATAAAGGAGAAATTAAAAGACATACCCCCAAAAAGAAAAGGGTATAGCGAACGCATCTTCCCTTCTGTCTCCCAAGTAGCGTTGCTCTCATCATCTCCCCATTGCACTTTAACTAGTCTGACCTCTCGATTTCTCAACTTTTTGATCTCCGACCCAAGAATGCATGTAGGAGCTCGTCTAATTGTTGCATCACGCTCTATTTCCACCTCTTTAAGCAAGCTCGTCTCTACCACCTCCGCGGTCTTGTGCAAACACTTCCTCAAATGTGATACATGGAATACATCGTGTACTCCACTAAGTTTCTCAGGCAACTCCACCCTATACGCCATCTTCCCAATCCTGTCTTTTATAGGAAATGGCCCTACAAACCTTGGCAATGAGTCAGAAGTGACTCAGCAAACACTCAGCAAATTAATAAACTTCTATTCATGTTTACATTAACTGCCCATATATATATAAATATATATATATATATATATATATATATATATATTTACACACGCACCTATTCATGAATTCAAATTAATCCATAATTAACTTATGACCATTTCTACACATTAATTTTCCAATTAATGTCTTAATTCCATTTTTCGCCTTTTAAGGCAATTCACATATCTCAAATTTGTTATATGCCTTTTTAAGGCTATTTCGTGCAAATCCTCAATATTAATTCTTTTAATTTGTGAATATTAGTATTAACAGAAATACGGGGTGTTACAAGAATGGAGTACCACCAGTTTTTCTCCAAAGCGATAGTTAAATCTTTAATTAGATTTGAACATGAAATGGTAATTAATTTTACCGATAACACCGTGGTGTTAGATATGGAGTATTACCAGTTTTCTCCATGGGATAAATAGGTTAGGATTGGGAAATAAAATAAATAATTACTTCGGTGTGGTTCGCTAATCCCGACTAGTTTGGAACACCATGATATGGTTTGAAATGATATCCAAAGGAAGATTAAAGAATAAATTTAGAAGAATTTATCTTGGATAAAATTAATGGGAACCGTTCCATAATAATGTGATTTTGTGAATAAAAGAATATTCTGAATTGGAATGAGGCGTATGTTGTGTTTGTGTAACACGTGTTTATTATATACGCGGGTTATTCAGAAAGACCGGGTTTATCCCATTCTGAATAACCGATTCGATGAGATGTCGAAGATGAAGACGGTGGTTGAAGACCGGAAGTCTTCACATCGTTTGGGTGATTACTGATGATCTCGATTGGGCTGTACACCCAAGATGAGGGAAACAGTTGGTGATTGTCTAGACGTACTTGGAGATCGATGGATATGCGAGGAAAGTGCCTCCGGTTTCGTTCAGACCCAGAACGGACTTGTAAATGGATTGTGTGTCTGACATTGGATTTTATTCTGTGTTGATTGATCTCTATTAAATATACATCTGTTTGGCGGCGGAGAATTTATTCTCTTGCTTAACTCCCTTTTCTGAGACGTACGAGCTCAGAGGTTGTATATCGATGGACATCAGTCGCATGGAGTGAATTGCCAGTGTGGCACGCGTAAGTGGCAATTGATCAAGGCTTCTGTTAAAAAGCAAAGTCTTGTGGTTGATGATCAAAGCACAGCCTGTGTGGCGTAGCTTTGTGTATAACGTGAATTTGCAAGCCTCACACCTCGGTATGAGTCAAAAACGGGATAGTGACTGCAGGGAGAGCACGACGTTTCTTTCTAGCTAGGGTGGTGTCAGTGACCTACCAGCCCTGACATTTATATACTTTTCACCTGTGTGGTTGTTGGATACGAGGCGCCTCGGATATAGGTCTGTAAGGACCGGGAAACGTGTGTTCAGGAATAGCTAACCCTCAAAAGTAAGAGAGGACCGGCCCTGAAGATCCAAGGATCATAGTGGGGTCCCGAGGCATTTGCTAGAGTGTCTCGAACGCGGAGAGGAGCTTGCCCCTTGCCTCGACTCATGACGGAAATCCAATTTCCAATACGTGATATTGCGGTTTTAATTGTAGAACTAGTATGGCGACATGATATATGGTACCCATGCCGTCTATGATTGATATTTATGATTGAAATTGTTTTGACACTATACACTTATAATAGTATCAAATGATTTGTTTTAAACGTACCAAGCATGTTTGGCTATTATAAGGGAAAACCCTATCCTCCGACTTGCGTTGCATTGTGTGATGGGACCTGGGTCTTATAATAGCTTCATTTTTCCAAAAAGCATTGCACTGTTTTGTTATATGCACTAGTATTCTTGGGAGGAAACCCATTTCGTGTTATACGGCTTGGTCCCTTGAATTACTCTCTTCTAAAGTAAAGTTTTAAATAACTGTTTTAGTTCTCACACTAGTCCTATGACTGACCTGGAGTTTATTGTTTTAACCTAAACTCTGGGTGCCCCTATTTTCGACACGGGCAGCTAGTAGTTTTGGTTTTGCAGATTTATATTCACAGGGTCCTGATTTACAGCTGGAACGATGCTCGGAAAGCTCTGTATCCGTGCATTACTTCTAGTTGTGTTTTGTATATTTTTCTGCTGCTATGTAATTTATTGTAATGTCTGATATTCATCGAATGTAATTTATTCACTTATACTCTGTATATTCTTGTATCTGATGGAATTGTTGTAATAACAATGAAATGTTCTTCCGTCTGCGTTCTATTTTGTCTTGTCCTCAACGCTCTCCAGGCTTTCCTTACCGGGGAAGTTCGGGTCGTGTCAGTTTGGTATCAGAGCATTGGTTTACAGAGCTCGAGAACAAGACACATTAGAACCGAACGAAAGAATTCATCAGATATTGGATTAGTAATATCCAATTAGAATTACTCGTTAGAGATAGGATCAGTAGTATCCTAGAACGAGTGTGAAGAGTATATTTTTCAAATGAAAACAATTTTGTTTTGAAAATTTAAATCGCTTTATACGTATTTGAATATTTATTTATTTTGAATTTGGGCAATCGAGTATATAAAGATTTCGCGTATACGCGTCATGAACGTATATTCGAAGTTTTAATATACTGGATAGATATAGAATCACGCTCTAGTCGCCCGGAGATGATGTTGATAATGACCATGGCATCATCAACATTTATGTTCGTGTTTTGAAGGTGTGATTTCTATATATTTCCATTAGACTGGTGTGAGAACCAAAACTTATATAGATAGATTTATTTGTTGTGATTTGGCATCAAAAACATGATTTCTGTATATATATCAAATTATGAATTTGAAACTCTAATTCACTAATTGATTGATGTTTGTGTTGTTTGTTTATTTGTTTGATAATTTTGAACCATTTAGCCTAATTGAACCAAATATTGAATTGTATTGAAAATTGGTCGCATTTGCTTGCATATACATGTACTTACATTGAACAGGTCATAGCAAGGAGGCTAGAGCAGAGAATAAAAATTGTTTGCCCGACAAATAGGTACATGTTTATCATAATTTACTGTTTTGTTTGGGTGATGATGATTTTATGAGCCGATTGGCTTTTTCTTTTTCTTTTTGAGATCAGAGGGCCTATATGGCAATTTCAGGATTTTCCCGTTGCTCCCGGTGCAGGGGAGGTTATGGCGAAATTTTTCGAAAATTTAGGGTGTTAGCCAAATTTTTGAAGAATTTGAAAAGTTCTTAGAAACTGAAAAGTTGGAGAACTTAAGCCGTAATCAAAACAGAGGAAGTTGAGTTGGTTTGAAAAACAACTTTCAGCTTCGTTCCTTTTCGAGGACGAAAAGTTTTAAGTGGGGGAGAATGTAACAACCTGGAAATGCGAGCCAGTTTAAAATTTTTATTTTGGCAATTTTAGTGAATTTTGAACATTTAAAATGAATTATTTTGAAAAATATCGTTGAGAAATTCATTTTGAATAGAATTCGAACGTATATATTTATATACGTCGTCGTTAGAATATAAATAATTATATATAATTATAAAAGGAATTGAAAATGGCGCGGTAGTTCGATAATTCGATTTCAAACTTCAATTGAACGTACCGGGTGCAAAATAAACCGGATTTTAGTGAAACCAAAAATAATAGGATCTATTTGAGAATATCTTTCCAACGAATCCGAAAAATCAAAATTTCATAGCGGGGATCAAAAGATATGTCCAGTTGAAAATTCTGAATAGTCGCTATGGAATTCAGGCCCTTAAAAATAGCCATTTTGCAAACGACCTCGGATTTTGACGAAACCACTTTTGTTGGGTCCGTGATGTCAAATTATTGCTAGGTTTCAAATTTCATAATTTTTCGAATCAATATGTGAGTGTGGCAAAGGAAAACGCGTTTGACCAGTTTTAGTTGATTTTAATCGACTAGAAAATGACCAATTTTCCAACGGTCTCAGAATTCGACGAAATTAGTTTTGTTAGGACCGTATCGTCAATACGAAGCTAGAAAATATTTTTCTGGAATTTTTCGAGTTAGTATGTGACCCCAGTAAATTGAAATGCATGTTCAAATTCAATATATAGAGTTATATGTTGATTTTGATGGAAACTGATCGAAACGATCGAATCAGCTTACGATACATATCCCATTGTGTTCGGAATGGGGATAATTAGCTACGGGCGACAGGCGGTGGGCTTGATTTAGAGTTCGAAAATAAAAGTCACTTTTTGAGAATTAAAAATAATAAAATAAATAAAAATCAACAACCTTTTTCCTCTTTACTCCCTCGCCACTCTCTCCCTTCGAAAAGCAGATCGATGATAAAAAAAACGACGCTTAGCCCTAAACCCCCCCTCCGTCGCCCTCTACCCCGACGCCGCCCCGCCATCCTCGATGCCCTCAGATCCGCGCCGCCACCCCCCTCCATAGCAGCCTCCCCATCCCCTCCTCTCTCCTGTCACGACGGAAGAATCCCCCCCTCCACACAAAACTGTAAACCCCAGCCACCCCGCGCGAGCCCAGTGCGCCACCGCCGCCTGCTCCCTACCCCGGCGCCACCACTCCCCCATTCTCCCTTCAAACGGTGAGTTCCTTTACTGATTTCTATATAATTTATTTTCAGTTTTATATACATTATATCGTGTTTAAAAATCTGATTTTTTTTCAAGTATAAAGTTGCTATTTTTTTTATGTGAAGATCTGAAATAAAAATTAGAATTTTAATTTATATAGATGTGATTTTATCATGAAAGTGAACGAATAAAGGATTCAATTTTTACGATAATAAAAATATAATTTTGATTAAGGTATAATAAAAATATAATTTTTATAGTAGAAGATTAAAGATATAATTTTTACTATAGTAGAGTATTAAAAATATAATTTTTATTATATGTAGAAGTTCAAAATACAATTTTTATCTATATAATAGCGATGTAAAAATACAATTTTTATCTATATAATAGTGATGTAAAAATAGAATTTTTATCTATATAATAGCGATGTAAAAATAGAATTTTTATCTATATAATAGCGACGTAAAAATAGAATTTTTATCTATATAATAGCGACGTAAAAATAGAATTTTTATCTATATAGTAGCGATGTAAAAATAGAATTTTTATCTATATAGTAGCTGTAAAAATAGAATTTTTATCTATATAGTAGCGGTGTAAAAATAGAATTTTTATCTATATAGTAGCGATGTAAAAATAGATTTTTTATCTATATAGTAGCGGTGTAAAAATAGAATTTTTATCTATATAGTAGCGGTGTAAAAATAGAATTTTTATCTATATAGTAGCGGTGTAAAAATAGAATTTTTATCCATATGGAGTAATTATAAAAATGTGATTTTTATATATGTAGTGGCTACGGGCGACGAAAGTGACAAAAGGCGAGAACGACGAAGATTTCTATAAAAGAAGTGTCGTGGAGTTGGGATAGCTATCGGTGAGAACTTCTCACTCTAAATTTCCTTTTCTAGTTATATATATATATATATATATATATATATATATATATATATACTAGGATGTAGACGGTGCTTAGCAGCACCCAACACCCGTCATCCACAGACCATGGATGGCTTGTTTGTTTGGTTGATGTGTTGTGAAAATTTGTTTGTGTTGTTGATGTGAAATCGATAGTAAATTGTAGATGGTTGAAATAAATCAATTATCGTTAAAAATATAATTTTAACGTGAATATGAATAAATGAATATTTATAAACAAATCGGCCGATTTGTTTATATACACTGATTTGACTGATATTGATTGGGTCGATAAATTTTACACATCGCCCAACTGCACAAATAAAAATCTGTGTTTGTTGATTTGAAACCCCACACGGGCGTTGGGATGATATTTGGCGTACACTAATCCCAATTATTTAATTGTATGTCGATCGATTGGTCGACAGACTGTGTAAGCGTTGATTATTTATATTTGATGCTTATGCAGTTGTGTGGTGCACTTTGGATGATGGTTGATTGTTTATCGTTGCTATTATATACATGTGTTGTATGGAACCCATATAATTAACGTTATATGGTAATTGATTGGGCCTCATTCCAATCGGGAAAGAAATGAATATTATAAAAGAAAATTCATGTGTTGAATACAAAAATAGTCATGTGTTGACGATGTTCATGTGTTGAAACTATTTATGTGTTGAGTAAAATATTTTAAAAATAAAATTTACATCTTTATCATATTTAAAATTAGAACTACTTTACGGTAGGAGTCTAATTGAAAATCAAACGATAGATACCATAGTTTTATAAAATATTTTACATAACAAAAATAGTCGTGTGTTGACAGTACTCATGTGTTGAGATTAGTCGTGTGTTGACAGTACTCATGTGTTGAGATTAGTCGTGTGTTGACAGTACTCATGTGTTGAGATTAGTCGTGTGTTGAAAGAAATATAGATTCATGTGTTGAATAGAATATATATTCATTTGTTGAATAGAATAACGAATTTATTGAAATATATAAAGCTGTGTTGATTAGAGTTGCGCTATTTTGACGTGAACGATATTTATATCGATTATATTCGTTTTTATAATGAATATTGAAAAGGAAGTGATTTCAAAATATAACATTTTGAAAATATTATCATTTATATAGTAATGATAGGAAATATTCAATTTTGATTTGAAATTGAATATAGAGTTGAAATGGTTTTGAAAACGAATTTAAAACGATTTATAAAATACGTTTTAAAAAGGAAATCGACGAAATATATAATATATAATATATATATATATATATATATATATATATATATTATATAATGGCCTGAATAGAACGCGCCGCGCCGTGGCAGTTCGTGAATTTCGACCATTGACTTCGAATTGACGTTGCGGGAGATCCGACCGTCGGATTCTCCTAAAACCGAAACCGTTGGGTTCGTATCGAAAAGAGCTTTCCAATGAATATTAGAAATTTGAAATCTAACGGTTGGATTTGGAATTATGTCCAAATCAAATTTGTAAAAGGTCGCTGTAAGTGCAGTTCGATGGCCGTTGATGGAAATCGACTGTACGGGCCTTGATAAAATTATTAAAAATATTAATAATTTGTGTAAAATCATAATATGTGAATTGGAAAGAACTGGGGTGAAAAATTCCACATTTGAAAAGATAAAAATAGATTTTTATCGAAATGAACTAGTTTTGAACTAGAATTAAAATCAATTTATTTTTGAAATAAATAAATTGAATTTGAAAGTGATTTTAAAAATAATCAATATTCCCAATACGTGAATTGGACTGGAGTTGAATCGAAATTATCTTCGGAATATTTCGATGTTGGATTTCGTGACTATACAGATATGGTTATGGGAATTTGAAAGATATTTTATATCGTTATTTCCAATACGATATTTGTTGGTTTCAGGATTTGATATTGAATATAAGCCAGTATATTTTCTATTCAGAGCCTTGTATTTATTATCAAATGTGATTTGGGTTTGTCGTGAATGGTGTCTTCATTAACACTGTTCTTAAGCCCAATAGAGAAAAAGATTAAATCTTTCTATTTAGTTTTAATGAAGTGTATCAATTAAATAATATTTAATTGGAATTGAAAGTTGAATTGGTTTTTGGGTTTATCGTGAGCGGTGTTTTGAACAACACCTGTTCTTTAACCCGATTAACAATAGAGTGTGATTTTGGGTTTATCGTGAATCGTGTTTTAAATGACATTGGTTCTTTAACCCAGTTAAAGACAGGTTATTGATTTTTTTGAGAAGATTAAAACTAAGTGGAGTTTTAATGAATCTTTAATTAGATTGAAAAGTGAATTGATAATTTAAATTATCAAATCTGAAAGGTGATCGAGAATGGAGTACCACCAGTTTTTCTCCAAAGAGATAGTTAAATCTTTAATTAGATTTGAACGTGAAATGGTAATTAATTTTACCGATAACACCGTGGTGTTAGATATGGAGTATTACCAGTTTTCTCCATGGGATAAATAGGTTGGGATTGGGAAATAAAATAAATAATTACTTCGGTGTGGTTCGCTAATCCCGACTAGTTTGGAAAACCATGATATGTTTTGAAATGATATCCAATGGAAGATTAAAGAATAAATTTAGAAGAATTTATCTTGGATAAAATTAATGGGAACCTTTCCCTAAGAATGTGATTTTGTGAATAAAAGAATATTCTGAATTGGAATGAGGCGTATGTTGTGTTTGTGTAACACGTGTTTATTATATACACGGGCTATTCAGAAAGACAGGGTTTATCACATTCTGAATAACCGATTCGATGAGATGTCGAAGATGAAGACGGTGGTTGAAGACCGGAAGTCTTCACATCGTTTGGGTGATTACTGATGATCTCGATTGGGCTGTACACCCAAGATGAGGGAAACAGTTGGTGATTGTCTAAACGTACTTGGAGATCGATGGATATGCGAGGAAAGTGCCTCCGGTTTCGTTCAGACCCAGAACGGACTTGTAAATGGATTGTGTGTCTGACATTGGATTTTATTCTGTGTTGATTGATCTCTATTAAATATACATCTGTTTGGCGGCGGAGAATTTATTCTCTTGCTTAACGCCCTTCTCTGAGACATACGAGCTCAGAGGTTGTATATCGATGGACATCAGTCGCATGGAGTGAATTGCCAGTGTGGAACGCGTAAGTGGCAATTGATCAAGGCTTCTGTTGAAATGCAAAGTCTTGTGGTTGATGATCAAAGCACGACCTGTGTGGCGTAGCTTTGTGTATAACGTGAATTCGCGAGCCTCACACCTCGGTATGAGTCAAAAACGGGATAGTGACTGCAGGGAGAGCACGACGTTTCTTTCTAGCTAGGGTGGTGTCAGTGACCTACCAGCCCTGGCATTTATATACTTTTCACCTGTGTGGTTGTTGGATACGAGGCGCCTCGGATATAGGTCTGTAAGGACCGGGAAACGTGTGTTTAGGAATAACTAATCCTTGAAAGTAAGAGAGGACCGGCCCTGAAGATCCAAGGATCATAGTGGGGTCCTGAGGCATTTGCTAGAGTGTCTCGAACGCGGAGAGGAGCTTGCCCCTTGCCTCGACTCATGACGGAAATCCAATTTCCAATACGTGATATTGCGGTTTTAATTGTAGAACTAGTATGGCGACATGATATATGGTACCCATGCCGTCTATGATTGATATTTATGATTGAAATTGTTTTGACACTATACACTTATGATAGTATCAAATGATTTGTTTTAAACGTACCAAGCATGTTTGGCTGTTATAAGGGAAAACCCTATCCTCCGGCTTGCGTTGCATTGTGTGATGGGACCTGGGTCTTATAATAGCTTCATTTTTTCAAAAAGCATTGCGCTGTTTTGTTATATGCACTAGTATTCTTGGGAGGAAACCCGTTCCGTGTTATATGGCGTGGTCCCTTGAATTACTCTCTTCTAAAGTAAAGTTTTAAATAACTGTTTTAGTTCTCACACCAGTCCCATGACTGACCTGGAGTTTATTGTTTTAACCTAAACTCTGGGTGCCCCTATTTTCGACACGGGCAGCTAGTAGTTTTGGTTTTGCAGATTTATATTCACAGGGTCCTGATTTACAGCTGGAACGATGCTCGGAAAGCTCTGTATCCGTGCATTACTTCTAGTTGTGTTTTGTATATTTTTCCGCTGCTATGTAATTTATTGTAATCTCTGATATTCATCGAATGTAATTTATTCACTCATACTCTGTATATTCTTGTATCTGATGGAATTGTTGTAATAACAATGAAATGTTCTTCCGTCTGCATTCTATTTTGTCTTGTCCTCAACGCTATCCGGGCTTTCCTTACCGGGGAAGTTCGGGTCGTGTCAACTATACAACAAAAGAATAGGTACAAGTTCTAGCCAAAAGAATATGTATACATAAAAGTTGCATATACATATAATCCAAAATTACTGCAACTCTAATGCAGATAGCCAAAATCCAAGATATGGTCCCTGCTAGAAGTCATGAGAAGTACCTGTAATACCTCGGTCTGACCCGAGTATTATTTATAAGAAAATAAATAATAAATGGATCAGTCTAGCTGTACTTATCACAATAAACTGAGATATGATAAAAGATATACGTAGATAATGACATATGCCCAATAAAAACAATGTTCACAAGAGAATGTGAAGGCTCGAAATGTCCATAAAATATATCAAAGAAATCTCAGAGTTATATAAAAGAATGTCACATCCTAAATAATATAGCTACTCAAAAGATATTATGTCCCCTATCAAATCAACACGACATACATAATACGATATCAACACATGAATACGGTTCTAGACCAAAACGATGCTAAGATCGTCGCAAGAAGGGAACCCAGAACTCCATGAACCGAAGTTCCACGACTAATTCGAAGACTCTCGATGATGAATCGAAGTTCCATAAAGATAACACAACTTGAGATGATTCAAAGATCGGGAATACACTATCCCACTTGGAATACGCAATTCTAATGAATGAACCGAAGTTCAAAAAATTAGTTCGAAGACTCTCAACGATGAACCGAAGTTCCTCAGGATGATATGAGGATCATCAGATGACTCGAAGCTCGGAATGATCCAAAGATCCAACGGAACTGAGGTTTCTAAGATAGAACGATCCAAAGATCCTCGATGGTCAAAATGATCTAGTATAGTGTAAACTACGCCAAGCTAGTAAATATAGGAGTCAAACTACATATCCCATAACCACTTGCTTTACTCGAATATCTACGAACAAGTTGTATATTCCACTAGAAATACGAAACGATCATTGCCACAGTTTTTTAATCGAATGAGTCCTAGAATTAACCATCAAAGAAAACACAAGGGTTCATAGTCCTTCTTTTTACTAAGATGTTTAATTAGATTTCTCATATGAACGAGAAAAAGGTTTATCAAATATATACTAGTCGATTTGTAAATCAGTTCATAAAATAACTTCATATAGTGAAGTCAGATTAGAAACCAATTTGGAAAATAACTTCATATAATGAACTAGAGTTAGAAATTGTTTAGTAAAAGATTGGTATCGACTAATAATTTAAAAACCCTTTTATGTAGTTTCGAAGTGGCAAATCTCGTGTAATAGCGATCGAAATAACGATTGTAATAAGAATTCACATTTTAATAATGTAAATTAAATCTCATGACTATCGATTATAAATTCATTCACCACGAATCAATCAGAAGTTCATGAAATGGAACTGTAGAAATATGTGAATAAGAGAAACTGAAAAGTCACAGAAAAAGGCCGAACGGGCCGAAACTCGGCCTGGAAAGAGTCTGGAACAACCTAAACTACTGACCATGGTTTCCACCAGTCAACAGTAGAAATTTGGTCTTTAGACGCCTGTGGTTTCAGGATAGACGTCTGAGCTGACAGTCTGCAGTTTTTTTGTCTTTCCTGAGAGTTTGGACAGACATCTGACCTATCTAGTTAGATGTCTGAGCTGAAGCCTGGGCAAATGTTTGCTTAGGCAATGAATGTGCAATTGACCTCGGACAAGCCCGAACCAATGGTGATGGTTTATGATGTTTTCTAAGTGAAAATGAAGCCTCTATAACTCGTCGGAGAAAATAAAAAACTCCAAACTCAATTCCTTATAATGATCTACACATTGAATTCATATATTGAATTCAAAACTCATATATCGGAAAGATCACATACAAACTCATCAGCCAAATGCAATTCAAGCTAGAACACAATGGATTGGCAATGCTAAAAGGAAATTATAAGGGCATGTTTGCACATAAGAACTTCACCTATAGCATGCACAATGTGAACATAGAATATAATAGGCTTCCATTATTCGAAAAGCAAGGAAATCAACAAACTAAGCAATTAACTAAATCGATACACAATGCAGACATGCCAAAGGCACACTAGACAAATATATAACATAGGGAATAGATGTGAGTTCTCCAAGAACTCACCTTCGCTCGTTTAGAAACAAGAAACCGATCCAATGACAATCTAGAACAACCTCCCTTCTAATATAACTTGCTAATCTTCAATCTAAACACATATAAATGAATTTCCTAAGAGTTAGGTCATAGGAAATCCTAGAAATTGAAGAGAAAGCAAGAAGGAGAAGATGGAGAAGGAGATGGAGAAGCTTACATAAGTTGCCTCCTTGATTTTTCTCTTGATTTGGATTCCTAGAAGCCAACCCTAGCTTAGGAATTTTAATTTCCCATTTTCCATTTCTACTTCTGTTGAAGTAATAGAGTGACTGAAGGAGAAGGGGGCTGGTTTTGCTGTAAGGAAGTAGGCTAGGTTTACTACCCCAAGCCCAACTCAAAAGGCCCAATTTCCAATAACTCGAAATATATTGATGTTTATAGTTTTTCTTGTCGTAAACGGCATTTTGAACTCAATGGAAGTGGTTTCGAGTCGAAATTCATCCACATGCAAAAATTAACTTTTTGAACCTATACTCGATTAACAATGTTATATTTGAATTAAATATTTAAATATATTTTCGCGAAATATGCATATTGTTATAGACTTCCTCACTTAAAGAAATTGCGTCCTCACAATTACTTATGGAAAAACTCAAAAGTAACAACCAAGCATCACAGAACCTATATAATAAAAGATTAACTCAAAAAAATCACTTATATTTTTATTTTAGTATATCGTTCTTATACTAAAATTCACTTATGAATTATTTCGTAGATTTTAACTTTGAGTTATAAATCACTATATAACTTAAGTCTTTACACATATAATGTTCAAATAAAACTCACGATCATATCCGAACAACTAATTTATTTTTTTCATAAGTGTTTTCAAAAAAATTATAATTTTCCTTACTTAAATTCTAAATATTCTAAACCTCCATTTCAATAATTATTTAAATTTTAAGTCGCAAGCTACCTTATCGCGATTTTGCTAAAAATTTGGTTTAGACATATCTCAAAATTTACAAGATGAAATTCAAATCTTTTTCTTTCATTAGAAAACTATAACCCAATAGATCCGGATAATTCTTGTTTTAAAGGATTCTGACTTGTATTGGATCCTATACACTTTTTTGAAATTCAAACCGAAAAATACGAACTACCGCATCGCGATGATCTCGTTTTAATTAAATTTTAAATTAATTTTTTTTAAGTTCAATAAGTTTATAAATTATAAACCTATTCTCTTATGTTTCCAATATGAACTAATTAAACAGTCAAATTAAACCTGGAAATATCGACTATCCAAAATAATCAGACATTGCCTATCACATTTTAGCTAAAAAAAATTATCATTAAAAATTTCTTAAAAGTATTCTAGCTTAAAAAGTTTTCTTATATTGAATAGGATGTATATGATGGTCATATAAATCTCATTCGCACAACAATTCTGTTGGGGAAACAAGATCAAGAAATAAAAATCCAGGTTATACATCCCAAATTGGAAATATTAGCATGTCCTATAATATTTCAAAAACAAATAAATTAGAACTTTTAAGTTTCCAATAAACCCCTGAAATCTCAAATTTGAAATATTAGCCCATCCTCTAATATTTCAAGAACAACTTCTAAATCATGGAAACATGATAAATGGTAGAAGTTGAAAGAATTTCCTAAAATTTGAAAACCTTGGTTTTCAAATACACGGGAATATCAACAATAAAAGTGAGATCAAACCAGTCAGGTTATGATCACGAGAATTTTGGTACATTAAGGTTAACAAAATATGGTGGAACATTTGTTAACCCCAATGACAAAACGAGCATGAAAATAAAGAGTTGGTGAAAACCGATTGCTAAATCTGGAATAACTTAAGACTAACTAGATTGAGCCACGGGAATGATAATCAATTCTGAACTCAATTTAGTATCCAAGAGATAAAAAAATGGGAACCACGCAATCCTCCTACATCGCGAAAGCCTGGAGATCTAGAATTGAAATCCGGAAATAAGAGACTAAGATAGATAAGCAAAATATAGCCTATTACTTTTCGAAAGAAGATTCAAGATAATATCTCAAATGAAAACTCGAATCGCCCAAGTTCAAGAAATCACTTAAAGAGATCTAGAAGAATAGAAAATGGAAAGACGCTCGAACCATAACAAGTGAGAGCATACAAATCCATAAATTACAATGTGATTCTCAATGATCAACAGGGAAAGCGAAATTTTACATTAAGTTAGCAAATAGGCGAGCTTAGCCAAATGTCCCATAACCACTGACTTAACTCAAGAATTTACGAACAAATTGCAAAAATCCACTATAATTTACGAATGAGAACACTACTCCAAATAAGCACATAAGCAAGCACTCACAATTCTAGAGATTGCAAAAAGGATGGCAAAATGAGACGCGATCTCTAGATACCTAGCCCACTGTTCTGAACACACAACTCCAGTGATGAGCACGTAGCTCAGGTGAGAATAGAGCTCGGGTGAGCACACAGCTCGGGTGAGCACATAGCTCGATGGTGAGCACACAGCTCAATGGTGAACATACAGCTTGGGTGAGCACAAGGCTCGGGTGAGCACATAGGTCGGGTGAGCACACGGCTCGGATTAGTGTTGTATATAACATTTCTATGATTTTCGTTTGAAGATAACAAACATATATATTATTATAAATATGTTTGTAACTATATTATCCTACTACATCATAGACAAAGTTAAATATTTATATTTAAATAAAATACTACTGCACAAGAATTCAAATATTCAAACAGTATTTTATTGAAATATATTATTTCTACATTTGGATAGTACAGATTTATAACTCCATTATTCATACATTTCACTATAATATAATACATTCAATTTCTTTTGGTACATCTGCTCCTCACTACAAAGTTTCACTTAGTTGTATACACATACATTTCACTCTGTCACTATTTTACATTCACTCTCTGTTATATATATATATATATATATATATACACACACACACACACACATTGACACACTGACACACTTATCTTCTGTTTGTCTTCTCCAGTCAGTCCAGTCATCTGCTTAGCTATCACAGAAACACACACAGAGCAAACTGGGACAAAAATAATTTTAAAATTCTAGCAGATATAATTTTATTTTAAAATGTATTTGCCTCAGAATTTTGGTGTGTTTCTCATTATTTTTCATGAATTGATCTGATTTATATGGACATCCATCTGTGTCTAGACTACTTGTGATACTCATAGTGATTCACTGCAAATACCACAAGGTAGACATTGTCTATAGTGCTAACGTATATATATTTTGCATGTGCTCTATACATGTATACACATACATGTGTATGTATATACTCAAACTTTCTATGCAGTGGGAATATTGTCATTCATTGTATCAAAAGGGACAAATATATTGGTATGAGGTGTTCAGTGACACACATATATACATATACATATATATACATACACACATATTTTTGTATATATACAGGAATGTATACAGGGACATGTACAAGACAGAGCTCAAAATACTCAAACAAGCATGTGTACACAGTCATGCACAGATTGTGCAAGTGCAAGTTCAAATGCCAAAAGCCAAACAAAATGTACACATCTCGACCATGTACACATTCAACATGCATGTGACACAATTCAGGCAGAATACACATGCAACATGCCAACAAGACATGAACAAGCAAGAACCAAGATCCAACAACCAATATTCAAATACAATGGTCAAGTATCAAGCCAACATGATTCAGCATAACCAAGAAGCAAAGAAGTCAGGGATGCAAGAAGTATGCACTTAATTCATGCAAGTAGTGGCATGGATGAATTTACAAATGCATGGTGCCCAAACTGTGTACACAAGTGAAATGCCACAACAAAGTTTATACAAACAACAATGCATGTCCAAGTTATGCACAACTCAAACATGGGTAAACGGGCTCAACAAAACAGGTCAGAATTTTTTTTAAGATTCTGATGCATAATTTCAAAACAGTTCAAGCAAATATAGCAAGCCTGTGAAACATGGATTTAGGCATGTATACAAGTGAAAGGCAGATTTCAACATACAATCTACACTGCAGTTTCTGATACAAACTTCAACATGCACAAGGGGTCAAGAACAATACACAAGCTCAAACAAACTCAGGCCAAAACAGTTTCGGTTTATTTGTCAAAGCAAATCAAGCTCATCAACAAAGCTCAGGTGAACTACACAATGGTCAAGCAGCAATTTTTATTAGTCATGCATATACTCACATATATATAGCATTGTGTATATGTGTATATATATGTATACACATATGTAATGCTAAGTGTAGGGTTCTAATTCAAGTCAATAGGTGTACAATAGAAATACACACAAGAATCACAAGATAAGGGTGAACAACATGCACAAGTGAAAATGAAATGACTGAATAGACCAAAGAAGTAAATGAATTCTGTTTATAATTTCTTCGGTTCGAAAACATGGTTTACAATCAATTTGCATTGGTGACAAGAAATCATAGTTAACAATTACGGGTAGAGAATCTTTCCAAATTTCAAATGATCTTTTTCTAATGAAGAAAGTCTTCAAATTTGCTGAATAATGTGTTCCAGTTTTACATGTGTTAAATATGGAAAAGATTCAATTTTCTTATATATGCCAAACACAATGTATGCAGTACTCGACCAAGGTTCAATAATAAATTAAGGATAGATTCGAAGATCATTTTTTGGGTAAGATATCAATTCGAGATGCAATTCATTTCCAGAAATCACGTTTCACTTTTTGGCAAGAGTACATTAGATTATTCAAAGAATCATTTTTGGGCAAGAACAATTTTATTTTATTTCCAGAATTAAACCAGGATTCACGGCTTTAAATCATTTCAAGGAATGGCAAAACAGTTCGAATTGTTTCTAGAAAATCTCAATATCATTTTGGCAAGGATTGAGTTCAAAGATTTGTCCAGGGATAAACAATCACGCAAATATCAGGAATTAAAATTTTCGAATGAGAAAATTTTGGCAGGATTGTATTTCACGTATACAGTAAGTTTCCAAAAACACATATAACAATTTTAGACAAGAACAATTCGCAAATCATCTCTAGAAGTCAAAGCCGTTCAATCCAAAACAAAGGCAATGAAGTCAGGCAATAATAAGACGAAGTCATTCGTGAAATCAGAGGTAATTTAGGGTTTTATAATCCTATAAATCGCACCTACTTCATCACTAGCAAGGGGTCGAAACCACAACAAATTCAAGAGCAAAAAGAAATCAAAAATAGAAATACTCACTCGTGTTTCGATAGCAAGTCTTTTTCCTAAATCAAAGTACCAGGAGAAACAAACTTCGAAGATCATCAGAGAACGTTTCCAGAAAAGAATTAGACGTCATGATTTAGGGGAAAGGGAAAACCTTAATATTCGGATCGACCGACATTTTTTTTAAGCCAAAGTATTTTAGAAGGAAATAAGAGAAGCCAAAGTATACAGCAGTAGGCAGGGTTTGCCGAAGCTGGGTAAAATCTGTGTTATTTATTTTTCTGCATTTATTCTTTCTGTTGCAATCTATATTGTGATGTTTTTAATATCTCGAATTAATCCAATAAACCGTATTCACCCTCCTCTAGGGTTAATCTAGATCCAACAATTAGTATCAGAGCAGGTATTTTATTAACTCTAGAGTAATGGTGTTCCCTAGTTATCAGTCCACTGAGGGTCAGTCCAGTCGTATTCCGACTGTTTTTAATAGTACATATTTTTTAAATTGGAAATGAGAAATGGAATCTTATTAAAAATCTGTTAATACTAAATGTTGAGATATTATTATTAATGGATATGATATGGTAGACAGGAATGATATTGGATTTTATTCTCGTGCTACACATACTTTATATTCTTATATTGATGATGACCAATATTACCATATCTCCCACTAATTGACTACACAGGAAATCTGGAGTACTCTCAACACGAAGTCTGGAAGAAAACACAACTACTTAATACCCTAGAATGACAATTCAAATTCAAATTTGTGTCTAACAGGTTGTACAGATAAAAACTCAGGTGATTCAGACGATCGAGACTCAACAGATGATGAAACAGAAGATTTCTTATATGATGATTAAGATTATATGTGTATTAAGTGCCTACTTAACTAAATCTGTTAATAAACTCCAACGGAAAAACAAACTTCTGAAATCTAAAAATCATGAATTGATTCACAAAAATAATATATTGGAATTAAAACTTGAAAACTACGATTCCAAGTATCGTTTCAATTTGAAAAATAATTTAACTTATCTCAATAAAAAAACTTCAGAAATTTGAAAAAAAAAATTATAATTTTAAAACAAAAAGAGGATGAGCTAATTTATAAAAACGATGCTTGCAAAAGGAGTTGGATAGTCTTAATTCCAAACATAAAATTTTTGAAAATCAAAATTTACAAAAATCTAAATCAATCTTGACTAAACTTTAAAAAGAAATCGAAAAATTCAATTTTTTTGAAAAACTTGAGATTGAAAAACAAATTCAATTTGCATATGAGATTCTTGAGTCTAAAACCAAAATCAAATTGCTTGATTCGAAATCAGGTATGATCTCTAGACTCACATTTGTTTGTGTATATATATACACACACACACACACACACATATATTATATGTTCATATTTCTTTCCTCCTTCTACCCTTTTTCTTTTTTTATTTGCTTTGTCACTGCCACATTTTTTTCTCTTGAGCTTCTTAACTTCAAATTGTAGAATTTTTGGTTTTCTGGAAATTTTCTTCATTTATATCAAACTCTCATGTTTTAATGATTTCCAGAATCTTGAAATCAAAATTGTAAATTTCAGCAATTATTTTGAAGTTTATTTTTTTCCTAAATTCCTAACAGTATTGAAGCATTCTTGTTATATCTTGAACACTGTTAATTTGAACTCTAAAATGTTGAAGATCTAAACTAATGAAGTTTCACACACCTTTGCTATTTTGAGTTTTCCTCTATTTTTTTCAAAAAGGCTTGAAAAATTATAGCACACTACTATTTTTCTGTTGTGGTAATTTCATTGGTTTTTGGATTGGCTTGGATAAATCTGAATTGGAAATCATTTGGCTTGAATCATTGTGTTGCATCTTGCAATTCATTTTTATTTATGATCATTTGGGTTAGATATTTTATTATTAGAAATCATTTGAATTTTTTTGTATCTTGAATCTCACACACTTCTTAGATTTGAAATTAATAATCTTGTGTGATCGATTCTTTGAATCTTGAAGTTTTCACATCCCTTCAAGTGATTTCAAGTAAACTGTTTCTAAGCTTGGATCATGAACCATCTTTTAGACTTGATGCAAATAATCTAAATTTTTCTTTGAAAATCTTGTTTTGAAGCTCATTGCTCTGCTGCTCTGTTCGTTTTGAAAATGTTTTGATGATTTCTTGTTTTGGTAAAGATTGTTTGCTGCTCTGATAGATGGAACTGATTTGTTAGATCTAACTGCTTGGGCTTGGTGATTGGATATTACTTTTTGTTAGCTACCAAGGTGGTATTAAAATCCTCGTTAATGGAGATAACAAGTGGTATCAGTCTTAGGTGTCTTATATTTTTCTCATTCAACTGCTTGATTTTTTTTGTTTTTTCAAATTGTATAGATCTTTCGATTCCCTCTTGTAATTGATTTTCAATTTTAAAACCATTTATTGATTATTAAATCAGAAATTGAAATCAATAACCAAATTGAACTGTATTTAGAATTCATAAGAATCATTATTATATTTTTGAAATTATGATGAGTTGGGACAGTATATTTCACAACAAGAGGAGATTCTATTTAAACTCTCATGATGATTGAACAATTTTTATAATATCTTTGAGTTGAGACTTATTTCACGAACATCTTCTCTACCTACCATCCTTTTGTCATCCATCATGATTTTAAATTAATGTAGAGAGTTTAATATTTTTTGAAATCTTCTTAATTATACAATATCATTATTTGTGATGGAATTTTGCTTATATTATTTTTCAGAATGAGAAATAATTGAAAATTTTCAAAGATCCCTGTATAGTTGAGCATATTTCATAATATGATTAATTTAAAAAAAAAAATCACAACCATTTTTGCACCTACTACATTTCTATCACCCATATGTGTTTTATATACTGATGAGTTTTCGGTAAAGAAAATTATAAATATATAATATACATAAGTGTTTCTCTAGCCTCATTTAAAAATCCAAGATTTGATTATGCATGGTCATGAGATTACTTATAATTTAAGCTGCAACTAACCTCATTTAAAAATCCAAGATCTCATTATGCGTGGTTAGTGTGCTCTTAAATAAAATGAAAAGAAAAATAAACAAATAAACATTTATATGAAATCCGCCTCAGTGTGTAAAAACCAGCCTATCAATTCATTGTCTAACTTGTGAAATATGTTTAAAATTTTATGATATATTATGATTTGTTGATAGATAGTCATTAGGATTTGAGATTATTTGATTGCAACACTTAATTTGAATTTATAATCATAGTCCAAGTCCATCACTTTTTCGTAACTCAATTTTTAAAAAATTCAATTGAAAATAATTGGAATCCTTATTTTTTTTAAAACTCTCTCCATTTTTGTAAATTTCATCGAAAATCCATCATTTTAGAGTGTGGAATTTGCTTCTGTTTCTTAGAGTATTATGATTTTTGTTTGATTGATCAAGATTTATGATGAACATTCTCTCTACTGAGATGATTTTATATTATTAGTCTATTTTTCATCACTATTTTAATTTCTGTATCCTTTTGATGATAACAAAAGGGGGAGAAGGGGTTAAAATTTTGATCTTTGAGTGAATATTTCTTAAATATTTTAATATTGAAATTTCAATTCATTTAATCTTTTCACTCATGGACATATTTAGGGGGAGTTTTATTGTAGGGGGAGCATACAAATAGAGGGAGCTCCACAATTACTATCAAACACATTTATTGCATTCATTATCTTATTATATCTTTGTCATCATCAAAATGGGGAGATTGTTGTATATAACAATTCTATGATTTTTGTTTGATGATAACAAACATATATATATATATATATATAAATTATAAATGTGTTTGTAATTGTACTATTGTACTACATCACGGAAAAAATTAAATATTTATATTTAAATTAAATACCACTACACAAGAATTCAAGTATTCAAATAGTATTTTATTGAAATATAATATTTATACATCCGAATAGTGCAAATCTATAACTCCATTATTTGTACATTTCACTATAATACAATACATTCAATTTCTTTTGAACATCTACTACTCACTACAAAGCTTCACCCAGTTGTATACACATACATTTCACTCTATCACTATTTTACATTCACTTTCTGTTATATATATACATTGACACACTTATCTTCTGTCCGTATTCTCCAGTGAGTTCAGTCATCTGCTTACCTATCGCAGAAACACACAAAGAGTAAATTGGAACAAAAATAATTTTAAAATTCTAGTATATATAATTTTATTTTAAAATTTATTTGCCTTAGAATTTTGGTGTGTTTCTCAATATTTTTCATGACTTGATCTGATTTATATGGACATCCATCTATGTCTAGACTACTTGTGATATTCACAGTGATTCATTATAAATATCGCAAGGTAGACATCGTCTGTATTGCTCACATATATATATATATATTCTACATGTATACACATACTTGTGTATGTATATACACATATTTTCTGTGAAGGGGCAATATGGTCATTCATTGTATCAGAAGGGACAAATATATCAGTATGAGGTGTTCTGTGACACACACACACACTGTAACAACCCGCATTTTACATATCAGAGGATTGTAAAATATTTTTATTTAATTCTCTGACGGTTGGATAATTCTCATTTTTTGATATGTTGGTTATGGGGATGTGAGACATGTCCATAATTTCTACCAGTTTTATTTATGACCATTTTACCTCTATCAGTCTTGTATAGGGAATAACTTGTGATTGGGATTGAATCAAGTGCTGAGGTTGATTTCATTGGAAAAGAAATGGTGTTGCCAATTTCGTAGAGTGGTCACATTAAAGATTTGGTTCAGCGGTTTGGGAGGAATCATTGTTTTAGTGTTTCACAATTTCTGTTTAGGTTTTGTAAGCCATTAACGGACTGATTTGAGGTGGCCCATTAGTGGGAGGCTGTAAATAGGGGGTTAGAGGCATGAAGAATACTTTACTTTCTTTATTCTCTCATTTGGTTGGGCTTGTGATCAACTTTGTTCAATCAAATACACCTTTCCACCATTAAAATCTAGATCTAAGGAAGGAGATCGAAGATCTACATCTTTCGAAACTAGATCTACATTGAGTGAATAAAAATCGCATCAAATTGAGAGGTTTAAAGCTCAATCTTCACTGTTCGGATTCGAGATTCATCGTTTTTAAGCTTATTTGAAGAATTGGTGAGTGATAAGCATCTTTCACATGGATTCAATCAAGTACATGGGTTGTTTGATCTTAATTTCATCATATTAAGTTGTCTTTACCTAGATCTACATCATGGTAAGTATATTTTCATTTGAATCACCATAGGATCTAATCTAGCAACTTAAAACCAGTAATTCTTATGTCAATTCATATGTTTAGGCAAGTTAGACCCATTATTTTAGTTTATTCAGATTTATCGTGATTTGGTGAATTTTATATGATTATTGATGAATAATTGTCATTTTAATGATTGTTGATGATTTCATAATGTGTTGATTGTTGAATTGGATGAGTTGTTTGAATCGATGTTGTCGTTTGGCAAAGATTTGATCAAGATTGGAGCTATTTTAGTTAGATCTGGAGTCGGGTCAATTTTCTTAGGTCAGTGCTGATGTGATAGTGTTAGTCGTTAACGACCTAAGGAAATCGCAGTGTTATGAAACGCCGTGGAACAGAGGTTAAATGTTATGGTTTTTCTTTCCTAGCAAGAAGTCAGGAAATGCTATGAAATGGAATATCAACCAAATGATGTATATTTTGGGTCAACGATGGTTATGGCTTTGATGTGAATTCAAGTAGGGATGTTCAAAGTGTTGTGATGTGTTCGTTGGTCATCGTAATGCAACAAATGTGAAGACAACTCAAAGTGGTGAGTTGACGGATAATGGTTGCTTGAGAAGGTTGCTTGAGCTATAAATAGCCATCAGGTTGGATGGCTAAGAGATATTGAAGGCTGAGAGATTATCGTTGTTGTAGGTTCTAGCGGGCTCAAAGTAAGGGTATAATAAGAGCACCTAAAAGACTGGAAGGTTGTCGGTCGAGTACCCTGGGTATTGTTGAAAGACCTAGGTACGTATCGTTGAAATGCGTATGGAGTTTTTGTTAGAACCAGGATTACCATTAGCCCTTGAAATATGGTAAGGTTGGCCTTCAAACGATTAACAATGGTTTCGAAGCAGGATTGGCGGTGATAGCCAGAATTGTGAATGTTGGTTGTTTTGCTTGTACCATCTCACGTAGATTGTCTTGTTAGGAATTGTCGATCTAATCGGGTTCCAGGTTTAAATGATTTTAATAATTAAAATTCTAGGATCTATGCTATAATAATAAACTAAACATTTACAGTAATTTAGGGTTTATACCTTTCAACTTGATTCCATGGATAATCGGATCGAATTGGGATCGATGAACATCTGCGAGATTGGAAGCGATTGATTCAAATCGAGCCCTCCATGTGTAGAGCCTCCATACAAGTCCACAAGAACGTTTTTCTCCTTGATCAAATCGAAGAGAAGAGGAAATTATGGCGCTAGCCGCCATTATACAGATTTTTGTTGGAAAGGGGACGGTGTCTAGGGTTTTATGTTAGATCCGATATCTAACCATTTTCTAGGTCACATCTATATATATATACATATATATCATTTTAAAGGAAAGAAAACCAACCCTTTAAAATTGAATGCAAACCATGAAAATAGGAACCAACCGAAATACCCATTCCAACGTACGATAAAATATCAACTGTTTGACAATTTTGTTTATCCAAATAATGTTCTTCCTTTATAACGTTCTGAGTGTGTGACCCTATAGGTTATTATAACGTTGGCAATAATTTAAATCGTATTTAAATTATAAATAGTGAGCGGTATCTAGCAACACATCGTTGTTACCCAAGTTATAATAATATTGACGATTTGATACAACCTTTCGGTGAACAGTGTCTCAATGTAATATAATCCTTTTAACCAATATATCCAGAATTAAACTAGAGGCATGGATCGTATCATCCTCATTATAATTTAATCTATTTTTTCTTGATCGACGAGTAGACTGTTTAAATAAATCAATATTTGAGCATGGCCATGCATTTCATAGTTTCACTCAATCAAGAGGCCCATGGATATCACTACAAATATATTGCAGGGTTAATTTCCATCTAGATCATTCATAATTTCTATTTGATTCGAGATGTACCCAACAATCACCGTTATCGTTACTCTGTTATGAATAACTTTAGATGATATCAAAAACAAATATCCTCGAATAAAATTATAATGATTTCAGGTCTGAGGACCATTACATCACTGTCACTATGAGAATAACTCATGATACTATTAATTATATTCCATGGAGTTATCTCACGGTGGGTCAGCCCAATACGCTATTTTCCAATACGTATTTATATCTTGACTTTAATATCACGTATATTAATGATCAATGAGATGTGATCATCAGTCAATCAATATATTAGTCTCAACGCTTTATTGTTGTCCTATATAAACAATAAAACTCGACTAGGGACATTTAAGAATTATAATACTTATCATATTATATAATCTCAAGTTCAGTCTTGCTCGAACTATATAATTCCGTATTATTATTCTAAGGACTTCTATTATATTATTATTTATATTACGTAGTAAATACAATATAATAGAATAATATTTTATTCCAAATAAAATAATAACATCAACATTGTCATCAATCTCATCAAATGAGTTGCCTCTAGGGCACAAACTCTAACAATATCCCACTTGCACTAGAGTCAATTATTCATGTATCATATACTCATGAAACTAGTGTGACTATTAAACTTCCGCTGCGACGGAGTCTAATTCAGTAGGTCTGCAACATTACAACTTTTGCAACTTTGCAAATATGTTTATTTCTTTTGTGTACAATTTCACATGAGAGTTATATTTCTTCAATATATGTTTGGATCGATAATGAGTTAAAAAAATTTAGGCCTGAGCAACAGCCATTCTGTTATCGCAATGTATATCATTGGATCAACAATGTATTAAGTTCAATCATGAACTTATTAATCCAAACATTTTTCTTTCTCAGAATTAGTATATATTTCTTGTTTTAAAACTAACATCATTTAAAATAATTAATGTGTTATCAATATATAACATTAGAATTATTGTGATACTCCCACTTGATTTCTTGTCTATACAATATTTAATGGTATTTTGTGGTTTCCAAGACATTTTGAATTCCATTTCATTTCCTTTGATATCTAAGAGACTGGCTCTCCTTTAAAAGGATACCAATTCGAGCAATAAACATTTTATCCTCTGAGGATTTATAGAAATAATATCCATTTGCTTCTTGTGGATATTACACAAAATAGTTATCTAATTTGTGTCCGATCTTATCAGAGGAAGGACGTTTAACTAATGCCTTACATCCCAAATCTTCGCATTAGACACACTAGGTCATTTCCTAGTCCATATCTTATATGGCGTCTTTAGATCGTTTTAGTGGGATTTAATACAATTGTTCTAAATTTAATTTATTGGAAGATCTATATGACTTATCATTAATCATATTTTATCTTATAAGGTACGATATCTCCTTTCAGACATATCATTTCAATATGGTCTTATAGATAGAGTAAGTTATGAAACAATTTCAAACTCATATGGACAGTCATTAATTAATTAGCTTAAATATTCTCTTTGATCCTTTCAAAGAGAATTTAATTTCTATCAAAATTGGTTTCTAACTTCACTTTGAATTCTTTGAACTTTACAAAGGAATCTGGTATGTGTTTCATAAGATTCACAGATCCGTATCTACTGATATCATCAGTAAATAAAATGAAGTAATAAAACCCGCCTCTAGTTTATGTATTCATTGCTCCGTATATATCATTATGTATGAGACCCAATACTTATCACTCATTCACTGTGTCAAGTGAAAGAGGATCCAGTTATTTTGCCTAATAAACAACTTTTGTATTTTTCATACAATCCAAAATCAAATGATCTCAAAATTCCATCATTATGGAGTTTTGATATGCTTTCTTGTTTATGGTGCTAACTGGTAATACTAAAGGTATATTGGATTTAAATCACTAAATTTAATCTAGTCATTATTAATGTCAAGTACATTATAGTTAAGGATTTACAAAGATCATTAACTATTCATGAAATTCCATACGATATTTCATTTAAATAAAATGAATAACAATTATTCTTTTATTAGAAATGAAATTCAAAATTTGTCTGAACAAGATATATTATAACATTTATTTTAAGTGGAATTTCATAATAATAATTATTTTATTTATTTGATTAATCCAGTATATTCAACAAGAATCAACTTACTATGGATAATCTTTCAACATTTGCTTCATTTCCAATTGTAAGTCCACTTGTTCTTTTATCAGATTTCTACTTATTCTGCAATTTCTGTAAATCAACATACATTTATGTGATTTATATCTAGTATCTAATATTAGAAATGTACAAGTAGATTATTATAACATTTATATTTTATTCAGCTAAAGTCACACTTTAAATTATTTTAGATCCTCTCTTTATATCTAAAACAATTACGTTTAATTTGTTTGAGGACAATCCACAAATTTTTATGTTAGTCAAGAAATATGATTTAATTTAATTTGTCCTTCTCAAGGATTAATTTTGTAATAACCCGGAAAATACGAGCCAATTTAAAATTTTTAAATTGGTCATTTCAAAGGAATTTGAACAATTGAAATAGAATATTTCAATAAAATAGTGAATTAGAAATAGTGAGTCAGTTTGAAAATTTGAATTCAAACTTTGACTGACTGTGCAGGGTGGAAAATATAACGGATTTTAACGAAACCAAAAATATTTAAATCTGTTAGTTAATACCTTTCTAACGAATCTGAAAAATCGAAGTTTCATAAGGGGAATCAAAAGTTATGGCCGAATGAATTTTCAGAAGGGTCGGTATATAGAATATATAGGCCTGGAAAATTGATATTTTGC